>JAKFHU010002308.1:3842190-5122920 GCA_023783475.1 Daubentonia madagascariensis
ATTTACCTTAATGTTTCTTGTAAAAATATAAGACGTTTTATCCTTTCACTGTGTGCAAAATTTCACAGTATTTTATTAAAAGTGATCCTATGATCTACTGGGCTTTGGCATGGAAATCATTTTATTCTTGCTTTTTCTGAGTTGGTGCACATAATCGAAAGGAGTTGAGAAAGTGCTAGTCCATGACCTGATTTGTATTTGTCTCTTTAAATAAGAAGGTATCATGATCCAACTTTCAGAGGAAACACAGACTAAGTTATCTTACTGAAAATATGGCGAATAACAAAAGCAATATTCAGCTAATTTGTATATTTTGAGGAGGGATGAGGTAGGCATGTGCTTTTTAAAAGGAGGGTCAGGGAAGGCTTCACTAAGAAGATTGTTGAAGATTTTAAGTGAGTGAGCCTTGAATATCTGCAGAAATAACATTCCTGGAAATGGGAATAACACAGGCAAATTTCCTGAGGTAGGTATGTACCAGGCATATTTGCAGAACAGCAAGAAATCTAGAACAGCTGAAACAAAATGAGCAGTGGAGGAAATAGCAGATGATGAAGTCGTAATTTTAAGAGAGGAGATCACATAGACCTGATAGAATATTGCAAGAGATTTACTTTTACTCTGAGTGAGATGGAAAATCTGGAGAGTTCTGAGCAGAGGAGAGAAATAATCTGGCATTGTTTTGTCAGTATCACTCTGGCTGCTGTATTGAGATGGATGTTGGAAAAGGGTATTAACAGGAATGCCAGTCAGAAGGCTATTTCAGTAACCTCGATGAGAGCCTGCCTGGTTATTGAAGGCTATTTCAATACCTCGATGAGTAGCCAGTGCCTGTAGTCCCAGCTACTTAGGCTGAAGCAGGACTGGGAGGCTGAAGCAGGAGGACTGCTTGAGCCCAGGAGCTGGAGTCCAGCCTGGGCAACGTATAATGATCTTGTTGAGATACCCTTTGATTTGGACAAGGATGGTTACAATGAAGTGATCAGACTGTGGATATATTTTGAAAGTAAAGTCAAAAGGAATTACTAACTAATTAAATGTAAAATAGAAAAATGAAAAAAGTGAAGTATAACTCCAAGGTTTTTAGCCTAAGAAATTAAAGTTGTCATTGACTGAAATGGCAGTTGTTGTGAGAGAAACATGTTTGTCAGGGAAGAGGAGGAGTTTAGCTTTTGACAAGCTAAATTTAAGATGTCTATTGGATGTCTAAGTGAGGATGTTCAGTCACCAATTAGATGTAGGAATCTGGAGCCCAGGGGAAGGTCCTTGCTAGTTGAAGATATAAACCTGGTGCTTATCAAAGTTTAATGATATTTAAAGTCATGAACCTGGACAAGATCATCAAAGGCCCAGATATTCAGGAACATGAAAAGTAATCAGAAAAGAAGACAGAAAAGAAAAAAAAAAAAAGCCAGTAGGGAAAGGAAGATACTCTCCTTCCCTTGAGTTGAAATAGAGTCAAACTGTTTGAAATTAACAAAGGATGTGTTACCTTGGAAGACAAATTCAAAATGTATTTCAACAAGGGAGTAAATAATTGGTCAAATGCTGCTGATAAGAAATGAAGGCTAAAAATCAATCATTGGATTTAGCAATGTGGAGAAATTTTGAGTAGTGTTGAACTTGAAAATCCAATTGGGGTGGGTTTAAGAGAAAATAGAAAGAGAGGACATGTAGATGGCTCATATAGATAATCCTTTTAATGAGCTAACCTTTAAAAAAAAGAAGCAGAGAGATGGGGTGGTAGCTGGAGGAGATGGGGAGGCTTGTTTATTTTCTTGGTTTTTAATAGGAGAAATAATAGCATGCCTGTATACTGCTGTGAACAAATGAGTGGAAAGGAAGAAGGGATGATGCAATTCAACTTTAGTAATAGGAAGAAAAAAAGGATTTTGCTACAAATGCTGATAGGTGAGTAAATGTGATAGGGGAGCTTGATGGATTTCTTTCTGATTGCTTCAAATTTCTCAGTGAAATAAAGTCATCAGTTGAGAAGGGGTGTTCATGCTCTGAAAAGAGATGTTAGGCTGGGCACGGTGGCTCACGACTGTAATCCTAGCACTTTGGGAGACCAAGGTGGTATCACTTAAGGCCAGGAGTTTGAGACCAGCCTGAGCAAGAGCAAGACCCCCATCTACAAAAAATAGAAAAATTAGCTGGGCATGGTGGCATGTTCCTGTAGTCCCAGCTACTCAGGAGGCTGAGGCAGGAGGATTGCCTGAGCCTAGGAGCTTGAGATTGTAGTAAGCTAAGACGACACCACTGCACTCTAGCCCAGGTGACAGACTAAGATTCTGTCTCAAAAAAAAAAAAAAAAAGATGATAAAGTTGCAAATAGGAGTGTGGGAGAGTGAATGAGTTGAGGCAATGAGGAGTGTATACCAGATAACAATAAGAGCCTACATAAAGGTTTTAGTAAGAAATTTAAATAAAGTAAGACTGCACCACATGAATGTTTCTCCCCAGCCATGTTCTGCAGCAAGGGTATAGGCACTGATGAGAAAAGAGTTAGATTTGATAATATTGTTTTTCAAAGTAAGTGTGATGACATAAGGCAGAGGCTAGGATGTTGAAGGTGTATGCAAAGGGGTGATTATGATCGATCATGGAATTTAAGCTGGATATGGAGAGAAAAGCAGACTAAAGGTGGTGAAGGATAATGAATTTTTATATAAGTGGATTCAAGTTTTCAACAGAATTGTAGGATTAATGGAATTGGGTGAAAGAAGTAAGTTGAAATAGAGTCAGACTGCTTGAAATTAACATTATGGATGAATTGTGTTAAATTCCTCAAAGTGTCACTAGCAGTATGTTAAAAAAGCAAAACCAGGCTTATTAGAATTCACTGCAGTGAGGGTGAACACCACCGTGACAAACACTTAGACATGTTTCAAAAGGAGAAAATTAGGAGAGGATATTTATAGGGTTGGGTCTCGGGGCCCAAACTTTAAAGTGTTTTGTTTTTAAAGTCTGGGAGCTGGAAACTGAGCAAAATTTGTGACCTATTTGTTTAGGATTGGTAGACAAAGCAAAGCAAGATCTTGAAGCAAGACTAAATAAGCAATTGTTGTTTTAGAGAACTTTTTGCCCAGGGGAACTGACTAGATAAAGTCCTTAGATAAATTGATTTTCAGGAAATTTCTGAAGCAGACAATACATTTATTTATTGGTTTATAGTTTTAGTCTTATCTTTCCTGGGCAAAGATTTCCTGAAACAGACAACTGAGTAATGCTGGCACAGATGGTCTCAGATGCTAGCCCTCATAGCTATGCCATCTTAAGTGAGCTGATTGCGGTTCTAAATTACAGTTGTTATAGTGTCAAGAACAAGGTTTTATGACAATAGGAGTGAGTAGTGGACAAAGAATAGAGGATTGGAACATTGGAGAAGTGGATTCAAGGAACCAAATGAATATTGAAGTGAGAAAGAACTAAGTCAGGAATAGTATTGACAGTGAGTTACAATAAGCCAGGAGTCATAATTACCGGGAATAAAGAAATGACTGGGGATCAATAAATAAGACTACAATAAGGGATACAGAGGGGTATGGTATGATAACATGAGATTCAAAACTGGGAAGTTTTGAAAGGAGGGGAGGATAAATGTCCTGAAAAAGACACTGAAAAGCAAGAGGGACTCCTAGAGCCACTTCTAGGCCTCACGGTACTAGAGGTACCGGAAAGCACAGTTTCTAAGTCCTTTATTTAAAAGATAGCCAAGAAAAGTCCTACAGGCAGCTAAGCAAGGCAGCCCTTGACCAAACAACTGAAAAAGGGATCCAAAATCATAACAAGGAATAGTAGGAGTACAAAGTCAGGAGGATGATGGAAAAGCCCAAGTGTCAGGACTGAGACCAAAGGGTAAAGATGATCAAAATCAGGAAGAAGATAGTTAAGCTGAAGATATAGTGAAAGTTTAGAAATATTTTATTTCAATTCTCTTCTCCCAATATGGATTTTTTAAAATTTATTATTTTTTTCCTAAGGCTTTAGAAAAGATTTAAAGAGAAAGGTTAAAAATTCTTGAATTTATAGCATACTAATCAGAGCCAACTCTGATTATGATGTAAAAGCTCATGCATCTTAAAAATAATTCAAGATGTCAGTGAACAACTTGCCTATAGGTGAAACTGTCTCTTTTTACTTAAATGTTTCATGTGATTAAGTAGAGGATGTGCTATCCATTTCCACTGAGATCTACTAAGCCATCATTTGCCAAATTGAAAAGCACTTAGAGCAAATGATTAATAGCTGTGACGTGTGGTGGACGATGGGGGATTCTCATAGCCACTGTTATCTTTATGAATGCTTAATACAAATAAAACATCTAAAGGTTTTTCCATTTTCCTTCATCACCTAGTTTCCCCACTCTGATTTTTTTAAACAAAGAGTATGATCCAAACAGAGAATATTTTCTTTTCTCAAACAATTGTAAGTAAACCTGCTTATCCAACCACTCATCCAAAAAAAAATTGCATTTATGTCAATTTTAATAGTACATACCTGATAATCTTATAATTGTAAAGAGTGCTAAAAACATTGATAAATTTGCAGTGTAACAATACACAATAAACTAACACCCTTTCATGATAAAAATGCTCAGCAAACTAGGAATAGAGGGGAACTTCCTGAACTTGATTTTTTAAAAAACCTACAAAAACCTCAGCTAACATTATACTTAATTGGGAAAAGCTAGACACTTTCCCACTAAAATAAGGAAAAAGGCAAGGATGCTCCCTCTCAACAGTCATTTTCAACATCATACTAAAAATCTTAGCTAATAAAATAAGACAATAAAATAAAATAAAATATCTATAAAGTAGAAAAGAAGAAATAAAATTGTCTTTGTTTACAGATTATATCATTGTCTATAATGAAATAAAAAGTCCCAAAGAATCAATGAAAAAACTCCTGGAGCTAATAAGTGATTATAGCAAGGTTACAGAAAACAAGACTAATATGTAAAAGTCAACTGCTTCCCTATATACCAGCAAGGAACATTTGGAATTTGAAATTGAAAACACAATATCATTTATATTAGCACCAAAGATATATTAATAAATATTTAGGCATAAATCTAACAAGATAAAATACCTATATAAATAAAATTATAAAACCCTGATACAAATAAATCAAGGAAAATGTAAATGAATGGAGAGATACTTCATGTTCATGGATAGGAAGACTCAGCATTATTCAGATGTTGATTTTTCCCAGCTTGATCTATTGATTCAATGCAATCCCAATCAAAATTCCAGCAAGTTATTTTGTACGTATTGACAAACTAATTCTAAAGTTTATATGGATAGTCAAGAGACCCAGAACAGCCAACAATTGAAGAAGAACAAAGTCAGAGAACTGACACTAGCCAGCTTCAAGACACACTATAAACCTACAGTAATTACGTGAGGTAATGATAAAAGAATGGACAAGTAGATCAAAGGAACACAATAGAGAGCCCTAAAACAGACCCACTCAAATATACCTAACTAATCTTTTTCAAAAAAGTAAAGACAATTCAGTGGAGAAATGAGAGTCTTTTCAACAAATGTTACTAGAACAACTGGATATCCACATGCAAAACAGATGAATCTAAACATGAACATCACCTCCTTCACAAAAATTAACTCAAATGGATTGTAGACATAAATGCAAAATGCAAAACTATAAAACTTTTAGAAGATAACATAAAAGAAAATCTAGAATCTTGAGTTTGGCTGTGATTTTTTAGATACAACACTAATGGGATGATCCATGAAAAAAACAGATAAATTGGGCTTCATTAAAATTAAAATCTTCTACTCTGCAAAAGACATCGTCAAGAGAATGAGCAGGCAAGCCACAGACTGGGAGAATATCTTTGCAAGAGAAATATCTGATAAAAAACTGTTATTCAAAATATACAAAGAACTCTTAAAAATAAGAAAGTGAACCCAGTTATAAAAGGGGCAAAAGAACTGAATAGAAACTTCACCAAAATAAGATATACAGAAGGCAAATAAACATTTGTAAAAAGATGCTCAATATCATATGTCATCAGGAAAATGCAAATTTTTCTGTTAAAACAACATTGAGATACCACTATACACCTATTAGAATGGCCAAAAGCCAGAACACTGACAAAACCAAATGCTGATGAGGATGTGGAGCAACAGGAATTCTCATCCACTGCTGTGAGGATGACAATTATGCAGCCACTTTGGAAGACAGTTTAGCAGTTTCTTACAAAACTAAACATATTCTTACCAGCAATTGCGCTCCTTGGTATTTACCCAATGAATTGAAAACTTATGTCCACACAAAAAACCTGTATACAGACATCTATAGTAACGTTATTTACATTGCAAAAGCAGAAGCAATCAAGATGTTTTCAATAGGTGAATGGAGAAATAAACTGTGCTACATCCAGACAATGGAATATTATCCAGCAATAAAAAGTAAGGAGTTATCAATCCCCAAATACATGGAGAAAAATTAAGTGCATGTTACTATGTGAAAGAAACCAATCTGAAAAGCCTACATACTGCTTAATTCCTACTATATGCCCTTCTGGAAAAGGCAAAACTCTGGAAACACTGGAAAAAAAAATCAGTGGTTGCTAGGGTTTAGTGGGGAGGGAGGGATGAATAGGTGGAGAACAGGGGATTTTTTGGGCAGTGCGGCTATTCTGTATGATACTATAATGGTGGGTACATAAAACTATACTTTTTTCATAACTCACAGAAGGTACAACACCAATAGTGAACACTAATGTAAACTATGGTTGGTTCATCAGTTATAACAAATGTACCACTCTGGCGCATGATGTTGATGGTGGGGAGGCTGTGAATGTGTGGGAATTGAGGTTATAGTGTGTCTATAACCCCAATTAGTGGATTTATAGAATGTGTCTATAACCCCAATTACTGGGATTATAGACACACCAGTGTCCACGCTGTAGTGTCCACTCAATTTTTCTGTCAATCTAAAACTTATCTGAAAAATAACACACACACACACACACACATTTTAAAAGCTAAGAAAAATTCTTTCAAAATACACACACATATATATTTTAAAAGCTAAGAGAAAATCAGTATATAATAAAAAAGCAAAGAAAACCCACAAATTGTAACATGAGGATTATATACTCCAGGATTTCTTCTGTTTAATGGGTAAGAAGCATAGAGAAGTGTTAATCACCCCGCAAGGGGGGTTCCTTCTGTTGCTAGCCACACAGAAAGCCAATTACTGAGACAATGAGGATTGTCAAGGAAGAAAGGAGATTTATTGTGGGGGGTGGGGGACATCAACAGGAGGTGGGAGGACTACCTCAAATCACCCACCCAACCAAGGGCATCAAGGGTTTTTCTAGAGGTGAAATGAATAATGCATGAAGTGAGTGTGCATCATTACATGTTTGGGGTGGAGTGCAAGGCACGCCAGCACGGTGAGAAATCATACTGGCACATACATTCCATGATCAAAAAATGGTGGATAAGCCCCTCCCAGGGCCGAGATTTTAGTAGTATAATGAGCTAGGAGTTAATATTGATCATCCTTTCGGTCTTGTGCATGCAGGATGTGGGGAGTATGTTGCTCAGCAGGTCCTTGGGCAAGATTTGTGGTGAAATGCCACCTATCTTGACTTCTCTGAACAATCGGGTAGTGTGAAGCCTTGTGATTATCTCATTACTGCAAGGAGGGTCCACCATTTCTGAAAAACAACTCAAAAGGGATAGGATCAATGAAACAGAAAATTACAAAGTTCTGGTTAGCAAATATTACTGGGCTAGGAACTTGAAACATGAGAGAACTACAAAAAGGCGTTTTTGTTCAGGGAGTCGGTTACAGAGGGGTTAATGGAAATTAGAAATATCATGAATGCCAAAGGAAGTAAAGCAAATAATACAAGGCAAAATTTAGAAGTGACAATACAATATGAAGTTACATAATGAAGATTAGAACTTTCAATTACTGCCCATCCTTCCCCACCACTTTAATTTGTTCTTCTATTTCTTTTTATCTTCCTAATAGTGACAGTGTTTTTGTGCCTTCTTTTTTTAAAAAAAAAAGGGGAAATGGATACATTTATCATTATATACTTAGTGGAAAATTTTAACCCACCTTTCTTGATTAATAAATCAAAAGTAAAGAAATCAATATCAAAAATTAGAAACAACCCAAATATCCATTTAACAGTAAAATAGAGAAAAATATGATATCATCATAAACTAGAATACCATAAAACTATGACGGCTATGAAAATAAATGAGCTATAGCTCTACCAGTAGTATGTATACATCTCACAAACATAACGAAGAGCAAAGAAAACAAGTACAAAAGAACATATACTGTGTGTTTCATTATATAAAGTGCAAAGACTATAGCACAAGAAGTCAGTTTTTAAATTTAACAATCAGATTATTTGTCAGCCTGGGGTGGGGATAAGGGAGTTTTCTCTTTTGGATAGCAAGACTTATTATAAAGGTTTTATAATCATGATGATGTGATAGCAGAATGAGTTAAAACACATTGGCCATATATGTATCAAAACATCACACTGTAATCGTAATATGTATGATTATCATTTTTAATTAAAAACAAAACAAAATTATAAAAAACAAATTGGACAATAAATTAGAGACCCAAGAAATATGAATGCATATAGAAAACTTTAATATATGATGGGTGGTCTTATCACTGGGGGAAAAAAGGACTCTTCAATAGATAGTACTAAGAACAATTGGCTATCCATGTAAATATGTAAAGCAATTGGATAGATCCTTAAATCACATCATTCACAAAAATTAATTCCAGAAGCATTGAAACTCTAATGTAAAATACAAAACTTTAAAATTTACAAAAGAAAAAATAGGAGAATCTTTACAACCTTTGTGTAGGGAAGAGATTTTTTTAAGACAGAAAAAGATTGCGCATAAAATCAAATATGTATAAATTTTGGTGCTTTATAGTTAAGCACCACTCCTCATCAAAACATACTAGAAAGAGGGGGAAAGTGAAGCCACTTCATTAGGAGAAGCTATTTGTAAAGCAAATGACAAAGGATTCGTGTCCAGAATATAACTGAATAAGAAAGAATGAACAGCCTAATAGGAAATTGGGGTAAATACATAAAACACTTCACAGATAACAAAATATCTATAGCCAATAAACAGATGAAAAGATTCGCAAATCTTTGACTAATGCAAATGCAAAACAAGAGTGAAATGATATAGCACTACATACCCACCAGAATGGCAAAAATTAAGTTTGACAGAAGTATATCAACAGGAGCATTGTTATATTCTGATGGTGGGATTGTAAATTAGAACTTGGGAAAACAAATTGTTGTTGACCAAATAATGTCATGTTTAAGGATGTTATTTAGAGAAATCCTTGTACACTTTCACTAGAAGATCTATACAGGAATTTTCATAGGAATACTGTTCATAACATTCTCAAACTAGAAACAATCCAATCCAAATGTCTAGAGATTGGAGAACAGAGGAATGTATATAAAAAATACACACATATTTATTTATTTGTTTATATATTTATTTATTTTACATAATACACATCATGGAATAGTATCCAGTAGTGAAAAAGGAGTGAGCACAGCTACATGCAGAAACATGGATTATCCTTGGAAACATAATGTTGAATAAACAAAAACATCAAGTCTCAGCAGACATACATATAGTATTATAAAAAAAAAAACTTGAACAAAAACTAAGAAATATGTTGTTTAGACATGCATAAATATGCAACAAAACAGTTACCAAAAAACAAGAGAATGCTGAAATTCAGAACAGTAGTTATAGGGAGGTGAGTTTGTGGAAAAACACATAGGTAGATACAACATATGGCTAATAATCTATTCCCTCGATTTTTAAAAATCTATTTCTTTTGAATTAAATAAAAATTGTATATATTTATGGAGTATAATGTGATGCTTTGATCTATGTATACATTGTTTAAAAATGCAATCAAGCTAATTAACATATCCATCACTTCGCCAACTTGTGTTTTTTTGTGGTGAGGACATTAAAAACCTACTCTTTTAGCAATTTTTAAATATACAGTACATTATTATTAGCTGTTGTCACAATGCAGTACAAAAGGTCACTAAAACTTATTCCTCCAGTCTAATTGAAACTTTGTACTTTTTGATCATCTCCTCTTTTCTCTTTTCTCCCCCTCCCCACAGCCTCTGGTGGACCACCTTTCTTTTCTCTGTTTCTGTAAGGCTTGACTTAAATTCCACATATGAGTGACATCATACAGTTTTAGCTTTTCTGTGCCTGGCTTATTTTACATAGCATAATATCCTCCAGTTGTATCCATGCTGTTGCAAATGGCAGAATTTCCTTTTTTAAGACTTTAAGGTATAGTATACCCTTGTGTATATATGCCACATTTCCTTTATCCGTTCATCCACTGATGAACATTTAGGCTGCTTCAATATCTTAGCTATTGTGAATAATGCTGAAATGAACATGGAAGTGCAGATATCCCTTCAACGCACTGATTTCAAGTCATTTGGATATATGCCCAGAATTGAAATTGCTGGATCATACGATAATTCTATTTTCATTTTTTCAGAAACTTTCATACTATTATCCAAAATGGCTGAACAAATTGACATTCTTGTCAACAGTGTCCAAGGGTTCCCTTTTCCCCATATCCTCACCAACACTTGTTATCATTTATCTTTATGATAATAGCTATTCTAATAGGTGTGAGGTAATATCTCATTGTGGTTTTAATTAGCATTTCTCTGATGATTAGAAATGTTGAGCATTTTTTCATACATCTGTTGGTCATTTGTATCTCTTCTTTTGAGAAAGGTTTGTTTAGATCATTTGCCCATTTCTTTAACTGTATTGTTTGGTTTCTTGCTGTTGAGATATTTGAATTCCTTGTATATTCTGGATATTAGTCCCCTGTAGGATGAATAGTTTGCCAATATTTTCTCCCACTCAAGAGGTTGTCTCTTCACTCTGTTGATTGTTTCCCTTGCTGTGCAGATACTTTTTCATTTATTAAATTTCCAATTTCTGTTTTTGTTTTTGTTTCCTGTGCTTTTGAGGTCTTAGCCATGAAATCTTTGCCTAGGCCAATGTCCAGAAGAGCTTTCCCTATGTTTTCTTCAGGTAGTTTTATAGTTTCAGGTCTTATGTTTAAGTCTTTAATCCTTCTTGAGTTGATGAGCTGGGTCTGTTTTCTTGCCATTGAGCTGTTTGAGTTCCTTACAAATTTTTGATAACAACACCTTATCAGATGTATGGTTTACAAATATTTTCTCCCAGTGGTGTGTTGTGTCTGTTAATTGTTTCCTTTGCAGCACACAAGCTTTTAGGTTTGATACAATCCCATTTGTCTATTTTTGCTTTAGTTATCTGTGCTTTTGGAGTCCTTGCCAAGATATTATTGACCAGAACAATGTCATGGAATTTTCCTCAATGTTTCTTCTAGTAGCTTTACAGGTTCAGGTCTGACGTTTAAGTCTTTTAAATATTTTCATTATTTTTGTATGTGGTGTGGGATAAGCATCCAATTTCATTCTGCATTTGGATATCCAGTTATTCCAACACTATTTATTGAAGAGACTGTTCTTTCCCCATTGTGTGTACTTGGCATCTTTGTCAAAAGCCAATTTACCATAAATACTTGGGTTTATTTCTGAGCTTTCTATCCTGTTATTTTGGTTGATGTGTCTGTTTTTATGTCAATGCCATGCTGTTTTGATTATGATAGTTCAATAGATCAAAATATATTTTGAAATCAGTGGTGTGATACCTCCAGCTTTGTTCTTTTTTCTCAAGATTATTTAGGCTATTTGGGCTCTTTTCTGGTTTCATACAAATTTTAGGATTTTTTTCTATTTTTGTGAAAAATGACATCAGAATTTTGATAGAAATTGCAATGAATCTGTAGATTGCTTTGGGTAGTATGGACATTTTTACAATATTAACTCTTCATCCATAAATAGCTTGGCTTTTCATTATTTGTATCTTCTTCAATTTCTTTCATCACTGTTTTATAGTTTTAAGTGTACAGATCTTTTACCTTCTTGGTTAAATTTACTCCTAAGTATTTTTTATGCTATCGTAAATAGTGTTATTTTCTTAATTTCTTTTTCCGATAATTTGTTGTTAGTATATAGAAACACTACTGATTTTTGTATGTTTATTTTGTAACCTGCAACTTTACTGAGTTTGTTTGTCAATTCTAAGAGATTTTTATGGGGTCTTTGGGGTTTTATATATATAATATCATGCCTTCAGCAAACAGAGAAAATTTCTCTTCTTCCTTTCCTATATGAATGTCTTTTATTTCCTCTTCTGGTTTAATTGCTCTGGCTAGGACTTCCAGTATTATGTTGAACAGAAGTTGCAGGACTGGGCATCCTTTTCTTCTTCCTAATCTTAGAGGAAAAGCTTTCAACTTTTCACAATGAGTATGATGTTAGCTGTGGACTTGTCATATACGGCCTTTATTGTTTTAAGGTGGATTCCTTCCATGCCTATTTTTTTGAGAGCTTTTATCATGTACAAATGTTGAATTTTGTCAAATGCTTTTTCTACATCTATTGAGATGCTCATATGGTTTTTGTCCTTCATTCTATTAATATGGTGTATCACATTTATTGATTTACATATGTTGAACCATCCTTGCATCCTGGGGATAAATCCCACTTGGTTATGGTGAATGATATTTTTAATGTGCTGTTGAATTTGGTTTGCTAGTATGAAATATTTGGTCAAGGATTTTTACATTTGTGTTCATCAGGGATATTGGCCTGTAGTTTTCTTTTCTTACAGTGTCCTTTTTTGGCTTTGGTATCAGGGTAATGCTGGCCTCATAAAATAAGTTTGGAAGCACTCTCCCCTTTTCAATTTTTTGGAAACGTTTGAGAAGGATTGGTTTTATTAAATAGTTCTTTAAATGTTTGGTAGAATTCAGCAGTGAAAGCATCAGGTCCTGGACTTTTATTGATGAGAGACAAAGGGGAAATTTTCTGCCATTAGTTCTTTGAGTAATTTTTGTAACTTTCTCTTTCTCTAATCCTTCTGTTACTCCAATAATGCACATATTATTCCACTTGATGGTGTTCTATAAATCCCTTAGGCTGTTTTCACTTTTTTTCATTTTGTTTTTTTTCTTTTTGCTCCCCAGATTGGACTATTTCTGATGAACTGACTTCAAGTTTGCTAATCCTTTCTTCTGCGTGATCTAGTCTGCTTTTGAGCCTTCTATTGAATTTTTGAGTTTATTATTGTATTCTTCAGCTCAGTGGTTTCTGTTTGCTACTTTTTCATATTTTCCATTCATTTGTTGAAATTCTCAATTTGTTTATGTATTGATTTCCCTACCTTATGGAAATATATGATTTTCAGGTGAATCACATATCTCCATGTCATAGGGTTGGCTTCTGGAGATATGTATTTTCTTTTATTTGGAACATGTTTCCATGTTTCTTTATTTCCCTTGACTTCATGTGTTGGTTTCTGTGCATTCCATAAAAGAACCACCTCTTCCACTCTTGTTAGAGTGGTCTTGTGCAGGAGATGTTCCTCCTCAATCAGCCTGGCCAGAGATTCTAGGTGCATTGAAACTCTTTGTGCCTATCCAATCTGCTGTTTTTGTTCTTAGTGGCATCCAAGAAATTAGAGAATGTCAATTTGAGAGTTGAGAGAGGTGGGATGGAAGCCAGTCCTTTGATATGCAGCTGGAGAGGGTGGGGTGTTAAATGTGTGTTTCAGTTCCTTCTTTCCTTGAAAAGAAGTGAGAGCCAGAGTTTACCTCCCACTCCTTCTGCCCTACACCAAGCACAGTGTCTGAGGGAGGTGCCTGTACTCTTGATCAGACTTCTTATTTTGAACCTGGGGAAATAGTTGCTGAAATTTTGTAAGTCTAAAAGTCACATTTTTGTTTGTGGTCTAGGAGACTCAGCAGTGCACAGCTACATCAACTCCCAGAGCTAGCTGATTTAGGAGCCAGACCCTTGGGTGAAGGCTGTAAAAGTTAGGGTGCTCAATGGCTGCAGAAACTATTTCCAGGGAGAGTCTGCATATCTGGATTTATTTCTGGAACAGGCCAGAGAAAAAGATGCAGGGAGTGCCCACTCTCCCGTTCAAGCAAGCAGAAGTCTCACACCCTCCTAGCAGGGGGAGACTTATGATCCAGACTTACTGATGAGGCAAGCCAGAGTAGAAGGTGCAGTGAGCATCCACTTTCCCTTTCAGGAACCGAGAGGTCCCCCTGCCTCCTTCCAACAAGAAATTGCAGGGGGTTGTCTGTAGAGCAAGCTGGGGAAGAGAGCACAGGGAGTGCCATCCCTCTCATTATTGCTGGCAAAGGCCTCCAACATCTTCCTGTGAAGAGATTACAGGGCTGGGATTATGACTAGAACAAGCTGGGGAAGAAACTTAAAACTTCAAGCAAGCAGAAGTTTTATTACCCTCCTTGCAGGGGGAGCTTTCTGGTCTGGCATTATTGCTGAAGCAAGCCAAGAAGGAAGGTGCAGGGAGTGCCCACATTCTTTTTCAGGCATAATGACATCCTCCAAATTCCCTCGAATGAGGAATTACAGAAATTTATCTCAGGAGCAAGACAGAAAAGAAGGCGGGGGGAGTGCTGCTTTCCCATTCTTGATGGCAGAGAGGCCTCCAACGTCTTTCCACAGAGATACTGTAGGAGTCGAATTATCACTGGAGCAAGCTGAGGGAAAAGACATAGGGTGTGCCCTCTTTCTCTTTCAGACATGGTGTGGTCCCCCAGCCTCCCTCTATTGAGAGAGTGCAGAAATTTGTGTCAACAGCTAGGCAGGGGAAAAGGCATGAGGGTATCATCCTTCCCATTCTTGCTGGCAGAGACCTCCAACCTCTTTTCATGGAAATATTGTAGGGCTGGAATTATCACTGTAGAAATCTGGGGAAGAAGACCTAAGGAGTGATGTGCCCGCCTTTTAGAATCCATGAGCTTTCTTCTTTATTTGCTATGTAGGTTTACAAGAACAGGGAGCTGCTGGAAAAGCATGTGACCAAGCCTTTCCAGGGGGAAGTTGGAAGCTGGGCTAATCCTGGGGACTACAGCTGCTAGGAGTATTCATGCAATTCAAAACCCCCTTTTGTTCTCTGTACTTGAGGAAAATCCTTAGATGCCCTATTCCTGCTGTTCCTCAAACAAGGTGATTTGAGAGCCAGGTCCTATGGCAGGGACTGTAAAAGTCGGGTACCAAATGTGTGGTACAAGCCTTTCACCACTCTGGAACAAGCTGGGAGTTGGATTTTCTTTCCCAATTATAAGGCACTACGTTCAGGGTGGAGTTTGTGTGTGAGTGTATCTCCACTTTTCCTACCCATTTTGATGTGGATATATTTCTCAGTTCAGTGTTTGGGAGTCTTTCAACTGAATTCTAGCTTTCTCTTGGAGAGAATTGATCTGTGTGCAGATGTTTACTTGGTGTGTCTGTGGAAGGAGGAATAATCAGAAGCCTCCTATTCTGCCATGTTGCTAATATCTTCTCTGCAACTTCTTAACTGGTGCTCACATAGTATCTTACAAAGCCACCATGCTAAATAATAAAAAAAGTTTCCAAATGAATGATTATAAAAATATATAATAGGAAATATTTAAACCAAAATGTGTATTTTCACAATATTCCATTTCTGTTTTAACGAAAATTATAGTGTATTATAATTACCTCTGAATATTAAAGAAGCTGAGTTTGTTTTTTACTTCAGGAAAGGGAAGCAAGATGGCTGACTTCATCAGTTGCCAGATCATCTCAGAAAGGAGAAGTTTTAGATGCAAAAAACTTAGCCCAGGTATAATTCTGAGGAAAGAGTGCCAGAACCTACTAGAGACTCCACAGGAAAAAGTTGTGGAACAGAACAAGAAGCAAGATTTCAGCAGGGATCAACCCCTAAGGAATTTGGAGCCCCATGGAAAGGGTAGGTGGGGGTGTTTGTTTTTCCTCCCCTCACACCTCTGGCAGACTTCAGGCTCCCAAACTGTTGGAGAGCTTCTCTACCCTCACCAACCAAAAAGCTGCTGCTGTGAGTTCCTTGAGAACAGAGCACTGGGCTAACAGCCTCATCAGGGTCGCTCCCCTTCACCACAGACCTGAGTGGAGGCAAGAGGCACCATATTGCTTTTTCACCCATTGGGTGTCTTTGTCCTCTCCAGGGAGCTTCAGCCCTTCAGTTTTCTTGTCATTGGTCCCCACACAAACATTTTCCAACATCTGCCCAGACTGTGGTGGCCACAGGGGGTTGGTGAATCCCAGGGAAGCTGTGTGATCCCAAAGCTTGGACATTCAGGATGGGCTGCCTTCAGAGGAGAGGAAAGTACAGCAAGCCAGGGCTATCCCTCAGGACAAAGGGGACCAGAGTGCCAGCTCCTCTGCATTCAGATCCTTCTCCTCCTCCGCTACCCTGCCCACAGCTGCTGACGCAGCCATGTCAGTTCCCATGTGAGTTGACATGGGTGCCCCAAGGGATGATTGAGCCTGGGCTCTCAAGAGTGGCTGCTTCCCCTCTCTTGGTGCACCCACCACACCCCAGGTTCCCAGAGAGAGTGAGGCTCACTCCTTTCCTCTTGATGACCTGCAGTGGACCAAGGGGTGCTCAGCCTGTGAACTCCCTGCCCACCAGTCCTCTGTGGTGCTGCCTGCCTGGCTGCTCCAGCAGAGCAGGGCATACCCTGAAGCAGAGAGACATTAAGCCTGCTTGAGCACTCCACAGGCAACTCGGAACCATGGAATAAACTTGGGGGATCAGAGGACAGATCCACAGGCTGGATCCCATACCACCAGGACTCGATTGTGTCACTCGGTGGCATGAAAGGGAGATTTGTGCACTAATCTTGGGAGGCGAGGGAGCACATACAGGCAGAACTAAAAGGAGAGTGTGGTGTGGGTCCCAGCCCCAGTGTATTCATGGAGCACGCCCACACACAGGAGAAGGGATCCTGGGCAGTGAAGTTCCCAGCCTGCAGCAGCATTGCTGGTGAGCTCAGCTAGTTTGGGCTGCTGCTTGGGACCAGACACGGGAAGGAGATCCATGACACAAGGGAAAAGGGAGAAGAGTGTAAACTACTCCTGTCTGCCAGACTGAATCACAGACTGCCCCTCCCCCATGAGCAGAATTTTTGGCTTGGTGGGGCCCCATCAGCCCATCCCTGGTGGCTTTTCCCAGCAGCGTGGGAGCTGACCCTTAATCCCTGCTGAGACAACTCTTGTGCCTGCCTTTGTGGAATCTGAATGCAGGCTCACCCAACCCAGACCCATCCAGCCCCACTCCTCCACTGGCCTCAGCTGTGGTGAAGCAAAGAAGGAGTCCCCTGAGAGCCCCAAGGGCATGCCCACTGACTGGGACACCTGAGTGCTTCTCCTGATTGACTAGAGCCAGTCACAGGTCCCAGAAAACACTACTGCAGCTGGCTCTTTCCTGCAAGTGCCACCCACTGGCAGGGAGGACAACTTCTGGGCACCATTACAGCATTTACTGATTCAATCATACAGGGCAAGGCTGACTCTTACCCACAAGTGCCACCTGCTGACTTAGAGATTAAACTGGGTGTCCCAATATAATTCATACTGTTAAGAAGACCACAGGCCTGGGAAAGAGAAAGGATTTCAAAGGCCTCAATCTCCCTTTGTCAACAAAACACAGGTAATCTGCCCACTCACATAGTACACCACTACTACAGCCTACAAATAACTAGCAATTGAGAAAACCACCACACTAAGGATATCTATAACCAAGGTATCCATCCAGGACCTAGATGCCCCTCAAAGTACCTACAAGCAAAGCCAAAAATCCTTACCCAGCATATGCTACAGGCACACCCTCTATAGGGAGGGGAACAAAAGTCCCATCTAAACAAAAGAAAATCCAAAAACAAAAAGCAAGAGCTACTCAAGATGAGAAGGAATCAGCACAATAAATCGAGAAAACGAAAAACCAGAGTGAAAGGACACCCTCAAAGGAGCACACCAGCTCTGTAACAATGGATCCCAACCAAAATGGAAATACTGAAATAACAGTAAATAATTCCAAATATGAATTGTAAGGAAGCCCAATAAGATCCAAGAGAAAATGGAAAACCAACTCAAAGACACCAAAAAATAATTCAGGAAATGAATAAAAAATTTACTAAAGAGATATAGATATATTTTTAAAAAATAGAACTTCTGGAAATGAAAAATTAATTTAGGGCAATACAAAACACAGTAGAAAATCTAAAGAATAGACTAGAGACCAAGCAGAAGAAAGAATTTCAGAGCCTGAAGACAACTTTTTCAAATTAACCCAGTCAGTCAAAAACAAAGAACAAAGAAAGAAGAGGAATGACCAAACTTTGAGAGAAATATGGGGTTGTATAAAACAGCCAAGTATAAGAATCATAGGAATCCCTGAGGGGGAAGAAGAAAAATAAAAAGGCCTGGAAAACCTACTTGAGGAAATAATTGAGGAAAAGTTCCCTGGTCTTGCTTGACATTTAGACATACAGATACAAAAAACTCAAAAAATACCTGGAAGATTCATTGCAGAAAGCACATCACCAAGACACATAGTCATCAGACTGGCTTGTAGGAACTCCTACAAGCTGTGAGGCAAAAGCATCAAGTAACTCACAAAGGAAAACCCATCAGACTAACAGCAGACTTCTCAACAGAAACCTTACAAGCCAGAAAGGAATAGTGTCCTATCTTTAGTCTCCTTGAACAGAATAACTGCCAGCCAAGAATTTTGTATCCTGCAAAACTAAGTTTCATAAATGAAGGAAAAATAAAGTCTTTCTCGGACAAGCAAACACTAAGGGAATTTGTCACCACTAGACCTGCCCTACAAGAAATGTTTAAAAGTTTTCTATGCATGGAACAGAATATGCCAAAATGACAGTTTCTAAGACTATTGAAATGAGAATATTGAAACCAGCCAAGAGACTCTCAACATCTCAATGCTTAGATTACGATGTTAACCCTGATACTCACTGACATATTGATAGCATCTAAGTTATCTAGTAAGAATATGCCAACCTTTCATCCCAATCTGTTCTAAGGATCCATGAGTACCTAGTACATACAATGCTTTCAAGAGCTTTTTTTGAGTATCACATGGCATTCTTCATAAATCTTCACTTGGTATCATTGAAAATTAGTTTCCTAGCAAGATTTCTGCTTCACTTTTAGCAAGTAGTTTTTAAAAAATGAAACTTTTTAAGATGGGAATTATAGGATCACTGACTCATCAGCAGCCCATTATGAAGGAAGCACAGAGAAAAAAATAGGCTCAGAAAACTTTTTTTGATTGCAGTAAGTGATATTCATAGTCCTTAAATTTTGAGAAAGAAATCAAGCAATGATTGTTTAGCCTCTTAGATTGTTAGTTTCTAAAGCACTTCTGATTTTTTAAAAATCATTCTTCTACATTTATGTCTGAGAGTGGTGTTCCTTTTTATTCTATGTATCTTACTATTGAGTGAGATCCAGCTTAATGGTGTAGAAAACTCAGGAGGCAAACTGGCAATTAAAAATCCCAACAAGAGAATCTTGGATAACAACACTTTTCTCTTTTCTAACCACTTTATTTTCAATTTGCCAATAGTCCTGACCTATACTAAGCTTCATTTAGTTTGTAAAATACTTTCCTTTTTTACAATAGAAAGTCACTAACACCTCAATTGATTGTAAAATTCAAAAATGCTCCATATTTTCTAATGAAACTTAAAAGTATAAATATATTTTCAAATTTACCTGTTTTCTCCTGTAAAATAAGTGATGCCTTTGCAGAGACTGTGCATTCTAATCCACAGTGCCTGCAGTTTGCCTCACTCACTGTCCCTGGGATAGTTCTGTCCTAAAATGTAGTGAGCTCTGCTTCAGTAATTGCCACTCTTAAAAGTAAATGAAAATTTTTGATGTAACAGGCAGGGATTTTGCCACCCATCATCTGTTAGTATTAATTGGGTTTGTGAAATGAAATTCCTGCATAGTCTAATGAGAATAATATGCTAAAAACCTCATTTAACTCCATCTCATGTAGACAGGCTTCACCAAAAAACAACATAAAAACCCTGCTACTCCTCAGCACTCTGGGCCTTCTATTATAATTTATGCTATGCATGGCAGCAACATACCCAGTGCGCCTGTGCTTTTCACTTTGGGTTATATACAAGTTGCAAAAGAAAAAGGAAGCCCATACTTCCCTTATTTTATCCATATGATTTATATTTGAGCTAACTACTACAAAGTGTAAAACTACAAAATTGACATAATTCACAAACATTTTCAATCTTTAAATTTATAATGAATAATTTTAGGTAGTTTACCATATTAAAAATTTGTAATGCCAGGCAATACATTTTTACTAGTAAAAATGTTTCTGGGGTAACAGGACACATTGTTCATTACCATAAAGACCTAGATCTAGTAGTTATTATCACAAAGATGTGCAATGGCATAATCATATATATTGTATGTCTTGCACACTGTGCTTTATGATTGATATATGATAGATAAGCTCTGGTTTATATGGAATTCTCCAATTGTCAATTTTAACAATATTTTAGCAAAATTTAAAGCATTAATTTCTGCAACATTAATACAATTGAAGATTAAGTAAATTTGTGCCTGTCTGTTAGAAATTGTTTTAGTGGCCATACTTAATCACTTATGGAAATTATCCATTAATGAGTCCTGAACAAACTTTCTCAAAATAATTACTTTGAAATTACTATGCTAAAGGAGGAACATATAAACATAAACAACGTCTAGTAATCACTGCCCTAAGTCTGTTGGGAGATATAGACGTATAAAGCAAACATTTACAATATAATATAGCATATACAAAGTGATGTTGAAATAGGAGATCAGGGATTGTTTTCATGTAGGAGATTCTAGATGGATTGTACTGTATAGAGGGTAACTGTTCAATCACAAATGAAAAACGGGTGCATGATGAAGGAAGTAAAAACATGTCATCATTGAGTGATATGCATGGACCATTTCAGCATATGTCTTATGATATGACAGCAATTTGAGGAAGTCTTCTGGCAATAGAAAAAATCTTTCCAGATTATTGAAGCCGGGAGGGTAAAAATTGTGAAATTTGAAGATGATAAAGTTATAAGATCAATGACATTTTTTGCCACAGAATAACAGGCAGATATTGGCAATCAACAAATATGTATTGAATACATGAATAAACATTTTACACATATTTTCCACATAAAATGGATCATTTCATATTCTCAACCAGCCTACAAAACAGGCAAAGCAGGAATTATGACCTCCCATTTCAGATAATGAAATTTAAGCTAAGAGACTTTAAAAGAATCAACCACAGTTACCCATGTAGTAAGTGACTGGGTAGGGCCTCAAACATGTCTTCATTTCAAAAGCAGCCACTTTCTATCACATAATACCTCTTCTACCTACACCTCTCAAATTTCAAGGTGTCTGGAGAACAAGAAAACGTGTTTATGACAAAGATAAGTGAGAAGCAGAAACCCTACTTTTCTTTGAAATTCATTGCACAGTCAAGTATGGCTTTGTGAATAGATACAGTGTGAAAGAGTATATGTAGTATAATTCACGATCAGAACAAGTCCCTATAATTGGCCATGAAAAACCTGTTACTTCCCTCAAAGCAAAGAACACTTGAATCTGAAAACAATGACTAACACTGAGGAAGTAAATCCTTGAACATTTTCTTAGTTTTCCTCCAGTGTGGACATTCACTTAACAGGATCAGAAAACCTGGCAGTGGTGGAATCAGATTCACAAGGCGTAATGAATGGGTCTGGGTGAAGTTGGACTATGGATGAGCATCAAGAGGGCCACCTTGTGGCCAAGATTGGAAGAGGACAATCTAGCAGGGGAACACTGCAGGTGGCCAGGAAATCATCAGGAACAAGTGTAGATGGGAAGGTTGGAGGTAGGTTGGGGAAAAAAAAAGACAAAGATGGAGAAAATTGTTATTGTACTTATTCCCAGTCATACTTAATGCATGAAAGAGAAGTTTTGGCAGTAGACTATCATATTTTGTGATATTTCCCTCAGACTGTTCTAGAGTTTTAAAGAAGCCACAGATCCATTACGCTTCATAGGGAGGATATAATATAGTGAGATACTGTCTGAAATCATGCAGTTACTTGTGAAATCTCCCCAGTGTTGTGGCAACAGTTTCTCAAGTCAGACCAGAACTAGAGTTAGCAAAAGTAAAGCAATGGATTGCTTTGCTGGTGAGTTCTCTTTTAAAATAAATTTAAAATATTGTATTAAAAATAAAGTTATCATAAACTACTAAAAGGGAGTAAAGAATAGGTTGTATTCAGGAACAACTCCTGAGGACTGCTTCCAAAGCTGATAGGGCCTAGAAAGGTTCAACTGTGTGATGAGACTGAAATTGCTCTTTGACAGCTCTCGATGCCAGTTACTCTAAGATAAACTGGGCACCTGTCTAAGGGCTTTGCCTTGCTATGAAAAAGCAAAATGCTTTCATTCATTTATTCATTCATTTATGAAACAAATATTTATTGATCGTTTACTAAGTAACCAACAACATCCTAGGTACTGCGAATATGAAGAAAAATGAAACAATTCTTCAATAAATTCACAGTGTAGTGGGGAAACAAGCACATAAACAGCCATTAAACTATGTAGTAAGTATGATAATGGAGTCTCTAAGAATCTTGAAATGCATAGGATATTAAAGAGCACAGACAGGAGCTCCTAATCCAGCATGATTGGTCAGGGCAGGTTTCCCCGAGGAAAATACACTGAAATTGAGCCGTATAGAATGAATAAACATTTCTCCAACAGAGAGGAGGGAAAGAGAGCCTTCCCTTAGATGGACAACATATGAAAGTAGTAAATTTTTCCAGCATTGACAATGTCATTCTCTATTGAAGTCTGCTGCTTGTTAAATGAGAGGTGCCTGAACTTGTGAAAGGCTGAACATGGCCCACAATTGCAAGTGTTGCTTTGAGAACAAGATGCAATTAAGAAAATGGGAAAATATAAGGATCTATACAAAGCTTTCAAGAATTGTTTTGACTTTAAGCTTGCTTAGAATAGATTTCACTGTAGAAATGACTTTGAAGTTATGTGGCTGAAGATAATCTCAGTTAAATAGTCACTGTGTCTATTTTTTTGTTTAAGTGCAGTATGTCTAGGAAACTCATACCTAAAATAATTTAATCTTCCAAAGAAATTTGACAGTAGAAAAAATTATGAAAGATTATTTAATTGTCCAGTTAATACATCCAATGAGTATTTTTTGAGATGGTATACATTTTACAAGTATACATTTTACACATCCCGTTGTAGTGACTAGCCCTCTGGAATAAATGAGAGTAGTGTGGCAGAATGCCCAGAGGTGGAAGCTAACAAGTGCTTTAAAACACATGTAACACTCCTCATCGCCACTTCATCTCCTGCAGCTGCTATTCTACATTACACATTTGAACCTGGGTATGTTATACACCACGCGCTATGCCCTGTACGTGCCACCTCACACCTGTTCATGGTTTCACTCCTGCACTCGTGTGTGCCTCTTGTGAGTAACTGCCCCTCTTCCTACTCCCTGGGTGACTCACTGTTAATTGTAATGAATCTTAGTTTCTGCTCTTATATATGAGGTAGTGTTTCTCACTATCACTAGTTTATAAAAACACTTCGGGGCTTGAAGTGTTGAAGTTATTTTATTTGTTAATTATTTTTATTAAAGCTGCCAATTCCAGTTGTGTTGAACATAAGCAACTTTTTCCCACTTTAAAAAGAACTTGGTAATCTTAATATACCTTTAAAAACTTAACAACTATCAGAAATCATATGTGATTATGGTTTCTCTTTGGGGTTAGTGAGCTCCTATGAAGTGGTAGGACCCTATTAAGAAGGCATCTCCTTGGTAACTTATGGGGAAATTGACGACACTTTAATTTTTCCAAGTTATAATGAGATATAAATGCTTTACTGGCTACAGAACAGCAAACATTGGAGTTTACCCAATAATTTCTTGGCTAGTGACAATAGAAATATAATTCTGGAGGGCACTAAAAGCATTTGAGAATATGTGATACTGAAATAAAATGCCTAGGTAGATTAATGTCACAATTATTAGAAAGATGCAAATTGGATCAATGTGAACAATTACCATAAAACTTTGCCCCAACTTATATTTTCCACCTTTAATTGTCTTTATAGGATGCTCTGAATTTTCCCCTTTTACATTATGGCTGGGAAAATCAAGCCTATCAGAAATCCTCAAAGCCATTGGCCAAAACTAACCAAAAGCCAGAGGGCAAGAGAGCCCATTGATGAGGCTCGTTCATGCAGCCCCAGGAGCAGGAAGCAGAGTGGAGAAGGGTGGAGAAAGGGTTTGGGGCTCCACAGAGAGGATTTCCACTATCCATTGTAATCAGAAAAACTTGAAATAACATCTGATTATTTTCACACCTGGTTGCATACAAGATGTTGCAGCTTCTTTCTTCCTTCCTTTTTTCTATCTTTTTTCTTTCTTTCCTCCTTCTTTCTTCTTATCTGAAAAACTGAGTTTTCCTTAAAAGCGTAATTTAAAAAACTCACTGAAGATTTTTGTAGTGAGACTATAGGGTACGTCTCAGTTGCTACACATATCAGCTAGAGGAGAGGGCATAAAAGCGTCTGTCTTAAAAATGCCATTGATTAACTCATCAGATTAGTATGCTTTAAAACATCACTTAAGTTTTTTTTTCTTCCTCTGAGTAATTATAGATTAGCAGTTTAATTTCAACCTGATATAATATGGCTGTATAAATTGAAATGGTGTTTTGATATTTTAGCAGAATATATAGAAGAACTTATAAAAATACTAGACAATAAAAGGATATTGGTCTGTAGTAATTTGTAAATTCTATCACACTACATCCTGGTATTTCACAGTTCAATGTCCTTACTTGGAAAATGTACAAAATAGAGCTGCCTTATGCAAATTCCATTTAAACACAAATGGTATTTGACAATGATGCAAGTATTTATTTTTGATCAAAGAATTTAGTTACCCAAAACTGTTTGCAACAAACCTCATAGAAAATGATATTTGTTACAGATAACCACTCTATTTGTTTAATTTATGTTTTTGATCAAGTTGTTGTGCAAGTTTCCAGACATGAATATTGATGAAATAAATGTAACACGGTAAGTTTCTATATTATATTTTAAAGTACCCTGTAATCCCATGGATTTTAAATTTGCAGCTACTGTCTGGTTTTACTAATACTTGCAAATTTTAAAAGGGAAAAATGAATAAAATATAACTACTTATGACACAAATATCTAGATGTTACTTTTTGAACATCAATAATTTATAAAACTTGCTGAATAAACATAAACATTAACATTATTTCCATTTTATATCTCCTCTTGGCTTCCTCCTTGATGTCAATGCTAGTAATCAAAATAAGCAGTAATCCATATTCTATATAACTTATATGTATATAAGTTAGCAATTGATATTATTTTACATATAGCCTACAGAGATTTACTGTTAAGCAATGACATACATTGCAGATACCACATTAAGAAATTAATTTAATTAATCTATACTTGTGCCATGTTGTCTCCTTTGGATGAGAAAAGTACCTCATTAATAATGAGGGATTTTCTAAGTTGTATTTTAGTTTAAATGTATTCATGAAAGCAATCTGACTGCATTTATTTAAATTTAAAATATACATACCCTTTAAACAATTCCATTTCGGGAACTTAACAACAATAACAGAAAACTACCAATACATAAGAGATACCATTAGAGGATATTTATTACCATATTATATGTATCAACCAAAAAAAAACTGAAAAATAAGCTATCAAAAAAGTCTATCGATAAGACTGTTTAATAAGTTATGGAGTAGGCATTGTACTAAATGTGAAAGATTTATTAGGGGAAATGAATGTATGAGAGAAAATTGGGTGGAAGCATTTTACACTTTCATGCAGTCTAAAGGAAGTTCAGCAATGCCACCAGGGAGTCTTTGAACCTTCATGTACATGGAATCTTTGATATGTATATCGATAAGCTCTGAGACAGGGAAGATTTTACGATTCCCTAAATATCTCCAAGATTTTCTACCTTTATCACTGACGGCACCTTCTCTCTACTAGGATCTATTTTTGCATCTATAAACACTCCCCAGGCTCCAAATTTCGGCTCAAATATTATCCACATGCTTGCTACTTAAGTAGGCTGTGCATCAGCATCACCAGGTTATCACTGTGTATCAAAGGGTATCACTAGCATAACTTATGTTATAAGTACAGAATATCAGTCCTCATCCCAGATCCTGACCTACTGAATTAGATTAACAGGATCTTTAAGTGATTCATAAGCACAACCAAGTTTGAGAAGCACAGTCCTACACTATATAGGCTTTTTGTATTTCTTCAGTCTAAAGTAACCTCTTCCTTGTATTTGAAAATGCTGCATAGTTACTTTCGTTTTAATGGGTGTCTCACTTCTTTAGGGCAATAATATTCATCAGGGGGTGGGCAGGCGGGAGGGGGGTGGAGGGGATGGGAAAACTCTCACTGAATGGATGCGGGGAGCACAGTTTGGGGGATGACCACGATTGTAGCTCTGACACGGGCAGTGCATGGGCAATATATATAGCCAAAGTGTTGTACCCCCATAATATTCCGAAATTTAAAAAAAAAAATCATGATTTTCAAATAACTCATTTTTAGGTCAAAGTTGATCTTCAAGAGTTTTGTGGCACCTGGGACCTTTCAAAATTTGATCCTACACTTACAAATCAGGAGAGTTCTCATTTAAAATTGTAATTTAGACTTTTCTGGAAAAATCATTATGTCTAGAAACATGGACAGACCAATTGTCTGGGGACAGTCTCCATTAGCCAGGCTTGTGCTTTCCGGTGTTTCCAGTGTGCCACAGCCCCTACCAAGTCTGCACACACCCTTACCCTCTGGCAGCTTTGCTTATTCATGTTGCCTGCCTGGCTACTAAGGTTTCAGTTTGTAACTACTGCATTCAAATAGACTTAGAGTTCCTGCCCCGAGGAAAGGCACGTCTTTGTCTTGTTCAATGTCATGGTTATAGCAAATATCCAATAATCCTTTTCTAAATCCATGTTACTATGTTATATCAACATTTTTTAAAGGTGAGATGAAACAGCACCTGGCCACAAGATATTTATGACCTAGTTGTGACCTTAAAACTATGTTTGACACCAAATGCTGGTGAGGATGAAGAAACCCTGAATTACTCATACATATTTCTGGTGTGAATATAAAATGATAGGCTTGCCCACTCTGGAAATAGTTTGGCAGTTTCATATAAAACTAAATACATATCTACCCTGTGCTACTGAGCAATTGCACTCTTGGGCATTTATCTCAGAGGGATGAAAACTTATGCTCACACAAACGCTGTACAGGAATGTTTATAGCCCCAAACTGGGAACAACCCAAATGTCCTTCAACCAGTGAATGGGTAAACAAACTGTGCTATATCCGCAACATAAAATACTATGCAGCAATAAAAAGGAGCAAAACATTGATACTTGAGAGCCATTGACTTGGATGGCTCTCAAAAGAAATATGTTATGTGAAACAAGGCAGTTACAAAAGGTTATGTACTGTATGGTTCCATGTATATAATATTCTTGAAATAACAAAATTACAGAGATGGAGAATAAGGTTAGTTGTTGTGAGGAGTTAGGCATCGGGAGACTATGGCTATACAAGGATAGCACAAGGGAGCCTTATGCAGATGGAACAGTTCTGTATCTGTATCTGTTGCAGTGATGGAAACATGAATCTGCACATGGGATATAATGGCATAAAACCATACACACACATATAAATGTAAAATTGATGAAATTTGAATAAGCTCTGTGAATTTTACTAGCATCAATTTCTTGGTTTTGTTATTGTATTATAGTTATAATTGGAAGATACTAGGTAAAAAGTACACAAGACTGCCTTATACATTTTTTGCAACTTTCTATGAATCTATAATTATTTAAATATAAAAAACTTTAAAAATTTACAAAAATGTGTGTGGCATAATTATTTGTAATAGCCTCAATTGAAACAAACTCAAATGTCTATCAAAAATAGAATTCAATACATAAATTATAACATTTTTAACAACAGCAGTAAAACAATGCTACAAGCAACACAGACGATGTTCTCAAATATAATGTGGAACAAACGAATCCACTATACAATGTATTATTCCGTTTGTGTAAGGTTAAAAAATAATAAAAAAGTAATCTATATGCTATATATCAGCATAGTGGTTATCCTTGAAAGGGTGGTACCTGGTAAGGGGCATAAAGGTATTGATGTTTTATTTCTTGATTTGGGTACTTTATGCATGGTATGCTCAGTTGTAAAAATTCATTAAGCTGAACACTTACATGTGTGCTACACTTTAATAAAAGGTATATTTTAAGAAAAATTGTTAAAGAAACCATTTGTATGTTTATATCAAGTTACCTGGTGGAAGGGTGAGTTACAACATGATAAAAAATAATAAAAAATAAAAAGTTTTTAAAAATGCTATGCTTAAAAAAACTACAAAGTGTGCAAAAATAAAATGAGTATTTTTAAGCCATTTTTTTTTCTCCTAGTTCGGGGTAAAACACACTGGGAGGGAAGAGGACTTTTATTTTTGTAATGGTGGCCTGAGAATCCAAAGAAAGTGAGAAAAACAATAGAAATATGTTCATATACGCTTGTGTATCTAGTCTATGACTTATATGTGACCAGTTACAAAATTTATACCAGGCTTTGATAATTTACCATCAAAATGACAATTGTTTCTGGGGAGCCCCACCTGGGTAAAGCTAAGGATGTTTACTAGCACACATCAACATTATGTGTGATTCACGTGACTCGAGAAATGCTGAGGCAGTAGTGCTTTCCCAGCGGAGGTGAGACAATGGAGTTTAAATTTTTGCTGTATGACAGCAGGTGATAAAGTCCATATTAGGTAGAAATAGTTTATTTTGTTATTCTTCTCTTAGCCAATGCAGTATGATTAGTTTATTATTAGTGTATGCTTAACCAGACATTTTATAGCTGTAATATCAGCACAGATTTATAGTGTTGAAAGTAATGTACTGAAGATACTTATGACTGTATTTTCCTGTTTAAAACATAAACACCTAAAAACTCAAGAGACTTGCCTCTGAATAAAACAGAAAGGTGGTTTTGATACAGAATAAATAGTAAATCAGTGATAGCCCATGTAGTGAGCCTTTGGACTTCTCTCTGAGATGTTGCTGTGTTTCACCACGATTGTTTCTTGAGCATTGAAACTCTTAAGTAAAATAGAAAGAAAAAGAATATTAAATTGGTACCTCTTAGCTTCCAGTTAACCCCAGATTTGAGATTCACATTACTGTACTCTGATATAAGCTGTTGACGAATGAGTTTTTCAGGGCTGGGTCAATGGAAGAGCCCTTTAGCACCAGATTTCAAGGTGATGTTACTGAAACCACCAACCAGCTCTCTAATTCACATTCCCTCATTCAACCAGAGAGCAAATCAATGAGCTACACTCTTACTCGCCAACATCCCTCTATTGTGTTCGTAGGCTACTGTGGAAATGTGACAAGTGCTTTGTTGAAGCAATACATCCACATTTACTATCTTTCTGTCACTTACCAGTCAATAATAACATACACACAAAAAATAAATTGATATTTCTATAAGAAGTAAATTTAGGACTAAAGAGGTGGAGAGACTTACAAATGAAACAAAAAATAGTGATACAACTGGCTATAAAAAAGTCTAAATATCTGGATGCTCAGTTTAAGGTGAGTACATGAAATGTCATGGTAGAAAGTCTGCAAAAGATGGCTTAGGGAATTTTGGATAAGCATAGGTTGGACACACCAACAATACAATATGGCTTTCAAAACATAGCAATAATCTTTAAATAGTTTCCAGAGTAATAAAGCTGATAGTCATGTCTATGCCTGTTGGACGACATCTAGAGTAGTAAGATTAGTTCTTGGCCCCAGATAGGGGACCCTGATAAATTATAGCATACCACATTATTGAATATGGTGAAGGAACTGAAGCCATGCTATAAGAGGATTGTTGAGGTGCCTGCAGCTCTTTAGGGGGAAAACAGAGAAGACATCCTAGGTATCATGAAATATTTGAGGAGCTATCAAGAAGAAGAGGTATGTGATGAGGCAAAACCCCACCCACTGTGAAGTTATAGGTTACAGAAAGGTAGCTTTTAAGTTGATATAAATTTAAAACTGCTAACTCTTAGAGGTGTCAAAAAATTAAATGAGCTACCTTTCAATAGGAAAGGATGACCTATTATTGAATTCTGCATCAGCTGAAGTAGGTGGCCCTTGAAAGAAGTTAATAGAGCCAAACATCACATAAGAAGTTAAGTTATATGACTTCTAAACCTTTCTGAATCAATTCAATTTTCAAAAATGTGGTTTTATAACTAAATGGTTTTTATAATTAAAGGTCATACCATTTAGTTAAGCAAAGAGTGATTGTTGAATGAGTGAATAAATGCGTACTTTCATGTTCTAAAATTCTAATGTTTAATTATATCTTTCCTAGCTAAAAACAGAACAATATATAGAGTATATAATAAGGGACTCAGTGGAATAGAAATTTCATGTTAGAAATAAAGTGTGGACTCTAAATGGTACTATTTAGAATGATTAATATTCAAATTGTTTAAAACTTTCAATGGCGTCTGTAGCTGTAAAACAAATAGCACACTGAATTGGAGGGAAAATCTCATTGCAAAAGTCATTTCAGTTGTTGAAAGAACAAAGAAATCAATTATATTTTTAAAAAAAGAAAATATAAGTTCATAAATCAGGACTGACAGTATACATATGATCTCCTCTTACATCATTGTTCATCTGTATTTAACACCATCAAGTGGGCTAGCCTTCTTATTTTTCTATCCTCGATTTCCACAAGACTACACACTCCTGGCTTTCTCCTTCTCCTCCAGCTAATCATTCTCAATAAACTCTGAGGACTTCTGCTTTTCTTTCCAAACTTTAAATGTTTGATTATATCAGAACTTGGTCTTATGCATTCCTGTTCCCGTTCCATATTCTTACAGTAGGGTATATTAACCTCCTCCAGGATTTATATGACATTTATATGTTGGCAGTCTCTTAATTTATGTCTTTATGATATGAACCTTCTTTATGATCTTCAAACATATATACTTAACTTTCCATTAGGTATGCTTATTGTATTAACTATGTCTTTTTATTTTCTGCATTCTGTATTCTGATGCTTTGACATCTGGGGCCTTGCTGAGCATGGAAGGACTGCCCCCTCAGGGTTAGCCAACTCCTAGAGATAGTAAATAACCCACTTCTGAAAATGTCTTTCAAATGCAAACCAATCAGTCCTGAGTGCACACCCCCAACCACCTCTTTTATAGGTCTCTTATACTCTAGGCTACTACTGCTCTGTCCTAATTACCCCAGGGCCAGATGCCAGACAACTAGGGACAGCCCAGACACCCCAAAGTACACTAAAATTATTCAAATTAGTAAATCCTAAACCTGTTTACTCTGCCTCACCCATTACTTTCAATGGAAACCATAATAAAGACTCCCCTGCTCCTGCCTCCTGATCAACCCTGGTACTGCCCCATGTGGCACTGCATGGCATGCCGGGCCTCCTGTTTCTAGAATTTGTGAGTATAGCAAACTTCTCACTTCACGACAGTCATTTCCCTGTCTGCGTGTTTTACTATACCTAATTAAAACACATCCAGGGATACCCTTAAAATACATGCCCAAGAAAAGGAATGCCTGGGACCAAGATCTGATGAGACTTTTACAGGTTTCTATAATAAAACATTACCAAAAATTACCTCAATATCTTATCCACAAAATTTGTTCCTCCTTCAGTGTTTCCTGTTACAGCAAATCGTACCACCATCCACCAAAATTGTTTCTGCCACACACCCGGAGCCACCACTGACACCTCTTTTCCCTCACTTCCTGCGTCAAATCAGTCAAAAAGTAGACCATCAATCCACCTTCAAACATATACATATATATATATATATGTTTTGGAAACATATTTTTTATGTTTTGAAGGTGTATATATATATGTGTATGTATGTATATGTGTGCGTGTATGTATGTATGTATATTATATATACTTTTTTCTCCATCTTCATCTCTGCTGCCATTACCTTTTCTAAGCCACCAAAAACTCTGGTCTTGAGTACTTCAGTAGCTTCCTAACTTTCAAATCCATAAGGGTTCTAGTTAATTTAGCATACAGGAGCATGAAGAAGCTTTTTAAAATGTATATCTAAAGTAGCCTATACTCTTAAACATCTTTCCTTTTATACTTAGCTTCATTCTAAAATCTTCAACATGACTCTCCAGGCCTTCCAGGATATGGTTTCTACTCGCCTTCTTAGCCTTGTCTTGGTACCACTCACTACCTCTGTCCTTTCTTCTGGGACTGAAAGGATTGTGGACTTATTTTTCAGTTTCTCAACACTCTCTCTCACCACTCTACTCAATGACACTACATATATTTCAGAGCTTAGCTAAAGGTCAGTTTCTCAGAGAAGCCATGCTAGGTTAGGTCCCCTTGCATCTTTAGTATTCTGTATCTTCTTGGGTATTTAGTATAGGTGTTTATACAGATTTAGTCTGTCTCTTCAACTAAATTATCTATAAGCTTCATGGCATCAAAATCCATGTGTGTCTGTGTCCTGTGTCTCAGCTAGTATAGATGCCAATATATTTATGGAATAAATGTATCAATAAGTAATATTCTCGGACTTTTCTGCCAATATGATATATAGGAGCTGAATTGGGTCAGGTTCTCTCTGGTTTTCAACACAGTTCAAAAGACAGGAAAGTCAATAAATTTTTTAAAAAGCCACTGCTTCTGGTGAAGCAGGTATTGAAAATAAATGCCATATTTTTGTAAGCCTTTATTTGCTTAGTGAAATAGCTAGCATGATGCTAGCTATAGATGCTTAGCATCTATAACCATATTACTCAAAGTGTATCCATAGACCAGCAGCATCAGCATCACCTGGAAGTTTGTTAGAAATGCAGATTCTTGAGCCAACCCTGGACCTGCTGAATCATAATCTGCCTTTTAACAAGACCCTCAGGTGATTCATAAGCACATGAAGAAACTGAGAAGCACTGATCCACAGTATCTTCATATTTATGTTATTAATAATTTAAAATTATTTCTATATTTTTCAATATAATGGATATAATAGAGCACACCACTGGGAAAGAACAAACCGAACAACTGGATGGTTGATTTCTATCACCTTCCCATGGATGTTCCTTATAAGGAAACGTACAGGCCATGTTTGGCTACCCTCACAATCAGGGCAAGTTTACGTGACTAAAAAGCAAACAAACAAAAACCTTCAAAGTCAAATCAATGGAAAAAGCAGATGGCAAACAGCCTCACAGTTTATAATTTAGTCTGTAAGCCCATTTTACATGATGATGTGTAATACAAGCAGCTAGTTTGTAGTCTGTCATCTGGTATATACCTGCAAAACAGACATTTCTGAAAACCGTTTCATTTCGGTGACTGAGTTGCTGTGTGCAACTGCAGTTATTGGGAGTGATTTCTAATTATTTTGGCTTCCTCCCGGTAAATTACCAGAGAGAAGTCTAATTTACCATATGGTTTGCTGATACACTAATATTCAAAGCCATCTTTAGAGGCAGTTAATCTACAGTCAGGTGCTCTGTTTGTTCAGGCATATTGGAACAACCACTGATTAATATCACTGAAGAGAGTGGTTAATTTTATTAGCCACTAAGAATTCTACTGTAAATAATCATATTTGCTTCACATGAACATTTATCCCAGAATGTGCATCACAGAGAATATATTTTAAATGCAGGCTGCCCTTGAAATTCATACCAACACTGGTAATGGAATTCCATAAAAGACACCAGATTTTGTTCAGAGTTTGAAATCTGGGATTTAAGGGGTCCTTTTTCCCCACTATGTTTCTACTGCTATTTTGATTAAGTGTTGCAGTATTTTCTATCACCCAAAAAGACATCAATCCCTCCCACAAAGGGCTTAGACTCTAAACCTGTCTGACAATACAACTCAGACATGTTTCTAATAACCGTTTAGAAGCTCTGTGACAGAACTCTTTTTCCATTTGTCAAGAACTATACACAGCCATTTTGATCACTGTCACAATTTAGAGAGCTAGTAACAATGAATGTGCTGAGAATCCCCCTCCTGGACTCAGTGATAAATTCTGTTTGCAGCTCAAACATTTAACGGAGACAGAAGAGTTTGAATGTAGAATGAATTTTTCACTTTACCTTGTTCACTCATAAGTATCATTCACCCCTTCCTCTCACTTCCTTATGACCCTCTTTGGCTTCTATTTTTCTTTTCCTCAAAAGGAGCAATATAGACAGGCAAAAACAGAATTTAGATATGTTTTAGGATAGATAGCATTCTAAATGCATACCCTGTTTCTCTAGAAATCTCTTCACTTTAAAAATTGCAAGCATGTGTTTTCATAATTTTACTATACTGTGAATTGTTTATATTTAAGAAAAGAGAGTGCATAATTTGGGGAGATTTGAGTAATTTTCCAATCCTCTATCTAGATTTTTTACCCCTATTGCATATATCTTCTTATTATAATAATTCTCTGAGCTCTTTGAAAATATTCCCAACAATGGAAGGAGTTTTGGATATTCAGTATGTATCTATTGCTAATATATGAGGTGTCACCATAAAATACTGGAAATGATTTCATAACACAAAAATAATTCTTTCTTTCAATATGCCCTACCTGTGCCATTATATAATGTAGCCCCTGCATTGGTAGCAGATGTCTAATAAGTTACGATCATGGTTAAGAGCATGTACTTTGGAGTCACGCAGAAATGAGAATGAGTTCTAGTCACATCTTACCACTGTGACTTTGGGCTAACTAATCTCTAGAAACCTGTTTCCCTCCATACTGTGAGGATTAGATCTCCCTTATAAATTTTTATCAGGATTAAATGAGGAAACATATCTACAAAACTGCTAATGCAGAGCCTGCCTGGCAAAATAAATACTCAATAAAATGTAGCTATTGATATTATTTGTTTAGATATATAAATGACTTTATATACTCACATTCAAAACAGCTCAGCATGTTTCTATGGGTCCTTTTTGGTCATTGGATTCAAACAATGGCTCATTTGGTGACCAAAAAAAAAAAAATTTCCTTTTGGAAGCAACAAAATCACCCACAGGTGTAATATTGAGGCTCCTCTGATCCACACAATACCACTTCATGTTTTAGTTGAAGAATACAATGGGAATATAAAAATAGCTAACGAGAAGTTTTATTGTGCTTTTGTGTATGTACATTTTATTCCTGAAAATAAAAGAACAATAAGTAGAATACCTGGCTTTAAATTTTTTTGTAATTTTTTTCTACAAAAATGAGACAGTATATGATTTTTAAAATCAGAATAAAGGTCAGTAGGCTAAAAGGCCAAAAAGTGATAAATTTATAATTGTTCATTGGAAAGAGCTTTGCTGTGAAGGTGATGCCCAAAATTCATAAATCTATGCACATGCCTACTAGAAAATAAGCTGTTACCAAACCTTGACAATAGGTGTAATTCCACTTGTCACAAGTAACAATGTTTGAGAGATCTAACTGAAGTTTCCTCTATTTTCGTTATTATCTTTTTGTACATTTCTGAAATGTGTATCCATTTTTCTCTTAGTACCTGTGTGTTAATATTCTTTTTAAAATCAATATACAATGATGGCAAAAGTAGTGTTTTAAAAATAAATAATTATCATGGGAAAGTAGAACTATGTCAGTTACTAATAAGTTTTTTAACCTTCACGTAATACAACTTTGTGTTCCCCCTAATCTTAAAATAAAATCAGATAGATTACAGATGTAGGGACCCGAAAAGATATATCAAATTTTCCAATTCCTATGTGCATATTCCTGTGGCCATTCAAAGATAGTATAAGCATTAAACATTAATACTCACCATCTGCAAAATATACCATGAAGGCTTTGCTCTCCCATTCTGGTAATTGCTGAAAGCTATGAATTAAAAATATAATTGTGTGTGCTTGTTAAAATATTTGAGTGGTGTTTGCTGCATAAAATGGACTCTTGAGTAGCAATAATTAGATGTGCATACAATTCTCCTAGAAATAATTAGTATTGGGGGAATAAGAGACCAGACCCATAATGTTCATTTTTCCATTTTCTTTCCTTATCAGAATAACTTAATTTTACTTCTAACACATATTTACTTAAAACTCATGTACTTCAAATAATGTCCTTTGGTTATACATAGTACATTTTGTTAAGGTACAAAATAATGATTACTGATCAAAACAGTTCTATGAAATACTCAAACTAAGACTTTACTAGACGATTGTACCATTATTTTTCAATGAGTGATAGAGAGAACAATAGATGAGAAAAGTTAAAATGTATGTATTTTCACTCTAGATAAAATGTTTTAAACGCTGCAATTTAATTTTCTTCCTTTCTCCCTTTGTTTCCTTCCTTCCTTCCTTCCTTTCATGGAGGAGTCTCACTATGTTGCCCAGGATAGACTTGAACTCCTGAGTTCAAAAGATCCTCTCACCTTAGCCTCCTAAGTTAGCTGGGACTACAGGTGCCACTGGGCCCAGCACCTAAATTACTTTTTGGTGTTCAGTTATATTTGGGGGATTTATATTTAAGTTATATAGCTGCCCCTTAGAGGAAACAGTAACTTACACTTCACTCAATGATGAGAGTGGGGAAAGGGGATGACTGAGGGTTGGTCACAGTGCTCTGGCTAGCAAAGTGATAAATATTTGTGCTTTAAAAAGTTTCAGGTCCATAAATTTCTATTCGTTGTTTGAGCGAAGCAGTTTAATTGTGCTCATGCTCCATAAGTGTTGGCTGTTATAACTCTGAAATAAAAACTGCACAAAAATTGTTAATATTCCTATACTAAACTTACTCCATCTGTCAATCCTGATACTTAAACGACATTGGCTGTAAGCATATTTAAAGGATAATATCCCTTTGTTGGCTTTTTTTCAAGATACTTCAAAGGATCATATATTCCTTGGTCTTTGGTTTGGTCTTCCATTTTGCAAGCCTCAGAAATTTAATTTTTGTCATCACAAAACAGATGATTCTAAGAGATTCATACAAGCTCACTCACATGAAATGAACTAGAACTAAATTGCTTAATTTATTGGCTTACATTTGAGGAATACATCTACCAAGAGGACAGAAGATGAAGATAGGCATCCTCTGGCCAGAACGTTCCCTCCCTGTTGGAAAAGCCGTAAGGAGCTAAATTATAATCAAAAGATTGCTTGATGATTTGTGTAATCAGAACAAAAACATTATTGATATGATGTGTATGTTTGATGGCATAAACCTGTAACCAGAGATAGCAATCTACACAGTTCACTTGCTATCTGACACTGAGGGAGATTCCCCCTTTGTCAGAGTCCCACGTCTCCTGGAGAAACAAGCCTGTCTGACTGGTACTGCCCATTACCGCTCTTCTGACTGACCCAGCCACTCATAACTTAAGTCTTGTCTTGCTGTGCTCAGAGGGTCAATGTGTGCTTCTAAGTGAGTGTCATGACTTTTTATAAATCAAATAAGGAGTCAAATAAGGCTCCTTACATAATTTTAGAGTGAGCGGCTCTTCAATTTCCTGTTGTCAAGTTCTAGGGGGAATATTCCTTACACCCAGCAGAGACTTATTGAATAGACTGGTAAAATCAGCATCACTGCCTTAAATGAATCTGCCTGCAGAGTGATAAATAATAAATTTCAACAGAACTTCAAAATTCAGTAAGTTATTTTAAAGTATTATCTCATAGGATGAAATAGCACTATTTTTTTAACTGAGGGGAGCCTAGGGAGGACAATTTAAGGTAAAGGTACATTATAAATCAGCACGAAAGCTCTTTTAGAGGTATTGTTCTTTTTATCATTAAAAAAATGGATATATTTGTCTTAGCTTTTTGGCTTTGGTTTTTATTTTAATTTTTATTGTGTTTTTAAATGTGGCAACCATGGACAAAGCAATCATTTGATAAAGAATATTATCATTAAAATTCTCTGAGAGACAATTACAATGCCAGGCAGGAGTCGCAGCACTATGAAGAATGACTGCGTGGAATTTACAATCAGTGCAAGGGGCGGTTTCTTTTAGCTTCAAAGAAATTAGAGCAGAACAATTATGATGCGTGTCAGGAAAAGGACTGCTGTAGAATGAAGAAGAATTAGTAAAAGCGGAAATAGATGTGAAAGGAAGTGGAGACCTTCCGTCACACTAGTCAAAGGCGCTCAAAGTCAAATGATGATTGTGCCATGTGTCATGTGGTTGATTTAATCACTAAAATAACTCAAATGAGACAGATAATATTATTATTTCCCACAGGGAAAATCCTTATTTCTTTTTTTTCACAGAGATAGGAGAAGTAGGATCTGCAGGATTCTTCTTATTTTACTCCATGACATCTCTTTGGGTGCTTGCTTCTGGTCTTGCAGCTATAGATTATTTGTCGACTGCCCCTCCCCGCAAAAAAACATACCTCATGCACTGTCCTTAAGATTCAGGTCATCGGCTTCATTCTCTCACTGGACATTTCCACTCAGATGTCCTGAAAAAACTACCAACTTATCATTTCCAAAACTGTGCTGCTTTTTTTATATGTACCCCTGCCTCACCTGACCTGTTCTTGACTTCAGTTAACAGTGTCACCATTAATACGTCCTCTCAATAAAGTGATCAGTCATCCTCCACTCTTCTCTGTCCCTTAGCTCGGCATCTCGTCAGTCGTCAAATCCAGCTGAGTCTATGTTAGAAATGTTTCCTGTGTTTTGCCTCTGCTCTCCTAAGGTGCTGCCACTATCTCTGTGTCCTAGCCCCCGCTTCCATGACCTGGCACCTCCCTCTAGCCTTATGTCATTCTAGTACATCCTTTGTACTGTACCCCAGTGATCTCATAAGGAGCAAATCTGATGGTGACACTCCCCAGCATGTCAGAATCACCAGTCTCCCTTAGAACAGCACAGCAGGCCTGTAGCAAAGAGAGGCTCGCTCTTTGTCCTTTTCCTCTCCTCCTGGGCGGACAGCGAGATCATACTGCCAAGTCTTTCTTGCAATAACATAGAGCCCAGTGACTGAGTTCGAGTCAATAAAATGTGGACAGAAGTAATGTAAACATTTCTAAGCCAGGCTTGCAGCTGTATGTTGATGCCCAGGGCTACCTCAGAGGCTGTATGTTAAGGATGACGATCCCTGAAAGGTCAAGTCTACCAGAGCCCCGACCCACCACAACTAGGTACATGCATTTTGGACTATTGGTGAAGGAGAAATCAATTTTTGTTTCTTGAGTTATTAAGATGTTAGACTGTATCTATTACAGCAGATGTTATTACTTGAACTAGTACAAAGCTCAATAATCTTTCCTACCCACACACGTCTAGCTTCATCCCATGTCACCCCACATAGCCCTATACTCTATACCATCACCATACTGAACTTATTGCTTGTGAGGCTCTGAATGTTCTCTCCCCTTGCCTTAAAATGCTTGGAAAATTGCAAGTCGTCCTTTAAAACTGAACTCAAATATTACCATTGTGATGGTATCTTAATGTTCCCAGGATTCTGTTAATCCACATATCTCAGCATTTACCATATGGGCCATAACTATGTGTGTGATAATTTTGTAGAAAAATTTTTGAGGGCAAAGACCATGTTATGAATTAATATGTAGCTGGTTTCCTGCAGTTGTCTTTCAATGAATTGTATTAAATGAATGAATAAAATAGGTTCTGCATACTAAAGTTTATAACAAAGTAAAAAACAACCAGTAATTAGAGTTTCTCTATGAAAATCATTCCCCATTTGAAAAAGCACAATTGAATAAATTATTTTCTGAAAAAAGCATTTGCAAATCTCCTCAGTATCATATGTAAATAGTTGTCTTTTTATTTGTTTTCTAAGGACTGCTGGGGCTAGAGCATATCTTCCTTGCCTGTTTTTACAATTTTCAAATTTTTAAAACTACTAAGGTTTACTTTTTTAAAGCTTTGCTATGCACTATTGAGCAGAAAGATGAAAGTAGGTCAGGTTTCTGACCTGTTAGTCTTGCTTTAGTTGTATTCTTATACAAAGCGCCGGCAGGCATTTAAAATGCAGATATATGAACAGGAAGCACAATACCAATGGTGAAATCTTCCTCTCCATTTACATCTTTTTATTGTTCTCACAGCAGGATGATTTTGACAATGTGTTGTACACAGGAAAAAATAGTTTAAAATGCTGCTACTGGCTACAGCTTCATATAAAACAGACTTATGCCTCCTGGTCTAAGATATTTTATTTTTCTTTCCCATTTAGCATCAACTAAATAATCACAGGAAGTACAATTTCTATTCAGAAATTATGATTCTTTTATTCTAAAGTAATAGAAAATATATATGTAGGAAAATAACATAATTAATTTTTATCAGTCTCATTAAGTAACATTCATGGCACTAAACCATTAAATCTTAAATTGCTGATTCTTCCAGGATGGGAGGTATTTATTACTCAATTCATTAATGTAACTTCTTACACATAGTCAAATATATATACAGCTGCTTACCAAATTCTTTTAATGATGATATTTATCTCAGAATCTCTGATATAATACAAATGATTCAAAATAAAGAGTGTATACAACATAGCTTTTTAAAAACCTGGGTTATTCTATACTCAAATACAGATTAGTTGCCTTAAAATACTGAACCATCTTTGTTGTATTTGCTCAAGATATCAACAAGATCTTTATTGTGGTTAAGAGAACTTCTGAATGCTCAGAGTTCTTGCTTACAGTATTTTTGGCTGAAAAAAGAGAAATGATAACTTTACATTTTATCCACATTTAACTGTCTAACTTCTTTTATGTTACTCTAAGTTTTGATATATCCTTCCAAGGTATACTCCCCATTCCCTTCTACAAGTCTTCTACCTTTTTCTTGAAAATTCAGTTAGGTTTTAAAATATTTAACGAGCTGTTTAATCTGTCCATGTTTATTATCTAACATGAGTAAGGCTAACTTACACTAGAATTTAGTTATCCAATAAGTGTTGGACTCCACACGTATGCATTTATTCTGTGAATGCTGCCAAGTCTCAAAGCTGATATCCTCATTTGATCCTTCTGGATCACTGACTAAAATCAAGATACTGGCAGGACTGGGTTCTTTCTGAAGGCTCTGGGAATAATCTGTTTCTGCGCCTTTTCCAGCTTCTATAGGCAGCCCCTTCCTCTGTCTTCAAAGCCAGGAATAATGGACTGAGTCCTTCTCATGCTACCATTGCTCTGGTTCTCTTGTACCTCCCTTCTCCTCCTTTTAAGGACCCCTGTATTTACAGCGGGCTCACTTGGATAATCTAGGACAATCTCCCTACTTTAAGTCAGTTAATTAGAAAACTTAATTCCGCCTACAACCTTCATTCCTCTTTGTCATGTAATATTAATATAACATATTCACAGGGTCTGGGGGTTAGGACATAGATGTCCTTGGGAGGACCATTATTCTGTCTACCATAAATAAATAGGTGTGGGTTGGGAAACTGACATATCTGGAATACAACTCACTACAAATTCACTAGCTTTTTGCTGTAGGCCTCATTGAGTTATTTAAGAAACAGGTTTTTTTGATGAATCTAAAGAGTTTGTTAGGACAGTGACTGACATGTAGTAAGATTTTAATAAATGTTAGATCCTATTAAAGTTTTGGTAATCTCCTAGAATTACTTAAATTATTTGACAAAGTGATTGAGCAAAAGTTCTTTCTTATGACAAATACGATAATGATGAACAGTTAAGCTGTTAACTCAAGGGCTGAAAAGTTTTTGAAAAAGGAAGAATTCAATTGTATAATTCAAGAAACAAGAGCTATTTTGAAACATCGCAGTTCTAATGAAGAACACTTTATAAATGATGTACCCCCTTTGCTCAATTGCATTGGCTTCTTAAAGAAACCTACGTCCCTTTAGCATTGTCACTCAATATAATTTGATCCAGAGCATCGTTCTTCCAGCTACAATATAAGTTCTCTATGTTAAACTCTGGGGCTTTTCCTTGCTGTTGCAAAAATAATTTCATTTTATAAACACTTTTTGGTGGTCTCAAAATACTTTAAATACAGCCAGAGTCTTTTTCAAGCCGCAGTACCCAAAGTAGGATCATCCAATAAGCACCATGCACTTAATGTAGAGTGCATTTTTGCCAACTTTAATCTGTAAGTAAACACTGCAGACAGCTGTTCTTATTGCATGAGGCTGTGTATTAACACATTTCCACGGTCTCTAAATCTCATTAGTTGCCATACTTCCCATTCCTGCTCCCAGACTCAGCTTTCTCTATAATTGTTGGGGAAAATGGTCCGTTCACTTCCCTGGAGCACTTGTTTCTTTGCCTATCTTGGATTTCTCAGAGCCCATATGTACATTTTATCTTATTTTGATTTTAATTTCTTTCCATTGAAGTCCATCTACTTTATAATTATGAAAAATTCATCGATGTTTCTATCACATAATTGACATCCTTTTATGTTTTCCAGTAATGCTATAGATTCTTCTCGTTTTTCTTCCTTTAGCATTTTTATAGGATTAGGAAAATGTAAGTTCCATCTGCCATTGAATCAAAGCTCTAAACCACTGCACTTGATTTCTATATATGCGTAAGTTAAAAGTTGATTTGCAACAAGCATACTCATACATTTTTAAAATGAGCAATGTATTTTCATTGATAGCATTGAAAATATAGTGTATATTAATTAAACAATAATTAATTTTTCTGGTGTTATTGCATATACTCAGTAATAAATATATAATATTTGCATTTAATAAAGAAATAAGATAAAATAAATTGAGGTAATGCTTAATTGTTAAAATTAACTTCCAGATTATTGTTTAATTACAAAAAGAATAATATCAAACCAAAGTGGAAAAGAACTCAGAAATACTTTATACCGTAACATTGACTTTTTGCCTCAGATTTTGACTTTTGGTGAGATTCAGTGAAAGCTATTATCAAATATAATTTTAAGATTTTCTAGTCTGTATTTCATATGAGTCCAAAGACTTATACTGCTATCTAGTGGCCACATTGAGTAATATAAAATTATTAACCATATAATGCATAATGCTACAGCATTACCATTATATTTTGAAATTCACTAGGATTGGCTTACTGTTAATCTTCTAAGAACACAAATTCTAAAAATCGTACTCTACTTGCTTATAGAAGACGAGGTAAGAATTCTTTCATTGTGAATGCAATATACTTTATTAATAAACATGTATTATTTTGATAATGAATAAAATAATGTTTAAGAAGGGGAACGCTGAACAAAAATATTTTCAGATAAATACTAGAACATTTAAATAATGATTCACTATTATAATAAAATAATAAAACATAGCTTCTTCTGAATACATAATAAGTTATCCTTGACTTCAAAAAATTTCTAGGACTTTCATTTATTTTTTACCCAGAGATTTTTTAGTGGTAGTACAAACTGGTTACATTTTAAGCAAAGCTATTTACAGGACACATAAAGTTCAAGTAAATTCTAAACTTTCAATTTATTCACCTTATAAAGAATAACTGAGATTTCTTAAAACCTAAACTACTCACAGTGAAGAAAAAGAAGGAAAGCTAGCATTTTTAGATTTGGTAACTGAGATTAGGATCAAACTCGAAAAATATAGCGGTTAGTTGGTCTAGCTTTTTTTAATGGCCATATCTCAACAACATTATTGAAAAGATCACTTAAAAAGGATGATCAGTGAGGAAAATAATGTATTCCCCAAATGTAGAGATTTAACAGTGCCGTCTCCACAAAGAGGGGCCAAGCAAATATTCAAATTTTATTGTTAATGGGAAGAAGGCTAGTTCTCCTATTTGAAACCTGTCTGAGCTCCTCAAACATGTCCCCTACTCATGGACACAGGTTGAACACACAGATGCACCCATACATGTGCACATGCACACTCACAGAGTGCAGGTTGTTACCTGGGATACAAGAAAAACATTTAGTTTCCCTCCTAGGGTAATTTAACCCTGATTACCCTGGCAATTAAATTAATTTTAGAGATTTGGCATTTTCTGGAAATAGCCCTTCAATGTTTATAAACATTTTAAATGGTATATAATTCGCATGTTGCTCTATAAAATGTTAGTGCTTATTTTAATCATAATTTTTACACCTAAATGTTAAAATGTGTCATACTTATTATGGCTATTATTTTAGATGTCTCATGGACTTCTTAAATTCAATCAATAGATTTGAAAAAAATCATTTGGAGTTTGTATATTTTTATAATCACAAGTCATTGAGGAATCATTCCTTAACATTCTTCAGTAATAAGGCAATTGCACAGTACCACAAAGGATTCATTTTAAATTTTCAGCAGGACCTAAATTATGCCTGTGAGGCAAAGAGCTTCATGATGCTATTAATAAGTGAATTTCTCTAAAGATACTAGAATACATCCCAAGTCATTGTCATCAACTACTTCATCAAACATAATGATATGGGAATAACTATTCCAAAATCATTGAATTCTGAGGAAAATGCTGACTTTACTGTTTAGTAAAATCTTATGGAAATATTTGTTGAACCACTAAATGCAAATTTTGACAGATTGTGTGCTAATATGAAATGCCAGCATGTGATTACTTCAATTAAAGATTCACTGACTCGGCCACATCCTTTGTGAACATCGTACAAACATGGAGAGTAATCATAAGCAATGGTGCACAAAATGAGGCATTCTGAGACAGGCTTACAATGACCTTTGTCATATGCATATTATTTTTATGCTAATATGATTTAATGTTACCTTTAAAGTGAATACAAAATATATATATACACATAGAGGTACTCCAAATAATAAGTGCCACCTAATAATAATCATCTTATCTTCTTCATATAAGAATTTCCATAGCTTGATGTAATCATTCCACAATGTATACATATATCAAAACCTCACATTGTACCCCATATTGACAATTATTATTTGTCCATTAAAAATAATTTAAAAAAAAGAATTCTTAAAGACAGTGAATAAGTTTAGGGCTGGGTGTTATGGCTCACACCTGTAAATCCCAACATTTTGGGAGGCTGAGGCAGGAAGATAGCTTGAGGCCAGGAGTTCGAGACAGCTTGGGCAACATAGTGAGACCCCGTAATTACAAAATTTTTTTTTTTTTAATTAGCTGGGCATGGTGGTGTGTGCCCATAGTCCCACTGACTCGGAATGCTGAGGTGGAAGGATCGCTTGAGCCCGGGAGTTCGAGGGCGGTAGTGAGCTGTGATTGTGCCAATGCATGTGAGACCCTGTCTCTAAAAAAAAAAAAAAAAAAAAGTTTATTTTCCTATTCACTCATTTGAAATACTCAAATAGTTTTAAGTGACAAAATCAAGAGATAAAGGAGGAACTAAATTAGACTCAGTGGAAACTCTAGATCCTTCAGAGACTAAAGAACAAAAACGTGTGTGTGTGTGTGTGTGTGTATATATATACACATACATGATTTAATAAAGTAATCACTATGTTACTTTAACACAGTAGGTTTACAAAGCAGAGATGTCATCCTGTGGTCTTCTAATGAGAATTGAAGTCATAATCTATATGAGATCTGACATTTGCATAGTTGATTTCTCCTCTTTTATCCCTGTAATAGCTTCCATCCACCAAGCTTCAATGGATTGTATGAATAATGGAAGTAGAAAAAGTTTCTACTGATATCTGAAATATAAAGTAAAAGAGAAACATCACACGTGGATGAGAAGGTACAGTTATTAGGTTGAAATACATGCTCTTGCACATTTTCCAATCTCAGTCCTGCAGAAATGGTCTTTGAAACCAGGTGAGGAGGGTCCCCTGGCCTCGGCAGAGGAGGAAATGATTGGTCATGGAGGTCATTTCTGTGTAAATCACCTTTACTCTGATCAGATAATGAAACAGAACATTTACCATTATAATTTCGTTTTTAAAACCTTTTAGGCACAATTTATAAAGTTCTATATGTTCACATTAGACTTAACCTCTTTACCTCATGCTAATGTTATAAAAATGTCATTCCACTGCTACTACAATTAATACAAAATCCAGATTAAGATTTTAATGGTTGATTAGAGTTTCTCAAGTGAAAAAGGAAAATAGTATATCAGATATGCATATAATTGTTTTTTCTATTTTTTTATTTATAAATCTCACTTGATAATTGTGGGAGACAGCATTGACTTCCAATGATTGAGGTCTATGATAAGCATATGAGCAAATTTGTGGTAAATTTGGCTTTTGTCATATGTCATTCTCCTTCATCTATTAGTACTTTGTCAATCATAATATGGTAATAACACCAAACTCATTGTTAGTATTCTTCAGCAAGCTCACATTATAATTCATTTCTCATTGGTTAAATATTACAAGTAAATCTTAAAATTACAATTTCACTAATATGGCAGCAGTTTACTTTCAAAGTTATGGGTGCTTGGCTAATAAAATTATGCCTTGCTTGTTTACCTTTCAGGAAATATTATTCCCATATAGTAAGCAATGGAATTGTTTAAAATATACTTCACAAACTAAAACTCTTATATTTTAAGTTCTGTTTTGAACTTTATATTTTTAAAAGTATTTATAGATGTAAAATAATTATGATAGTTTTTCTTTTCCACTAAATATTTAAAATCACTGAGAGCAAATATTTACAATTATTTGATATTTTTTCTTCTGGAGAAGCCATGCAAAGCAAAATAAGATATCCAGTATTTCTAGATATCTTAATCCAGGGGAGAAAAGAATGATTTCAAAGGAAAGTACTTCACACATGCTTACATAAGAAAAAAGAAAAAAGAGCTTGGAAACAGAGAGAATATACATTCTAGTCCCCTTGCCTATGATCACCTCACACTACTCTTCTGGCTGTTTTCCTCCTACCCTGCTCCACTTAGAGCACAAATTTCTTCAAAATTCAGTACTCCATGCATGTTGGTTGACAGCAACCCAGTAAAGCCAGACACTCACACCAAAGCCTGTGTTCAATTCAGCATAAAGGGACTCTTAACACACCATTAAGTCAACCATTAAGGCTACCTTGTTTTCTCTGCTTCTCTGCCACCTAACATGCCAGGCAAAGCTACCTCAAGTGCTTCCAGTGAAGGAGGCACATCCCAGCAGCGGTGATAGATTTGAAAAGTGAATCAGTGCTTTACAGGGTGGTAGCTAGGATGGAAAAGCAGGTGGCTGCCCTTAATGTTCTCTGATTCTGTTTGAGAGCAGGGTTCAAAAAGAAAAATGCATGCACAAGGATAGGCCAATGAGTAGAAAGTAAATATTTATATACATCGTTTATTTTCCTTTGTATTCAAAAATGCTCTACTAGTGTTTCTTGTGTGTATGACTTAAAGAGATGTAAATTCCCAACAAGCTAGGAACATATGAATGTGTATGAAAATATATCCAAGGTTTTGTGTTTTGTTTTGTTTTCTCTCATATCCACTATAACACAGAGTCTATAGCAATTTGACAAATGAAGCAAGGTAATGATTCTTCTCAGTATTGCTACCTCCCTGCCATCAGGCTTGGGTCTTTCTGTGGTTTAACTTGTTAAAACATGTTCACAATTTTTGTCATTTTACAAATTATGGAATGAAATTTTAAAGATGTTAAGTAAATTTATCTGATTATCCACAACTAATAACAACAGAGTGAAGTTTTGGACTAAGATCTATCTGATATTATGCTCTAAAGCATCTATGATTCACATAACATCCCATTACCTTTATTTAAAATTTGTTATTTAATCTTTGATAACTATTAAATATGAATGAAGTTGTTTGGTCTGCTGAAATCAGGTGCTAAATAGCTACAAATATACTGCATTTGAAATTGAGCTCTGATGATTGCATCACTTAGTAGCAACTTTATTGAGATATATCTCACATACCATACAATTCTCCCATTTAAAGTGTACTATTTAATGGTGTTTACTAAAGTCACAGAATTGTTCAACCATCACCACAATCAATTTTAGAACATTTTCATCACCCCAAAAAGAAGCCTTGTACCCTTTTGCAGTCACCCTGCCATTTCCCACAACCTCCCAAACCAGCCATGGACAACCACTAATCTACTTTCTGCCTCCATAGAGTTGCCTGTTCTAGATATTTCACATAAATGGAATCAAACAGTATGTGGTCTTCTGTGGCTGACATCTTTCACTTAGCATAGTGTTTTCAGAGTTTATCCATGATGCTGCAGGAGTCAGTATTTCGTTCCTTTTTATCACCAAATAATATTACATTGTACAAATATACCACATTTTATTCATTCAGGTTGATGGACATTCTGATTATTTTCACTTTCAGCCTATTATGAATAATGCTGCTATGGACACTTGTGTACAAGTTTTTGTGTGGACATTTGTTTTCATTTCCCTTGAGCATATACCCAGGATTGGAATTGCTGGGTCCAATTGGTATCTTTATGTTTAACCTTTTGGGAAACTGCAAGTCTGTTTGTCAAAACAGTTGTTTCTTTTTTCATGCCTGATTCTAGTAATTTAAGTCTTCTCCCCTTTTTTTTCTTGGTCACTATAATTAAAAGTTTGTCAGTTTTGTTAATTTTTTCAAAGAAGCAACTTTCGGTTTTGTTGATTTTTTCTATTTTTTCTATTCTCTGTTTTATTAATTTCTTTTCTAATACTTATTTTTTCCCTCTCTGCTTGTTTCAGGTCTGATTTATGTCTGAAGGTGCTAAGTCAATACATAGTTTTGAATGAATAAATAAATATTTTTATTATTTATTTACATACTGTCTTCTCATAGTCTGGATTCAATGTTCTAGAAATCAAGACTGCTGACTTATTCAACTTTGTCTTAATTGCCTATTATCTTCGGCACAAGCTACTACTAAAAATATGGATAAAACATTAAAAAACATGTTTTTAAATGCACTGAGGAACAATTAAAAAAATGAGGAATAATCAGAGAGTGACATCAAAGTTAAATTAGGAAACCAGAGACAGGAAAGCAACAGGTTATTTTCACCTTGTCATGAGTATTTTGCCAGAACTTTTTAAATGGTTTTAGTCAGCTGTGGAAGCTTAAAGAAATAGATCATAGAGGAAAACTCAAAGTTGATCCCGACATTGTTTACATCATTCATTCTCAAAGTGTGGTTCCCAGACCACCAGCAGCAGCAGCACTATCACCTTGGAACCTGTTAAAAATGCCAGTTCAGCAATTGATGTTTTAATGAACACTTTATGTGTTTCTGATACAGGTATGAGAATCACTGATGGTAATATATAGCCAAAACTGAGAACTGTCCACTCTAGGGCAGGGATGGGCAAGCCTGTGGCTCATTATTAGAATCACCGGGAGAAATTTTAACAAATGCTGATATCTGAGACCAGCTCCATATCAACTTAATCAGAATCTTTGAAGGTAGAATAGGGATATCGATACTTTAGAAACTCCCCAGATGAAATGCAAATCAAAACCCCAGTGAAATATTATCGCCTACCTGTTAGGATGGCTATAATCAGAAATAAAAAGCTAAATGTTGCCAAGGATATAGAGAAATTGGAACTCTTGTACACGGTTTGTGGGAATACAAAATGGCACAGCTGCCACGGAAAACAGCATGGAGCTCCTCAAAAAATCAAAAATAGAGCTACAATATTAGTCAGTAACCCCACTTTTGAGTATTTATCCAAAAGAATTGAAATAAGGATCTTGAAGAGATATCTGCATTCCTATGTTCATTGCAGGATTATTCATAATAGCTAAAACATGGATGCAACTCAAGTATGCATTGACAGGTAGAATACACACACACACACACACACACACACATACCAAATAAAGGAATACTGTTTTCACCTTTAAAAAGGAGATCCTGCCATATATGACAACATAGATGACAACATAGATGAACCTGGAGGATATTATGCTAAGTGAAATAAGCCAGTCACAGAAGGACAAATACTGCATAATCTATTTGAATGAGGTATCTAAAATAGTCAAACTCACAGAATCAGAGAATAGAATCATGGTTGTCAGGGGCATGGAGTTGGGGAAATGGAGTTGTTGTTCAATAGTTATAAAATTTCAGTTATGCAAGATGAATAAGTTCTAGAGATCTGCTGTGCAATATAGTGCCTATAGTTAACAACACACTATTGTGCACTTAAAAAAAAATTGTTAACAGAGTAGAGAAGAAGGGTGGGCAAGAAGGCTGACTAGAGACACTGGCCGCCAGACCATCTCAAAAAGAAGGAAAAGTTTTAGGAAAACTAAAGAAAAATCACCATAGCCCAGGTGTAATTCTGAGGAAAAAGTGCCAGAACCTACAGGAGATTCCGCAGGAAAAAGTTGCGGAGCAGAACAAGAAGGAGCAAGATTCAGCAGAGATCAACCCCCCAGTAATTTGGAGCCCCGTGGCAAGGGTAGGTGGGGGTGTTTGTTTTTCCTCCCCTCCCGCCTCTGGCAGACTGCAGGCTCCTGAACTGTTGGAGAGTTTCGCTACCCTCGTGAGTCCAAAAGCTGCTGCCACCAGTGAACTGGGAGCTTTTTGAGAACAGAGCACCAGGCTGCCAGCCCCCTTGGGGTCGCTCCCTGTCACAACAGACCCAAGCCGAGGCGGCAGGTGCCATACTGTCTTTTGTCTGCCTAGGGAGCTTCTGCCCTTCAGTTGTCTTGTCACTGGTCCCCACAAAAACATTCCCCAATATCTGCCGAGACTGCTGTGGCCACAGGGGTCCCGTGGGTCCTAGGGGAACTGTGTGGTCCCAGAGCTTGGACATTCAGGGCAGGCTGCCTTCAGGGGAGAGGAGAGTGCAACAAGCCAGGAAAGCCTCTTGGGACAAAGGATACCAAAGTGCCAGCTCCCCTCCATTCTGACTCTTCTCCTCCTCCTCCCCTCCCTCCCTCACTGCTGCTGAGTGGCAGTTCCCACATGAGTCAGCATGGGTGACCCAGGGGACCATTGAGTTGGGGCTCTCAGGCGCAGCTGCTTCCCCTCTGTTGCTGCACCCACCATATCCAGGCTTCCACAGACAGTGGGGCTCATGCTTTTTTTTCTTAAAAACCTGTAGCAGACCAGTGGGTGCTCAGACTGTGAGCTCCCTGCCTACCAGCCCTCCCTGGTGCTGCTCACCTGGCTGCTCCAGCAGAGCAGGGCATACCTCAAAGCAGAAGGACATTAAGCCTGCTTGAGCACTCCACAAGCAACTCAGCACCAGCGTGCTTCTCCCTGGCATGGTCAGAGTTTTAACTTGTGTGATTAGAGGACAGACCCACAGGCCAGATCCCATACCCTCAGGACTCGATCATGTTGCTCAGGGGCACAGAGGGGAGATTTGTGAACTAATCTTGGGAGGTGAGGGAGCCCACATGGGCAGAATTGAAAGGAGAGTACAGTGTCAGTCCGAGCTCTTGCACACTCATGGAGCACCTCTCCCCCCACAGAAAAGCATGCTTCTGGTCCAGGGTAGGATTCAGGGCAGAGAAGCTCCCAGCCTGCAACACCATTGCTGGTGAGCTCAGCTAGTTTGGGCTTCTGCTTGCAGCCAGACCCTGGAAGGAGATCCATAGGGCAAGGGAAGAGGGAGAAGATCAAAACCCACTCCCATTTACTGGACTTTGAATCACAGACTGCACTTCCCCCATGAGCAGACTGTTTGGATTGGTGGGGCTACTTCAGCCCCTCCCTGGTGGTTTTCCCAGCAGTGTGGGAGCTAACCCCTGACCCCTGCTGAGACAACTCTTGTGCCTGCCTTTGTGAAGCCTGAACACAGGCTCAACTGACCCAGCCCCATCCAGCCCCACTCCTCCACCTGCCTTGGCAGTGGTGGAGCACAAGAGGGAGTAATCTGGGAGCTCTAGGTCCCTACCCACCACCTGGGACAACTGAGTGCTTCTCGTGATTGACAAGAACCAGTCACAGGTCCCAGAAAACATCACTGCAGATGGCTCTTTCCTACAGGTGCCTCCCACTGGCAGAGAGGACAACTTCTGTGTACCATTACAGTATTTATTGATTCAATCATATGTGGTGTGGCTGCCTCTTACCCACAGGTGCTACCTGCTGACTTAGAGATTAAACTAAGCATCCCAATATACTTCACACTGTTAAGAAGACCACAGGGCTGGGGTAAGAAAAATGATTTCAAAGACCTCATCTCCCCTCACCAACAAGAGACAGGCAATCCCCATACATATAATACACCAGTGCTATAGCCTACAAATACCTAGCAATTGAGAAAACCATCACACTAAGGATATCCATAACCAAGGTTTCTAACCAGAAGTTAGACTGCCATCAAAGTACCCACAAGGAAAGCCAAAGGTCCTTACCCAACATGTGCTACAGGCACACCCTTAAGAGTGAGGGGAAAAAAAATGTCACATCTAAACACAAGATAATCAAAAAACAAGTCACAGCAGCTGCTCCAGATGAGAAAGAATCAGCATAAGAACCCTGGAAGTATGAAAAATCAGAGTGAAAGGACCACCCCAAAGTATCACACCAGTTTCTAGCAATGGATCCCAACCAAAATGAAAATATTGAAATGACATATAAACAATTCCAAATATGGATTATAAGGAAGCTAAATTAGATCCAGGAGAAAATGGAAAACTAACTCAAAGAAACCAGAAAAATAATTCAAGAAATGAATGAAAAATTTACTAAATAGATACATTAATTTAAAAAAAATAGAACTTCTGAAAATGAAAATTTCATTTAGGGAAATATAAAACACAGTGGAAAATCTAAAGAATAGACCAAGCAGAAGAAAGACTTTCAGAGCTTGAAGACAACTCTTTTGAATTAAGTAGTTAGTCAAGTCAGTCAAAAATAAAGAACAAAGAATCAAGAGGAATGAACAATGTCTATGTGAAATAAGGGATTATATAAAACAGCCAAATATAAGAATCATAGGCATCCCTGAGGGTGAAGAAAACAAAGAAAAAGGCCTGGAAAAACCTACTTGAGGGAATAATTGAGGAAAACTTCCATGGTCTTGCTGGAAATTTAGACACCCAGATATAAGAAGCTCAGTGAACACCTAGGGGATTCATTGCAAAAAGGGTGTCACCAAAGCATATAGTCATCAGTCTGGCCAAAGTCAACAAGAAGGAGGAACTCCTACAAGCCATAAGGCAAAAGCATCAAGTAACTACAAAGAAAAACCCACAGACTAATAGCAGACTTTTCAACAGAAACCTTACAAGCCAGAAAAGAATGAGGTCCTATCTTTAGTCTCCTTAAACTACCAGACGAGAATTTTGTATCTTACAAAACTAAGTTTCATAAATGAAGGAGAAATAAAGTCTTTCCCAGACAAGCTAACACTAAGGGAATATGTCACCACTAGACCTGCCCTACAAGATATGCTTAAAAGTTTTCTATACATGGAACAGAACAATCAATACCCACCAGTGCAAAAACACCCAAAAGTTAAAACTCGTGGCTCTTATAAAATGGTAACACAAGAGAAAGAACAAAGAAATTATGTAGCAATCAAAATAATTACCAGAACAGTATCTCATATATCAATACTAACATTAAATGTGAACAGTCTTAATGCCCCCCTTAAAAGATGTAGATTGGCTGAATGGATTAAAAATCACAACCCAAATATATGCTTTCTCCAAGAAGCCTATTTAATTATCAAAGATTCTCATAGACTAAAGGTAAAGGGGTGGAAAAAATTATTCCATGTAAATGGAAACCAGAAGTGAGCAGGAGTATCTATTCTCATATAAGATAAAGTAGACTTTAAATCAGCAGTGTTAAAAAAAAAAGACAAAGATGGTCATTATATACTGATAAAGGGATCAATTCAACATGAAAATACAGCAATCCTAAATATATCTGCACCTAACATAGGAGATCCCAGATTCAAAAGCAAATTCTACTAGATCTGAGGAAAAAAACAAACAGCAGCATCATGATAGCCAGGGACTTCAACACACCACTGACATAACTAGAGAGATCACCAAGGCAGAAAATCACAAAGAAATGCTGGACTTAAATGAGACTCTAGAACACAGGGATATAACAGAAATTTACAAAACATTCTACTCTAAAACTGTAGAATATACATTCTTATCAGCCCATAAGACATTATCCAAGATACATCCTATGTAAGGCTGCAAAACAAGGTTCAGCAAATTTAGAAAAATTGTAATTTTACCATGTATGTTCTTAGACCACAGTGAAATAAAACTAGAATTCAATTCCAAGAGGAACTCTCAAAACTACATAAATACATGGAAATTAAACAACCTACACTGAATGATCCTTGGGTTATTGATGAAATCAAACAGAAATAAAAACATTTTTCTAATTAAACAACAAAGGCCACACGATCTTTTAAAATCTATGGGATACAGTAAAAGCAATGCTAAAGAGAAAGTTCAAAGGTCATAGCCTTAAGTACCTATATTAAAAAGACAGAAAGATCATAAATTAACAACCTAATGTCATATGTCAAGGAACTAGAAAAAGAAGAACAAACCAAAAACAAAGCTAGCAGAAGGGAAGAAATAACAAAGCTCAGAGCAGAACTAAATGAAATGGAAACCAAAGAAAAAAAATGCAAAGGATCAATGAAACAAAAAGTTGATTCCTGGAAAATATATACAAAATTGATAGACCACTGTCTAGATTAACCAGAAATAGAAGAGAAAGGACTCAAATAAGCTCAATCAGAAATGAAAAAAGACATTACAACTCATACTACAGAAATACAAAATACCATCTGTAACTACTATGAAAATCTATGCACACAAACTAGAAAACCTAGAGGAAACCAGTAAATTCTTGAAAACATACAACTTCCAAAGCATGAATCAGGAAGAAATAGAAATCCTGAATAGACCAATAATGAGTAGTGAAATTGAAACAGTAATTTAAAAAAACTCCTAACAAAAGAAGCCCTGGCCCAGATGGATTCACAGCCAAATTCTACTAGACATACATAGAAGAACTGACACCCATTTTACTGAAACTGTTCCATAACATTGAGAAGGAGGGAACCCTACCTGACTTATTCTAGAAATAAGAAAAGGAAAACTAGAGACCAATATCTCTTACAAGCATAGATGCAAAAATACTCAATGATATACTAGCAAACCAAATTCAACAGCACATCAAAAAGAGAATCCACCATGATCAAGTGGGTTTCCTTGCAGGGATGCAAGGATGGTTGAACATATACAAATCAATAAATGTGATTCACCACATAAAGAGAAGTAAAACAAAGACCATATGATCATCTATGATCTATGATAATAGATGCAGAAAAAACATTCAATAAAATCCAGCACCTTTTCATGACAAAAACTCCCAATAAATGAGGCATAGAAGGAACATACCTCAAAATAATAAAAGATATATATGACAAACCCACAGCCAACATCATACTGAATGGGCAAAAGTTGAAAGCATTCCCTCTAAGAACTGGAACAAGACAAGGATGCCCACTGTCACCACTTCTATTCAAAATAATACTGGAAGTTCTAGCCAGAGCAATCAGGCAAGAGAAAGAAAGAAAGGACATCCAAATTGGGAAAGAAGAGGTCAAATTATTCCTGTTTGCCAATGATATGATCTTGTACCTAGAAAACCCTAAAGACTCCACCAAAAGACTCCTAGAATTGATAAATAAATTCAGAAAAGTCTAAGGTTGCAAAATCTATGTACACAGATCAGTAGCATTTCTATATACTAATAACAGTCAAGCTGAGTGTCAAATCAAGAAATCAATACCATTTACAATAGCTGCAAATAAAATAAAATACCTAAGAATATTTTTAACCAAGGAGGTGAAAGATTTCTACAAGAAGAACCACACAATACTGATGAAAGAAATCATAGATGATGCAAACAAATGGAAAAACATCCTATGCTCATGGATTGGAAGAATAAACATTGTTAAAAATGTCCATACTCCCCAAAGTGATTTACAGATTCTATGTAAATTCCTGTCAAAATACCAATGTCATTTTTTATAGATCTAGAAAAAAATAATCCTGAACTTTATACGGAGCCCAAAAAGACCCTGAATAGCCAAAGCAATCCTAAGCAAAAAGAACAAATCTGGCAGCACCACATTACCTGACTTCAAATTATCCTACAAGTCTATAGTGACTAAAATAGCATGGTACTGGTATGAAGGTAGAGATATAGACCAATGGAATAGAATACAGAATCCAGAAATAAAACTATATAACTATGACCAACTGATTTTTGACAAAGCGGACAAAAACATATACTGGGGAAAGGATGCCCTAGTCAATAAATGGTGCTGGGAAGATTGGATAGCCACGTGCAGAAGAATGAAACAGGATCCCTATCTCTTTCCATATACAAAAATTAACTCAATAGATTAAAGACATAAATGTGAGACCTGAAACCATAAGAATTCTGGAATAAATTATAGGAAATACTCTTTAGACATTGGCCTACGCAAAGAATTTATGACTAAGACCCCAAAGGCAAATACAGCAACAACAAAAATAAATAAATGGGACTTAATTAAATCAATAAGTTTCTGCACAGCAAAGGAAATAATCAACAGAGTACATAGACAAACTACAGAATGGCAAAAAGTATTTACAAACTATACATCCGACAAAGGGCTAGTATCCAGAATCTACAAAAAACTCAAAGAAATCATCAAGATAAAAACAAATAAGCCCATTAAAAATTGGGCAAAAGACATGAATAGTTTTTTCAAAAGAAGATATACAAACGGCTAACAGACATATGAAAAAATGCTCAACATCATGAATCATCAGGTAAATACAAATTAAAACTACAATGAGATACCACCTTACCCCTGTCAGAATGGCCATTATTAAAAAATCAAAAAACAATAGATGTTGACATGGATGCAGTGAAAAATGAATACCGAACACTGTTGGTGGGACTGTAAGATTAGTACAACCTCTATGGAAAACAGTATGGAGATTCCTCAAATAACTAAAAGTAGACCTACCATCAATCCAGCGATTGCACTATTGGGTATCTACCCCGAGGAAAAGAGGTCATTATATCAAAAAAGATACCTGTACCTGAATGTTTATTGCAGCACAATTCTCGGTTGCAAAGATGTGGAATCAACTTAAGTTCCCATCAATTGATGAGCTGATAAAGATGTGGTGTACGTATATACCATAGAGTACTACTCAGCTACAAAAAGGAGTGAAATAATGCCATTTGCAGTGACTTGAATGGAACTAAAGAACAGTATCTCAAGAATGGGAAAACAAACACCACATGTTCTTACTAATAAGTGGGAGCTAAATGATGGGTACACATGGTCACAATGTGGTGTAAAGGACTTTCAAAACTAAGATGGGGGAGGGTGCAAGGGTTGAGGGATAAAAACTTACCCATCGGGTACAATGTGCACTATTCTGGTGACAGGCACCCTAAAAGCCCTGACTTCAGCATTATACAATTCATCCATGTAACAAAAACACTTGTAACTCCCTAATATTTTGAAATAAAAAATATTTTTTAAAAAAGAGAGTAGATCTCATGTTAAGTATTCTTACCACAATAAGGGGATGAGGGCACAAGGAAACTTTTAGACATGATGGACATGTTTATTACCTTGATTGTTTGATTGTGGTGTTGGTTTCACAGATGTAGGCCTATGTCCAAACTCATCAAATTGTATACAGTAAATATGTGCAGTTTTTTGTACATCAGTTAAATAAAAAAACCTCCCCAGGTGATTTCAATGTGCAGCCAGGCTTGAGAAACATTGCTCTGGTGGCCATTAGATAGTTTAGCTATGGCTCTTAAAGACTCCAGTCCCTGGGCATGCCCTGGCTGTGTAGATAGCTATGCAGTATAAATAAAGGATATTGATAGTTCAACTCCATTAGCAAAATCTCCATTATTGTGAGATGTGGCTGGATGTATTAAATGTTAAATTAATCAGAGTCTGTATTCCTTAAGGAAACCATAGATTAACATTTGATTTCTCATGTACCTTGTCTAGAGTTTAGAAAACACTTTGATCATGTTGCATGAAAGCAAATCTGGTCCTTTGTGAAAAGATTTTCACCTTAGATTAACAAATTGGCTTTAGGGTTTTCTTTTTATCAATCTCATGAGCTTAATTAATATAAATGTGGCCAGAGAGGGGACACAAAGGGCCTTATTTCTCTGGCGATGACATTCCTGCATGATCCTGTGCATGTATATTTTATTTTCTACACTTGCCATGTTGTAATTTATTAATGATAAAGAAACAAGATGTTTTCCAGTCACACGGACAGTTCTTTTCTTTTAACTGGTGCTTCATAACTGATCATTGTTGCTATTTTCACCATTCCCTTTCTGTAAACACTACCTTTCATTGTAGGTCTTTTCCCCAGTTCAAGTGTTTCCAGTTCTGTGTTCTCAAATTCTCCAGGACCCACCCTGTGGCACTGTACCTGGACTTGGTTCTTACAGGCAATGCCTCTCAGTCTAAGCCTTTCCTTCTGCTTTTTCTCTTCCACTCACTTGGCTTCCAACATTCTTATTTTATTTCCTACTTGCTGTCTAAGAGAGCAGTGAATTGACTATGAACATCTATCTATTGATTGATGAATAGGCAGATGAGAGTGTTATATATCCTTAATTTAAATAAATTAAGTACATTTTAAATGTTTCCTTTTAAACTTAATCATCTTGCCTTTTCAATTTGGTTTTGAGAAGTAAAAATCCAAAAGAAACTTTTGACAGGAAACACTAACAAGGCAGGTTGGCATTAGCATTTGTTAAAATTTCTCCAGATGATTCTAATATGTCGCCAGGGTTGTAAACTCCTGTTCTAGAGTTCAGAGTTCATAACCCTGGCTATATATTAGGATTATTTTGGATAGCTTTAAAAATGCATCTTGAATCTCACTCTCAAAAATTCTCATTTAAACTGGTGATTTTAATTGCAGCCAGGGTGGACAGGCACTGCTCTAGACCAGTGATTCTCATAGTGTCCATCAGAAACACAAGAAGAGGTCAGTAAAACACAAAGCACTGGGGGAGAAGACAGCCAGTTGTAGACTTCATGCCTACCAAGCAATGGAAATATCAATAGAAACTGAACATTACTCGTTAAATGTTCCTAGTTGCCAATTCTAGTTTTAACTGTATCATGAAACAATACAGTATGCAATAGTCTCATAGATGGGGGTATCTGAAAAGTAGAGACAGAACTTGTACCATGTATAGGGAAAACTTTTGGTTCTTAGGAGAAAACTATGAAAGTCTGAAGGTCATTTTTCTGAGTATTTACTGATCTGATTCTATAGAAGCTATTTTACAACTCTGGAAATTATAGATAGCTGATAGCAATGCAAAATGATTTTTGCCTGTAGACATACAAATTCTTTCTGTCTGGAAACGGTTCTACTGATTACCATTCTCCACTATAAAAGAAATTAGTTTTGCCTCTACTTGTGCATTCATTTAACTATAAACGTGTCTGTTTTTCTACTGCTTCTTTGAACTAGTTGTTACACATCACAAGTTTCATCATCAGTTAAAATTAACACATTCCTTTTTATATCTCTATGGGAGACATTTTACTACTTTTCTAAATTTTTTAAAATTGTATTATATTTTTGATTATTTTAATTTTCAAATAAGAATTAGCTGATAAGAGACATTTTTTCAAAGAAACATTTGGGCTCAGAATTTTAAATTGGACCAGTTTGATGTAGTTTAGTAAAAAATAATATTTTATACATAATGTAATTATCCAGATACAACACAAAAATCATAAACTAAATTTTTCCCAGAATCATTTCATCATAAATGTGAATAAAGCAAATATCTTATGGTGTAAATAGTGCATATTTCATGTTACAAGGACTAAAAAAAAAAAATTAAGATTTTTTTCTAAAGAAAACATTAGGATAAACCACTAGGTGGCAAAGTAGCATTTGCGATGTCAAATTTCAAGAAAGGCCTGAAATCTTTGTTGTTCAATGTAATTGCAATTGAAATAAAGATGTTTACTGGATTCTGATTCAGTAACGTTTTCTAAATATGCCCTTATTCAAATGAAACTATCTGTAGTTAGTATTCTCAAGGAAAATCAACCTTTATAATACACGATTTAAAACAACACCAAAAGTTAAAAATATTGAATTGAACCATCAATTCTGAAATCAGAGCTAAACTTGAATTTTAAATGATTTTTTTTATATCTGAATAGCAAACTCCTCAAGTATGAAGTGACTTCAGATGTCATCTAGAGACTAAGCTTTGCCTTCATGCTGAAACAGACTTTACCATGTTCCTAATCATTAGTTATTTGAGTTCCTGTTAAAGTTTTCATTTAGAGAAAATGTGCTGTCTCACAAGGTAGCTTAGCCATACTGTTTTCTGTTTCTTTTTTTAAAATAGAGAGGTTTTATATAAATAACAGAGAAAAATATAACTAACGTCTATTTATATACTATTCAGAATTTTTAAAAATATTAACCCTCAGCCCATTTTAAACAATTTCTTTTTCTTTTTCTTTTTTTTTTTTTTTGAAAATTATGCTTTATATGGAGTAGAACTCTAAGCTGAAAAACGTGAGAGAAAATGTAGCCCATGGTCTGAAATTCTATAAGGAGAAAACATTTCATGACCTTTCAAGGTAGATGAAAGGAAGGTATCTAAAAAAGGATATGAACTCCCGTAAGAATATGGATGTAAAAGTCAACATATTTTCCATTTTTCACCTGAAAACCAACCAAAAAAGCAAAAGAAAAAAGAATCCACAAATTATATTCTCAGTGGAATTATGAGATAGATATCCACAGACTTCATATAGGTAAAAACTCTCAAAAACAGCTGAAATAAAGTCAGAAACAATGTAGGCTGAACAGAAGTGATAAAACACAGGCTAAAAGGTAAGAGTGTCCACCTCTGTCCTACACATCTATCTTTCTTTCTTGAATTGATATTATATCTTGGGGTTTTATTTTCATTTTGTTTTATTTTTGATTTTTGTTCATTTCATTTCAGTTTTGAGAAGTGTTTTAATTTGTTTTCTATGGTACACATTCTACTTGATACAACATCAGTCTACATCCGTAATTCTTAAGACGGGAGATCTACAGCAGTGGTCCCCAACCTTTTTGGCACCAGGGACTGTTTTCATGGAAGACAATTTTTCCATGGACCAGGGTGGAAGTGAGGAGGATGGTTTCAGGATGATTCAAGAGCATAACATTTATTGTGCACTTCATTTCTATTGTTATTACATTGTATTATATATTAAAATAATTATACAACTCACCATAGGTGGGGGACCCCTGATCTAGAGGCATTTTCATTAAACGCAGAAGCAGAATTAGGATGCCCTCTGTATTAGTTATTTATTGCTTAGTAATAAGTTACCATAAACTTGACAGCTTATAACAACACACATTTATTATTGTAAAGTTCCTTTAGGTCAGAAATTCAGGTATGGCTTTGCTGTGTCCTCTGCTTGGAATTTCACAAGGTTGCAATCAACGTGTCAGCCAGGGCTTCGATCTCATCTGAGGCTTGACTCCGGGAGGATCTACTTTTGTTGGGAGAATTCAGTTTCTGTCAGCCATGGGACTGAGGGCTTCAGTTCTTGCTGGCTGCCACCTAGAGGCTGCACCTCTGTGCCTGAAGGCCAACCTCAGTTTCTTTTCCTGTGAGTCTCCCAACATAGGCAAACCACAATATGGCAGCTAGCTTCTACAAAGCCAGTAAAGGAGAGAGTAGAATAAGCAAGAGATTCTGGCAAGTCTAGCACTGCAATCTTATCTACCTAGTGGTGTACATCTCTTCACCTTCACTCTGTATTATTGGTTATAAGCAAGTCACAGGTCATACCCACACTCAAGGGAAGGGGACTCTGCAAAGACCTGAACATCAGGAAACAGATATTGCAGGGAGGCACCCTAGGTTCTGTCTACCACTCCACTATCATCCTTTTTATCTAACATTATACTTAAGTTACTAACCTACAAGAAAGCAAAGAATAATAGAAATAAAACCAAATATAAAAATAATATTAACAAGTATAAATGAATTTACCTCCTTAAAGATAAAATTGATAGATAGGATCTTTTTTATTTTTTTGAAATCTAATTACAAGATTTCTATTTTATTTTATCTAAAATAAAATGACATAGGAAACTTTCAGTGCAAATGATAGGGAAATTACTTCAGGAAAAAGGCAACAAAAAGTTGCCTAAATGGAAATAAAAATACAATTCTTAATATAAATATTAACATGCCAAAGGACAAAGTAAGTTACATTATATTTATAAATAGTACAATTTTCAAAAAAAATCTCACTCTTATAAACCTCTCCATGCTTAAAAATTCAGATCAAGGTATTTATAACAAGGAAAGGCAGGACTTCCAGTAATGGCAGCATGAAGAGGTCAGGTGATGTCTTCCACAGAGAACAATTATAAACACTGAGCAAAAATATTAAAAGCAATTCTCTGGACGCACTGCAAATGATCAAAGACAGGTAAAATCTTGGGAAGAGTTCATTCATGCAAGAGTGCTACTGCATTGGGTAAGAGCACTGAGTTTGTGGTTTTCTTCCTGGAGCATTCCTCAACCTCCCCCTCCTCCTCCCTCAGGAGGTAGAAAGCAGCAGCCTTGACAGCTCACGGTGTCAGATGATGGAATTTAGAGAAACAGAGCAGCTAGAAATTTAATAGGGAAATTTTGGAAGTGAAATTGCTACAAAATCGGTCTATAAACCCTGTCTGAGTCTCTGGCTGACCACTAAACTATGTATGCACAGGGAAAATCCAGAGAGTCTGGTGAAAATGTAGGCAAAACTAGAGGTGGGTCTACTTTTTTTTTTTTAATTTCAGAATATTATGGGGGTACAACACTTTGGCTATATATATTGCCCATGCACTGCCCGTGTCAGAGCTACAATCGTGGTCATCCCCCAAACTGTGCTCCCCACATCCATTCAGTGAGAGTTTTTCCCATCCCCTCCACCCCCCTCCCACCTGCCCACCCCCTGATGAATATTATTGCCCTGTGTGATGTAAGTGTTGATCAGTTAGTACCAATTTGATGGTGAGTACCAGTGGTGCTTGTTTTTCCATTCTTGTGACACTTCTCTTCAAAGAATGGGCTCTAGCTCCATCCAGGATAATACCAGATGTGTTAATTCACCATTATTTTTTATTGCTGAGTAATACTCCATGGTATACATATACCACATTTTATTAATCCACTCGTGTATTGATGGGCACCTGGGTTGTTTCCACATCTTTGCAATTGTGAATTTAGTGAGATTTGAGGGTTTGCTTCACCTCTGACCAAGTGTGTTCCCCAAACTGTACACAGCTTAGGAAGCAGAAAGCAGAGACCTTTCAAGTTTGAGGTGTCAAAGAGCAGAAGTTGAGCTGAGAGAGTAACTTGTAATTTAGGGGGGAACCCCAGAAGCAAAGGAAGCACAAAGAGGATAAGCCTCAAAAACTTGAGTATAAACTGCTTAAATACTTGGTTTATCACTAAACTACAAAGGTTCAGGGAACATCTCCAGGGAGCCAGGCTAAAAATGCAGTATCTAGAAGGTGAAATAACTAAGTAGAGATGTTAGTCGCTGCATGTTGTGGGGGAGACAAATTTTGCTGTTTGATTCTAAGCAAGATAACTGCATGTTACAATAAAAAAGCAAAAGTCCTCATAAGAACAAGAGAGATTCCAGAGTCACTACAAAGTATAATCTAAAAAGTCCATTTATGCAACCAAAAATTATTAGGCATGCCAAACACAGGAAAATATCATCAATTCTTAGGGAAAAAAATAGCAATTTTTGAAAAGTTCCAGATGTTGGATTTAGCAAAGACTTCAAAGTAGCTATTATAGATATGTTCAAATAATTAAATTAAAATGTCACTTTAATGAGTGAACTAATAAGAAATTTTAACACAGAAACAGAAGCTATATGTAAGAAGCTAAAAAATACAATAACTGAAATGAAAAATTAAGTAGATGTGCACAAGAGCAGATTTGAAATAGCAGAAGAAAAAAATCCATAACTTTGAAGATAACTCATTAAAAATTATCCAATCTAAAGAGCCAGGAGAAAAAAGAGTGAATAAAAGTAAACAAAGCATCAAAGATCTGTGGGGCAATATCAAGCAGGCCAGCGTTTTGGAATTTGAATCCCAGAAAGAAAGAAGAAACAGTAAAGGGTAGAACAATCTTTTGAATACATAACAGCTAAAAACTCCTCAAATTTTGTGGAAAAATACATAGTTCCAAATACCTCAACAAACCTAAATTAGTATAAACACAGAGAGCCACATGTAGACACACATAGATGACAGCCAAAGATTTAAAAAAAAAGAAAAATTCTGAAAATGGCAAGTGTTATAGCAGCATTATTTATAATAGCCAAAACTAGAAGCAATATACATGCCCATCATCTGGTGGCTGAATAAATAAATTATGGCATTTTTATATAATGGAACACTATTCAAAAACAAAAATGGAATAAGCCAGTGATATGAATATGCATAACAACATGGGTGAATCTCAAAAATACCAATCTAAATAAAAGAAAGCAGACACAAAGGATTATACACTGAGTGATTCCTTTATAAAAAATTCTAATAAAGGCAAACTCACCCAAAAAGCAAATCAGTGATTGACTGGGATTGGGGATGGAGAAAAGGATTGACTACAAAAGAGATAGGACAGAAATTTTGGGGTGATGAAGATATTCTATACTTTGATTTTGCAGGTGGTTACAAGACTGTATTCATTCACCAAAACTCAATAAAACAAACATTTAAAATAGCCGAATTATGTTGTATGTAAACTATACCTCAATGTATCCATTAAGAAAAAAATACCAGTAATGGACACACATATACACAAAAAGAATTCTTGAAAATGCAAGAACTGGAACTTAATAGTAGATGTTAACAGGTCAAGAAGGCAAAAGAAAGCAAGTATAGAAAGCAGGAGTCAGCAAACTACAGCACCATGGGTCAAATCTGGCCTGCTGCCTGCTTTTGTAAGTTCCTTTGGAACACAGCCATGCTCATTTATTTATGTATTGACTGTGGCTGCTTTTGCACCACAATGGAAGAGTTCGGTACTTGCAGATGAGATCATGTAATTTATAATGGCAAATTTTTTTTATCATCTGCCTTTTACCAAAAAAAAAAAAAGTTTTCCTACCCCTGATATAGATCAGAATAATATAATTTATAAGATTATTTACTTAGTGATATATCAAAATATATATGCTACAAATCACAACAAAAAGACCATGTCTATTTATCCAAAGCTGTTTTTGTGTTTACTTAAAATGATCGTATGTAGTGTCCATAAACACACACACACACAAGCTGAATTCTGACAAATATTGTATAGGTCATTTTCTCTAATTCCCAATGCAAATACGCTGCAAAGAAAAAAAGTTTAAACAAAACCCCAAACAACAGTAAAAAATTTTTAACAGTCTTCTGAATAATATCTGAATCAAAACTGAAGTTGCAGGCTAGTTTCATTACACCAGTCAATAGCCAAAACTTCAAACAGGAACATTTTTTGTTGTTACGGTCTCATTGCTAAACAACAAAAGCAGTAACATAACCAAACTGGGCATTTAATTCAAGAAATTAAAAATAAACTGGAAACACAACCTATGGAAAGTAGAGCAAAAGAATTAATAGATATAAAATCAGAAATTAATGATACAGTAGAAATTTTATAGGACATCAACAAAATAGAAAAAAGTCAACATTTTAATAAGTATTTATACCACTTTAGAAATTAGAAATTACCACAGCTAGGGTAGAGATTTTAAAAGCAATAGAGAATATTGTATGCCATAATTGGCTATTTATTTTGAAAACCTGAATGAGATAGTGGAATATTGAGGACAGCAAATATTATTCTAATTGTCTCCAAAAAATATAAAAAATCTGAAAATATAAAACAACTGAAATCATTTAAATAATTAACTCCAATAGATTGCTGATCCAATGGGTTTAGAGGGCAAAGATGAAAGTGTCTAAAAAACAAACAGCAAAAATCCAATGCTAAAGCATACTTCTAAAAGATAGAAAGTTTCTCAATTTATTTTACAAAACTATCATTACCCTGATACAAAATTCTTATCAATATGACAAAAGAATAACAAAATTCTGTGCTATTCTCATGTATGATGAATTTATATCTGAAAGTTCAATGCTAGCAAATATAGTCTGGTAACATATTAAAAATACTATGTACTGACAAAATAGATTTTAGTCTAGGGGTGAATAAGGACGACCCTATATCTTGAAATCTATTAATGTAATTCAGCACATCACAAGGTTTACATAGAAACAACATATGGTAAAGTCAACAATCATAGCAACTTATAAGTCATTCTTAATTTTAAAAATAAAATAGTAAACTATTAGTAAACCTAGGAATTACTTGGAAGTACCCTTACTTTTATTATTCATCATTGTTTTGCCATATCTGCATATGCATATGTTAGTATGTACAAATATCAATAACTTTTCACTTAATTGTTTATACTGTTGTAGATGTGCTTACAAAGAATAAAGTCATCCCAAGATGTTACACAGGTATTTTTTTTCTGAGTTTCTTTTTTATTTCAAACTATTAATTAACGGGGTACAAGTGTTTTTGTTACATGGATACATGTATAATGTTTAAGTCAGGGCTCTTGGTGCACCCCATCAGCAGAATAGTGTTCATTGTACCCAATAGGTAAGTTTTCATCCCACACACCTCCTCCCACCCTCCCCCTATCTTGGTTTTTCATGTCCTTTATATTGCTTTGTACCCATTTGTACTCATCGTTTAGCTCCCACTTTTTAGTGAGAACGTATGGTGTTTGTTTTCCCATTCCTGAGATACTTCACTTAGGATAATGGTCTCTAGTTCCATCCAAGTTGCTGCAAATGACATTTTTCATTTCTTTTTATGGCTGAGTAGTACACCATGGTATTTGTATACCACATCTTCTTTATCCGCTCATGAATTGATGGACACTTAGATTCATTCCATATCTTTGCAACTGTGAGTTGTGCTATGATAAATATTCAAGTGCTGGAGTCTTTTTTATAAAATGACTTCATTTCTTTTGGGTAGATACCCAGTAGTGGGATTGCAGGATCAAATGGTAGGTCTACATTTATTTCTTTGAGTAATCTCCATACTGTTTTCCATAGAAGTTGTATATATAGGTATTTATATAAACTTGTCATTCTTAGTCTTTTATGTCTCCATGTTTATTGTTATACCTTTGGCCCTCAGTATCCTTAGGTCCACATCTGCAGATTCAACCAACCAGATTGAAAACATTTTAAAAAAAAGCAATAAAATATAACAATACAACAATAAAAATAATACAAATAAAAAATACAGTATAACGACTATTTACATATCATTTACATTATATTAGGTATTATAAGTAATCTAGAGATGATTTAAAGTATATACAAGGATGTGTGCAGGTTATGTGCACACACTAAGCCTTTTTATATAAGGGACGTGAGCGTCCCCAGATTGTGTTATCCCTGGGTTTCTGGAACCAATCCTCGCAGATTCCAAGGGACAACTGTACTTTACTTCATCTTAAATTTATCTTCATGAGAAATTCCATTTTACTAATAAGTTTAAGATAAATACAGTTTATGAGGCCTTATGTGCATAGGAGTGAATTTTGATTGTCTTGCCCATGAACAAAAACTCTTCTAGGTATACATTTCTTATTCAAAATAATATCCTCTCAAAACTATGAATATTTGGATTCACCAACTCTAAGTCTTTATTACTGTAAAGAAATTACAAGCTTTGTTTTGTCTTTTTGTAGATAACCATTTTCACCTAATGTGAATATTATAAGACTGTAAATTCACCTTTGAAATTCTAAAATTTCACCAAGTATGTTGAATCTTGGACTTTAGTTAATTTTACTGTTTGGGTCCTTCTAATCCCTTAACATCTAAATATTTAAATCTTTCTCTCACTCAGCACAGTCATCTTCCTTTGTGTCTTAGATGGAAGCTACCACTTTGTCCACTCTGTACTTCATTTTTGTAGTTTCTGTTATATGCCTACTTCATCCTCTGGATCTGTACCATATCTTTTCTCCTATTTTTTTCATCTTTTGATCCTATTCCTTTGAGTTCTATGCAAATCCCTCATCCATGCCTTCTACATTTCTATAATATCCAATATAGTGTCAGCATGTCCATTGTACTTTCAAAAATAAATCTGGCTATTCCATTTTCCATGTCCTGCAGCATGTTGGTAATGGTTTCTCATATTCCCCCTACATTGCAGGTGAGGCTCCCGATGTTGGCTCCAGAAGATTCAAACGGAGCCCTGACCAGTCTCTGATAGGATTCCAGTCCTAGGAAAAAGCAAGCATAGACTTCTTGCAGCTAGTCGAGAAAAAGCAAAAACAACTGATTCCAAAAATGTTACTGTTGTTCATGATAGGAGAATTATATGAGGAATTAGAGCAAATATTTTAGTTTGAGATGAAATTAGTCCAAGAGTAGAGAATATCAAGAACAAAGGTGCGGAGGAAAGGAAGATGAAAGCCCCTTCTTATTTTCTATTTGACCGCAGTACTGCAAATAAATAGGTACTTTAAAAGACCAAATTTTGGTATATCTATCTACTTTTTCAACTGTCTATTTCCTGAAATATAAATGCAGATCAAATATTTCTGATGAAAATTTACTACTGAAATTGAGATATGCTGTAACTATTAAAAAATGCAAGGAATTTCAAAAGATTTAATATAAAAAAGAAAATGTAAAATATCTCATTAGTAATTTTTTATATTGATCACATGTTGAAATGATAATATTTTAGACATATTGGATCAAATAAAATACATTATTTAAAAGAAAAAACCCAAATGTTAAGAATGCTTAATTTGAACAGCCCATAGTGCAGTTAAAGAAGCTTGGGATAAATTTTCCCTCAAATTGGGAGACTTAGGCCCTTCCATTTTGCTTCATAAGGATATGGGTTGAATCTCTATTTGGTACTAGAGCAAAACCAAGGCAAAGTGTTGTTGGAGCCCAACCAAAAGCCAGTGGCTACACTGGCAGCTTAATGTGCTCTATGCTCTGAACCAGGATTGAATTAAGGCATATACAAAGCAGGACATGTATATGTATTTCACATGGATTCCCAGCAGTCTTCTGGAAGAGAGTCTTTGTTGTTTACTTTTAGCACTAGATACTGCGTCCCAGAGCCAGTGACCTGTCTGCCACAACCGCTAGTTGCCTAATCTAGCGATATTCTCAAACGCTGACTTAGTCAAGGAGGTAGCTTCTAAAACATCAATTTCTGTACCAAAAAAATGGTAAATACACATTAGGAAATAAGTAGCCCAATTAGTCATCATGTTTGTATGTCATTTGATCTCCTGATTTCTACTATATTTATATTTAAAGATTTTAATTATATGCATCAAGTTGATGAAATATGCCTAAAATTGTGTTTAATAAAATTCAAAGCATATTTAAAAGCCTTAAGAAATATTTATTATTGAACTGCATTTTGATAAACATCTGTTCTCCATTAAGCCCAGCATTTGATTCTCTCTTTCTCTCTTCTTCCCTCCTCCCCTTCTTTTCCTCTCTCTCTCTCTCTCTCTTTCTCTTTCTCTCTGGCTTGGAAAAATATCTGAGTGGTATACTTGGCACAGAATTGCAAAATATTCTTTATCTGTATATATTTTGTAAATAAAAACAATTGTCAGGATTCTGCCTCTCATCTTCTATAACTTAAAATACTTAAAATGGTAATGTGAATAATATTCATTAATTTTATACACGAAACACTATTTGTAGATGGATAAAAGATATTCCTAAGGAGAAAATTCAGTAAGTCTATGTTATTATTGCAAGCCAAGTATAGCAGGAATTATTATAATAAAAATTTGAAAAGCATAATCTGGAAATACTAATCATATAATCTTGTCTCTGAAATAGAAAAGGATATAAAGATTCAAAGCTCTGTTCTATGCTTGAAAACATTTAAAACGAATATTACACATTTCATCAATGAAGAATCAACCTCGTCGTAATACTGACATTGTCTCTGTATACTTATTAAAAAGTAATTGGATATTCTGAATCTCCTGTACAACTGTGATATCAATGTGCTTCCAATTTTCAATTCTGTTTTGTTGCTGTTGTTAATGTTGTTACTGTTGTTGTTCTGATATTAAAATTGACATATCAATTTTAGTAACTATCTTGGCTGTTGTCTTTTCCAAACAAAATCGTGCCCTTTACAGCCTCGACTGATATAAACCAGGCAACACTCGCCCCAGGCCACAGACGTGTATGTGGCAGAGTCCCATGGCATTTTCTTAGATAGCTGAGCCAATCATATTCTCCTTCACAGAAATTTGAATTGCAAACAGAGAGGAAAAAATGAGGTCATTATTAGTGGAAACTAAAGATGACATAATGCCATGAGGTAGATTCAGGGTATGACGGGCATGCTAAATTGAGTTGACGAGGAGAAAGAAACTCTAAGTAGAATTGGAAATTGAGAATAAGCAAGAGCTAGGAGGTAGGGAAATACAGTCAGAGAAGAGCTGTGTTTTTAGCATTTCTCTAACCTAGGATACTTTAGGTTTATGAAAAACTTTAAATGTTAAGCCCTAAGTCCCTATGGGAAGAGGTTGTAGGGAGACTTATACATCCAATATTTCTAAGTGGCCTATGTGCTATAAAAATTTCCCCAAGGTGCTTTTGATATTTGGCATCTCTTCAACCATCATTACCATTTTCACCTATTTCCCCCAACATGATAGCCTTTTCAGGTAATATATGATGTTTGTTGAGCTAAAACAACATTTTCTATATATGATTGCAATTTTTAAATGTCATTTGCAATCTCCACCGCTGCCAACTTATTAATTCATTAAATTGATATTTATTAAGCTTTTATTGTGTGCCAAAACATGGTTATCTGTGGCTATATGAGGTAAAAATTGTAGAGATCCACAGGAAGATATTAAATAAGAAAAATTTTGTCAAACAAAGAATGAATCATACTGAATGGGAAAAGGTGAAAGCTTTTCCTTTAAGATCTGGACCAAGACAAAAACGCCCACTTTTGCCACTTCTATTCAACGTAATACTGGAAGTCCTAGCTGGGGCAATTAGGCAAGAGAAGAAAATAAAAGGCATCTGAATTGGAAAGGAAGAAGTTAAACTGTCCCTGTTTGCAGATGACATGATCTCCTATATAGAAAAACCTAAAGACTTCACCAAAAAGCTGTTAGAGCTAATAAACTAATTCACTAAAGTTGCAGGGTACAAAATCAACATACAAAAGTCAGTAGTGTTTCTATATACTAATAGTGAACTATCTGCAAAAGAAATCAAGAAAACAATCCCATTTACAATAGCTACAAAAAATAAATTACTTAGGAATAAATTTAAACCAAGGTGGTAAAAGATCGCTACACTGAAAACTATAAAACACTGATGAAAGAAATTAAAGAAAACACAAATAAATAGAAAGATATTCCATGCTCATGAATTGGAATTATTATTATCAAATGTCCATACTACCTAAAGTGATCTACAGACTCAATGCAATCCCCACCAAAATAACCAATGACATTCTTCACATAAATAAAAAAGAAAATAATCTTAAAATTCATATGGAACCACAAAGAACCCAAATAGTCAAAGTGATGTTGAGTAAAGAAAACAAAACTAGACTCATCACACTACCTGAGTTTAAAATATACTACAAAGCTATAGTAACCAAAACAGCATGGCACTGGCATAAAAACAGACACATAGACCCATGGAACAGAGTAGAGAACACAGAAATAAATACACGTACTTACAGCCAACTGACTTTTGGCAAAGGTACCAAGGACGAAGGACAGTCTCTTCAATGATGGACGCTGAGAAAATTAGATATCCACTTGCAGAAGAACGAACCTAGAACATTATCTCTCATAGTGATCAAAAATCAACTCAAAATGGTAGACTTGCATTTATTGTTTTGGTATGTAAATGAAAGTACCGTAACAATAAAAGTACTAGAAGAAACATAGGGGAAATACTTTGCAACATTGGTCTGGGCAAGAATTTTTTGGATAAGACCCCAAAAGCACTATCAACAAAAGTGAAAATAGGCAAATGAGATTATATCAAACTAAAAAGTCTGCACTGCAAAGGAGACATTCAACAGAGTGAAAAGACAACCTGCAGGATAGGAAAAAATATATGTAAACTATGCATCTGACAAGAAGTTAATATCAAAAATATATAAGAAACTCAAACAACTCAATAGTAAAAAAGAAAAAAAACCAAATAATCCAATTTTAAAATGGGGAAAAAAAAGACACCAATAGACATTTCTCAAAAGAAGCTATATAAATGGCCAGAAAGTATATGAAAAAAAATGTTCAACATCACTAATCACCAGGGAAATGTAAATCAAAACCACAATGAGATATCACTTCACCCCAATTAGAAGGGCTATTATCAAAAAATACAAAAAATAACAAATTCTGGCACAGGTGTAAAGAAGGGGAACTCTTATACACTGTTGGTGGGAATGTAAATTAGTACAACCATTACAGAAAACATTATGGAGATTCATCAAAAAATAAAAATAAGGCCAGGCATGTTGACTCATGCCTATAATCCTAGCACTTTGGGAGGCTGAGGTGGGAGGATCACCTAAGGCCAGGAATTTGAGACCAGCTTGAGCAACACAGCAAGAACCTGTCTCTACAAAAAATATTAATTAAAAAAATGAGCCGGGTGTGGTGGCATGCACCTGGAGTCCCAGCTGATTGGGAGAATGAGGCAGGAGGCTCGCTTGAACCCAGGAGCTTGAGGTTGCGGAGAGCTATGATCATACTACTGAACTCTAGCCCAGGCAACAGAGTGAGACTATGTCTCAAAAATAAATAAATAAATACATAAAGAAAGAAAGAAAGAAAATAGAACTACCATATAATTCAACAATTTCACTACTGGATATACATCCAAAGGAAATGAAATCAGTATGTCAAAATGATGTCTGCACTCCCATGTTTATTGCAGCCTTATTCACAATAGCCAAAATATGGAATCCACCTAAGTGCTTATCAGTGGATAGTTGGATGAGGAAAATATGGTATGTATACACAATGGAATACTTGCCTTCTTGCTGTGTCATCACATGGCCTTTCCTCAGTATGTGCACATGGAGAGAGAGGTTTTCTCTCTTCCTCTTCATATAAGGCCACCAATCCTATCAGATTAGGACCCCACACTAATAACCTCAGTTAACCTTAATTACCTTCTAAAAGGCCTATCTCCAAATAATAAACACATTGGGCATTGAGGCTTCAACATATGAATGGGAGGCACAATTCAGTCCGTGACATATATACATACACATTGGGTGTGTGTGTACATGTGTGTGTGTACACGTACACCCAGCACCCAGATCTTGATTTCGAATACTGTTGTCTACTAAAAAGAACCAGGACTTCTTTTAAAAAATGGCTGATTTCAAGGCTGATAAAAAAAATTACAAGATGATTCTGAAATATATTTGTGCTAGAAAGTAAGGAAATGCTCAAAGAATGATAGGGACCTTTTGAAAGGGCACAGAAGCCAGGTTGAAAGGGCTCCCACTGGCCACATCTGGTATAATTTGAGCCTCAAAATAAATAATGATACTAATTTATTATAATCTGTTGAATAAAATAGGAATCTATGAGTCCATAATAATTAACTAATTATACAGATTGGAATTTTTATAAGGAACAATATATTTATATATTGTTTATTGTTATAGATATTATATATTTATATATATTTACATTCTTCACTATAAAAACTTTCTCTTTGCTCTGGTTTTTCCTCTCTTGGTTCTCCTCTGCTGCTGCCCTAACCCCTTCCTGTCAGATTTCCTGGTCTCTAGCCTCAGCCCTAAGCATTTTTCCCACTCAATAGTCAATGAACAAACTCAACTAATCTTAAAACTTAGAGGTCCTCCTTAAGTCTCCCTTTCCCTAAATCCCTACATCCAAAAAATAAACAAGTTTTACTAATTTTAGTTTCTTAAACCATTCCCCAAACTTTCCCATCTATTCTAGCCTAACTACTTCTGCATTAGTACAAGCCTAAATTACTGCCTCCTCTCCAGCCTCCCTGCCTCTAGTCCATTCATTAATTTATTCTGCTATTCATTCATCAAATATATGTTTAAGTTTTACTGTACATTAGAACAAGAAAGACAGTTCCTACCCTCATGTAACTTACAGCGTAGTTGTGATTGATTAGGTAATTTAATAAATAATTACAAAATTTACCTTTTAAGTCCAGTTGTGATAGTGATACAAAGGAGAACTAGAGGAGTTATGAGAAGATATAACCAAGAAAAAAAGATCTAATCTGGAGAATTATAAAAGTCATCATCAGGAAAGTTGTATTTGAGCTGTGATCTGAAAACAAGAATGTGGGATAGGTGGGATAGAAAATTGCACATGATATATACTACACATGCAAAATCCTCGAGATTTTGGTACAAGAAGCGAAGTACATTCTAGAAACCAAAACACGTTAGCACAGCTAAAGAACATGAGGGAGGGAGAGAGAAGAGGTGAAACTGAGAGGTACTTGGGAGGTAAAATTGACCTGAGTTTGGATGCATTGGATTTGGTATTGTCAGGGAGAGGGAGGTATGGGGATGACTCCTAAATTTCTGATTTTAGCAACTAGTTAGGTGATTATGCTATTTGCTTTGAAAAAGAACCGGAGTGATTCCAGGTTTGCTACAGAGAAGTTTACTCGCAGTTTCAGGTATAATGACTTTTATTTGCCTATGGAACCTCTTAATGGTGACAAATGGAGCTCAGAGGAGACATGTGATAGATGTGTAAATTTGAGGGCAGCTATGAAGGTAAGAAGAATTTTCAGAGACTGAGGAGTCAAGGAAGCTACATGAAGGAAGCCTTTCTGTATGAAGGAAGTGATTAACAGTCCCAATTTCTGCTGACATGTCAGAGAGAATAATAGCTGAAATATATCCATTAGAATTAACCATATGAAGGTCATTGTGCCTGTAGAATAAATTACACACGACTCTTAAACATACCAGTCAGTGGGAAGGCCAGTGGCGGGAGTGCAGTCATCTTATGTGGCATTCCTACCTCCTCCTCAGGGTACTTATTCACATTATTTCTTACTGCCCCCACCTACGAATTCCCTCTCAGAAATATTACCTTTCATTCAAGCCCAAACTCAAATTTGTCTTGTCAATGAACATTTTTACCTTGTGTTTTGATTTACAGTGCCCATCATTTTTAATGTGCATTGTGATTTTTATGCATGCTTATCTCTCACTATAAAAAATATTAGCTCTTTGAGGGCAAGGATCATGTTTTGTTCATCTTTACTTCCACAGTGACTTGCACAGGGGAAATAAATATGTGTTTATTTGTATTTTTCAAATTTTCTATTACTCATGAATTGCTTTCAATGGATTTCTCATTATCCTGCTTCTCTTTTCATGTGCGTTTTTTGAAAGAGGCTGACAAGATGTTTCCGAGTGAGCTTTGCCAGGTGTTGGCACATTCGTGGAGTCACCATGGATACAAGTTCCGCTCCTCAATTTTGTAAGTCAAGAATCTTAATTTCACCAGTTAATCTAGTGGTGGGGCCAGGTTCTAGAAAGTATTCACAACAACCAAATTTGCCAAAAAGATATATTATACACATACACACACACACACACAAACATAACTCTGAAGATGGCACACATTCATGTGTTAAATATCCCAAATTAAATTATTATGAAACATAGAAAAATAATAAACACTTTATAATATTCAGCTTTTACATGATTTTCATGTTTGATGTTTTCAAAATGGGAAAAGGAATGAGAATAGATAGACTCCATAGATACTGTGAGAGTACATGATGAAGTGGAAAGAACATCGTGTGTTTGAAATCAAACGAAGCAGGACACCAATTCCAACTATGGTTCTTATGCAATTCTTTATTTATGAACTAGTAATAACAAAGCCTACAAAATAGGGTTATTGTGAGAATTAAATGATTCAATTTATGAAAAGTTCCTAGGACACTATAATATTATATGAGACATAACTATTGATTCTCATTCTTTCACTTTTGTTTATATCAATATATTGTATTATATGTTTTTGTCCCGATTCTCCATTTAGATGAGGAAATGTGTATTTCTTTCTCTCTTCACATTATTTCTCAGCTAAATACTATTTTATTTGTCAACAATTTGTGGTATTGTTGAAGTAACAGATTCCAGAGACTCTGGAGTAACAGGAAAGCAAACATTATCTTCTTCATTGAAAATCAAATGCAAATACATGACCAACTGATCCTACCTGACCTCCAAGCCCAGATCATCAAAGCATGTTAGAATGTCCAGAAGTTAACTTTGACTTGGAAAACTCTGTGTGCAGGTGAATATTTTAGTCCCCTTTTATCCAGACAAGCAGAATTTGGGAGTGTGTTGTTAAAGGTGTATTAACCCGAAATCTCTCAGGCTCTGAGCCTGGCTAACTTACTGTGAGGGTTACTTTTATATATCAACTTGACTGGGCCATGGAGTGCCCAGACATTTGGTCAAATGTTATTTCTGGATGTGTGTCTGCGAGGGTGTTTCTGGATGAGATTAACATTTGAATCAGTAAACTGAGGAAAGGGACTGACCTCCCTAACATGGGTGAGCTTTATCCAGTCAGTTGAGGGCCTGAATAGAATGAAAAGGCTTGATCCTTCCTCCAGTAAGAAGGAACTCCTCCTGTCTGACTGTGTTGAGCTGGGACATCAGTTCTTTCCTCCCTTTGGACTCAAACTGAAACATCAGCTCCTCCTAGGTCTTCGGACTCCCAACCTTCAGACTGGAGCTACACCATTAGCTCTCCTGGGTCCTCAGCTTGCCAACTGCAAATCCTAGGGCTTGTCAGCATCTACAATAGTGTGAGTCAATTCCATATCTATATGGCTCTGTTTCTCTGGAGAACCCTGACTAATACGCCTACCTTGGGAGAATGAAAGAGCTTGGTGAGGGTCCTCCCAATGGTATAGTTAATGATAAAGCTCACAATATATATATCTCACAATGCCTCCAGCTATCTTGATTGATGTACTGTGCTAAAAAGCATACGTTTACTAGATATGTTTAGAAGCCTTGGTCAGCCTTTGAATACAGTGTAAGGGACACAGATAAACAAATTTCTGAGTTGTTTCTACAGCAAGACATATTGCAGATTTTTCCCCTACCTAACATATCCAGTAGTAACATCATTTCTCTTTATATATACAGCATTAGATTTGTAAGGAAATGTTTAATCCATCTCAAAAGTGCTTATTAAAGACACTGTAAAAGCTAAAACATGCTTTTTGAAATTCAATGATTTTAAAAATGTCTCCCCACGCACTCTCTCTCTCTCTCTGCACACATGGGCACACATACACTTGTACCATCCATAAATCTTTAAATGAGAAAAGAAGCATCATACTTTATTTGAAACTAAAATATACTAATTATATTTTATTGAAAATACTTTGAATTTTAGTTAGCCAGCTTTTGTCAAAATCTGTACCACACTTTTTTTCCAGTACCATAGTCGCTGTGGAAATTTATTTCTGTAGAAAAATATAAGATGCTACCTATGGTTCATTTTGCATGATCTTTTGGAATTTTAGTTAACTGATGAGCCACAGTATAAATTTTTACTAAAAAAGGACTCCATAGGCAACACAGATTTGAGAAAATTCTTCAGTATTTTATATACATACATTTCAGTCAGTAACACAATCTTTATTACAAAATGCAATTTCTGATGTGCCTCTTCTTCTTCTTGTTAAACTAGGCTAGATAAACAACAAATTTAAAAACTTTACTCTTTTTCTCTTGCCTTATGTCTAAAGGAAAATAGATTTCTTCCCTTGTCCTTGTTAACATATAATTTTCACAAAAGTGTAAAATCATGATTCTCATACAGATTTAAAAATGAACAGGTGTTGAGGATGTTATTTAACTCATAATCAATGAGGGAACCAGGAAGGTGTTATGGCTGGTTCAAACAGGAATCCAAAAAACAGACACATACATAGATCAGGAATATTGAAGTAAATGTGCAGATGGATGCAAAACTGTTCTCCAGCAAGAAAGAGAGGGGCGAGTGGAGTAAATTGAACCTCTCCCCAGACAGGAAAAAACATGTGTGTCTATAGATAAGAATTTTTTTTGCATTGTTATTAGTTATGTACAATTAACACAGTCACAAAATAGCTTCCATAGAATCAGAATTAGATAACTGGAAGAGATATCCTCTAAGATCTAGACAATCTGTAGTTTTCCACTGAAGCACAAATTTTTCTCTACATTCAAAAATGTAAATCCTAACCTGGTCCCTATACCTGTCAATGAGAAAAAAATATTGTCATTTAAATCTGTTTTTGTGTTTTGGGCATATACCAACCGAAAAATTCATAGAGCTTCAAAAGGATTCCTTAAAGTCTCTCTCCTCCATCCCAGCCAGAGAAATATAGCTGTTCAAGGACTCAAATTAATTATTTCTAGAAAGCCCAACTGTTCAGAATTTGTAAGGTTGGAGTCAGTAGAGTGGGCAGAGGTACCTACTGGGAGCTGGCTGGAGAGAGAAAGAAGGGAGATGATGATGTGCTCTATCGCTTTTCTACTCATGAACTAACCCTGTATCTAAAAAATAAAAAATAAATATGGGTTTTGTTATTTAGCACAATCATATTTATACAGGAATATATTACTTTTATACCTAGTAATCCATTTTTTTAAATTGTAGTAAAATATACATAAAATTTACCATTTCAACTGTTTTTAAGTATGGCATTAAGTACATTAACATTGTTGGGTTACCATTATCCAATCATCATCCAGTTTTTATCCCAGACATTTTCAAGCTATTTTCCAGGAGAAACTGGAATGAGGTAGTAACAGGAAGAAAACTATAATACATTTGACATAAAAAAATTTCTCCTTGTCAATAGTTGTTTTTAACACATCCATCTATCACTAATACATTGCCATCTGTGAAATTTAATATGCTTATTAAAATTTGCCTGAAAAATTGATCTGAAGTTTTGAAAAATCATAACACACCTGGGAGCTGAGGCTTGTTTGCAAGTGAAAAAATCTATTTCTGTAAGGTCACCTTTCAAAACATCTTCAACATGTCTTTTGCCTACTAATATAAAAAGATTAACCTATTGCTACACAATAATAATAAATAATTTAAAAGCTAAGACTCCCTAACAAACAGCATGAATGTGGATATCTTTGACCAAAATTGTTTCCTGCTTACCTTATTTGCATCACATTTAAAACCTTTCGTCATGCTCATGGGGTTTCCTGCCTATGGTTTTTTCCAATATGAACAAACCATTTTACTGATTCCTAGAACATTTCCCCAGCTTGACTCCCTATTTCCTGATTGGAGCCCACTGCTTCTGCATCTACCTGTAATCAGAGTCATACCATTCATTAAAAATAACAATAATTACAATAGATAGCACTTATGATGTGCCAAACATTTCATTCTCACAACAACCCTGTCAAGCAGGAAGTAACGTACGGCAAACTTATAGATGATGAAATTGAGCCTTTGATTGGTTAAATAATTGGCCAAGTCATGAAGCTATGAAGTAAGTGGTTGAACTTTGATAGATAATTCATTCATTCCTTCACTTGGGCTTTTAGTAAATATTGCAGCCTAGATGCTAGAGCACAAAGACAAAAAGATGAGAACTCAGGCCTTGAGTGGCACAGTTGTGTGTAGAGTCAAACATGGTTAGGTACCTGATGGATCTGGACTGGAGAAATTATGATATGAGGAATTCATAGATAGTTTTTGCCCTTTGAGGTGAATACTAAAATATCCTTAGGGAAGTTCTTTACTTTGTTCTTAAAAGTGACATTTTGAGGATACTCTGTTGACAACGACCGATAAAGCAACTTCCTATTCATTGTTCTTACAAGCCCTGATCGTTGGTGAGCTAATTTAAAATCAGATGCTTTGCATCTGGGTATAAATGCAAATTGCATGTGCCCTGGATATTTAGAAAATATTTTCTACCCAAATTTGAATTTTGATTGACCTATATCTGAAGATCATCATTTGTTCTTGAGACATTTATGTGTTTTTGTTCAAGAAAATATCCTGAAAGGATATATTAACAGGATATATTGATCTAAATCAATAGCAGGATGGACATCTACAAAACTGATCTTCTCTTCTACTCATAACACAGTAAAGTTTACAAAAAGGAATTGAACTGGATTTGGAGAAAGGCTACTCAGAGTAAGTGGTTCTTGTCCTAAGAATAGTGCTATTAAAGGCTGAATAACCTGCTCTATTCAGGTGTTTGGATGCTTAATGTGAGCTGTTGTGTTTTGATTAGCCCTTGATGTTGACAGCAAGCTCCCTGGAAGGAAAAAGGTAGACCTACTCTCAGTCATCCAAGGCATTGGACTCAGATCAGGAGATATTTATTCCTTGTTCTTGGTCCAGTGGCAGTCAGGCCTAGATTGTAAGGTGTAAAAATACCTGCACATTCACATGGGTGGAAACTAACCTTTCCTCTGTAGAAGCCTGCCAGGAATATGTATGGACTTTGCAAATAGGGTTTGTCTCACGGGTCCTAAAACTTATTACAGGAGGTTGTCCATTTCATCTGATACACTCAAGCTATTCCCAAGCTTTCAGCAAGACTTGGTTAAATTTCAAAGCCAAGTTTTAGTTGTACTACGAGGAATAAGGAACACTGCTTCTTCCACAGGTTGGGATGGGAATATCTGCAGAGGTACCATCATATTTTGATTGTCCCTGAAGAGAGGTCAATCACAGCTTTTTACATCATCTATCTTTCATTTGCATATTTCATGACAATTATTTATTTATTTAGCTTTGTTTGTTTAAATGTTTATTATCTTTCTTCCCTGAACAGATGGTAAACTCCTTGAAAGAAAGAAACCAGGTGTGTCTGGTTTACTATCAAATACTCATGGCCTAGCACAGTGGCCAGTACAGAAGAGATCCTCAAAAAATTATTCCTTGAATGAGTAAAGCAGAGTTATTGACAGCAAAGGCAGCATAAGGTGACAAGACAAAAAAATCAGTGGAAGGAAGAAGAGAAACCTCAACCTAAAAATAAAGTTTGCCTAATTTTGGGATTAAGATTGGTAGATGCCCATAGGGATTTTGATTACCAAAAACAACCAGAAAAGTCAAATCATAGTTCACTATGAGTGTGCATCTGTGTGCAAGGGAGGACATAGTCCCACTGAAAAAATGTGAAGAAGGGTAGTAGGAGTCCCAGTAATAAAATGTCTTTATGATTACATTGCCTGAAATGGGTTAGGTCATTGTGCTTGTGATAAATATGCATATGCTTGAGCCTAATATATTTCTTAATCCTCATATTACATACTTACTCTTAAGTCATGGACCATGTTAATAATCATAATTGGTAGGCAGCATGAATTAGATGGCTTAAGATAATACATGCTTTTTTATTTTTAAAGGAAGGAAGTGACTTCTTAAGAGGCTTTCCACTACAAGTATGAAATAATAACTAAAATTCATTATTTCATTGATCTAAAGAGTGGGATTATGTCATAGCAGTTTCTATACTTTAAAACAAACCAGAAATACCTTAATTTTGTCAAAATTAGTAGGGTTGGAAAAGTGAAAAAATCAGGGCAATTTAAAATAGTCACAACATTTTATAACCAAGTGAAGAGCCCCTTTATATTTTCATCAGTAATAGTCATCAAAAAGTCATCATCTGAGGCCAATGCAAGGGTATAACAGAGGGAACGGCCTGAGAAAGAACAAAATGTTTTACGAGTTGTCTCTTTAAAATTCACCCACCCCCCCTTTTGGGAATTAAAACCTGCATCCCTGCCTGAAGCCAGTAATCAGAGGGGCAAGGGAGTGTCCTCTGTTCTTTGTAACACAGGAGATGGCTCAATGGAATTGTCTGGGCAGAAGTCACAAGATTGTCTTCACCGGAGAGGGTGTGGATCAGAACCATCAACTGTAGTTAATCTCTGCATTTCTGCTTATGGATAGGACTGTGGTACTTTAAGACTTGAGTCTGCCATACTCCTCATTTGCCACCAAATTAATTAACTCCCCTTTCCTTCTCTAACCACTTGTCCTCATTCTTCTGATGTAGCCTCGGGGATAAGTGCCAAATTTTTGGTAACAAGGGTACTTCACATGCCAGCAAGTCATACCCTATTTTAAAACTAAAACTATAAATTCTAATGTGATTGTTTAGCCATTAAAATTACTCATCAAAAAATATTAATCTGGAATAATGAGTTTTGCTTTGTTTCTCTTATATTTCTTTTAAAATCTAGCACTCTGCATATTTATACTATGGATATGGTTATCAGTATCTGAGAAGTGGCAGAGAGAAATTCATTTTAAAGTTACAAAAACATGAATAAAAGGATTAGGTCTTATCTATCCAATCTCCAAGAAGTTTCAGAGAATGATAACTGTAATGGAATTAACATCAAGGGCATTTGTTTCCCAAGTCTTTGATTCATCTTCCATGTTGGAGGCTGCCTTGTAAACTAAATTGAATGCATAGGTTTCTGCTTCTTCAAATCCTGGCATGTCAGAGCTCTTCTGCAAATAGCACCTTTACTATCTTCATTTTAGCTGTTTCTTCTCTCTTTTTTTTTTTTTTTTGTCATGTCTATTTGTTATCTCACTAGTAATCAATTGTGCCTTCTATGCACTATAAGCTAAATCAAGAAAATGATTTGGTAGATCACACAAATGGATTGTTTCATGCAAGGTAGGAAGCAGGAGTTTGCCACCTCCTCGGTAGATTTTTCAGAAAATTCATCCACAGAAGACCATTTATCTTCTTTGGCTTAATCTTTTTAAGGGTACCATCAACATTCTCTATAATTACCATATTCTAGTTCACTTGTTTGATTGCCTTTTGTGCTCTTTGAGGAAGAACAATACAGCCTGTTTTCTATTGTGTTTTCCCAGAGCAATTTTGTTTCTTTAGACCAGGCTCCCAAATATCTTCCCGAATACAAAGAACTCTATTCTTCCATTCAATGTGAAAAAAATTGTACAAATAACTACCCATACACATCATTTGATTTGACGAAATAAATAGCACCCTTAAAATATCAAAAACATCATTTTAAATTACTTACATCAATCATTTAAAATCTATTGTTGCATATCAAACCTTTGAACTGGAAAATTTAAGCATTAATATTACAAAATATTAACACAGTATCCAATATGAACTATTTCTCAACTTATACAATTTAATTTTAAACTCCATAAATTTCCAGAAGACCTTATATATTTTCCTGAAAGTTTTAATTATAGCAGAATTTATACTTTTAGATGCCTGATCTCATTTGTGAATTTGTAACACTGTTACAAGAAACAAAAGAATTGGACCCTGAAGAGATATTTAGTCAGACATAATTTTATACATTTCTAAATCTCCTTCTTGGGTCACCAAAATAGTGACAATATTATTATACATTATCATGCTTCTATCTATATTCCATATATTTCTATTTTAGTCAATATATAATTCAGTACTTATATTTCAAAGATGCTAAATTTGATCAAAATATTTTTCTATTTAGTTGTTCAAATGTGCCTACTTAGGTTTATATTTCTATTAGTAGAGAGCTTGTGTTTGAATAATAAAGCAAATATTAGAGAAAATATTAGTTATATTTGATTTTTAATTACAGAAAGTCTTTTATAGGCAATTAAGGATGTCGAATTTTCTTATTATTTAATCCATAGCTGTTCACAAGTTTTTAAAAAACTCTCTTTATATATCTATCTATGTGTGTGCTGAAAGCCCAAGAAAATTTGCTGACTAAACTTTACCTGTTCTTTCTTTTCAAAGTAAGAGGGAAGTAAGACAGAAAGCACTTTTGCAAATAGGAGATGTACCGAAAAAAAGTGTGTTTCAATGGAAAACTATGCATCTTTTATAGTGTATCCTTCCAGATTATCAGATTCTAGCCCAGTTCATTATATTTGGGCAATTTTGCAACTTAGTAAATTGTAGGTAACTGATAACTGCACATTCTGTCTTCTCTGGAAGTGATTTAGTCAACTTCCTCCACCCTGGGGAAAAGCTAGTTTTTTTCTCCATTTGCAATTCATCTCAATATCTATATTAATATGTGCTGTTTGAACTTTTACATTGAATCAGTTGTAATATCTACCTGGTTTCCTCATTAAGTGTGTTTACTTTTATATCTGTATGATGATAATCATGATTTTACCTTTTTTCGGAAATGTTTCTTTTAACAAAATTTTCCAGACTAAGACTATTGCCACAAAATTGGATTTCCAGAAACAGATGCTGAGGCAGAGATTGGGTGTTTATTAGAGATTAATAACTGTGAAAGGGAAAGAGAGGAAGCAGAATTGAGCGAAGAACAAGCGGAACTGCAAAGCAGGCCCGAGACGGCCTCTGCCAGCATGGTGGGTGGTTCATCTGAGTCCCGTGCTGGCATTTACCTCTCCTGCCTCGGTCACTGGACGTAGGCTGCCCTGAGAAGTCTGATGGCCTCTGCCAAGGAGGCTGCCTGCCCCTAAGGCAGACCCTGGATCCTCCTTCCTCTTTCACATGCATAGACTTGCCTGAAAGATACCTGCAAACCACTGTGTAACTTCTTACCTGTACTTTTGGGGTATTTCACAAAGCTGGGTGAACCAACTCTGGGGGCAGCAGGAGACCTCCCGGAAACTACTTCTACATGGGACTGCTAGGCTAGTAATAACACAACTGCATTTGGAAGTGACTACAAAGCACATAAATACAACCCACTAATCTCATGCTCAATGTATCCCCTTAGTCAAATCCCAGAAATGCCTTAGCCTCCCCAAAACCATGGGCACTAGGGAAATGTTAAGTAGGAGAAGGTGGAGTGAAAAGATGTGTTACTTATCCAATGGCAGGTTTTAAAAAATCTGATATTTGCCAATTTCACAAAAATATATAGCTATGTGAACACATGGCTAGGGCACTCCCTGTGGCTTGGAAGGGGTGCATTCTGACACTGAAGCATCATTCTCCTCACAGCAAATCTATTTCTAAGTATATGCATGAATTCAGTGTCATAGGGGAGCACAGAAAATGGAGTGACTAATCCTGCCTGAAGGAATAAGAGGAAAACTGTACCAGGGAGATAATATTTGATCTTCCTAGGCAGAGAGGAGGCAGCAGGTAGAGAGAAAGTATTGGACTCAAAAACCAACACTTATAACGAGTGTAGCTTTAAAAATCTGGTTTGGAATAACATTCTAAATGTGAATGTTTATCTCAACTTCTAGATGTTTTCTGAAAACCAACTACATTTGGCAAATAGGAATGTAAATATTCTGAGAATAGATTCTTTCATTAGATTATTACATCTTCTATGAACTTTTGCCTGAAGAACATACTTGCGTTGCTTCCAAGGAGGGACAAAGCAAGTATTTGGGATAGATTTTTTTTTAAAGGGGACATAACAAGCTATAAATAATATTTGGTTTATAATATTGATCAAAGAAAACAATGTATCATTAATTCCTCTCCCAGACTCTCACTCCTTTACTGTTCTTGATTTTTTACTTCCCATGATCCCACTCTTTCCTTCCTCTTTAATACATCCAATTAAATAAAAATTCTAATGTTCCTCCTTCCCCATCCCTTCCTAATATGCCCTCTAGAAAACCTCCTTCAATAAAGAAATTCCTTTATGTCCTTTATATCTTTCTGCCATAGCTTTGTTTTAACTAAATCTGTTTCATTTTCCTATTGAGAGAGGTTATTGGTTTAGCTCCTAAACTTAAGGTGACCATAGAGTTTATCATACTAACTGCAAACTTCAAACAGTGAAAGAGGGGGCTCTATTATTACAGTGGCATAACAGGTATAAATGTAACTGTCTGGAACAAACCAGGATGTGTTTCACTCTATGTTACCCCAGACAATCATGCGTGGAACCTAGAGCTGGTTAAGAACAAAACGTAGCCTCTTAAATCTCCATTATCACTTTCTAGATATTTTTTCACTATTATTTGGCACTTCATTATCCAGATATCGGCATTGCCAGCCCAGAACAGGGATCAGGAAGCTACAGCCTACAGGCCAGATCTAGCTCACTACCTGTTTCAGTAAACAAATTTTTATCAAAATATAGCCACACTCTCTATTTACATATTGTCTGGTTGCTCTTAGCTACCGTGGCCGAGTTGAGTAATTGCAACAGAGCAGAATGGATCATAAAGCATAAAATATTTACTATCTGGTATTGTACAGAAAAGTTCACTGATCCCTGAACTACACTACAAGCTTCATGAGGTCAGAGGATGTCTATATCTATAGATCTTATTCACCATGGATATCTAACCAATATGTCAAGCACATAGTAGATGTGCAGAATTTGTTTTATGGATGAATAAAAATGTAAAATAAAGCTACAATAGCTAATAGAATGTGTATTATGCATGAAAAGACTGATCAGTTGACGAGAAAATGCATAATCTCCCTAATAGTTACCAGTATTTAGGATATGTGAGTCAATTTTCTACAAAAGGAAAAAGAAAAAGCTTATAAATAAAATAAGATGGCAAAAAATCTTTTGTGTGAAAAAAAAAAAATGTTTTCTAGTTGGATTAGAACCCCCACTTGACAAACATTTGCCACCACATTTATGTTCCCCTCCCTCAACTGCAGAAGTGACTCTGCGCCTCTGCTCTGGATGGGGCTCCTTCCGGTCCTACCCACTGGGGGCTGCTGCTCCACCCATTTTGTTTTCTTTCTCCAGGATCTTCAGTTTCTACCCCTTCTGACTCTTCCTTAAGAGCAGGTGGTTATATACAAGGGCTCTTGGGTCCAACTTCCTGGGTTTGATCCTGGCTCTAACTCTTCCTAGCTAGTTAATCTTGGGCAAGTTTTTTAACCTTTCTGTGCTTCACTTGCCTTGTCTTAAAAATAAAGAGAGTTATCTCACAGATGTGTCATAAGCTTGTTGTAAGAAGTAAACAAAACAATTCGTGTAAAGTGCAAGTGCGGTGTCTAACACATAGTAAGTTCTTAATTAATAAAATACCCATAAAATAAATGAAATTATATTTAAAGCTATCTTGTCTTTAAAAATCCAAATGTCCCATTACTCTAAATCCCCTTTATATGCCCTTCCCTTCACAGTCAAGCTTTTTGAAAGTGTATTCCTCATAAATTCCAGTACTGTCTTGTACCTCCACTGTTCCAATGCGCTGCTTTTCTCACCAGGGTCCCTGATGACCTACTTTCCAACACCAGTGCACATTTCAATGTACATTTCTTGAATAAATTGCTACATTTTCCCCTGTTGACTACTAGATCCTCTTGAAACGCTCTTCTCACTAACCATCTGTGAATAATTTCTTTTGATGGTGCTCCTGCCTATCTGACTAGTCTTAGTCCCCTTTTGGGGCCCCTTTTCTTCTGTTAAAAGATTTTTAATCTCCAAATTTATGTCTAGGCCCTCTTCTCTTATCATTTTATTTCCTCTCACTGGAATTTTACAAGAGTGCCTCTAACTATATATTTACATTCTGAGAATATATCTTTTGCTCTCTAGAGTTGTATACGCAAATGCCTTCTGTACGTATCTAACTGGATACATCACAGATCTTTCACAATTATCATACCCAAAACCACACCCGTCATCTTTCACCTCTACCGAATATTGCGTTCTTTTCTTAAAGGTCCCACCAGAAATCTCATAGTCCCGTTGCTCCTTTTGTAATATTGAAGGAATTATATAATGAGAAAATATTTTGCAGCCAAAACAACCTGGCTTAATTCCAGCTCCTGCATTACCTAATTGGTAATTGTTAGCATGTAAAAAAAAAAAATTCTTTGAACTTCAAGTTCTTCTTTAAAAATGGGGCAGCAGCAGTATCTACGTTCTCAGATTTGTGGGGAAGCTTAAGTGGGAACATATGTGAAATCACCTAGCATGAAACCTATAGTAGATTTTAAAAAAATGCTAATGTGCCCTGCCTCTGTCTTCACTGGCCACAACCAGTTCATCACTTCCTCAATCTTCCTCCCACATGGCTTTCAAATCATTATTCCTTTTCCATCCCTGTAGCTACTACCTTAGATCAGTCCTTCACTGTTGCTCTCTTGAATCAGCAACATCAACTAGTCTCTCAATTTCCATTCTAAACATTCCCCAAATCATCCTTTACCAATAGAATGTGCTCTTGAAAATTGATGCCTGATTATTATATATCATATCACTACTTTAAAATCATCAATTAATCCTGATAACCTCCAGAAAATTAAATCCAACCTTCTTATCACACTATTCAAAACACGATAGGGTCGGGTCTCTACCTATTTCTTCTACCTCACCCCTGCCACAGCTCCTTCCCAATCTATGCCCCCATCTCCAGCTTTCACTAAGTTTTGTACAAATCATTTCCTTAAAATGTACTTTTCCTAACTCTAATTAAAGCTACTTACCCTTCAAAGCACTATTCTCACAGAATGGGAGAAAACTGTCTCCTGGGGTAGAGGATATTTATCTAGGGGTGGGGGCTTTTCCAACTACCTATGTGCTCTCCCCACTTGGAGATTCTGATCCATTCCATCTTAGATGACATGTCATCCCATACAAGTAAATGAAAATCATTGTAATAGAAAGCAAATGCCATTGAAAGAGGACATATTGTGTCCTTCAAATAAGAACCATTGTTATAAAGCTTCAAATAAAGCAACCAAAATTCAGTTACCCTCTCTCACCTCCCCATTCCCAGAGACTCTTACACATACCTGTATCATGTCATAGGAAGAATAAAACTATATTTTAAAGTATTATCTCTCTCCCTAGACTGTGAGTTCCTTGAGTGTATCCGAGCTTGTGGCCCAGTGACTGGTACATGGCAGGTACCTAAAATCAACTTCAAAAGTGAAAATTGACTTCAGTAGACATACCGATTAAAAGTTTTGTCAAAACTAATTGAAATTATAATAAATCCTGGTGTAAGAAATTCTAAAAGATATTCTGAATTTTCACCAAATCGTAATTTCATTTTAGTGCACATTCCTACAATCATAATCAGGATCTCCAGGGAATGGGAATAATAGAGAGCTGCTCCTCAAATTTCTAGACTTGTGCAGATAAAAATAATAAATGCGTGAAGTAGATAAAAAGGAGAGCTTGTTAAATTCATGACACAAATAAGTTCTGGTCTCTCTTGTAAAAATTGTGTTTTTCTGTGGGCCTCCTTCAGGAGGAGGCTCGTTTGAGAAGGAGCCCGTGTGCACTTGAAGGAAGACCATTCCTCTGCAGTTTGCCATTGACCAACAAATTGCATTTGTCATAGGTCAAAGTATGCCCTGTGCTCAGGGTAGGACTGCTTCATTGCCAGGCAGGAGGTTTCCAATGGCAGGGGTCAAGAGGAAGACCCGACTCTGCAGAAATATGTGCCTCCATTCGCAGAAGAAAAATGGAAGCCCAGAACTAGTCATGACCTCATGAGACCTCCTGCCCCTCCCACCCCCTGCACTCACAGTCTGGTCACCAATCTCTGTCTTGCAAACATCAGGACTAAATTCATTAATCCTCTCATACCAGTTAATGCCAGTCACCAGAAGAAGCCCAAGATTCCTAGATTATCTGGGTCATGGTGCTGCCTAGTGCCTCTTCTGACCCTCTTCACACTCCTCCACCTCCTCTCACTGTGACCACTGAGACTCATGGTAGGTCATCAGAAAATTCTTCTACAGCCTCAGCCTCTTCTGTGAAGCCGCGTTGTACCTTCTTGCTTTAGAGAAAACCTGGGTTTTCCCTGAGGACCTTCCTTATTTATAGTCTTTTAAAATGGTGGCTGATTTCTTTTCCACTTTCTTCTTACAAGTGGTCCAAAGAAGCACTAGGTGTCCTTGCTCTTCTTTGCTACTTCCAGCCCATTCTCCTTTCATCTTCCCTAGAAGTCGCCAGCTTTCAAATTTGTGTCATCAGTTTATATCTCCCGTTATCCCTCCTGGTTGTAATCATCTATAACTCCCAAGTCAGGTCATTCGCCCTACTCCTTGAATAAGGATCACTGGGTCTTTGGATCATTATCATGCTGTCCAACATTACTCCTGTCAAATATTTTGTTGACTGCAATATCCATACAGATGATCCTTTCACTTCCACTGGTTTTTAATTCCTGCACTTCCTCTCTTTCAAGGGTCTCCTCTTGCACCCTCCTCAGCCACTCATAACATGACTTTGTCCACACCAATAACTACAACTTCTTTATAGTTTTATCATTTTCTATAATACCACCCCAAATTTTTCCTTTTCTTTAAACCTAAAAATTATTTGCTCTCACCAGCATCAATAATGCATTGAGCATACCAAGCTGTGAACTCTCTCTCTTCCATCACACCCCTGTCTTTTCTCCTCTTTTACGTACCTTAAATCTTATGGTCAATCATTATAATTACTTCTTTGTCTATATCCTCAATTCCCTATCCCTTTACCATTTGTCTTACTTGCTTGGTTAATCCACAACCCTAGTTAAACCAGTTATCTGCCTACTCTTTGCATGTAGTTCCACAGCTGAACATAGCTGGACGAAAACATATAGCCATACTCAATTGTCTCACTCACTTTAAATTCATGATCACTAACCCAAGTCATCTTTGATGCTGCTGATTACTGTATTAGAAATCCATACATTATTGACTTTCTTACTCTCCTAGACATTATTTCTTCCTTTATAATCTATTTTCAACCTTTCAACAATTGTTTTCCCATTCTTACTCTCAGCCAATGATTTGACTTCCTATTTCATTAAAAAAAAAATTGAAGCAATCATAAAAGATTGAGCATGGGCTCACAACACTGAAGTGTACATCTGTCTGAATCTTTTCATTCTTTACTCTTACTATGGGTGAACTGTCCAGTATGCTATTAAGGGCCCGTTTCCAATTGTTCACTAAATGCCATCTCTCACAACCTCAAGTGTATTTCTCTGTCAGTTCCACCCCCTCCTCTCTCTTGAATCATCCATTTTTTTCTTTCTCATCTGGATCATTCCCTTTAGTATATAACTTTATTATTCTTTTGAAAAAATCTTTGAAAAAACCCTCTCATAACCTCATTGCCTCCTCCTGCTTATATCTCATTTCTTTCTTTCCCTCTATGCCAAATTTCCTTGAATGAGTTGTCTATACACCCACTTTTTCTTCTCCTGTACTCTCTTGAACCTTCTAATCAACTTTTTACCCCCTCCACTCCACAAAATATGCTCCTATTAAATTCACCATTATACTTCACACTGTATTATCCAGTCTACATCTTCAGTATTTTCAGCCCCCATTTCGTCTTTCTTTCTTTCTTTTTCTTTTTCTTTTTTTTTTTAACTGACCCGTCAACATCACTGAACCCATTAGCTGACTTTCTCCCCCTTGAAACATTCTTTTTTCTCTTGATGTCCAAAACATCACACCCTATGGGTTTTTGTCCTACCTCTCTGGACACTTTCTCCATCTCTTTGCTGTTCCATCTTAATTTCCTGGTCTCTAAAGTAGAAATCTTCTAGGGCTTCATCCTTTGAGATCTTCTCCCTATGTCAACATTCAGTCCTTAGGTAATCTCATCCAATCTCATGGTATGATATCCCATCTATATGCTGAGGATCCCCACATTTATATCTCCATGCCGAACCTCTCTTCCAAAATCCAGACTCATATAACCAACTGCCTTCTTTATATCTCTACTTGGGGTCACCTCAAGTTTAAATGTCTGAAACTGAACCCCTAATATCTCTCTACCACCACCACCAAAACAAAACTGTTCTCCACAGTCTTTCTATTTCAAAAAATGGCAATCTCGAATGTATATTAGAAGAAAGTAGAGGCTGCAATGTAGATGTAGTTATATATTAAAACCATTGCTATTCCATTTCACTATTAAGGATTTTATATTTTTATTGATTCCATTAGTGGTATATAATTTTTCTCAAAGAATCCCTGTCTTAGTTTGGGTTTTTTAGGGAGGAAAAAAAAAAGCCTATATGTTAATGTGCTAATTAATTGGAAGTACAATCCCAGGACACCAAGAGTGAGAGAAAAAGAAAGTGAGGTAATGGAGATGGAAAGGAGATGCAAGGCGACGTGTTACTATGCTGATATTGCTATTTGGAAAGTGATGTCTTCAAAACTTATGTAATGGAACAGCCTGTTGGGAGGAAGAATAGAGAGGAAATTTATCTGCTGTATCTTTTATGTCTCTTACCAACCATTGGTCAAAATTTGTCTCACGAGAATAATTTTCCCTGTACTTTAGTGTTGTATCACCTGGTCTCTATGGCAGCCTCTGGGGCGACCAGATCCCATATTCTTCAGTGGTAGTTGTGGTGGGGAAAGCAACACAGGGTCTGAAAGCCACACAGGGCTAGGAAGCTCTGAGGAGACACACGAACACTGTCTTAACAGTCCCCCAAGTAACCGTATTAGGAGATTTGAGGTTAATGTCTTCTAAATACCAATGGAATTTATGTCTTCTCTCAGACAGAAATGCCATCTATATTTTTTTCAGAGAATTTTTTAATTAGAAGAAGAAAATAGTCATTTAGAAGTATTATCTGTTAGTTGTTATTTTAAGAATGAATATCAACTTAATATGTGGCTTACAATTGTGGAATAGTCTGAAAATACATAGGCATTCCAGACCATTAGCTCATCATTTTATGAATATTTACAGATAGAGTTTCTGAATCATTTCCTAAATTAATTCCCAAATTAGAAACTACATGATCCTATATTTTATTCTAATTGTACTTTTCAATTTGTTTTATGTTTAGCATGTTGATGACTAAAGTGAATTACATGACCTTTAATGTCTAATCATAAAGTGATATTTTTCCTCATAAAGTTTCAGCTTGAAATCCTGCAACAAGGATTCTTTTCTATTTCTGTTTCTGCTATTTTTGGAACCAACTGAATAGAATAATATTTTTATGTGAATTAGTTATGAGATCTACAAAGGTTTACAAATAAAATACCACTATTAGAAAACTTACTTCAGCATTAAATTTTATGCACGCTACTGATGAGTGGTGATGTTATTTGTCTTAAAGTTACCTCAAGAATAAATGAGTCAAAGCTGGGCATGGTGGCATGCACCTGTAATCCCAGCTACTTGGGAGGCTGAGGTGGGAAGATTGTGTGAACCCAAGAGTTCAAGACCATCCCGGGCAACATAGCAAGAACTTGTCTTAACATAAAAATAAAAATAAATAAATGAGTCTACTGAAGATATTTAAAACCCAAAACTTTGGTCACAATCTGACATTAACTAAATGAGTAATTCTAAATTCTGGGACAGATAAATGTTAAAGGTCTACAATTTATTTTACATACAAATAATTGAGTTCTTCTCTATACGGAAAATAAAAATATATGTTAATATCTATTTAAATTATAGTGATGGGGAAAATTTGATATTAATTTTTAAAAGGGATTGTAATAATTAGTTCAATAATTAGTAACATCCATTAGGCCTGAGGTTTCAAATAATGGTTATAATATCAAGAATTTCCCCCAAAATTTTTCAACTTTTGCTACTCCCAGTTGTTTAATGTAAATTTTATTTACATATAATATACATGTTATGCATAGTATACATATACAAATCATAGTATAACCAGTCTCCATATCAAGAAAGAGAATGTTATAGAACTTCCCCTTGTTGTATAGTGTACAGTAAATGTGGAACTAAGTATGAACATGAATTTGTTTAAATTAATAATTGCCATCCAACACACTTCTGAGTTCATTTCCATCAGAATTATTTAAAATCATTTTTAGAGTACAGTGATAGTGAGATCTGTGTTTCATACGTAATGCTCATGAGTAAACAGAACGTTCTCAAACACAAACTAAATCCCTGTATTTGAAAGCAGTCTCACATTGTCTAATATTGGCTAGATCAAGTAGATAAATCTTTATGAAAGTATCACTTTGATTAAAATATATATTCAATTATTACTAATTTCTTTATCTATAAAAGACAATACCTTATTTGCTTTTCCTAAACAAAATTGGTGTACACCATACTTGGTCATAATAAATAAAAGAAAAGATAATGTTAACATCTTGCTTCTAACGTGTAGTACTTTAAAAAGTTCAAAACATGAGTACATTGTGGTCAGGTTTACAGACTATTAGGCAATAGGCTTAAAGAATATTCATATACCATTAATACCAAGTGATGATCGCTTACATTACTCTGTTATGCTATAGAAACAAAAAAGGCAATTTTATTACTTCAAAATGTGAATCTATTTTTATAGCCCTTTGTTGTAAGGTAGTCTTTTGTTTAATGTCTCAAAAGGAATTTACCTATTTTAGTAGCAGTAACTCATTAGCACTATCTACATACAAAGATCTATATTAGAATAACATTAAAATATTAATAGTAAGAAGAATAGCACGATAGACATTAGGCTAAGTACACAAGTGAAAAATAAAAGATTAAATTAATACTGCAGAAATTGGAATCTATAAAAAGATCCTAGTAAACCTAACCAGCAGTTGAACTAGCTGTAGGCAACTAGTGTCAGATTCAAACTGAAGAGCGAAGATAAATTAGAGACATTTGGGAGGATGATTTTTATAGACCACTAGGTGCCACTGTTTTGTGAAAAACTCATTAAATGATATATTTGATCTCTATAATTTATATTTCTTTCTTTTCTTAAAGTTACATGTTGAATACAAATAATTGATGTTGCCATATTATAATTCTAAAGTGAGTATATTTCTTTGCCTGAGATTAGTCAAACCCACACCAAAATGAAAGTACTGCAATATTTGAAAGATGTGATGAAGCCCAAAATTTATCATTCTCCATGTAAATTTTTGGCTTTTAAAGCTGAGCCATCATTGACCAAAAATCAAGCGATTTATGAACTGAAAACTTAAGTGGTTTGACTATATGTGATAAGATGACTCCATAAGCATGTTTAAACTGTAGCATATTGCTTGGGTCTAAAATACTTTCTCTTCCTACATGATTGCTCACAGAAAGGTAGGAATGGGACCACATATAAGGTAGTGTAAGAAAATTTCTTGAAAGCAACTCTCATTAATCCATCAATTGGCATTGACCTCAAATTGGATATAAATGGGTCTACATCCAAACTACAGAGAATGAGATTATCTTCAGAAGTAACCAATCCCTTGACATCCAAATATGGAAGACCCTTTTTCAATAAATATGCTGAGTTTTAAGGGCTGATTCTATTTTTTTCCCTAAATGAACCTAAACAAAATCATGAAACAATCCTGTAATGTCAGGCAGAGTTGATGCCCTTTGCTTTAGAACATAATATTTTCTTAATACCTATGGAAGTTTGGCGGAAAGTTTTAAGCAGATAAGTTTTTATACTTTTCAAATAACAATAATGTCTAAATATTTATGAAGTATTCCCTTGAATAGACTAATGGCTTTCCAAATCTAGGCAAGGTAATTAAAGCAACCATTGTTTACTGATAAGCTGTCATCTTGTTATTAGACAAATAATATCCAATAAGCTTTCATCTGGTTAAGTTGTTAAATATTAACATTCAAAGTAATATACTGTCATAGCACAGGGTACTCTGTTGGTTACCTATTACAACATAACATATTATCTCAAAATTTAGCAGCATAAAAATAACAAACATTTATAATTATCTCATAGTTTCTGAGAGTCGGGAATCCAGGAGTAGCTTAGCTGGGTGGTTCTGGCTCAGGTTTTTTTTTTCACAGGGTTGTGGTTAAGCTGTCAGCCAGGGCTGTAGTCATCTCAAGACTCAACTGGAGGCTGGGCAACTGGTGGCTCACACCTGTAATCCTAGCACTCTGGGAGGCCGAGGCGGGAGGATCACTTGAGCTCAGGAGTTGGAGACCAGCTTGAGCAAGAGCAGACCCTGTCTCTACTAAAATAGAAAAAAATAGCCAGGTGTGGTGGCGTGCAGCTGTAGTCCCAGCTACTCAGGAGTCTGAGGCAGGAGGATCACTTGAGCCCAGGAGTTTGATGTTGCAGTGAGCTACGATGATGCCACTGCACTCTAGCCGGGGCAACAGAGCAAGACTTTGTCTCCAAAAAAAAAAGAGACTCAACTGGAATTGAAGGCTCCATTTCCAAGTTCATTTACATGTTGTTTGCAAGCTTCCATCTCTCTGTGGCTGCTGTCCAGAGACTTCAATTTCTCATCAAGCTTCTCCACAGGATTGTTCACAATATGGTAGCTTGCTAGCCTAAAAGTGAGTAATATGGGATAGGGAGAGTAGGCACCCAAGACAGAAGCCACGGTCTTTTTATAACCCAATTTCAGAAGTGACATACCATCCTTTCTTCCATATTTTATTCATTAGAAGTGTACCACTAAGTCCAGCCCACACTCAAAAGAAGGTGATTGCAAAATGGCATAAATATCAGGAGGTGTGGATCATTGGCAGTCATCTTAGAAGCTGCTTACCATACCAACAACAAAGTCTAAGATAGTCTTCAAGTATCTCTTAAAGAGACTAAGGTCTTCTAAAACTACCGTTGACTAATAAGCTTTCATCTGATTATTAGACAACTAGTTTAATTTTTTAAGTATTAAAGGTAATATTGTTACAGCACAAGGGTACTAATTTCATAGAGTCTATAAAAAGAAACAGTGAATAGATTCTGTCATTGTATGTTTATACTACTCAGGCAGTTTCCCTGACTAATAGAAGTAAATCTACCCCTAAATTAGTATGTAATAGTTTGATGACATTGTTTCCTGAAATCATTCAACTCTCTTTACCGTGACTCTATATATTACATACAACCAATATAATCTTGACAAAGTGAAGGCCTATTGCAAACCTCTCTAAATATTTATCTTTTATCTGAATAATATGAAAATTTCTGATGAGCCCTCTTAAAATGTTTGTGTTCAGCAGTTTTACTTCTTACTGCAAACTAGAATGTGAAGAAGAAATGGCTGGGTTGTGTGTTGTCCCATGATTAATTCCACGGACAGGACTAGTTTTCTCCTTCACTGTGCCAAGTATCCCCCTCCTCAAGCTGTGACCTGGATGGAAAGAGATGATGTTTCCAGAAAGTGCCAGTTAAAACTTTCATATTTTATTTTATTAGTCTCTGGTGATTCATGTGAAATAATTTCCTAAAATCCTAATAATCCTTGAGTAAGTTGAAAATATTATGACTGGCATATAATTGATTCACAATAACTGTGGAATGACTGAACATGCAAACCTGAGGAGCAATTTGACCACACATACCCTTCCCTATGTTTTCTTTTAAAGGTCCTTCAACATCCTTTTAAAACCAGCCTCTATGCTTTTTGTCTGTTTGATAGTTACTGTAGTTGTAGAGCATATCTTACTATAAGTATTTGGACATCCCAACAGCCCTGCAGTACACAGTATGAATATGGCGGAGTTTCTGTGGACTCCTGCGGAAGGGTATGGGCTGGAATGGGTGCAATTTGACCCTGCCGGATGTCGTAGGTATTGCCTAGTAGTTATATAATAAATGTTAGCGAAACTCAATTGCGCAAGAGCATGGAGAGATCAGCACTGTTCCTCTGGAACAAGCCTACCTTGTCTAAACTAGTTATGGCAAGTTTGTACCCACAGTTAGCAAAGTCTAGCCAGGTTCAGACTAGAGGTAGGATGGCAGAATCAGACTAATGAGGTAAAACACCGGAGAGGAGACAGGATTTACAAAAGCAGGGAAAAAAAGAAAAGAGAAAAGAGGGAAAATGCAAATGGAGCTGTGGTAATTATACAAGAGGAAAAAAAAAAAACCAAACACCACGTAAGGGGCTGCCGTTGTTATGAGAAGAAGGGAGAATCTTTGGGTCATTTCACAGCCACTTCAAGATCTGACAGATGTTCATGCTCCTTCCCTGTCTGTCCTGAAATTGCCTCCCCTTCCAAGAAATAACTAGAAAAAGATAAGGCAGAATTCACTGTAGATAAAGACTCTGAAAACCAAAATTATTTTGCTTTGACTGGATCCCAGCTGGTAAACTGACAATATTAGCTTTAAAAAAAAAAATGAAGCCACTGACAAACCTGATACCATTATCTTTTGAAATTAAAAAAAAAAAAATCAGTTATCAATATCAAGAATCAAGGCAATCCTTGATAACATACACCCCCCAACATACACACACACAATTTATGTTCCTAATTATGGCTTTGCTAACTGTAGGAATACAAACAACTTATATAACCAATTTGAAAGGTTCTGTTTCTTCCTCTACAAAGAAAGAACACCTACTTCACAAAGTTAGCCTACACATTGTAGGAAACAATTTTTTTTGTAGTTCAGTGGAAAACTGAGTATACCCTTCTAAGTTACCAGATTCTAGCCCTGTTCATTTTCTTTGAGTTATTTTGCAACTCTGGTAAGTTGCAGGTAACTGATAGATAAGGACATTCTGCCCTGTCTGGTAGTGATCTAATTGACTACCTGTCCTCCATGGAAAACTAGTTTTGTCTCCGTTTGCAATTCTTCACAACATTCCTTTATTCCATTATAATTCATGCTGTTTTGACTTTTCCTTTGAACCGGTTATAACATCGACCTGGTAACCTCATATCATGTAAGGAAAATAAATTATTTAACATGTGTTCTTTTTTATATATGTATGAGTCATGATTTTACCTTTTTCTGAAAATTATCTTTTAACAAATGTGTGATAATGCTGAGCACAGTGTATGCCACATATTAGAAATTCTAGAATATAAATTCTATTTCTGTTTTTATTGTTTTCTTATTTTTGTGTACTGTTATGACATTTTGAAATTTTAAAATTCGATTTATTCTTCCTGAAAATAATTTATGGACATATTTTTTAAAAAATAGTGCCAAGGTTCACAATGTACATCAGTGGTTCACTGCAATGTTCTCTCCATCTCTCAGGCCTTGACCTCACAAATCATGAACTGCAACATTTATACCTATTTTCTTTGGTATTTATCTCTGTATGCGTAAATAATACACTTACACAGCTATTTAATAACTTAACAATCTTATAAACTTCCTGTGGATTTCACACCGTGGCAAATGAGAACTTAGCTCTTCTGTACCATGAACCTCCATGTCTCCTATCCACATGATTAACATAGATGTATCACAAATTTTACTTAAATCAAGTGTCAGTGTTTGTTTACATTATATGCTATATGTATGGTGCCCCAGAGGCTCTACAAAGTAGGGACAGAGATTGAATAATTACATTCATGTAAAGAGTGCACTTCCATTATTCTTTCTTTCTAACACTATTGTATTTGTTACAAAGTGCTGCTTAACAAATGACTCCAAAACTTAGTTACCTAGAACAACAATAAACACTTACTATCTCACAATTTCTGTGGCTCAGGAATTTGGTAGCAACTTAGGTTGGTGGTTCTGGCTTGGAACCTTTTATGAAGTGGTAGTCAAGATGTTGGCTATGGCCTCAGGCATCTGAAGGCTCAACAGAGGCTAGAGGATATTTTCCCAAGTTGCCTCACTCATGTGGGGCTGGTTGTTGGCTGGGGGCCTTAATTCCTCCTCACATGGGCTCCATGGGCTGTTTGAGTATGTCCATAATATGGTGGCTGGCGTCCCTGAAAGCAAGCGATCCGGGAGAGCAAAGCAGAAGCAGGATATCTTTTATGACGTAGGCTCAGAAGTCACATACCTTCATTTTTTCCCTAAAAAAAAGAAAAAAGAAAAACAGCTTTCTTGAGATATAATTCACATACTGTACAACTTATCTATTTAAAATGAAAATGTACAATTTATTGGTGTTTGATATATTCCCTGATATGTACAACCCTCACCACAGTCAATTTTAGAGCATTTTTGTCACCTCCAAAAGAAACCCCATATCCTTTAGCTATCACCAGTATAAACCCCAATCATTTGGCACCCCAACCTTAAGCAACCATTATGCTACTTTGTCTCCATTGATTTTCCTATTGTGGACTTTCACATAAATAGGATATGTTTATATGTGAACTTTTGTGACTAGCTTCTTTCACTTAGCATGTTTTCAAGGTTAATCCAAGTTGTGGCATGTCGTATTTCATTCCTTTTTATGGCCAAATAATATTTCATTTCAAGCTCTTCTCTTGGGGAGAAGTGAAAACATATGTCTAGAAGTGAAATTGCTGGTAACTCTAAGTTTAATAATTAGAGGAAATGCCAGTTTTCCAAAGTGGATGTACAATTTCACATTCTCACCAGCAATTTATGAGGGTTCCAATTTCTGTACATCCTTACCAACACTTGTTATTATATGACTTTTTAAATCTACCCATCATAGTGGGTATGATGTAGTATCTCACTATGGTTTTGATTTGCATTTCCCTGATGACTAATAAGGTTAGCCATCTTTTCATTTGCTCATTGGCTGTTGTATGTCTTCCTTGGAGAAATGTGTATTCAGATACTTTGCCCATTTTTTTTAGTTGGGTTATTTGTCTTTTGTTATTGTCTTTAAAATATTCTAGATTCCTTTATCATATATATGATTTGCAGATATTTGCTCCTATTCTGTAGTTTTTCTTTTTACTTTCTTGATAGTGTCCTTTGAAGAACAAAACTTAGGAAGCACAATTTAAATATTTTTTCTTTTCTTGCTCATGCTTTTGGTATCATATTTCAAAATCCTTTGCCAAATCCGAGGTCATTATATTTCCACTTTTGTTTTCTTCCAAGAGTTTTACCTCTTACATTTAAGTCTTTGATATATTTTGAGTTAATTTTTGCATATGGTGTGAAGTAAGAGTCAAGCTTCATCATTTTGCCAATGGCTATCTACTTGTCCCAGCACCATTTGTTGAAGAGAATATTCTTTCCCCATTGAGTGGTCTTGGTACTCTTGTCAAAAATTAATTGACCATAGATATATTGGTTTATTTCTGGACTCTTGATTCTATTCTATCGATCTGTATGTCTATCCTTGCACCAGTAGCACACTGTCTTAATTACCATTGCTTTGTACTGAGTTTTGAAATTGGAAAGTGTGAGTCTTCTTTCTTTCCTCTTCATTTTCTGAATTGTTTTAGCTATTCTGGGTCTCTTGCAATTTCATATGAATTTTAGAACCAGCTTGTCAATTTCTGCAAAAAGTTAGCTGGTATTCTAATAGGAATTGTATTGAAACTGTAGATCAGTTTGGAGAGTATTGCCATCTGAACAATGATAAATCTTCCAATCCATGAATTTGGGTCTACTTTAATTTCTCTCAACAATGTTTCATAGTTTTCAGAGTATAAATTTAGCACTTCTTTTGTTTATTTCTAAGAATTTTATTCTTTTTGATATTAGAGTGAATGGAATTATTTTCTTAGTTTTATTTTCAGGTGGTTCATTACTAGTATATAGAAATAAAATTAGTTTTTGTATATTGATCTTGTATTCTGCAACCTTGTTTAACTTGTTTATTAGCTCTTATAAACTTGTAATAGTTCTTAGTGGATTCTTTAGGATTTTATATATATAGATAGATAGATAGATATATAAATTATTCATCAGATATAAATACAAGATCATACCATCTGCAAAGAGAAATAGTTTTACTTTTTCCTTTCCAATCTGGATGCTATTTATTTATTTATTTATTTATTGTTGTTGTTGCCTAATTGCCATGGCTAGAACATCCAGTACAATATAGGGAAAGCATCCAGTCTTTCACCATTGTGCTTGATGCTAGCTTTGTGGTTTTTGTAGATTTCCTTTATCAGGTTGAGGAAATTGCCTCTATCAAGAACCCTTGGGGTCAGGCGTGGTGGCTTATGCCTTAACTTTGGGAGGGTGATATTCTGTCTCTTGTAGGTAACCTTTGTTATTTTCTCTGGAAGTATTTTCTTTTTATACCTGTTATTTTGAAATTTTATATTTTGTGTGCTTTGTAGGGTTTTCTTTCATTTTTTTCTACGGGCCACTTGTGTTGGACACCTTCAATTTGGAAATATATATCTTTCAAGTCTAAAAATTGTTTTCTGTATTTCTTGATAGTTTATACTCTCTTTTCTCTCTATAATTTGTATTAAATAGTTGCAGAACCTCATGAATTTTATCCTTTTTTTTTTTCTATATTTCCTATTTTCATGTATTTGTGTGTGTGTGTTTTAACTTTTGGTCCTTGGCTTTGTTTTTCAATCCTTTTATAATGTTATTTATTTCTACCATATTTTTGTTCTCTGATTTTTTCCTTTTCATAGCATCCTAATTTTGTTATATCTATTTGAGAATACTATTTTCACATTTTAAAAAATATTTCCTGTACTGTCAATTTCCAATGGGTATTTTTTTATTTGCTATAGTATCTCTTTTTTATTACTTTATTCCTTTATTATTGTTTCAGTGAGTTTTGCAGAAGAAAAAGAAAGTAATATGTGATCAGTCATTTTAAAAAATTCCCTTTTCTCTTTTTATGTTCCAAAATATTCATTTTAGATTTTTCCATTTGTAGTAGGTTAAATAGTATCCCACTGTAATGCATGTCTTCTCAGAATCTGTGAATGTGGCCTTATTTGGAAATAGGGTCTTTGAAGATATAATCAATTTAAGATGATACCTGATTAGGGTGGGTGTAAATCTACTATGACTAGTGCCCTTATAAGAAAAGGAAAATTTGGACACAGAGGTAAACACACAGGGGAAACAGACATGAAGACAGAGGCAGAGATTAAGCTAATATATCTGTAAGCCAAAGGACACCAAGGATTGCCAGCAACCACCAGAAGCTAGAAGAGATAAGAAAGGATTCTTCCCTAGGGCCCCAGAGGGAGCATGGCCCTGCTGACACATGATTCCAGATGTCCATCCTCTAGAATTATGGTCCCCAACCCCTGGGCCATGGACCAGTACAGGTCTGTGGCCTGTTAGGAACTGGGTGCACAGCAGGAGGTGAGTGGTGGGTGAGCAAGCAAAGCTTCATCTGTGTTTACAGCCGCTCCCCATTGCTCACATCACTGCCTGAGCTCCACCTCCTGTCAGATCAGCTGTGGCATTAGATCTCATAGGAGCGTGAACACTACTGTAAACTGTGCATGTGAGCGATCTAGGTTGCAAACTCCTAGATGCATTAGATTATGAGAATCTAATGCCTGATGATCTGAGGTGGAGCTGAGGTGGTAATACAAGCACTGGGGAGTGGCTACAAATTACAGATTATCCTTAGTAGAGAGGTTTGAGTGCACAGCGACCATAATAAATCACTTGTTTGCAGACATTTATTGTGCACTTTATTTCTATTATTATTACATTGTAATATATATGATTGTAATATTATATAATATTGTATAATATTGTAATGTACATTATTATTACATTGTGATATATAATTATTTCATGCACAATAAATGTAATGTGCTTGAATCATCATCTTGAAACCATCTCCCCACCCCCATTCCAGTCCATGGAAAAATTGTCTTCCATGAAACCAGTTCCTGGTACCAAAAAGGTTGGAGACCACAGCTCTAGAACTATGAGAGAATAAATTTCTATTGCTGTGAGTCACCTAGTTTTTGGTACTTTATTAAGGCAGTCCTAGGAGGCAAATATAAGAATTTAGCAGAAACAGACAGATTAATATGCTTTTTAAAAAGTTGTCTCAGATTAGTACCTTTTTAAACCTTCCTTTTTTGAGAAACAGAAAATTTAGACAGTTCAGGGTCTAGCACTCCTTCCCTATAATCATACCACTGTTGAAAACGTTAATCCCGTCCCTCCTGGCTCAGTGGTTTCTCCTGGCCTGGTCAGTTTAAGCAACATTAGCAATATTTTCCACCCAATGATATGTGAGCAGAACAAAACAGTTCTTCCTATGGTGATAACTGAGGATAAAATTATAGTTTTATATATTTAACTAATTAGAAGTAGAGATAACGGCTGCTTTTCATATATAACTTTGGGGTCTGGGCAGTTTAATCCCTTTTTCTCTACAATCAGATTGGTATTCATTTTTCTTTTATTACTAAGAATTTGTTCAGCTCTGCTCGTGATTTTACTTAAATATTTTTGTTGCAAGACTAGTGAGAGATAGAAGGAAATGTATTATAGAAAACAAAAGGCAATCGGAGGGAGTGACACGTTCAAGAAGGAAATACTCAACTTTATCAAATGCCACAGGAGTCCAGATAAAATACTGTCTGGAAGCTGTTTTATGTGGAGGGAGTTAATGTCATCTTTGGTGTCTTAAAGGAGTGCCATGAGAGACCAGTCTGTAGTAGGCTTATGACTGAATTAGAGGTGAGGAAATAGCTATGTATGGAGTGTTCTACTCTTTCAAGAAGTTTGGTTTTGAAAGGAAGAAAAGAGAGGGGCAGTTATATTATTTTTAGGACAAAAGAGACTAGGAGTGTTTGCATTCAGAAGAGATTCTGAGGCCAGGTGGGCATGGTGGCTCATGCCTGTAATCTCTGAACTTTGGGAGTCCAAGGAGGGAGGATCATTTGAGGTCACGAGTTCCAGATCAGCCTGGGCAACATAGCAAGACCCTGTCTCTACAAAAAATGTTAAATAAAAGAAAAGAGTCTGAAAGGAAAGAGCTACTGAAGCTGGAGAAGTTGAAAATATAGGAGACAGGGAAAGATAGAGATGAGATAGAAATGGGGAGACAGTGATAGAGGTAGAGAGAGAGATGATAGAAAAAGAGGAGAAAGTGAAAGAGAAAGGAAATTGGTAGATTTTCTTGAGCAGGAAGGTGTACCAATATCCGGACAACAACATATATTAACATTAGCTTTGGACATAAGCATAGCCCCTGAGACTAGAAAGAAGAATAACTGATTTGGCTGCAACTTTGTTTTCAAAGAGTTAAGTGAAGAGAGACAGGAAATTGACAACTCTTGACTTTCTGTGGAATTAGAAGGCGAAATCATGTGCTGAGTACATTTATGGAAAGAAACTAAACTTAATGAGCTAAAATTATTATTTTACCTCAAAGCCAAATAGGAATAAAATGACAAAACAAGCAAGTGCTTTAAGAGCTCTCTTTAAAACAACATGAAGAGATAATCATTGAGTAACTTCAAGTGTCCTAAACACATGGCTTCTTAGTAAGCCATTAACAGAACTTATGGACTTCACACAGCCCATCAATCTTTTATTTTTAGTTCATTTACAAAACAATAAATGACAGGTACAGACTGGTTTCAGATGCTAAGAGACTGGTAGGTTCTGCTATTTTATCTCTGAAGGCTCTGAGTATCCTGTTTTGGTTGAAAAAAAATAGAGCTTCCTCTAAAAGACATCCATTGAGGATGTGGCTTTATGAGGTACACTTTTACTTTATTTGCTTAAGTGCTTGCTCTTCAGGGTGTAAGTAAAAGCTGCATGGAAATTATATTTGACTTCATCTAGTAATGCTGTCTTATTTCAGAAAAACACTGATTAAAGAAGTATGTAGCTCCTGTGGATAAAATGAAAGTTCCTGACATAAATTTCAAAAAATTAGTAAAAAATAGATAAGTTACTTACTGAAGTATTTGATGTCAAACTGCTTATTTAGAAAAGAAAGTGCTTTTTTCAGCTAAGCATGTAATTTATCCAACCCTCTCAATTAAATGAACACTTTCATAATTGAACATGGCACAAACGTTTGCTAGAACACCAAGAGACACACAGAATAAGACTCTTGTTTACAAAAAAAAATTGTATAGAGATATTTGTAAAACACAAAAATTCAAGGAAGAATTTTAAAAGTATTTTAGAAAGTACTGCTGTTTACATTTGTGACTTTTCTTCTTGCTTTCACTATGTATATAAGAGTATTCTCGGCAAAATGGGAGAGTAACAGCACAAGTGTAATTTTTGTATTCAGCTTAGCCACATAGCTACTTGTAGTTAGTTTCATTTCCAGGTGAAATAACACAGTGATTGGTATAAGCCAATCCAAACTTGGATGTAAACTATGTCTATTTCTAGCAAATTAATCAATCCTGCCATTATGATGAACTACTTTGTAATGCTTTTCTTCCTGTCCATTGGGTTAATGATGAAAAAGCAAAGTTGCATTAAATATGATGTCTGTCTTCTTGGTTTTACTTTTTCTACCAAAGATTATTTCTGAATGAATTTTAGTTTTACAAATTATAGCACAATATCAGGTTAAAGAATGCTAAGGAAAGATCAAAAATATAGAATTATGGAAATGATCCTAGCCACACTAAAAAATCAGATAGAATTTGAGGGTTCTGATTACCATAGAAATAGAAGAACTAAGTTTTTAACAAGTGCCTGTTTTCTTAATACAGCAGGGTAATATCCAGGCATTTCAAGGTTTATTGAGAAGTAGAAGAAGCAGTATGCGGGCTAAAAGATCTTGTGTATTTCATTTAACATATAATTAATTGATAATAAAACATTGTATTCAGGATATTTTATATTTTGTACTTTTATACTATATTTAAATTTTCTTAAAAAAGAGAAAATATAACAGTTTTTAAAAAACATTTATGTTACAAAATAGAAATTTTCTTTTAAATATATAATAATTAATCTAAGGGGAAGGTAACAAATATTTATAGTAATATATTAAATAGTTTGTAACAAAACAAAAACACATACACATAGGACATTAATAATGCTATTATTCTTGAATTCTTGACTACTTTCCATGTTTAAAAATATTTCCACAAACCGTACATAGACTTGAGTTTTGTGTTTGCAGTTAGTAAACCTAGATAAGCTATAAATTGATCACTTATTCTGATTATCACCCTTGTACGTACCTAAATGTCTGATACTACCATACATAAAATGATTAACTTACTGGTTTGTAGTAATTTGGGTAAACTCTCAGTTTTTAAAACAGAAAGGTCATTTTTACAGTTCTGCATCCTTAGGTAATGCTGGGCCCACTACTTAGCCCCTAAGAACTCATCAACATATATTAATATTACCAAGATTATTTATGAAAGTTAGTATAGGTTTTTATTTGTCAGAGTTCTCTTTATAAACCATTCCAAATTATAGTCTTTTGGTTTGTCTAGGGTCTTATCACTCAAATGGGGTTCCTAGATTAGCAGAATCCACATCTCCTGGGAGCTTGTCAGAAATGCAGAATCTCAGGCCCTACCTCAGACTTGCTGAATTGCAATTTACGTTTTAACAAGATCTCCAGGTGATTTGTATGCACATTACCATTTAAGAAGAGATGTTCATGGGATTAAAAATTTATGTGTTGGAAGACTTAAAGGTCTCAGGTGGTGTGGAAAGAAATTCCAAAGAAATGTAGTCCAAATCATATTTAACTTTCACATCTTGAATTCTCTTCAGAATCTATATATTGCAAGTAGGTCACTGAGTGAGTCAGTTAAACAAATAGGCATAGTTCAGAATTTTATAGAAACAAGAGATTTTATTGCATAGTACTGTAGATTGGAAAATTGTTTTTAAGATAGAAAAATATCAAGTGATTATTCGTGATATGTTTTTCTGGTTAATTTCTTAATTATTTTAAATCCCAATAATATTCAATATGTCACTGAAGCAAATGCAAAAATCCTTAAACAATGAAGTGATTGAGCACTCCATTCACTTTCTTTGCATAACTTGAAGAGATTTCCAAATCTAAAGAAACTCTTAGTAGCATGGAAAGTACACAGGACTTACTCCTATTTCGACAATTCAGTAAATGTATGTGCCAGAAGTTTTCCTGCCTTCACATATTGAGTCCTCTATAAACATTTATTGAATGAATGAATTAGTGAGAAATCAGAGACAAAGACTATTCTTTCTAGAATATATTGTAACAGAAAAAGATACAGGGCAATGTCCAAAAGGAAGCTACATTCAGAATGTTTTTGTTTGACCGTTTATGAAAACAGAAAGCCAATTTATTATTTTAAAATAAGAATTTCATTATCAAGAAGAAAGGACTCATGTTTGCTGATCTGCACATTCTCTTCCTGGAGAAAATATGTATCGGAAGCAATGTTATAATCAGAAAGTTATTGTGAGCCAAAGACATTAGATGGATGATTACAATGGCTAGTGCCAACAAGCCTGAAAAACCAATATATCTGACACATAGCTTTTTACCATAAGAATATACCAAACCCACAGAATAGATACTTGATATTGTGGGTTCAGGGTACTTCATCTGATCAGTTATAGAGTATTTTATTACTATTTGCCCTTCTGATTCTTTCTTTTTTCCTTTCTTCCTTTTGGAAAAATGCTTAGAATGGAAGCAAGAATGGACTGAGGGAGGCGAATTAGGAGCCAGTTGCTCTAGTGTGTGTGTGTATTTGTGTGTGTGTGCACATGTGACCTCAAGTACCAACTGGACTGCAGCAGGCCTCATTTACACTTGTTCAGCATTTTCCAGGATTTTCATTTTTATCAAAATATTAGTATTAATGTTTACATTAAAATAATCAGGGGTGAGTTTGTTAGATCTATTCTTTGTATTCCCAGCTGCTGTCATAGTCTGTCAGGCACATGGTTATGTCTAAAAAAAAAACAACCTTCAATAACTATCTACCTTTTCCAGAGCCTTTCCAAAGTTAGTATAACTAACATCTCCCTTTCAAGGACAGCACACAGTATGCTGACTGATAAAACCAAGTACACTTCGAAGTGAGTGGCCCGGGACAGTCAATTCTTTGCAGTGTCAGGTGGTAATGGGAGTTTTGAAGCTGTGGCCTCTGCCAGACACTTGGCAAACTAGCCAGCTCTGTTGTGGCGAATGTCACAGCCTGGAAGATGCATGAAGCTACCACTCAAAAGCCGGGAGGGTCAGCAGGATATATGGTAAATGAAAGGTTAGATATACATGATTCTTCTGCTGTACAATGTATACAGTACTTCAAAATCTCCTCCTAGAGTAGTCTTGTCATTCACTGAATCCTGTAGATCTACAAATAGTTATTTTATTATTTGGTAAAGCTTTTTAGTTTGCAGTAGACTCTTTTGGCAGCAATGAACTCGAAACATAAAAAGCATGTTTAATGAAAATTTTGGTACTGAATATCCTTTTTTAAAAAGTGCATATGTAATATAAACTTGCATAAAAAAGTTTATCAATGCTTATCATTCCCCATAGGGGCTATGGTAAAGTGAATATTAATAGTCACTAGAAGGCCAGAAAACACAAATCTCTGAGAAAACATCAACATCTCCTTCAAAAGTTAATAGTTACTTTAAGAGGAATGTTTCCAGACACAACAATTTCATACCTGCAGCTGCTACATTCCATTCTGAAAAGCATGAGCTGTCATTTAGATCAAATGAGTAGTCTTCTAAATAATTTATTTTCAATTCCAATTTTTCTTATGCACATATGAAAAGTGAAGCAAATAGTGCTTATGTCAGTTTTATGTAAGTGCCACTAGATGCTTCAAATAACAACTCATGTAAGTTGATTCCAATAATACTTAATATTTTTTTCTACCAAATTCATGGAATCAAAGTGAAACCAAAGTAAAAATTTTGGAGAAGGCAAACATCCGTCATTTATAACAGTATATAAAATCAGTTTAAAAGTTCAACATTTAAGATACATTTATTTATTTTTACAGTAATAATATGAATACAAATTTTGGTGGAGCAAGGACTGTGGCAAAAACAATGTTGCAGGTCAGTTGCAGTGGCTCATACATGAAATCCTAGCATTTTGGAAGGCCAAGGAGGGAGGATTGCTTGAAACCAAAAGTTCGAGATCTGCCTGAGCAACATACCAAGACCCTCATCTCTACAAAAAATATTAATAGAAAAATTAGCCAGGTGTGGTGGTGCGTGCCTCTAGTCTCAGCTACTTGGGAGGCTGAGGCGGGAGGATCTCTTGATCCTGGGAGTTTGAGGTTGCAGTGAGCTGTGATGACTCCACTGAATTTTAGTCTGGGCAACAGTGTAAGACCTTGTCTCAAAACGAAAATGAACAAACAAACACAAATGTTGCAGCTAATTTAAGAAACCTATTGTATTAATTGGCCATGCTACATTAATGCTCCACTGTAAATCACCCCCAAATTCAGCGGCATAAAACATTTATTTCCTGGGTATGTGGTTAGCTGTCAACAGTAAGACCAGCTAATTAGACGAATGCCATAATCAAGAGTGAGACAATAGTGGCTCAGACGAGGACAGCAATGAGGGCTTGGGTGGTAGTGACAGGTGACTGAATTTAAACATATGGTTGGTTTTGCTTCAGACTGTGGCAGCTCGTGGTCAACTGACCTGAGCTCCATTCAGCTGACACCTTATTCCATGTGTTTCTCACCCTTTTCATGGGACTAGTAGGCTAGACCAGGACCTGTTGTTCTTATGGCGATGGCAAAGGCTCAGGAGGGCAAGCAGAATTACTGAAGGCCTCTTAAAGCCTAGGCTCAGAACTAGCACACTATCAAATCTATCCATACGCCACTGGCCAAAATAAGTCAAGGGATGGGGAAGTACACTCTGCTCAGGATGACAAGGGCATGGATTCAAAGGAGGACCCAAAGACTTAGGCCAGTTGTTCAATCTACAAACACTTCTGGCAGCAATGAGCTCAAAAACAGACATATATTGTACTTGGAAGTGTCTATGGTGCACATATAATTAATTGCATCCTGAAGAGTGCAATGTTTTTTAAACAAAATAGAGGAGGATAGAGATGTCAAAATTTACACATTTTATATATTCATGGAGTAGGTGAACTACAAAATTTTTGTGAAAAAGCTTATGTTAAATAAATTAAAACATACTTCAGCCTGGAAGTACATGCTTTCTGTCTTTGCTGCTCATCATCGATAGGATTTTAAGAAATATTTGAGACTTGGAAGAATTTGTTTGTAAAACAATTTAAAAGGCCAACAGTGGAATTGAAATTGTTTTTGAAAAAAAACTCTCAATGTTGATTCATTTTGTTCAAAATTAAACTTGGAAATCTTTACTCAAAATATTTCGCAAATGGAGCAATAAGACACTGTGGCTGTTCAGGCTTTTAGAAAAGTAGAATTATTGAAAACAATCCTTAAAACTGGAAGGCATTAAAACATATCAATATTAGCAAGGGAGAGACTGAACAAATTAAAGGATGAGAACTCAAATGGTGTACATGATTTAATTTTGGAATCCTATAATTGTACTTTGGAATATTTAAATTTGTGAGATGAACCCTTTGCTAGAGGCCTTCTTTTTAATGGATAAATTTATAACTTCTACTAAAATTGAATGAAAGACCTATAATTTTTAATTTGGTGAAACATCCAAATGTACAATAGAAAGCCTTTCGGAATGGAGATGACAAGATAAAACCTGTCAAAATATTTAGGTTGAAATATTTGCACATTTGAATGCAAAAAAAAAAAAAAAGAATTGACAATATCCTCCATTTAAGAAAATTTGCTCAGATCTTACCAGGCATCTTAGCATCTGCAAAGAGAATATTTGTATAACTAAACATATAATAGTCCACAGAGAAAAATCAATCTAAATTGTCAACCATTTCAAATTTATAGCCATAAGATGCAACTTTGAAGAAAATTGCAGGCAATTTTATGAAAACTGAAAATAATTCAGACAATGTTAAAAAATATATATTCTTAAGAAAAATATCAGTGGCATTATATATATAGAAATATCTAACAAATTGATTAGATACTATTCAAGAATAATTATTCTGTTTTATTTGTAATATTAATACAAACAAAATCAATGTTAAAATTTTTGCTTTATGAACGTGGATATATGCTACTTTTTATTTTTAGTAATTATCTTATACTTTCAGCATTATAATAATTTTTTTAGTAAAGAGAGAAAGATTAAAAAATATGTAATTTTGGGGGGACCCTCTTTTATTCTCAAAAGTATCCTATATTGAGATTTAAAATAAATGGTCAAACCTATATTCCAGTGGCCTAGGCATGACGTGATAGTCACCAAAACTAGGTAGATGATAATTGTCATAGAGAAATGTGGATACAGTCTAATTATATTTAAGAGGTAAAATCAATAGGATATGAAATAGACATTTCTAAGTTTTATATGTTGATTTGTAGAACCAGCTAGTTAGTGGAACTAGTTGTTCAGTAGAAGCTGTTGGCCCTCATTGGATGAAAAAACAGTAGAAAGAGGTACAGTTTGGCAGGAAACCAATTTTCAAGTGGGGAGGTTCAAGAGTCATTGACATACAAGTCTGAAGCTCAGAGAAGAAGTCTTGGCTATTGATATCAATTGAAGGGACAGCTTCTTCCCTAAATAACCATTTAATAACCATATCAAAGATATTTCTCTTAACAAATATACAAAGATTAATTCATTTGCAATCTCTGAGTGTAATTATTTTAGGTGTTTTGAAACAATATTAGGAAAAGGATAACATTTTCTGTATTTATTGTGATATGACAGACTAGTAACAAGTCAGTAAATAGGAAAGAAAAAACATACACATTACAAATTAGTTTTCTGTGATATCTAGGCAAATCAATGAAGAGTCCAGTAAGATAATATAAAGAAAGGTAATTTTATAATTCCCTTTACCCAGTAAATATAATGTATAATTCACCTAAACAATAAATCCACTGGAATTTAGTGCATTGAGGAAATTAAAAATTAATATATTTGTATTCTATATTTATTTTATGACTAGTGAAAAAAACACTTTTTATCATTTACAAACATACGCATATTACATACACCGAAATCACAGTCCATATAATACCCCAGTATTGAAAATGTATTACCCCAGTGTTGAAATGTGCAGATACAACATATAAAGTGGGATAATATGGCATTTTTAAGGTTTAAAAAATAAAGCATTTAATACTTTTAACCTGCTTAATTTTTTAGTCACCTGATACATTTAGTAAAACAGTAGATATGGCTTTAGTAAAAATTAGGTTGTCCATTTTTATAATCTTATGATTATTAAAATCCATGTTTTTGTGTTTTTTTACCTTTCAAGATCTTAAATTTTTTACAGATTAATTTAGCTTATTAATTGATTTGAGTATCTTGAAAAGAAATTTTTGCCTGTGTGCCTATGTGTATATTTTGAAAAACCCTTGTGGAAAATAGGATGTAGAATCATGCAGTAATATGACATCTCAATTTATAGGACAGAAATTGGTAGTTCTGAGACTTCTCTTTATATCTGAGAAACTCTAAATGCCACTCTTTATTGAAGACATTTAGATATTTAGCCTGTATAAGTATCAGTAAGTGTAGATAATCAAGTGCTTCACAGATAACTAAAAGTGAAACATAAATGAGGTAAATGGAAACAGAATCAATTGGATTCTAACAATTCTTAGAAAGCTAATTCTAAAATTAACATGAGGCCTTATTTTCCTGAACCTTTAAAAATATATCAGTCGTATTTCTTGATGCATTCATCTTTCATGTCTTAAAAAGTAACTCATTCATTATAACATTAGAATAGAACAGAAACATCCTTTCCTTGCTCCTGGTGACATATCCCTTCCCCACCACACCCCCAGCTAACTGTTACCCAGGCTTTCCTCTTTCCTTACACTTGCCTCCCCTCCTCCCCAGCCTCTAACTCTTAGCTGATACACACCCCACCCCATTGTTCACCGAGAAAAGTTACTACAGGGGAACTCCCTCACATTCCCAGCAGCAAATCTCTTCATTTTCTCTGCCACTCCTGCTAGTACAAAGGAACTAATTGTCCTATCAAATTTATTTTCATCAGCATACAGATATTCTCTACTATCTCCATTTTTAAAATCCCTTTCCTAACCCCATATTTTTTTCCAGTTACTCTCCTACATTTTTACTCCTCTTCCCCACAAAAATTATCTGTTTAGTTGCCTTATTTACTCTCTGCAACTTCACTTCTCCAATTCATCCATCAAACTACACATATTTGACTTTATACTCCTTTCCACTGACTTTATTCTTTTCAAGGTCACCAACTACCTCAGAGTTGCTAATTTGAATAGGAATTTCTCTATGTTTAAGCAACTTGGCAATGCTGTTCTTCCAGAAACCTTCCCTCCTGGATTCCTTGACCTAATAGTTTTGGGCTTTTCCTCCTACCTCACTATCTCCTCAAACTCAGTCTCTAATGTGTGTCCTCCTGCTACTTCTGATCTCAAGATTTAGTCTTCCCCCTTTATCGTTATTACCTGCAACTTCTTCCTTTCTTTATTCCTTTATTTCCTGTAACTTTAGGTAACATTCCTGTGCTCCCATGTCCCAGATCTCTTTCTGAGGTCAGACCTATCCTCTCAGTTCCTCGTGTGTTCAACTCCCTATCTGACATCTTCACTTAGATACCCATTTGGGTTGAGATACCCATTTTGAAATGTTCAAAAGGTAGCTGGTGTTTCTCTCCACTAACGCCATCCTCTCCCTGTTTTTCCATTTTACAAAATGGCCTTGTCAGTTATTGCATCAAAAAAAAGAAAAAAAAAGTAAAAATCATGCTTCATTCCTCTTCATTCCTGTCTGCTCCACACCACCATCCCTGACATCCAGGTGATCGTCAGGTCTTGTTGTCTAACTCTGAACTGCCATTGCCATATCTGAAGTTATCGTCCTATCTTTCCTAAAATACTGCAGGAACTTCTTAATTACAATCCCTGCTTTCACTACCAATGCATCTATTCTCCAAAATGGGGCAAGAGTGATCTTTTAAAAGGAATCAGATCGCATCCCTTTTCTGTTTATTGTCTTCTAATTGTTTCCATTGAATTTTTCATGATCAAGTTTCTATTTACCTCTGCAAACATAGGCCCTTCACATCCTCTCTTGCTTATACTCCACGCTTCAGCCACTTGGCTTCCATTCTGTTCCTCCAGTATCCACCTTACCTTTTTCTGCTTGAAATGCTCTTCCTCCCACCCCTACCTGGCTCATTCTTATCCTTCATATTTCAGTTCAAACATCTCCTTCTTGGAGAGTTCTCCTCTCCCCTGTACCATTTAAAATGGCCTCTGCCTATTACTTTTTATCTCCTTACCCTGTTTATTTTGCCCTAAATTTATTACCACCTGAAAACATCCTATTTGTTTTCTTGTTTACTGTCTATCCATTTTAATGTCCATTTGGGAGGTAACTCTTGAAAAACGGGGACATTGTCTCTTTGGATCCGTTTTGTATTTTCTTAGGCCTAGACCAGTGCTAGTTCTGTATAGCACTTGATAGACAATTGTTTAATAGGTATACAGCTAAGTGAATAGATTACTTATACAATATATTTGTTATTCAAAAAAGGTCAAGGATTATGAAACTGGATGATTTCACAATCTAATGCAAACTAACTGGTCCAACACCCTCAATTGTCTAGAAAATTCAGAAAATATAAATAATCCAAAGAGACATGGAGCAACAGCACAACTGAAGAAAATAAAAATAAATACATTAAGTTTGGAGGAACACATTTTTTTCCTTTTCTGAGAAGTTACATAGAAATGTATATATAACTACAGAAATCTTAGAATATATATATAAGGAAGAATAATCTAAGAGCACGTGAAATCCCTCATCTGGTTAGAAACTTTCTATGGTTTGGATACAGTTTGTTTAGCCCTACCAAGTCTCACATTGAAATTTGACCCCCAGTGTTGGAGGTGGGGCCTGAAGGGAAGTGTTTAGATTGTGGGGTTTGGATCCTTCATAAATGGCTTGGTGCTATTGTCACAGGAGTGTGTGAGTTTTCACTCTTAGTTCCCACAGGGAATGATTGTTGAAAAAAGCCTGGCACTTTCTCTTTCTTGTTTCCTCTCTCACCATGTAATCTCTACACACCAGCTCCCCTTTACCATGAAGGAGAGCAGTCTGATGCCCTTACCAGAAGCAGATGCTGGCACCATGCTTCTTGTACAGCCTGCAGAACTAGGAGCCAAATAAACTTCTTTTCGTTATAAATTACCCAACCTAACCTAAAATATTCCTTTATTGCAACACAAAAAGATTAAGACAAACCTTGATTAATATTTTATTATATAATTTTCAGATTTTTTTCCCACGGTGACCTATATATAGTAATTGAGCATTTGAAATATAGAGGGTGCAAACAAGGAACTGAATTTTTATTTTATTTATTTTTTAAAAAACTGAAATTAAAACTGAAGCAACATAAAATATTTTTTCCAATAAACACCAGTTTATTGTTTGGTCTGACTACTTTTCAGTTTAGTTATTGCAAATATAATGTCTGAATTGAGATGTGCTATAAATGTAACATGTCAAATTTTTAAAGACATAATATAAAAAAATAACGCAAAAGATTTTACTAATAATCTTTTGATGGATAACATGTTACAATGATAATATTAATATTTTGGATGAAATGAATCAAATAAAATTTATTTTAAAAATAAATTTAACCTATTTTTTAAAATTTTTTCTAATATGGCTACCAGAAAATTTTAATTATGTTATATCACAGATATTATATTTTTTTGAATAGCACTTTTATACATATACATATACATACACATATGTAGGTTTTTCATAAAACATACTTTTTATAAACTACTTCCTTGACTTAGCAATATGGTAAAATCATCCTTTGAAGTCAATAAATACAGATCTACATTTAGCCTCATTGAATGATTGTTTAGAATTTCACTATGTGAAATATTAGAGAGATTATTTATTAGTGAGCATTTAGATGGGTTCTAAATTTTCACTTTTATTTACAATTCTAGGAGAAACAAATTAAAGGAAGCTTTTATTGGTGAGGGATGGTTATGAAGGCCACATACCTCCTATGTTAAATTTTAAAAGAATTGGAGAAGGCCATAGAAATTTTTAGAAAATAATTTTATAAAGTATATAAACTTATCTACTTTACATACAGTTGTCCCTTGGTATCCTCAGGGGATTGATTCCAGGACTCCCAAGGATACCAAAATCTATGGATGCTCAAGTCCCTGATAGAAAATGGTGTAGTATTTGCATATAACCTACACGCATCCTCCTGTACACTTTAAATCATCTCTAGATTACTTAAAATACTTAATATTAATACAATGCCTACACATTACTTCATTTATGTGGATATAACATAATACTCAGTACCTGACAAATCCAAATTGTGCTTTTTTGAACTGTGTGGGATTTTTTTCTTCTAAATACTTTTGATTTTCCATTGGTTAAATCCATGGATGTGGAACCAATGGATACAGAGAGCCAACTATATTTTATAAAGTATATAAATCATTATACAAAGCACATAACATATTATAAAGATTTCTATCAACAATTAAAATTTTTTCAATGCTAGGACATTTCTAATTTTCTGAAAAAAAAAACATTGTATGATGATGATCTCACCCCTCTGAGAACACTTTTTACAATTTTTGATAAATGAAATACTGCTGTTTTAAAAAATAGAGTAGGGGCTGGGCGTGGTGGCTCACCCCTGTAATCCCAGCACTCTGGGAGGCTGGGGCGGGAGGATTGCTTGAGTTCAGGAGTTCGAAACCAGCCTGAGCAAGAGCAAGACCCTATCTGTACCAAAAATAGAAAAATTAGCCAGGCATGGTGGCACATGCCTGTAGTCCCAGCTACGCGGGAGGCTGAGGCAGGAAGATCACATGAGCCCGGGATTTGAGATTACAGTGAGCTATGATGACGCCACCGCACTCTAGCCCGGGTGACAGGGTGAGATGCTGTCTCAAAAAAATAAAATAAAAAATAGAATACAAGCCCTTGGGACTGAAAGCTCTGGCCTATTAGTCATTTTTGTCTGTCTCTGAGATGATGCCTTGAATACAACCTGAGAAGACAAACAGCTTGTGTGCAGGTACCCTGGAGCAGCCCTCCTGAGAGGATGTGTGTTTCTATGCTGTAGTCACCCATCTAGGCTCTGCTGAGGGGTTTGCAAAGAAGTAGAATGGAATAGTTCTTAGGCCAATGCAGAGAGGCCTTTACCCCCAAAAGCCAACCTGTTACACCTACTCCATATGGCTAGAATCTATGGTAATGTTGTCTCCAGAGAATCATAACACAGTCCACATTAGAGGAAATAAACGGAGTAGGACTGTCTTGATTTTCCAAGTGTTTTGAGTTCTTGACCTGATTATTGACCATATGCTTAGTATTGCAGTGTTGTATGAATTACATATTCCCAGTGTCCCCCAGCCACTATTCGGTTCTAGACAGTGAAAAATTCAAGTTTTACATAGAAAAAATTGCAAATACAGAAAAGGAAATATTTTATATTATTTTATCAGAATAAAAATTAAACACCATATTGAGTAATGCTAGAAAAAGTCTTTTAGAATTTGAACCAGTTATGCTACTTACCCTAACAATAAAATCATAACTTTCTTGGTTATGAGCAGTATGGTTCAGTCTTTTTCATCTATTTGTCTGTTCGTTTCATCAATGAGAGTTTTGCCTTCTATTTCCTACACTGGAATTTTACTACAATTTCACTCAATTTAAATGGATAATAAGTGGTATCTAAACATTGCTCAATTTCTGAGTTATGCCTTTTATACAACTAAGTTGGAAATTCAGTTAGAAGGCATTCCTTTCTACAGCATCACTATAGTGTCACAGGATCACCCAGAGCCCTGTCCTCCTTTTCTAGCCTTGCCGGTTACTGATTATGTAACCAAGGGCATCTCAATTAATCTCTCTGAAAGTCAATTTCCTCATCTATAATATGGGGACAATAAATCTATGCTACCTACTTCACAAGATTGTCATGAGATTCAAATCAGGTAAAATATACCATTCTTGGAAGCCTAGAACAATTTTAGCAGTAATGAAAATAACAAATCCTTATTTTATAACTATATCTTACATGAGGTATCTTTTGATTGCAATCAATAGAAATCAACTCAAACTAGATTAAGGGGGGCAAAAGGTGGAAAGAGGATTGTATTGTAAGAATACAAAAGCATCTCCTGGTATCTGAAACCAGAAGTACATCAAGGTCTGAGGAAAGAACTGGAACCAGTTACCTCTTCTCTCTTCTCTTCTATTTGTTCTTTGCTTGTCTGAAGCATTATTTTTAATTTCTAAAGATAGATTTCTTTTGCTTATCCTTGAATTAAAATGTGGCTGCCTGCAGATCCAGACATATTTTACAGATCCAGCCACCTAAAGACACAGATTTCTCTTTAATTTCCAACTACAAATTCACAGGAAATCTGGTTGTGCTTGGATTATGTACCCACCCATAGTCCTATAAATTGTGATGAATGATCAAGGGTAAGATAAATAAAATGGCTGTTGGGTGAATACTGCTATTCTCCAATATATTGGAAAGAGATATTTTTTTTCCCTCCAGAAAAGGGGTTGTTGAATATAAAATCCCTTAGGCATCCACTATTCTCTTTAACATTCCAAAGCACTTTCACATGTGAATGAAATGAGAAAATGTATTATCTTAACAGATAGAAACAGAATTTCTCTGAGGGATGGAACTATTTTTGTTAAGAGGGGGAAAAAAAAGAGACTTTGGTAAGCCATTTGAAAGACGCTCTTGAGGGCACAGGGCCAGCTGAGTCCCAAGAACAAGAGAGCGCTTAGGGTGCTTCGCTTTAGAACATGAAAGGCATTGAATTTTGCTCCTAAGAGGATTGGGGAGGAAAAAGACAGGCAGGAGGAGACTAGGAGGCAAAGAGTCCCAGAAATGCTGTTCATCAAAGCTGCATAGAGCAGAGAACTTGTAAAAATCTCCCTGGTGGTGCAGTGCCCCACCCCTCCCACACCTTCACCTTCCCCCACAAAAACCCGTAAGAAGAAAAATATCAAATATGTGATTTTTGGTTGTTTTTGTATAATTTGAATGTCCACTCTGGACATTGTCTGAATGATGTGAGTGTGTGTGTTCAACTTAAGTATGTCTGGACTGCATCAGTATGGGCCAGAGGGAACGTGTGTTACAGCAGAGGCAGAGCATACACCACCCAGGTTGTCGGGGGCAGGGAGGTGGCAGTGGACTCTGGGTTATAAATGCATTATTTCCTATGATCCACCCAACAGCTTGTCAAGTAATTAAAACAGATGTCATTACCGTTTGACAGAAACTGAACAATCATTTACCCAATGTCTTAAAGCAAATTAGTCTCAGAGCAGAACTAAGGTCTATCTGTCTCTTCACTCCTGGACTCATGTTACTGCATTGAACTGTCTTCCTTCAAATGTTATGACAGTGGCAGAACAGTGGTAGCATACTTAGTGACAAGAATCAAAAAGGCATTTCTTGAAATGCTTTTAATGCTTTTAATGAAACCGCTAAACTTAACTTTTATTCCTTCCTCCACTCATTTAATACATATTTGTTGAATTTCTGCTCTGTAACCAGCACTGTGATAGTTGTTAGCCTTTTGCTTGTGAGTAAGAATCAATTGATGAAAATGAAGCTTAAAATTATGAAAGAAAAAAAAGAGACTAGGACGAGCATGCAATTCACAGCATTCTTGTTGTTGTTGGTTGTTTTTTCACTTTTTGAAATTTCAGTGACACACAAAGTCTGATCTGGTTTCAGTAGCAGAAGTGACTAATTGAGAATTCAAAACTAGCCACATAAAGCCTCAAACACGGATGGTGAGAATAGAATAGTGCAGCCACTTTGGAAAACAGGTTGGCAGTTTTTCAAAAAGTTAAACATGGAGTTACCATAGAATCCAGGAAAATTAACTTAAATTTTCCTTTCTAGGATCAAGAAATGCTTAGAAAGTGCCCTGCCAGTCTAAACGCTCTTCCTCATCCAGGAGTTTGAAAGACCATACTGTGGTCTGAATGTTTGTATCTCCCCAAAATATGTTCAAACTTCATCCCTAATTCAATGGTACTAAGAGGTGGAGCCCTCATGAATGGGATTAGTTTCTTATGGGAGAAAGGTTGTTTGCCCCTTCTGCCATGTGAGGACATGTAGAAGGTGCCATCCACGAAGAACAAGCCCTCACCAGACACCGACTGGCTGGTACCTTGATCTTAGACTTTCCAGCCTCCAGAACGGTAAGCAAGAAAGTTCTGTTGTTTATAAATTACCCAATCTAAATTATTTTGTTATAGCAGCCTGCGTGGGCTAAAACAAAGCTGTTTAGAAAAGGGACCGAAGCACTTTGTGAATCAAAGCACCACTCTGTCAATAGCTGTGCAGGCCAAATATCCAAAGTAGACCCTTGGCAAGAAAATGAGGTTGAATCTGTGGTCAAAGCTTGAGAGCTAGACATTACCTCCTGGTCAACACAAATTAAAAATCTGTGGGCCAATGGACTCAGGCTTGCTTGTGAAAAACAGTGTAACCGAACCCATTTAACTACCCAGGTATTCCAAATGGAAGACAGAAGCTCCCACAGAGGCCCTGCCTGCATCTGCCTAAACCATGGAGATTAGAAACAGGATATGCAAGCAGATCTTGGAGTCTGGAAGCCTGCTTTTAAGAGAAAGTCAATGTTCTGGAACCCATTCCTTGTTCAAGGCTTTGGCCTCCTGAATTATTTAATGTATCTTTCTGGGTGTTAGGTGTTAGTAAGCTGGGAATAAATAAGGCAGGGATTAGTCAGGCCCAGGAGAGGCTAATAAAGATTTTCTTTCAATATGTGTATTTTGCCTGAATCACTTTTCTTGCAGGAGATATAGGATCTGATTTTCCAGCATCTGGCTGACTGACTCTCCATTTTGCATGCTGATGTGGTTGGGTATATAGAAGATCTGGATAATTTCAAGTCTTAAAGCCTCACACATGTGATTCCCCCCCGCCACCATTCAATGACCCTGAACTCTTACAATGAGATTGTTTCTTAAACATTTAAAACATATTTTGTCTCTTTTAGTCCCCTAATCCATATGTAGTCTAGTAAGGTATTGATATTCAATAAATGTTTGTTAAACTCCTCAATACCATTATTTGGAATAATAATGTCACTGACAATAATTAAGACCAAAAAGCTCTCAGTGCTTCCCTGAATCCCTTTGGCCTGGCTCCTACTCCCAGCCTTCTATCAACCCTTCTGTCGCAGTTCCTGCTGAGCTGAACAAGAGACACACATGTCAGCTTCACAGCTTAAACAAAGAGCTACAGTGAAAGAAAAACAGCTGAGCCAGCAGGAAGCATAAACAGAGGGGGAGGTGTCAAGATAGCTATTTTTTAATCCAATGTAGTAAATAAACACACAAGCTTTAATAAAGCTAGGTAGCTCTTTCCTTGAGAATCTAGCCCATGCTTCAAGCTTGGCCCAAGGTTTGCTTGATCCTTTATTAGAACAGTACTTTTGCAATTTTGGTCAAGCCAATCAAACACTGGGGCAAGGGAGACATGACCTCATTCTTAGGCTTATTCTGAAAAAGAAAAGTAGAAAGCTTGAGAACCGGGAAGACACAAGGCAGATAAAAATTTTTAAAAATGTACAAAATTTTATTGTTGCCCATCAAGACACTAACAGATACTGTATCATGAATTTGACTACAAAGTAGTCTCTCCTCTTTAGATCTGACCCACACCTCTCATCTTAGCCCTCAGAGCCCTCAATTGTCCCCATTGTCCCTGCCACCATAATCTTTGTCTCTACTTGCTCTTACTCTTGGATTTGATTTTTTTTTTTTTTTTTGAGACAGTATGTTGCCCACTAAGACTGGAACTTGAGATCCTCCTGCCTCAACCTTTTGAGTACCTGGGACTATAGGCGAATGCCACCATGCCCAACTGTGAAGCAGAAAGAAAAAATGTACTATAATGATGAGCACATGATGTACCAGGAACTGTGTTATGCATTATGTTACTTAATCATCACAACAATTCTGATACCTACAGTTTGGAAGAAGAAACTGAGGCTTATAAATTTCAATTTTGAATAAAGAATAAATTCCCATCACCTTAGAATGGCCTGTACAGCTGTATAGGATCTGCCCCTGCCTACCTTGCAGCCCTCACCTCTCTGGTCTCCTGCCTTCTCCTCTCCACTAGCACACTTCAGTCAGACTAACCTTTGAGTTCCTGATCAGGCCAACCTCTGTTTTACCCTAGGGGCTCTGCACTTGTATTTGCCAATGAGAGAGACTGAAATCTTCTTTCCCTGACTATGGTTCCTTCTTGTCATCTGCTTCTCAGCTCAAAAGTGTCACCTCATTAGGGTAATCTCCCTGACCACTCAGTTGAAAGTACCTAATTCTTCCCTCAGAGTAACTCCTTGTTGTGGCCACAGGGGTGCATCATTCAGATGACCCTTTAAGGGAGTGTGGTTGGCAGACAGCCTTCAGCTGTCCCATCTTTAGATCCAGTGCAGTTTTCACACCCAGGCTGGGGGACTCATTCTTCCGAAGCTGCCCAAAGCCCATGACTTAGAAATATAGGGGTACCAGAGCCAGGTCATTTTGCCATTTCTGCCAAAAGTGGGATTCCTAGAATGAGCAATATTTACTTGGGATGGGGGCAGGAGCAAAGGTCCTGCCACCAGGCCAAGACTTTCTTAGAGCTGCACCATAGGCTGAGGCTGTTTCTATCCCAAACTCTTTCTTTCTTTCTCTCCTCCCCCAGGTGTGAGAGCTGCATCCCATTTAAAGGCTCTCTCCAACCACTCCTGCTCTAAGTCATTTTATTAATTTACTATGTGTTCTATTCTTCTAGGTATCAGGCATTAAACAGTAAGCAAAAGAGACAAAGTCTCTGCCCTTTTGAATTTATATTCAAGTGAGGGATGACAGGTAATAAATAATCACAAAACTATATATGCTATATGGTAAGAGTTATAAAGAAATTATAGTGCATAGTAAGGGAATAAAGAGTGATTGTTGGGTGGTTAGGGAATGTATCTCTCTGATAAGGTGACATTTGAACAGAGATTTGAATGAAATAAAGGAGTGAGTCAAGCAGATATCTGGCTTGAGAGTGTTCCAGGCAGGCGGAACATAAACACAGAGGCTCAGTGACGGAGTGTGTTTGGCAAGGTCAAGGAACAGCCTGGAGGTCAGTGAGGCTGAATCATGGAGAGCAAGGAGAGTGGTAGAGAATACTATGGGGAGTGAAGAGTGGACATGACAAATCAGGTAAGTCCTTATATGTCATCACAAGAACTTTACATGAGATTTTTCTCTAAGTGAGGTGGAAAGTGAATAGATAGCTCTGATTGACATTTTGAAAGGATGACACCGGCTACTAGGTAGAAAATAGTAAGTGATAAAGTGGAAGCAAAGGGACCAGAAAGAAGGTAACTTAATATCTTATAGATATCTCAAATTAGTGTATGTCAGTAGAGATGGTGATATTTGGCCAAGTCCTAGATATGTTTGAAAGCGGAGTTAACAGGATTTCCTAACAGATTGAAGACATAAGGTTTGAGGGAAAGGAAGGAATCTAGGATGACTCCAAGTTTTTGGCCTGAGCAAATGGAGAGGTGGAGTTGTTGATCACTGTGTTTTCCTCTGGTCAAGCTCAGCTGTACCGATGCAGACACAGAAAGGAAAAGAGTAGATTTAACCACATTTGAGGTTGTCCTTCTTGAATACAATGGTGAGGGTGTTTAGAAGGTATATGCAAAGGAATAATTATCCTGATGGAAGATGGGACATAAATTGCATAAAGAGAGAAATTAGCACATGACAGGGACAGGGAGAAGGCATATGGTCAATAGATGGAAGATCTCTGTGGGACTGAAGAATTGATGGTGATGAGGTAACACAGAAAGTGAGATGGAACGATCACAGGGGAGGTCAGAAAGTGGGGTAGCCATGGTTTTTCCTTTGTACCGTAACAATATCCTTTTCTCCTCCGACTAATACTTGTGAAGAAGAGTCACACGGAAAATGAAACAACAAATCTCAAACCCACCTCTCCATCTACTATCCCATGTGTCTACCACTCCCCATGGTTAAAATTCTTGAAAGAGTCTCCTCATTCATCTTCTGCATTCTCAGTGTTTACTTACTCCTTAATTCCATATTGTAAGGCTTCCATTCGTGACAGTACATCAAAGTGCTTTGGTATATTTGCCAAGCATTTCTTCCTGTTGAAATAATACACTCAGGGAAATTCAAAATAATTAGGACCTTGCAGATAATCTAATTCAACACATTCATTTTTATAGTCAGGGATACTGGAATTTAAAGAGGTCAGGGGACTTTCAAAGACAGACGTGCAGTTGAAGACAGAATTTTGAATTGCTCTAAGGTTATCTGATTACTGGCCTGGAGCTTCTTCTACCATATCACTACAGACAACCCTCTTTTTGTTTATATTTGACCCTGAGGATTGTTTTTGTGATGCATTTGAAATTATACAGTGCCCTTTTTTCTTAAACTTCTCCTTCCTTTACTTACGTGCTATTACAGTCTTCAATGCTCCCTGGTCTCATCAATATGGCTTCCATCTATAGCAGACGGTTAAGTACACTAAAATGTTCCCCAAATATTTCTGAAAGTCCACAAAGGTGACATCATATTTACATGTGCCCCCACACCAGTCTGTTGGTTGATGTCACTGCCTAATATCTTCCATGTTTTCCCTCTTCTTTTTCAGCTCTCTTTTGTCCTGGTGACTGTCTATGAAGCTACTCAAGGGAGACTAAGTATTGCTAATGGTGCAGTGCTTATCAGGAGAATGACAGCGTCCATACCCAAAGTGTTGTTTCTAGACATTTTCAGTCTATCAATGCCCTGGTGCCCTAGTGGACGTATGTTCCATGCAGAGACAATGGCTGCTACATTAATCTCTGTGCCACAATGTTGTAACCTGTATACTCAAAGAATGCTGCTTGTGTCATAAGTCTCTCAGCAGCAATTCAATGGGCTTTTGTTTTTCATCCTTTGCTCAGAATCTCACATGTCTAATAAAAATGGTTTTTGTTTGGGTCCTTTTTATCTCTAAGTATAGAAGAGTACAGATGCCATGCTAAGGCCTCTATCCTCTTAAATATTCCTAGCCTCTACACAAACCAAACTCTTTACTTCTCATTTGGAAAGCAAAAATAATGCAAACGATGGAGAGGTGTCCACCTGCCACATCTGCTCCCAACTTAGCCAGCCAAAGATACACATCGCATTACCCTTCTGATCTCTCTCTCTGTTTTCTCTCTCTCTCTCTCTTTACACACACACAGACACACACACACGTCAGGTTGCCCTTACTCTGTCTTCTATGGTTCCTCCTTATCTTTATACTAATCCATCAACACACCAATAGAACATATCTAAGATAAATTCTCCCACTTTTTCTTGTTTGTCTGACGACAGGATGGGTAGGGAAGGTGCTGGGGCCAGAAGGAGATTCCAAGTTTTAATCTTTGTTCTGATACTAATACCATTTGACTTCTGAAAAAACATAGAGTCTCAAAGTGTCTTAGTCTGTTTCGTGCTGTTATATCAGACTACCTGGGACTGGGAAATCTATGAAGAACAGAGGTTCATTTCTTACAGTTCTGGAGACTGGGAAGTCTAAGGTCCAAGGGCTGGCATCTGGAGAGGGCCTTCTTGCTGTATCATCCAAGGCAGAAGGTAGAAGGCAGGAGGGGGTGGGGGAAAGGAGCTGAACTCATCCTTTTATCAGGAACTTATTCCCCTCCCAAGATAGGGGCATTAATCTATTCATGAGAGCAGAGCCCTTATAATGAGCTCTTAAGGGTCCTACCTCTCAATACTGTTGCTTTGAGGATTAAGTTTCCAACACATGAACTTGAGGGACACATTCAAACCAAAGACGAAGGGCTCCTAAAGGTTCATCCAGCTCTAGATTATGCCCAATATGAGATCATTCAGTCTATATTTTTACATTTTAGTCATGAATGAGTTTCTCAGGTTGCCTATTTCCTTCTGTGGGAATTGTGCACCATTTTTCTTCACATTAAGGTAAAATTTTGTTTGCTATAGCTTTCTTTCATACCACCTTGAAGCCAAATGGAAAAGGTCTATTCCCTTTGACTTATGATATCTCTTCATTCATTTGGAAAAAGCTATCATGTCACTTTTTATCTTGTCATTCCTACATTAAATATCCCCAGTTTATTCAATTATTCCTTATGACATAGTTTGGAGCTACTTTAAAACCTGACATTTCAGCCAAATGTGTTCTAATTTATCTCTTAACATATGTCTCTAACTCTTTTAACATATAATGCTCAATATGATCCAGCAAAAAGAAGAAATGAAGTATTGGTACACGCTACAATATGGATGAATCTTGAAAACTTTATGTCAAGTGAAAGAAGCCAGTCACAAAAGACTACATACTATATGGTTATTTTTATATAAAATGTCCAGAATAGGCAAATCTAAAGTTACAGAAATTATATTAGTGGTTGTCTAGGACTGGGGGTGTGGTGGGATGAAGGATTGGGAAGGATGGCTAAGGAATGCAGGGTTTCTTTTTGGGGACTTGTTACTGTACAATGGATTGTGGTCATGGTTGTACAACTTGGTGAATGTACTAAAAGCCATTGAATTGTGTACTTACAGTATGTGATTTTATCTCAATAAAGCTGTTAAAACAAACCAAAAAAACAAATGTATGATGTTGAGGAAAGAAAACAGTACTCTGAAGTAGAGTGCTTTAACAAACTCTGTAATTTCAATTTCACTGTCTATAAAACATGTGAGTTAATAATGTCTGCTCCACCTCCTTGACAAGGTTGTTGAATCATATTTTGCAACATCATAATTATGTAAGTTATTAGTCTGAGTGACTCTCACCACCTCATATCTGGATTACTAACACAGTCCGCTTACTGGTAACTCAATTGTTTTACATATGGTGGTAAGGGATTTTTTTTTTTTAACATCTATTACCCAACTCAGGAGAATGAAAGGGGAACTTTGTACCCATTGTGTCAAGTCCAACTCTTTACCTTACCGTTTAAAGCTTTAAAGCTTAACATTTAAGTTTTCCAACTTTGTCCCACACATCCTATCATTCTTCACAACCAAATTACATTGCAATTATAAAACAATTGTTTTCTCCTACATATACTTTACATATTAACCCTTTAGCTGGTTATTCTTCTAAAAAGTATACATATATATATACCCTATTATGGCCTCAATGTTTGTGTGTCCCCAAAATTCATATGTTGAAGCCCTAACCCCTAAAATGATAATATTTAGAGGTAGGGCTTTTGAGAGGTAATTAGGTTTAGACGAGGTCCTCAGAGTAGGGCCCTTATGATTGGATTAGTGACCTTATAAGGAGAGGAAAAGAGATCAGAGCTCTTTCTCTCTCTCCCCCCCGCCCCCACCACCCCGTGCCGCCATGTAAAGACACAACAAGAAGGTGGCAATCCCTAAGCCAGGAAGGGAGCCCTCACTGGGGAACTGAATCAGCTGGAACCTTATTCTTAAACTTACCAGCCTCCAGAACTGTGAGATATATATTCCTGTTGTTTAAGCCACTCGGTCTGTGGTATTTTGTTATGGCAGCCTGGCCTAACTAATACATACTCCTTGAAACTCTCCAACAATATTATGCTATCACTTCCTCCAAAAGTTTTTTCAAAACTTTCTTCTCTTAGAATTTCCCCCATACTGATCACTTCATTGCTCTGTGTCCCCTTAGAAGTTTTGCTTATGTAAAGCTAATTTGTAGGTTTTATCTTTTGTACGTATTACATTTTAACTTTTCATCTACTTGACAAGTCTTTCAGAGGAGAGAGGTAATGTGTATAATTCTGTTACAACTTCATTTCGTCAAAACACACATTTTGTAGTCATTTCCAGCAGTACTCAGCTATGATTGCTTCCTTTTCCTTGTTTTGCTGAAGCTGTTGGTCCCATACTCTATCAGGGCTGATCTTAATAGGAAAGATTCACAAGAATAGATAATGCAAAGTGGCTAATAGACAAACCCTGTGTTGAAATTTGACTTTATTAATTCCAGAGTTCCTGATATGTATTAACATTTAGAGTTACAAGAATTACAAACAGGGTAGAAGGTGATTAAGTACATTTAAAGATTGTTTCCTTTTGTTGTCATATCACAAAAAGTTATAGGAAAAGTTGAGTCGGGTCTTGAAATTGCATCTCTTGAGTCCTGCAAGTTTGACTCTTGTAGGAGAACAGGAAAGGGGACGTCACACAAGGAGGGAATCGACAGTCTCTGCTAGCTCACATGCCTGGTCTAAGTGACCTACTCTAAAGCAATTCTGCTCTGTATCATCAGCTCAGCCTCACCTTAAAAAACTCAAGCTCAGTTAAGTAAGACTTCCAGATGAAAACCAAAGAGCAATTTCCTAAATTTTAATCATCAAGGAAGATGTTTTTCTGTGCTACTAGCCCCATCCCATCTTCTAATCAGTCAACATTTCCTGTGGTGTCTGTAGGGGAAAGGTGCAGTGCAACTGACAGGGAGAGACCAGACTTTTCACATAACAAATACCTTTATTAAAAGGATCTGTTCTGTAAAACTTGGATACAGTCAAAAGCCTGCACTCAAAGATCCAGAAGGCCACATCTGGCCCCAAGGCCGCAGGTTCCCCAACCCTGGACCAGACCTTAAGCCCCTGCTCTTTCATTTGGTGCTGGGTGAAATGCCTTTGCACGCCCTGGGAGTTTATTTCCCCTAGACCAGTTAGAGCTGGAAGGATGGAGCCACAGCTCCATAGACCAACTCATCTTAAGAACACAGCAGCTCAGGCCTGCCAAAAGGAATGACATGTCCAATGGCAGAGAAGTTACTAACATGGTCATAAATATTGGCTCAAAACTTGGCATGAAAGCTTATATGCTGCCTTAGAGGAGATCTGTTGTAGCGTGGAGATTTGTGTGGGTGTGTTTTATTGTTCTTGTCATTGTAAAATATACCCCTTGATTCTTTGTCTCACATTTTTTCAGGTTATGAGGAAATCCTTCAAAATGTGTTCTCCTTGTGAAAAGAAGCATATGAATGGATGCGAAGGAGGGAAGGCTAGAAGTAAGAAAAGAAAGAAGGAAGGAAGAAAACTGACCTTGGTGCCCCTCTTAACTGCCTCCCTCGACTTTTCCATTTTCCTCTGTCCCCATCTCTGGTTTCACCACAGTTCCATTCCCTTCCTAGCTCCCTGTTTCCCACGGCCCTGAACACCAGCCTACAGGGGTTTACATTTTGCAAACCCTTGCGTGGCGGCCGGTGCTGGGCATGCTCAAACGCCCAGGACCGGCTTTTTTCTCCTTCCAACTTTGGCAGCTCTCCCACCCCCACCCGAAGGGGCAAGTACGCACAGATCCCCGGGTGTGAGTAAACGGAAAGAAATGACCCCACGCCCTCGCAGGGAACGGGGTACGGGAGCGCCAGGGGCGGGAGGCCACAGCCCGGCAGGCCAGTTCCGCGCTCCGGGGGCGCTGCCAGGGGGCGCGCGTGGGGGCGCCGGGCACCCGGGGACTGCGCGCCGCCGGGGTCGGGGGAGACGCGGGCGCGCGCGCCCCGCCGAGGGGGCGCCGTCCGAGGGCACGTGCGCGGGAGCGCGCTCTGGGAGTGGTCGCGGGAGGGGCGGGCAGGGGCGGGGCCGCGGCGGCGCGCGGAGGCCGAGCACGGCTGGGCTTCGCGAGGCTGCGGCGCGGCCACCGGCGGGAGGGCGGCAGCCGCTGTACCCAGCGCTTCCAACCCCGAAAGCCGGGACTCGGGGGCGCTGAGCGGCGCCCGGTTGTGGGGAATAGCCGGCCGGTGCTGCTGGCTCCTTTGCAGACCGCGTTTGCCTGGACTCCGTTTAGGAAGTGGTGGGGTGGTGTGGCCGACGGCGGGAGGTGTTGGAGCGCCGGCTCGGAGCAAGCAAGAATTCACCTGTGCTGCGAGACAGCACTCCGGGCGCAGGGAGCGGCGGCGAGCTCTCGCTCTAGGCACCATGGGCTGCACGCTGAGCGCCGAGGACAAGGCGGCGGTGGAGCGGAGTAAGATGATCGACCGGAACCTCCGCGAGGATGGCGAGAAGGCGGCGCGCGAGGTCAAGCTGCTGCTGCTCGGTAAGGGCGGCCGGCCGGGCGCCGGGGCGGGCGGGGGTCGGCCGGGGGGCTGGGCGCGGCGCTCCGCGGTGGCGGCTGCGCGGCCCTCGGCCCTTGGAAAGCCGGAGGGAACGTGTGGAAGCGGCGAGAGCTTGGTTTGCGCGGTGCAGAGCCGAGGCGGGTCCTCCTCTCCCCGGTCCCCTTCCTCCCTCCGCCCTGGCGGGTGACAACTCCCCGGGGTGGGGCAGCAATTCACTTCGCTCTCGCGCCTTAGTGCGACCCTGCGAGGAGCCAGGGAGCGATTTTAAGGTGGCGGATGGCGTGTAAACCCTTTTCTTTGAAGTTTAGCTCAGCCTTATAAAGATGAAGGGGCATTCGCGACAAGAAAATACCCCTCGCCCCTGCCCCCCCCCCCCGCGAAAACCCTTCCTAAGAGCTGGTGTATTTAGGCTGTGCCACGTTTGGTGAAATCATTGCACCTTTTGTGGGGCCTCTGTGGGGTTGAAGTGTTTTTCATGTTAACTTCCTATGGCGACTCACTAAGTGCTAAAAGGAGCACTGATTATATTTACTCTGCACAAGGAAATAGGCTGCTCTGGATGCTTGAATTTTATTATTGTGGGGGCACGGAAACCACCCAAGTTGGGTGGAAAGGTTTGCTCCAGTAGTAGGTAAAGCACATACTTCAGTGGTGAAAACCGCTGTGAAAGGAGCGGAAGGGTCACGCCAGACAACAGGATTCTCTCTTCGCTAGCACGGTTTCTGATGAATGAGATTTGCTAGGTACACGCCAGGCTTTTATTTGTTCTTAGTACTGTGATTTTCGTGAAAGGCTGCGGTGAAGGTCTTTTCCAGTTGTTTGAAGGGGAATAAAATAAGAGTAAACCAGGGTTTTGACTGAGGGAAATATTAAGAAAATGGTCACAGTTTAAGATTTTTAGATCCCCGAGTTAGGGTTTCCTTTTGTTTTCATGTTTTCCTCCCACACTCTGTAGGTATTTAGGTAGATGAAAGATTTCTCAGAATCTTCATTGGCACTTGCAGGGATTGCTTTTATTTTTATAGCGGTTATAATAAAAGAAATATTGCACAAACCTGTTTTCAGTAAGCTTCTGTTTCATTGGCTTAATGACTGCAGAAAAAATGGTGGTTTTTTTTTTCTCCATTACTAGTAGGCTTAGAAGCAGCAAACTTGGCATGACTAAAAGTAATAATGATCTGAGTCATTTTGCAAGTAAACTGTGAAATAACTTTGCATTTTAAAGACCTTGGTGGCTTTCTTCACCGTCCTGTCCCCCACGTAAGTCTTTTCTCAGTTAATACTGTTTGCCTAAGTTTTTACATTAATGAAAAATACTGTATTTTGAGGAGCTCAGTATATTTTTAGCGTATCGCACGTAGGAGAGACACACAACTTGATGTCAAACCATGTAGACACCACTCCTTTTGTGAATTGAATGTGCTTGAGAAAGTATGAGATAAAAGGAGGATTAAATACTTCTTTTCCTGCAGTTTTTGCAATCCTGCTGTGATATATTTTTTCAGTGTGTTTCTGCATGACTTAGTTTGAGCCAGCCATCCACCATGTTTAAAGCAATTGAAAAATGAATCCTCTGGTGGTGGTGTTTTATCCTTTAATTAGATAACTATTAGAGAGAGGGACTAGGGTCAAGGTCCCAGGAACAGGCTTTTGTTTATATCCAGAAGAGATCAGTGTTTCTTAACCTTAGCACAGTTGGCATTTTGGGCTGGATCATTCTTTGTTGTGCAGCCTGTCTTGTGCATGGTAATATGTCCAGCAGTGTCTCTAGCCTCCACCCAGTAGATACTAGTAACAGCCCCCCAACCTGTGACCCTCAAAAATGTCTCTGGGTATTGCCAAATGTCCTCTGGGGGCAAAATTTAACCTTGGCTGAGAACCACTGTTCTAGATTAACAATTAAGTATAGTCGAACGTGTAATATAGAACCAAAAGTTGAATCTCTACAGCCATCTATAGTGAGTTATGAGAAAGGTGTAACAGAGTCCTGATTTTCAAAAGGAATCATGGAATTCTTACTCTTCCATACCAGTAATCTTAGAAAGATTTCAAAATGATTTTTAAAAGTCTTTAGGTAACTAAATTCCTTCAGCTGTCTTTTCTAGCTGTGGTCTTTGGCTTTTCCCTACCTCTCTTCCCTCTGTGGAAATCCTGTCCCATCTCTGTCTTGTTGGCCCAGGACGCTGCATCTGTCTTCCTCCTCACTATACCCTTTTGCCCAGACTTCCAACGCCCTAGCTCCTATAAACAAAATGCTAACTTACTTATTTCATAAATCTTAATTCTTGGAATGTTTGAAAACATTTTTTCCCCCTAATGTGACTTTAGCAGTGAATTGTGACCTTTGGTTCTTTTTTGGATGTTTAAAGCATATGTGTAAGCAGCTCAATGAAATGATTCCATCTAAAACATAGTAACTGAATCAACTAGAAATGTAAAATGGTTTCTAGGTAACCTATAATGAGTGTCATGTCCACTTACAGCAGGTCTTCTTCCTCATCAATTATTTTGTTTTTCTCATCAAAGGATTTTTTTTTCCATTTAAGGCAAAAAGTCTCTAAAGTACATTTAGGACAGTCTATTAAATAGTTTTTATTGTATTGCATTTTTTTTTCTTAAGACATGTAATGTCTATGTAGACATCTGGGCTGAGAGATTCAGGTATGACACTTGCACATTGTTAGCAAAGATTTTGGTACTGAGTATCTGTATGATTTAAATCAGAGGTATTTCACTATCGTTATTAGGAGCAGTGAATTAGGCTTTAAAAAGAGAGGACCTAGTCTAATCATTGACCCTAAGAAAATTAGATCAGGATTTGGATGGTTTAAGTCTTTTAGGTTTAGTTTTCAGGCTTTAATATTAGAAAGTAATCCCAAGTGGAGAAATTTATTTTAATGAAATGAGTAATAATGAAAGTTCTCTTTCTATTATATATGTTTAATTGTTGCAGGGGGAAATATCTGCTATTGTTGTATCTTTGAGAATGTTTTTATCTATCACCCTTTTAAGGGCAGTATCATTAGGCCTAGGTTGTATTTTAGTGAGACTATAGTGTACTGCTTGTATTTATTCAATATTATTTTATTATGTATTTTGAAGATATAAGGGGTTAGATTATATAAAAGTAAAGTTTTCATGAATTAATTGTTCCTAAATCATTTCACTTGGAAGCTTTGAGCTTTGTTCTCCTTTTCTCCACCTCACTGTTCTTCCTTCTATTCCACCCATCTACGCAAACACAAATCCACATCCTTGATCTTTTTTAGCTTGGTTTAAATATTACAGGTTTGGGTAAAAATGAGGTGAGGGATTGGATCACTTCTGTTTGGTAGATATTTTTCTATTGCTACCACAAACCGGCTATTTGGGATGTTACATCATTAATCTTCTTTACTCCCTTTGGACTTGCCCTGTGACTTCTCTAGTTGTGAAATTTTGGCATTGCAGGACTTTTGATTTTGCATTGCTTTAGATATTTTCATAGAATTGGCTCAGGAAGTTAGATGTCAAAAAGCCCATTTTCTTGGATAAGTGGCCGTGATATTTCAACATGGATTGTGGGCTTCTTCTCACTGGTCTACCTTGTATTAACAGTTACTTTAATAGAAACCACAGGTGGTATCAACGTATGCTTTGAAAGTGCAGATTTTTTTTTGTACATTCTGTTTTCTAGTCTTACATTCATAGTTCAAGTCCTTCTCTGCCTCTGGCAGCCTTGTTCCAGTAGGCTTTCCTGCTTCTTGTCTTTCCCTCTAGCCCTGTGGTTCCAACCCCCTGGTCGCGGCCCAGTACGGGTCTGTGGGCATGTTAGGAAACGATCGGCATATCACCGCCCGAGCTCCGCACCACTTCCCCCCACTCACGACACCCCACCGCCCACCCTTGGTCAGTGGAAAAATTATCTTACATGAAATTGGTCCCTGGTGCCAAAAAGGTTGGGGACTGCTGCTAGCCTACACTTTTTACCATAGGTATCATGCTATTTCTTTGCTCAAAAACCTTTGTTGACTCTTCTGTTTCCTACAGAATAAAATCTTTGTTTTAGACCTGGCTTGCCTCTATCCTTATACTCTTTTCTCAGGACACACTTCTCTTCCAAACAGAAACAGTTGGCATATGTTAAAGCATGTATGTACTTTGTTTCTAGTGTTGTTTAGTCTTATGCCCTGCCTGTTTTCCTATTGCTGTGAGCGCTTTAGGGGCAGAATCTTTGTAAGTTATCTTTGTATTCCTAACAGCCCTTCTACTTTGTCATGTGTAAAATGAGTTCTTAATTATGTAAAATTATTATCTTGGTAGAATATAAACCTTATACTCTGCCATTTTCAATGTCAATGGGAGTAAATACCCATCTAAACAGTGTAAACAACAAAAACAATAGTAGAAGTGTGTGATGACCAAAATAGACAACATGGCATCTAAAATCAAATTGTTTGGTTTAAGAATTTTTTTTTCATACTTATAAGAACTTTTCATAGTCATTATGTTATTTGGTAAGTTAGAGTTGAGAAAATGACAATGGATATTCATTGGATGAGGGTTTGCTATGTTACAGTATGGTGTTATTTCTTAACATTTTTTTGTAAAGTTAGATCTCATTTTCTAATCTTTATTTTTGGCCTCTTTTTATCATAAATAAAGAGTATGAGTCTTGTTAAATTTATCAGTGATATGAAATATACTACCTATCTTATAGAATTTAGCAGATGTTATTTATACCTGAAAAAGATTGCTGTAATTTAATTAAACAAAAATTGAGTATCCAGCCACAATCTTAATTTTTTTTTTTGTTATGCATTTCTCACTGCCATGGAAACTAAGATACAACAGATTTATGTGGGAAGACCTGAGTGTATTGGTTACATTTCTAGGTCACATATTTCTTGGTCACATGTTGTGGTATGCAGTTACCCCATGTGTGACTATGCAGAGTATGACATTGGTGAAGTTCAGATCCCAGATGGCATTTCAGCCTTATGAACTAAGGTCAGCTTATAGTGCTTAGGCTGCTCTCTATCATAACTTGTTAAATGCTAACTAAAAATCTTAACATAAGTAGGGCAAAAATAATTTTAAAATGAATGCTTATTACCATAAACTTAGTGGCTTAAAACAATGCATAATAATTTATTGTCATATAGTTCTGGAGGTCAGAAGTCCAAAAAAAGTTTCCAATGGGCTGAAAAGTCAGAGGAGGTTCTCGGGGAGAACACATTCCCTTTCCTTTTTCGATCTTTGTCTAGAGGCCACCGACTTTCATTGGTTCATGGTACCTTCTCCATCTTCAAAGCCAGCAATGGCTGGTGGCATCACTTTCCCGTCTCCCTTTTTAACTTATAAGGACCCTTGTGATTACATTGGGCCCACCCATGTAATCCACATAGCGGCCCCATCTCAAGACCCTTAACTTAATTACATCTGCAAAGTTCCTTTTCGCCATGTAGGGTAATGTATTTGCAGGTTCCAGGGATTGGGACATGTGTATCTTTGGGGGCTTTTATTCTGCCTACCACAGTGTGTGTCCTCTGGCTCCCAAAGATTCATGTCTGTCCTGCATACACAATGCATTCACCCTCTCTCAGAATCTCCAAAAGTCTCAACCCATTACAGCAATAACTCAGATTCCAAAATTTAATCCAAAGCTCATGATCTAACTCAGGAATGGGTAAGATTCTGAGTATAATCCATACAGGGAAAAAATTCCTCTCTATTTGTGGACCTGTGAGACTAGAAAATATCTGCTCCCAGAATATAATGGTGAGACAGGTATAGGTTATCATTAAATGGAAAGAAAAAAAGCAGTCGTTAGTCTCGAGCACTTTCAAAACTCCATTAAGTTTCAAGACCTGGGAATAGTCCTCTGTGACTCTCTGCTCGAACTTTCTGGCACTGGACCCTGCCCTTGGAGTCATCCTTCCTTTCTACTGAAAGGTAGCACACGTTTGCGGCTGTGTGGTTTTATCAGCCTGTTTCTTTTGTGTAGAGTTATAGTGATCTGAAAGCATTATTTCATTTTGTATTCTCTTAATACACTTTTTTCCTCGCCCATTTTACTGTAACCAGCAAGAATAAAACAGGCCACACCTTCAACACTTAACTTGGAAATTTTCTCATCTAAACATCCAAGTTCATAGCTTAGAAGGTTTACTTTCCACATTACTGCTGGACATTATTCAGCTAAGATTTCTGCTTCTATATAACAAGGATCCCCCTGCCTCTAGTTTTTATTGACATGTTCCACCTTTCCATCCAAGTCCTCACCAACAGCACATTTAAAGTCCATGTATCTATTAATAATCTGTTCGTGATAATTTAGATGTTTTCTAAGATGGTACATGTTTTCTCTACCATGCTCCTCACTTCCTCCTGAGCCCTCACTAGCAGAGACATTAATACCATATTTCTACTAACAGTGTGTCAAGGCAATCTAGGCTTTTTCTGTCATGCTCTTCGAAATTCTGTCAGCCTGTGCCCATTGCCCAATGCCAAAGCCATTTCTACATTTTTAGGTATTTGTTACAGCAGCACCCCACTTCTAGGTATCTTCATTGATATTTCATGTATAACTTTAGGGAATGCACAGTGATTGTAATTTTATGTTCTGCAGTCCTTCACAATTTATGTAACTATCATGGTAACACTAAAATCACCAGTTTCTGGCCCTTCGTATTGAACCCGTGGTATTTTACTCATCATAATGTGAAAGAATAAGACTTTTCTTTGTTTGCCTCCTCTTCATTGACGATTGTCCTGATCATCCAGTCTAAATTTAGTCTTCCTTCCTCTCCCTTCTTAATTACACCATATTGAAATCATGTTGCACATTTACTTTTTTATTTTCTGTTGCCTCTTTCTATGGGGTTGGCTGCATCAGAGCACGACTCTTGTCTGACTTGTTTCTCACTTGATGGCATGGCATGAGGTAGCCTTTTCATAAATGTTGTTTAAATGTTAAATGAATGGATACATTATTGAACATTTTGACTAGTCCTCCTTTAAAGGGAAAAATTGATACATTTTCCTTATGCCTTGGGTAATTTGAGTGAATTTTGGCTCAATGTATCCCCATTTATCTTTTTTATATCTTGCTGGTTAGAGGAACTAAAACCTACTCTATTATTTCTAATATAATTCTAAAAGTTAAATTAATTTGGGAGACCAAATTCTTATTGCATGATCAGAAAAATATTGTGACTTTTGGTAAATTAAGTGGTAGAGTGAAACATGATTTTTATATTTGTATATTCTGGGTACCTTGTTTTTAACAGTATTGTTGCATTGCTACTTCACATGATACTTTACTGCTTTATATTTGCACAACTATATATGTCACACAGGATGATGTGATTGTGGGTAACCTTGGCTTTCAGGAACCAGCAGAGTGCCCAGAAGCTCACCACCAGTCTGTTCTTTATTGTCTTGCCTGTCCTTATGTGGTGAGAATTATCCCTGGTGACGCTTGTGAAGTGTGTTCTATGCTTTTGGTGTCAAGTTATGCTTTAGCCTTACCAAATCCTTAAGAGAATTTACAATCTTCTTAGGGAAATAAAATATATACTTAGAAATAATTCCTCATAATGGCAAATGGGGAAGAAACAGAATAATAATAGATACTAGGTAGGGGAGGTGAGCATCAGTATTGAGGACTTCAGTGTTGATCTTGTGGGGTGGAGGTGGAGGTAGCACGCCTCTCAGAAATTACTGTGGTTATAAATCTTTCAATTTCCTTCATGTATTGCCAAGCTTACTGTTTAATCCTGATTGGCTATAAGCTCTGTGTTGTTTAGAAACATGCAGTTTAGAAGAGATTTTGCTATATATGCGAAGTCTTCTTACATTCATTTTCTCACATTTTCCATGTATAAGGAATTTTATCTCTCCAAAATTTGTTTAGCTCTGTGGGGAGATTCTTCAGATAGGAAAAGGGAATTGACCTAGAACTCTGGAGGTAAAATATTTCCCATGAGACCTTGGACAAGTTATCCAAATTCTTCAGCCTTCAGTTTTCTTTTCTATAAATGCCAGATAATAAATGTATCTACTTCACAGGGATAGGGACAAAGTAAGCTAATGCATCTGAGGTACTTAGAATAGTACACGGTGCATATGTTCTTAATAAATATAAGTTATTATAAATACTTTAGAGACTCTCTGGGATCAGCCCTCCTTTGCAGTTTTATCCATTTATGGTCATAGACTTTAAATCCTTTTGTTGATTTTTCTTAGCAAGGGTGTATATATAGTGAAGACTTCAAGAAGTATAAAGTCAATTTTAATTACTAGTTTCTGATCCCACCATAACTTCCTTGTGGGACTTGGATTTCTGTTGACACTCTTTTCACTGGGATTAGACCAGTTAAAGATCTGTGCTGTTTTAAGAATTCTATAGAGAATGAATTTTAAGTAATTGAAAGATTTGTAAATCTTCATTTTCTCTTCATTTTATTATACATTTTTAGAATAAATGCAATGTTTCTTGCAAACTTTTTATTTTTCTTGAAAGTAAAACAAAGCTGTTAGTGTACATTATGAAACGTTTGAGTTGATTCAAAAGATTGTCCATTTCTTAGGGGAGTTTATGGTTACTTCCCACAAAATTTAAAATCTTTTTGAAAATTTCTGTTCTGTTGACTCAAAGAGATTTCTGATACAACTCCAGGATTACCATGAATTTCCTTTTAGGAGAAACATCTCTTGAAAAGTGGTAGTAACTTTGATACAGAAACAGTGAAGCATTGAATCTGTCATAGTATTTGTGCCTTTTGATAAATTGTAAAAGGAATTCCTTAAGACTTAGTCTTGAATTGTCTGGAACTCCTCCTGTTTACCTTGCCTTTCTGAGGTACAGTTCAGAACTTTTTCCTAATAATTTGTCGAATCTATATTACATATGTTTCCTATTTGGGTACATGCGTCTTATTTGACAGCCTTTTCTGAAGGCTAACTAATTTTGTTCTTCAGGATATTTAAGATGTATGGAACTTGTAAATAAACCTGCAGTTAAGATCAATATAATATAGTAGGAATTAGAAGAAAACTGCCTTCTTATATGAGTTGATGGTTCTAAAGTTAATCGAATTTCAAGAATTACATATATTTCTATACAGTTTAAAATTGGTCCATGGTATGGTAGCTCACGGAGTTTTCACAAACTGAGCACATCAGTGCAATCAGCAATCAGATCAAGAAATGTATGCAAGGGGTGTGTTGTAAAAAGTTGTAATCCTAGTCAGTAAAGTTGCTGGAACTGATGAGATGAGATGGTGCTTCCCTAATTCAGGGCCAGTACTCTACACCTAGCCCCGCTCATTTATTCTTTCTTGCCTCTTTCCTTTTTCCATCCACTTGATTCTCTCTAGCATTTTCACACTGGTTTAAAGACTCCTGTGTCCTGGTCCATAAACATTCTTAATTCATGCCTAGGGTTAGAAGTAATAACATCCAAATAAAACTGTCTATACATCCCTTACATAATTTTTAATTTTATTTCTTCATTTGAAGTTTTCAGAATATCAGGCAGCAATCCTATTTTTACTTTTTCACTTTCCAGTCACTCTTTAAATTGTTTTTTTACTTCAAATTATGGACTTTTTCATGGACATAGAAGTATTTTAAATTGTGGACCTTTTCATTGACATAGAAATATTTTAAATTATGGACTTTTCATTGATATAGAAGCATTGAGAAATATAGCAATCATGTAAGCACACCTGTCTTTTTTTTTTAAAGAGGTAATGTCTTGTGTCTTTTCTCTCCTCTCCTTTCCTTTTGGAGTTCTTTTTTTTTATATGTAGGTTGGGACTTCCCATACAAACTTCCGTTTAACCTGTTTCTGGTTTTTAATCTCTTTATCTTTTTGTACTACACATCTTCTAGGTTCATTTATCTAGTGAGTAATGACCTAATCTGCCTTTTAATATGTTGAGTTTTTAATTTTAATGGTGATGTTTTTATTTCTAAAAAGTAATTTCTAATCTTTCTTATAAAAATTGTTTATTATACCATTCCTTTATTTTCTGGCTTTTTAAAAGTCACTTTCATTATATCATACCTTTTTCATAGTCTGTGAAAAATTTATTATTTGAAGTTCAGGTGTTTGTGGTGCTTGACTGTATCTCACGGTAGATTGTATCCTCTTGTGAATTTTCATTTTGAGCATGTGTTGGGCAGTATATTATCTGTGTGAGTCCTCTGCACCGTGGGTTGTCTGCAGTTTTCCTTTCAATCTCGGGGATGCTGGGGCCTCCCACTCTCTTTTTCCCAGGCAGCCCTTTGCTGTAGAGCCAGTGTGTGGTAGCCAGCTCTCAGCTGTCTTGAGTGCTCTGCCTTCTCTGGTCCTCTCAGGCATGGGGAAGATTATATGTTGCATCCATTCCACAGAGATGTCTCGGTGCTGGGGAGAGGCAGCTTGGGCGTTCTCTCTGCTTAGCCACACTCCTCCACCCGGCTGCTTGAATGCGTTGCTACCTGGGAGACTTTCTTATCCCAAATAAACCCCTCTGCTTTTAGCAATCTCCTCATCTTCTCGGACATAAAATTCACCTCTGGAACTATGGCCCAGAGAGGAGATCAAGATAAAGTTCTGATCCTCTACCTCCCTTAGATCCATCTGCCTTTTGCAGTTGCTACTAATTAATTGCTCTGTGCCACCCAAGCTTGCAGGCTCTGCCTGGGATGCCTGGGAAAGTAAGCTGCTGTACCCTTCCACTTCTGTCTGGATGACACCAATGTCTGTCTCCTCCCGTTCATGTAAATGCAAAAGAGGAAAGCACATTAATAATTTTAAAAATATTTCTTGTATTACATTTCTCTCTTGTCTTCCTCTGAAATTAGGGTTTTTTTTAATTCCTCACAATCATTCCTGTTGTATGTCCTTGCTGCACCACATGTGCTGACCTTATTTTTCTAGAGATACTATTCTTAAACTGGAACGTTAATATGCATAGAAGTTATTTGGAATCTTTAATTTAAAATGCAGATTCTCATTCAGTAGGTCTGGGATGGGGCCTGAGATTCTGCATTTCTTGCAAGCTCCCAGGGGAAGCCTGTGCTGCTGATCCACAGTCCAGCCTGTACTTTGAGAAGCAAAGTCCTAGAAGAGGTGATCCTCCTGGCTCTTTTCCATTTATCCATTTCATAAGCATTTTTCAAGTCTTGTCCTGTCTCTGCCACATTCGTGAAACCTCCCATTGCTTTATCAGTACCTTGCAGAGTAAGCGCTCATCATGTTTTATACATTCACATATATTTACACACACATATAATGCCTGTCATACTAAACTATTGTTATTGTTGTTGGTCTATAGTTAATCTTCTTATAATGTTAATCTGGAACCTTGTTTTAGTAGTGCATTTTGAGAAAAATCATTTGGTATTATCTTTCATGGAAACATGCACTTCCTGAGGAGTGACCAAAAACTATAATTAGTGATAATGAATCTTCTATGTATTTGGCAAGAGTTTTTAAAGTAGAGTTCTTCTTTTGATAATATGATTATTCAGGTCAAGTTGAAAGTGCCCCCATAATAATGTTTTTCTGACTGCTTTCATCTGGAAGTGTTTGTGATGAAATTCTTTTGTCAGAAGTAAATCAAGGATAGTTGCTGCTGTGGACTGAATGTTTGTGTTTCCCCAAAATTCATATATTGAAACTCTAACCCCCAATGTGATAGTATTCGGAGATGGAGCTTCTCGTAGGTAATTAGCATTAGATAAGGTCATGAGGGTTGGGCCTTCACGATGGGATTAGTGTCCATATATATATATATATATTTTTTTTTCTTAAAAGGAGGTACAGAAGCTCTTTGTGTGTGCATGCACCAAGGAATGGCCATGTGGGGACATAACTTGGTGAGGGCCCTCACCAAGAACCAGACCAGACTGGCATCCTGATCTTCGATTTCTAGCCTCCAGAACTGTGAGAAATAAATGTTTGTTGTTTAAGCCACTCAGTCTGTAGTATTCTGTTATAACAGGTTGAACTGAGACAATTGCAAACTCTGATAAAGTTTATAGTCATTGGATGTGAAATAATTGATCATGCTATTTTTATATAACTTCAGCTCTTCTAACTATAGGTGCATCCAACATAGTTTCCTTCGCTTTTAAAAGGAAATTCTGATCTTAGAAAACTACCCTGCACTTTAGTATTTAGTGATATATAATTTAAAAACGTGAAATATTTTGTGATTAAACATAGTGTGAGTGTTCTATAGCTTCTGCTTTCATTATGGTGTCATTTGCTGGTTGGGCTTAGTTGAAGTTAGTTATGACATCTTGTTCTTATGAAGCATGTAAATTCATTCAACAAATGTAATATTTATAGAATGCCAACTCTATGGCCTGCATTTTCTGGATATCTGGGAATGGAACAATCTTTGGGAAGCTGATATATTAAAGTAGAGAAAACATTCTTCAAACATTTTACCATTAGGTAAAATAATATGGTTATTTTTGCTTGTTTAGTTGTAAGTTTAAGTACAAAAAATGGGTTGTGGATTCGTTCCTTCATTTGTCTTAGGATATATTTGTAATAGAACATCTTAACTTTGTTTTGGATGATCGTGCTTTATAGGATGGGTTGGATTTTATTACTTGTTGCCAAAACTGTTCCAGAACTTTCAGAGCTAAGACTAAGTACTGAACTCCATGGTAATTTACACTGTGCACATGGTTATGCTTAAAAATTTTAAAACTGATTTCCTGAAAAGTTATCAAATGACAGATGTAGTCCATTGTAGACTTAGCAGTCACATCTGAAATAACTTAAGCTCTAATTTAAAAAGTAGTATAAAAAGAGTGATTCTGAAAAATATAAAACTCTTAATGAGATCTTATTAGTGGCACCCTTTGGAAAATCAGCAAGACTTAAGCTTTATAATTCATAGACTTGTGTAGGTTTTTAGTTGTATTTGGGTATATGTGGATGTTTGTGTCCATCAGTGAGCCAATGTTATTTTAAAATTAAAAAACAAACAAAAAGAACACAGGAAGTTTGAGCATCTGAACAAGTCTGGCAGATAAGGAATTTAATTTTTTCTGAATAGAAGTAAAAAAAAAATGAGGAATTTCTAGAATGGGGAAATAAGTTGAGAACTAAGTTTTAGTATTTTAGGATTATATAGATTATATTCTAGAAATGGTGTAGCGTAAAGATTTATCTGTATTTCTGAAAGTAGGATTAGGTATTTAGATTTATTATAGGTTTAATCATTAAATATGTGAATAAGTTTACAACCAGTATAGCCAGCTTATTTGATAGAACTTTTGAAGTAAAAATATAGAGGCATAACTTCCTTGTGATACATTCTCATACATGTAGTTTGTGACTGAAGAAGGTTTAGTTTTTGATAATGTATATATCATCTACATTTGTGGAATCTTCAAGATTTAGTTTAATTAAATTTCTGAAACTTGCTATGTGAGTGCCTTAAATTGAAGCATTCAGCCAGAGTACTTCTGTTATTGTAGTAATCTTTTGAGTACATTTCTTCTAATAATGAAGCATATAATATAGATCCAAGATTGTTTCATACTTTAATATAACTGCTGTTATAACTTCAGTATAGAAACTTTATAAAAGACATATTCTGCAACTTTCTTGGGCATGAAGTATTTACAAAGTGTTTTTCTTCCTTTTCTGGCTGTTTCTCTAATTTTATATTTAATGTTTATATATCATTCTCTTATAAGAATAAATTGGCATCTGTGCTAGTAGAAATGGTAAATATTTGGCATGACATGAGAAGAACACTTCTGATTTTAGGTAGGGCTCTTTATGCCCTAGGAAGAGATTATCCTCAAGTTAGTTCTAGCAAGGGGGTGTTATTACACAGAAGACTCAGAGGAAACCCAGGGCTGAAACTCTGTCAAGCTGGTTGGTCAGTCACCAGCACTGATGCCAGTGGCTCTGGAGTTGCGTGGCACTGCCAAGGCCATTTCCATCCAGCCTTCAGATTTCCTCACCTTACGACCTCTAAGCTCAGTTCACAGCACTCACTGCCTAAAACTCTTAATTAGTTTCTCCCAAACAGACAAGTCTGATCTGCCCATCTCTGCTTTTGTCCCAGGCAATGGAGTCCTAGGCTTTCACCAGGTTAAGATTGGGCAAACTTCTGGTGAAGTACTCCTCTCTGGTCCAGACAGTTGTAGGTCAGGAGTTGTAGCGCTGGGTCGTGGTGCCCACTTCTCAGCAAAGCTGAGGAAGGAAAGGGCTGTCAGATTGTTACAGAAAAAAGTTGTGGTACTGCTTCCAAATCTTGTAGATCTCCACTTTCAGAAAATCGTTTCTTCATAGTTTTTTTTAACAACAAAGAAATTGCTTTTTATTAAGCTCTTCTACCTGTGATGACGTATATGTTAATTCTCTCTCATGTTTTGGGGTGTTCGGTCTTGAGATTGATAGGAGATAATACTAACTAATATCTCAATGTAATCTGTAATATCTTGAGTTGTATGTAGCACCAGTATATTATTGTAGGAAGAAAATACGGACATTATTCTCTTTTGTTCTAGTATTTAATTATTTTCAAATGCTGTTTCTCTAATTGTATATAAAGTATTATGTGTATACTGTGGATATTTAGGAAAATAAACATTTGAGTAAGTTTCTTTTATCTCTGTATTTTGAATGGTTGATGTTGTTTTGTATATGTGACTGCACTTTTTTTGGCTTAAATTTTTACCCATCATTAAACATTTTCTGTAAACCTCAAGTTTAGTGGCTATGTAATAATTCATTTTATAGATCTGCCATAATTTATTTAATCACACTAATGTTGGACATTGAGGTCTTCCAATTTTCCGTTCATGTTTTATGCTGTGATGATCATATTTTATGCATCTATCATTGCCTGTATTCCTGGTCTGCCCTTAAATTCCTGGGTTAAAAGTTTTGTACTGTATAGGCAGATTGCTTTCCCCAAATTTTCCACTTCCTATCCCTACAGAAGGTATGTGAGACTGCTGTGTTATGCCTCACCCTCAACAGCATCAAGTGTTCTTACAATTATCTGTACTAAGTTGATTGGTAAAAATGGCTTCACGTTGTTACTTTAATCTGCAAATTTGGAAATTCTGGAGTAATAGAGAGGACTTTCTATTCTAAAGTATTAATGTGGTCCATTTTGAGATTCATTGGAACCTGTCCTGTAATACTTTGCATATTTTTGTAGTTTTCCTCACTTGTGTTCTTCTTGATTTTGTTACTTTTTGACATAGATAGCTATTTTACTTTATGTTAAGTGAGAAGATTTAGACTTGTTTAAGTTGTTGGCCTATATAACTATGCCTTGAGTAGTTTTAACAAGGCATTTTTAAATTCACTTAATTTTACATACCTTCAGGTTGTACAGCCTAAGAACCTTTTTTTATCAGAAGTAGAGAAGAATTTCTTAAACACGAAAAAAAAATGCAAAGTACAATAGACAAGATTGATTAGTTAATTAATGTTAACATTGAAGACATATGTACCATAAACAAAATGTGGCAAAAAGCATACCATATACCACCTATTATCATGAAGGTGCAAATTAAAATATTATAAAATACCATTTTACATGCATCAGAATCAGACAATGCCGATTGGTGGCTTGGACAACTTTAAAATACTGTTGGTTGGAGCATCAGTTGGTAAAACCACTGGGGTAAAGCTTTGTCAGTATTTAGTGAAGATATACATACCTTTGGACCCAGTCATCTCACTCCTAGATACAGACTTCCGAGAAAGTGTTGTATATATACCAAGAAAAATATTTACTGCAACATTGATAGTAATAGCAACATTTGAAAATAAATTATTTATCATTGGGAGTGAATAAATTTGTGAGCAAGAGTGAATAAATGAGAGTATGTGTTGAAAATGAAATATTATGTTAGAACTATACAAATGAAATACTATACAGAGAAGGTGAATGCATGATAAATCTCAATAACAATGTTAAATATGCAGTTTGCAAAATGATATACTCTATGACATACTCATATAAAGTTAAAAAATCTTCAGAACTATACCATATGTTTATAGATAGGAAACATATATAGGAAAAGTGTAAAGAAGTTCAGGGAGAGGATAAACATCAAATTCAGAGTGCTGGTTACTGGTTATGTCTGAGAAGGAAGAGAGGGAAGAGGCATCCAGGGTGCTGCAGTGTTTTACTTAAGCTGGATGCTGGACACACAGATGTTCATTATCTTATTTTCTACATATTTTTGTATGACTGAAATATTTCATAAATAAACAGAAATTTTGTTATTGTAGACTAATTCATATCAATTTTGGCATGTTCCTGTGCTTTCACATCCGGTTATTTCCCAAGCCTTGTTTACTCTTCATTTGCATTGCCTTGTCCATCATCCTCTTTATTCACGTAAGTTAGTCTGTTCTAATATCCTTCTAAATGGAATTCCTCCCTACACTTTCCACCTTCAATCTGTGTCAGCCCCCCAAAATAACAGCTTTGATCTTATCAGTAACTGTTCAGAAGTTTTCAATAGTTCTGATTATTTACAGAATATCCCCCTGTTTATTAGAATAATATGCAAGAGCCTCTGTGGTTTGGCTTCCACCCTGCATTTCTCTGAAAGTGACTGTCTGCTATGACTGTCCCTTTCATCTCTGAGCACTTCCCATGCTCTCCCATCTTGGTATCTTTGTTTTTGCTGTTCCTCTTTGTAGGAATGCCCTTCCACCCTTATCTGTTTCCAGTCCTGCCCATCTGTGTTCATGAGCAGTGTTTGGGAGAATTTTTCTCAAGATTGAATAATAACCTGGATCCCCAATAAAATAATTCTTATGTATTCCTCATATTGATTTAAATATATTGTAATATCACTTAAATATACACAATTATAAGAATTTATAATTAGGTGTAAAAATCATGTTTTTCACTCCTAGGTAACCACAAAGCCAAAAAAATTATGGATAAAACTACAAACTAATATAATTCTCATTAACATTACTTGTTCTGTGCTGGCTGTGATGACAGTGAGATGTAGACTGCTTTCAAATTTGGCATGCTTACTACCAAATGCCACAAGATGTCTCAACTCTTTCCTCCCCTTTCTCTAGTTGCAAAACCCTCATTCTTGGGGTGCTCCCACTTCCAAGGGGATAAATGCCTCAGTGAGGCATCATCTGTGATATCATAAATTATAAGGCTTAATTGTATTCCCACCAAGTGCCTACTTTTATACATTAAAAAAATCTGGATTAAAAAATATTTATTTATATATATATAGGATATATTTATTTTTATATATATATAGGATCTAACTTTGAACTGCCTAAGTGCAGAAAATTATTCAATAAATATTAAATTAACTACTGTCTGCTGTGGGCTGTGTCAAGGGTTGTGTGGATCCAAACATATTATATCATACATAGATCCTGTCCTCAAGTTTAGAGGAAAAAGAAAACGAAAAGAAACATCATGGGAAGGATAAATGTGAGGGAATGGTATTTGAATTTGTACAGAGAGGCACCTGAGTTTGAAGTTCAGAGCTGTTAACTACATAGCCCTTCAGTTATTAAAGTAAACAAGCAAGAATGTGAAGTCAGTATGTTATTTTGAGTTGATTTCTCTATGTTAATATTTATGTTAGCCAATTTACGTGACCCAGGTGCACCTGTGATCCCAGCTACTCTGGAGGCTGAAGTGGGAGGATTGCTTGAGCCCGGGAGCTGGAGACCAGCCTGGGCAACATAGCAAGACACCGTATCCAAAAAAAAAAAAAAAAAAACCTCCTCCTTACGTTGCCTCTTATTTCTTTTTCATGGACCCTATGTCCTTCAGTTTTCTAGAACTAAGGTAGTAAATATTAATCTCATATATCTCATATTACAAAGCAGAAGATTGAGGCTTTTACAAGTAAGTAATTTGCCCAAGGACATACTGCAACCAAGTGGCCAGGCTGGGTGTCCTCACTCTCTCTGATTTCCAGGTCTTAACTTTCTTAGTGTCCTGCCTCTCAGTCCTTTTTTGGCTTCTATTCTTATGTTATTTCATGTGGACATTTGCAATTATGATATTAAACAGTATTTTTTCCCTATTGGGGGGCAGGGCCTGGTCAAGAGTAGACACTAAGTAAATACTTGTTGAATACATTAGGTAACAATTACATCTTACGTTGAAAGAATTAGTATAACTTAAAACACCAATATTAACTGATATACCTAATCAGGGGTTTTAACCAGATTTTTTAAAAGGGGAGACTAAATCATATACATTAAATAGTGTCAGTGTTTTGTTTTTAAAACAATGAGTTAGAGAAACAAATTTAAGGGCTTAAGGATATAATCTGGGGCTAGTATAGATTCAGTCTCATCTCTTATATCTTAAGTATTCTAGGGCTGAAGTATTTCAAATGAAAAGTGAAATTTATTTTAAAAAAACCTGAGGCAATTAAATATCCTGAATCTTTGAAGAGAGAGTTAATTATACTTAATACATTGTATTTACTGAAGAAAGTAGACGGTTATATTTTAGAAAGTTTTTTTTAGCATTAATGACTTTCCCATTAACCAAGCCAACTAAAATATTAAATTTGTGAGAATATACCACAATGTAAAAATTGACAGGCTGGTCCCTGCATGATAGTGATGGAGATTCCAAGATGGCAGATTAATCAAGTTTGTCATGTCTAAGATAGTCTTCAAGAAAGATCAAAATACTCATTTAACTTTGCATTCTTTTTTTCTTTTGATATAGCCTTAATATAGTTTTACATCCCTAGTTTAAAGTTTTGGTTGTAAAATGTGTATCTTAAAAATTAATAAGCTGTGTTAATGGTTGTATTTTTCTAATAACTTTTAAAGTATGTCTGAACACTGATTTGTCTGATTATCAAGTTGAAATTAAAACTACTTCCAGTTTTACAAGTTAACTAGAAATAATGTTGGGGGTATTTTTTTCTCCGATACGGTAGGAGAAAAAGAGTGAGGTTAATAAATAAGACAGAAATGGCTGGGAGTAGGATACTTGTTCTATCCAAAATACTGAAATATTGTAAATATACAAAGGAGTGTTTCTGGTCAGTTTTATTTTGAAGGTTCATATTAGTTAATGGCCTTAACATTCTGAAACATGACCCTCAGATATCTTTCTCCAGAAGCCATCAAGAAGAGATTCATCTTTTGTGCCATGGTCAAGAAGGAGAGGAAAAAATTTTTAAGGAACAGAAAATAATTTTTTTTTCTTGCCTTTAGGAGATTGCCTAGTTTCCTAATTTTAATCTTCCGTGACTTCTGTTTTGTTTCCTTTAGTATAACTCCTAGAAATATTTCAAGCAGCCAATTTACATAAGTTTCTATGGAAATCAGGCTTATATAGTCACTGAACTGATTTTTAAGGAAAGAAATAGAAGGGTACACCTTTATTTCAGTCATTATTTTTATGGTTATAAAGTCTTTTATTTAATTGAGTTCTGGGTTGTGTACATTTTATTAAGGGTGTATTTTTAAGCCTGTGCACGAATGTGGTGAATTTTGTCCTTGGTGAAGTTACGGGAAACTAGGATTGGACTTGGTGTAGAGGGACTTTAGAAATAAAGCCCTAACCTTCCCCAAGTTCTTGGGGGTTTGCCCTGGAAGGAGTGGCAGGGATGGGGTGGTGACAACGTGATTCTGCAAACTCTGTATATACTTTAATTTCCAGAATGAAGTTATCTGGGGCTTCCAGGTTTTATGTGGGTGCTTCATCCATAAACAAGCCTCTAGCATAATTTATATTCATTACTAGAGTAACTTGATTTAGGTACATGGTTGACCAATAACACACTTCAATTATTACATCATTTTTAGGGTTTGTTTTCTGTATATTAAAGGAAATGATGTGTACATTTTATATTTAAGAGAAAACCATATCACTAGAAAATGGTATTTTCCCCGAGTTGCAAGAACTCAGTTTTGATTATTGTAAAGGGAGCTTTAGGCTCAACAGTATCTTTCTGGGCTGTGTTCCAGGATTATACAGGGGTATAATTATGAAAGACTAGGATTTACAATTTACTAGGTTATAGATATATTTTTTAAAAGTGGGTTATTTTTCTATAAAACATAGTTTCATCTTTAATCAGATATGTTGTTAAATACTTCATAAAAGATCCCTGTTATGTGTTACAGACAAAGTGAAATAATACATTGTTTTTTTCCATTTTAGCCTGCTTTTGAATTCATTTTTAAATGTATTGTTTATGTTATAAATGTTGTATTTCTAACTGAAGTGGAGAGATTTTTCAAAATTACTGACTCAGTATGTGGGATTATGCAACTTTTGAAGTATTGAGCTCTTCTTGGTAAAATGAAGTTTAATGCTTTCTATAGTGTCTTCTTGCATGAAGGACAAAATATTCTGAGTTGGTATTAATCAAACACTGGAATTATTTTGTTTTTTGGATATTTTAGTAATCATTGAATTTTTTTTTCTTACACAAAAAAGTAAACAATTTTATTTGTTATATTGTCAATTTCAAATAATTTCTATCAGATAACACACGTTATAATGCATAAAATGATTTTATGTGGTGTGTGAAAGGTCTGTAACAGTTAAGGCTTTAGTTATTTCAGAGTTTGACTGTTAGATGTTGTGTTTTTATTTATTCTGAAATTTAATGATTTCATCAAGATTAAACAAAAACTCCTATGTACTTACCTTCTTTAAATATATTTTATGTAGTCTAGTTTTCAAGACTTTGCACTCTTAGTCATTAAGGTGTCAAAGTCAATGAGTAGGCTGGTGTCTTTATTATTAAAGATCAGTGATTATAATTGAGGTTTTGAAATTTTAAGTAGCAACGGCATTCCAGGAGGAATGATAGCAGAGTTATGCAGTTAGATGTTTAAGAAAAAAAATTCAGTGTGTCACTGAGCAGACTATTAGAAAGCTAATGTACATATCAGCAAGCAAGTCTGCCTCTCTTCCCAGTGACATTAAAAATGAAGAGCTGTTGGAACAGGCATTGGTTGTCTGAGGATACTATATTCATTTGCATAATCTTCCCACTTTTCCCCTGTCTTAAAAAAATATTGTATTCATTAAGCATTTATTGTGTGCTTATCATGTGCCATGTGTCCTGTTAAAAGAAGTGACAGAAAATGAAAAAAGAGAAGATTGTTATACTCTGGATCTAGCAGTGAGAGATTTAAGATTTCCTTCTGTAAGTTAAAACAACTCCCCCCAAGTGTATGTTACATGTATACTTGTTATAAAAGAGGGTTTTTGTGTACTGAAAAGAAATCATTGCTTTTTAAGTCCATAACTTTGTTTAATAGACTATTTTTTAGAGCAGTTGTAGGTTCACAGCAATATTGAGCAATGTACAGAGAAATGTACAGAGATTTCCATCTTCCCCCATCTTCCCCCGTCTTCCCCCATCTTGTTGTGTGCATAACCTCCCCTGTTATCAACATCCCCCACCAGAGTGGCACATTTGTTATAATCAGTGAACCTACAGTGACACATCATTATCATTCAAAGTCCATAGCTTATGTCACACTTCACCCTTGGTGGTATACATTCTGTGGGTTTGGATAAATACATAATGACATTTAGCCACCATTGTAGAATCACATATTATAGTAGTTTCACTGCCCTAAAAATTCTCTGTGCTCGTCCTATTTATCTCTCTCTCACCTAACTCCTAGCAACCACTGATCTTTTTACTTTCTCCATAGTTTTGCCTTTTCCAGAATGTCATATAGTTGGAATCATATAGTATGTAGCCTTTTCAGATTGGCTTCTTTCACTTAATCATATGCATTTAGGGTACCTTTATGTCTTCTCATGGCTTGATAGATCATTCCTTTTTAGTGCTGAATGTACATCTATTGTCTGGATGTACCACAGTTTATCTGTTCACCTGTTGAAGGACGTCTGAGTTGCTTCCGAGTTTTGATGATTGTGAACAGAGCTGTTATAAGCATCCATGTGGAGGTTTTTGTGTGTACATAAGTTTTCAACTTCTTTGGGGTAAAAATGAGCATGATTGCTGGATCTTATGGTAAGAGTAAGTTTAATTTTGTAAGAAGCTGCCTGTCTTCCAAAGAGGCTGTACCATTTTGCATTCCTCCCAGCAAGGAACGAGAGTTCCTGTTACTCCACATGCTTACCAGTATTTGGTGTTGTCAGTGTTTTGGATTTTGGCCATTCTGATAGGTGTGTAGTGGTATCTCATTGGTGTTTTAATATGCATTTTCCTGATGACATTTTCCATATGAAGCTTCCTTTTATATGCTCATTTGCCATCTGTATATCTTCTTTGCTGAGGTGTCTGTTAAGGTCTTTAGCCCATTTTTTAATTACGTTGTTTTTGAATTTAAGAGTTCTTTGTATATTTTGTGTTTTAAAAAATATTATTTTTTTAATTTGACAAATAAAAAAATTGGCTGTGTATTTTGGATAACAATCCTTTATCAGTATGTCTTTTGCACATATTTTCTCCCAATCTGGTGTTTTCATTCTCTTGACAGTGTCTTTCACAGAGCAGAAGTTTTAAATTTTAATGAAGCCCAGCTTATCAGTTCTTTCTTTCATGGATCCTGCCTTTGGTGTTGTATCTAAAAAAGTGATTGCCAAACCCAAGTTCATCTCGATTTTCTCCTTTATTATCTTCTAGGAGTTCTATAGTTTTACATTTTACATTTAGGTCTGTGATCCATTTTGAGTTAATGTTTGTGAAGGTCTGTCTAGATCCATTTATTTGCATGTGGATGTCTTGGTGTTCTAGCACCATTTGTTGAAAAGACTGTCCTTTCTTTATTTCATTGCCTTTGCTCTTCTGTCAAAGATCAGTTGACTGTATTTATGTGGGTTTATTTCTGGGTTCTCTGTTCTGATCCGTTGATAAATCTGTCTGTTTCAGCACTACCACACTGTCTAGATTACTGTAGCTTTATAATAAGTCTTGAGGACAGATAGTGTCAGTCCTCCAACTTTGTCCTTCTTCAATATTGTATTGGCTACTCTGGATCTTTTCCTTCTCCATAAAAACTTTAGAATCAGTTTGTTGATATCCACAAAATAACACTTGCTGGCCAATTCCATTACTCTTAATGAGGTGTTTGTTTACTCAATCAGTATAATAATATTTAGCAGTATTTCTAGATATTAATTAAATTCTTCTTTTCCAAAGGGTGGCCTTTAAGTAAAAGGTCACAGTGCAAATGGTGAAATACTGTTTTCTCAATTTGTACCAAGCTATTCTTGCCAGCCTCAGGAAATCCATCCCTTTCAAATTCTTCCCAGTTCATCCTGGGATTTGTCAAGGAGGATCTCTCAGCTATAATCTTTGACCTAGGGCTCTTGGCTTCCACATGGACACCATCATTTTCCTTCTCTCTTGCTGTGGCTCACAGTGGTGATGTCTTCTATAGCTGTTGAGGTAAGAGGTTGCGTAGCTTCTGCCACTGCCCACTACAGACATGCTGAGACAGCTGATGCCCAGGCTTGAGTTTGCTGTGTCTGTCTCACAGCCTTATGCAGTCCCTTGTGATGTTCCCCATGTCAAGCTGAGAGTACCATCCTGGGCCATGTAATAAATAAATCTTGTGCTGCTGGCATAAGTTCTAGTGCCTTGCACTCTCACAGCCCCACAGAGACTTTTGTGAAATAGTTCTTGTGGGTTTTACTTGCTTGTTTATTTTCCATGTCATCATGCCCTATTCTAGTCCAAGCCTAGATGGGCTGTCTGAACGACAGAACCATAGCTCTGAGGCTGCTATTTTAAGCCAGGTTGTGTGAATTGATAGTCCCTACCACCACCTTCACTTGTGTCTAGAAAAGCCTAATTTCTAGGTGAGCACAGCTCAAGTTCATGCAATACTCTTGTTAGCCCATAGCAGACACCTTAGATAGATATTTCTTTTTACTGTCATCTTTTTAAAAAAAAATGTATGATTGACACATAATAATTGTACATAATTGTGGGGTACAACGTGATGTTTTAATACATGTATACATTGTGTGATGATCAAATCAGGGTAATTAGCATACCAGCACCTTAAACATTTATCATTTCTTTGTGCTGAGAACATTGGGCAAGATGTTGACATTTTAAAATAGTCTTTGTTTCCTCTTTGGGTGGTGGAGAATCTTTAATTGTGGTTATCTCCAGGTAGATTTTCTTCATTTCACTTTTCTGTGCTGAAAGAATCTAGTGTTCAAGCAGGCAGAATTCATTTTGAATCTCAACTTCCTCACTGGTGGGGTGATTGTGGTGCATTTCTAAATTTCTGGGGAACTCAATGTTCTCATCTGTGAAATTGGCAGAAAGCACCTGTCTCGTAGGGATTGAGGATTAGAGATGTGTGTCAAGTGCTGAGCACCTGCTAGATACTCATTATGTGGTACAAGTGTTGACCTCTCTGAGTTGGTCGGATCACTTCTTAACCATCAGTAAATAAAGGAATCCCTCCTGTTACTTGCTTCATAGGTCTGTGCTTAGAGGCAGCTCTGTTAGAAATCAGTTCCCTTAAGCCTCTCTGGTAAGATGACTGCTTCTTTTTAAAAAGTGACTTTTGCATACTATAGGTAGCCTCTCTTTTACTAGGTCATTGCAGATAGTTTTCCCTTAAAAATTAAGGGGGAAGCAGAACTGTTCTCATGATGTGAGCGTGCAATAATTAGCAGAGTGTAGATTTGAAAAAAAAAAACCCCAACATCCCACAGAGTCCAGTTTCTGTGTAAGTTCTCTGGACCTTTGTTTGGTTCCTAGGAAAAGTGGGAGTAATGAACCCGGTGATCTTTTAAGAACATTTCTGTGTTGAAAGTCCATTATTCTCTAGGAAAAGATCTGTGCTCAACTTTGTATTTTAGACAGGTGTCTTCCATATATCCAGGATGTGTTCTGGTATTTCCATCATAAATTAAGTAGGCATCCAGGAGAAATTCAGTATAAGTCAGAGTTTGGAAACTGACCAGGCAGCTTCCAGTCCCTTTTGGTTGTGACCTTCAGAAATTTTCATTACATTTTAAAAATGAATACTTGTAATATCCATTTGTAAATCAAAGTTTTCATTTTAAGTTATTTGCCAATGAATTATCTATAGTGATTTTATCAGTTATAACTTTTAAGAAGAGTATTACCTTGAATTGTTGTGGCACATTATATTCTTAAGAGCATTATGTAATCTGTTTTATTAAGGAGAATATTTTGGTAAAATTTGAGTATTTCCTAAGGAAGGCAGGAAATATATTTTTTATGTTCTTCCCATTTAGTAATAATTTTGATTTTTAGAAAAAACAATATTCTGGTAATTAATGTAATAGTTGATATCGTGTAGTATGCTATCATGCAAACTGACTTCTCCAGAACAGATTTCCACAAATCAAATAAAGTGGCTCCTGAGTTTATCTAAGAAGTGCTGAGTTAAAGAAAGTTAATAGATTTTTAAAATGCGGTACTCTTTTGAATCTTTAATATGCTAATGTGAATTGTGAATCTTCAAAAAAGAAAGTATAGTACACACCTTATTAGACTAGGTTGCTGGGTATCCACAGAACACCTGTTGGCATTCTTTATAATGTTAGGGTTCCAAGGATACAATTTGTAAGAAGCTCATTATATAGTGTTTTGTAGTTTATAAAGTACTGTTGCATTATTACCTCATTTGATTCTCACAACCCTGTTAGGTGTTGTTTTACTGGTCAGGTACATGAGCATCTGAGAAACTGTTGCTACATTATGAAGGCACATACTTATTTACTTGGAGATTAGTTTGTGTTGAGAAGGAAATTGCATCTTAAGTCAGCAACAGCATGTTGTTTTGAGAAGTATTTGAGAAGTTAATTGAATACAGTTTTGATGATTACAGAGAAATCCGTTAGAAGATGTTGATATAGAGAATGTGAATTTAAAAATGTGAACTATTTACCACTGAGTGTACTAGTGAAATTTTCCACTCCTTAATTATGTTTGTGTCAACAGCAAAGAATTTTCTTAAATGTCATATATTTTTAGAAGTGCCTTATGGCTCTACAGTATAAACTCTCTGAGTTTTTATTAAATTAAATTTAAATATATGTTAATCTATAATGTTATTGTTTATTAGTGCTGTGTTTCTAAAGTGGGAGCTCCACAATTCAAAATAATCTGAATCATAGGAAGTTGAGTCCAGAGATCATCCCTTGGTTCATCTGCCTCTTCAAAAAATTGAAATTATCCCTGAAACTGCTGGGTCATGGAATTGTATAGCATGATTGAAAATCACTGGAATGGTGTTCAATTGTTTTATTAACAAATACTTATACAGTGCTTCCTTTTTGCCGGGCAGTATCCTAAGGGATCTATAAATACCAGATTATTTAATTAATAGTTATTGAATGTCTGTGCTATGGACTGAATGTTTGTGTCCCTCCAAAATTCTGTGTTGAAGCCCTAACCCACAATGTGCTGGTATTTGGAGATGGTGCCTTTGGGAGGTAATTGGGTTTGGATGAAGTCATGGAATGGAACCCCCATCATGGGATTGGTAACCTTATAAGAGGATGAAGGGACCAGAGCTCTCTCTATCATGTGAGGATATAGTAAGAAAGTGGCTGTCTATGAACCAGGAAGAGGGCCCTCACTAAGAACCTGACTATGCTGACACTCTAATTTCAGACTTTTAGCCTCTAGAACTATGAGAAATAAGTGCTTGTTTAAACCACCCAGTCTTTGATTTTCTTTTAGAGCATCCCAAACTGACTAACACAGTCTACTCATGTGCCAGGTAGTTTGCCTGGTTCTGATGTCTTTCTGTAAGACATTTTATTAAATCCTACAGCAATTCACTGAGCAAGTTTGTATTATTATACTCATTTTATATATGAAGAAACAAATATTCTTCTGGTCTCATGCTTCTCAAACTGAAGGTACACAGCTGTATGCCAGGGTTAATACAAGCAGCAGGAAAAGAACTGTCCTACATTCTTCAAGTTTTGGCTTTGTTGATATACAAGCAAAATCAGCTGAATTCTTTTCTGTTTCATGTTTTCAAAGAGAAAGTTTTGTTCTTGGAGCTACCACTTCAGTAGCAATAGAAAATCTCTCCACCTAAAAAGAAACCCTTCCTGGGTTAAATACTTTGAAAAGCTCCTTAAGGTTGGGGGAGAGATGGTTAAGATATTTACTTGGGAGATACAATAAATGGTCCTTATTCAGCAACACACTAGGATTTGGTGTGGCTGAGCATGTTGGGTTTTGAGACACCTTGTGAAAAGAGATTTAAGAGAGTTGAGGTGGTGGTCAGTGAAGAGAAACAGGAAGGAAGAATAGATGTGTGTGGGTAATATTGATAGGTTTCTGTTCTGCATTGTGTGGTGTAAATCTTATTCCTTGTCTTCCCACAAAATCTTTACTAAATGTTTATTTTTAAAAATAATTTGCAAGATTGGATTTGTTTTAGGGAATGTGGCCAAGTACTGACTACAGCTTCGAGGGAGACTTAGAGAACTTGCTGAGGCCACCCAAGGGAGGCTGGCACATCTAAGTTTCATGTGTCTTTCTGGCAGTATATAAGTCAGTTTTATATAACATCTGAAGGTTTTAAATGTCTAAAGTACAGAATGATCCCTACCCCTGAACCCCTCAAAAATTTATTTAAGCTAAATAATTTTAGTTCTGTAAAGATCTTTATCACATTACCCGCAGACACTTCAGCATCCTGCTAACCTTTCTGTGGGTGGGCCCATACCTATTTGCAAAACATGGGTGTATCCTGAACAATAGTGAGATTTTACACCTTGCTTAATCTCTAAATGTCTTCTTAATAAGATGGTGTGTTTATAGTAGATTCTCCATTACTCTTGTGTTTAGCAAACTCATTGGCACATTAATTGTAGTCTACTGAAATTCACTTATGTAACTACTTAGCTCAAACCAGTAACTTCTCATATTTGAGAAATTGGACATTTTGAGTCTAAGTTCTGTATTTTACATTAATTTTAACATGTGGAGATAGTTTGTTTTAGGCCATTACTGAATTTTGAGATATTTAAAAATACTAGTTTTCCTTTCATCTTTTTTCTCACCTCTTAGTCAAAGTATGAATTCTGTAGCACATTATCCACATATTGATACTAATACATTAATCAACATTCCTTAAATAGAGTTGTCCCACCAGATAAAAACTCACTTAAATGAATTAGAGTCTAGCATTGTATTCTTGTATTGAACACAATTTCATGGGACATATTGTGCAAGCCTTGCTGAAATTAAACTACTCTAGGTCTCAGATATAGTAATGCTTTTTTCCTCTGTCTGATAATCCTATCAAAACAGAACTGACCTTTTTTGGTGAACCTAAACTGCTTCCTCATACCAGTGCTTTCTTTTTCGGGTACTAACAGTTTACCTTTTAATGAGTTGTCTTCAGAATTGTCAGGCTTTACCTGATTTTCCCACTCCCCCTTTTAATTTGGGGCATTTGTCTGTCTCTAGTCTTCTCTAACATTCTCTGTAATTTCTCAGATTCCATTTGATGGGTTTACAAAGGTACTAATAATTGAAGAAGCAAGAATGATGGCTTTAATACCTGGTTGACATTTCAGAATGTTGGAGTGCTACCTACTTCTTGGCCTTTTAACACTAATAAAGAGGCATCAGAGAAAAGTATGTATAAAAAGTTAGAAAATAGAGCCTATGAGATGCTAAAGATGGCATTATTTGTCTCTTCAAAAGAGAAAGCTAAGACTTATATGTGAGGATGTCTTGTAATGACTAGCTGTTTTGCACATTCCACAAAGACCAAACAGAAGGAAATGAATTTAAGCTGTATTATTCAAGGATGTATATTGAGTATAAATAGGAATTTTTTGATTCTGAATATTGTTCCTCTCTGGAGTAACTTTTTGGTGGAAGTTGTTGATTTTTCTCCTATCTAAAGTCTCTAAAAATAACGTCAGTTTTCATCTCTCAGTAACATTTAGTCTTATAATACTCCCAAAGCCTAGCAGAGATACTAGGTGACCTTTACAAGTCCTTTCTTGCTCAGTGATTTTTGTCTTTTCACAAATCTCACCCCACATGCAGAGATGTGTTGCAGTAGACTCACTTTTATTCTTTCTCTTTCGTTTAAAGTGCTATTAACATTCCATCATGCATCTCCTAATGGAAGGGTGGCCATGCAGCTTAGTGTGCTATTCTCAGTATAAAAATAAAACTCTATTTTATATATTTATATAACATATAAACACTTTAAGCAATATTTCAGTAATTTAAAACAACGTGAGATAGTAAATTATTTTTTAAGACAGTCTTTATTTTCAGTTTTACCTTCAGAGCTTTGGCAGAGCATTATTTTTTTTCTGCTGTGAAATGGAGCATGCCATGCATTTATTTTTATTTTTTCCTTCAAACATTTCATTACTGTTTAGTTCTTTTAGCTAAAATATTCTGTAACTGGAGGTATTTTTCACCATAATACTTTTTAAAAACTAGATTACTACTAAGCAAGTCATTGTCTATTCCAAATGAACATATGCAATTTGGGACTATTATCCCTGAAAGTTTCTGATTGGGAAATAAAATAAACCATAGATAGAAACAGAGTATTAAAGTAAATATATAAAATATTTCCACAACAGTTACTGCACCATTAGGACAGCATCATCACATTTGACCTTCATTACTTTGTACTTCATTGAAAATTAAAGGCAGAGATGGTAAATTAATATAAAATCTTTGAATCCTGGATCTCAGCTTACAAATGGTGACTTTGGGCAATTTGCTTAACCTTTGTTAAGCTTCAGTTTTACCATTTGTCATATAGCATAGTAATGACACAGTGCTTATTCAGGTTGATGAAAAAATAAATGCACAATCCTTGGCATAGTGCTTGTCACATAGTAAGAGCTATAAAGATAATTATTTTTATGCATTAACAAAAACAGATACAGTTTGCTTACTGCTGTTCAGTAGGCATTATGCTAGGCACTGAGCATGTAAGAATGAAAATACTCAGTTCTTGCTACGAGGGAACTCTCATGCTTATATGGGAAGTGTTGGTAGAAACAAATAATGTGATGTGAGTCATAGAAATACAATCATAGAAATAGTCATCATAGAAATACCTTCTTTCAGAAGGTGGGGTTGGATGATACCTTAACTTGATTGTTGGGGAAAACAGAACTTCCAGACTGTTTTTAAAAAAATGGGGAGGGGGTACTATTTCTTTAGATTGTTTTCCTTTATGTTAAATAGATTGATACATTGCTCTTATAAATAATCATAAGGTTAGTAGTAGAAATACCACAGTTTCATTTTTATTTGCTTGATTATAAATGTGTGTAGAGCATGGTTGGAGGAAGTAGACAGTCTCTTAGTTGTGTTGTGAATATTTACATATTGATATTAATTTAATATTGTAGGTTGGCTTTAGGATTATTCATATTGAATTTTTATTCTAACTTTGTTTCTTTAACTCTACATATTATAATTTAATTTTAGTCCCTTCAAACTACATAGGAGTTTTGACAATAGTACCTGTATTTATAAAGTTATTTTCAGTTTTATTTTCTCCCCACTAATCCTACTGTTCTAGGTTGGGGATAAAATGTTACAAATGAATGTTGTACACATAAAGCTTTATAAAATACATGTATATGCCTATGGTTCTTAAAAGTTATTAATATTTGCTTCAGTTCCCCAAGCATGTTCCTTTTCAGTCTTCAGGTTTATAAGTTGACATGGTCTATAAAATATTTTTGTCATGACAGGTTTGTTTGTCATGATTAGAGTATATTAACTGGGATGTCATCTTGCTCGTGAGAGTTGATGAGGTGGATGGCATCATTATAAGTAATAACCAGAGAGAGTGAGTAGGTTAATGGATTGCTGTTTCCCAGTAGTGTTTTATTACCCTGAAGCCCTGAGAGCCGTTGGTGGTTTCATAGACTTTTTAGAGTTGGAAAGAAACTTGCAGTTGTGACCCTCTAGCCTCAAAGTTAATGCAAGAATGGCCTTTGCCATTCTTTGTCTCTGACTAACGAACATCCAGACTTGGAGCACTGCACATGGATGGGTGGAAGAATGAGAAGAAAGTCTTCCCTTGTGATGCTTAGCATTCTGAGGAAGATAGACATTTATAGTGTCTGTAATGTGTAGCAGGAGTCATATGGAGTTACTTCACTTTTCTATACTTAAGATGGTGATCAGTCTCACTAAAGTGCAGATGGAGTTAGATGTCTGGCAAAGGAAAAGATGTCCTCATTTTACTTGAGTAGGGCAGTAACTTCCATCCGGTCAGACCCAGTGCCCACTTTTGTAACATAATTTTAACGCCTCCTATAATATACCAAAGAAAATTTGTGGCTAATAATAACTTACCTTTATATGTTTACTAATAAACAATCAGTATAACATGCCCAAGTCTAGTGTGTTAGAGAAATAAAAGAAAGTAATTTATAATATGTTTTTCAGTATATAAATGCTCAGCTGCAACTATGAGTTGTTATAAAAGTTAGGTACTTATTTCTATACGTAGAATCATGATTCTACACATGCAAACTACAATAGGTGTGACATTGGGAATATGGTAATGTAGAAATGGTGCTCAACTTTTCTGAAATTTCCAAATGGTAAGGATATAGTCTTCTCGCCATTTATGCAGTAGTTGCATTCCTGGAAAAATTCAATACATGTTAAAGCCATACAAAATGATCTTTGTGTTTATGTGGAAGATGGAGTTAGGTTGTAGACTCAGATATTTTGAACTTTTTTTTTTTAACCACCAGGATATCCAGAGGGTCATTAGAAAATTGTGCAGGGCATGGGAAAGTACTTCATTGGTGGGATTGTTCTGTGTATCACAGGAGTATAACCAACGACTCCAATGACCAAAATGCTCCCACAAATTTCCATTACACTGCCCACAGGTATGCACCATCCTTTTTGAGAATCACTGCCTGGTGCTGACTCCACTAGAACGTCAACCTGAGACTTGAAGTCTAGGAGCTACCTGAGACCAGAGAACTGACAGGAACCTGGGCTAGAAATCATGTATTAACGCTCTTTTCACTAACTTACTAGATTTTAAAAAAGATTACTGTGAAATTTGTTAGAAACAATCCCCTATGAATACAGTGGCTACAATTGAAACACCAGATTCACTTTTTTGTTTTGGCAAAATATGCATTACATAAAATTCACCATTTTAGTTATTTTTAAGTGTAATGCAGTGGCGTTAAGTATAGTCACGTTGTTGTTCAACCATCACCACTATCCATCTCCAGAACTTTTACAGCATCCCGAACTGAAACTTGTACCCATTACACGATAACTCCCAACTGCCTCTTCCTCCCAGCTCCTGACAACCACTATTCTACTCTGTGTTTCTATGAACGTGGCTATTCTATATAGCTCATGTAAGTGGAATCATACAAATATCTGCGCTTTTGTGTTGGGCTTATTTCACTTAGCATGTCTTCAAGGTTCATCCAAGTTGTTGCATGTATCGGAATTTCCTTTCTTTTTAAGACTGAATAATATTGCATTTTTTATATAAATATATATAAAAATAATCTCTACACCACATTTCTTTATCCATTCATCCATCAGTGGACATTTGGGTTGTTTCTACCTTTTGTTTGGCTGTTGAGAATAATGCTGCAATGAACATGAGTGTACAAAATATCTTTGAGACCCTGCTTTTAATTCCTTTGAGTATATACCCAGAAGTAGAATTGCTGGATCATATGGTAATTCTATTTTTTTATTTTTATTTTTTAGAATAAAAAATTCTATTTTTTAATTTTAAACTGCTATACTGTTTTCCGTAGTGGCTGTACCATTTCACATTACTACGAACAGTGCACAAGATTTCCAGTTTATCCACGTCCTTGCCAGCATCTCTTATTTTTGTTTTGTTTTGTTTTGTTTTGTTGAAAGCAGCCATCCTAATAGGTGCAAGGTAGTATCTCATTGTGGTTTTGATTTGCATTTCCCTAATGATTAATGATGTTATGAGTATCTCATATATCTTTGGAGAAATATCTATTCAAGTCCTTTGTCCATTTTTAAATCAGGTTGTCTTTTTGTTGTTGAGCTATAGGAGTTCTATATATATATTCTGGATATTAATCCCTTATCAGATATATGATTTGCAAATATTTTCTCCCATTCTATAGGTTGCCTTTTCATTTTCTTTTTAGTGTCTTTTGATTCACAGGTTTTTAATTTTGAAGTCCAATTTAGCTAATTTTTTTTGTTGTTTGTGCTTTAGGTGTCATATGCAAGAAATCATTGCCAAATTCAATGTCATGAAGCTTTTCCTTTGTGTTTTCTTCTAAGAGTTTTGTAAGTTTTATCTCTTATGATTAGGTCTTTTATACATTTTGAATTAATTTTTGTATATGGTGTAGGTAAGAGTCCAAGTCCCTTCTTCTGAATGTGGATATCTAACTTACTGGATTTTTAACTTTTAAGTTTTGATTTTGAAAATTGTCATTTGTAGACTTGGCTATCTTTCCATTTTAATGTCTTAATCCCTCTTGTCACGTGTAACTTTTTTTCTACTTAATTTTTAAATCATCCCACATATTTTCTAATTTGTGGTATGCATTCACTTTTATTCTCTGATATGTGAACATTTTATTTTCATGAATTCCTTCAGTTATTTTAGCTTTGTCCTCTTTTTCAGTCTTTCTTATTTTTAACTATCATATGTCTTATCTTTTAAATTTTTTCACTTGCCTGCTAGATATAATGTTGCCTTTGAATGCTATTTTTCCATTGTAAGCTAACTTATTATAAAGTGATATATGATTAATATGGAAAGGTTTTACCAAAAAAGAGGTATAAATTGGAAAATGTAAAACAATCATAAGCCAAGCTTCAAGGGATAATAACAATTAGGCATATAGTCTTTCAGATACTGATTCATTGATTATGTGTATCCATACATACATATTTAATCTAGTCATATGCTTTCATAGCCTATTTTTTTTCACATAATGTATCCTGTATGTTTTTCTATGTTGACTCACGCAAAGCCATCAAATTTTTAATACTTATTTAAAAATACATTGCATATAGCTATATCATAACTTAACAACTCTCCTGTTCCTGGATATTTAGGTTGGCTATACTTTTTTCATATTGTTAAAATGCATAAATGTGCTTAGGACATGTCACTAAAAGGGATCATAGTGTTTGGATTTAGGATATTTAAGGCTTTGAAATCTATTGTCAGTTGCCGTCTGAAAGGCTATAACAGTTCTGCTCCCAGAAACGGTATGTGAGTGTATTCCCCCTGCCACACCATTTCCAAAAATTTGCCATACCTGTTTGACTAAAAGTATTTCATTACAGGTTTTGTTTTTAATGATAAGTGAGGGTGGAGATTGACTTCTTACACTTATACTGCCTGTATATTCCCCCTATTGCCAGTTCTTGTTTTATTTTCTATTTCTTTATTATTGCTTGTTCTGTCCTTTGAATGTAAATAATATTTTTCTCATTACCCTCTTTTTGTACTTCTGTTCCTGATTCTTTTGATTTTACTTGCCAGAATCAAAAACGTTTTCATAATTTTTCTGTTTTGAAATGTTCTTGGATTTAAAACAGGGAGCAAGAACCATGACTTGAAAGATGACAATTGTAGGGAGATTCCACATCCTACACATGGCATTTGGGATGGTGTTCCATCCACTTGCCCTTGTAGTAGTCCTTCTGGCTCTCTGTAATAAAGTTCTATCATGAGTCTTAAATGGCCTAAAACCTTTTAACTTTTGCAAGTTGGAGACCTACAGGCTAAAATTTCCTCCTGAGGGAATACTTTACTAGAACAAATATCATACTAAAGTAGTAGAAATACATCATTCTCTCGTATTACACACCACCTATCTGTTAGGTATAAAATCTTTGGACTTATACTCCATGTAAAATCACTGTCTTTCAGCAAACTGTGTAGTCATAAATGCTAAACAATAGAAGCGGAGGAAGAATGAAGGTTTTATTTAGGAAAGATTTGATCTTACATAAGCAAGGAACCAAGTGTTAGTCAATGTTTCAGGATGATGTCATCAGGGGACATCAGTGGAATATCTAAAATCGGGTTTTTAAATATCATTCCTAAATTATATTGCTAATTATTGATTACCAAATTTTTATTAACTTTTAAAGACAGCTTTATTGAGATATAATTCACCAAATATTGACTGACTTAAGGTGTATAATTCAGTGTTTTTTTGGTATATTCTCAGTGTTGTGCAACCATTACCATAATCAATTTTAGAATATTTACATTACCTTCAAAGAAACCCTGTACCCTTCAGCAGTCACCTCCCATTTCTCCCCAACCCTACCTCCAACCTAAGCAACCACTAACCTACTTTCTGTCTGTATAGATTTGATATTTCTGGACACTTCATATAAAGTGAACCATATAATATATGATCTTTGTATTCAGCTTCTTTCACTTAGCATAATGTTCGGAAAGTTCATTCATGTACTTCTTTCCTTTTTATGGCCAGGTAAATCCATTGTACAGATAGGCCACATTTTGTTTGCCTACTCATCATCAGTTGATGGACATTTGGATTGTTTCCACCTTTTGGCTATTATGAATAATGCTGCTGTGAATATTCATGTATAACTTTTTGCATGGGCTTGTGTTTCACTTCTCTTGGGTATATATGTAGGATTGGAAATATTGGATCATATATATCACTGTTCATAATTTTTTGAAGAACTGCCGGAAATGTTTTACAAAGAGGCTGCACCATTTTACATTCCCACCAGCATGAGGGTTCTAGTTCCTCCACATCCTCACCAACACTTGTTATTGTCTAACTTTTTAATTCTAGCCATCTTAGTGGATGTGAAGTAGTACATTTATTGTGGTTTTAATTTGCAGTGCCCTGATGACTAATGTTGTTGAGCATCTTTTCATGTTTATTAACTTTTATTAACTCTTAAAACTTTAGCAAACTAAATCCCTAATGGAAAGCTCTAACCTGGCGTTTAGATCCATTAGTGAGGGTGGATCAAGGGGACATATCATATTTCATTAATTCTGAGAAATACCTTTTTCACATTTAACATCACTGCAGTCAGTGCTTTTTACAGTAAATGTATGATGACTTTAGTAAGGATAGTTAAAAAAAGAAAATTCAGTTGACAGTTCAGAGGTTTATTTCTTCTGGTTCTATAGTCCTAGAGCAGCTGGTTCAACTAGAAAATAAAATGTCTCAAATTAAAACCAAATAATTCCTTCTCTTACGGATCATCAGATTAAAATTTTAAGTCACTCATGGTATAAAGCCTCTTTACCTATATAAACCTTTTCTGATTATAGTTTGTTAATACTTGCCTATTTTATCATATCCTAGCCAATCATAAGGGATTTGATGCATTGTTTAGCCTCATTTTTTTTTTAAAAAAAATAATTCCTTATTAAAAGAATATTTTCTCGTTAAAAAAACCTTATGCATTTAGGTGGTATTTACTCCTAAATGAGTAAATACCTAATGAGAGTTTGTGCTATATTCTTTATAAATTTTGTCTCTGTGTGTCAGTGTGCCTGAAGGAGTGCATTGATTTGGTTAAAGCTGCACCATCGTCTATCACTGTTAGACTCACTGTTGTCTGGTGGAGACAGCTGATGAAGGAAAGCAGTGAGGGCTTGTCTTTTATTGATCTCCATTGGACTTTGACCCTGTGCAGAAACTAGTTATGTTCAAAATGTATGCACTCAGTGTCATCTTTTATCACTGATGTTTTTGTGAAACCTACATTTTATTAATAATACAACCGCATAAATAAAGATTGTACAGATATCTTTAATGATTTCCATTAGCGTAATCCAGTATTGTTTCGCCTCATTTCTTTTTAATTTACATCTTGATTTAAAACAGCATCTAGTGAAACTATATATAAAAACTGCTTCCCACCGTAGAGAACTAGGGTGGACTTGAGCGACAGTCCTATTGACAATGATGTAGTTTTATAGATTCTGGCAGCAGATTATTAATGGATTATTTCTTTTCTGGAGCCAAACTTGCTTCTATTATTGATCTTAATTTTAGTCTCTTCGGTGTTTTACAGTGTAACTTCTCTTTCCACGTGAAAGCTCTCCAGGTGTTTATCAGACATCTTACTTTCGCTTAGTCTTTTTCTTCCCTAAACATTCCTCCCTCCTCCAGCTTTTCTTTCAATGAATAGATTATAGTTTTCTATACCACCACTCTGAGCATAATCTTATTTATCAGTGTACTTCCTGGAAGAATGGTTTTAAAAATGGTATTTGAAGTGTTAGCGTACCAACGAAAAGTATAACAGGGCTGTAGTTCTTGTCCATGTTTTGTCTCAACTTTTCTATAATCTCTTACTATCATTTCTTCTTTTAATTAAGTTCTTACAATGAGTTACTAGATAGATTAATTTGTTGTTAAGATACGTAAATAGCAGGTGTTGGTATGTTAAGTAAACTGTCCACATATATTAATCACTTGCTTTTCTTATCACACAATCTGAAGTGTTTCCTGCCACCTGTTCCTCCCCCTCATATAAGCAAGGCCCACAAATATTATTCCCACTGGCTCTGTCCTCAGTGTCCAGCATTGTGCCTGCCATATAGTGGATACTTAATACACATATTTTGAATGAAAAAATAGGCATTGTGATTATTCCTTTGCATGACCATCTCCTTGTAGTCCAGATTGAACATTCTAGAATCAACCCACATCTGACTCAGTTTTGATGTAATTGTCTCACATAGTTCTGGCTGTGTGGATCAGGTAGATTATTTTGAAGCTATATGTGGCTAGAGGATGGTTGGAGGTATGTAAAAAGAGGTAAAGTGGAAAGGCCTTTGGAGCCAATCCTAGAATGCTTGGAATGCCAAGAAGTTTGCATTAAAGATTTGATACAGACTTACACATTTAAAAAAAATAGTTCTAAGAGGAGTATAAAAATTGGGAGATGGAGGTAATTAAGTTTTGAATATGTTGACATGTAGGGCAAAGTTTCCCTTGTCTTGATGGGATCAGAATCCATCTCTTAAAAACAACCTGTCTTAAGGGGACCTTCTAAAAATAAAATAAAATAAAAATTGGAAACATACCTTGAGTATTTTACTTAAGTCAAAAACATAAGTATACTTTTATTCAGCAATCTTTTGATGTAGGGTCGTGGCCTCTTTTTTTTTGAGGTATGATTCGCTGATTATAGTTCATAGTTATCTTTTTTTTGCATATCCAGAATGGAACCCTTATTTCCAGTTTCTGTATCTTTCAAGTGGGAATTTAGAGATACTTACAAAAAATCTAAATGAAGAGTCCTTCCAGATTTTAAAGTTCTTTTTCCTCCCTACTTAACAATTGTCTCACCCTTATCTAATTCAGTAGCATTTGTTAGCAGCTTGCCTTATTTCTTATCTTTCTAGGGCATTCAACTTAGTTTTCAGGAGATAAACCAAAACAAATTTTTAAAAACCTCCACTCTTTCATTTTGCATATGTTGATTTGTGTAATATTTAAATTAAAAAAATTTTAACTTAGGGCAAAGGAAAGAAAAGAATAGGCTTATGGAGTGTGGCAGAGACTTCTGGTTGTCCCCCAAAATCTACTGTCCTTCAATATCTATTTTCTGGGCACATGGCCACACAGCTAGTGACTCTATTTTTCAGCCTTATTTGTAGCCACTTGAGACCAGAAGACTAGGTTCTAGCCATGGGGATGTGAGTGGAAGTGATTGGTACAGCTTTTGGGTTGTACCCTTATGGGGAAGGGGCCTTCCCTCCATTTCCCCTACTTGTTTTCTCCCTCCCACTGACTACAAGGTCCATGTACCAGTGGGATCATGAAGAGATATCTTACATCTGAGATGGAAGCCATGTCATGAAGGTGACAGAGCAAAAACGTAATGTGTCTTTCATGTCATGTCTAAGTACACTTTCTAAATATGCTTAGAAACCTGTTAATTATGTATTAATAATGAGGATTGCAAGAATTAATTCACACTATAGCTTAGATACCAAGTAAAAAATTACTTTAATTTATCCTAAAATCAGTCTACCTCCTGTGAGCCCCTCCCTGCTGATTAGTAGGGGAAAACTACAGAATGTTCAAAGATTGCAAAATGCTAGAGCCTCAGTCCTGACTGATAATTTAAACAGTCCGTTTATGTAGTGTTCAGATAAAATGTTTCATCACTTGCAGTGTTCTCCTCCTGCTGTTCTCCTTAATTGGTGTGAGAGACAGTGGGTAGGTAGGAGGGGAGGGAAGAGTGGTTTACTTGGACTGTTGTAGCAGGGAAAGTCTGGTCCCATAGATGTGATGTGCTCTGCCTCCCCTCGTCTCAGAGGTGCTGGCTCTCACCTAGGGACTCCTGGCATCATAATTGAAGTCTCTGGTACTTTAATACATGGCTTGCTTAGAGCCTGCCTGCTTGGGCTCCCTCTAACTGCAGGCATCAGTCTCTCACCTAAGTCTCCGTAGGGCTGCAGTTGTGGTGGTCGTCCCTCCTCCTGCCATATTGGGCCATGTAACAGCCCAGTGTCTGTCAACTCAGTTGCCACACTTTCTGAAAATTGGAGGTGCCTTGGTTGGGAAACTTGACCCCAGAGGCTCCCCTTCCTAAGCATGGTGTGGTCCTTTTTAGGGCCCATGTTGATAAGAGGCTAAACTTGGAGAAAGTGCCAGGGAGGAATGGAGACAGGGATGATTATGAAACTTTACAGAGTAAAAGTAATTTTCTGTAACTAGAATGTGAGATTTATGTGCATGAGTGATGATGTGGGAAGGTGGGTAGATGCAAATGAGATTAAAGAAGATGATTATTTTATTCAACTTTAATCATAAGAAAGATATAATTTTTTCTAAATAAATTGCATAATTTTGATTGTAAAAATTTGAATTTACAGAAATGTTTGAGAAGTAAAATCATATTATTCAGATATAAACACTTATCTTTTCAATGTATTTCTTCCCATGTACTTTTCTTGTTGGATGAATGTATGTGTATTTATATGGAGCTTTAAAATACTATATATGCTGTTTTTTCTCTATGAATTTTTAGCCTTTTGCTGTCCTTTTAGAATATTGGTATTTTTCTTGTCAGTTCATTATGTATTAAAGAAATCTATAGTTTGATACTCAATAGTTAAGAATATTTTTCCTTATTCTGTAGTTTGCCTATCCATTTTATTGTGATTTTTTAAAAAAAATGTAGGTTTGGGGGCTTTTTAGTTTGTTTATTTTGTTTATATATTATGTTTACATATTTGTATATTTGTTATATATTTAAATCTGGCCAACTTTTGAAAATTTGTCGGCATGGAGGCCAAGCTCTTGTATCAAAGAAACCTAACTTGTCCATGGTTTACAGAAGATAGTTGTTTAGTTCTCCCATGCCACTAATCTAAAGTTAAGTAGTGCTGGGATGCTCTGCCTCACATGGACATTCAGGGGTCCAAGCACTACTAGTCATTTTTCACTACTATGCACTTGGCATGAAAGAAAAAGCTAAAGAAGCAAAAATTATTATTTTTATTACACCTTAAACCGTAAGCACACACCTCTTTAATATTCCCTGTGACCAAATAGGAAGTATGCTTAAAGTAATTCATTTCTGCTATATACCAAGGTGTGAAGGTTGGTTATCTTGAGGAAAAGCAGTTGACTGTTTGAGTTGTGAACTGAACTAGTTATTCTTTTTTTGGAAAACCATTTTTAATTGATAGACAAAGTATGGTTAGTCTGTAGTTTGAGGATTTGGCAGTGTTAGCATTTCACTTCAAGGGAAACAGCTAACAGTTACTTGTTGCCTGTAATAAAATTTGAGCTTTCAAGCAAAATAAATAAATAAATAAATAAATAAACAAACTTGTCCCTGCCACTGGGATCTTCTTGACTTCTTCCCAAGATTTAAAGCCTTTTCTGATGAGATGGGTAATATTAAAAAAGGAGATTTAAAAGATATATATGTGTATATATATGTGTATATGTATATAGGTATAAAAATAATGAAATATGTCAATGTGCAATTCTGCATAACTCAGTGAACCAACTTCCAGATCAAACATGGGTAAAAGACTCATTTCAAATATAAGATAGACTGGTGGGTTTAATGTACAGGCATACCTCATTTTATTGCTGTTTACTTTATTGCACCTCATAGATATATATATTTTTTTTAAACAAATTGAAGGTTTGTGGCAACCCTGCTTTGAGCAAGTCTGTAGGTACCATTTTTCCAGCAGCATGGGCTCACTCCATGTCTCTGTGTCACATTTTGGTAATTTGCATAATATTTCAAACTTTTTCATTATTTTTATATCTGCTATGATGATCTGGGATTATGATCTTTGATGTTACTATAGTAATTGTTTTGAGGCGCTACGAACCATGTTCATATCCGTAATAAGACAGCAAACTTAATAAATGCTGTGTGTGTTGTGATTGCTCCACTGACTGGCTGTTCCCCATCTCTTTCCCTCTCCTTGGCCTCCCTCTTCTCTGAGACACAACAATATTGAAATTAGTCCAATTAATAATCCTACAATGGCCTCTAAGTAGTCAAGGGGAAGAAAGAGTTACATGTCTCTTACTTTAAATCAAAGGCTAGAAATGATTAGCTTAGTGAGGAAGGCATGTTGACAGCCAAGATAGGCCAAAAGCTAGGCCTCTTGTGACAAACTGCCAAGTTGTGAATGCAAAGAAAAAGGTCTTGAAGGAAATTGAAAGTGCTTCTTCAGTAAACACACAAATGATAAGAAGGTAAAACGGCCTTATTGCTGATGTGGAGAAAGTTTACGTGGTCTGGATAGATCACACCAACCACAACATTCCCTTAAGCCACAGCCTCATCCAGAGCAAGGCCCTGACTCTCTCCAATTCTGTGAAAGCTGAGAGAACTGAGGAAGCTGCAGAAGAAAAGTTGGAAGGTAGCAGAGGTTGGTTCAAGAGGGTTAGGGAGAGAAGCCGTCTTCATAACATAAAAGTGCAAGGTAAAGCAGCAAGTGCTGATGGAGAAGCTGCAGCAAGTGTTCCAGAAGATCTAGCTGAGGTCATTGATTAAGGTGGCTACACTAAACAAGAGATTTTCAGTGCAGAAAAATCAGGTTTATATTGGAAGAAGATGCCTTCCGATAACCTTCTGTTGTAGGAAGATGCCATCTAGGACTCTCATAGATAGATAGAAGTCAGTGCCTGGCTTCAAAGCTTCAAAGGATAGGCTTACTCTCTTTTTAGGGGCTAATGCAGGTAGTGACTTTTAAGTTGAAGCCAATGCTCATTTACCATTCTGAAAATCCTGGGGCCCTTAAGAATGATGCTAAGTCTATGTTGCCTGTGCTTTATAAATGGAACAGCAGAGCCTGGATGACAGCACATCTGTTTATAGCATGGTTTACTGAATATTTTAAGCCCACTGTTGAAACCTAGTGCTCAGAAGAAAAGATTTCTTTTAAAATATTGCTGATTAGTGACCATGCACCTGATCACCCAAGAGCTCTGATGGCGATGTGCAAAGAAATTAATGTTGTTTTCATGCCTTCTAACACAGCATCCTTTTTGCAGCCCATGAATCATGGAATAATTTCAACTTTTGATTTTTATTGTTTAAGAAACACATTTCATGAGGCTATAGCTGCCATGGATAGTGATTATTCAGATAGATCTGGGCAAAGTAAATTGAAAACTTTCTTGAGAGGATTACCATTCTACATGCCATTAAGAATGTTCACAATTCATGGGAGGAGGTCAAAATATCAACATTAATAGGAGCTTAGAAGAAGTTGATTCTAACCCTCATGGGTGACTTTGAGGGATTCAAGACTTCAGTGGAGGAAGTAACTGCAGATGTGGTGGAAATAGCAAGAGAACTAGGAATAGAAGTGGAGCTTGAAGATGTGACTGAATTTCCACAATCTCGTGATAAAACTTTAACAAGGGAAGAGTTGCTTCCTATAGATGAGCAAAAAAAATGGTTTCTTGAGATGGAATCTACTCCTAGTGCAGATGCTGTGAACATTGTTGACGTGACAACAAAGGATTTAGAATATTACATAAACTTAATTGATAAAGCTGTATCAGAGTTTGAGAGGATTGGCTCCAATTTTGAAAGAAGTTCTGTGGATTAAATGCTAACAAACAGCATCACATGCTACAGAACAATCTTTTCTGAAAGAAAGAGTCAATTGATGTAGCAAACTTCATTGTTGTTTTATTTTAAGAAATTGCCACAGTCACCCTAACCTTCAGCAACCAACATCCTGATCAGTCAGCCGCCATCAACATAGGGGCACAACCCTCTCCCAGCAAAAAGATTATGACTTGCTGAAGGCTTAGATAAATGTTACCATCTTTTAGCAATTAATTAAGATATGTACACTGGTTTTTTTTAGATATAATTCTATTTTATACTTAATAGACTACAGTAGAGTGTAAATATAACTTTCATATGCACTGGGAAACCAAAAAATTTGTGTGAGTTGCTTTATTGCAGTATTCGCTTTATTGCAGTGTTCTGGAACTGAACCCATAATATCTCTGATGTATGCCTGTGCCAAGGTATAAAAAGTTCGTAGAAATGGCTTCCGATTCCACATTGTAATCAAACTTTAAGAAGTTACCCCTTTTCAAGTTTTGGAATAGAATAAGAGAAGACTATACACAACTATCTATAAATGCTATTGAATGCTCTTCCCTTTTTGAACTACATAATTACTTGAAAGTGGATTTTCTTTATATATTTTGACCAAAGTAATATATTGCAATATATTAAATGCTGAAGTAGATATGAGAATCCAACTGCCTTTTATTATGCTGTTTCCAGAAATGTAAAAGAGTGCTACTTGTCTTGCTATTTTGGGGGGAGGGAAAATATAATTTCATTAAACAATGTGTTTGTTTTTAATAGCTAGTTAGCAAGTTAATGACTATATTATGATCACTAATCAAGAAAAAAAGAGGTAACCTTTTTCTTCCTCAAAGAAGATGCATGGTTCTCAATCTTTATGTGCATCAGAATCACTTGGAGGGATCATTAACACATAGATCGCTGGACCCAACTTCTGGAGTTTCTGATTCAGTAAGCTCTGGGTGGGAGAATATCCTTTGTAACAAATTCCCAGGTGATACAGGTACTGCTATTCTATTAATACTTTGATAAAACCATAGTTCTAGCTGTTTCTTTGAATTTATTGGGCAAACTTGTTTTAGCTGCCATTTGGGATGGAAAAAGATTAGAATTTTAAGAAGATAAGTAATTCAGGAATAAAGACAATGGCTGCAAGTGCCCTTACTTGCCAGAAGTGTGGAAATTACATGAAATTAAGCAGGATAATTTGTCAAGAACTGTTCAGTATCTGAGGCTTTCCCCTGCTTACAAGCTAACAAATTAGCATGCCACAGTTTCATGGTTGCTGGTGAAAGACATGAGATTCCTGGTTCAGAGACAAAAAAGGACTTTATTGGAGCAATTATGTTAGAGAATCAGCATTTGTGGTGACTTTCTAAGCCCCAGTTCCATTTCATAAGGGGAACATGAACAGTTCCAGGTGATGGCTGCACAAGCAATGGGTTATGTTATAGTACAGGAACCTTAGGGATCCCAATTTTTTTTTTTTTTTTAAATAATGCACAGTAAATCTGCCTGAGCTTTGTCCCAGAAGATACATTGTCTTTACTATACTGGGCAGTAAACAAACCTTCCATCTGCTGTAGAGGGAGACGTTCATTATCTGTGTCTACCAAGGTTGTTCTCTGTACAAACATGCTTGAGAAGGTAGTTGGGAACAAAGGTAGTTGGTACCTCTGCTCACAGATGTTCACAAATGCGAGAGAGGCCTGTGGAGAATTGTAGCTTGACATAGGAACAGTTGAAAAAGTTTAAATATGTTGATTATTTACTGGTCCTTAATGGTGGCACCTTAGCCAAAACATGAGAGCGATTAGACTTGAGCTTTAGACAATGCAATGTATGATTTCCTGATGAAGAAAAACATTCTCCCTTGTGTGGTTCTAAATTATTTTCATAAATATGTGTAACTGTCATAGGAAGTAACATTCCTTATGCTTATATATCTTATGTGAACTATAAAGGAAAACATTCTTATAAATTACATATATAAAGTTTAAATGTAAAGTTAGCATTGATTTTATATGACAAGTGATGATACATTAGCCACAATAAATTGCACTTGCAATATGACTTAACATACCTCTTCTATAGTGGGCCATATAATGACTAATTTTCCCCTATCTTTTTTTCCCTAAACTTCTCTCCATTTCTTTTTCACAGAATGTGGTGTTTATCATTTGGCCTTCACTTGGTGCAAATGCATCATTAACCTCCTTTGTTTTTCCCTCATTAGCTCAAGATAATTAAAGTAATACTACTTGGCACAGGGTTAGTCCAGACTCTGGGTCCACCTGACAGAAAACAAACTCCTAACTGGCTCTCATGGCTTGGAAATCAAGGTGGACTTGTCTTCACTTATGACTACAGTGACATATTTCCTGCTTTGCCAGGTCGGTCCTGGTTTACCTGTGCCTGTTTTAACTCTCAGAGGGGTCCCAGTTTGGAAGGTAAATTATATGTTCTCTCTGACTGTGGCTTCATTTAGAGGGTCAGGAAGTACTGTCAGGCTTCTCTTGTTTTGGTCTTCTCAGTCTCAGTGCTGTTTCCCTCTCTTTGGGCCCTGTCCTTTAATGGCATCTTCCATTTTGTGATCGCGAAAAATGGTTTTTTGGGGGCAGATTTCACATCCTTTCAATGTTGTGATCTTTCTTGATAGCTGTTGCATAAAAGGCCAGGAAAGGAATCTGGTGCCTACATCTCACTCCTTTGTGGGGGAAAAAATCACGTTATCTGAAGTGATTCTTTTGTAAGTTTTTATGTATATTTTATGTTATATGTAAATATCTTAATTTATAAAGTGTTTTGTTTGGTGGTGGTTATAAGACCTACCAGCATAAGGAATTTTACTCCCAGTGACACAACTCTGATGGGCCAGCTAGAAACACTTGACCCCTTCTTTGTTGGTAAGGAGTCGGGTGATTGACAGCCTAACCAGATAGAGTGGTGGATGGAACGGTCCCCAAGACACAATATCTGACACTTGCTTAAGTATCTTAGGTAGTTTCAAAAACAAACTCAAATATAGACCTTGAAATTGGATGACTGTGTTCACATGTATGGTGGCATTCAAGTGACTCAGAATTTCTTAAAGTTGTTTTTTATCACCATACAAATAAAAACACTGAATTACAAATTTTCAGGAATATGCCTATGGCCTTCGGTCCTTCACCTTGTGGGTCTGTATACTCTAATTTTGGGAACATTGGTCTGTCAGTTCAGTTAGCTGAGTGATCTATTTGAATGGGCTGGCAGGAAAGAGCTTCAAGTGCTGCATACAATTCTTTCTTTTGTCCTGCCTTTCTAAGGTAACCTTGTATGTGCGTTCATTCCTTTTTTTTAATTACATAAATTTATTCTTTCACAGTTCTGCAGGCTAGAGGTCCCAAATCAAGGTACCTGCAGGGTGGTTCCTTCTTTTTTTTTTGACATATAAAAATTATATATATTTACAGTATACAATGTGATGTTTTAGTACCTGGATACATACGTGATTAAATCAAGCTAATTAACATATCGGTTACCTCACTGATTTTTTTGTGATGAGAACATTTTAAGATCTATTCTCTTAGCAATTTTCAAGTATATGTGCTGTATAGTAGATTTCCAGAACTTATTCATCCTAACTGAAACTTTGTACTGCTTGGCCAACATCCTCCCAGTACCTCTGCCCCAAGCCCCTGGTAACCACAGTTCTGCTCTGAGTTTGGCCTTTTTACATTCTGTATACTGTGTAAGTGCAATCATGTGGCATTTGTTTTTCTGCGCCTGCCTTCTTATTTCACTTAGCGTAACATCCTCCAGGTTCATCTGTATTGTCACAAATAGCAAGATTTCCTTCTTTTTAAGACTGAATAGTAATCCAGTGTATATATGTGTGTATATGTGTGTATATATATATTTTCTTTATCCACTCATCTGTTGACAGACATTTAGGTTGATTCCATATCTTGGCTATTGTGAATTATGCTGCAGTGAACATGGGAGTGCAGATGTCTCTTCAACATACTGATTTTATTTCCTTTGTGTCCATTCATTCTTGCTCAATATAATAGTGTGATACCTATCATAGAAAAGAATGGCTCAGGGAGTAGTTTTATGGGGAGTTTAGATTGGGAGATGTGAGGTCATTTTGAGGCTTTCGATTTTGGATTTTGATGTTTACAGCCATTATCAAATTATTCTTCCATCCCAGAATGTCAGATATATCCCATATGTATGTAAATATTTATTGAAATATAAATTCAGAGCTTCTTATAGCTAAATAGAAAAGATTCTAGGTTATTATTCATGTTGGGGAATGATAATTAAAAACAAGATCTTCTCCTGATCCAGAAATCCTCTCCACAAAAGTAGTAGAGAAAGGAAACATTTTTATTATTAAATAAGTGTTAAACTAGAATCTGATATGCATCACAGGCAGTCTGTTAAGAGATTGTATAGACAAATGGCACCCCTTGTTTAGCCAAGCCCATACAACCCATTACTTACATGTTTACAAGGTAAACAATGACTGTGTCCTCAAGTAAGAGGACTTGACAGGACCTTTTGTCATACACAGTTCACCGTAACTTTACTGTGGCAATTAGGATGACCATCTGTGGCCTTATCCTGAGAAGAAACAAACTTCCATCTTTATGACTGGAGGTAGTTTTGTAACTAGGAGCAAGGTGTTGTGGAAGTATCTCCCTTAATGTTTACACTTCAAAGAGAAGGTGGCAGGTTCTTGAGAAGCTGACAAAGGGCTATTTAGTTTTCAAAAGGACATATTATATACATTTCAAAGAGTGGGGAAAGTATTTCCAGTTATAATTTTTCTAAAATGCTGTAAGGTAGCAGTCCCCAACCTTTTTGGTACAAGGGACCGGCTTCATGGAAGACAATTTTTCCGTTCCACTGGGGACGGGGGGAGGGGATGGTTTGGGGATGATTCGAGTGCAACCTAGATCCCTTTCATGTGCAGTTTATAGTAGGGTTCATGGTCCTATAAGAATCTAATGCCACTGCTGATCTGACAGGAGGTGTGGAGCTCAGGTGGTGATGCCAGCGATGGGGAGCAGCTGTAAATACAGATGAAGCTTCGCTGGCTTGCCCACCACTTACCTCCTGCTGTGCGGCCCGGTTCCTAACATGCCACAGACTGGTACTGGTCTGCTGCCAGGGGTTTGGGGACCACAGCTGTTAGGAAAAGGAGGGGAGGAAAATCTTTTCCCTTACTTTCAACAGGGAGAATTAAGCCTCTTATTTTTTTATTTATATTTGCCCTTATGCCCCCTTTGTTTGCTTCTATCTTAAATATAAGGACCTGGATCTTGTTAATCTTATAATAGCACTATGGTAAACAAAAGTGATTTTAAATGCTCTTTTAATTTTGTTTTATTTCTTTTAAAACTAAATTGCAGTTTTGTCTTATTCAATGTTAACATTTTAAATTATTAAATTCTACATAAAAATTGGGATTTCTTAAAAGAGTAGCGGTATCAGGAATTCAGCATAAGATAACATGACTATATCACCATGTTATAGCTGAACAGCCTTTGATGCTGGTCAGCTTACAATCTTAAAGCCAAGAAATTAATGGTATAAATGTGACCTCAAGCAGAAAGTTGAACAAAGAATTTTCTCTAAAAAAATTTGTTTCCTGAAGTCAGAGATGGTTTTTGTTTTGCTTTGTTTTGATTTTTTCTTAGAAAAAAACAACTTCACCAGCAGTTAAAACTTTAAAATTTACTTTACTACCCCTCAACAAAATCGAGGCAGACGTCATTTGTCATTTTTATACTAGTAAATGACATAATTCTATTCAAGGAATTAGAATCTAGCAAGGGTTACTTTACTTAGGTCCTGATTTGTTTTTAGTTTTTCTCCTCCTCCTCCTTCTCCTCCTCCTCCTCCTCCTCCTCCTCCTCCCCATCCCTTTCCTTGTCCTGGCTCAGCTTGATTCATTTCCCTTTCATGGATCCGTGAGTAGGCTGCTGTGTGTCTGAGACCCCAAACTGCAGATGAGTCCCTCTCAGCGTTACTATGGTGGTGCTCCCTTGCCTGTACAGCATCTGTACAGTGCGGTCTTATCGTTTGCCAAGCTCCACTTCACATACCTGCTGGCCTCAATATTTTCTAACAGCCATTTCCTCTTTGCAGGAGACCTGAGGGAGGACTGCTCCTCAGTGTGCCACCTTTACTTTATAGCCACAGTCGTCCCATAACCATAGTGCACACACTCTCCCTTGCCGCTCCTCTACAGTCTCACTGCACAGTGACCAGCTTGTTGACAGTTCTTTTGCAGATCACTTAGTCACCTTGGCCAGCCAGGCCTTCTGCCTGCAAGTGGTCACACACTCTGATCTTTCCTGACTGGTGTTTGTTATATATTCCTTATTTTTCTTGAAGTTGCCTTTGGTAGAATGGGAGCACCTTTTATCCCACTCTGAATTTAAGTGAAAAATAATAGCAGCCTGGCTGAGTACTGCTGGAAAAATGTGCTGTTTCCCCCAGCCCTTGTCCCTCCACTCCCCCCTTGTCTTGGTTGGTTGGTTGGTTTTTTTCTTTACAATATTGCTTCCTGCCAGCCTCTCAAAAGTGACTGTGGTGACTGAGATTTTTAGAGAACAACCATTAACTCTTTTCTGTATATTGTGTGGAGAGAATGCCAGTATTTGGAACGTTGAAACCTTAACCATGTGGCATTTGTAATTTTCCTGTTAAGAGTCTCACTGAGTGGAAGTGAGAATTGAAAACTAATCATGTAAATTGCTAAGCTTTGAAAGATTTTTGCAGGATTTCTGCCACTAGATCTCTGTTCCACAAAGAGTACTTTGTGACTGGTAAAGAAAGTAGAAATCCAATTAATATGACTGCCATCTCCACTCTCTAATGTGAAATAGATTTCAGAATTTTTTTGAAGCATGAGCCATTGACTAGATGCCCCTTGCAAAGTAAGCTAATTGTCTCATGTTAGCAATTATTTTAAGAGCTATAAAGGGAATTAGAATTTAAAGACAATGTCTAACATTAGGAAAATTTGTTTTTCTCTTGTTAAGGTTTAAAAGTTCTCAACTGTACATGTATAATTTAACTGGAAACAGTCTTATTCTTTATTATTTCTGATTTTCTTTCTTGCATGGTTCACAAACCTCACTAGGTTATATTGCTTGAACCTTTCTCTGGGCCTTTGAATTTTTTCACTAATAAAATGGACCATAGGCATCTATTCATGGAAGCTCATTATGCCTGTGGAATCACCACCCTTGTGTGTGAATATTTGGATCTAGAATGTCCCATCATCACAGCATGGCAGCTGTGACTCAACTTGCAGTACTTTAGAAACCCAGAGCTGTCTCTTAAAGACAATCATGCTAGAAACTGTGTAGGTTGTATTACTTGGGCAGACCACGCCTGGTTAGAGAAATGTGTGAGCCATAATCCTGCAGTTGTGCTTTTCACAGAGCCCCTACACTGTTGTTGATTAATAAATAATGGGTTGTTTATCTTGGAATTGTTTTTATTGGCAGATACCCTAAAAGATTCAAAGGCTGTCTGTAAATGAAGAATGCCCTCATTGTTTGTTCAGTGCCTTGCTTTGCTATTGTGTGAGGGTATTTTGGGAAAATTTCCTAAATATCAAACCACAAGTAAAATTTAGGCAGTTTTATCCCCAGATTTTCAAATAGGCCGTTTCATTACAACTTGTTTTCAGATGCCTCTCATGGTTTGGATGTATGTGTGTCTGTGTGGCTGGAGGGCAAAAAGGGCGAAGGGATAGATGCAGCCCATAAGTTACAGTCTGGGCTATAGTCACCATCTAATTGTATCAGTCAGAAATTGCTTACATAAATTCAAGGACATTTATGGTTGGTTGACTGTGTGTCTAGCACAAGCTAGCTGCTGAGAATTCAAATATAAACATGTGCAAAGCGAGAGGCAGCAGCAGTCACATGCAGAGTGGGTCAGGAGAGGTTGACAAAGGAGATAAGTTTGGTGGTTGATAGAAGATCACCAAGGTGGCAAGAGCAGAGCAAACTGCATTTTGGCAGGGGAAACAGTGTGTTTGAAGATGTGTGGCAGGATCAGCAGTGGGTGTTCTTGGAACTGTAAGTTGTTCAGTAATGCTGAGCATAATGTGCTGTAGGGATGGCCGTGGGAAAATGGGAATATGGGCCCGGGTACTGGCAATCCTGGGCCCTGTCTCTCAAATAGTCATAAATTCCTCTAGGATAGGGGAAGCCAAATGATGGTTTTGTCATATCTTCCATATCTTGTGTCCTATGGTCAGATGTTCTCAATATCCAGCAATCAAGAGGAGCCTGACAAATCATTGATCTAATTTGGTATCAAGATAGCAGCTGTTGTTAAGTGGGAAGGCTATTTAAGATGTCCCTAATTTTATAAGTGGCCATTTCATTAGTAATATTTTCATGTTGGGATAGCATAATACTAGGGACTCAAATCATGAGGAGACCCTGTGTATAGAGAGAGTGAGGGAGAGTTTTGAGAATGGCTTCTGGCTTTATGACTTGCATGACAAGGAAAATGAAGAAAAAAAAAAAAACCAAAACTCAGGAAGACATATTTTTGTCCAGCACACCATTGCATCCCCAATGCTAGCAAATCATGTTGGCTATGTATTAGGTGTTTAATAATGGTAATTAAACACACATTGCATGAGACATAGCTATTCGAACATCCGAAATTTTAAAATTATTTTTCATGGGCCTTCTTGGCACTACTGCTGTACTTCACAAGAAAGGTTAAAATTAAGATAATTGGTGAAGCAGATAAAACATCTTCCGATGAGGAGCAAAATCTTGAATAAAACTAATTTATAGTGAGTCGGTTTAAGTTGTAGAAGATGGAATTTTTTTAATGCTTTAGAGAATATACACAAAGAACAATAAAAGCATTTTTTTCAATTGAGTTTATTGAATTTATTATGAAGTAACAGGTAGATGGGACTTATTCTATGTGTTTGGAAACCAATACAGCTCATTTTATTTATTTATTTTTATTTTTAAATAAATTTTGTATGTTCAAGGTATACAACATGATGTTGTAAGATATATATATCAATTTATAGTAAAATGGTTACTATAGTAAAACAAATGAACATACCTATCATCTCCTATAGTTGCCCATTTTTCCCTCTTTGGCAAGAACAGCTGTAATCTACTAATTTAGCAAAAATCCTGAATACAATACACTATTAACAACTGTAGTCCTTCTGTTGTACATTTGCTCTTTAGACTTGTTCATCCTACATATTTGCTGCTTTGTATCTCATTTTAATATAAAATAAAATTCAGCTCCGAGAGACAGAGAGAGAGCGTGTGTGTGTATGTGTGTGTGTGTGTGTGTGTGTGTGTGTGTGTGTGTGTTGGGGGTTGTATATAATTAAGTGATAATGATGAAGTTAGAAATCTTTTATTTTTTTAGGTGCTGGTGAATCTGGGAAAAGTACAATTGTGAAGCAGATGAAGTAAGTAGATTTAAACATTAAATTTGTTTTCTATGTTTAAGTTTAACTTTCCATCAAAGGAAGTTAAGGTTCTTTTTTCCTTTTGTCTTGTTTAGAATTATCCATGAAGCTGGTTATTCAGAAGAGGAGTGTAAACAATACAAAGCAGTGGTCTATAGTAACACCATCCAGTCAATTATTGCCATCATTCGGGCCATGGGGAGGTTGAAGATAGACTTTGGTGATTCAGCTCGGGCGGTAAGTTATTAAATTTGTGGGAGCAGGCCTGATTGATGAGTACACAGAATAACTTGCATGTTAATACCATACTATATAAAATAGGCACGTCAACTATCAAGACTGTTTTATAAAAGGAGTCAAAAGGGTAGAAGTGAGTGAAGTGAATTGAGAGCATTAGGAGCGAGTGAAGTAAGAATATATAGGATTGTATAATCTTTCCTTTATTAGCTATGCTTTATCAGATGATTTCATCAACTGAATAATCACTGCAGTATTTTCTTTATAGCATGTTATGTTAGGTACTCCTGTGTCTCCGTTAACAGTTTTCAGTAGTTAGTACTGAGTAAACTGCTTATACTGGCCCTCTTCAAAATCTGTTTCTATAATTTGGAATGCTGAAATGATCTAATTATTTGTGTTCATGCCCAGACTAAAAAGCAATCTAATCTTGAATAATGAAAACAGTATAAAAGTTTGCTTATCTTTGGAATAAGAAAATATTGGCTATGAGAAAACGTGTAGCAGAATTGTAGAGCTAAAGGAGACCATCGGAAACAAGCTAGTTCCATCCCTTTATTTTGCCAAGAGAGAAACTGGAACCCAGGAAATTACGTGGTGGAAAGATTGCTATACAGCTGGTGGTAACCAAGACACACTATGCTTGTGCTTCCTTATTTGGACGAATAGCTTGTTTCAGTTTGATTTGAAACAGGCCTGGACCAATCCATAGGATGCTTGCTTTTTTTCCTTTTCCCTCGGCTTCTGTTTGATTGCTTAATCTGTTTATTTCAAGTTTGTTATTTGTGTATAGCTCATATTTTACTGATTCTTTTTTTAATGACTGATATAAAACTTGACCAGAAACCTTTAGCTGAATCCCTAGCTTAATTTTTAATATTTTTTACAAAGTAGATGAATAATTATATTATTACTATTTATTTTTATAGTTTGCATTCAATGTATATGTGTGCTGTCTGCCTACTAATACTATGAAGATTTTGTGTACAGAGACTATAACTTTCTTTTTGTCTTAGTGGCGGCTAGATTTTTTATTTTTAACATACAGGTCCAATTCATACTTAATATGGATGAAAAATGAATGAAAGGATCATTAGGGAATATACATTGGAGATATTGGTTAAATAAGCCTTTTTTTAATAAGTTACTTTAGTTTTTTTTTATAAGTTACTGGGCCATTTTATTTGCTAAGTTTTTTATTTTAAACAAAGATTTAAAAGCTTAATGTGATTAATTAAAAATTTTCAAGTAGACTTCAAGATCATTTTTAATAATTTATGCATATATCATTTATTCATTCAGCAAATGCTTTTTGAGCTCAGAAGCATTTGCTGAATGAATAAATGATAAATGCCTAAATTACGGAGTATATGGGTAGTAAATAAGGCAAAAAATGATCTGAATATGATCAAACCTTGTTTCACAAAAGACAACTTAGAAGAATGTTATGAACAATTATTAAAAACGATCTTGAAATCTACTTGGAAACGTTAATCACACTAAGCTTTTTAATCTTTGCTTAAAAAAACTATACAGAAGGGAACCACTCTTAGATTAAGGAGAAAGAATTAATATAAATTGCACTTTATAGCAGTGGCAGTTACGGTACTTTAAACCTTTTATCAAATTCACTTATATAGTAGTCTGTATTCAGATCTTATATATGGTTATAAGAGAGGAAAGTTGTAGCCTCCATTTTAAGAGATAATGAAGAGTCAATGCAAGCTGCTTTTATGAGTTCTTTTTCATTTTCGAGTTTCTGTCTCAAGAAATACTGTCTTTTTCTCCTTTTTTAAAAAATTTTTTTAAACATAACTTGGGCTTAGTTTCAAGACTGGAAATAACAACTTTCTCACCACAAGCTTTTTTAATTTTTTTTTTTAACCAGTTTTCTGATACTTAGGAATCTATGTGTGGGACTGTTTTTGCTCATCTTTAGTTTGACCCACTCTTTTTAGACTCTCGCTACCTATTCCCTGGTAACTATTTTCTTCCTACCTTCAGAAGATTACTTCTGTTTGCTTTAGCCATCATTAACTCATTAACACAGATGTCTTCATGTTCCAACAGTGCTTCTGAGTGGTCTCTGCTCCATGTTCTGTGTTGCCTCACCTTTACATTTGCTTTCAAAATACTACTCGACTTTTGGATTGTGCTAAGGAATACAGAGATGAATTAGTCATGGCCTGGATGTGAGGGAGGGACGTTTGAACCTAGTATTGAAACATGAATAAGAGTTTTCTAGACAAAAACGGGAAAAGCATTCTATGAATAAAAAACACTATATTCAAAGGCAGTCAATATATTTCTATTTCTGAAGTACCAGTTCCTGGAAGTATTAACCCTGAGTTGGAGGTTAACCAGATATTTAATTTTGATAAGTACCACAGATTTACTTTCCAAAGAAAAGCAACATGAATAATCTTTTCTAACAACCATGCATCAATGTCTATTTTCCCAGAGTCTCACCCACTTAGATATTATCAACATTTTAATTTTTAACGTCGGGTGAATGAGAAATATTCTTTCTTTTTTGCTTTATTAGTTTTCATGTTTTTGATATTTAGTGAAGTTGAGAATTATTTTAAAACATTTTATCTATTTGTATTTCTCCTGTGAACTCCTCTTAGTAATCTTTACTTGGTTCTATTTAGTTGTCATTTTCACGTTGATTCTTTTTGACTATTAAGGATATTAACCCTTTATTATATATTGCAAATATTTTTGATCAGCATATTTCTTTGACTTTTTTGAAATAGTACTTTTCTAGTTATAGGACTGTAAAGGTTTTCATAATCAATTCTGACTTCTCTGTGTTTTGTTTCCTGTTAGAAAGGCATTCTTCACCTTGCAATTATTTTTTAAAATTCTCTTATTTTTCTAGACTGTTTATAGTTTATATTTATCTCTTCACACACCTGTAAATGTTATTTGTATTTGTTGCTAGGTTGGATCTAAATAAATTCTATAATCTGATCATCTCTTGCCTTACAGCCATTTATTAAATAATCAGTCCATTCCTCAGTGACTTGAAAATGCCATCCTTAGCATTAAATTGGGTGTGTTTCTGGACTCCATTTTTTTTAATTGATGTGTTGTTTTTTCCCCACATCTGTCACTTATTAAATTACTTAACCTCTAAGCTTGTTTCATCATAATAAAATGGAAATAATGATGACATCTACCTTGTAGGGTTGTGAGGAATAATGACATAATGAATATTAAGCACCCACCACATGCCTTGGTCATAACAGATGCTCAATAAATGTTGCTGTAATTATTGTTTATTTTATTATTATTATGCTGCTATTATTGTCAGAATCACATTATTTTAATTTCTATCACTTCATAGGATTAATTGGTATCTGGAAGAGTAAGATCACCCCATCCCATCCTATCATTCTTTTACCAAATATCAAGAGTTATCATGCATTTTTCTTCCAGATGAACTTGAGAGTCAGTTTAATTTCCCCAATCCCTAATTGTCCTCAAATTGAAACAAATTCCAATTACCCCCAGGATTTATTTCAGTCCTCCTGAAATAAAACAAACAACAAAAGCCTGTTGGTATTTTGATTGGTATCACATCTTACTATATAGGTTGATTTGGTGAGAACTGAGTAAACAGATGTAAAATTTTGAGAAATGGTGACTGATTTTCTGTGGTTGCTTCATATTTGGCAGTTACCAGATTTGCAAAAGAGATTGTACATTAGTTATTCAAAATGAGAGGAAACAAAATTGTTTTCAAGGCTGGCATAGAGCAGTCAAATTTTATGCCTAATGTCCTTTCAAGACTTTCTCAAAATGAGGGTTGTCTATCTGTGGATGAAAATATATTGATAATCAGGTTATTATGTTTCTAAGAATGTGAAGTTCAAGAACCATTACATAAGGGCCTAATAGCATGTCCCAGTCACTAGGCATGTAGAACAGTGGTGCTCCAAATGTGGTCCGTGGATCACAAGAATAAGCACAAAATGAGTATAGAAATTAAGGGTAAATGTTTAGATGGTTTCTGTAATTTATATGTTAACTCTGATAGTTTTAAAAATGCAGATTTATGTTTTGTATGTCATTTAATTTTATTTTGCTGGTAGTATTCTGACATAGATTGGAGACAGACAAAAATAAAACAAAACACACTAGTTCTTCATGATAGATAGTTTAAGAAGCATTTGGAATACGTTAGGCTGAAAGGAACAGAAAACCTTGCCTTGAGTTGACCTAATCCTTCTTTTCCCCCCAAGCCTCAGTATGCTCCTGTATAATGGCCACTTTTCTGTTCCAATAATTTTGTTGCTAATTTTTATTAGTTAGTTAGTTTATGTGTGTCTGCCGCATTTGCCAGATAGCTTTTGAGAAAGGTTGTATCAATTTATCTTCCTTGCAACAGTGTATGAGTGCCTTTCCTTAGCACTCTGGGCAGCCAAAATTTAGGAGTCGTAGATTTAAAAAAAAATTTGCTAATTTGTTGTCATATTATTACATTATATGTTAATTTAATTTGCATTTTTAATTTTTAGTGTAGTATGGTTTTCCATATCTTTATTGATTATTTTTATTTCTCTGTGTCTTGTGCCTTTATTCATTTACCTGTGGGAGTCTTGGTATTTGATTATCTATTTTCTTTGTTATATGTACATATATATTAACCTTTTGTCCACTAATACAAATGTTCTCTCACATTTTGCTTATTACCTTTAATGTTTTGGTAAGACTGTTTTTTTTTTATTTTTTAAATCTTCTATTATTTCTTCCATTATGTTTAAATGTAGAATATTCTCTCTCAACTGAAGATTTACCAAGTATTTATGCTATTTTTGAAGTTTTTTAGGGGAGTGAATTTTAACATTTGTTTCTGTGTTTGTTCTTTAATCGCTCTGAAACTTGTTTTGTTGTATGCATGGAGTAAGGATCCCCATATCATTTTATTCCTCTTCAGGTGGCTATCTAATTATCCATCAGTGTTTTTTTAATTATTGTATCCTTTCCTACTGATTTATCTTGCCCAAATTTATCATATACATTCAGATTTGGGATTTTTTTTCTCCTGTTGATCTACATTAATACCAGACTATTCTACATCAGCAGTCCTCAACCTTTTTGGTGCCAGGGACCGATTTCATGGAAGACAATTTTTTCATGGACTGGGGGAGAGGGGGATGGTTTCAGATGATTCAAGCACATTACATTTATTGTGCAGTCAAACCTCTCTAATGATAGTCTGTATTTGCAGACTATCCCCAGTGCTAGCATCACCGCCTCAGCTCCACCTTAGATCATCAGGCATTAGATTCTCATAAGGAGCGCACAACCTAGATCCCTTGCATTATGGTAGGGTTCCTGCTCCTATGAGACTCTAATGCTGCCGCTGATCTGACAGGAGGTGGAACTTATGCGGTGATACCAGGGATGGGGACTGGCTGTAAATACAGCTGCTTTGTTCTGCTCACCTGCAGCTCACCTCTTGCTGTGCAGCCAGTTCTTGACACGCCATGGATAGGTATCAGTCTGCGGCCGGGAGTTGGGACCGCAATTCTGCATATTGTAGGCTTTTAATATCTGATAATATCAGCCCTCTTTCCCCAGTCTTTTTCAAAATGTTGCTAGTTATTTTTGCTTGTTTCTTCCAGATGAATGTTTGAATCATTTATAGTAGTATTCTGGTTTATGTTTGAAAAGTAAGATGAAGAAGCTTATGGTTTTTTATGATTTTGATTCTGAGAAATATTGATGTATGTATGTGGCAAAATAATATTAACTATCATTTCAAACTAGTATGTGCTTCTAGCACAATTTATTTCTGCTTCTCTTAATTCACTTATCAGTTATCACATATTTCTGTATCTCTTTTGACAACAGGTTCTGTTGTTGATACAAAGGACAGTTAAACATCAATATTTCTCCATTTTATTTTTAAAATGTCTATACATTTAAAATAGATTTATACATTTCTAAGATTTGTAAATATATGCATAAATATGTAACACATTTATCACTAATTTCCCTTCTTGACATAAGCTTATGCTTTATGGTAGATTCACTACAATTTAGTCAAAAATTTTGCTCTCTGCAATTCAGTTAAAATTAACTTAAATTGTTTTATTTTTAAGCTTTTTCCTCTTTTTGAGCAATCTTATGGGAAAAAATAAAAATGACTTCATATTTCTTTGCCTCAAGTCATTTTAAATTCGATTACATTTGTGTTTTTAGAGAAAATGTATTTTATATTTACATATTTTTTAAAAGCAACTCTTTAATGTCTGATATTGGCACCCCGAGCCATAGAGTGATGAATCCATTAAAGTTCTTAGGAATTTCCTTCAGGATACACTTCTATGAGAACAGTATAGGCTGTCTTAGACTTATAAGAGTGATAATGCATGCTGTAAAAATGTGGTAGATTAAATATATAAATTGGCTAATGTTATTAATGAAATAATTAAACTACACTATATTGAAACAGGATTTCCATACGTCCGTCAGTCATGACATCAATATATTACCCCAATGGGCAAAGTTACAAAGCTGTCATTATTTTTTCACACTCCTTTATTATATTATTTAGCTTGTACTTTAGAGGGGCTTTCTGGTATTTTCTATTTAAAGTTTAAATCTCGTACATAAATTATGTCTGCTGTATAACAATAGATAGTCATCTGGCCTTTGCTTAGAAACCTTAACCTCCCACTCCCCTTTTTTGTTTTTTAGATGGCTTTGATTGTTAAAAAGTGTTCCTCTTACTGAGTTGAAATCTGATATCTTTTGCTTTAAGAATGTTCCTTTTTCTGCTCTGTAGTGAGACAGGAACTCTACTCTTTCTTACCTTTTATGATTATTAATCAGTCAGAGGATAGCCATTGTGGTCCCTCGAAGTCTTCTCTTCCCCATGCTGGGAAGGCTCATGTGCAGTCACTACATTAAGTGCAGGATGCCAAGTGTTCCCTGACCACTGGGAGGGATGACCTGTTATTTGTCCCTTGACAAAATGGCATTTCATAGGTCCTTCCTGAGTTCTCACACACTTACATGAACTAGAGTTTACATTCACTAAATCATCTTTTTTTTTTTTTGGTTATTAGTAATTTGAAAACATTTATCTTAGCTACATCCAAGGATTTTTCCTTGCTACTCTTAAATAATTGCCTGGCAAACAACATTTCTTTCTTTTTAACACCACGAAAGAGTTCCTTTGAACTGCTTTACTAACTTGTAGCCCTCCTGACCAAACACCAGTCTTCCCTTCAGTGATCCCTCTGCTTTTTCTACCCTGTGTCACACTGTTTTGATGCACTCACGTTTATGTTTGTACATGTTCTTAAGTAATTTTGTTTCATATAAATCTTGCGAAGACCTCACTCCATGTCAAGATCAGATCATTGTCATCATTCTGCAGTTTTTAAATTTGTCCTGTTTTAGACCGTGGCTAATTACTAATTGTTGATTTACTAATGTGTGCAATTGGGTGATTAATTAGCCATGGAACTTTAAATAAGCTGCTTAGCCTCTCTGTGCCTTGGGATCTTTTTATACTAAACAAAAGATTAGGTAGAATAGTTTCTACAGTGCCTTTCTGCTCAAATTTATTATCTGAAAGCTCATCTACAGACATCTGAATGTTCTGCTAATGACATGGAGGTGAATACTCCAATTAGTTTTTCAAAGAGAAGAAGCTATTTTATTAATACATTTTGTGAAGGAGAGACTTTTTAAAAAAAATTTATTTGAGGTTTACAACTTGATGTTATGAGATACATGTAGGTAGTAAAATGGTACTATTGTGAAGCAAATGAACATATGCATCATTTCACATACTTTTTTGTGTGTCAAGAGCAGGTAAAATCTACATATTTAACAAAAATCCCTAATACAATATAATTTTATTAACTATAGCCCTCATGTCATGTATTAGTTCTCTAGATTTGTACATCCTGTGTATCTGCTACTTTCTATCCTTTGAACTACATCTCCCCATTTGCTTTTCCTCCCACCTGCTTCTGGTAAACACTGTTTTATTCTCTGTCTCTGTATATTTGACTTCCCTCCCCCCTTCTTTTTTAGGACCTGGAGGATATTATAATATGTGAAATAAGCCAGACACAGAAAGAAAAATATTGTATGATCTCACTTATGTATGGAATTTAAAAAAAGAAGAGACATTTTTTAATTCCACCGAGAGTGAAATTTATAAATGTAGCTTCCAGAGTTTCTTATGTCTTTTCTTCAGGCCTTTTCCTGAAAGTTTGAAGAGAATGTGATTTTGTGACCCATACTGTAGGGCTTTTCTGTCAAAAACTTTATTGAAATTGAATGAAAATATTATAAGGAAAGCTCATTTAAAAACTTAAGTGGAAAGTACTTTTCTAAAATAGAGAAATTATGTTTGTAGTTTAATAAATAAAAATGGTCAAATTCAGAAATTTCTCATGTATAGGTAATTGTTTGGAAAATTGAATAATTGTTTACTGGAATTAAGTTAATGGTGCTAAGAATGCACCATTCATGCTAAAACATGTTATGTGGGGTTTATTAAGGATATTGTGCACGTGTTGCTTGCTTGCATGCATCTCTTGTGATTTACTAAAAAGGGAAACATATGCTTGAATAATATGTTCCCATGCTGAGAGACTTAATTATTTTTCATTATGGGTTCCAGCTGAAAAGAAAATTTTTCACAAATTGGCAACAGGATGAATTTATACTGTCAGCTAGAACACTCTGCTAGCCTCTGTCACTAAATACTGCTTCTCTTCTGTACACCTTATCATAATGTGTACCATCATTTCATAAGCATCTGCTACAACATTTTGGAAGAATGCCTCTTGAGAGAAATTAGGCATCATCTACCCAGTTAACATAAAGCTACATTTCTCAGGCTAACGAGAATTCTCTGAAGCTAGAGAATTCACATCTCTTTCTTTTTGTATTAATTGTGTTATTACCTGGAGACTAGAGTTATGTTACCTGGTATGGTAGCTGCTACCCACATGTGGCTATTGAGTACTAAAAATGTGTCTAGTGTGAAGTGAGATGTGCTATATGTGTAAAATATATACCAGATTTCAAAGACTTAATATGTATAAAAAAAGAATATGAACTATCTCGTAATCATTTTATATTGGTTACGTGTTGAAATATTCTTATATAGGTTAAGTAAAGTATGTTAAAATTAATTTCACCTGGATTTTTGTTTTTACTTTTTTTTTAAACTATTAGAAAATTTAGATTGCATTAGTGGCTCGCATTATATTTCTCTTGGACAGCACTGATCCAGAGTGATTGATTACTTGTAGATCAGAATAACTGTGACTATTAGTAGCCTCAAAATTTAACTTTGTATACAGTATTTCTTAATTTATAAATTTTTCTATGCTGTCTTCTGCTTGTCATGAGTGTTTCTACTCTAAAAAGATGTGCTTGTTTTGTTTTCTCTGTGTGGATCAGCAACTCCTGCCCCATTGAGTTTAATGTGTGCATACCTTAAGGTCTCCTGAAAATCTCAGACCATTCCATGATATTATTCTTGCTTACTCCACATTGATTCCTCTCTTTTCTGAACTTATTTTGCATCTATAAAGTATGTGAGAAAGCTAACACTTAATTAGATTATATCTTAAAGTCATCTCTAAAGGTGTTATGTGTTTTGTAGATTAGAAGCATTTTGGGAAGGGAGTAGCAAGACATAGGTTCTTCTGTTTTCTCTAAAATGATCATCTTCAGTACAACAAGCTGTCAGTGAGTAGTTGGTTAATGTTCCCTTCATGAGCTATAACTTCAGTCATTTTTCCAGCTTCCTAATGTCTTGAGAGGTATTACCAATACCAAAAAACATAGGTTTATGATTTATAATTATGCTCTTTTGGTTAAGCCAATTTTAAGTGGTACTTTAGAGAAAGAAAAGTTATGACATGTCAGTAAAAAACGTGAAGGAAATTCACTATTGCATTTTTAAAATTTATAATGTTCTCGTTTGTACTTTTTATCTCTAATGTCTACCTTTTTACTTTAAAAAAAAATGTTCTTGAATATTCAGGATGATGCTCGCCAACTCTTTGTGCTTGCTGGAGCTGCTGAAGAAGGCTTTATGACTGCAGAACTTGCTGGAGTTATAAAGAGATTGTGGAAAGATAGTGGTGTACAAGCCTGTTTCAACAGATCCCGAGAGTACCAGCTTAATGATTCTGCAGCATAGTAAGTAATCATAACTTCAGAACTAAACTATCATGAATAATTACTTGCAAGTCAAATATACCTCAAAGTCAATTTTATTGCATAATTGGCTGACACATTCTTGTACAACCTAGGATATTCAGGATGACAATATTTGAAAACTTTCTTTTTTTGTGTGTATTTGTACGTGGTAATGCTGTTATTTCTTATGTGTTCAGTGGTGTCTCAAGAGACTCAAGCTTATGTAATTTTAATTGAAACATGCAGAATGGGACTGTTTCCAGTATATTTCCAAGAAAGTAATTGGAATGTCCCAAAATTCACTCTGAATTTAGGTGTATCTCTAGTTTACTTGGGGCTAGCCAAATGAGAGAGTAACTGATTAGAGTTCTTTTCATTATACTAATGGCGCCTGAAATGAGGTACTTGCTCAATGATAGACACCTTAAGTAGGGATTTTTGGAAGGGATGCATGGTAATCCTAAGATATTTTCTCACTAAGTAAAATAGCTCTGCACTTGAAAATTCTCAATTGTGTGTGCTCTGTTGTATTAGACACTGTTTACAGATATTTAAGTACAGTTTTTGGAAAAAAAAATTTGCCTTGATTTTCTGGGCAGTGGCCCCAGAAAGTTTGCACAAGTTATAATAAAACCTAATCAGGGAGCTTTCTGTTTGGTAATCTACATAGAATTTTTAAAAATCAAGTATTCCCATAATTTGGTACAAATACTCAAAAATGTCAGATAAGATATGTGTAGCATTATTTGGTCTTTAAAACATGTGCTGCACATTCATTTTATTTTCCAAAATTGTTCCATTTTCTTAACAGAGCTGTTGGCTCTTAGAGACACAAGTAAGGATTAGATAGATGACAGGTGTCAGAAGGTCTGGGTAAATGCATGCACTCTGCCACAGTGAAAAAAAAACAAATGGGGTATGGTTCCTGAGTACCTAATTATCTTAAGATACATTATTTGTTGAATGTCAGAGTAGGCACTGTGTTTTACATGATTTAGTGTGAGTGAATAATAATACACATCATTGTGTCACCCACAGCAATCTTTATAAACATATATTTCTTACTCTACATTTTATGCTTAGATAAATCATATGTATTATTACATATGTGATTTTTATATATGTGTGTAACTTATTTTTATTGAATATATAGCCCATCCCTCCAACTGATTTCATCACTTCTACAAGGAAATATTCTTTTACCCACTGAGTAGTTCCTTGCTTCCCTGTCTTAGATACTCATAATGCGATGTATTTTTCCTTCAGATTTACATTTATTTTGAGGTTATTTGATTCATATTTATGTTCTGATTCTTTGATTATTTTCTGTCTCTGCCACTACACTGTAAGTTCAGTAATGTCTGTTTTTGCCTAATGGTGTATCCCCATGTAGTCATCCCTCAAGATGATATTGTTTAATAATGAATGGATTAATAAACAAGACTTCACTGAGGTTAAAAGACAAATTAGGAAAATTACTTAGAGGAAGAACACAACACTTAAGCCATAATATTTGCTTTGGCACCACTAGCATCTGCAGCGATATTTAAATAGGAATCACTATTGTAGTGAGAAGATTATTCTGAACTGAGCCCAGCAAAAGGAGCTACTTCAATAATTAAGGGGTGCTCCTTGGTGATGATAGGTTGAAGTCCTCTTCCTCACCATAGGGGGGGACTTCTAGACTCCCTCAATCTCTTGAACAAGACCCTCTCTCCTGTACACACTTCTTGGAAATACATTGATAAAAATGTGTTGCTTTGGCTTCTTACTTCATTTCTAGATATTCTGGCCTTAAGATGGAATAATGCAGCCATTTTTTAAGAACGAAGGAAGTAGTAGAAACTTTTTCTCCATAGTGGTTAGAGAGCATCTTGATTTCTGAGTTCTTGCCTAGAAATGGTGGGATGCTGCCAGGTTGCTCATTAGGACTGTGATTGTTTAAAATGATTGGACTTTTCACAGTGCATTTTCCCCTTTTTTGTCTTGTTGAAATATAAATATGTATTATTTTTAGAGACTATTAGAACTACAGCATTTTTAAGCAAAGGAATCTATCTGTGAGTAACCAGAGCACGTTTTAAATGAGTTGCTCCCTATTTTAAAGGGATAATAAGTAAAATCTTGCCATGGCTTGTTTTATTTGTTTATTAAATCAGATTTTCTTACAGTAAAATATTATGTATGTGGAATTAAAAGCACAGATAAAGTACTGGGAGATTATCACCAATGTGATAATAAAATTCTCTTAAATTTAGTAAAAGGTAACTCAAGCTGTTATCTCTCCATGTATTTTGGTATCAACACCACTACATATACTTGGCTGTCTAAAACATTTTTGTTACTAATTCAGTATTTGTTACTAATTCAACTCTATCTCCAACAAATCAAATAAATTGAGCTCCTTTTGTTTGCAAGACCAGGTTCTAAATGGCCATGCAGCAGAGGGTAATACCAACTTAAATTTGCAGTGGTTGGCACCTCTCTATACCTAGATTTATGTTCTAAGTTATTGGTCATGTTACTACTCTAGTATTACAGAACGCTGCAGTGATACTCCCCACATCCAGCTGACCTTAAGGACTGATTCCAGCCTTCTCCTTTAAGGTTGTACTTAGCTTGCTAGTGTCCTTACTCTCCAAGAAAGAAAATGGACTATTTTTGTCTCTATGCTGACTTACAGCTTCTCCTGGTAGCAGTAACATTCCCTTTTTTCCATCCCATTTTTCATGGTTCTATTTGTACCCCTCACTATCAGTGAATCCTTCTTTAATCACTAGGGTCCACATTAATCTCTCCATATCTGGACTTTTTGTGAATTATTGACTCTACCATATAATTTAACACAAAATAATTTACTCTCTTACATTGAATGGTATGCTACCACTACATTTTTACGTCACAACGTATTTAGCGTCATTGGCAGAGAGTATTAGATGAGTGACTTAATGTGGCTATTGATTTAGAGAGGTAAAATGCAGAGTAAAGGAGCACGTGCAGTGTTTTCCTGTGTGTAACAGAAGACTGGTTAAAAAGAAACATCCCATTCAGCCTTTGGCCAGAGATTTCCTCACTACTTGCTCTAAAATTAAGACTTTTAAAATCATCAACAAAAGAGTGCTTCCTGGAACACAGTGCTACATAAAAAAGTGTGATAAAAATGTTTTGGAAACAAACTCATGGTGTGCATTAGTTTGGGTGTCTTTTTAAAAAGTTATTCTCTTTCCTTTGAATCATTAATCACTGTCCTAAGAAACAAAATACATGTTTTAAAAATACTAAAAGAGCTTTGTGGCTGGAGGAAAATAAACATTTTTATTTCAGTGGGAGTATATAAGATATAAGCTTAAACTGGTTGTTTTATAAATCATTTACACAGAAACTTAAAAACTTTTAGTGATTTCAGAGTATTGCATGTATTGAAATGTGTTTTACTCTTTGTTTAAGATGATCTTTATTGGCTATATTTACTGTTAACATATCATTTTGCTTATCTTTTTCAGCTATTTGAATGACTTGGACAGAATAGCACAACCAAATTATATCCCAACTCAACAAGATGTTCTCAGAACTAGAGTGAAAACTACAGGAATTGTTGAAACCCACTTTACTTTCAAAGATCTTCATTTTAAGTGAGTAACTTGGAAACATATAATTTCTAAATTTAAATGTAAAACACATTGCCTTAGAAATAAAAGGTATAATAACAGTTTACAGCATTTTTACAGTTAGAAATTATAGTTGGAAGAAAGCTTTTCTTAGATGATTGGACAAAAGAATTTTGAGGTGAAAGAGGGCAAAAAGAAGCATTTTCAGGAAGAATATTTTTATTTTTATTTAAGAAAAAATAGTCAGGCAAATTCCTTTTGCCTATGGTTTTTACAGTGATTTAAACAAAAATAGTTTTTGGCTTCAATTTCTAAGTAGAAAATACTGCTCTAATATAGTGTGTTTTGGGAAAGTGTTGCCATCTATATTTAGGTAAAAAGAGTTTTAATGATAGAACATATGCTTATTTATGGAAATGTTAAAAAAAGGGTGTACCTTTTTAAAATTTTTCATGAAAATTTTTATTCATAGGGAGCTGATGTTTGCACTTTTTCATGTTCATTTAATTTCAAGTATACTGAATATTAACTTACTGAGGTCTGCGCAGAGACACACTGAATTGTAGCCGTTAGAAATGGAAGGGATCTTGGAGTTCATTTTGTTCTGTCCCCTCATTTTATAATGAACCAGGCTTGGGGAAGTTCAGTAAAACATTACATTCAAATTTACAGAACTGCATTTCTCTTTTTCCGATAAATAACAGCTTTCAAGGTATGAGAAAAACTGTTAGACTTACAACCAAATGTAATGTTTTAATTTTCAGATTCTTGTTTTATCTGTACAGTCTTCCTGGTCAGTTACTTAATCTATTTTATCCTTCCAGGTCACCTGCTACCTGATTTTAGGTATCATGACTTTCTTTTTCTAAATGCCCCACTTACTAACTTTGCTGTTCACTCAGTCAAAATTGACATTAAGTGTGCATTATCATTCATCATTTCTCTTCACCTTATTCTAGTTAAAATTATGGAAAAAGTGGTTGCATATCTTGTATAAAGATATATACGTGCGTGAGATAATTTAACATCACAGGATTTTCTAGTAAAGCAAAACTTCTGTGTTTTCATAGAAATCTCAGACGACTGTCGTGTTACTTGATCTTTAAAAAATGCTGATTAAAAATAATTTACAGATATTTCTTTTTTCCCCCTTAGTATTATTTGTTTCAGTACGTTGAAGCTAAACAAAGGGGCTAGCAGAAGCTCTTTTTAAAAATCTGCTAGTTTCTCATAATTCAAATTCATTTAAAATGTCACATTTCCTAAGTGCCAGTTAAGTGTTCAGCAGAAGGGACACCAAGCACAGAGCCCTTAAAGAGCTTGTGAGGGAGGCCCTTCTGAGTGCCAGTGCCTAGTTTATATAAATATGATAGAGTCACCTTATTCATACTATATTAAAACCCATGCATTCCCTACATTCCCTATACCCTATAAATTTTCACTAATAAATATTCTTGGAAGTAAAAATAATAAAAATTCTAGAATTAAATGCATTGTAGATATATAGGGTTTTTTTGTTCTTATTATTTTTCTTGGTTTAACAGATAGATTTTTTTTTTTTGTTTTTTTAACCCAACTAGGTTGAGATTGATTTTAAGGAAGATTGCAGCCGCAGTCATGGGCATCAATCAGATGCCGTCTCACTTATGCAGAGCTGTATAGATATGTTGACTCAAACTGAGCACACTCCAGTTGTCGCTGTAGAAAATCAGATTACAAGAGACATTTATGATATTTTTTGTGAAAATTTTTGTAATTTTCATACTCCATATTTTTCTGAGTTTTAATTTTTTAGATACTATGGGGGATTAGATAAATCATTTGTTATCAGCTTATGATATATTTTTTTCAGATTATGTTTAGTGGAGTTTTTGGTTTCTTTGTAGAAATTCAAACTTCACAAGTCTGTGTTACTGTATCCCCTTAGCTTTTACCCCACTCTATCCCCATAATACCAAAAAAGTAGAATAAAAGAAAGGGAAAAAAAAGCAAAAACAACAAACTGTTAAATCATTCTTAGTTTGTCAAAAAGTAATTTATCTGCATTTGGTCTGCAAATGGAGTGTCCTATATTGTTATTGAAATTATTTTCCTTTTTTCCTTTGATTAAAAATTATGATTCAAGATAATCATTCTAAATAAGCTTTAATATGAATTATGGATTACACTTTGCTTCTAATGCTCTGAAACGGTAATGATAATAAAGCAGAATCTCCAAAAGCATCTTGAAAAAAGCTTCCTAGTCAGAGATAAGAAATAATTATCAGTTCACGTCATAAAGAAAGTTCACTGTTACAAGTTGTGAGCACAGTTAAATACATGCAACTATACCTCTGATTGCTTCCCTAAGTATTTTAAGTATAGTATATTTATTACTATCATTTGTCAATAATTTATCAGTGGTTCATGTCATTGAATTTCTACAGCATTAAAGTTTAATTTCAATTTTAAATTAAAATTGCCACTTACCCCCAAAAAACAAACATTGCTCTGCTTTCTTAAACAAAGATATAGATTATAATTAGTTTATCTGGCAACATTAACTTTATGCTTTAATACATGGTGTGGTTTTGCATATGCTTTTTTTTTTTCTGTTTTCCTTTTTTTGTAAGCTCTCAGTGGACATTTTTTGCTGCTGATATTATCTCTTATTGAAATCATTTACCTTCTTTTAATCTGCTTATTACTACTTCTAGAATATTGAATAACATGTCTGATCTGGGGACTGTTGTCATATTTATCTTAAAAGTGTGAAGTGATTTTAATGATAGGTAAGTTTACTGTTAGAATGAGACTTTCAACTTTTAAACCTAGTGCACTTTAGATTCTGATTTTTTGTTTTTTGTTTACCGTGTTTTAATAAGCGTGTTCTAAAGCAAACTTAAATTATGCTCAGTTAATGGCTTACAGTAGTCCCACCTTATCTGTGGGAGATACATTCCAAGACCCTGGGTGGATTTCTGAAATCACTTATAATAATGAACCCTACACACACACACACACACACACACACACACACACACACACAGTATTTGTGTATGCATACATACCTATGATAAAGTTTAATTTATAAATTAGGTACAGTAAGAGACTAACAGAAATAACTAATAATAAAATAGAACATTTATAAAGTTATGTGAATGCAGTCTCTGTCTCTCAAAATACTGTAAATATTTTCAGAGCAAGGTTGACTGTAGGTAACTGAAACTGTAGAAAGTGAAACCATGGAAGGCGGGGTGGGGGGAGGGACTATTGTATTTCTAATCCGTATAATCTGAGGAGAAAATTCATGGAGTTGGGGTTAGCAAGTAAGGATTCTAGACCTAGTTTCCCCTTTTAATTAGCTGAGCAAATTTGGTTGAAATTCTTAACAGAGAGACTATTACAATCTTGCCTTTTATCTGAGACTTAAAGATAGAGTGAGTTATTGCCTGTAAAAAAAGTTATAAAGGTAAGAACTCTATAAATGATAATAAATGGCAATGGCAAACGTTAAATCAATTATTTGGTGCTTAAGACAATCTGACTATATACAATTTACTTTTAATCTGGGTTAGATGCACTCTTAAACATTTATTTCCAGACCATACTTTCCACTTCCAGCCTAGGTTTTTCAAAATTGTCATTTCAGCATCGTTCAGTAAAGTTGATTCTCTTCATGTCCTTCCAGGAAGTCCATTTATCTTACTCCATTTAAGCTCCTAGGGTGATGTAGACTTTCAAAGGATATATTTAGTTCCTGTTTTCATTTACTGACTTAAAGATAAAGACAGGTTTGTCAGGAACTTCAGATAAACTTTGTTTTATTTTGGATTTGAATTCTGTTAAATTACTATCATTGCTAACATACGGTTCCAACTTTGCTTTTTCTATGTTAAATAAGCCTCAGATGAATGAAGGCAGAAATGCATTTAGAGTAATTCTGCTGGGAACTCTTTTTTAAGAGACAGGGGGTCTTGAATTTCTGGGCTCAAGCGATCCTCCTGCCTGGGCCTCCCAGAGTGCTAGGATTACAGGCATGAGCCGCCGCCCCTGGCCCTCTGCTGGGGACTCTTGAGTGTGCTCATCATTTTGTAGTTCTGTGTGTGTTTTTTGTTGTAAGTCTTTGATTTTAATTGCTGAATAAAATTTCAGGTTCACTTATCTTTTTGTATGATTGGTATTAAATTCAAAATGAGGCAATAGGGCATTTCAATTTAAGAATTCATATTATCACCTCTGTGACTAGGCACTTGATGGCCAATGTCTCTGTGGAGTATTTTGCTTTAATTAAAGAATCGACAGTTTTATTTTACTATATTTTTGCCAGATATAAAGCATCCCTTCTATAAAATTACCATAAGACAAGTTTCTACTCCTTTTCTATAGTAGTATAAATGCGTAATATATTTTGGAATACAACATTGTATTTATGAGTTTGATATCCATATATGGTCAGCTAGCTTTGTGCTAGTCAGTTTTGGTCACAGTAGTATTGATGATAGGTCCAAGGATAAGTCAGCACCTGTCGGAATGTCCAGCATCCCCTTCCACTCCACTGTCCAAAAATCCCTTAAGAAAACTCAAATTCAGTTCCTATTTGATGTTAGTCAAAAGTCTTATCTTTTCATATAAAGGAGAACGTACCATATTTTTTGCTCTCTTTTTCTTAAAAAATAGAAGTTCAGAATTTAAAGAACAGCATATAAAATAATTAAGCTATTTCTTACGTCTGTGTGGAGCAGTAAATAATGTTTGTACATTTTTATCTGCCTTTTCATGGGAAATGAAGGCAGTGAACAATTAGTGTTTCTTCTAGATATTATCTTCATCTGTCTCTTTCTAAATGCTAATAAACTGTTAAGCATAGTCTGATCATTTGTAATATCAGTTCTTAATCATTTTTGCTCCTTGGCTTATGGATTAATTCTCAAAAGGAGGATGGTCCCCAGACCAGTAACATCAGTATCTTCCACCAAAATTTGAAAACTACTGACTTAGACTAAAAGTTCTTTGTTTATGACCAATATACAAAACTAACCATCACGGAGAGGAAATATGGGATGGAGTTGGATTGGGTTGTTATTTTATATCTGGGTGGATGGGAAATATGTGACATTTAATCAGAGAAGTCATCTAAGATAGGTTATCTTTTTGGTAAATTTATTTCCAAATTATATTCCTAGAGAGTTTAACAAATGATTACCCAATTAAAATAGTTTTAATTTATTTTCTTTACTTTTGTTCTTGTTTAATCTTTATTACTAGCTATCCTTTTTGTATCTTAACCATTTTGATTTGTTTTGTAGTAGAAGCATTCTGTTATATAGGTACTTAAATTTAATGAATGATTTACTAGCTAAACCAAAAGCATGAAGACTGCTTAAATGGTGATAAAAGTAACAATACTAGCTAATGTACTCAGATTCAGTTTATAGGCCAATACCGCTCTGTGGGGAAAATTCTTTTTGCCTGGGAATTAAATAGGGACTGTTTTAATTAGTGTACCATTTAGATAAATGGAGCCTTTAAAAATGTACCAGTTCACATAGTGTTTTCATTATATAAGTGGTTATTTCTAGGTTGCATAATGTGGTCAGTACAAATTTAAACTTTTGTTTAACTTTATAAACCCTTGTAAGAAAAAAAAGAGGTAAAGACCATCATTGTCTTTATATTCATTGATGTGTTACTACCTCATTCACTAACCTACAAAGGTTCATATTGTGTAAAAATTGAGTTTTTTCACTCTAAATTTCAAGACTATTCACTTGGGCCACCCATGTATTTCATACTTCAATTCTCATTTTTTTCTATACCATGGTTTTATTTTTTTAAGTAGGCAAACCTGTTGGCCCCATCTGAATTTGATTTGCTAGCCCTGCATTTTCTTACCTGGAGTGGTTTCTCTTTTCCATCATAGTCCTGTTTATTGCCTCTGAGAGAAAACACTGTTTTGTAGTAGGAAGAGAGAGGCCAGGTCCTCTGCCTCTAATGTTCCATGACTATGACAGATTGAATATGTACTCTTTGATCTCTGCACTCCCCAGTTGCTTTATGTGACTTCTCAGTGTTTACATATAGTACAGTCCATTCATCTGTATTTACTTTAATGTTTTAAGTGTTCTCATTAGTGAATGTCTTGGTTTTTGAGAGTATTTTTGTTTTTGCTTTTGTTTTAGAGACACCCTCCATCCCTTCAGTCAAAAATTTTTAAAAACCCAGCAGGCTTTTTTCCCCTTTGATAAAGCCAATTTGTGACATTGTTCTTCTCCCATAAAGTCCTTCTCTCCTTTCTTCCCATCCTGTATTCCCCCAGCTATCTGGAGTATTTTTGTTAGCATTACAGAACTCCTCAGAGCTTTTGAACATTTAATTTGATGGCAAATCATTATTTTTCCTCTGACAGAATGTTTGATGTGGGCGGTCAGAGGTCTGAGCGGAAGAAGTGGATTCATTGCTTCGAAGGAGTGACTGCCATCATCTTCTGTGTAGCTCTGAGTGACTATGACCTGGTTCTGGCTGAAGATGAAGAAATGGCAAGTGGAACCACTTTTAAGGGTTGAGCATGAAATATGAAGAGCTGGCAATGTTGCCAAGAGTTTTTCTAAGAAAAATTCTTGAGAAATTCTTACTAATGCCTGAATTATTTGAAAGTTCAGAGTCTTTCCTGTAACTTTTCTGTTTGCATAACGAAAGGGAAGTTTACTCAAGAAGCACATATGGAGCTGGAGTAAAAGGAAAACATTGAGAGTCGACCTCACCTTAACCCTATAAGCTTAGCTGTGCATTTTCTATATCTGGTATCTACATAGTGAATGAAAATGAAGTTAGTTACATAGTAGCCCAAGGCTTATTTTACATCATTTGTTACTTCTGCCAGTTTAGTAATCTTTGAGATATATCGTGCTTTGCTATTGCCATGTAATTTTCAGATGTGTTTCAGTGTACCATTAATCTGAGGGAAATATTTTTAAGTAGAATTTTAAAAGTCTGTCATTTCAAATTTAGTACAAAGTGAGAAAAAAAAGAGATAGAAATGGCAATTTTGTATTTTTAAAATCAAGTATATGCAATTATAGTATGATAGACCACACGGTCATTTCTCTCATTTCAGCACTGTAAAATATATCAGTATCCTTTTTGACTACAGATCTTGCAAGGGCAGGAAACAGGAATTGGAAGTCTCTTTCCCTAATACTTAGAGTTTTGGGATAATTTGGTTTCAGCTTGTTCAATTTATTGATCTTTAAAAACCTCTATCTTTTAATGGAAACTTAGATGAACTCTGTAACAATGACATTTCTTTTCGGATGTTCACACCAGCATCCCTAGATTATAACATCCTGCCGCAGGGTGTTCCCAGGCACAGCACACGACAGAGTGGGCACTCAGCAGGTAATGGCTGATGCAAAAAGTGATGAGCGGTGATTAGTCACTTGTCTGGCCTGAAGTCAAAGTGTGCTTGTTCTGGAATGGCAGAATTGTATTTTTGTGGTATCTTATCAATTTTTCAACAGATTAAACTCTGCTTAATTACCATTCTTGTTATTTTAAAAAAATATTCCTCAAAATCTTTGCTGTTACTAACAAATTGGTTTCATTTTTTTCTATTACAGAATCGAATGCATGAAAGCATGAAGTTGTTTGACAGCATATGTAACAACAAGTGGTTTACAGATACATCTATTATACTTTTTCTAAACAAGAAGGATCTCTTCGAAGAAAAAATAAAAAAGAGCCCTCTCACTATTTGCTATCCAGAATATGGAGGTATTTTACTTTCTGTAAATAACTTGCTAAGTCATATATTTCTAAGTGAAACTTTCCCCAAGGCAAGATTTCAGTTGTTAATTTGAATCTCTTGGCTTAGTAATTTTTATGCCTTTAAGGGATATTATTTATCAAACTGCATTTTACCACAGATAGTTTCTTAAGATGTGGATGAGATTACTGAAAATATTCATTTTATGGAAAAGCTGTTGGATAATTTTAAGTGACGACTCCAAGTCTTCGTACATTTAAACTATTGGTTTGCTCGTCCAGTTAACAGATCCTGTATCAGATATTGTGTGACGCATAATAAATAAGACGTGTCTGCTGTCTGATGTCAAAGACAGACATAGTAAAAATCAAACAACAAGCAATAACAGTACAACATGCTGCTAAAAAGGAACATGAGCATTATCATAAGAGGAAAAATGAAGAAGAAATCCGTGAGGCAGCTAACTCTTCCAGAGAGGAAAGGTTTCACAGGAAATCTAAACTTTAGTAATGAGACTATTAATGGTACTTTGATTTTACTACCATGGAAAATGCCCTGGAGTGAGAAAAGTAGACCTGAAGTACAGTCCTGGCTTTTTCATAATTAGCTCTTTGATCTTGAACAAGGCAGTTAATTTACCTAGGTCTCAGTACTCCATCTGTAAAATCAGGAGGTGGACTAAAACATTGGTTTTAGTGTAGTTTAGTTCCTTGGAGCACCTCGTGGGTTGCTATAGAATAAGGTGGTGGAGGTGGGCATAGCTATTCCACCCCCCCACCCCAGCTCCTTTCTCATTACAGCAGAGAAACTCAGCTTCCATCTGTTTTACCTATTGGGCTTCCAAATAAGATTTTATGTTAGCAAAGATAACTCTATGCCTTAAAAAAAAAAAAAGGGGGGGGGAGTTTGACTATCACTGGTTTATATGATCTCTAAATCTCTAGATAGTGTGCAGAGTTTAGTTACTTACCCTCACTCTGTTCTTCCTGTTTAAAAAAAAAAGGTCTCAGGAACTTGTTTCATTATAAACAAAACTTTAGTCTTGTATTGAGTAAATTCGTACAATGAATATGAGTATTTACTGCCATTTCACAGGCGATGTTAAGATAATCCTGTGATGTCAGTGCTCGGCTAACCCACTCATGCAGAACACCTGTGAGAACACTGGGGCTTGATGAAGCTACAGAGCCCAATTCCACATGCAAGTCCATTGCCCTTCTGCTCCCAGGCCTCTAACAACTAGGCTACATTTAATTAAATTCTCACTGGAACCAAAAGGAGAGGGTCCTTTGATAAGTATAATCATGTTACTTATTATTACAGCCCTTTTTGTATACCATGAAGTTATACTTCAGTGCAAAATGATTTCACACAGTTGCTCACTTAAAAAATTTTGTTTTCTTTTTGAAAGTCATAGTATCTTAAGTCACCTTATTCAGAAAGATTTTTAGTGTTTATTAGGAATAAAATTATTTGTAATTCTAATTTCAAGATTGAAGTTATGCAGAATCAAGGTGACTTGATTTTTCCCTTACCTGAATCTACCTTTTCAGTTTATTTTTATCATTTCCTATGATGATAGCCATTTTGTACTAATTCATATCACCAGAAGCCCCAAATGAATCCATAAATATTGTATATCTACAGGGATTTCAGCGCAGCCAAGAATGTACTTGTTAGCTCTTTCCTTGCCAGATATAGAGTGTGTTCAAGAATTTTTGCTTATGTTACCAAGTTAATAAGAATGCCTGAGCTCAGAAACTTTGCGCAAAAAGAATATTACATAAGTCTTTCACATCCCCAGTGTTAAGATTATAATTTAAAATCTCTACTGCATGCCTTAAGTATTGATTGAATTGCTTCTTGCTTCAACCTTAACCCTCAATTCCTATGGCTGTTACTCCCTATAGAAGAACCCTGTGTAGCATCCGCCAGCTACTCACTTGATTTTATCTCCTATCTCTGTCTGTTCCTGTCTCCTCCTCCTCCTCTTTATGGTATATTGCTATTTCAACAGATTCCATATCCCTTTCCTCCTGCCCTTCTACCATTTCACTGTTCTTAAGACTTAAAATCAGATTGAGGAATGTTCGTTCATGTGTCCTGTAGCTTGTGGAGTACAGTGATGTAGTTAGCTTCCCAGAGTATGAGCAAATTGAGCTGTTCACTCAGTGTAAGCTATTTCCCCAAAGTATATTTTAATTTAGTGATTTTATTAGCTTCTGTGGACCAGCAAGACTGTTTATTGCTTTAGAATTTTGGAGCACCAAACTTATGGTTTAATAAAATAAAATTTGATTTTTAAAAGTATATGGTTGTTTGCTAGTGACATTAAAGAATTAAAACGTAAACTTATTCAGAGACTATGGTTTTATTACCTTTTTATCCCTAATATAATGAGTTCCATAATTTATGCTGTCATAGCGCTTTAAACACAACATCCTTATGGGTGTTTGTCACATTGTATTGTACAAAGATTATATGAGATATAAAAGGAAGATGGGGGCTGTGGGATGTGATATTTATTCTTCTAGTTTAGAAGACTTAACACTGAAAAAGAATTTAAAACCCTGTAAAGCAGTATAACAAAAACTGAAATATAGAGTATTTCTACATAGGAGGGGGAAAACATTGTTAAGCAATGGAGAACCCATCTGGATTTGATTCATTAGGAAAAGTTTTGTGGGCTGCAAATTTTGAGCAAATGTGAAGGCAGGCAGACATCTCAGCCGGTGAAGTACAGCAAAGGGGACGCACTGCAGTACCACAGGTGGCAGTTTGTGTATGGGATCCTCATGACATGGAGTGAGGCCCAGATGTGGAATAGAGGATCTCAGAATGGCATTGCAGAGCAGGCTGCGTAGTAGAGGACCTTGAAAGCCTGGCAGATAATTTTGGATTATTACTGCAAAAGAGGAATTTAAACTTTTTTTTTTCAAATGAACATTTTATTCAAGTATTATGTGTACTATTCCATTATATACATTAATATATATTCCAATGTTATGTATATACATGTACACACATATATGCGTATACACACATACACACACACATGCCCTCAACATAAGTGTGAAGCTCATTGAATTTTTAAAAGTGAACATACCAATATCCACTACTCAGGTCAAGAAATAGAACATTTCCACGACCCTAGAAGCCCCATCATGCCTCCTCCAGTTTTAACTAATCAAACACTGCAATTCCCCCCCCCCTTAATTTTATCCGACTTTTGTCCTTATCAACTCATTTTGATTATTTTTCAAAAATTACTTGAATCATACAGTATATACTCTTTTTGTGCCTGGCTACTTTTGTTCAACAATATGTTCATGATATTCATGCATATTATTGTGTATAGCAGTAATACTTTGATTCTCATTCCGCATTACTGTATGTCACCTCATTGTATGAATATATTAGAATTTATTAGTGAGCTACAATTGATAAACTTTTAGGTTGTTTCTTTTTTTTTTTTTAATTTCAGAATATTATGGGGGTACAACACTTTGGCTATATATATTGCCCATGCACTGCCCGTGTCAGAGCTACAATGGTGGTCATCCCCCAAACTATGCTCCCTGCATCCATTCAGTGAGAGTTTTTCCCATCCCCTCCACCCCCCTCCCACCTGCCCGCCCCCTGATGAATATTATTGCCCTGTGTGATGTAAGTGTTGATCAGTTAGTTTTTAGGTTGTTTCTTAAAGTAGAAGTTAGTGCTGCTATTAATCTTTATATGTCTTCTAGTGGAATATATATGTATATAGTTCTATCAAGTGTACACCTAGAAAGTGAATTGTGGGGTCAGAGTATGTACATGATTATCTTTAGATACTGCCAATTTCTGAAGCATTTGTACTTATAGGAAGTCTTTAGTCAATAACCTGAAAGCAGGAGTGTGTCAATCACTTTTTTGTAACCTCATAGCCATAAACTATGTTGTAGACCCTTGTGCAATTTTTGAATAAAGAAAAATGAGTGAGAAATGCCAGTTAATGTATATATAGGAAGGGGAATACAAAATACTGATCAGCATTCAGCCAACATTTCTTGATCCACCACTGGGCGAGACCTGAAATAACATGCCACCACCAGGCACCTGAAGTTTAGCGTTGTTGTGTAGTGGACAGGGGATAAGAGAAAAAAGGAGATCTGACATTTGGAGACGAGGCAGGGACAAAGATTGTGGCAAACATGGAATGCTATGCAAAGGAGATTTTTTTTTTTAATTTTAAGGATAACTTACAGTCATTAAAAGGTAATTAACATGGGGTGTTTTTCATTTAGAAGAAATAGTTTCTCCCATTCTAGAAGGAAAAATGCAGTTAAGGCATTCATATATTTTATATGTATAAAACTGGCTTTAGTGTTTTAAAGTCCGTTTTGGTTAGTAGTATCCTTATTATTTTAACTTTGTGCATTATGTTTCTTTCCTTTCCCCATATCAGGATCAAACACATATGAAGAGGCAGCTGCATATATTCAGTGTCAGTTTGAAGACCTCAATAAAAGAAAGGACACAAAGGAAATATACACCCACTTCACATGTGCCACAGATACTAAGAATGTGCAGTTTGTTTTTGATGCTGTAACAGATGTCATCATAAAAAATAATCTAAAAGATTGTGGTCTCTTCTAAGTTTTGCAGTTAATGGTGAAATGCATTTTTAAACCAAATGAGTACTTATATATGGATCTCTCTAAACTAGAGTCTTGCAGTAACACAGAGTGTAGTATACAGCAACTGCATCTGGGATCTGACCAAAGTTGTTCTGGGTTTTTTTTTGTTTTTGTTTTTTTTTTTTGGTAAACTGAAAGTAACAGAGGGACTTTTCTTAAATGTGAAAGATGGTCCCGTAGTGTGAAACTGAAGGACAGTGTTAAAGCTGGGCTCTAGTATATTGATAATTTCTGCGTAAGTGTAAATATGCAAATGTATGTATACATGTATTTATGACTTTAGTTTCCCACATTACTTTTAGGTTTTAAGAGTGGCAACTTAAAATTCTAGCGTGATGGCTTTGGAAATAACATAAATATTAATTACCTTGTACTGAATGACAGACTATTACTATGTTTGCCAGTTTTAAACAGATTTATTTATGTTCATGTCCTGTAAATTTTTAAGTACAGTAATTAATATTAGGAAACATTGCAGCCCTTATCTTGATTATATGTATACTTGTATTCATAAAAAATGTTATTTGTACAAACATTGCACAGACTATTTTAATAACATGATTTGTTCTTTAAATTTAATGTGTTTTATTGAAAAGTTCTTAAAGAGGACGACTATATCTGGCTTTGGATGAATTATTTAAACATTGTGTGCATTTTTATTTTTCTTTTAAGAAAATAAAATAGTTTGATTTTACATTATATTTCACATTAGATTTGGTTTGAAAAACTGAAATTTCAGATTTTTGAGGATATGCTGTCTAGACTTACAAAACTTAGTTTTTATTCACTTGGTTTGTTTTCACTTTGAATTTTAATATTTGGCTAGTATTCATGCATTGCCTTAAAGGTAATGTCAGATTAATTTTTATACATTTTAAATAACTACATTTTTATTTATAACTAAGTTTAGGTGGATGGTTGAGAGGATTTTTGTGGGCAAAACAAATGTCAGCATAATGAATTTTGAGACATTCATTTGTGTATTTCCTTTGGGAAGTCCCTTGTACCTAGTATACATGATAGTTCCTTGTTTGGAAGATAACAAAAAAGATCTTTGAATATTCTATTGCTGATGTAATGCAAGCTTTAAATTTATATATGTAACTAATTTCAAATTTAATTACCACCCTATGTTGGAATTACTTTTTTCCCAAGATATTCAAATTTCTTCCACTTGCTCGAGTTTCTATTATTTCTTTTTAAATTATGCTATTATTTCTGAGAATAAAATGGACAATTACACTTAGAAAATGAGTAATAGTATTTAATAAAGTCAGTGATTGTATGTATGCTCAAATAAGTGTTACATAACAGCTAGATATTGAACTTTGATGGAATAATTTTCTTTTGATTATTCACAATGTGTCTCCATGACCTTGTTTCAGCAAAATGAACAGCACTCCCCAGCCTCCCTCCCTTTTTTTACTCATCTTGAAAAAACTAGTCTTTCAGTAAGCATCGCTGGTAAGTAGTTTCTAAGTTTAGTTTATGTGTCGTCATTTTGTTAAAGTATATTTGTTAAAGTATTTGTGTGTATGTGTGTGTGGGTAACCATAAACTACATTCATATCTGTTTCATTTGGGGGATTTTCTTCTTTGTAATATAAAGAAATTCAAAGTTCACAAAATTCCTTAAATGTGTTAGATTCTTTATGTGCCTTTCATGAAAGATATGTTTTCATTGATTTTACCGATGGAAGACCTGTACTGTCCACATTGTGAAACTATGTATGAAATTCAACTATAATATGAATAAATTTGAATCATGAGAAAAATGGTTTTAAAAGTTACAAAGAAGCACATATTGGTGACCATCGTTGATGAATTTCTGAACTTTATTCTGTGTAATTGTGTTACTAATAAATCCTAATAAATTTACATTTTTTCAAATTTTACCAACCTGTTGGCTAAACACATTTTGCATTAGAATTTAAGTATCAGTCTGTTGTATCTTCATTGCTTCTTTCTCTATGCTCTTGTCTTTTTGTAATTTCATCTACTCCAGAAGTTTGAGTTTTCCCGGCTCCACATATTGATGAATAAGCCAAATTCATCATCGTTCTCCCTTTAAACCAGTTCTCACCCCAACTCTGCCATTTTAGCTACTAAGTACCATCATCACGTAATCCTCCAACAGGCAACTTTTTAGCCATTTGGAACTCTTCTTGTCCCTCATATCCATCTCTATTTACTTACAGTTTGACTTTTCTAATGCCATCTGTTTTTGTTTTGTTTACCTTTCCATTGCTACTGCTGCATCTTTGCTGAATTTCCACTTGAAATGGCTTATTAATTAAATTCCCCACCTCCCATTTCTACCTCCTCTAATCCAGGTTAGTTATCCTAGTATAGAGATGTGACTATATTGCCTTCTGTGCTTTGACAAACTGCATTGGCTCTGACTTGTTAATAAAATTAAATACAGCTTAGCCTCCCATTCAAGGCTTTTCATCATCTGAGACCTCTTCACTACCCCCCCACCCCTCTCTTGCACTACATCCAAATAGTGCCTGTGCGTAGCCTGTGCTTTTCTCCAAGCATTGCGCTATATACTACATGTGATGCACTTAGGGCCTAGAACATGGGAAATGTTCATTTGTGTCTGTTAATGTCATTATTTTTATTTATTAGCACTTATGTTTGTGATATCTTTTTCAGATTCCTCTGGCATCTGTTCTTCAGTCTGCCCTTTTGGGAACTTCATGATTCTGGTAGGGCTGCCAGTCTAATTTCACTTCCCTGGCTACAGGCTCAGGCCTGACCAATCTTAGCCTCCCTTTGTTGGACAAGTGACCCAAACTGAGCCAGTCAGAGTCCCAGTTGCCATTCCTAAAGCCCCCTAAAGCCCTTGTGGTTTCTAAAATTCCCTTCATTTTCTTCAGTACCCTTCTGAAAAACTACTTTGATGCTTGATCTAATTCAATCACATTCAATCTCTTACTGAAAAAGTACTGACTGAAATGCATTTGTTCTTGCTGAATGCTGACAATAACTGTGAGATAAATCCAAAACGGCTCAAAGGGGTTAATTAACTTGAGCAAGACCAGATCACGGTTTCAAACCTAAGACTTCTGACTCTACATCTGTCAGAGCATCCTAAAGAATGCTACCTTATTTCCAGAAAATTTATAAGTGGTCTTTCACCTATTCCCACTCCGCCCTTCTGAGTTTCTCTGAACCATAATTCTTTCTTAGATTAAAAAACCATATGATATTTAGTATGTCATGCATCAAAGCTAATTATGTTATCTTAACACTCATTAGATTTGAAGCTACTTAAGGGAAGGAACAGTTATGTGCATTTTTATATCATTTGTCTGCAGAATGACCTGTGATGCCTTCTGTAAATGAATTTAGTTAATAAGGTAATCAGTATTACAGATGTTAGCATTTTCATTGTATGTAGTGTGTTATTTTAGACAGAAGTGGAAAGTGATAGTGAAAACCCTAGGCTTCGGCACCCAGTCTGGCTTCAAATCCTGGCTCTGTCTCTTCTTAACTAGGTAATCTTGCACAATTTATTTAATCTTGCACCCTCCTTTTTATCATCTGAAAAAAATAGGTAGTAAATAATCAGACCATTAATCTTAATGGTGGTTGTTAGTATGAAGTAAGTTCATGTTCCATGTTAAGTACTTAGAAGGGAGCATGGCATGTGATAAGACTTCAACAGATTTTGCTATTCGATTATAAAGAATATTTGATTTTAGTGTGCCTTTAAAATAATAAGCAGTGCTTAAGAAATAGTTGTTGATATGAGTTTTGAATGAAATGCCTGAAAAACAAAATAATCATAATTCATCTTTATGATTAAAACTGAGTGTCTCACATTGATATTGATGCTAGAAAATGAATGAGACAAGAATAAATCTCTTTAATCCACTTTGGGACACTTCTGTGTCATTTTAATGTAACCAATAATATGAGAGATTTATTTTAAAGTTAGTTTGGGAAATTTTCTCTTTTAGTTGCTTTTCAAAACCCTGTTTTAACAGTTAAAGTGCATTAAACCAAGAGTTTTCATTTCACAACCCCGCTGGCCTGTTTACCAGGCATTTTTTTCCTCAACCAATAACTGCTTGCTTTGGTGTCTGCTGTGATTTCTGTTATTTATTTGGATTTTGGATTTACTTTAAAAGTTAGGAAATTTCACATGTCATCAAGTCCAGAGGCACCCAAATATGCACAGATAGGAATCGGCTGCAGTTGTCCAGGCCAGAGCTAATGAGGCCTGAACCATAACAGTCGCACCATGTAATAAATCTTCCTGAGCACCATCTATAAGGTCAATTATTTCCAGCCTCTTTGATTTTACTGCCCATCTTCCTGGATCACCATCCATAAAGTAGATAGAAACACTGTCATTGCAAGGAACTATTTCTTCAAATTACAAATGTATTGTAATTTATTAAAAATGAGAATATAGTGTTGAGGAAAACATGCATAGAAGACCAGTCTAGGCAGGGGCTGTTTTAGCAGATAATAGAGTGCCACTTCTAGTAAACAAAGGTGATGTTTCTTCCTGAGTGCTGTAGTGCATCGCCTAAAAGAAAATACAGGTGCTCCTTGATTTACTATGGGGTTATGCCTTGATAAACCCATCATAAGCTGAAAGAATCATAAGTTGGAAATGCATTTAATACATCTAACCTGCCAAACATCATAGCTTAGCCTAGCCTACCTTAAACATGCTCAGAATTCTTCGTTAGCCTACAGTTGGACAAACTAACACAAAGCCTATTTTATAATGAAATGTTGATTGTATCATGTAATCTATTGAATTCTGTACTGAAAATGAAAAACAGAATGGTTGTATGGGTACTTGAGGTGTGGTTTCTGCTCAATGTATATCGCTTTCATGCAATCATAAATTCAAAAATTATAAGTTGTACCATCATAAGTTGGGGACCGTGTGTACATAGAGTAGGACCCTTGAGAGCCTAAGGGCCAAAGAAATTCCTCGTCCAACTGCAGTTTCTGGAAGGATTCTTAAAATTAATTTTATTTCTGTGTAAAAACATTATATACGTATTCTGTATTTTACCGGGACTTTCTGTTTTTGCTAAATTAAATCTACAATTTTGCAGTTTTTTACTAAATTGAAAAATGTTTGTACAATTTCAGTGTAAAACTAGTCTTCAAAATAAATCACTATGAAGATTGGCTAGTACCTAGAATTTTCTGTTATACATTCTTGAATTTTAATTATTTTCTGTGGAAACTTCACAGAATTTCAGCTTTGATCCTTTTCTCACTTTTGAAAATCAAAAAAGAGCAAAGTCTAAGCTACTTCCAAACAACTTTGTTTTTAATTTTTGTTAAATTAAATAGTAGTAAATTGTCAATTTTGTAGCTTGTAGAATGTGGACTATTCCAGCAGCAAATTCATTAATGTGATTTGCATAGGATTTACTTTGCACTACTCCATTATAATATATTACATAATGTTTTCCTATTCACAAATATAAGGAATCACCTTTTCAATGTAAATGACCAATTTTCCTAACAACCTACTTCACAAGGCAATTTACGTCTAATAAATAGAACTTTTTTGCAGACTTGGGTGTATATTTTATTCCATTCTGAAATTCCCTATTATAGTAGATTATTTTAACTGTGGGTCTTTTTCTTCAAAAGGAAGCTTACCTAAAGTCTAATAAAGAGTTTTTCTAGCTGAAGCTGGAGTGGAAAGCTTGCAGTATAAAGTGCCCTTTTTTCTCTCTGAGAGACCTACCTCTGATCTACACTTAAGGTTTCTACGTGCAGATTTGAAACAACAGTTCTAAATCAAGTCCCTTGAAAAAATTTACTAACAATGTAAGATTTATTCAAAACTATAAACTCATACATAGCTTCAAATATGTTACAGATACTCTGTCCCTTCTAATACCATTAAATATATACAGAAAATGCATACATAATACATTTTTTGAATGCCTATTCAAATGCCAACCACTTTTCTGGGGGCTTTACTAGTGTTCTCATTTACTTATTAGAGCAGTCTTTCAATGATGATAAAATTTCCATTTTCCAGATAAGGAGACATATTTAAGAGAGGTTAGTATTTTGTGCGATGTTCACCCTGTGTGTTCTGTGTTAACCCTCTGTTTTACAAACACTGGAGCTGTGCTAACAGCAGCCACTACCCATATGTGGATGTAGACCACTTAAAAATGTAGCTAATCCAAATTGAGTTGTACTGTTAGTGTAAAATAAAAATACACATAAGAGTTCAAAGACTTATACCAGGAAAAGAATGTTCATGTTGAACTGATAATATTTTTGATATAGTGGGTTAAATTATATATTATTTTAAATTCCACTTTTTAAAAACATTTTTAACGTGACTACTGAAAAATTGTAAGTCTTTGCATTGTATGTGTATTTGGGAAGTGGAACACTGTTTTTTCCTCCTTCCACAATTCTATTTGCATTCCATGGAAAAGTTTACAAGTTTTAGAGAAGCAGATACAGTGGATAAAAAGCTAAAGTTTGCATGTGGAAGATCTGGTTCTTGGTGTCTTGAATAAATCACTACTTCAGTGACTCCCTCGGAGAATGGTGGGCCTCAGTGAAAGGTTGAACTATTCCAGTTCTAAATGCTGTGGTTTGGTTTGATGTAATGTAGCCTTTCCTGTAGGGGAAAAAACCCATCTCCTTTTCACTTCAAATATGTCAGCTATAATAGAAGAGAGAAATACACATTTTAAAACCCATACTGTAAAACTGAGTTTTGAAATTAGTATCATTAAGTTTAGTTCCAATACATGGAGTAGGAGTCAACCTCAGTATACTGGAAAATTACTAAGCCCTGGTTTACAGACCCATCTCTTGAGTGTTCTGTAGCCAAATCACAAGATTAGTTTTTTTTTTTAATGTTGCTGTGTTGTGTTTTGTTTTTTAATGTTTCAATTCCCCCAGCCAAATTCCTTTCATCCTCCACACCTCCCACAGGACTGGGCTGAGCGCACTCATGCATTAAAAAAGCTTCTGAACTTACTTTGGAAGGAGTAGCTCCCCAGGAGCTGTGGAGGAGAACAGGAATTTGATATTCTGCAGGACTTAAATCAGGATAAGGTATCAAATATTCCAAGGTCTTAGATGCATATTTTGGTTTCTGATAAAGACAGAAGACTGCAAATGGTTTGCTCCTTAAAGGTCAATAAAATCATGTCTGCTAATCTGTATGATTGAAGCTTACTAGATTCTCAAACTTCCCTGAAGATTTGAGGTCATTAGTTTAACAGGATCAGCCTGAGAAACATATTTAGCTATAGAGTCCAACTTTATCTTTTAGGCCTGTGATTTATCTTGGCATAAGTGTGTGGATAATCAAAATCAATGGTGGTTCTATTTACTAAGTAACAGAAAACTTCACACACTTGGCTGGCAATCCCAGCCCAGGGCTGTTTTTATCATGACTTATCTCAAATTTAGCAAAAGAGTTCATTTAAGAAGTTATATAAATGCTCCATCTTTTCTAATTAAATGATATCCCTCTTTTCCATGAACCTTTAGCAAAAATGCCCTTTCTGTTTAGTTACTGTGAAGAACACTTAGGAAACACTTGACCTGTTAAGGAAAATACAGCTGCCAGCTCCAATTACAGATACTGTAGTTAAACTCTAATCAAAAAGCAAGTTAAAAAATGTATACATTCCTTCCAATAACTTATTTTGCCAAGCCAATTCTAATAATTTTAATTTAGGTCTGCAAAGACAAAGGACAAAATTTTGTGTGGATAGCTTTAAAAAAAAAATCCCAGTGGTTTGGATAGAATACAAATTATTGTTAATATATTGACATTGTTGTTTGTATCCTAAACCTTTTTTCCCATTAACATTTAGGAATAGGGATGTAAGTGTGAACCTAGGTGTCATTTACTTTTCAGATGACTACGTAGCACCTTGTCTGTGAACAGTCCTATCTGGGGACACAAAACAAGGAATAGTGATAAATAAGCCAGACTGAAACTGAATCTTGGCCCTGCCACCTCCAATTGTGTGACCTTCAGCAAGTTACCTAATATCTTCTTGCCGTGATAATTGCTCTATAAAATGAGGATAACATTAGTGTCATCCTCCTATAGTTGTTGCAAGGATTAAATGAGTTATTAATGTAAGGTGCATTATGTGCCCAACACATAGTAACTGTGATGGAATTTTACCTATAATAATTGTCATGGTGATGATGATGATGATGATGATATTATGAAGAATAGAGAGGAAGAGAAAAGAGATAAGAGAGGCAGACATGTAAGCAATTGTAATTCAAGGCAAAATGAAGTGGGTACTATAGTGGCAATATAAGTAGGGTGACCATCTGTCCCAGCACAGTTCCAGTTTATTCCTATTGTCCTACCATAATTATTAATTTCATCCCTTTGCCCTCTCAGAATGGACCTATGGTCTTATAAATAAAAGCAACCTCATATAAAAGGTTAGGGGATGGACTTAAGGCCTCATGGAGAGAAAGATTTCTAAACTGTCCCATAAAAGAAATAGGGGTAGAAAGGAAACATTTCTCTGTCCCTTGCCAAGCTCCTCCTGAAAGGAAACTGGAAGGGTGAAAGCTAAGTTTGCCTTGAGTTTTCAGCAAAGCAGAAAACAGAAAAAATCCAAACAAGACTATATTAGTTTTCTATTGCTGCTGTAACAAATTACCACAAAATTAGTGGCTTAAAGTGATACAAATTTATTCTCTTAAATTCTGGAGGTCAGAAGTCTAAAATGAGTCCACAGAACTGCACATCATCTGGAGGCTCTAGGAGAGAATCTGTTTCCTGGCCTTTTCCAGCTTCTAGAGGCTGTCTGCATTCCTTGGCTCGTGGCCCCTTCCACTGTCTTCAAAGGCCACAGCCTAACCTCTTCCCCCTGGCATCTGCTTCTGTCCTTACATTTTCTGCATGTGCTCTGACCCTCCTGCCCCTATCTTATAAAGATCCTTATGATTACATTGGACCCACCTGGATAACCCAGGATAGTCTCTGCATTTCAAGATCCTTAACTTAATCACATCTGTAAAACCTCTTTTATCCTATAAAGTAACATATCCACAGGTTCCAGAAATTCGAACATGGACGTCTTTGGAGGGCCATTATTCAGCCCACCACATAGACTCGTTGCTTTCATTGCTCTGGTATCAAAAGTATAGTGTTTAGAGCCAAGTGCCATCCTATTAAGGATGAAAGGTTTCGTATTTTAACAATCTCAGGCACATGGTTAAATCAGCTAACTGTAATTTCCAAAACCAGAATCAGGAACTCATTGAGAAAACAGGGCTCAAAACTTCAATGTGACTTTTTAAGATATATGTTTCAACCAGGGGAATATCAGTGCAGGAAATCCTCATTATCTGACAGTAATTAGTAATGGAAAATTTCTTAAAATGAGTCCCCTTAAAATAGAAAAATCCATAGTAAATAATGATAAAAAATGTTGACTGTTTTCTTGACAAATGAAACTTAATATTCTAAAAATAAGTATGCTATCTTATGTTTAACAAAATTTAGATTACAATTTCAATAGTCCTAATTTGTTGAACAAAGAGTAAAGCAAGTTGATTCTTTTGGGGTAGTATTTTTCTAAAAAAGTATGATAGAACATGACTGCCTTCATATTTGATTTTCATGGAATAATTACAAAGTTATTTCTGAAAATATATTTGAGGGGCTTACTATTTTTCTCAAGAATTTCTCTTAATAATTCACTTCTGAAGAATCTATTTTATCATTCTTGTAAATATGTTTATTTTGTGACAATTCCAAGTCTGCCAGATCTTCGTTTCTTTATGGGCTTTGATTACAGTATTTCTGCAACATTATTTTCATCAATTGCATTAAATCTTATATTCACAATAACATTTCTAATTTTACTAATTTTTTTGATCTGACTCATATTTGTATAGAATATCAGATCATACAATGCAACTACAATAACTGAAAGCTTGGATGGGCAAAGATGTTGCTGTCCTGAATGGGGCTATGAACTCCTATTCACAGGAGAGGAATGTTTGAGCAGGGACTAAATGAACCAAAAGTTCCAAATGAATTTTTCATATGATGACTTTTTCTATGCAATCTTTTTTATTATGGCTAACTCAAATAATAAATACCCAGATAACCAATTCAGCCTTTTACTTGAATAGAGTTGAAATAATTTTGGGAAAAAATTAGGGGCTAAAAATTACATTAAATTTGTCTCAAAATTATATTCCTTATTTTACTATTATGTAGCATTAACTACATTTATAGACAGGTGATTAATTTCTAATGATTTATTTTGTTATCTATAAGCTCCACAGGGGCAGTAACTATGTCTTTGATTTTCACGATTGTGTCCCAAGCACTAAGATAGGTTCCGTTATAGAGTAGAAACTCATTCAGTTTTGAGGGAGGAAGCAAGATACAAAATGTTTTAAAAGATGATTATGTTGAGACGGCATTCACTTATAACTATAATATTTATCAGAGAATTTGTTACATCCTTATCAATGAAAAGCTTAGTGTACAAAGTGGGAGAATTCCATAAAAGTGTTTTATTACTAATATTTAATGTAGGAAAAAAGTATTCCTTCTCCTTGTACTTTGAGAACATTCTTGGTGGTAATTCAAACTCCGCATTTCCCATATTTTTTCTACTGAACACAGTAGTATCCAAGATAGGTATTTGGAGAACAGGGAAATTGTTTTATCAAACAAATTTGGCAATAAACAGCATACTATGCCCTCCTCTTAGAGTTCTAAAGACTGTAGTAAGTCCTGATGAAAAAAATTTTTTTCATTTGCTATACTGATTTGATAAGAAAGCCTCCACCACTGCCCCCCCCCAATGCCTACAGGGACACGAGTGCACTTAGAATAGTTTTAAAGAAGTACTTCCTTCTCTTTTTCCCTTCTTCCCACCCCATCTCTATGACTTTGTAATTTAAGAACTTAGCAAATAGAGAATGAAGGAAAATATATAAGAAAGTAGGGGAAGAAAGAGAGAAGAAGAAAAATGGAGAAGTAAAACTGTCCAACCAATGTAGAGTAGATGGGTGAACAAGAGCGTGTACTCTGGAGCGGTGGTGGCCAGGAGAGGAGAGACTTGGTAAAACTGCTTGGAAGAAGACGTGGGTGGCCATCATCCACAGGAGGGCTTTTACAGGAGGAAGCTATCCAAGGTTTCATGATATGGTCACAAATGTCTATGTGTGTTTTGCAGAGAACAGGTAGGGAAGAGTTGGTATTTTGGTCCTTCCTCTCTCAGAAAGCCCCTGGGATTCTTATGCAAATAGATCTTTACCTCCCTAGAGTTTTGGGAAGCCAGGGAGTCAAGGGAGAGCTGTGAAGGTTTAGGGACTTGCACTTGTGTAACTAAAGAGCCCACTTAAGTGAATCTTTATAAAAATTGTTTAATTGTGAAATTTTATTTATGTGAATGGGTGTGCACAACACATATAATGTATAAGATATATATACATATATGGAACATGTGTAATGAATATATATGGCTTCAAGAAGAATAAAACACTTGTGTTCTCTGTGATATTTAGAGCCCCCTATGTGTCTGCCCCTTATCACAGCTCTCTTTGTCCCCTGCAGAGCTAAGCAGGATCCTGATTTTTTTGTTTTTATTATCACATATGTACATATCCTTTATATATTGTTTAATTTTTTATATTTTTTTGAACTTTAGAAACATTGCCACCAGCAGTAGATGTTCTTCTATGACTTGGTTTTTTTGTTGTTCAACATTGTTTGTGAGATTTATCCATGTTGGCATGCTTTTCTTTTATGTTCATTGCTAAATTTTAAGCCATTTTATAACCATATCATAATTTAGTAATTCTCTATTTCTGGACATTTTGATCATTTGCCTTTCTTTGGCCATTACTGCCATGAACATGCTCATCTTGAGCATATACTTAGGGAGTGGAATTATTGGGAACAAATATTTTTACATCTTGAACTTTGCTAGATGTGAAATTATTTTTCAAGGTGGGCACAGCAATTTATTCTCCTACGAGCGTTTTATAAAACTTGCAGTTTATTCCCATCCTCAAGAACACTTGGTATCGTTAAAGTTACAACTAATTTGCAGCAGGGTGGCAAAGTTTGCTCCAGTGTCAGCTGCTGGGAGGCAGAGCCTGTGGAATTTTGAGTTTACCCTCTAAGAACACATCTGTGCTGCTTCCTTGTGAGTCATCATGAGTTCAGACCCAGCCAGTCTGTGTGGTGTCCTGTTTTAGGAAATAATGTCTGAGAAAATAAATATTTACCTAAGATCTGTCCTTGAAACTGGAAGGTGGTCACTACTCCATCCTGTCCAGCTATCTGGACTAGCAAGAGCACCCCTACAAGAGGGCGGAAACATCTATCTTGACTGTGTGAGATGCGTGTGAGCATATCGGTGGATGTGGACTGATTTGACTTTACAGTTCTCGTCTCCTGTTTGGTGTTTGGAAGCAGAACTAATCTTTGTATAATATTATACTGCAAGCTGGTTAAACAGGTGATGCTAAGTCCATATTATTAGGTGATATAAAAATCCTCCTTTTGCTGTCTATTTCATTCATGCTGAATCCACGTTAAACTTCTCTGACAAGCTGCACCCTAACCCAACACTCTTATAACTAGCCAGCTTTATTTCTCACAACTCCCTCCAAAACTTCATCTTGTCTTGTCAGTTTGATCTTCTCAAAGCCTTGTGAATATGCCAGAGTTTATCATCAATATTGTCCTTTCTCTGTAATAATCTCTTCTCAAGTCTTCCTCTGATATAAGTAGTCTGAGGTTAAACTTAACAATCGTAACTTAAATTTTAATAGCTGCAAACCTACCCTAACCTTACTTAAAGAAGTTTCAGTAGATATAAGGACTTCCCTTTTCTAGAAATATCCAACATTTGCTTGTGGTAAATTATGAAATATTTCTCATTGGTCTTACACTTCATGAATCCAAGGGAGCAATACCTGAATAAAGCTCATAGGGGTCAAACTCCATTCCCAGAACCCTTTTATCTGCAGTTGACCACAGTCCATGTGGTATTGTCAGCAATTTATTGCTGTCCTTCCCAGTGGTACAGCTTGATGTAAAATATCACCGGTAACTTTGCTGGAAGCTCTAGCAATCCTGCAGGTCTATGGCTCACCTGAACACCAGTCACCTCTTCCTGAATTCCTAGTGCCACTGGTGTCCCACACACTCCCCAGGATCCTGATGAAAACTTGTTAGTGGCTCCATCCCTTTCTTGGCTCCTCCTTGTGAAAGGAAGGATGGCCTATCCATTAGTCAAAATCCTCTTTGTGAAAGAAACCAAATGCAAATTCAAGCCGGCTTAGATAAGTAAATAAAGTATTGACTCATAACTGGCAAGTCTAACTAAACATGGGGTAGACTTTGAGCACATTTAGATGTAGGGTTTCTAACAAAGATGTCATAGTTTCTCTCTGTCTCTGGGCTCTGATTCCTTATATGTGATGACTTCATTTTTATGCAAGCCTTTTTTCCATATGATAGGAAAGATGGCTCCTGTCAGCCTCAAGTCAATATTCTCTATAGCTTATTAACCAAAAGAAAGCTTTCTCTTTCCCAGTGTTTATCTAATTTCATGAAGGGAAGGCCTCAGGTCCTGCTTGGGTCACATATCTACCCCTTGGACTATCACACTCATTGATTAGGGAGATAGGTTTTTGTGATAAGCTAGGCCAGGTCTGGGGCCCAGCCCTGTGGCTAGAAGAAGGTGGAACTATGTGATTGACAGGCTCCCTCAGAACCCCGTCAGATGGAAGAAGAAGATTTCCCCCATGGAAATGGTAGTGATGAAGCATGCACTCATGTATGCACACACAGACAAACACACACACACAGAACACACACACTGCCCACTAGGGCCTTCTGGACTAAACCCAGTTAGGGATCCTACAGTAAAGACTTCCATGGCCCCATGTATAAAAGCTTTTTAATGGTATAAGCTCTTTCTTACAGTAAAAACTTGTCAAACCATCCTAAGTTTTCCCTCAGTGCCAAAATGGCTGCTTAGAAAGTTCTGGAATTAAGTGTGCAATGTGCCTGAAAAGTACATTTCCTCAGATAACAGACCTTGGCACTAAGTGTGGTTCACTGGCCCAGCTACCCTGTCTGAGGTGAATTCTTTTTGAGAAACTGATACCTTGATCACTGAGATTTAAATGGGTAAAAGCTTATCTGATTGACTAGAGTGGAACCTACTAAGTGAAGCTGGAGGCTCCTCAATCCTCAGTTTCTCAAAAAGAATTCACCTCAGAAAGGGAAGCTGGGCCAGTGAACCACACTTAGTGCCGAGGTCTGAAATGCATGGTGCTTCATTCCATGGTTCAACATAATCAAGTTCCAAGACTCCAATAAGGTCCCCTATTATTTTCCCTCAGGGTCCATTTAAGTCCCTCCTGTATCCTTAACTTTTCCATGTTTATTTAAGCTGACATTGCTATACTTTTCCCCTGAACTGTTATGCATTTATAGTATGCACCACAGTCAATTGTATGTTCGAAAAGAATGTATAGTTATAGAAAGAGCCATACCTTATAGATATATTGCATGTTGTACATGTTTAATACATACTTTTTAATTGTCTTAAAGATATATCAATTGGTCACTAGTTTTATGTATAAATTTTTTTAAGATCACAAAGTTAACATAATTCAGAAAACAGTTCTTATCAATCAGTTTCCTGAGAGATAAAGGAAAGGTCTCTGTGATCCCTGCTGGCACCCCACCGTTTTTCCTCAACTCTCTTGGAGTGAGAAATTTACTGATTCATTTAAGCTAATGTTTCTCAGACTGTTTCACTGACAATTAATTCTGCGAGATGTCTCTCAAAAGAATTCCAGAGAAATGCTTACCATGTCTCCCTTTGGAGATATATTAGGCTTATTAGCATAATATTCTGAATATGTCTACATTAAAGAAAGCTGCTTAACTTAATTTAACCCAGCACCTCCCAAACTTATACCAGAGAAGGATCTTATATGAAACATCTGTTAACATCTTGTACATCTAGTGCTTAAGGAACACAGTATGGGAAATGCTCACAAATTAAGAGATGTGGACTTCAATGGCATCTCTGAAATGTTTTGTGAGAAGACAGTTACTTCATGCAAGACGGACAGAAAAGGATACGTGTTGGGATGGTATAAGAAAAAGGACATTTACCTGGGAGAATAGTCTTCTGGGCCATATGTCTATCATAGCACGTTTAATGTACAACTTTCACTCCTGACTCTATATTACCTTATTGATTTTTTTCTTTGGTTTATTTCTTTATTACTTGTAATTTTTTATTTGGCTGTATTGCCTGTCTTTAGGTTGTTTTAAATTCATCCTTTCATTTACACAATAAAAGTTTATTGGAAGCATATTACATACAGGCTATGTGCTAGTAGTGGGAATGAAAAATTAACAATAGATATATGAAAATGTCTTCTCTAATTTTCCAGTCCACTGGGGATTTCAGACAAGGAAACAAGCTGTTAAAAAAAGTGTCATAAGGGAGAGTCTAGGGTTTTTCAGAGAGTGTGATCTCAAGTTCAAATGATCAGGTAATTTTTCTTGGAAAAGATTATATCAAAGACTTGGAGGATGAAGGAGTGATGGCAAGGTTACCATCTGTCAGGGGCAGTGTTCCAAGTAAAAAGAACATGTGTTCTGCTGATGGGAGGAGAGAGAAAACATTCTGGGTTCAAGAAACCACACATTTTAGTATGGCTACATCATTGAAGGGATTTGGGAAGGGGAATGGTGGATAGATGAAGCAGGAGGATTACACAGAGCTTATGCAGAGCCTTGCAAGCCATTTTTATAACTTTGGGCATGATCAGATTTGCATTTTAGAAAGATAACACTGACTACAATGTGAAGAATGGGTTGAAAAGGGATAAAACTAAGCAAGGAAGTCAGTAGTAGGGGTCTATTTAATAATCTAAGGGATAGTGGGCTGATTTTTAAATTGAATATACAAGTTTCCAAAATGAAAACGATTCATGTGAAAGCTAGTCTAGTAGCTAGATGTGGGAATGAAAAATTAACCACAGATACATGAAAATACCTTCTGTAATTTTCACACTCTTTGGCTTTCTGTAGCTTCAGCTAATGGAATAATGAGGAACAGCTGTGAAACAGGACTAATTAAAAAAGAGCAACAGTATAACCACACATTAGTATATGCTTAAGATGCAGCAGGTTGACCTATAGAAGAAGCATGTGTAGCTCATACCAGTGTCGCTCTATCCTGCCTACTCATTAGAACCACCAGAGAGCTTTTAAAAATGCTGATGCTAGAGCAAAGATTCTGATTCAATTTATCTGGATTGGGGTCTTGGAAACATCCCCAAGTGTGACCCGTGGGCAGGAGAGAGATCCAATGAGAGCCAACGAGTCTACAGAAACTCAGACCTATTTTAGCTTTGTTAATTTATGTTCCATAGCCAAAGATAGTTTTTCTCAAACTTTAGCAGGTATCGGAATTACATGGGAGGCTTGTTGAACTCAGATTGATGAGCCCCACTCTGAGTTTTTGATTCAGTAGGTCTGGGTGGGACCTGAGAATATGCATTTATAGCAAGTACTCAGGTGCTGCCGCTGTTGGTCCAGAGACCAAGCTTTCAGAACCCCTATTCTAAGGCAATCGTTTTGGAAGTGAGAAATTTAAAATATAATTTCTTTTTTTGCTGGAGGAGCTAACATCTTATTTTATTCTTTTATTTAGATATGTGGAGTCTTTTTAGTTTCACACTTGTGTACTGCAAAAACACCAAAATGGAAACAAAGATTGAGAAACTATGATAATGCTTTTATTTTATTATAGACTTGAGAAGTAAATACAGGGCTTTGAAGAATTTTCCCAAAATACTTTCTATGCTGAAACAACTTCTTTTAAAAAATGTTATTCTGATTCAAATAATGGAGAAAACCCATGTTTTTAGAATGATGCATATACAGTGAAAGAATATAAAAAATAATCTGATGATTCACCACTGTTAATGATTTAGAAAAAGCTTGCCCACCGTACTTATTAGAATGGTATGTCTGATTTATGTTTCTTTCTGAAATGAGTCTGCAGCTTATGACAAAAGCTAGTACCTGGGGCTGGCTGGTTGTCTCATAACTCAGAAGCAGAATCATTGTTGTCTGGTCATGTTAATTAATTTTTTTTATGTGACATTATTGTTTTTCTGATTTTCTAGGAACCTTAGTTAGTTTATAAAAGACCCTTTTTTTAACAGTAAAATATTACCAAGGAAAATTTGATTTTATAGTCAAAACTGACATGTTTTTCAAATGCACACAAATCATTTCAAAGTTTCTGTTAAAAGTAAAATCTGCTCTTTAAAAAAAACTGCATGATTTAATCACATCAAATATAATTTGGAAATTACATACGGTCATGCTTTGCTTAATGATGGGGATAAGTTCTTAGAAATGCATTGTTAGGCAACCTTGTTGTTCTGCAAATATCATAGAGTGTACTTGTGCAAACCTAGATGGTATAGCCTGCTACACACTTAGGCTATATGGTACAGCCTGTTGCTCCTAGGCAACAAACCTGTACAGCATGTTACTGTATTGAATACTGTAGAAAGTTTTAACACAATGGTAAGTATTTGTGTATTTAAACGTAGAAAAGGTACAGCAAAACTATGGTATAAAAAATGGTGTACCTGTATAGAGCATTCACCATGAATAGAGCGTGCAGGACTGGAAGGTGCTCTAGGTGAGTGAGTGAGTGAGTGGTGAATGTGAAGGCTCAGGACATCACTGTACACTACTGTAGACTTTATAAACACTGTACACTTAGGCTACACTAATTTATGAAAAATATTTCTTTCTTCAATAAAAAATTAACCTTAGCTTACAGGAAATTTTTACTTTATAAACTTTTAAATATTCTCTAACTTTTTAACTCTTTTATAATAACATTTAGGTTAAAACACAAACACATTGTGTAGCTATACAAAAATCTTTTCTTTCTTTGTATTCTTATTCTATAAGCTTTTTTCAATTTTTAAATTTTTTTATTTTTATCTTACTTTTTAAACTTTTTTGTTAAAAATTAAGACACAAACACACACATTAACCTAAGCCTACACAGGGTCAGGATCGTCATGAGGTTACTAGGCAATAGGAGTTTTTCAGCTCCATTATAATTTTATGGGATCACCATCATATATGGAGTCCATTGTTGACCAAAATATTATGCAGTGCATGATTGTATTAAATTAAAGTATATATTATTAGAAATTTGTTTCTTCATAAGATAACTTTCATTTTTAAAAAAATATAAGTGCCACAGTGTCAAAGGTCTTAGTATTACTCTTTCTATTGAGGACATTAGCATTTCTTGTGCCTATTGGTAAATGAAGTCTTATGGGTAGCAAGGAATTTTTATACTGAATAATTTATAAAAAATACATGTTTTAAAATGTCTGGCATGTTTATTACATACAATACACTTTATCTCACCAGTATTATCTTTAGTCATAACAAAATCAAATCTACTCAAGGCCCCCAAAGCATAATAATCAGTATAGATTTTACTTCTAAAAATATACCAATATAAAACATTACAGGAACTATGAATATAAAAGCAAAACCATCAAAATAAAATGAAATGATGCAATTTTGAAATTGAGGAACCAGTTGATTTTTCCTCAATTAGGAAAAAAATCTGGCTAAGCAGATGGATACTGTACTGAGCCCTGAGGCCAACAGACTTGGATTTATTGGACCATGACCATTAGCCATGGCTTTGCCCTTTTCTTGTCATTAACTCATAGCACTTTACCAAACTGGAATATTCTAAAACTAAGGTAACTATTAAATTAGCTTTTGGGAGCATCTTAAAAACTGACAGAAAAAGCCAACAAACCAATACTTCCTATTTACTTATAATTCCAGACTAAGTCACCAAACAACATGAGAAGTTTTAATCAATTTTGGATGTTTGCTGAATTTCGTCTTTTCCAAAACTTTTCCTGATACACTTTTTTTTAATAAGATGGTCCCTGTACCCACCAAAATTCCATTATGAAAGAAATAATATCATTTCTGCAATCTCACAATTGTAAGAACATGTCCTAAGAACATGCCCTAAGAACTCAGAATTAACCCAGAGCAATTTCAGCATTTCAGAATAACAGGAAATTATTTTAATATACATTAAAATTATAGACAGAAAACCCCTGAAGCCTCTGTAAGCTTCTAGAAAGATTTACTGTTGATTATTTAAATCATGCAAAAGGTGTTTTCTTAAATCATTATTTGTATCAGAATTTGTGGAGTACTTGATCATCAATCAAGAAACATTTAAGTACCAGGGCAATACATTATGCTAGATGCTTTTCAACATAGGTTTAGCTTCATTCTATGTGTATATATTGTTTATCATTATTTATTCATAGGTTAAAAAGACATGTTTTAACTTAAAACAATAATAGCCTGAATGGTTAAGCATGTAGTCAAGTTAGCCATTAATAGAATATAAAATATTAATATAGATTGCATTTTTACAATAGATAATAAAGAATATTTATGACTAAAATTAGACATTGAGATAAAATAGGATATTATTGGATATTATTGACATTCTGATGTTTTAAGTGTTTGTGCCAACAAGAGTGATAAACTTGGAATATTTTTGCGTTAAGCCAATGCAATAAATGACATGGTCAAGCTGGAGCCCCAAGGAAAACCATCTAAGATAATTTATGGTTCTTAGAAGTGGCTATGTTTATAGGTTGATAAATAAACAATTTAATCATAGCACTTTAGAACAGGAAGAGAAATTAGAAATACTGTATTTCCACACTCTCATTGTACTAATGAACAAGCTGAAGCCCAGAGCTAATACCAGTACTGTCTGTAGGTATACCTTCATCATATTTACTCTTGAAGTACAGATAGCACATCTGGTAACACATTCAGGTATGGTATAGGATAAACTAGGAAAACGTTTATTGGTGGTTCTTAGGTTTTTGTGTGCTGGTGTGTTCCTTAATGCCCAGAGATCCCATCCAGTAAGTCTGAATGGAACTCAGGTATCTGCAATTTCAACAGGCACTCATGGCGATTGTGATGCAGGTCATCCTTGTAGGAAATATACAGAACTATAGAACGTAAAAGTTCTAAAAAGGGATTTTATGCTGAGTGAGCATACTTTTACAAACAATTCACAGTTTTTCTGCTCAAATGTAATTGTTTTTTACTTTCCTTTGTAACTCTAAAAAAAAAAAGGGATTGTTGTTTAAACAAGAAGTTGGGAAGATCACAGAGCAATACACTTTACTAACTCCCCACACTTGACTAATAATCAGAATCACTTGGGGATACTTGTAAATATACAGATTCATAGGTACTTTTCTTGGAGAATCTTATTTATAGGAAAGTATGTGGTGGGATCTAGGAATCTTTAATTTTCAGAATCACTCCTGGTGATTCTGTTAACTAACCCAGTTTGAAAGCTCAGCCATGATCTATTGTATTAGAATACGTTTCAGTGATTTTCGACTTTGGTATATAGAATTAACCAGGGGCCTCTGTAAAACCCAGAGTAATAGGCCCCACCTCCAGAGCTTCTGCATGTGTAGGTCTGGGGCCAAGAATTTGCATTCCTAGCAGGTTCCCAGGTGATGCTGCTGCCGCTGCTGTTTCAGGGATGAGGCTTTGAGAACCCTCGGCTAGATGATGCTGTGCTGAGGCAGATGATTCACAGGAAAGTGCCTACAGCTGCTGTGATATCTCTGCCAAAACCCACAGTCTGCCTACTGTTGTTGTAAGAACAATAATATGTCCTCTGCTTCTTTTTTCTTCCAAACCTCAAGCAGGTGCTTCTGATTAGCAGAACCTAAACTGGAACCTCCTGGTAGAGATTCTGGTCTATGTAGTTCCTAGGCTTCTAACTCTTACTAGGGTTGGGTGCAGTAGGGGCTGGAGTGGGGGCTGGAGGAGGGGAAATGGTGTTCACTTGCCAACATATAAGATAGCACAGATATGCAGGTAGGTTTTAGTAGTAGTTTGTCCCAAGCGATAGAAGTCAGTTAATTTCTGACCATATTCCAAATGTGAAAGGGTTAGGAGGATCTAAGCATCTGGAAAATGGAAAAAAATAAGACACCTAAAAAAAAGAAAATGATTTTAGGGTTGAAGTGATCAGGATGAGGCCAGACTGCTCAATATGGTGAATAATATAGATGCACTCAAGAGGTTTAGTAAAACCAAAAAGAAATGTGATTAATGAAGGATGGCATGAAAACTCTCCTTATGTGTATGAGTGATCAGTGCAAAGAGTAGGCTTTGGAAGTAAAAACAGAGATCGCAAGAAGGGCCACAGAACTGTGGTGGGGAAATAAAGGCTTGCATAGAAAAGGCGTGCTTCAAGTGGTAATACAAGAGAGAAAAGAAGACTGAAATCTCATCTGAATGTACCGAGGTAAGTCTCACACTCACCAGGCAAATGGATGTACTAATATGCAATGATAAAAATGAAAATAAGCAAAAATAGAGACAGAGAAATAAATGAATGTTAAAGGTATAATCATCAGGGAAAGCTAAGGCATGAAGCATAGTGTTCATAATTAGAGTTTGGGGAATGGAAAAAAGCAAATTATGAAGATTCTAGTTAGTTTGACTGACTTCTGCCAGGTCTGCATTTGTACAGACAGCATTTTTAAAATCAGGTATTGAAACAGGATATCCCTAATATAAAAGATTCAATTTTACAAATGACACTAAACAGGGACATTGAAGCTGTCATTGATTTGGGTAGTTCAAGGTAACCAGATAATCACATTAGCACAGAGCCAGACTGTTAAGCACTAGGTTCTTTTCCATTTTCTCTTGAATCCTTATCTTAGTTTTATTTTAGGGAGATAAAAAAGCAATATTCTTTGCTCTCAGTAAATTAAATAAATGTCCTACATTGCTGCAATATCTAAACACATTTTAGCTTCCGTTGAAGCATTTAGAAATGCTTGGGTAGAAGAAATCACAAAATAATAAACATAGATGTGACCACATTAAAATTTAAAACTTTTTAATGTTAAAAACAAAACCAAAAACCTATATGTCTTGGAAGGGAAGGGTGCCTATGATAGATATATTGAGTGAACAAAGTGAATTGCAGCATAGTAGGTATGCTATAATCACATCTTATAAGATTAAGAAATGACTATGGAGAGCTATACATTAAATGGGTGAGGGGGGCACACCTGGGAGTGAGGCAGGAATGAGAAAAGGGGGCTCAAACTTTTTACTTTATACACTTTAGTTCCACTCATATATTTTATAAAAAGCTTTTGTTTAATAAATATAAAACATTTATAATTTAAGTATTAAAATACTGGATTGTGGCAAGTTGATTATTTGCACATTTTCATGGCTCCCCTGGCTGTATGTGTTGTCTCAGCAGCCTTTTATAGCAAAAATCAAGGGATGAGATATGCTGAGCTGTAAGGGAAACATTTGTTTCTCAATAAAGTCATAGTAATTTAAATTAAGGCATCAGAAAGACATTTTCCAATGAGCAAGTACCCAAGAAATATATTATGCATGTACTACAAAATAAGACATCCATCCATCATCCACACACATATACATAATTCATTAATTAGAAATCACTGTGCAAAAGGCCAGTTATGACTATGTAATCCATTGGAACACAGAATTAATGCTAAAATAATATGGAACATCATTACAGAAAACAACATAGAAGTTGCAATGCTTGAAATAAAAGCTACTTAACAAAAAATAATTTCTGTATAAGAGGCCAAAACAAAAATTATGCAATGTGCCTCCAAAATGGCAAAATTGAGATGGGAGGAAGCATAATCACAAAGATGTTCTCATCTTTCATGTATGAAGCGCAGTAAATGTTGTGATGTGCTACCCAGATCTCTCTTCAGGAGTGACACACATTTCCTCAGCGGCCTGGAAAGTTGCTGGGTGTGCTGCCCGGTCAACAACCCTCAGTTCTCAGCTATCTTCAGGAGTTGCCTCATTTGAAGTAAGTTACCTGGCCCAAGGTTATAGCCCCTTCCAGGGACAGCTGGGATACAATGACTGGTCACCTGGAGTCCCCTTGCCAAAAGTCTGAAAAATTGATTGCCTAAGCTTCAGAGCTTTTTGTGAGTTGCTAAGGACTTTATTGAGATTGCTTAACAGCCCACCTTTTCTCTCTGCCCAATCCTGTTCCCTTCTCTTCCTTCCCACAGGTGTCAATTCCAAGGGCACTCCCCCCAAATCTTTCTGCCCTAAGATCTCCATCTCGGAGGTTAATAAGAAATAAATTAGATACAAATTATTGAAAAGGGAAAAATTACTATCTGGAAAATAAAACCCTAAAGAAAATGAACAAATGTGGAAAGTCAGATGAATTCCATAAGGAGATCAATAAAAGTTCGATATAATAAAATCTATAGTTCCCCCATTTCAACAATCAAAAATTTGAAAATATAATGAAATAATTCTGAATAGCAACGGGAAGATAAAACATCATGGGAACAAACCTCAAAAATAAAGCATGTGATAATTATGAAATAAATTAAAAAAATTTTTTTAAAGGAGGACCCAGGAGGCAGGTCTTACTGTATCATTTATCAAAACATCATATAAAATTATAGTAATTTTATCAATTCAATATTGAATGTGGAATAGATAAAGAAGTTATGAAATAGAAGGGTGTAAAAACAAGCTCATGCATATACGAGGATTCAGATTGTGAGAAAAGTAGCAATTTATATAAGAGGGAAAGAAGGAACGAGTCAAGAATAGTGTTGAAATGAGTGACTGACCATTTGCAAGACAGGAAGTCAGATTTCTAAATCATACCATAGACTGGAATGAAGGGTAAGGACTTTCCACTTGAACCTTTGATTCCCACCCTTCCTGTCACCTCTGTAACCTCGCTCCATACATTTTTTCTCACCCTCTTCTGTATCTTCTGTGTCTCCCTCTCCATTCCATCAACATTAAAGGATGCTTAAGTCTTTCCTGTCTTGACCAACAATAAGGAAAAAAAAAACTCTTTCAACCCCACTAGCTTCTTGGAGCTTCTACCCTATCTCTTTCCTCTTCTTGATTGAAAGAGCTGCCTGTTGTTACTGCCTTTGCTTGTTCTCCGCCAATCACTCTTCTACTTACAGCAGCTTGCCTTTTGCCCCCATAGCTTAGATAGGGTCCCTGGAGACAGATTCTGAGACAGAGAATTTGGGCCAAAAGGGCTTTTTGGACATGCTCCCTGGAGATGCACTAGTGAGGAAGTGAGCTAGGCAGGACTGAGCAGGAGGGGAGGAGATCTATAGCGTGGCTGCTCCTGAGGCCTCATTTGATCCTGAGAGGGGCACCGGGATCCTTCCAGTTGAGACAAAGGGATTGGGCCTTTATATCCCCATATCAGGCAGTCAGTGGCCTTGGCTGCCTTGCACGTGGCAGTTCTCTGCAGCTGAGGGCACCTGCCCACAGTGGATGGCAATTCACAAAAATGGAATGAGGTAATTGGCTCTACAGAGGGCGTCTGGGTAGAGCAACACAGTATCCACTATATCCACTCAAGAAGTTCACAACTTCTTGCTTCCTAAATAATTTCTCTCCACCAGAGAAAATTTTTTCCAGGATTCTGATTGGTCTTTTTTTTCCAGGGAAATTATGAAAGAAGGGTTAATGAGGTGAACTACAACTCCTGTATTCCCCTCTCCTTAGCTAACACTTCTGATGGACTAGGCAGTTTGCCTGCTTAAGTGATGCACACCATCATTCCTGAGGGATTTGGGCCCCTTGGCATGAGGATCCTGGAAGACTGGGTGGCAGAAGTAGTCTAAAATTCAATGGGGCGGTTTGTGGGAACAGGAGCTCTAGACATGTAGAATCTAAAAACACATGGGTGGAAAACACCAATTCCCTCCAAGTGGATCATTAAGAGTGATGATGATCAGGGCCACACCAACTTTAACCGTTTGGTTCCCAAACCCCTGAATTCTACCCTTGGGGAACGTAGCTCCATGCAATAGTTGTTGATTTAGGCTGTATATGACACCCTGGACTGTGGCACCCATTCTCACAGGTATCCTTTCCAACACGGCACCTCAGCTATGCTTTTAAGAGGCCAATCCATCTCTATCAGGCTGATTGCTTCTGAATTGTGTGGTACGTGATAGGACCACTGGAACCCTTGGTCTCGTATAGGGCCAGGACTAGTGTGAGGCAAGTTAGGCACCTAGAGTGCAGCATTTAAGGAACCACTCAATCTCAGGGTCATGGCACTTACCCACTTACCTCAGGACATTTCTCTTCCCATACAGAATGGCTAACCAGGTCCACCATCAGGCACTGTGCCCATTGGGAGGACTTCCTCTCACCAGTGACTTTCAGGGCCAGCCTTGAGTTAGGTTATAGTGCAGAAGCATCCATTTTTAGCTTGAACCTGCCATAGTAACTGACACTTCCATTAATCCTACTTGTTCTTTTTTCCTGCTCCGTGGTTGCCATAAAGGGCTTTCTGTGCAGCAGTAGGAATGAGCTGAGGGAAAAGTGCTGTACAACACTGGCAGGGGACTGGGGATCTGGGCCACGTGCTCATGCAGTTTACTTGTGCTTTCTGGTCCTGTCATGTTCCATTCCAGATGTAGCAATTTCGTCTTACAATAGATTGCTGCTGGGCCTTTCCTGACTTATGCCTTGGTGATTTTAACAGAATACAGCTCATGAGGAAAACTCTGGCCATGGGGTCACTTAATGGTCCAGGGTCAGATGATCCTGTGTATTGGGCTTGCTGTAAAATTCACAGTGTTTATTCTCACTACAGATAACTCTAGCACTAGAGAGTCCCAGGTTGGACAGCCTGAGTGACAGCGTTGTTTGCACTGTAGCATGGACTTATTCTTTCCTGGAAAGCTCTCTCCTGTTCTTGTCTCCACTCAAAGATGGCAAATTTTCATGCCTAATATATATATATATGTGTATGTATATGAGGAACTGGGCTGCATAGCAGGAGGTGAGTGGTGGGCGAGCAGAGTGAAGTTTCATCTGTATTTACAGCTGCTCCCCATCGCTCACATCACTGCCTGAGCTCCACCTCCTGTCAGATCAGTGGCAGCATTAGATTCTCATAGGAGCGTGAACCCTACTGTAAACTGTACATACGTGGGATCTAGGTTGCCCACTCCTTGTGAGACTCTAATGCTTGATGATCTGAGGTGGAGCTGAGGCGGCGATGCTAGCACTGGGGAATGGCTGCAAATACAGATTATTATTAGCAGAGAGGTTTGACTGCACAAAGACCATAATAAATCAGTTACTTGCAGACTCATATCAAAACTCTATCAGTGAGTGGCAAGTGACAAGCTGCATCTGTTGGCAGGCTTTATAGTGGCAAGTGAGTTGATGTACTTCAATTGTACAGCTGCATCTGGTGGCAGGCTCTAAGTCAGAATCCGACACTTATTTTAGTCCTCATGTGGCCCGCCTGTTATTTTATTTACTGCTTCCATCCGTGCCTCTTTCCTGCACCGCACACTTTTCTCAGTCACAGTGTTGGTAGCCCACAAGCTAACCCCAGCAAAAATGAGTAACAAACAAACGTCTCTGGAGAGCGTCTTTGAAAAGGGGTAAAGACCCAATGATGAGACAGCAGAAGACTCTAAGACTACCAACAAAATGAAAGCTGCATTTAAAAGAAAATAACAAGAGACCCCTACTTAAATTCGGGTTCGTTGCAACAGATGATTCACATTCTCCAAGCCTGCTTTGTATAGTATGTGGTGACTGGCTACCTATGAAGCCATGAAACCTTCAAAACTGCTTTGCCACATGGAGACCAAGCATCCTGCATTAAAAGACAAGCCTTTGGAGTTTTTCAAAAGAAAAAAATGTGAACACGAAGAACAGAAGCAATTATTGAAGGTCACCACTTCACCAAATGTGTCTGCACTGAAAGCATCATTCTTAGTGGCTAACCGCATTGCTAAAGCTAAGAAGCCCTTTACTATTAGTGAAGAGTTGATCCTGCCTGCTGATAAGGACATTTGCCGTGAACTTTTAGAGGAGGTTGCAGTTCAAAAGGTGGCACATGTTCCTCTTTCAGCTAGCACCATAACTAGACAAATTGATGAAATAGCAGAGGATATTGAAGCACAACTGTTAGAGAGGATTAATGAGTCACCGTGGTACTCAATCCAGGTTGATGAGTCTACCGATGTGGACAAGAAGGCAACAATGCTTGTTTTTGTGTGATATATTTTCAGAAGGATGTGCGTGAGGCTATGTTATGTGCACTTCTGTTGCCAACCAACACCACAGCTGCAGAACTATTCAAGTCTTTGGATGATTACATATCAGGAAAACTGAATTGGTATATGCATGGACATAGCGGCTGCTATGACAGGACAGCTTTCTGGTTTCACTACTCGGGTCAAGGAAGTCACTTCTGAATGTGAGTCTACACACTGTGTCATCCATAGAGAAAGGCTGGCTAGCCCAAAAATGTCATATGAACTAAACAGTGTTTTGCAGGCTGTGATTAAAATTATCAACCACATTAAAGTATATGCCCTTAACTCATGTCTGTTCGTGTAACTCTCTGAGGAGATAGACACAGAGCACACACATCTCTTATACACAGAAGTGAGATGGTTTTCTAAAGGTAGATCACTGACCAGAATTTTTGAGTTACAAGAGCCACTCCACAGATTTCTTTTAGAAAAACAGTCACCCACTGGAAGCACATTTCTGTGACACAGAATGGGTCGCATAACTTGCTTACTTGTGTGACATATTCAACCTGCTCAGTGAACTCAATCTGTCACTTCAGGGGAGAATGACAACTGTGTTTGAGTCAGCAGATAAAGTGGCTGCATTCAAAGCCAAACTGGAATTATGGGGACAATGAGTGAACATGGGGATTTTTGAAATGTTTCAAACATTAGCAGAGATTTTGAAAGAGACTGAACCAGGGCCTTCTTTCTCCCAGCTGGTGCATGACCACCTATGTCAGCTTTCAAAGGGATGTGAGCATTACTTCCCAATCACAAAAGCCCCCCAAACTGGGAAGGAATGCCACAAAAGCACTGAAAAGCCTGCTTCCATTTCCAACATCCTATCTTTGTGAAGCAGGGTTTTCTGCAGTGACAGCAACCAAAGCGAGATTACGGAGTAGACTGGACATAAGCAACACACTTCGGGTGTCACTATCTGCCATCACCCCGAGATGGGATAGTCTAGTTGCAGGAAAACAAGCTCAGGGCTCCCACTGATTCTGCATTATGGTGAGTGGTATAATTATTTCATTACATATTACAATGTAATAATAATAGAAATAAAGTGCACAATAAATGTAATGTGCTTGATTCATCCCAAAACCATCCCTCCCCACCGCCTGCTGTCCGTGGAAAAATTGTCTTCCATGAAACCGTTCCCTGGTGCCAAAAGGTTGGCGACCACGGCCTTACAGTTTCCACTCTTTTCCTATTAGTGCTGTATTGGGATTTAGAAGAAATTTTGGAGCTGAGAATTTAACCTCTTTGAAATTCCTCTACTCTTATAAGTAAATCATGAGCCTGATCCTCTCCTCCCTCAGGCTTTAGGAGACTAGGATTTTCATAAAACATGCCAAGGAGTCCCTCTCACTCCCACATTTTGTCTTGGTGATTTATTACCTTGAGCCCATCTTTATCTCTCTTCAGTGATGGTCAGCAATAGCCACCCAATTTCAGAATGTATTTTAACTCATTCCCCTCAATTGCAAGAGATGTTCCATCAGTCAGCACATCCTTTTCTACTGGTATTCCTTCCCAGTTCATCATCGGTGAAAGTTTTAACAATTGTACTATCACAGCGTGCCAGGAGATATCCATATTCCAGCTACTGCCCGTGATGCGATCCTCACTGCCAGCTTCCCAGTGAGACATCCATCTCCAAAATCCAGTTTTGAGTCTGCTTTGTAGGACTTTTTCTTGTACCAGCTGGTTTAGATTGGGTTCCCTGGGAACTCTGATGTGAAGAGTTGCGGGCAGAAAGTTTATTTGGAATTATTCTTGGGAGATTCATTTGTAAAGAAGTGATGAAGGGAGGATCGGGCAGAGAGAGAAGCTGACTCATAATGCAATTACAACTGCAATCTCAGCTAAAACTATGAGAGCTGTGGAACTGAAATGGTCTTTCAGAATTATCCAAAATTGAGAGAAGAGGTCTTTGTATTCCCACATCAGCAAGTATTTGGTCACAGTCCACTGTTGGGGGAGGGTATGATTCTGGGCAGGGTAGTTCCCTGTGGCTGAGGGCAATTCCCACTGAGGGGTGCAGGTCAGAGCTAATAACCATGATGTTCAGCATGGCTCGGGATGGCTGTTTGAGCCCTAGAGGGAAGATCTGGGTGGAACGCTCCACTCCACTACACCACTGCACCACTGAATCTATGCCTGTCTTATGCCAAATCCAATGAACTCTCTTTACATTTTATCTTATTTAACTTTATCCCAGCATTAGATTTTGTACTCATCACTCCCTTCTGTAAACACTCTTTTTCTGGCTTCTTTGAAGACAATTCCGTTGACATAATCATCACTTAGTTTCCCTATCTGGCCCCTGTTCAGTCTTTACTGCAAGTTCTCTTTCTCTGTGTATCCCTTAGATGTTGGTTTTCCTCAGTATTCTGTCCAAGGCCCTCCCCATCCCCAGGCATTATTGCACTGTTGTGTAGAGTCAATTGCAGTCCAGGTAATGATGGCATCTGAATATAGATCACATTTTCATACTGATTTTATGATAGATATTTTGCTTTCTGGATATTTGGAAAGGCCACATCTAAGCTCAACATGTCAAAAATGGAAACTATCTTTTTTTCTTAAAGATGGGTTTCTCTTCCCAGGTTTCCTATCTCAGTGAAAAGCATCACCTTCCAACAATTACTTTAACCAGAAACCTAGGAGACTCCTTTGCTCACTCTCTTTCTCACATTTAATATTTTGTCACCAAGTGCAGTTGATTTTACCTCAAATCCATTTACTTTCCTCTACCTCATTTGCCCCATCTATGATCAGACCAACCAACAGCCTCCTAATTGCCCATGGCTATCGTGCTGAAATCCAAACTTCTTATGGAATTTTCCAATCTCTTTATTATCTGACCATGCCTCACTCCTTACAGCCTTATTTCTTTCTTACCACTCTGCAATTTCTACTCTTTCTATTTACCCCCAACCTTTGACCAGATAATCCCTTCTCACCTATGAGATCTTAGTTGATACTGTTGAAAAAATGCTATTAAACATAGGTAAAATAGTATAGTGTGTTGGTTAATAGAATATGTTCTGAAGTCAGACTCCCTTAGGGTAAAGGCTTTACTGCTTCTTAGCTATAAGTTCTTTGACAAGTTATGAAATCTCCTTGTGCCTGAGTTTCTTTCTCTGTAAAATAGGTATACATTTTCTTCCTCTTAGTTTTGTGGTGAGAGTTAGATCAGATAACATGTGAAATATTTAGGACATTCTATGAGACACACATTGCTCTAACAAATGTTAACTATTTAAAAAATTTCCTGTTGAGTTCTATTGTTACTTTTTCTGAATATCCATTATTGCAATTGCCTATTTTTTCTCTTAAATTTTTCCCTAGAGTAAAAGTTCTTTGGGAACCTAACATATTCTCTGTTCTAATCAGATAATCTAGTAATAACTATACAAGGTTTGTACAGAATGCAATGGCAATGATATAAGGATGCCTAAATCCTTCTGAGGGATTAGTGAGTATTTGAGGAAGGAGTAAATACTTGAGCTCAATTCTGAAGGGTAAATAGGATAGATCTCAGCAAGGAAGAGAGAAAAGGGCAGTCCTGGTAGAGAAGACAGGATCTGTGAAGGCTTAGACATAATAAACAGTAGTATAGCAAGTAGTTGATAAAACTGCTGCAAAGGGCAAGCAGGAGAGCAGTGGGAGATGAGGCCAGAGACTGGCAAGGAACAGATGATTACACATAAACGCCTTCTTTCCCATGCACCCCATAATCCTCACCAATTTGCTGTGAACTTGGGAAATGGAGGGTCTTTAGGAAGGCAAAGATTGGCTTTCTCAATGTCCTTGCTGGATAGAGTCTTAGAATTCTATTTAATTTGAAAGAAATTAAGAAATGCCACTTATTTGCTATGTGTGTGTCTCTAGGTGCAGAGTCATGTCTGCTTCAAAGTTCCAGTAAAGTATTACTGGCTATAGTGTCTTGGGTTTTAGATTGAATTTGAGCTGAGGTAGTTATGATAACAGTGAATACTACTTCATCAAAAAAATGTATAATAAATATAGGAGAGAGATAAAAGTTCAACTAAGATGTAACATGGAGTCAGGGGCAAGCTGTCTATTTAAGATGGGCAGGTCTTGAAAGTGTTTGAATATTGTACAAAAGGGAAACCATAGGTTGATGATGAAGTGGTTTCTGAGAAGCAAAATTCAATAAAATCTAAAGAACAGCAGGAAGAATTAGCCTTGAACTGGAGGCGAGAGACACTTCTTCCTCTAAGACAAGAGGGAAGCAGAGAAGGAAGGTACAAAGTAAAGTTATTTTTATGTGGGGAAGAGGATGTTTAAATATCAGGGAGAATGAAGTGGACAGTAGTGGAGTGAGTATACTCATGAAGAAGACAGAAACTTGGTGCTATGGTCTAAATATTTGTGTTCTCAAAATTCATATGTTGAGATTCTAACCCTGAAGGTGATGGTGTTAAGGGGTGGGGACTTTGGGGAGGTGATTGGATCATGAGGGTGGCGCCGTAATGATTGGGATTAGAGGTCTTGTGAAAGAGGCCCAGAGAGCTGCCTTGCCCCTTCTGCCACGTGAAGATGTAGCAAGAAGGCACCAATATGAACAAGGAAGAAGGCCCTCACCAGACTCCAAATTTGCCAGCACCTGGATCTTGGATTTCCCAGCTTCTAGAACTGTGAGGAATAAATTTTTGTATATAAGTCACTCAGTGAGTTTATGGTATTTTGTAGCAGCCTGAACAGACTAAAATACTTAGAGAATCCCTTGAGAAGAAAAGAGAAATGAATGTACTGGGTGCATTTAGAATTATATCTGGGAAGAACTGAGGGTGGACCTGATATATTGGTATAGATTGCATCTTGAAGAAAGAGGTTTTGTTGGAGGATGGAGGAGTGGTGGTCTGAAATTGCAATGGAAGTCAAAAAAATCATACAGTCATCTGTTATCACCTTTAACCATATTACATTGCCATTATGTATTTACTGTCCTACTTAATGACCAGGCTGTAAAATCTACAAAGATGATGACCATTTAAAAAAAATAATTTTGTATGCCTGACACTAGAGCTATTTTTGTATCCACATAGTAAGTGCTGAAAGGAACTGACAGGGGTCTGCCTGCGAAGGGAACACTTTGTTAAAAAAAGGTTGAGGGTATATTTCCAATAAAATAAGGGTTTCAGGAGACAAAATAGAAAGGTGTAATAAGGAAATAAGTTTTGTGGGCTGGGGAGAAAAAGAAAGAGGGTAGAACAAAGTTGCAGTGATGACACAGTGTAGGAGACCAGCACAGAGGGGTTTGCACTGAGGCCCATTGTTAAGTAGGGCGAGGATGAGCAGCCAAGTGAGATGAGCTGACCTCAAGCTGAAATTCTGGCCTCAAGCTGTTTCCATATTACAGTAGCTAAAGACTCTTTTGAAGCTTGATGCTAGATTGTATGTTTTATTTAGGGCCCAGTCAACAGTGTGCAGGCTCTGCTTAGGCATACCAATAGGATATTGGTGGGAAGTTGTTTTTTGCCTGGTCAGAATCAACAAAGGAAATGGTGTGGTTAATCCAAGTCACGGAGTCATGATAGAACAACCAGTACCAGGGTAAATTTCTAGCTAATCCCTCAGTGTATAAAGCATTATCCTAGATTACAGTGAGTGTTTAATTCTGAGTACTTCAGTATCATTTCTGCCAGTTGCCTCCCTTTCTTTCTCTTGGCCTTTTCTTTTCCCTTTTCTCCTTGTTTTTTATGTACCCTTTATTCTCTCCCTCACAATTTCTTCTTTGTGAGGAAGGGGGAAGGTTTGTGAGATGGAAGCTACAACAGAAAAGTCAACATGAAGGAAAGACGGGGGCTCTGAAGTACAACGAGCGTGTCTTTTTCTTCTTTGTTATATAGAAAAATGTTGCCAACAAGCTATGTTTGATTAGAAATAATTTGCATCAGCTATCCAAGGTGAAAAATGGGCAGGGATGGAGGAATTTCAGAGTCATGGGAAACACTGAACCTGAACTCAAATGCACTTGGCCTTTAATCCTAGCTTTGCCATTTAATATCTGTGTGACTTCTGGCAAGTTCTTTATCCTTTTTGAATCTCAACTTTCTTATTTCTAAAATGAAAATGCTATTCTCTAACTGCAGTAAGCAGAAATTTGGTTCCCATGTTCATTGTTCCCTGATGAATATATTACTTTACACGACAAAAGGGACTTTCGGGATATAATCAAGGTTACTTATATGTTGTATTTAAGACTGGGAGATTATCCTTAATTATCTAGGTTCTCCCAATATACTCACATGAGACCTTCAAAGCAGAAGAGGAAGGCAGAAGAGAAAGTCAGAGAGATTCAAAGCATGAGAAGTGCTCCATGTGCTGTTGTTGGCTTGAAGATGGAGGCGGCCACAAGAGAATCAAGAGAAGGAATAAATCCTGGCAATGATCAGTTATCTTGGCAGAGGACCATGAGCCTCAGTTGAGAACTGCAGCCCCAGTCAGCACTTTGATTTCAACCTGCTTAGATGCTGAGCAAAGAATCCAACCATACCATGCTGGGCTTCTGACCTATAGAAGCTATAAGATAAAAATCTTGCATTGTTTAAAGGTGCTGAGTTTGTGTTAATTTGTTATAGCAGCAGTAGAAAACTAGTACTAATGTTAATAATATTGCAAGAATTAAAGAAATTGACATGTGTCGGTTTTTAGGGAGTAAATACATGATATCATCTCTCAAATAAGGGACCAAGTGAGAAAGAAGACACAATGGACAAATGGAAAATGTAATACTAGTGTTATTACTGATAAAGACTGAATTGGATGATGTGATCTTGATGTGTGGCCACTAAGGGCTTTCTAATATTTTACTCTGGAAATAAATTCATTCTTCTAGTTGTGATCAGAGTCAAATGACCTCAGGCCTCCTCTGTAGAGGTAGACTATTTACTACATAGTTGAGAAGAGACTATATAGCAGCCATCTCCAAAAGTAGGCAGATATGAAAGAGATATAGACCCAGGTGCTTGGGCTGAGTATGATTATTTCCTCTTCACAAACTCACTAATTAGGTAACTCATACTTGTCCAATGGGTGGAAAGAGAGATTAGGACAGCTATTACAATTAAAATGCTTCCACATGGAAAGACAGTCCATGAGAATGTGGTCCTTAGCAAAGAACCTGGCATGAATTAAATGCCTCATATATCGTTACCCCAAAGTGGCAATGATTTGGCTTTCCCAGTGCTGTCAACTTTCCTGGGTCTGTGACACATTCCATTCCACTGTGGCTCTTCCTCCTGAGTCTGATCTTACTTCCTCACATTGACCTCCCTGTTCTGAATCAAAGCCCAGAGGTCTTTATTTTGGTGCCCAGTGGAGGCTGTCATCTTTTGCTCATAGGCCTTCATATAGCTGTCCAGCTCCATTTACCACCTATTCTGTTACCCTTTAGGATTGGCCTATGGGGTCTCATGAACTTGGGGCCAGAGTCTCTGTGCTTCTGCAAGTGTAAACTTACAAAGCATGTAAAGACATCACTGCAGATGGGTTTTCAGTAAAGAAAAAGGTGGTAGGACTCTCTTCTCTTCCCATTCTGAATATCCTGCACCCACCCGTTGGAACTCAAAAGATCCCTCATTGAACTTGTGCATTCCTGGAACTCATCTAGTAGTGGCAGCCTGTTTTCTAATTTTAAGAAGAAAAGGATACTAATAAATCAAATTTTCTATTTTTAACTATTTTTCTTAAAACTTTGCTAAATGTATGTTATCATCTAGTGACTAATGGTATCAACTTTGGCACAAAATTACCGGTGTTGTAATTTCGTGGTTAATGTTAATCAGTAATTCATAGTGCTACACAAGCCTAACTATTTTTATATCTTTTATCAGAAAAAATTTGATAAAAAATGATACAACATAGAAGTGGTGGGAGTTTTAGACCATGTAAGAAAAGGTATTGGGCTGTAGTTTTCTGGTGAGGGATTCTGAAGAAACAGCACACGTTGCAGAGGAGTCTCATAAATTAAAAACTTAAATAGTTACCAACTTCAAAATCTAGGCTGGCTCTGACTATAATACAATTTTATGCTTCTCTTTCCCAGCCAATTAAAATTCCAGCAATTACATGGCATTCCAGTTGGCTATTTTTGTTATCTGCGTAAAGGCAGGCAGTCATCTTAGAATCATAAGATGTGGAAGGGAAGTGAGGATAGTGCAAACGCCTCTTATTTAAAAAAAAAAATGCATATATTTTGTTGAGCTTCATAAGGAGAAAGAATTTGTCTCATGACACTATCAGGATGCCATGGTCAATTCCAAAATGTTTGTGGATAATGGTACGTTCATTTAAAAAAATCTTTTGTTCTTACTGCATTTATGCAAAATCTGTGGGACCTTTGACAGATTATTTATCTTCTCTGCTTTAGCTTTCTTATCTGAAAAATAGGGACAATAATATCAATTTCATAGGATGTTTCTGAGTACTAAATTAGTGCCTTTCTCTCTCTCTTTTTGTCCACCCCCCACTGCTTTGAATAGTGCCAATCACATAAAACTATATAGACTGTTATTATTGTTATTCTTATTATTCTTTAACACTGTATAAGTTGGATGACATATTCTTTCTGTGACAACATTCATATAGTATCTATAAGTATTTTCCGTTTGTGGAATCTATGATAGTGTACAAAGCTTAAATTAACACTGTCATGTGATCATATAAGCAGGCCAGGGAGATTTATATCCATCTAATAGATGATAAAATTAAAAGCATAAATTCTAAGATTTAAAAAAAAGTTAGCCTTAGGATTAAAGCTTGTGTTTTCAATTTCCAACCAGGAGTATTTTTATTACACAATTAATTAAAAAACTATATGAGTCTTAGCAAAAATGTTTTGAATTTTTCATCTACACAGAAATTCTACTCAGAACAGCAAATATAAGATAATTTTAGAGAGAAAATTTTTAATTTCAATTTGCTTTGAAAATGCTTCATTCTTAGTAGACAACATTTTTGATAAAGTAAAAGGAAATACACATGTGTTCCCTGAGATTCTGAAGCAGTAAACATTTATTTTTAAGCTTATAATAGGACTCTTCGGCAAGTGGTTGCTAATGACAAATGTTTACTATTTTCCAAGCTTAGAGGAAGGATTCTTTTGAGCAGCAGAATTTATGTTGTCTCAGTATAGCAGTGACTAGACTGATCTTTGCAAAATGCTCTAAAATTGATTGTAAGAAGATAGAGACTTCACTGAAATAAATAAATAGGATTTCAATGGTAACAAGAAATGCACAAGAAGGCACACACAAATCAGAGTAAACCATACATTGAAGGCCAAAGAAATCACATGGTCAAGAAATCACATTGTAAGGTAAATTGGGATGAAAAATAAAATAGAGAACCATCCAAATGTGGATTGTCAGATATTTTCCTTCAAAGTCAAATGGAGACAGATATGTTCACCAAATAGAACAGTAGTTCCTTGACTCTATTTAGCAAGACTCTGTTTAGCTTGCAAAAAAATGCAAATTCTTGGGTTTCCCCCATGCTTTACTTAAAGTCTCCAAAACCACACTTTTAACATACACAGTATTGGACTCTAAGGATACTAAGTTTAAGAATAGCTATTCTAACTTAGGCTTCAATCTTCTTCTTATCATTTTGTACTCTAAGGGTAGGTTCTGAGTTGGAAGGAAAAGAAGCATAAGGCATCTTAGTGCTTGGGTGTGGGAGTGGGGAAGCAGTACACATTGGAAATACAGAAGAGAACTCCACTGAAGGGGAAATTGGGATTGTGGAGGATTCTGTTAGAGGGAGTTTGGACGTGGAGGACAAAAAGATTAAATATTTCCTGGGTCAGTATTAATCATATTTCTTGCTTTCAGTATAAGAACCAAACTCTGGCTATCCTAAGCAAAAAAAAATTTTATTGAAAGGACATTGGAAACTCACAAAATTAATGGCAGGACAGATGATCTGGTTTGGTAAATGGGCAAAGGGAGCTCTAGAAGGCTAGCTAATGGGAACATGAGATTTATGCAGCAATAAAAGGTTGGCCCTAACTGCCACTTCAGAGAATATAAACTGTAATTAGTAAATAAGATCATCAAGATTCATAGTCTCAGAAGCCCCAAGGTCAAAATGGCTAATCCCAAATTATATGCTTTCTCCTGGCTATGCTGGTATGGGGTGAGAAATATCACCCCCTTTGGTATCTATGGGGCTGGGCATTACCTTTTGTCAAGGCTACGCAGAATGATACTTTGACAATAGGCAGATAAGCTGCTGATAGGAAGTAGGGCCTTGGATGCTAGGCAACCAAAAAGAACCTTGTCAAATATGCACCATGAGCTCCATCGGGGATGTTCATTTGGGTCTACCTATATCATATTCAGCTGAGTTTAATAACTATTGATGGTAGAACCTACTTTTCTCAGCTCTTCCTTAATTCATCCCTGCTCCCATTCGCATTAGGACTACCATATCTATTTTTCGAGTCAGAACCTTCTCCTTCCTTGTACTTAATATCTTGCCAAATATAGTCATTGAGTATTTCCTACTTATTATCTACTAAAAATGTGTGATTTTCTGAACATGTTTGAACAGATTGAATGCAACCCTGCTCCCTTCTTTTATTAAACACTACCTGTGTTTAGAAGCAGTATATTAAAAAGGCAGAGATGGTCAAAAGCCAAAAATCAATTGTCAAAATTCTCAATTTTACTTCCTGGGTTATTGCAATGTTAGTAGCTCTTCAACACAAAAATAACTGACATAAAACTGGGAATGGTTTCATATTTTGTTAAGTGTGAGTCAAATTAGTTTAAAAGTGTATGTCCAACCAGCTCATATCAAATGGATCAGTCAAATATTTACCAAATTCTGCCTTGGTTGTCCATCATTCTTCTAGTTCTTATTCTAAATGGAATTCCAATTTAGTAGGGAGATAAAAATAAAACTAGGCACACTTTAAGAATAATAAAATATCACATTGTATGATAGTCTTTGTAAACACAAGATAAACCTCCAGGAAAGGAGTAAGGCCTAACTCAGACCTTGAAGAACAAAGGTGATTTAAGTAGTGGAAAGGGAGTAAATCAGAATTGGGGAAGCAATGCTGAGTACTCTACTTAAAGGCAAAATTGCCCTGGTTAGTTCCTTTGTAATTCAGACGGTCCTATTACTTGCTTATCTGATAAGCTGGCACACCCAGTAGTAATTTGAATTTCCTCTTATCTTAGAAGATTTTTTTCTTTCAGCTCCTTATTGTATATAGAATTTTTGAATGGCAGTCATTTGCTCTACTGATGTTAGATGTGGGATAATTTGCAGGCAATGCCCTTAGTGCTAAGATGTCAAGAGAACATGGGGCCACCTGGAAGTATTTTACAGATCATTGGCAGATACTTAAAGCCACTTTGTTTATTCCAAAACTGATATCATTTTTCCAGAAGGTATCTCTGAAGCAGGAGCAAAGTGGAATTGGTATGCTGTCTTCTCCCTTCTCCCTTCTCTATGGAGGAAACAGAGCAATCTTGACATGAGAATTAGGTGCCAACCCCCTGCTAAAACCCTCCAGTGGCCTCCCATTTTACTTAGGATAACATGTAAATTCCATAACCACGTGGTCCATAATATCCTATGTGATTTGTCCCTGTCTTTTCTCCAACCTCAATTTGTGCCATTTTCTTCCTTCCTCACTATGCTGCAACCACACTAGACCCTCTTGTATGAACCAGATACACCAGTGTCCTTTTGACCTCAGGGTTTTTGTTCTTCTTGGTAGTGCTAGTGGGAATATTTTTTTTCCCAGGCTCTTGAAATGCTGTCTTTTTACCAGGCCTTAACTCACATTGCACAACCTTGGAAATCCTGCCCTGATGACTCAATCTATAGTTGTCTCTCCTTTGTCCAATTTACACTCTGTAGTATCACATTGTTTATTTGGATAGCACCAATCATCTTGAAATTATCTTGTTAGTATATTAATTCTCTGTCTTTCTCCATCAAAATGTTAGCTCCAGAGGGGCAGGGTTGGGGTATGTCTTGATTATCAACAAATCTCCATTGCCTTGAAGATCACTTGGCATATAGAAACTCTATGAGTAATGTTTCCAGTAACTAATGACGACTCTGTTTGTCAGAGATGAAGCATTATAGAGGCAATTATAGAGAGCTTGACTTTGATGACAATGGAAAAAAAATAAACTTACAAGCCTTATAGGAGTGTATTTGAACTGCCCGTGGGCCATTGCATTGCTTGCTCCATTGGTGGTAACAGTCATCATGAGATCAATTAAGTGACTGAAATTCTGGAAACCAGACCTATCTCTGCCTTTTCTGCACTTACCGCATGACCCTAGTGACTTACGCTCACTACGAAGGGAGAGTTCTTATTAATGGCTCAAATTGAAGTGATGTGGAGGAAAAAAACACTCTGGGGGAGATAAAGCAACATTATCCTGAGCCTGTAGATATGAATACAACAAGGGACAAAGTTAAGACTCTGAACAAAGTGGATCTTGTTTAGGGGAGCTGTAAGAAATAATATTGCTGGACTTGATGCTGGAAACACTTGGGGACAAATATAAGTTCTTTTATAGGGAAATGGCCCAAAGATAGCAGTATATATAGAGTAATTTGTCAGTTATATATTGGATTAATTCCAAATGGGAGCGAAGAGAAGTAAGATGGATACTTAAGATGCACAGTTAATGTTTTCATACCGGCCAAGAAGCTAATTGCCTTTACTTTGATAAATTTTAATATTTGTTTGTGCTTCTTGGCCAGAAGAACATACATTTTCTCTTTACTGCATAAATTATTGAGATTTTATTACTTAGAAAAAAATGAAAGTATTAATAATAGGTCTACACAATTGCGTAGCAAGTAGAATAGCTGATGTGTTGACTTGATTTCTTTATATATTTTTTCTCTTCTTTCCTTCTTTCTTTTTTCACATATTCCATCCTCCATCTTCATTGTCCCTCTTTCTTTTTGGTAGACATTTATTTTACAGAGATTTTAATGAGAGTTCTACAAGATGCTAGCTACTGTGGGGGATACATGAGAAGAAGAAATCTAGAATAGGCTCAGAAATTTGGAGGCGGGAGTTGTGAGTGTGGGTGGAAGATGTTGGAGAAGGATCCAGAAATGTGTGCCTGACTACAGGTCTGCTTTGACTGACTCACAGGCGCCTTGCAATTTGTTAAGGGCAGGAATCTCTCTTTATCTCCTCCTACTCGGAAATTAGCAACCCTGAAATCATTTCCTAGGCTGCCAAAAAAAGAGAAACTCAGGAAGTCACTTCAACTTTTGTCCCTCCTCACTCAAATCTATTTTCCATACACAAGCTAGAGATGTCTTTTTGTTTCCTAGATAAGCTTTAATTCACAATTACGTTATGTGGTCCATAACATGTGAGTCATTTACACTTTATTGTGTTATCCTTTCTCTTTCTAATGACTTTAGAAGTTTCTCTTTATCCTTAATGTATGGAAAAATACAATGTGTTCAGGTGTGAGGTTTTATTGGTTGCTTGTTTGTTTAATTCTTTCGATTTTGCTTGGCATTATGTGAACTTTTGCAATATGTGGAATCATATATTTCTACAGTTCTGAGAAATTCTTGTCCATTATTTCTTCAAATATTATCCTTCCTTTATTTTCTGTGTTATCTCATCTGGCATTCCATTTAAATGCATTTTGAACTCCTGGATTTATCTTCCATGCTTCTTAACTTCTCTTTGATATTTTCTAGAGTTGATTCTCATTATCCACAGGAGTTATGTTCTATAAAGTCTTCAGGAACACTGAATTAGTGAATACTTAACCATTGCTCCTGGGGTACCATCTCACTTAGATTATAATCTTAAATTCTAAAGAGAAAAAAATTCATCCTGGAAGATTTTATTTTCTTTGTTTTACAAAAGAGAGAACAAGATTCAGAAATTAACAGGTGCCAGATTTGGGTATCAAACCCTATCCAATTTATGCCAGAGCCAGAGCTTCTTGCAGTACAGTGCACAACCCTACTTTCTCCATTCTCTCCTCATCTCTGAGAGCTGAAACAAGGCTAGGCATCACCTTGTTTGACCTAGCTTGGAACATGCACTTCTGGCCAACTCAAATTTTTCACCCCTCTGTGCATGTCTGTGAGTGAGAGCAAAAGTGCTGTGCGTATTGATTTTAGGGTTACAAATAAATTTTAGTGAGTAGGCTAATTCCCAAATATGGATTCTGTGAATAATGAGAATCATCTGTGTGTATTTGTACTGTCACCAGGGAGAATTCCTCAATCTTGCAGCTCACTATTTCATTCTTCAGCTAGGTTCGGTTTGTTATGTAACCCAACTATGATGAGCTTCTCTTATTTTTAAATTCAAGTAAATTGGCATTTCTATGATCTCTAAGTTATTTCCTCACAACAGTCAATTTTTGTTTCATAACTATTTCCTTTTGTGCCATAGGTGTATTTCTTTTATTTATCTCTTTGAAAAGAGTAACTATACTTGTTCCAACTTCGTTTTGTATTCTGTATTATCTCTATGTTATTGGGTATAAATTCTTTGATCTATGAATTTTTGCCTCTCTTTATGGCCTTTTTCAGATGACTGCTTATTCTTAGCCATGTGTTCACCATATGTCCTTGATTATGATCACTGCCGACACCCTTGCCTTTTAGTGCAGTCACCTTCTCGGTGATGTTATTAGGTTAGGTCTGGCACTAATGCTAGCCTTTGTTCATTGCTTTGCCTCTTCTATAAGGATCTTTTACCCCATTTTCCCCTCTTAATATAGTTATGTATTAATTAATATTTATTTTATAAACTTTCTACAATATAAACTATGTAGTTTGTATGACTGATAAACTATAATGTCAGTTTTGAATAGGAGCCAGAAATTTTGGTGTGAATGTCCAGTCCATCATCTTGAAAGTGGAAGTCTCACGATATTGTCAGCACCTAGTAGGACATGTGGCTAAATGCATCCATAACCAAACAGTGTGCCCAAGTGGAGGGGATTGAGGGAGTAAATGCTCTGAACTCTATTTTTTCCCTTTTTCTCATCTCTTGCTGGTTCCTTTTTTTTTTTCTCTGACCAGATCTAATCATTAGCCAGAGAGTTGGTAATTCCAGAAGATGTAAACCATTGACAACCTTAGAGCAGAGCTTATAAGAAAGATAGAGAAAAGCCAGCACATCAAACTACCTTTTCTTTTTAGTTTGCCAACATCCTGTCTTTATGTACACAATGCAGTGTTTAATTGATTGTAATCTTAAAATTGAGGGCCAACTTCTTGTATTAGACAAAATTAATGTTTTTGTTAGTATACTCTAACCCTTAAATTATACTTTATTTCTAGGTTAAAAAGTTCACCAATTTATAATCAACATCTATGATTTAGAATATATATTTATACATAAATATAGAAAATATAGGTGTATATTTTATTAATAAATACATTTAAGTAAAATATATACATAAACACAATTATCTATCTCTTAGTGTCTTACGTAAGAAGTTTTATATATATTAAAGTCCACCAATGATCTCAAAATAAACAGATTAGGGCTTGGGACACCCTAATTTTTTTTTCTTCTTAGGTCTTCTTAGCACATCAAGTTTCTTTTATTTTTTTTAAAGACAAGAAAGCAAAGCAGTTAAGGCAAACATTTGCCATAATCCATAAACAATGTTCTGATGTGCTAATTGATAAGTTAATACATCATTAGACAGAAAATGAAAGTATCATCAGGAATATAATCTACTAATTTGCTGATCATGGTTGAACACTAGCCAGTAGGTAGTAACTATTGGTACCATAAACAGATATTGACTGAACTATATTTAGAAGATACTATGTAATTCATTTTCTCTTCCATTCTATGCTTGATGATAATATATCATCTTTGGGTATTCTCATTACTACTAAGTTTACCAAAAATATTATTATGATAAAAATTACATACAACTTATTGCATATAATATTTATCGTTAATATATGCATACAACTTTAAATGCATATAACAATAAAATAAAATATTAGTGCTATTTAAATGGTATTATTTATATTTTTGTAGTGTTTAGTAACTTATATAACATTTTTCCTGACATTAATTTCATTTAATGTTCACAAATACTCTCTGACACTGATATTGATATTCCTTTTTTACAGATGGAGCAAAATAGACACAGAGAGGTAATAAATATATATGAAATAAATGAAAGAAAAAATTGCTATGGTCATGGGTGGTTAGAGAAAGAAAAATAGGCTGTAAAAGATGGGTTGGGTGTAAAGCCATTGAGAAGAGGCAGGGAAGGTATGTTAATGGAAAGGAGAAGATTAGAGATATGCGTATGCAGGGCATGGGAGTGAGCAGACCAGCTTGGCTAGAACAGGCATAAGGAAGAAAAATAATTATATATAAGCATATAAAACCTATAATAAAAATGTTTTAGAAACCTATGTTCAACAATAGGAAAATCATTAAGCAAATTATTGTCTATTTACATGATAGAATCCTAAGAAGTATTGAAATATGATTTCATTAATATTTAAAGTCGTAATAATGATGAAGATGATTAGCTTTTACATAACCAACCTTTGAAAAATTAATAAATGCACATGGTACAAAATTCAGAGAATACAAAAGGGTTTATGGTGAAAAGTAACCATCTCTCCCTAGTCCCCACTTCATTCCTCACCCAGAGGCAAACATAATTACAGGTTATTTATATCTCTCTCCAGATAATCTATGTGTACCTAAGCATATACTCGCATAAACACACACATATCCACTGTTATTTCCAGATTATAAATACTTGGTTCTTAATCTTGTTTTTTTTTAAACTTAATAATATATCTTGGAAATGGTTTCATATTAGTATATATAGCGCTGCTATTGTTTAAATGCACTGTAACATTGATGAACATTTAGCTTATTTCCAATCTTTTGTTTTTAAAAACAATACTGTAAAGGGGCCGAGTAGATACATCAGGGGTCATCAGGGGTTGGGCAGGTGGGAGGGGGTGGAGGGGATGGGAAAACACTCACCTAATGGGTGTGGGGCACAGAGTTTGGGGGATGTCTACGATTGTAGTTCTGACTTAGGCAGTGCATAGGCAATATATATAACCAAAGTGTTGTACCCCCATAATATTCTGAAATAAAATAAAATAAAATAAAGCCTACCTACACCAAAAAAATAAATAAATTTTGGTAAATACAGCCAAATTGCCTTCTATAAAGGTTATGCCAATTTATATCTCACCAAGGGTATATAAGAACACCTGCTTCCCCAAACCCCTGCCAGCATAGTGCACTGTCAAATTCTTTTGTCTCTGCCAAAGTAAATTAAAATTTATATATTATTGTGTTTCTAGTTTTTGAGTGAGGTTGAATATCTTTTCATATTTAAAAAAACTCATATTTCCTTTTATGGTGAATGATTGGTTAATATCTTCTATTTTATTTCAGTTATTGACATTTTTTCTATTAATTTTAATTATTCCTATAATCATCTGTGTTACAATGTTTGTTTTGCAATTCTGTCTTTAATCCTGCCTGCATTCATGATGCTCGTACCCTGTAGTTATGTTTATTCATGTGTAGTTAACTTCACAAATTATTTCATATTTTCTTCTAGTATTTTTTCATTTTATATCCTATATTTACGTATTTGATTTCATTAGAATTTTAAAGATAATAAATGCAGGAGCGAGGAAAACCATTTGGCTACCTTAACATTATTTATTGAAAAAAATCCATCTTTTTCTCAATTACATTAAATGCCTCGATCATATGGTAAATTGACGTAATTTTAAATCTATTTCTGGAATCTCTCTTCTATTCATTCATCTGGGTGAATATTCCTTACTTGTGATTTCCTAACTTATTTTAAATATATATAACTACTTAACAACCCTCAATCTGCCTCACTTTCATTCTTACTCTAACTGTATCCATGAAGGATCATGTTAGCTGGCTACCCCTTATTATATTTATTTCCCAAAAAATTTTGGAATATACACAATGACTTAATATGCAAAGGTTAATGGAAAAATGTACTGTCTCCACTTCTGCAACTAGTCCTAAAAATGTAAATGATTTTTATTTTCTTCTTCCTCTATCACCTATTTTATACTTTTCTCACCTTTGGGCAGAACTTCAATCTAGTGGCTTGCTTTCTGAGGGTTTGGAGAACCCTTACTTTAAAGAACATTACTTTAATGTTGCTAGTTTGGATTTTCTGCAATTGGCTATAATATTCATCAGTAGGCATGAAAACACCAAGGGCTGTTCCAGTGAACCACTGGGTTCAAGACATACTCCTGTCTGCCCACATTGTGTTGCAGCAATACCTCTTTATGGTATTCTGGATCATGTCTAACAATATTGTAACTCCCTTCTTCACCTGCCATTCCAAGCAGAACCTTGACCAGCATCTGCTTTAGCAGAGCCCTTACTGTGTACACAGGGCGATGTTTTCCCTTGTCGCTTCCCCAATCCCACCCAGGAGCTAGGTCTTCTAATCCAGCAGAATCTAAATTTGTAGGGTCAAGGAGTAGAAATTCTGCAAAATGGTTATTGGGAGTGAAGGCACAGTGGGCCAATCCTACTTCTACTCTTTGTTTCTTGTATTCAGGTAGTCTAGCTATTGGGGACAGTGTTGTATATCAGACATTAGTTCAGTGCACACATGTCATCCTAGAGGTTGCTTTAATAGGTGTTTCAATATTCTACTAGGCCAGCTGCTTCCAAGATGATGCATTGTATGATAGGACCAGTGAATCCTGTGGTCAGGCCTACCTTCTTTCTTAGAATGGGTCCTACCTTCTTTCTTAGAATGGGTCACTTGGTCTGAGGTTATATTATGGAGGATTCCATGCACTCTATAAGCTTTTTAGTTGTGCTCTGTCAAGAGGCCCTGTGGGCAGGAAAGGCAAACACATATCCAGAGGTGATTTCAGTTCTGGCAAGAGAAAATTGCTGCCCCCTTCAGGATAAATGTAGTCCAATGTGATTGACCTGCCATAAAGTGAATGGCTGGGCTCCATTAGGGATGTTGTGATGCGTAAGACTTGGCATTGGTTTCTGTTGCTGACAGATTGGAAATTCTGCAGTTGCAGTGGATAGACCCACTATTTCAGTGGAATATTTGTACTTCTGTTTCCCACTTACCTAGGGTTGCCCATGGGATGTTAACTCTCTCACATATCTAGGTTTGCACAAGCATCAGAAATACTGAATGGATTCAGGCAGATGTCCCACATAGTGGTGGCACAGAAGCTGCAAGTCAGAAAAGAAGGGATACAGTATGGAGTGGAGGCAAGGTATTGTCAGGTTGCATCTATATGCAGCTGATCAATGCAACAACGGCCAAAGCAAAAAGGTAGACTGAGAGGATTTGAGGTAGGGCCTAAGAGTCATCTGATGCTATAACCCTCTTTAAGAAGCAAGTCTTTGGCAATGTTGTTTTGCTTTCAGTAAAATCAAATAGAGTGTGGATGTAGAAGAATACATCAAATACCAAGGCTAGGAATTAGTCACTTTACAACTAGGCAGGAAAGAAAGCCTCTAATTTTAAATGGCAAATCTTTTATGCTCTTGAACAGACACATGATATATAAATATTTTAAGGTCCTTGATACAATCTACTGAATTGTTTTTAAAAATTACCCGTGTAAAGTGTTAAATACATTGTGCAAGAATGTCAATTTCATGATATTTTTGACAATATTGGGAATAAAAATTTAGTCTCAGAATTTACTAGTTAAAGAATAGCATTATATTTTAAATGTGCAATTATCTACTTACTAGTATGGTTATATTTTTAAAATTTATGTACTTATTATTCTCTGGGTGGCCAGTTCAATAGTTTAAATAATTTGCCCATTTTAAAACTGAAACTCTTTGTATCTAAGTCCTTTTTATATATTAAGAATATTAACCTACTGTCTATCACATACATTGCAAATGATTTTCCAGTTTTTCACTTGGCTTCTACTATTAATCATGACTTTACACATTAACCCCACTTTTTTCTTTTTTTTGGTTAAAAACTGACAGTTGAGTAGTTTCTTTCAAGTATAGCTTCCCCCCACCAAGGCTTCTTATTGAAAGCTAAAAAAGTCTGCCAATCATAGTTGTCACTTAATTTATGTTGATTTGTCTTTACTTATCTGTTAAAATCGCCATTGTATAGCATCATTTATTATTTTTTTAATAGTTAGTGAGAGATATTGAGAAGAGTTTAATATTTGCCCTATGGAGCACATGGCTGATAAAATATACATTTTTAAAAATTGTAACTTATCTCCTTGGATTTGACTCAAAATAATTATATTTATCCCTTATCTCAAGCAATATGGACTATTTTAAGACCTTAGATCCTTGCTTTTCAAACTGTGGTTTGCATACAGCAGCATCAGAATCACATACATGCTTGCATCTCAGGCCCCATACCAGAACTACTAAATCAGAATCTACATTTAACAAAGTCCCCTTGTAATTCAGCTATTATTGTTTGAGAAGCATCATTTTAGATCTTGTAGTCTATTTTCAAGGAGACATAAAACTAGCCAATTGATTATGGATTCTGAGATTTAAAATTTTAAATTATACAATTACCTAACAGAAATCTACATTATATCCTAATTTTCTCTACCCTCACTCTAAGATTTTCATTTTAAATAGTTGAATACATGAGTTGGCATCTGAGTTCCAGATAACTTACGTTCTTGATAATCACCATTAAACAGAGATTCACAGCACAATATACAGTAGTCAGTCTATGGTTGAAGGAAAAATTATAAAACCTCATCTCCATATTTCTAGGGATAGTGATAGTCCTGACTCCTTTGTCTTCAAAGAAGAAAATTAGAGGAAGAAGGAAGGGAAAAGTATTTAATTTAGGGACTCACATTCTGAGGAGCTGTATGTAGTGTATATTTTAATTATATTCATTAATTCACTAACACATTTATTTATTGTGTACTTGTGTACAAGGCACTGTGCTGGGTGTTATCAAGGATAATAAACAAATAACCCAAAGAAACAGAATAATATTATTGATATCAATAACAAGTACTTTTTGAATCCTTGCAATGTGCTAGACATTTTTCTAGGCACTTTTCTAGCTCTGCAATCCTCATAGCCACACTTTGAGGTTGGTATTATTATTAACATCATTGTATAGAAGTAGAATCAAAGGCTCATAAAGATTAAGCAAACTTTTCCAAGGGCCTACAGTTAGTAAGTAGTAAGATACCAGCCATGTTTGCCTGAATCCCTAATTCTGCCACACATGGTTGACTACCTGCTTGGATTCTATCAGTAGATGACAGTTTGAAATATTGATGAAATCATTTATTTGCATTTCAGATTTCTTCCCTTTAAAACTTAAAATATGGAATGTGAGCATTTTTTCTACTGATAAGGATGAAAATAAATAAGCATATTTGTAAAATATAATAGGCATACATAAATAAATAAAAGCATAAATAAAATAAGCATACCCAACTTATTTCTACTTTCTTTAAAAAAGCTGAGGGAATAGATCATGGAGGCATAAAGCTGTGCTCTTTCATCTTGAGGCAGGTGAACGAAAGATACTTTTAATGAATAGAGTGAGCAGAGCTGGACAGAAGATGCATGTTTCCTGCTTCTTCACTACCCCAGCAAAACTGTGGCAAAGAACTTGATCCTGTCCATTGTAAAGGACATAGTCCATTACACAGAACTGAGAGCAAGAGTTATTGTTTCAAAGAATAGTAGAATGATTTAATAAGAGAGAAGGGAACATTTCTTTCTGTGTGTATGTGTATGTGTGTGTGTGTGCATATTCGAAAGTATTTTTCTTGATTTTATTTCTAAAACATGTAGTAGCATAAATATAACTATGGAGAACACTTCAGTAAATTTGGTTAAGCATACGAATGTCACATGATCCCAGCCTTGTGGTAGAATTGCCTCTCTGATTTACTGTGATTCTGTGATATTACAACTCTTTATTCTAAACAAAATACATGATCAGAGCATGGAGTGTTGGCAATACAAATGACTTACTAATTATATGTAGATTATTTCTAAAGGGATGAGACTTTTTTTTTTCAAGTACCAGTAATGGGAAGAATGGGAAAACATCCCAGCAATTAACTTCACGCCAGAAAAACTCCAGTTGACTCATTCTCCTTAATTGCTTAATCTAAATGATTTTGCCACAGTAGTTTCATAAATATGGTATTGAGTCTTTTTCCTAAGGATTAAAATGAATTTTAGTGACCCACTGAAGATTCACAAATTAGGATAAAGGGAATGTAAGTTGCATCATGCAATAATAACACTCAATGATATTACTTATTTATTTATTTATTTGCAAGCACCTACTGAGAAGGAAGATATTACTTTACAACATGCATTCTCAGTGGGAGTGATATCTTCCATGGGAGCAAAAATTCATTCTTGGGGGAGAAAAATAATTTTACTCTTTTTGTGTATAAATCACAGATATGCATATAGTACATTAACAAATATATAATACATCTGTGGTATCAAAATTTCATGGCAAGTGATTAGAAAAAAAAATCTAAAAATGTCACTAATGGGGGGGGGGAAACGTTGACAAACACCGCTTTAAAACATATCTTTTACAAGGGATGTCCAGAAAGTATCCAGCCATGCAATATGAAAAATAGAAACTTTTGATTATATTAACGATGGCTAGATACTTTCCGGACAGCCCTCGTATACCTCAGCCTGCAAGTCATTTCTGTATTATTTTCACTAGGTGAAGAGCATATATTGTGTTCTTTTCCCAGCTGTAACCCTCCTGAAAGCCAGTGATAGATAACATATGTCATTGGCAGCTGCCTTTAGTGAGGTTCTGGATGCAAAATTGTATCAGCAAGAAGGACTCCAAGTGGCTTCCCTTTCCTAGGTCCTGTGTGCTTTTTAGCTCCGTACTGAGGTAGTTTTGCGTGTTCCATGACAAGATGCCATGAATCCAAGAAAAGTGACAGAGGTCAACAGTGTGAGACCTTCCGTGCATTATCTCCCATGACTGATCTTTACATTTGTTCTATTATTTTCTAACACTCTAATCACATAGCAGAGAGTTAAGAGAGAGAGAGAGTGTTGACTTACTTCTTGGTGACACTTAGTCTCTTGTAGAACTTGGAGTTTTATGTAGGACCTGCTCTGGACAAAATCACGAAGTAGGACTTTGGTTTTTGTGTCACCAGTTTCCTCTGTTAGCCTGTTTATACTTTACTGTGACCCCTCTGTTCATCCTCCGCCACAGAAACTCCCTCCCACCACATAACGCATCTTTTTCTTCTCCCTATAATTATGAAACTATCTAATATTGCTTTAAAAATCTTAGTATGAATTTTATTCAATATTGAATTTTTCCAAGGGATATGAGCGTTATAATGTTTGCCTCTAATTATGAAATGAAGAGTGTTTTTTCCAGTTAAAAACATTTCAGACATTATGAAGTATATGAAGGAAGATTTTTAGGGGCGATCTTCTCCAAGTACAACTGAAATAATTTCATGTAGACTACTCCCTATTCTTTAACTGTAATGCCAAGCTTTCCTTAAGAATTATTCCTTATCTAGGTGATAGTCCAAAAGCTATAAATTATTAAAGGACAAACATAGTACAGTTTCCTATTATCCTTTTTCCACATTTTTCTGTTGTCTCTCCTTTATTCCTCCAGAATCCTTTTTCTCCAAGTTTTTAATATAATTTCCTTTAGTATATTCTTTTGAAAAAGGATCTCGCAATTAATATTTTATTCCAATCCATGAAGAATTAGAGCCTAAACTCTAGGCAACTCCATTTGTATATTTTCAATTTTGATAAATGGAAAGTCGCAGTAAACTCTGCTCCTCATGGACATGTAGATTAAGAACGTATAGAAGGAGGAAGCCTTTGGTATGGGTGAAACCTGCGGCATTGAAGCCTATTTTCCTTTCTAAACATTCATTTATTCATTTGCCTTGTTGCTCCTTCCCTTTTCCTGTTACTTTAAATTGTCTAAACACTGCTCCAATGTTACTAATACCCCAGTTTAGTTCTTTCCCTATAATATTAAAAGTGAAATGAAAATTTTATTTTCAAATTCAATAAAATAATGCTTGTTTTAATAATTGACACATTTTAATACAAAAGTATGTAAAGATGATGCTAACTCTATCCTACCTCCTTTATTTCTACCCTTAAAAGCAACGGTTCTCCACTGTGGTTGTATGGTGAAACATGTTGGGGAACTTTAAAACTATAATGGAATGTAATAGATCTAAGGATGTGTCTGGCTGTTCAGTAGGATTTTATAGTTTTATTTATTTAAGATTTGATCTTTTTAAAAGTTTTATTTCTAGACATTTTATATCATATTTCATTGATTCTAGGATGTCATGCATTTTATTTTCACACTTTCATATCTTTGAAATCAGGATGTGTTTTACAGTTGCTGACATCCTACATGAAATGATCAATCATACTGTTTGTCATCACTGTAAATTGACTATTTTCCCCTTAAATTTACTAAAATTTAATTTAGAATGTTTGCATCTATAGTCAATAGTGAAATTTAGTCCATAGGCTTTTCTGTTTGTCCTGCTTTTATCTAGATCAGGATATTATAATTAAGTTAAGTTGGGAGTCTTTCCATTCATTAAATGATAGTGTGATCATATTTTTTTAATGGTAGATCTGTAATCACCTTTTTGATCTCCTTTATGGATTTCAGCTCTTCCACTTCTTGGGTAAATTTTGAATAATTTATATTTAGCTATTATGTTGTTTGATGAATATGTTTAAGAAGGTTGCCTCAAACTATTTTTTTATTATATACTATAACTTAATCTTGTTTCTTCTTTTAACCTAATATTCCATGTTGTCATCTGACATTAACATTACCACTTTTACTTTCATTTTGTTTAAATCTGCAGAGTATCTTTTGGCCCATTTCAATATACTCAACTTTGTATATCACTTGCTCTTAGTGTGCTTGTTGTTTGAAAAACCAAAATGATAATCTTTGTATTTTAGGGTGATAATTCAGCCCTTACATATTTTTGTATGAAATTTAAATAGTTGATTTTATTCCTATATCTTACCACATATTATTTATTTTATTTTGAGGTTTTTTCCCTTTCCCCCCTTTTTTCTTTTCTCTTTTCTTTTCCTTACTTTTCCTCTTTCCTGATAATTTGATCTACTATTCCTTCCCTTTTCCCCTCCTTTTAATGTCAGAGTTCTTCTGCACTTTGTTTCATTAAAGTTTATCTTTCTTTTCCTAGTGCTTGTAATCATACGTGCATTTTCTACTATTTTCTAAAAACATGATATCCATTTTTAACCACATCAAAATGTTTTATTCCCCCATTACTCCCTAATCTGATGAGAAGAACTTTACAAAACTGGCTCTCCAAAGCTTATTTTCTGAAGCTACTTCCTTACCAGCAAAATGCAAACTGTACTCTACCTAATGACTTCTCAGAAATTTATAAAGGAGGAAATATATCAAATCTCAATATTATACCAAAGAGAGATATAACAACCATGTGACAGGCTAACTATAGTGTAGTATATATTACTACATGTTGTTACGTTTTTGTAATCATAAATTCAAAACTAAGACATCTGAATCTATATAATCACAAGGCATAGTATAATGGAATATTTGGTATTTATTTGATTTCACTGAACTTGTTCACAAAATACAATGTAGCTATACAGCTAATTTACAGTTTTATTGCAACTGAATATTGGGGAATTAAAAATTGTATGTATAATGGAAGATTTATGGTTATAAAGTGATATAATTTCCCTGAAAAATCAGCATAGCAAAATATTAATATATGTTCTGTTAAAGGAGAGATTGCTATCAGTCCACTATAGTAGTCCCAACTGATCTGTGGGGTGTATGTTGCAAGACCCTCAGTGGATGCCTGAAACTGCAGGTAGAACCAAACCCTTTATATGCTGGTTTTTTTTTTCTGTATATACATGCCTATGATAAAGTTTAATTTATAAATTAGGCACAGTAGGAGATTAAAACAATGACTAATAATAAACTAGAACAAATATAATAATATACTGTAATAAAAGTCATGTGAACGTGACACCTCTCTCTCTCAAAATATCTTATGGTATTGTACTCACCTATTTTCAGAGGGAAACCATGGAAAGAAAACCACAGATAAGGGGGGACCACTGTATCCTCACATGTTAAGCTAATAATACAGTGTCATTAAATTCATTAATATACTATTTATGATATCTTTTAGAGAAATAATTTGTTTTAGTTCATCAGCTAGTTTATCTTTATTTAAGCCATTGGCATCTACGTAAATGATAATGGTTCTGAAATCCACAAAGGTAACAGAACATCAGAGGATTATATTTCTTGAATTGGAAAATTCCCTTACAAAATAGTATTCTTTTTTTCTGCAAAATTTATTTTAAATAATTATATTTCCAATTGTTTATCCTTTTTAGGCAATAAAACATTTAACAATAGATATAGTATGTGGCTAGTTTCTAATAGGCATGACAATTTTCTGTGGTATTATAGGATTATATATTTATTAGTAAACATTAACTGATCATCTATTATGTGCCAACAGTGTAGATAGAAATAAATACAATATAGTTTCATAATCTGGAAGGGATTTTACTATATTTAGAGAGAAAAATAATAATCCAAGGATCTGGGAAGAGTAGTGACATGGAATGAGGGCAGATCTGAAAAAAAGTGGGGCTTGACTCAAGTTTTGAAGGAGTTTGACAGATCAAGAAGATGAGGGGAAGGGACGGGGGCATTCATTCCTGGTAAAAGGATTAGCATGTGAGAAGGCTCAGAGGTTCAGAAGTGTTTAACGAAGGCAAGGAACTGCAAGTCATTTTGCATGATTAACATAAAGAATATGTTGTGTGGGGGTCATTGTTAAAGGATTATGGACAGAAAGGTTGGGCAGATCCAACAACGGAGGGCATAATGTGTTAGGCTAGCAGTTCTCAAGGATTTTGGTCTCAGGATCCCTTTTATTAAGTACTCCAAAGAGCTTTAGGTTATATGGGTTATATGTCTATTGATGTTTACCATATTAGAATGTAATGCTAGGAAATTTAAAAAATTAATCCATTGGATAATAATAGGAAACGTATTTAATGTTACATAAAGAATATTTTTATTAAAAATAATTATATTTTTCAAGACAAAAATTTTAGTAGGATGAGTGGCATTCTTTAACATTTTTGCAAATATCTTTGATGTCTGTCTTAATAGAACATAGCTAGATACTCACATCTGTTTCTGTAATTACTATGTTCTTTTGGTTGAAGTAATAAGGAATATCTAGCTTTACAAGATAAGTATCTGGATAAGGAAGGAATCTTCCCATCCACTTGTTAAGCTGTGATGTAGTTCCAAAGAAGAATATCCACAATTATCTGAAAAGGGTACTAAGGGACTCCTTTCTTTTCCAAAGGAAATAGCCAATAAACACATAAAAATGCTTGACATTATTAGTCATCAGGGAAATACAAATCAAAACCACAGTGAGACCACTTTAAACCCATTGGGATGGCTATAACAGTAATAATAATAATAGAAAATTGTTATACAAGTGTTGGCCAGAATGTGGAGAAATTGGAATGCTCATATATTGCTGGTGGGAATATAAAATGGTGCAGTCACTTTCAAAAATAGTCTGGCAGTTATTAAATGACTACACATAGAGTTAACAAATAATCCAGCGATTCCACTCCTAATTAGATACCCAAGAGAAATGAAAACCTATGTCCACACAAAATCTTGTATACAAATTTTATAGCAGCATTATTCATAATAGCCAAAAGGTGGAAACAACCCAAGTGTCCATCAATAGATGAATGGATAAACAAATTGTGGTATATCCATATAATGGAATATTATTTGGCCATTAAAGGGAATGAAACACTGGTCCATGCTACAACACGGGTGAATCTTGAAAACACTATACTAAGTGAAAAAAGCCAGACACAAGAGATCACATATTATATGGTTCCATTTATATGAAATGCCCACAATAGGCAAATCTTTTGAGACAGAAAGTAGATCACTGGTTGTTTATGGCTGAGGTGGGTGGACCAATGGGGAATGATAGCTAAAGTGTACGGGATTTCTCTTTGTGGTGATGAAAATATTCTCAAATTGACTATGGAAATGGTTATACATATGTATGAATATATTACAAACTATTGAATTATACACTCTAAATATTCGAATTATATTGTATGTGAATTAGATCTATGAATAAATCTGTCAAAAAAACTCAACAAATGGTAGTTTCTTAAAGGTTAGTTGTGATGTGGAATCTGAATCCATATTTCACACTTTGTAACATGAAATCCATTGGCCTACCTAGAACTTTTGAGTGTGTCTTTTGCCTATGTGTGATTTTGACCTTGCAGATCCCCTAAAAGGGTCTCAAAGACAGCCAAGTATCCCTACACTGCAGCAGGAGAACTGTTGTGTTGAGCTACAGAGTTTCAACTTCAGAAAGGTACAATTGGTTAAAAGAAAATCTCTCTCTCAAATTGTGTGAGCTTTTGGAGTAAACTTTCTCTGGATAGGTTCAAAGTAATATTCAAACATTTTTCAGATGGAGTACATAAACATTTACATTTCTATCTAAAAATAACTGTGGCAAATGCATGTGATAACTCAGGTCAATTAAGGAGACTAGTAAGGCTCTAAAGGAAGAATTTTGGGGAAAAATTATTGGATGCTTTTACCAGAAATTATGAAGGCACACTTGAAATAAAGCATTTAATAACACGAGGAAGCTGTCTGAGCAGAGGTAGTCTTGTAAATCTGACTCTGAAGAGTAGTGTCATAGAAAGGAAAGCCAGGTATGGTATTTCTGCAGGCAGAGCCCAGGAAGCTCCAAGTTCGTGTTCACTAGACACAGGGAAAAGAGTTTCCTTAAGAAATGAAGGAGTGAGTTGGAGCCCAAGTGACTAGCCTTGGCATAAGTGAACATTCTTTCTCACCCAAAAAGTAGAAATAAATAGTTCTTACTTATATGTCAAAGGTTAAATTGAGTGAATTTTAATAACTTTTAATATAATGTTATCTACTTTTATGTATGTATAGTCATGAGAACAACAAAATTTGGCACAACAAAATTGGTATATGAATATATTCTACTGGAGCAGACAGCACAAATGATGGAAGGTATAAGAAAGATGGAGAAATTTGGAGTAGGCATTGTATGCCAAGGTTTGATCACTGAGGAGCAAACTCTCCCAACTACTCTGCCAGAAACCTAGTGTCCCCAGTGTGATGAAACTGTTCCCACACTCATCTATTTCAGGGCTGACCTTACATATGTTTTGTCATATTTATTCACTCATTCAAGCCACTCTAATATTTAATGACTAAGCCTTCAAAGTCCATTCAAACTCATCTCTAGTTTATGTGCTTGTTTGATCCTGGCACAAATACCTTAAAGGTTAATTTAGATTTTCATCATTTTGCTTGAATTTGTTTCTTCATGAGTCATTCTTTCAACAAATATTTATGAAGTATTTACAAAGTGTTACTATAAATAGCAAACTTGTTCATCCCTTAACAAAACACACTTATAAAACTTTTATCTTAGGGTAAGATGATAAATGTGTGGATATACATACCATAAATTGGTATGCATAACAGTTTTTAACTTCTTAAAAATTATTGCTAGATAAAAAGGGTATTTTTATTGAAAAAGAGCAGCACACTGCCCTTTTTCTAGAACACACTGATTCTTATAAAATAACTTTCAGCATGAGATCAGTTGTTCTTGGACCACATTACAAAAAGCTTAATTACTAAAGCAATCAAAGATATTTATTACCTAGAGCTCTCATTTATAAAGATGGGGGTCAGAGCTTGGGCTCAAAGTCTAATACACTACCTTTCAAAATTGATTTATATTCACTTCAGTTTTTCCTAGTAAAGAAATCTGATTGCATGACATTGAACAATATTATTTAGCTTCTGTAGGGTCTTAATTTCTTGTTTTGACTCCATATTCTGGCTTTTATGATTCAATAGCTAGATTAACCAACTCTACATTTAATTCTAGCTTTTATATTCGATAATTCTGATGTCAAAATGTAGGCACATTTTCTTAATTCAAAGAACAACAACAGCAACAACAAAAACAAAAAACAGGTTAATGTTTCTCTGAAATTAACTTATCCTTTTCTGAAGAGTGAACTGTTACTGGGATATGAGATGGAATGTGCTCTTTTAGTCATGATATATTGCGGTTGTTAAGACTGCTCTAAGAATGCAATTTCAGGGTTTTTATGGATATTATTTTTTAGAAATGTGCATTTGGTGTATCTTTTGGAAATGCGCGTTTGGTTTTTTACTCATCTTCTTGGCCAGATGATAATATTAGAGTGACACTGTGAAATGTTTTGATATCAGGATTTTAATAAAAAGGAACAGATAATTCAGGATTATATAAATTATTTTTGATTTACATAGTCAAAAGTAAAAACAGAGGATGCTAAACAGAACCTTAGCTAGAGAAATGCCAGACAGAACTATACATGCCAAACACCAGTAGTAACTGTTACATGGAAGGAGTGAATAGCACTGTAAAATTGTCTTGTGTGCCTTTCATCTGTTTCTTTGATATGTGCCTATTGTTTTGCATAAACATGCAAAGTGAAATGAAAACTAGAGTCATAAAATCATGGTATTTAGATCTGGAACCTCTTACTTTTAATAACGAGAACCTTGGATTAAGTGGACAATGTTAGGTCTCTTTATCCACATTTTCCTCTGGTAACTTTATAGAATTTTAAATTCCCTCATACAAACATGTAATTTTATAGACCTTATTTTTTGTGATGTACAGCATGGTGCCAATATGAATTTCTTTTCCAATAAAAACTTTCCTTGCCCTTTTCATTTTTATCTTAGGAAGGAAATGATTGTGAAACCATCTGAATTAATACAATGACCTTTGGAACTATATTATTGATGTCTCTTAAATATTGTTTTGTCCTCAGTAAGGAAACAAACTGCTCTCTCAGTTCTTTTTTCCTCGTTTTCTATTAAAATGATTAGAATAGCCTTAATCCAAGCATGGTTATCAATTGCTTGTTGAGGAGTTATCGTCTAGACTAGTCAGATTAAGCACTGAAATTGTGGAACCACAGCTGATGCAACACTTGCCTCTGAAGATGCCTGCCAGAAAATATGTTCAAGGTTGTTCCATAAATAGTAAATCTTTTTCCTGTGCAGTCTTTAATAAGAGCTTAAAATGGATTTTTAGAAGGTCCTGTGGATTGAACAACAGGAAATTTTTAACCAAGTCATTAATAGCTAATGATGTGAACTGTAGGCAACTATCCACCATCAGTCATAGGAGTAAAAGGACACAAAGGCCAGATCAAGGCAAGGGAACGTGGCAGCTCTTACTGCAGCAACTTCTCACTTCTTGCTTAACATATTTGTTATTTCAATGGTAGACATAATTTGCTGGCTCACTGACTTTTCTTTTGATTTATTTATTTATATATATTATAAAAATATATGTGCTTATATATTTAAAGTGTTAATATAGTTATATTTATCCTAATAAACACTTCTGAATTTATTGTTGTTTTCCTTTATTTTATTTTATTTTAAATAAATATAAAATATCCTAAATATTCCTTTTTCCATTTGAGGCTGACAAATATTTGTTTAACTGTACCCTATTAAGAATCACATATCTAATAAACATCTTGTATTCAGAATATACAGAGAACTCTCAAAACTTAATAGTAAGAAAACAAACAACTCAATAAAAATAGTCAAAAGATTTGAAAAGACACTTCACCAAAGAAGATAAATATGCACATGAAAATATGCTCAATATCATTAGCCATTAGGGAAACGCAGGTTAAAACTACAATGATACGCTGCTAGATACCTATTAGAATGTTTAATATTTAAAAGATTGAGCAACCAAGTGTCGGACAGGGTGTGAAGGAAGTGGAACACACATTTTGCTGCTGGTGGGAATGAAAAATAATACAACCACTTGGCAAAACAGTTTGTCATTTTCCTCAAAATTTTAAACACACACCTACTATAAGATCCAATTAGTCCATTCCTAGGTATTTAGCCAAGAGAAATGAAAGGTTATGTCTGTGCAAATACGTAGAAAAATGTTCATAGCAGCTTTATTTTTGTAACAGTTCCAAACTGGAAACAACGCAAATTCCATCAATAAGTGAATGGATGAACGAATTATAGTATATCCATACAATTGAATACTATACTCATCAATAAAAAGGAATGAACTATTGATACCTGCAACAACTTGGATTAATCTCAGAATAATTATTCCCAGTTAAAAATGTGATAGTGTTTTTCCTGAGACAATAGTGTTACTATATGATTCTGTTTACATAAATTTCCAGAAAATGCCAATGAATCTACAGAAAGCAGATGATGTTTGCCTGGGGACATGGGCAAGGCATCTCAAAGGGATACTGAGAAACTTTTGAGGGTGATGCACATGTTCATTAACTTCATTGTGGCATTGGTTTCAGGGGTACATATGCAGGTCAAAACTATTCAAATTGTACATTTACATGTGTCCAAGTTATTTTATGCCAGCTATATTTCAATAACGCTTTTAAAAAATGTACCCTCCTTAGTTTAGTAATTTATGAATAAACACATCTAGACAAAGACCTGGAAAAGCTCAGAGGCTTTTATGTTTGAACTTTATCCGCAGTTCAATTTTTACAAGACTACTTTGGAGGTGTCAGCTCTTCCTCCTCTTTTTCCTCCATTTCTGATCTTCTCCTTTTCAGCTTCCTCTTTCTGTTCTCCTTCTACTTCTCTTTCTCTTTCTACTCTTCTTTTCTCCCCCCTTCCCTCCTTTTTCTCCTGCTATTCCTCTCCTCTTCTCCTTCTTAATCTAAAACACTTCCAACTTAATCTCTTATATATCCCATTGGAGCCCTTTCCTTTCTTTTTGCTTTTTTACTCAGCATGATAAAAACATTGCCTATGGGCAGGCTTGTGGTTCTTTGATTTCTGTAGCCATGTGAGCTGTGTGGCGTCTGGCGTCACGGCACATCAGATCCGCGTCAAAATACTAAAAACACTTACTATTGAGTTTCAGTTTAAACATCACATCTTGAAGATTTTTTCTCACCTAATACTCGAAGTGGTTTCCTAGCTCTCTGTTTCCACTGTTTTTAACACTCCATCTGACAAAATACTCTTTATTTTTCATTGTGAATAATTGTTAAATATCAGTCTTCCCTTTTGATCTGCAAGTTCTTTGAGGGCAGACACCATGTTACTCTATTCCTTTCCTGCTACGAAATACTTGATAATATCTTCTTTTAATGAACTGTAAATGCATCTATTAGATTAGAACAGTCTTACCCAGACATTATCTAGGGTAAATTATAAGCAGAAATCTGTAGAGGAATCTTCTTAGATCAAATATTTACCTACTATACGGTACTCCATCGGATAATAAAGAAATAGTTACGGGACAAGTGAGGTGGTGGCTTCGAGTGTGCCAGTTTGCTCCCTGAAGGGAGTAAGGGCGGTTAGGTGTCCACGGCCACTTTAGCCTTCCCTGGCTAAATTAAAAATACCTTTTGGAAATAAATTACTAGATGCTGTTTGTGTGGTACGTAACAAGAGCTTAACGTGGAATAATTCTTACAAAGGAGCATCAGGAGATATGCATCTTCCTCATTTGATGTCACTGGCGTCCCATCTTGCATTTCATGGGGTTTTTTTTGCCTGAGATTTACTTGTAAAGGCCTTAATATTGTACATAGAATTAAGACATAAAAATCAGTTTTGAATTACCCAAAGACCTCAGGAGAGTATATACTTGCAGGTGTTTTCCTTAGAGAACTTGTTGGAGAAAGTGGCACAGAAAATGCAAGCTCCCAATAAAATCCACTGGATTGAAAAGGCAAATCATTCCATGGCAGTTAAAGGATGGCCAACAAATGAAGTTTTCAAAGAAATCCATACACAGATTTTGTTTTGGATCCAAGAAATCACTGAAATGGACAAGAAATAATTGTCATTAGTTAAAAGCCACATTATTTTGAATACCAATACAGTTAATTTGATAAAGAACAGTATACCTGTCAGCATTATGAGATATATTTCAGACTAATTTAATGTTCTTTAATGTTCCCCTATTTTTTAAACACATTTTAATTGTGAAATTAATGTCCTTCACAAAATGTCTTCTGAAAGTGTTGTTATAGTTGTACAAAGATGTAAAAATATTGAAGGTAGTCTAAATATAATTTATTTTAATTAGTATGGTTAAGTTTTGAAAAAAAATTTAAACATTTGAATTTTGAAAAAAAAGAAATAGTTATTCATTCAATTGTTCATCAAATATTTATTATGGGATACTGAATTTTGCCCTGAGGAATACCAATAATAAATAGACATTTCATCTTTCCTTAGATTATTTACAGCGTAGTTGAAGGGCTAACACATTGGCCCTTCACATTACACATTAAAAGATAACTAATAATGCAAAAGAGCTTGCAAAAAGCACTAATGAATGTGGTGGATGGACCCAATCAGAGCACCTAGAGATCACTTAGGGACAAGGTGGACAGGGATCACTGGCAGACCACAGGAGGATGCTTTGTAAGAAATGAAATATGACATACACTTTGAAAAATGGGTATCAGGAACTTTGAGGTTTGGTTGCTACTTTTTCAGACTCAAATGCAGAAGCTTAAACAAAAAAGAGTTTGTATTCTCAGGTGAAAGAAGTTTGGAAGTTGTGACAGAATCTGGTTGGAATCATGGCTTGAATTAATGTTCCACAAACACATCCGAGATTATGATTTCTTCTTTTTCTCCTCTGCACACATGATTTCTATCCTTCAATTTACCTCGCAGGATGATATGGTTGCTGGAGTTGTAGCCATACATTGTATTACATTCTTACAAGCACTAGTATATAAACTGAGTGAGAGCGCTAAATTTGTTATTTTGCTTCCTGTCCTGTCTCTAGCATGTAGAACAATGCCTAGAATAGAATGAAGGGAGAAAGGAAGGAAGAAGGAAATGCAGGAAAGCAAATGGCATGTATTTCTCAACTGAGTCTAATTCCTTAATGTGGCTGTTCTTTCAGAGCTGTCCTGGGCACCCCACACTACACTTCTGCTAATATCTCAATGGATGGAATTTAGTCACATGACCACATCTAGCTACAAAGAGGACTGGAAGATGTAGTCATTACACCAGATGACAAAATACTGAGATAAAATGTACCAAAGCAGAAGGGGGAAATGAATATTAGGATGCCATCAGCAGTCTCTGCCATGTATAGGTAGAAATGAGAAATTACATGTAAAAGACAGGTTTACTTTAGATTTTGAAGGGCCTTGAATGCCAATCAAAGGAATTTGAGCTTTTTTACATAGTTACAAAGAAGCCAGTTTATTATTTTGTTCAGGGGAGTGAAATGAGGAAAATGATGTTTTGAGAATATTAAGCTGGCTTTAGTATTAGCATATAATCTGTAAGAAAAGATTAAGAATCAGGGTGATAATTTAGGAAGCCAGTGACAGTCTAAACATGAAACAACATGATCAAGCACAGGAAGGAAGAGATGATACTGGAACACAGGTTACATTTTTATTATATAAAAAGAAGCAATAGCTAACTATGACTCGGTTATAGAAAGGAGATAGCATAAATATATAATTCGAATTGTTCATCTTGAATAAACTGGTCAGTATACTTAGTAAAGTTATCTTCAAAACAAACTAACTAAAATTTGCTTTAATTAACCAATAATTTGACAAAAATAACTATAAATTTTGTTAAGTTGTATATGTGCTCTTGAAAATATTTCTGTTTCTGCTTTTATTTTTGCTGGAGTGTGGGAACAACGTGAATTTCACTCACACTGTCCCAGTAATTTTGTATTTTCAAAATCAGAGTAATATATACATGAAAAAATTATTTTTGCATGTAAAAATAAGATTTATACTTATTTGGTAAATAATTTAATGCAATAGTTATGTGGCCAAGATAGCAGAATTAGTTATGGATATGTCAACCACATGGAAAAATTTTGAACAAATAATTACTTGAATCCTGAAGATTTTATCTTAAATATTCTTGTGTAGAATGCCCATACACAGCAATAATTGTATTTTGACAAAGAACTTAAAAGTTTCTTTTATTATTGCTCTTCTCTTGTTATTTAGGTATAATTTTTTGTGTGGGTGTGTTAGTATCCTTTCATTAAATAATGATATTGAGTAAATTATTTTGATTAATTCAGCCCAATGACCACTAGAGCATTTATAGTTTATTTGATTAGAACATGGAATAAAAAGTAGTAAACAATATCCCTTATACTTTGGGTAGAGATTCACTGCATTAAATAGTATATTCAAAGGCAAAACCAGACTGTATACTCAAATTCAATGTCAGATTCTTAGAAAACTCATGTCATTCTGTTCTTTTCTATGTTGGGTAATTGACCCAGCAGTAGCTAGATAAAAGGGCTTAGTATTTGAGTAATTTAGACCACATCTGTGAAACTCATGTGTACACTTTGCATGCCTCTTAAGCCTTTTCCCAAAGTAGAAAATGAAATAAACAGACATAATTATTGCTGCTGAAAAATTCAGTGCTCTGCAAGACAGATGTTATTTTGACTAGCGCATATTACAGTACATTTGTGAATCAAAAGACAAAATTATTTTTTCAGATTTTGTTTCCACATCCTATGTGCCTTGAATATCTTTTGACCTAGGCGTAATCAAATGCAATGGGGTGTTTTTCCTCCCTCCCCTCGCTTCCTCTCCCTCCAAAAGGTTTAACACTAAAGGAAAGCATCAGGGCCATTTTCATTTACTTATAAAGTATTTCACTAGTGATTCTAGTTATTTAACCTTTTCTGAAGAAACCTAGTGGCATACATGAAAAGAAAAGAATATCAAAATAGTGCAGAATCCTTTTTCATACCCAGCGTTGATGAGATTGTGGGTAAACAGACACTCTTTCAAAGTCATGGTAGAAATGTAAATTTTCCCAACCTTTTTAGATATTAACTTAGCAATATCAATAAAATTTCAGCAGGCACATAAAATTTGGCCCAGAAAATCTGCCACTAGGAATTGTCTATTGGAAGAATTTCCAAAAGTATTCAAAGATACAAGGATGTTTACTGCAGTATTGTTGATTTTAGCAAGACAATGAAAACAACCTAAACGTTCGTTTGTAGGGGACTGGTTAAGTAAACTAATTTTTGTAGAAGCCAGTTAATGAAATAGATGTCTATATAGTAATAAGAACAGGTGATCACGATGCATGTACGTGTGTGTATGTGTGATACACACACACACTCTCTCATATATATGTGCTTGGATGTTCATAGAAATTTTCTTGAAGGATATGTATGGAAGAGTTAACAGATATTCTTAGAGAGAGAGGAGTTGGGAAAGTGAGACTTTTTACTTTGCTCTGTATTAATTAATTTTGTTTTTGTTTTACCATGAACATGTACTAGTTTAAAAATCATAATAAAATATTCATTAAAATAATTTTTAAAACATAAGATTATTAGTTTTTTGAAATGTTTGAAAGCAAAAGTCCTTCAGATATCAAGATTCTGTATTTTTTCAGCATAAAATTTTACAATTACAATCAATATTAATATATGTGGAAGCAAGACAAAGGAATAGAAAAGGGCTCTAATACTAGCAACTTGATCATCAGGAAAAATCAAGAATGTTTGTAGAAACTTGAGCAATCTGTAATAAAAATTAATTTGAGGTTTATCTATTTATTTTGAAATATATTTATTTTATTAACTATGATACTTAGGATTAATATTAGACTAATATGAATTTTCTGTTTTCTTACTGGTAGTGAGAAAAATAATTTATAGCCATATTTCTTACATATAATAGATGTTCATTAAATATGTTGACTATTAAATTAACATACCTATATAAAGACATTCAGTCATAAAATCAAACTGCAACATCCGACCCATGATTTTCTATTACTAAAAGTTAGGATGACAACTGTGGACACACAGGGAGGGACAGAGATACTTTGTAGCAGGATATGTTGAACTGATTTGTATCGTAAATAAAAGCTAAAGTTACAGGTATTACAAGAGAGGTTAGCATACAATTGAAGATTTATTCCTGAGGCAATAGAGAAAGCCAAATCTAGACAAGAAATTTGGACCTCTCACTGGCTACAAGGAACGGAATCATATGATGAATTGTGCTTAATTTTGTCTTTAAAATGATGAATTTATAATTTAAATGATTATATTAGTTTTCAGTGATAAGTCAGGCATCAGTGAGTTCGGGTTTCAGGAGCTTTTCTTAGGGCCTAGATGCTGCTGCTTTTTCTTAGGGCCTAAAGCAAGTGGATCACCCCCAGCAGCAGACGAGAGTTAAACGTTTTTCTGTTTTACGCATATCAACTACTATGTTTATGTCAAACACAAAAGTGGCTTACAGAAAGATTGCATAGGGCCCCTGGATTTATGTCCTTCAGTTTATACAATCAAAAAGCCAAGACAAACAAACTCCGTTTTTCTCACACTGGTCTTATCTATGTGAAGTTGTGAGGTGGGGTGCTGTGGAGTAACACTGTTGTTTTCACCTGGGGTAGGTGAAAGTCTTTATTCATTTTTTCTTTTTCTCTCTTTCACTTTTTCTTTCACCCTCCCTCCCTCCCTTCCTTCCTTCCCTCTCTCTCTCTCCTTTTCTTTCCTTTATTTTATTTTATTTATTTTTGGGAGGCTGCAGGACTGTGCTTAAGATCCCACAGTAATTGTTCACATTTGCCCACTGGTAAAGACTGAAGAGTCACAATCACACTCAAATGTTCTTACAATGTGACCAAGGAGCAGAACTGTGTGACATATATACGATAAAGCCTTTGACAAGTCCTTTTGAGTGACAAACTCCATTTGAAAATCTGCTAAAAGCCAAGCAAAAATATACAAGAACATATACATCCCAAATTTTGCCCACATGTGGGCCCCTTGTAGAAAACTTTGCTCTGTCAAAGATGAAATCTTGTTATCTCTGCTCGGAATGGATAGTCGTGTCTAAGTTGAGCCAATAAAACTAATGGCAGTCATTTCTAAGACCTTTCTGGCGAAGCCAGTTCATTTAGATTCATTATGATACCCAGAAGCAATGGAAAAAACTTCCAAATAGTAAAGTATTATTTCTCAAAGAGAGTTAATCTAGTCTGAGTAGCTCCAGAAAACTTTTAGGAGTACTGTATAGAATTCTCACAGAGGAAAATTTGACTCAGAATGAGAAATAACTTTCTAAAAGTTACAACTTTTAACAAAGTGGAGAATATCCTAAAATTGTGGCTTTCATTGGAATCCTGGCTCTCTCTGGCTGTGTGCTCAGTGGCCTACTTCCCTGCCCCCATTTCCTCCTACCCAACAAAACAAGATGGTCAAATATTAAGGTCCTGAGAATTCTTGTTTAATCCAGAGAAAGAATTTTGTCCAAACTGTCCAACACATCCTCTAACCTAGAAACTCTGATTAGTTCACAGGTGTCTCATGATTTTTCTGCTGCTAGCTGACTAGCATATATGTTCTGACGAAGGCATGGTCAAACACTGAGCAGCATTTTTCTCTTATCAGCCAAATTTCACTTAGCCTATTTCTTTGTGCAAAGCAGTAAAATATTTACAAAACCAACAACAAAGAACTTTAAAGGACTTTTCATAAATTATTGATGGCTTCTTATATTCATAGTTCATACTGGTCCATTCCAACTCTGTGACTGTCTAAAGAATATGGTCTGTTATCACAAATGTTAAAGATCTGTTGAAGGAACTTTCCAAAACAGTTTTCAGGATTTTGTGTCCCCTTTTCTCTGTCCTTCCCCTATGATTCCATGTCACTATCTCTACAAGGTATAACCAATTGAGTTCTTGTCTTGGAGAAAAGGGGAAACTTGGTATCACCTGAAGTTAATGGAGACGGGTATGCTAAGATACCACACAGATACAGCACTGTCAAGCTGGTAGGGGCTGACACCGGTGAGCTGAATACCGAGCTGTTGAGGTGTCTCAGAGATGCTTACCACGATGGGTACTGACATGTGTTCCATCGATCATTTCATTTATTGTCTAGATCAGTAATTTTACATATAGGACACCTTAGTCATTGAAATATGATATTGTTTTATAGAAATTTATACACTTAATGTGTAATTTAAATTATAGATTTATTTTATTTATTCTTCATTATCTATTATGAAAAACAAAATATGATACTTTCAGCAGAAATAAATATATCTTATTTGCTTTTTTGTTAAAATGTTGGTCACATTTTTAATTTATTTCCTTTTGAAAGGAATAAATTTGGCTTTAGAAAATTAACGTGGGCCCCGAATCTTTTGATCTTTATACATTTGTGGTGTTTGGGGCATGATATTACTACTACATTATGTAACTCTTGAGATAAACTGGAGAGAAATCAGGCTGTTGTTCATAGATAGGTGGGGCATCCCATAGCTATAACCATGACTACAAATTACATGACTATCCCATAGCCTTGACAATTTTCTTAATGCAGTGGCGATGAAACATTTAAACTATAGACTTATTCAAACATCACAGGAAAAATATGACAAGTAAATTAGTTTGGTTGATACACATAAGCAGTAAAAGATGAAATGTCATGATTTCTTAAACAGATTCCTTCAAACAGTACTGAAAAGTAAAGTAATTCAGACTTCATAAGAGTTTAGAGGTTTTGATCAAAGGCTTGAAAAAGCAAATATGATATTTAGAGTAAGTGACAGAGTTAAATGAATTTCTGATCCTCACAATATGGAACTTTTCCAAGATACCTTCATACTTGGCATTATCAGACAAATGACTACAAATAATACAAATTTGATCATGGTCCAAGTACATGGTATATTGCACAAAATTTCAAATGATTGTGAGGCATATTTGAAAGAATGCTTTACCAACCAATAAGAGAAGTCCCCAAGTGGGAGGTATTATAGACTAATCAAATATATATTTCTACTGTGCAGCTATGCTTGTTTTCCATAATAATAAAGATATTTTGAGTGCATAGGTCAGCACAGTGTAAAGCTCCTAAAGATGATATTACTGTTTAGAGACAACTAATAAGAGTTGATGGTATATTTTGAAACCAGACTTATACAGTTCCAGAAGCCCTTAAACTCCAAGCTAGGCATCATCATTCAAAATACTGAGAACAAAATAGGGTAAGGATGATTTTAAATCAGCTTGTTCACAGAGACCAAAGCATGGTCAGAAGAGGCACAGTATAGAGCAGCATATTGTGGAGGTGTAGTTTTGCGTGTAAATAAGCAAAACTTACTCTCTTTGATAATGTCTACCACTTTAGCAAATATTCCTGAATATTTACAACATGTCAAGTACTGCGTGTTTTAGTTTCTAGGTAGAGAATGTAGCACACATGAAGTATGTTAGCATTACAATATAGTAAATTTTGAAGACTTGGACATGATCTTTTTCAGATATAACCTGTTTTTTAAATTTTCTAGATAACTTGGAAACCACTTTCTGTGCCCATTCAAAATCATGGAGTGTGAACATCCATGAGCTCAGATTTCCAATGATTCTTCTTATTTCTAGAGAGCAAATCTCTACTTTATATCCATGCCCTTGCCACCTCTACCAGCAGTCCTGGAGAGGAAGCCAGCATTTATAATACAGAATAAGCTGAAATCATGACATGCCCAGTTCTAGAATAAAGCACAATAGTAGTAGTTTGTACCATTTACTGAGCATTTACTCTACGCCAAGCCCTAAATTAATGGTATATACATTATCTTACTAATCTTCAAAACAACCATGTAGAGTAGGTAGTATTAGCCCCACTTTAGAGATTAAAGCAAAGGTTCAAAGGGCTAAAGTAACTATCCCAAAATACTCATAAAGCAAAAACAATATTCAAACACATGTTGTAAGAACAACTCTCTTACTGCTACAATACACTAGAAGCTGTAGTAAATTTCAGAAGTTGCTGATGGAGTCTTGGACCTACTGTACTTGGCAGTAAGAGATTGAAGAGGGGGGTGGTGCACCATTAAGCCAATCCTAATTGTTGACATATGGTGAGTAACTAGTCATTAAAAATGGCTTGTGGACAAATTATCTCCCAATTAAGGCAATTATACCTGACCTGACATGATCTGATCTTTTTTAAAAATTAAATTAATTTTTCCAACTTTATTAAGGTATAATTAGCACATAAAAACTGCACATAATTAATGCATACAGTTTGGTGAGTTTTGATATATGTGTATACTTGTGTTACCTTACATAGTCAAGGTAATCAATATATTTATCACCTCCAAAAGTAATCTTGTGTCACTTTTTTTTTGTTTCTTTTTAAATTTGTAGTGAGAACACTTAACATGAGATCTACCCTTTTAATAACGTTTAAAGTACACTATACCTTATTGTTAACTATAGGCCCTATGTTTTACAGCATACTTGGAGCTTACTCATCTTGTATGGCTGTAATTTCATACCTATTGAACAACAACTCCCCACATCCCCTGTCCTCATACCCTGGTGACCACCATTCTATTGTCTACTATTTTAGATGCCTCATGTAAGAAGTTTGCCTTATTTGTCCTTCTGTTATGGGCTTATTTCACTTAGCTTCATGTCTTCCAGCATAACCTTGTTCCAAATGGTAGAATGTTCTTCTTTTTTAATAATATTAAATAATATCTCATTGTATTTATATGCCACACTTCTACACTTTGTTTATCCATTCATCTGTTGATGAAAATTTAGGTTATTTCCATATCTTGGCTATTGTGTATAATGCTGTAAGGCACATGGAGTACAGATATCATTTCAAAATCCTCATATCAATTCTTTTGGATATTACCTAGAAGTGGGATTGCTAGGTTATATGGTAGTGCTATTTTTAATTTTTGAGGAAACTCCATACTGTTTCCTGTAGCAGCTGCACCATTTTACATCCCCACCAACAATGTACAAGGATTCTAATTTCTCCATAACTTCACAAACACTTAATATCTCTCTCTCTCTTTTTTTTTTTTTTTTGCCTTTTCTCTCTCTCCCTTCTCCTGATACTCTCATATTGCATATATTGGCTTGCTTGATGGGGTCTGACGGGTCCCATAGTCTTTCTTCTATCTTTTTCTTTCTTTTTCCTTTTTGCTTCTCTGACTGCGTAATCCAAATGACCTGTCTTTGAGTTCACTCCATCTTTCTGTTGCTTGATCAGGTCATCTGTTGAAGCTTTCTATTGAAATTTTCAGTTCAGTTATTATATTCTTCAACTCTAGGATTGCTGTTTGTTTTGTTTTATAGTTTCTATTTCTTTTTCAACTTCTCATTTTGTTTATGTGTTTTTTTTCCTGAACTTGTTTAGTTGTCTACCTATTTTATAGTTCACTGAGCTTTTTAAAGACAATTATTTTTAATTCTTTGTCAGTCAGTTCATAGATCTCCATTTCTTTAGTGTCGATTATTGAAGTTTTATCAGTTTCCTTTGGTGTTGTGCTATTTCCCTAATTCTTTATGGTCCTTGTGTCCTTGCATTGATGCCTGCACATTTGGAGAAGTGGTCAGTTCTTCCAGTCTTTACAGTCTGTCTTCAGCAGAGAAAGACTTTTACCAGTCAGCCTAGCCAGGGTTCTGGGTGGGCCAAATGGCAGTGTTTGTGGGTAGGTGAGGCCTATGGCTGGGGTCTGTGGGGTTTGTAGTTGGACAGAGCCTACAGAATGCTTGGTTAGGTGGGGTCTTCTACCAGTGCTTTACTGTTGAGGATGACTAGCTGGTAGTGCTTCACAGTTGAGTGGGGCTGGTTGGCTGAGCTCTGTGATCAGGTAAGGCTGCTGTCTGGGCTCCACAATTGGGTGGATCCAGTTGTCTGGGCTATGCAGTTTGGTAAAGCTTCCAGTTATGGTCATGGTCAGGCAAGGCTGCTGGCAGGGGCCATGGGGCTACCACTGAGACCTGTATGCACTGGCCACTAAGAGCTCCTGCCCATTTTCTTTGTTCCTAACTGTCCCCAGGTGGTCTAGCCATGCCAATTCTCCCAGTGTTTTATGTGAGGCAAGACAGATGTGAGCCTCTTGGGCAATATCCAAAATTGGGGAAGTTGGACATCCATCTTGATCTCTTTTTCCCACTGGAGAAATCATGAGTCAAGGGGATCCTTCTTGGTTCTGTGTTGTGCTGGCTTGGGGGAGGGGTGCTTCAGACAAAAAAGGGTGATTTTTACTCTTTTTAATGCATTTTTTCCCTTCAGTTTTTGTGCTCTACCAGGGGGCTGTACCCTACCTCTGGATTCTGGAATTTTCATAAAGGCATTTTTGTCCATGACAGTTGCAAAATTGGTGTTTCTGTGCCAGGACTAAGGCAGGGTACCACCTATTTATCCATCTTGCTGATATCCCTGATCTGCTAGTTTTGCTTTTCTCTTTTTGCTTCATTCCAAACTCTGCTAAGCACCTATTCTTGGTTTTGTCTCTCATTTTGAGCTCTGAATTTGTCTTTAAGAGTTGATATATTGGTCTTGATCCTTAAATCTTCACAAGTTATGGCTCATATTCTTCATGTGAATTCAAGTAAACAGCTTCCTGAGTGAAACTGACCCCCGGATCCTTGGACTCATACATCTCTTGGCCTGTGGAATGACCTCCTATAGGAATAAAGTGAGTGGTTTCTCTGTTTCATGAAAGTGCTCTCAGGGAAAAAGTATGGGAGATCTATAGTGTAAATGTAATATAAATCCATTCTTAAAAAAAATAAAAATATGTATGTTTTAAGTACAGTTCTCATATTGAATTCTCTAATAAGAAATACAAATCTTTAGTTATTTGAAAATTTTTCTGCTCAATAATAGAACCAAGCCCTAGTAGCCTGGTTCTGGCCCTACTCCCACAGCATAAAATATAACAAATTAGATATATGACTGATACGAATCTAATTTGAACAGAATACATTTTTTTTATCAGACTCTGTATTCACTAGGCACTGTGATGTCACTTTCCTACTATCAATCATGTTATACAGAAATATGAGAACAGGACATCTCAACGATGTAAATAGAACATTTACATCAATCCATCTTTCTTAACTATATACACTAATAGGCTTTTTAATTTTCCATATTCCCTCTTTAAGGAACATTCACTAGTAAATTATGTATTACCATTTTCTGCTGGAGAGTTTTATGCATGTTTAGATTAGTCACTTAGTCACAGCTGTTGCAAAATTCTGGTGAGGAAAAGCTACTTATGTCTTTGTTATTGTCTGGTGATAATATCATCTTTAGAAGTGTATGATCTTTTTAGCACTCTGGGAGGCCAATGCAGGAGGATTGCTTGAGGCCAGGAGTTCAAGAGAAGTGTATCATCTTCTGAAGGGATTTTTGGGGCCCTCAGAAAGCACATGTTGGCTGGTGATTTGATCCAGTCCCCAAGCCAAACTAATATGAAGTGTATTGCAGGTTTACTGCACCAGAGACTTCATAAGATTCTTTCCAAAAGTCATGCTAAAGTGCTATTCCTTATTATCACTAGGGGGCAATGGAAAGGACACTGGCTGGGAGCAAAGAGATGAGTTTAAGATTTAGCTATCTATACCTTCAGTGTTTTCTTGGACAAGTTATTTCACCTCTTTGGGCTTTGGCTTATGTAAATCATCTGAGGGGATTGGAATTGTCATTTTCAATTCTGAAATTACAATGAATATAAAATAGTTCATTTATCAATTTATCCTTTTTATTATCTTAACTTTTTATTTATAATTTTAACTTTTTCCTGCAGGAATAAAAATTTTGATGCGTTCCTATCACACTTCTATCTACTACACTCTCTATTCAGGATTTTTTTTTAACCACTTAGTTAAGCTTTTTATTTATTTCTCAGCAATTTTGTTCAATACAACCTGGGGTTAAGATCCTCTGTTGTATAATACTTGGTATAATTTGGATTGTGTGATGGTTAATCTTAAATGTCAACTTGACTGGGCTAAGGGATGCCTAGATAACTGATAAAACATTATTTTTGGGTGTATCTGTGAAGGTTCGAAAAGAGATTGGCATTTGAATCAGTAGACTGAGTAAAAACAATTTCTCTCACCAATGTGGGAGAGCATCATCCAATCCATTGAGGATCCATATAGAACAAAATAGTGGAGGACAGGTGAATTCATTCTCTCTACTTGAGCTAGGACATCCATCTTCTCCTGTCCTTGGACATTCATGCTCTTGGTTCTAGGGCCTTAGGACTCAGACCAGGACTTACACCATTGGCATCGTCTCCCCTGGTTCTCAGGCCTTCTGACTCAGACTGAATTATACCACCTGCTTCCCTGGTTTTCCATCTTGCAGAAAGAAGATCATAGTACTTCTTGGTCTCCATAATTGTGTGAGCCAATTCTCATAATAAGTCTCCATATAAAAAACTCTGTTTCTCTCTCTGTCTCTGTCTCTATCTCTATATCTATATCAATCTCTCTGCATATACATTTATGTTCTGTTTCTCTGGAGAATCCTGACTAATATAGACTGGTAGAGATGGGTCAGTTGGCCATTTTAAACCTCTCATGGCATGGTCTTCTCTTTCAACACATAGCCATTCTCCTTTTCATCTAAGGTCACAGTGAATTTGGAGAGTGGAAGTCTGGAGATCTAACAGTTCTTTCTTCAAATTATTTTAGCTATAATAAACAGAGTTAAATGATGGGTAATTTGGAGTCTATGGGCACATATTCAGGTTAGTACATCGCATGTTCTTGGTCTTTAAGAGAGGGATGGCCATAGTAAACAGTACCTGAGGCTATAGTGGCCCAGAGATTGCCCTGGAAACTTACAAAATAGGAAGCAAGTATTAACTTAACTCAGTATCTTAGGCAAGGCTCCATCACAGATTGCCCCAAGGAGCTGAACAGAATGTGTGCAAGTCTCATTCTGTTCATGAGCACGTGTGTGAGCACACATACCTTCACTGGAATATTTGGCAGTATTTGGATCACATAGCATAAAATATTCAATGATAATTTTTTGACAATGTGTTGCTATGGTTTTGCATCTTTTGAGGCTTCCTTCAATTTTACTCAACACTCCCTTTGCTCAGAAAGAAATGTATATACAATCCTGGTATAATTATTTATACCAAGAGAGTAGAAACTCCCTACAGAATATGCCTGGCTATAAACAATAACTATTTCCTTTGATATAATTCATTACTGTTAGTATATGACCTCATTTATATTTTTACTTCATCAATTTTAAATTCTCCATCCAGTAAATTGTAAGTGACTCTTGTGTTCTCCCATCTCCCAGCAAAGAAGAGGGGAGAGTTTTATACCATGATATAGTAAAAATGGGCTCCAGAGATGTACAGGTCTACAGTGAGGAAGGAAGAGGGCTTTCATACTTCCTGCACTATACTGACTCTGAGAAGGTAAGTCAATATTCCAGGCTGTTGGAAGGGAAAGGTTATCTGCAGGAAGAAGTCACTACCTGGCTATCCTCAGAGTATCTCCACATTTGGTGCTCTCCCTCCGGTGGAGCCTCTGATCTTTTTTTCCTTCTGTAAGGAGCCCTCACATCTTACCTTACAAGGAGAAGTGAACTATCTGTGTAATATAGAAACTCCTGAAACTGATGCCAAGAAAGAGAAAAGGAGCCTCGAAAAGCCTTTGGAGAAGATCAAAGTGCTGTGGACCCTTTGATTCTGAGAAAGAAACAAAGGCTACTATCTCCATAGGGCCTGCACAAATTCTGCTGCGACTTTCCTGTAGAGAAGCAGCAGCAACAGACTTGTAGGCTCCTGAAGGTGGTCAAACTCCAGTTACAATGAAAAGTTGACCTGGAGGGTTTCTTTCAGATGGTGGCTGAGATGTACCTACTTCTGGGAAGCTTTTCTTGTTCCTAGGCTGGGCGGCTCTCACCTCCTAAGGCCACTAGTTACCCTTTGTTAGGCATGTGTGTGTTACTGGGGATCCCAAGGAGATGCCCTGAGTTCCATCCATCCTGAAATTCTTGAAAGTCTAGGTCTAGCAACTCTCCACCTAAACTGGAGGTGTGGAGGAACCAGTGGTGCTTATTTTCTTTTAGAAAGTCGACCAACCAGGCAAGGTTAGAACAACTATGGAACAAAGAGAATTTTCATGAAAATTGAACTTATGACCACATTTCCCATTAGCACTAATCTAGTGCTGCCCACAGGCAACACAGTGTTCCCAAACAGGACTAACAAACCTACTGTTTTATAGAAGATTCTCTTTCCTTGGAACAGTAGCTTGTGGAAACAGTATATGGATAGATAGTTTCTTGATTCATCATAAAAGTAATGATTCTTTTGCTATACTGCTCTAGGAAGAAAAAACAAACGTCATGAAAAGAGGCAACTGTGATGATGTCACCATGTTAGGTCACCACGTGACAGACAAATACATAGGCAGTGGAGTAGGATGGGTACAGACTCTGTAACTTATTGTTAGCTACTTCAAACAATGAGAGTATTTTGTCTCTACTTTGAAAGACAAAATAAAGTTCCTATTACTTTGGACTAGCAGGAAAATATTTTGGGTAGGACACAGTCTGGACAGCAATGGTGGTAGGAAATATTTATAATTCCTATTGCCTGTTTACTGGCCTTATTTTCTTTCTTTCAATTTTTTTCTCCCTTGCCTGCCTGCAGTGCAGTGTGAACATAAGGTCCCAGCTCTCCTGTCACTCTTAGAGAAAAGGTTTGAATAATCGTTAAGGTGTTAGGGACTCGATATATTTAAGCGAGTAGCTCTCTTTCCCTCTCAGGAATAGTTACATCAGAAAATTAATAATCACACTGTATTGCAGGCAGGTAAGGGAGAAAAAAATATCTTATGTAGTGGGGCTATATTTTTTCCTTTTAAACTTTCCTTTAAGATATTTGTATAATTATTTGTGTGCACACACACAAACACACACACACACACATTTTATGTGATAAAGCCCAAAAAACAAAAATGAAAGTATCCTGGCAGGGTGAAAACCAGACTTCTGAGTGATGTTTTTCCTTCCTCATTCTCATACCAGTCTGCGTTATGACAACAGCTCCCTGTTGCTTTTGGTGGCCCAGAGTATCTTAACCTTTGTTGTAAGGATTTGTTAACCAGGATGCCTGATACATTCCACATAGCAGAATTGGTGCTTGCACAATAAAAATTTTGACATCTATACTCTTTTGTAATTTAATTTATTCTCTGCTACTTACAAACTCACAAATCTATGGGGAACATGGGTGGGAATTGGGTGATGGTAGAGGGTGGGGTTATTCAACTAATCTAACACAATCCTGGAAAAGCCAAAACAGTCATTCGACAGAACACTTTGAAAAAAAAAGTATGATTTATAGGTATTCTCACCTCATACCATTTCCTGTCAAAGAGAATAATAGATATTGGGTACAATAAGAATATGAAATATTTTGATTCAAAGAATAATGAAAATGGCTGGCAAAACTTTTTCTCATTCTACTAATTTTGTGGAATGGAATATTTCTGACTGTATCTTTTTTAATACATAAGATCCAGAATAATAACAAATGTTTACAATGTGCTAAATACAGGCCAAGTACTGTGCTTAGAGCTTTATATATACTGACTCCCCTAAACCTAATAACACACACTAGGCAGCATGTATTATGATACTTAATTTCAATATAAGGAAACTGAAACAGGAAGGTTAACTTAGTTGGCCAAGGTCACACAACTGGTAGTGGATGGAACTCAGACCCAGGTTACGCTTGTAAAAACTATGCTAAAAATCTGCCATTTGTTCATATCTATGAAAAAGAAATTATCAGTGAATTGATTATAATAGCTGACATTTATCGAGTGCTTCCTCTGTGCCAGGTGTTCTCTAAGCAGTTTGCCTGCAATATCTCATTTAATTTTTGCAACAATCCTCTGTGGTATCATCAGCTCCATTTTAAAGATGAAGCAATGAAGGGTCAAAGAATAAATAACTTGCCCAAATTACAAAATTGGTAAGAGGGAGACAGGATCAGGTAATTAGACTCACACCCTTTACCACTTCTCTTCATGTTCAATGGTTTAGACAATCATCAACATTTAGTGAACACCTACGAAGTTCGGAGTCAGACTGACAGGTATCTCTCCCTTGGGGTATGCTATTGCTTAAAGCATGTAGTTTGTCTGATAGCTTGAAGAATGGAGTCCAGGCAGCAGCAGTAAGTAGGACTATTTAAAGTCTAAGAAATTTGAATATCAGACGATTGGTTCTGTGCCGTGTATTCTGAATGGCTGCAGATTTAAATCCTTCACTCTCTGCCAAAGCCTTCTTGGACTTATTAGTAATGTTTGAGTGATTCCCCAAGACATGCTAAACTTATTTGTATAGCTATGCCTGTCTTTGTGGATTGACAGGGTTGATGTGATTTCCCTCAGTGATTGTACTCTGGGCAAGATGGCATCAGGCTAACTAGGCACACTATAATTTATTTGTGAACTTTGTTCCACTTTGGTATTCTTGATATATTCTTTGTAGAAAGGGGAAAAGCTAACAACAAGAATGAACACATTAAAAACTGAAGTTTTATTAATGTAATTAACAAAAAAAATTAGAATAGAAAGAAGGTAGACTGAGAACTGGTTGTCAGGGACTCTGCCACCAAATCAGCTGAGTGGCCTAATGTCATCTGGGTCCCAGAATTGTCACGTGTCAAATTGTGAGGTTGATGATCTCAGGAAGATCTTTCCATTTCTAAAATTTAAGTACTTTTTGTAAAAGGTCTGCTAGCACAAGATTTTCCTGACAAATAAGGTTGGTAGTAGCGGCAAAGGAGTGGAGTATGGGGAGGTAGGGAGGGATGGTGGTGCTAGTTTGTGAATAAAGACATATAATAAGCTCTCTTCTCCTCCATCCCCAACCCCAGCACGTGAGGGCACAGCAAGAAGACTGCTGTTTGCAAGCCAGGAAGAAAGCTCTCACCAGAAACCAAAATGGCCAGCACCTTGATCTTGGACTTCCCAGCCACCACAACTGTAAGAAATAGATTTCTGTTGTTTAAGCCAAAAAATAATAATAATAATAATAATAATGAAAAAGTAATTTACAAAGTAGACAAGGTCATTTAGAGTGTATTACAGTTTAGGGATGCCAATATTTGTAGTATAGTCTATAAATGTTAGAGTATTACCTACTACTAGAAGTTACATAAATTGTAAGGAATTAATATACTTGTGAGGATAAATCATTAATTATTTATTGATTTATTGATTACCATGCCTAAAAAACTAGCATTAGAATAGTGGCATAGAATGGTGATGAGATCATTGCTTGCCTTTTAAGTATAAAACAGAGCAAACTGTTCTTATTTTGCAACAGGCATGAATTAGTATCTATCTATTCTCTAGACAGCCTTTAGACATTGAAACTAATAACCTAAAACTAACAATCTAGAAACCCTGCAGCACCTCCCATCCAAAGATCTTACAGAAGATGAGAGGCCTCTCAAAGTCAACTTGGCAGCAATCATATCAGGAGGTGAGGGAATGTCTTCAGAGGTCTCTTGCTGCTGCTGTTTAACTTCATTTAAAACTTTATTAGATTTTTAAACTTTGATGTACCTAGTAGTGTTGATGTGCCTATTTAAATTTTTTTTTCTTTTGTTTAGAGACAGGGTCTCATTCTATTGCCAAGGCTGGAGTGCAGTGATATGATCACAGCTCACTGTAACCTTGAATCCCTGGCTTTGGCTCAAGCACCCTCCCACCTCAGCCTCCCGAGTAGCTGGGACTATAGCTCCACCCCACCACACCTGGCTAAATTTAAAAAAAAAAAAATTTTTTTTGCAAAGACAGAGTCTCACTATGTTGCCTAGGCTGCTCTCAAACTCCTGGCCCTCAAGCAATCCTCCTGCTTCAACCGCTTAAATTGCTGGGATTACAGGCATGAGCCAACTCACCTGACCCCCATTTTAATTTTAATTCAGTTTACCTGAAGTATAAAAAATATTGAAATAATTTTCTTCCAATTACTGATTTAAAAAATTCTTGTCAATAATTCTTTTGTAAAGCCGTATTACTGCCAAAGGCTTTAGACATTTATTGGTTTTCAAATGTTCTGTGTAAATTGAAACTCCTACTGCTTAAATAGAATAATTTGCTAATTTTCTGCAGTAGATGGGCCAATAATTTGAGAAGTCTGGTGTTATTATTTCATTTGTATCCTCTCTTTAACAGGCTCTCTCCCCTAAATCAAAAGGCCCAACCTCCTTTTCATTTCTTAATTTTTTTTCTTTTCAATAAATGAGTAAAACTAATTCCAAACGGGCAGGGATAAGAAAACAGTAGCATCATATAAATAACCTGAAACTGAGTGTAATTAATGAAAGTTATATTTGTAACCATGGAAGTCTACTTTTAATTATCTATCATATATTTTCTTGGAAAAGATATTCATTTGTTTATTCATGCAGAATGTAAATCATTGAACATCTCCTAAGTGCTAGGCTGTGCTAGACAATAGGTATTAGTGAACAAGAAATAAGTTTACTCCTTCTGGAGCTGTCATACTAGAGGGAAGAACAAAAGTGAACAAGTAAACAAATAGCGTCTTTTAAATGATATATATGAGCATGTGAATCAACTAGCCTCCGCATTCAGCTCTACCATTGTGGATTTCATTCTCCCTCCTGATCTTCCCCCAGGCTCTGTCATAGTCAGCAAGGGGCTTGTGCTCTGAGATCCAGACAGGTTTCCGAACTTACCCTAGTATTTAATCATCTTGTGAGTACAGAACCCTAGAAAAAGAAACTGAATGAGTATCTCTCCCTCAAAAGTCCTGGTGGCTCCAAAAAAAATAAATAACAGAAACTCTATAGTGACCTTGCTACCTCTTGTGAATTTGTTAACTAGGATTAGATAATGCTTGATTAAGGGTCAGCTGTTGGAGGTAGGGACTTAGTGGCATTTATTCAGCCAGGTCTGGACAGGCTAGGTGAGGTCTGTCCATTCCGTAGGGGTGGTAGGATCTAATCAAGATGGTCATAATCAGTAATCGGTGGTGTAGCCAAGAGTTGAGCAACTGAGTCAAATTGAGAAGACAAGATGAAGACAGGATCTGAGGTTAACAACAAAAGTTAGAAGAAATGGACAGAGAAGCCAAGTTCCAGGGGATCAGGGAAACTTTAGATTGGGTGTAAGAATTCTGTCTTTGTGTCAGGATTCTTCCATTCTAATCCAAAAAAGCACATGACACTATGTGAGCAAGACTGATCAAAGTTACTTTTTGATCATGAGAGATCATTGAGTAATGGAAAAAGCAGCTAATTAAAAACAACAAAAACAAAACCCAAGTTCAAATCGTGGCTCCAATATTAGTGTCACAATGGAAACGTTAATTAATTATCTCCGAAAATCAGTTTTTTCATCTGTAAAATGGGGATAGCACCCGCTCCCCAAAAGAGCTTTATTTGAGGATTAAATTAGATCTGCACAGGAAAGTACCCCCAAACTAAAATATACCATACACATTTAAAATTGACTATTAATGTGACATTGTTTCAATTAAGACTGCTCAGATAATAACTCTTTCAGAAGATAGTTTTTCTCCCCTATTTGATTTACATAATGCCTAGACACTTTTAGACTCTTGAGATTCCTATTAAAATTCTAGCTATATCAGAGATCATTCTTGAATACTGGAAAGGCTGAAGGAGATAAGAAGAGTATGCTTGGGACTCAATGTGGGATTAGTAGTAAGATTCCCAGCTGTGAAAAAGGTAAAATTAAAGTTCTATATGGCCAACTGGTAGTGAGCCACATCTGTGCATTTCTGTGTTTTCCAAAGACTGGAGTGATCAGAGTAGCTGGTGTAGTGGGTCAAAGGGGTAGCGGTAGGGGAGATCTACTGATCTCACAGAGCAGTAGCTGACCACAGGGACAAAGAGAGGACAGAGAGCACTGGACATGGAGACATACGACCTGGGCTCTCATAATGACTTTGCCCCTGACTTAATGTGGTTCTGTGGACAAGTTTAGTGTATTTTGCTTCATCTGTGAAGTGAGACCCAGTGACCTCTAATGTTTCTTCTAGTTATAACAGTCTATGATTCTGTAAATTAATCATGCTCTGCATTTGCACAGCATATTTCACTTTCCAAAGCATGTTGAGATATGTCACTCACTGATCCTGTGAGGAGGCATGGATATGATTTTATCTTTATTTTATAAATGAGGAACTAGGGATTTGGAGATTGTGTCTTTTATAAAGTTTCATTTTGGGGCCTGAGTCAAGGATCTAGATTCAGAAACATTTAGTTGATTTTAAAAATTATATCAGAGTTGGGTGTGTTTCTCTTTAAGAGTTCTTGGCAATTACAAATTTTGAACTATCATGTGAGGTGGTGGCTGCTATGGAAACTGCATTAATACACAAAGCATGCAAAACCTGTCACCACATCAGATGTTGCTGCCCTTTGGCTATGCTAACATACTCATCTGGTTTTTTGAAAAATATTTCTCTCTTTCATCTTTTTATTTTTTCTTTTTTTCAAACACATGCACAGTATGCTTATAATCCAAGAAATCTCATTTTGAAGTGACTCATTCTTATGAAATGCATTACATGACTTGGAACAAAACATTCTAGTGGAAATACAACCTGGGAAAATAATCTATTTAAAAATACATACATAATATTCATTTTGGATTTATGTGGTTCCAATAAATTGCGAAAAGAAGCTAAGGAAGAAAAACTGAATTCATGGGTTAAGATCATGTTTATATTATAATTACAAGGAAAATCATGCATGAATTTAAGTACGATAATTCTTTATATAAATAATAAAGATATTTAGTATATCTGAGTTCTGACCAAAACTATACATTTTTATACTTTACATACTTTTGTGAAATGCATTTATAGGTATCAATGAATCTTAAAAGGGCAGTCATTGATTTTACATCTATCTCTTTATCATATATTTTATATATATACACAAATATATATATATAATGCACAGTGTCTGTAAATAGTTACCACCTATATTCCAAAGCCTCTCTGTTGCAAATGGGACTGGATTGTTTTGAAATTGCCCTTGTTCCACTCAAAGAAATAGTGGAGATGTAGATCCAAAAATTGTATAAGCCAGAAGTATTTACTTCCTCCTACATTCACTGTTCTTTGGCAAACACATATAACAATTTTTTTTGCCATCTTACTTGCCACCTTGTGATGTCAACTGTGGTTGAAGTGGCAGCAGTCAGTACTATGCTTTTATTGCTGCCTATTTATAGACTATTATGATATGCTGGTAGTCTTTTCTTTGTATTTCTCTTATTAATACTAAATTGCATTTTTCATATGCCTATTAGTTAATTATATAACCTCTTTAAAATATTTATTCATAAATTGGGCTATTGTCCTTAGTGATTGACATTAATTATTTATATATAAAGGAAAATGAGCTTTTAAATAGTATAGAAAATATTAATGGGTTTGATATATTAAAGATTTAAATTTTTATGTAGTAGGCAAATCCATCATCTTCCTGACGTATTCCAATGATTTTATACTAAGAAACTTCTCCCTCTTGCATATATTAAATATTCACATGTATTTTATAGTTTCAAGTTGTTACCTTTAAACTTTCAATCAAGTTTCAATATATTTTGGATGTGGTAACCCAAACTGATAATGGGCTTTTTTTTCAAAATAGTTAATTTTCCAAACACAATGTTAGAAATAATATATCCTTTTCCTATGAATTTATGATATTTTAAACACTATATTAGAATTTTAACATTGGTTCTAGAGCTATCTTTAGCTCTAGATTATCTTTCCTTAGATTCTTAAGCCACCACTACACTGTGTTAATTTTTAAACTTTAAAATAAATGTTAATTGTCTGATAGCATAATTCACTCTTTAACATGATTTTCCATTCTCATTTGTTTAATTTTTCCAGGTAAACCTAATAAAGTCCTTGCTCCCAGCCAAAATTCACAATGTTTTTTCTTTTATGTTTCATTTCATTTGATTTAATTATTCTGCTTTATATTTAATATTTGTCTTAAACTTGGAAAAGTCATTATTTTACCAAAAATATTGGGTATTCAGAGCAGAGCTTACGATTTTTCTTTTTCTTTTTTTTTGCACAGGGCACCTTGGAAGAAAAGTTAACTTAATCTCTTTATTCTGGAAGAATAGTTAAAAAGTCACTGGGGAAGTTGCTCTCGAATACATGCAACTTGAATACTGGACGTTGAACACAGGATTTGTTTTAAAGCAAAAGTGTTAGCGGTGGTGGTAAGGAATCGATAACTTTACAGAGAGAACATGAGATGCTTAACTGGTAAGTTAATTTACATCAGTCAACTGAGTATTCTTAAACTCAAGAACAAGCAGTTTCTTTACCTTGGGAAACTTGCCTGCAATCTAAGAAAGCAGGAACATTTCTCAGAAAACATTCTGTCCCAGTAGATTCTCTCCCAAACCACTTTCTACCCCCGATCACATCACAGAGAAGATTTGCACTGGATGGAGTTACAAGAAAGGCTTATATCTCCAGCAATTACTGCATTGCATGTTCTTATTCACAGACTTAAACAAAGTTACAAGAATTACAAGACCAACAGAATTATGGTTTGGGGGCTTTAATGAAGAAAGTTGACATTTTAAGGAAGGACATTTATATGAGGCAGTGAAATATCACAGCTAAGCTAAGAGTTGAAACCTGGTTCCTCTATATACTGGTGTTCTAATGATGGACAATTGCTTAACTAATCTAATTTTAGTTTTCTCATTTATAAAATTGATTATAATAATATTTTGTAAGGAAAGTAAAAAAATTAAAGGAAATAATGGAATGATGTACAAAGTGGGAATGACACAAAATGTAATAAAAAATAGTAATAATAAATGTGAATAATTATTATGTGTTATGTTTGGTGAGCAATTTTTAAGAGAGTGGAAACTCTCCATAATACCAGGAAGTAAGAAAACTATTGCCGTGGGATATAAAAACATAGAGAAGAGCTCATAGACAAAGAAGGGAAGATCTGAGCAGAATCCGGACAGACAGACCTAGCTGCTCCTTTCTAAGGACTTTATTAATATATTCATAGAAAAGCCAACATTAGAACATTAAGAGTCCTATAAAGGACACTTGTAAGTGGTGCTTGACTATCTGGAACTTTGACTAAATTAAACTGTTTCAAACTGGAAATGTGACTGATTATTTTTGTTTGAAAAAAAGGCCCTGAAAATAATAGCAACAAAAAGAAGCATATATGAAAGATCATGAACTGTGTCAAAGGGAGCCAGTGAAAATTGTAGGTAAGTGATAATTTTGGACATATAACCAAAAACATTAAGACCAAAAGAAAAATTAAGAAAACAAAGTAATTTAATTGTCAGTCAATTTGAAGAAATATGTTTTTCTGTATAAAGACCTAAATTATTAAAACTTGTTCCAAAAATGTGTCACAAGTGCCATAAAATTTGAAATGGCTCAGCATGTATTATGGACTATAAAAGAAACGTAGAGGTCTGAAAGTAATAACTAATCAGATGATTAGGCGAGATAAATGGAAAAATTGAAACATATTTTAAAACCTAAGAAAGGAGCTAGCTCTGATGGTCTGATTAAAACCCAGAAAAAAGCCACTGTGACCATTTATCCCTCGTGACACAGCAGAATTAGATGGAATAATTTTTGAACAGATTAATAGCAAAAAGTCCACTTAGAAGGTATAAATTGTGCTACAGTATCTTCAGATAAGTTATCAACACCCAGAAGAGAAATTTATAACTCTACTAAGAGAGTCAAAGAATTATTAAGGTAAGACAACATCCTGAAAGAGATAAGAGATGGAAAATATTGACTCTATGTTCTCTAGTTCTAAATTTATTCAAGAATAGGTAACAATTACACAGCTAAAAAATGTATGCACATGGGAAACTTCATTTTCTATAGAACTGATAATTCTGTTTTTAAAACTGAATAATAATAAAAAAGCACATTTAAAAATTTAAGGAAATTATTGGTTAAAATTAAGGAATTGGTTTTCCTTATAATGCAAACAATAAATTCTTGGACAGGACAATTCGTTCGGTGATCTTTCATGAATCTGTGATCTCCTTTGATGTGCAAGGGAATTACCAGGATTGGCTTTGTGGCAGTTCTATCTGAATACATTTTATAGCAGGATAAGATGCTGCGAAGCACAGCATAAGGGAAAAATGATAAGAAAAAAGAGAGGTAGTGCATTCATTTATTCATTTTATCACTCATTTAGTAAGTATTTATTGAGTGCTACTATATGCCAGTCAGTGTTCTAGGTGCTGGTGATATAAGAATGAGTGAAGCTGTCAACATTCCCTCTAATTTTTACATTATAATTGTCATGACAAAAATGTGACAGCATATAAATTAATTTATAATATTATATAATAGTAAGTGCTATGAAAATATATAGTGCTATTATCCACCATGCCAAATAAAGTGCAGGAGGTACAGAGTATTTCAGAAAAAGGAGGTCCAATGTAAACAATCCAAATGAACGTTCATTCAGTTTCTATGATAATTCAGCAGTGCTTCCTGAGCACTCAGAGCTGCATATTCATAGTGTTCTACTGAGGGCTTATCCATCTCCAGGCTGTTGCAGAAATAGGCTTCTGACATTTCATAGTGCACAGCACTCAAGGTTATGCCTCTTCCCAGCAGGCATAATGAATGGCTGATGTAGGAATAAATAGACAGGCTCAGTCCCTTGCCTCAATTTGAGACAACTCTTAAAGTGCATCCCAGCTCCAGAGCTCCAAGTAGGATCAGCTGAGGCCTCAGGTGTAACTGCAATGTGGGTCAGCTTCTCCCTCTGTCCAGTCTTTCTTCCACCCTCACTTCCTGCATATCTCCTGAGGGCATTCCCCAAGAAACCTGCCTGGAATTCTCTGCTTCTAGAAGATCCAGTCTAAGACACTAAGATAGATAAATTGGGAGAAGCCAAGGGCTTCCATGTCAGCTTGGCGAAAATTCAAAACAGTCTTCATATGAAAGGGAATAAACTACAAAGTTTGGGGGAAATTTTAAATATTGAATATACATGAAACTTGCAAATAACATCTGTTGAAAACTTTTAATGAGAAACTTGAGCTTATGTCTGTTAAAAAAACTTTAAAAAATTGGGTTTTATGCTTGAAAGGGTCATACACAGCTTTTTATCAAGACTTTTTAATGAAGATCTTTTCAAATTCTTGATTGTCACCATCAAGGAAAATCTTTGTTTATACAGACAGATGAAAAATCACATAAACACATTTTACAACCATTCAAAAGTCTGGAGCTATTGAAATTATATACATATAAAGAATCTTACAGATTGTCTTTCTTTCATTAATAATCTAATGATAAAATTTCTAATAGTAATTATAATAGATTTCAAATCCATTCAAACTTTTTCAAATCAAGAATTTCAAAATAATGGTAAATCTCTCATTTGTAGAATATACATAACACTGCTAGGGCTATGACCCAGCCACTAGCTTGGATGCCTCTAAAATGTGCCTGCATTGCAAAATGGACAGAATCCTCAGATGTACGTGAGGGCGGTTTTACCCGTGACTGTGGTCTGAACACCTCACTTTTTGGGCACTAGGAACACACACCATGCAACAGCTGCATGGACCCCACATCCACAGTGGATGCCAATGTAGATGTCCAGGCGGTAGTGGATTTCTTTCTTTATGGTAGGGTAGTAAGTGCTGGATGTTTCTCATGGTCACTGCTTGCAGGGATTTTGTGCACACTGTCCGGCTTGTTCTTCCTGGGCTACTTTCTGAAGAACTGAGGAAAAGAGACCATTCTAGGCCCTACCTGGCCACCCTTAGGACTTATGTGATTTGTATTTTGTGTCATGCCTTCAACTATTTTGTGGCAGATCATCATGTGCTGAATAACAAATTAGGTAGCTCAGGGATATAATCCTAGGAGTATAAACTCAAATGATCAATAGAGGGTCCCAGGGAAATATGCAGATCTTAAGCAGTGTAATTGGGATAAAGGGAGTGAAATTTATTCTTTTGGCAATTTGTGACATATGCAAAGCCAACAGCAACATATTTTGCAAGCTGGAAAACAGATGGACCTGTGATAACTTACTGAGCAGATCTGAAGAAGAAGAATTCTAAGGCAGAAGTAGAGAGATCTGAGAAGCCCTCTGATTTAAAACAGAGAACCATCAAAAGAGTCAAGAACAGACAAGACCATGTATCTCTGAGCTAGAAGTGAAGAGAGAAAAGCTAAATGAAAAACTGAGGGAAACTGTTTGCAAAGCAGTTTGATTGCTAGTTCCTCTTCCCCACTAGCCCACTGGGATTTATTTCCTGGAGAAAGTAAGACTGAGGGTCTTTGGGATGGGGATCAACCAACATAAATGATAGCGTTGTTATCACGCAGAAAGTAGGAGATACAGCGACCAGACACACGTAGGCTGGGCTGAAACCTCCAGTTTTCTTTCTCTACTGAACTCCAAGAAAGAACAATTATAGCCAGACCTTTAACTACCAGGCAGGATACTGGAAGAGAACATTTTGGAGACTCTGACCAGCTCAAAAGAAAAGAACTAAAGACATTAACCCTCATGGTTCATCTACCCAGTCATCCTGCCACAAAGTTCAACATACATTTTCAGTGTTTTCACTCAGATTTTACACTGGCTCTTTCCTTCATCTCTTTTGACTCTGTTCTGATCAGTTTTTATTCCTCTTTAGAGCAGTTTCTTTCAGTATAGAGCCCTGTTCTAGGAAAAAACCTCCGGTGGTCAGTTTCTGGAGTTCATAGGGCTAGACTGCTCAAACTCCTTCAGTTCTTTTTCTATAAGTTCCTTACACTCTCCCAGAAATTGGGTAGGGCATAACCCTTTCTAATTTAAACTGCTGTTCTCAAATTTGCTTGTTAAGCTTTCTAGTGAATAGTTGTTGGCTATTTCGAAGTATTCTCCTTCCCAGGTAGGTCAGAGGCTGCCCCATTGTTCATCTCTTCTTCCTTCTGCAGAGATACCAATCCCATCCAAACACTGACATTGTTAGAATTTTGTACCTATCTGTTTCTATTCGGAGATTCAAGGAGCAGAGTGTCATCTAGTTTTACAGTAAGTCTTCCCCATAGGTTTTTGATTGTTTTCTAGTTGCTTTGTCTGTTTTTATGTATGAATTTAAAGAAATTACAAAATTATGCTGCCATTACTGCCATGCTCCTGGAATATGCCCTGTACCATTATTATTTTGTTAAGTCAGGTTTATTGAAGTGTAATTTACAAACAGTAAAATCCATCCTTTTAAGGTGTACAGTGTGGTAAGTTTTGACGAGCATAATATAAAACATTTCCATCACCTCAAAATGTTCTCTGATACCATTTAGTAGTCAGTCTTTTTTACCCACCCCCAGCCCCTTGGAAACTAGTAATCTGAATTCTGTTCCTATATTTTTGCTTTTATCAGAATGCCATATAAATGGAATAATACAGCATTTGTTGGCTTCTTTTATTTAGTATAATGCTTTTGAGATTCATTTATCTTACTGAATGTGCCCGTAGTTCATTCTTACTTTTTGCTGAGTTTTAATCCATTATATGGGGCATGCCACAAATTGTTTATCCATTCACCTGATGATGGACATTTGGGTGGTTTCCAACTTTTGGTTATTATGAACAAAACTGTTACAAACATTTACATAGAGGTCTTTGTGTGGATATAAGTTTTCATTGTTTTGGGTAAATATTAATATCTAGGGGTAGGATTGCTCAGTTGTATAGTGAATATATATACTATATCTTTATAGGAAACTTCCAAACTGTTTCCTAAAGTGGTTCTACCATTTTGCATTCCTGCCATGTTCCCTCCTTTTAAACCTTACAGAGCAACTGTAGTGTATGCATCACCAAAACTAGGTCTATGAAAGAGGAAGTTATAAAGTTATAAAGAGGAGGTTAAGGAAACAGAAATATAACCCAGGAGAAATGCAAAGAAAATTCCAAGGACAGCAGCAAGATTGTTTCCATTGTGCATTTGGTCTGGAGAATAGCCAGTCCAGAGACAGAATGGTGATCTCCAGAAAAGGTAGCTCCAAGAAAAAAAATAATGGGATAGGGAGACAGCCTGATGAGATTGACTTTATGAAAAATTATTTATAAAGGTTACTGGAAGCTGTGGCAAGAATTTGGAATAGATAAAGAAACGTAAGCACTGTAAAACAAAATCAAAGCCATTATTTACACAAGAAAAGGAAAAACAAACAAGGGAGACATAATCATAGTGTACTATAATTCTCAGCTTTGACCAAGACTTTCATAATCATAATAATGTAAACATCAAATACTGATTTTACCCAAAATTATAAAACAATTATATTGGATGCAAGCAAGAGGAGCAGAAGAGAGGTTGGTGATGTAAGAGAACTAAATCTTCATTTGTCATAATATTATAGAAACTTAACAGCTAATATATAAAATTGATAACAGTATGCTCACATTTCACTTGAGATTTGTAAATGTAAAAAGAAACACTTAGTCAAATTTGGTTGTCTCAGAGGAGGCAAAGAAGAAGAAGTTGGGAGTGGTGAGTAGGGAACCATACTAAACAATATTATTTGCCTTTGTTATGTATGCATCATTTTTATGAAATAAATTTTGAAGCCACAATAAAAGTGTATCATGTGAAAGTTCACAGTCCTGGGGCCAAATCAGTGAATACAGGGTTTATGTCTAATTAGAGCTATTGTTCATTCAGTGAAAATTAGGAGTATTTTATTTTTAGGAGACACATAATGCTGTGATCTCTGTGCAAAGGCCTCTTAAGAGAAACTGTTCTGTATTTCCTGATCTTAGTAACACTCAGCCAGTTGATTGGAAAGAGAATGGACAACTGACCAATTCATTGTCTGGCTAGACTCTCTCAGTAATCTGAACTGAGAAAAAGACTCTGAAGTCAGTTAGCAGGGAGACTGAGGCTGCTACTTTGGCTCAAGCAGAGATTTATTAGCAAGAAGAGGAAGCTAGACTGGAGAAAGAAGCAAGTAAAACAACATATGCAGAGGGGACAAAACAAAAAAGCAAAAAAGATGAAATTAACCCAAAGTGGCCTCTGTTTCTTGTTCTCAGGAAGACTTGATGTAACTAGTTCCTATCTTTGATATCTGTCAGATCAGGGTTCTGAAAATAATCCCAATAAATCACTGATATTCTTTGCACTCACACACCCAATACTGCGGCTATCATATTCTGCTACCATGTTTATCAGCATTTAAATGACACCCTCAGAGGAACTGTGATAATGAGCAAGGCAAATTTAGTTAGGAAACTCAGCCAGGGACAAGAAGGTGACAAAGATTGTCTCCTGGGGACCAAACTTTAGTCAGGCTCCTCTGTGCCCAGTGAGACCTCATCCCTTGGGTATGTCATTCAAGAGCCCAGATTTAGCAAGAATCTCACTAAGTCCTTGTCGAAATGCTCCAGCCTTGATATCTGGTCACCCTTGATATCTGACCAAACTCCTCATCCCCCACCATCCCCCAGGTACTGTCAGATCATGCTGGCCTGTCTTCAGCAAAGGTTCCTGTTAGGTCGGTTTGTCCAGAATGCCCCCTGCCCCTGATATTTTCTCTTCCTACTTTTCAGCCACTGAACCCCACCCTGCTCCTCAGCTATAAATTCCCACTTTTCCCTGTTGGATTTAGAATTGAGCCCAGTTCTATACTGAGGTGTCTTTTTTCCTTATTGCAATAGTTTCTGACTAAAATCAGTTTTTTCGGCTTTAGCCATCATCAGGCTCTGTTTTTTCTTTGACAGTTATGCTGCCACAACTCAGATAGTATCAGATTCATCATTGGACCCCCTGCCCCCACTGGACCTTGCACTCGGGACCCCAAGTGTGGACCTTTGAAGGCTTTGTCTTCACTCCTGACTGACTGACCAGGGATCCCTTGGTGAGTCCAACTCCTGAACCAGTGCTCCAGATGACAGTTCCTTGAAGCACAGTAAGGACAGATTTTGATGAGAGTTTGAGTATACTCTAGAAGCTGGGTTAGAGTCCCAGATAAACAGAAACTGGGTTAGAGTTTTAGATTTTTCTGTTTGTAAGAAGCTGGTTAGAATCCCGGGCAGAGGCCCAAACACAATGTTCTGTAGTCTGTGTAAGGAACAGAAACTGGGCCAGGCGCGGTGGCACACCAGGAGTCCCCGCTGCTGGGAAGGCTGAGGCGGGCGGATGCCTTGAGCCCAGAGTTCGGGGCGGCAGTCTGCCCTGCAGATTGTGTGTCCGCAGTAAGTTGGCCATGGATATGGTGACGTCCTGGGAGCAGGGCACCAGCTGTTTGCCTAAGGAGGGATGAACCGTCCCGGTAGGAAACTGAGCAGGTCAAAGCTCCCGTGCTGATGAGAACAGAGGGTGGGTTCGAGTTTGTCTATTCCTAAGTGTAGAGGTGCCATTACAGAACAGGGGAGCTTCTCAGCGGACTGAAAGCTCCGTTCTTGAACTCCTGCAGATTACATCCTGCACCAGCTCTCTCTGCTTCCTTTCTTGTTGGCCCAATTTTACTAAGGATCATAGGGAGCTTCAGTGGTCTCTTAAGATCCCCACCCACCACCGGCTTCTCTAAGGCGTCTCTCCCGCCATTGTTTCCTTTTCTCCTCTGTTCTCCTGTCACCTTCCATCTTCCCTTCGGTTCTGAGAATCCTTCCATGTGTCCCCCTTCAAATCTCTGTCCCCTGCCCACCCTGCCAGACTTTCACCTTCCGGCTTGAGCCCCTCTTCGTTTAACTTTGATCCTTCGGCCTCCATGGGGGGCTCTTAGGGGTCTCAGGGGCCCCCAAAAGCAGCTTCCCCAGGCTGGAGAGAAAAAGAAGGAAAAAGGGCTAATTGGAAACAGAAAAATTGAGTCCACAGCCTCCCTGAGATTATATCTCAGGGCAAATGAAAAATCCTAAAAGTCTCCCCCACAGATAGCGGTAAAAAGCATTAGGCCTCATGTTGAGTAGGTAAAGTTAACTTGCTCCATCTGTCAGAAACACAATTTAGATAAAAGTTTAAAGTGGAGTGAAGAGGAGAGTTAACACTTTTATACAAACCAGTGAGTTTTGTATTAATGTCTTTACCTGACTCACGGCTCAAATTTTAGAATGAAGCTGTAATAGTTTTGTTTTGGGTCTGTTTATATGTATGTTTATGCATGTTTATGTGTATGTCTATGTATGTATGTTATGTATATGTGATATTTTCTTACCTCTACATGATATTATCAGATTAATTTATAAATTTCCCTAAAAGAGTTTTATTCAAACTGGCTTAGAGATAAATGAATGCTTGTATAAATTAAATATTCTTAAAACTCCCAGAAATATATAAACTAACACAAATGACTTTCAAGTTCACATAACTTGGGTAAATCTTTGGTAAATAAGATTGGTTTAATAAAACAGCAGTGTCTTCTGATTTATCAGCATTATGTAAAATATGAAGATACATTTTTATTCTACTTGGGTTTACTAGTCATATAAGGTTAAAAATAGTTAACAGAGAAATAACTTGAAATGATGGCTAGCTTTGTTTGTTGTTATAGTGTGTCTGCTTAAAAACAGTTTCCAAAATCCTTGTCATAACTTGCAATCTTGGAGTTATGCTAAGTTACATAATAGATATTCATTAATAATTTCTAAGTAGAATTAACTACTGAAACATACATTATTAAGCATAAGTTAGAGTTTATATACTTTCAGCTTCTTATCTTTATATGATATAGAGAGGCTAATATATATTTGAGTCTGTTAAGAAACTCGAAAAATTATACTAAGAAGCATATGCCTCCAGAAATTGTGATACTGTGTATTCATAAACTTGCTAGCCTGCTACAGAATACTGGCATGTGACAGACAATTCACTATATACGCATGGAAGTTTTCTATGTAAAAGGAGGTTACCAATGATTAAAATTATAATCTATATATGTAAAGAAAACTACTAGAAGTGATAAGGGTAAAGGGAAACAACTCTATATGCAAGGAAAATAGGATGTGTTTTTGATAAGGAAAGGTAAGAGGTATATAGAATATGTTTTTGTTAAATGACACGGAAGTAATTTGATTCTAAGGTAGAATGACTGGTTGTTCCAGAATGAGAAAGAGAAAAAGGTAGGAGAGAAAAAATTTGAATGGATATAAAAAATTGTAGAAGTTTTGTGGTAAAGGAACCTTGAAAAAGGAATTTTATGTGTGGTCATGTTGGCTAAAGATTTGAATAGATTTATTGATACATTTGCTTTTTCTTAAACTTTAATGTCAAAAGCATACAGATGCAAAATTAAAATGACAAAATTTTCTTGGATTATTGATTTGTTCTTAGTGAAAGATTGTAAAAAGCTTTTTGAAATTCCACCCCCCCCCCTTTTTTCCCCACCTTTTAAGCAATCTGTCTGGGAAACAAAGATTTTGTGTCTTAGAAATGTTTTTGTGCTTTATGATAACCTTAGCACGTCTTTGATTAAGAAAACAGACTTCTCAGTTTTAAAAGAGCTAAGGTTGTTTATATTTTTGATAATTTTGCCTTCTTAAAATCAAATCCTAAACGGAAATCCTCTTCTTCTTGCACTGACTTTGAGATTTCCTAGTGGGCTCCTGGAAAATCTCAAAGGATTTGGTTTTTTTCCCAGCTTGTAAACAGAAAAGTTAAAAATAATTTGTTTTATTTAATATGTTAAATTGCATGGGAAGAATTGCAAAATAAGAAGTGATGCTTAATCTTTTCTACAAATATTATTAATATAAGTATTTCAGAAATTGTATAAAGTTCATAGAAATTTGTCAATAGCATTGCTATTCATATTTCTTGGTATAATGTTATCAGTTATAATTCCAGTTATTATTTAAAATGTATGCCACAAAAATAACAAAATTTCCTTGTCAAATTAGTTATCAAATCTTTAATCATGGTCATTTTAAGACCTTTGTCATCCATATGGCTTTTGTTTTATTTCAGTTCTTCTCTGGGCATTTGCGACCAGCTACAGGCCAGAATGTTTTATGATGGCATTGCTTAAATCACTTTGAAAGCATAACACTTGACTGAGTAAGGATTTGCAGAAACTAGTGGAGAAGTTGACAGGTTTATGAAACTGCTAACCCAAGGTCAAGCAGAATGGTTTTTGTTTTGGAATACTTCTGGTTCTTTAATGTTTTATTTTCCAGATTTAAGGAACCCTTTTCTTTTTTGTCTTAAGTTGTTATACTTTTGTAAACAGAAATGAAACATTCATATTTCCCTACCTGATGGCTCCAGAATTTGGAAATTCTTATTGAATATTTTTATTTTCATGGCACTTAATTATTGACATAAGTTTAATAAGAATCTGTTCTCCTTGTAACAGGACATAACCACAACACTGGTTATATTACTAAGGCTTTAACTGCACTGTCATATTTGAGAATTATGTTCACAGAATCTGGTTTGAGGAACTAGGTTGACTTTATGGAGCTGATACTTACAAAGCCCTTTTTGAAAAACCACCCTGGTACCTGGCTTACAGGATTCCCAGCATCAGAGCTGAATGAGGAAAGTCACTTCCTGGCAGCCCCAGGAACTTTGAGATATCTTGGGGACCTCACAAAGAGAGGAATTCACCCAAATCTATAGGTCTACAAGTGAAGTCTGATGGTGAGTTCTTGGCTTGACTTCCTAGCCTGAAAAAGCTTCTAAAAGTCTAATCTGAGATTCCTTATGAAAAGTTTCGGCAAAACAAACTCAAAAAGGCCTATGTGGTCAATTACCATTTATGTTGCACACATGTAAATAATCAGTCCAAATCTAATGAGACTAGAATTATTTTGTAAACAAGAATCAAAATGGGAGTGACTGTAGAGAGAAATTTTATGTTTCAATAGGAAACTACAGAGCAGCCTTGAGGATGCTCAGTTCTTTTAGTTTCCTCTGATATATGGCTACAATCCTCCAACCTAAAGTTTCCAATTTTTCTCCCACCTTCCTGACTTGGAGTCACTTAGAACTAAAACTGCTCTTTCCTTGGATCCCGGCAAGCTGAATCTGGACGATTTGACATAAACTTTGGAGAAATCACTACAACACATCATGGAGGTGCAACCTTTGTGCCTGCTGCTGCGTGGGCCACCCTGAAAGTTCACCAGAACTCTTGATGCCATCACCAAAGACATTCAAAATGCAAACCAGGACATCTGTTGGGTTGCTACTGCTATCCTTGAGCCCAACATCTAGAAATTTTCTCAATTGGCTTCCCTCTGGACTCAGAAACTGAGTTTCCAACTATTCATCTGTGTTTTTCTTTTATTTTCATAAAAATTCTTCTCATTATATGCTTGACTATTAGTACCATCCAGCAAATATCCTTTACTACCAGTTTCCCACGGATGGTTCAGCTGGTCCTTAATGAATAAAAGGCAACCAAAAGAGAAACGGACTTATGTTGTTCAAAGGAAAGAAGAAAGCCTTTGGAGGAGGGACTTAAATTGATTCTTTCTTTGACCAAACTCTAGTCAGGCTTCTCTGGGCCCAACTAGGTCCTATTCTTAGGAATATTCTCCAAGAGACTAATTTTAGCAAGAATCCTGCTAAGTGAGTTTACCAGAATCTCCTATGCTTAATATTGAATTATCCTCAATATAGGACCAAATTATTCATCCCCACCATCTGCCAGATGATGTTTGATCACCCTGGCCAGCCTTCAGCAAGAACCGTAAGAGACTGGTTTAGCCAGAATCCCCCTATACTCCTGATGTCTACTCTTAGTAATTTTCCATCCACCAATCCCGACCTTGGTCTTTAGCTATAAATTCCCATTTTTTTCCTTGTATTCAGAATTTAGCCTAATTCTATACTAAGGTATCTTTTCCCCTGTTCCAATAGTTCAAGAGTAAATTCTATTTTTACCACTTTAACTATTGATAGACTCTGGTTTTTCTCTGACAAAGGGAATCACCTGTATAGAAAGACTACAGAGAAAAATCGTGTAGGACTCTTTGGAAGAAATTATTTTGTTGTTGAAAAGTTAAGTGGGATAAAATTTATGTTTCAGGAAAAAAAGTTTTCTGACTTTAAGATATGTAATTACTATTAGATATTCTACTGTCTTTGGTTGATAACTTTGGTTACTGATTTAAGCTTGAAATAAGATATACTATGTAACTTTTTATTTCTGAATTATTTTTGAAAATTAATTCTACTATTTTCTACATGGAAAATGGAAATTAGTAGAAATGGAATGTAAAGAGATTAAAGTTTCTTTTTTTTGAGGCAGCCAAGAATAGTCATCAAGCTAATATAAGATGGTAATAATATTGAGCTAGATCTTGGTAATAGAGTTCTGTGATTAATTTAACTATAATGGAAACACTGATGCTAGTTTACAGATGGGTGGGAGAGGACACATAATTATAGAAAAATTTAATAACAGTGTGCCAACATTCAAAGTCCAGGTATAAAAGGACAATGATCCAATTAAGAAAGTATGTAAAGAATGTTGAATTCATGTGAATATTTATAATGTTCCTGATATGTGGATTGATGCCAGTGGAATTTGGCCTAGTAGGAACCAAGATTAGGATTCAAGGAAATGGTGCCTTAGGAAGATGAAAGTGCAAAGGTAAAAATCCCAGACAATTAGGCACTCTCATTTGCAATGGGAAGTTTGGAATATTTCCTAAATTTGTATGAAAACAGGAAAGCTACCCTTCAGGAAGGGCAACATCTGTTCAGTTTTTACATTGTATATCTCAGGTTAGCAGCATCCATTTAGCAATGGAGGCCTGTTTGGGTTATTTTTTTTTTTTTTATCAGCTCCTATATAAATAAAAACAGACTCAGATTCTATTCTAATGGTAGGTCATAAAAGATCTTGCTTGTGGCTTGCTTGAACTGAGTTTTTTTGTTTGTCTGCTTGTTTTTTTTAAACAAAATCTTTATCTCCTGAGATCTCTGCAGGTGCAGGTTTTTATGAACATTTCTAATACTTATATTCCCTCTCTTTTAACTACGTTCTGTCTCCATCTACAGCAGCTGGGAACTTCTTACGCATTGAAAACACAGAAAAAGAGAGAGGAAACCTGTGTTGTTAATGTTGTTTATATTGTAGAAATAATAAATATTCATTAGAAAAAATTAGAAAATTAAAGGAAGAAAAATCAACTATAATCAAAACACTAAGAAAAATAACTAATACCATTTTGATATAAAGTCTTCATACTTATACATACACAACTATAAAATATATACATATTTTAATTATAAATTGGAAAAAAATCTGCTTTCAAATAACTCAATCTCTATCATGAACACTTTTTCATTCCTTGTTAATATATACTTAAGTCTTTATTCTCAAAGATACATAGAATTCAAATATGTGGATTTATCAGTTTTTTCACTGAAGTATCTATTAATGGACATGAGAGTTTTTCCTAATTTTTCACTAATAAAGGAACTCTACAATGACCATGTTCTTGAATATATCTTTGCTAACATGTGCAATTATTTCCTCATGATATCATATTAGAAGTTGAATTTATTTATCAAATTTTAAACCTTTTCTTGTTTATGCTGCTATATTACCGTTTAGAAATTTTGTACCAATCTGAATTCCAAAGAATGTTGGGAGAAAGAAAAGAAGACACCTTACAGATCTAGAGCAAGCAAAAAGATCTAAAAGAGGTTTCCATTCCCAAAATGTTATGCATTTTGATATGTACTATGAGTTGAACCTATTCTTTTTTATTCAAACATACAAAAGTTTACAGTTCTTTCAGAGAACCTATTCTCTACCCTTCAACATTTGGCATAACAAGCACTTTATGCAAATACTTTCACATCTAAGAATAAAAGGGAAGAATCACAAAAATACTTTTCTAAAAACTATTATTTCAAAGAAGGAATCAGATTATAGAAGACGAATCCCTCAGAAACTTATGAAAATAAGGATACATCAAAGAAAAAATATAAGCTGCAACTAAAACTGTAGGTAGTTTTAAAATATATTAAGCATTCAACTAAGGAGTTACAAAAAAATTTCAATGGAAAAGAGACAATATATATTTTTGCTCATAATTTTAAATTGAAAGCTAAGTAGAGAGTAAGAATTAAATTCTTCAATGTATATATAGATGAGAATTTACAAGTAAGGATTTAATAAAGATAAAAGATGAAATTAATGATGAATGAAAAAATGAACTAAAAACCAAAACCAATATCATTTTTAAAGTTAATATTAATAAAAAGTGTTTTTGGATGATTTTATAAAGGGGGTTGGGCAGCAACATTTATTACCTTTGCTTGTTTCTGTCCTACTTTTCTGTATTGCAGAAAAAAGAGGTCCTCCTATGAGATATGAAATATAGTGTCAAGAACTGGAAAGGTCTGAAATTTTACCCTTCTCACAAGCTAACAAGTTAGTCTGCCACTGTTTCATGGAAGCTGGCAGATGACATGAGAATCCTGAGCTAGAGATGAAGGACTTTATTATTTAGAGCAACAGCAAATATCAGAGTATCTGCATTTGCATTGATTCTGCAAGACACAAATCCCACAGGACGATGCAAAGAGGTTTGGGGACACCTGCACACCTTGTGGGCTACAGGAGAGGAATTCTAAGCCTAGGATAACTGAATCTTTTAAAATGAGCAATAATCCTCTCTGGCCTTTGCCCTAGAGGGAGACATTATCTCAGTCTTCCCAGGCTATTTGCTATATAAACATCCTTGAAAAGATAATTTGGAATAAAGTCAGTGAGTGCCTTCATTTGCAAGATGTGCAGAAATGTGAGAGACCCATGGAGAATTGTCTCCTAGCAGAAAGAAGAGAAGAAAGCACCATTATTGAATTAACAGAAGTAGATAGATTTGTAGGATTATAAAAGAACAGAATGAGATTTTGCCAGCATTTTCTAAATGTTCTTCTGTTGAATCACCCACTTTGATGCTGAAGGCAGCTGAGGAAATAAGCAGTGGTTTCTTGCAACGACTTACTTCCTGATTTCTTGAATCTAGCAGATCTTTGCTGCTTCTTCCAATACATACCTTCAAATTGTTTTGTAAGGTTCTAATTCCCTTTATTAAATCTCTTCCTGCGTATAATACTCAGTGTGACTTCTGTTTTTCTGACCAAGCCCTCACTGATATAGTAGGTAATATAAGAATGCATTTCAGGAAACAGACCCTCACAGATAGGAATCTGGCATTTGCCATTGGAAGGCCATAATGACCTCATCATCAGTGGAAAATGGGACACTGGTAGTTGAAAGAAAACAATGATAAATAGGTATTTGAAGGAAATAACGAGCCTATTGAAGACAAGGCTTTGGAGAGCTTATAGAAAGAAAAATGACAAGCTCAGAGCATAATCAGAGAAGCAAAACGTTTTATGACAGCTCTTAAAAATAAATTTTTTATTAACTTGTGGATACAGAGGCACTAAATATGAAACCAGAAATAAAATTTGATCGTGTGGGTTGAAAACTTAAAAGGAAAAGTAAATTTTTAGTTATACCAAGTCTTTTATGTACAAGTTGGGGTATTGACTGGGAAGGAGTAGAATTCTAAGAATTGGAATGAAAACATTCTGATGGATTCCAATAAATCTGAGGACTTTAAACTGCCTACATCCAGTGATCCTTAATTTCCAACAGAAGCAGCCCATCTTTCCTGTTTGAGGACATTAGCCTCCCTTTTCCCGAAGATTCTAAATGACTTCAGTGAAGTGTCCTCTTGAAAGGCAATGCCGATTTTATTCAAGACCCACCTCCACTACCTCTCATTGCTTCCAGATCCATAATTAGAGGATGAGCACAGGGGAAGTGGGAAATGATTACACAGTCTGATCCAGGAGAGATGGCACACACACTGAAACAGATGAAATATTTTCCAAATTTGTATTCACAGAAACCAGGGGAGGAATATGGATAGGAATGACTCTAAAGATTTTATAGTTGAACAAAAGAAAAAACTATATTGTATCATGTACCAGGCTAGATTATTGGTATGGACACCTTTACCAGAGATTCTGGAGTGGCTGTGATACCGCAAGCAGCTAGGAATGGCTCCAATAATTTACTCAGTCTGTCGATTTAAATCTGAACATATCAATGACCTAAATTAAATAGGGTTGAGGTGCCAGAATGTCCTTAGTATAATGTGGATTAATGAATCTAAAAGCTTAAGGAAACAGGAATGTTGGAGGATATTTATCATGGGAAAGGCTCACATAATCCCCTTACTGTATCCCCAAGGACGGTTTAGAGAACACTTTCTTCACGAAAGCTTTAAGTGATACTAGTGAAGGTAGATCCAGCATTGTTGGAAAATGTCCGGGTGGCTGTTCCTTGTAGGCTGGGAAAGACTGTAGCAGATTGTGCCACTCCCTGATTTTAAAGGAACAAAAGATCTCAGAATGGCAGTTTAGCAGCACTAAACTGCCAGAGACGAGGAGGTACCATACCACAAAGGGCAGAAGGGTGGAGCAGAGTGGCTTGACCGAGAGTCTAGGTCTTGGTGCTTGAGCAGCTTACTAAAATTTTACTTGATTTTTAAACTATATATTTGATGTGGATATTTGATTTTTAAAAATCCTCTAAATTTAGTATTTAAAAATCTGAAATAAGTCACTACAAAGGAGAGTCACAGCCTCTCACTCAAATCCCAGACTTAATGACTTTCATAAATCCAGAACCTTTTGAATGAAGAAAAGGCAGTTTCCCTTCAGGAGGACCCAACAAAATTACCGTGAGTGGTTACCGCAAACAATCCTGTTAGCCTTCCATAAAGTAACCTGTGTCAGTTTACCAGGGGTACGATGCACTGAGTAATGGGAATGACCCAGATTTCTAAAGCATTTTTGGACATTGGTCCTGAACTGATCCTAATCCGTGGAGCTTCAAAATGCCACAGTGAGTTTCGTCTTATTGTGACAGGGCAACAAATAGAGATTTGGGCCATAGTGTCTATTTAGGTTGGAATGTCTAACAATGCCTATTAATGTCTATTAAGTTGGAACAGACATAATCAGCAACTGACAGAGTCCCCACATTGGCTTTCTGACCTATGGAAGAGAGCCACTATGGTAGGAATGGAAAAATAGAAGCCAAGGAAGTGCTTCCCTCTAGCCAAGCAGTAAATGAAAATTAATGCCAAGTCATGGGCAACTGCAGACTATTGCCACTATCAAGTATGTGAAAGATGCAAAGTACAATTTTTTAAAAATCACATTCCCATTTAACTTACCTATTTATTTTGTGCAGAAGACATATGGATCTTGTAGAATATCAGTTGATGGTCATGAAATTAATCAGGTTGTGACTCTAATTTCAATTGCTGTTCCAGATGTGGTATCTTTATTGGAGTAAATCAATTTAGCCCTTAGTATGGTGTATACGGCTATTTATCTGGAACATTTGTTTTCTTTATAGTAATTACCGAAGACTTTCATTTGGCAGGGAAAACAGTACATCTTCATCATCTTACCTCAGGACTATATCAACTCTTTCTCTCTCATAATAGATTCTACAGGGAGTCATCACACAGAATACGAGATAGGAGGCTTGGGGCCAGGCAGGGTGGCTTACATCTGTAATCCTAGTACTTTGGGAGACTGAGGCAGGAGGATCTTTGAGACCAAGAGTTTGAGAGGAGCCTCAAACTCATGAGGAATTGAGATGAGTTGTTTAGTTTTCTAAACAACTAAAGATTCTTTTTTCTCAAAAAGCTTGTATGGTAACCACCACAGTCAAATAGTGCAGATCAGATCTGAGCTTCTGCTATAGCACCATTTCCTAGTGTGACTAGTGAGCCACTCAGTGGCAGAATGATTTACCTTGGACCCCTGCCATCCTGGAAGAGGAGAAAATTTTGCCTTTGGAAAAGATACTTTGGATATGAATTTGTATTTCCTCCCCCACAATGCTTTTGCCAGCATCACCAACTGCATATTTATGGAATACCTTATTCTCCATCTTGATATCCCACACAATATGGCTTCTGACCAAAGAGCTCATTTTACAGAAGTAGTGACTCATATCCACGAGACTTACCAGTCTTACCATGTACCACATCATCCAGAAGCTGCTGTCCTAATGGTCTATTGAAGAAATAGTATATTGCCTGCAGGGAGGACAAAAAAGCCAAAACATATAAATAAAACTTGCAAGTCTGAGATGCCGTCTGACAAGATGTAGAATACATTCTGGTAGCAATTGATAGCAACAGCGGCTAATACATGATGTTACTTCCATGGCAGCCAGGACACATGCCTCAGAAACAAGGGATTGGAGGGGAAGTGATCCTTTCCCCTTTACCTCAATGATGCACTCACTAAAAATTTCTTTTCCTGTTCCTGTAACTTTGAACTCTGCTGGATGAATGAGTTTAGTTCTCATAAAAAATAGTTCTATTGAACTGGAAATTGGGAATTCCACTGAACCGTTTTGAGCTCTTTATACTACTGACCCAATGCACCAGGCAGGAGTTAAACTTCTGGATGATTGATCCAACTTATCAGGGGGAAATAGGGTTGCTTTAATACACTGTAGGGGTGCGGACCGGTATCGGTCTGTGACCTGTTAGGGACCACCGGGCTGCAGAGCTCCACTGCCCGCCCCGCCCCTGCTGGCCGTGGAAAACTGGTCCCTGGTGCCAAAAAGGTTGGGGACCCCGTGCTCGAGGGCATTACTACTACTTCCATTACTGCTGTCACTTCCGCTGCTGCTGCTACTAATACTACTAGTAACTCTTCAGGAATAACTTTTGGTCACTCAACCAGGTACAGAACAACAGCTAAACCAAAAATGCTGACTGAGGGACAAGGAGCAAGAACTGGACACTGGAAGGAGGACGTTATAAAACCCAACTATGACTTGTTGCTATGTGTATTTTCATTATTGCTTTGTTTACGTATGTACACAATGGCAAATGTTGACTGAATCAAAGAGTTAAAATGAAAAACATACTATTCAACATCCACAAAACTAAATAAATATAAAAGAAACTAAATAAGTAAGCTTTCAAATAATGCTGTTTTTAAGGTTTGCAGCATTTGTATTTCCAAAGTTATTAAAGCTTAAAACTTCACTAAGATTTTGGGGCTAATCTGTTTGTGTGTGTGTTCAAAATTATAAATATATTAACCAATTTATATTTTTCTCTCTCCCCTTACTCTGCTATTGTATATAATGTGTGTTGTTGCTGGTGGTTATGCTTATAATTTAGTTATAAAATAGCAAAGAGGGATTTTATAGTAGGTATGTGTATTTTTCCTCCTTACTTTGTTATGCATATATTTTTACATATAGGTTAACTTTTTCCTCCTTCCTTTTCTCTTCCTTTACCGGGAGAAAATGAAGTTATTGACACATTTCCAAAACTGCCACTAGAAGTCCTTGTTCATTTTTTTTCTCGAGATCTACAGGAACAAACACAAACATTGGCTACAGGAGATGAAATATTCCAGTCTGCACTTGAGGGAGCTGTAATCTGTTTTCCTTCTGCATCCTGCATTCTTTCCCTTAAATGTTTTTCCAGGGTGTTGCAGAGCCCCAGAATCCTTGGTAATTTTGCCAGGAACAAATTGTGAAGTGATTTCTGAACCCATTACCTACTAAGATGTTATTGTGCATGTTAATTTGATAAAATATACATCCTTGGCCAAAAATAATGTACTTCCTTAAATAATAAGGGACCGTGTAATTAATTCTTAGATGGCTCGACTGTAATTATAGCCTCCCTTTGGCCAAAGGAGTAAATCCTGGATGGAGTTTTTGAAATATTCTTTTAAATATTATTAATTGTCCAAAGAAGTAAAGTGCACCCATATATATATATATATTTTTTTTTTTGCAGCTGAGTCATGGCTCTTCTGTGTTAAAATCCTGTAGAAGATTTAACCAGCTATGATTTCTGGGAAGTCATGGAGCTAGATAAACTAGCACAGTGTTTGGGGTAAGCATTTTCAAGAAAAGTCACTGAATAGATATGGATGAGGAAAAAAGCTTGCAAAAGGCATCAGGCACTGCAAACAACAGCTGCAGCTGCAAACCAGAAAGCACTTGTATCTCTACGTGACAGTTTGTTCCTCAGTCTTCCCAGGACTAAGGTGTGCACACAAACAATGCAGGTAAAACCAGAAAGAGAGTCATTTATATCCTTACCATGTTTGTGTTTATCCACACGAGTGAACACAAAGTGTCATAGGAACACATTGGAAACACTGCTCTGTGACTAAGAATTTTGTCTTTTCGTCAAAGTCATAAACTGTATGAATTGCCCTCATTTATGTTGAATCTCTCAGAGGCACCCCAGCAGCTAAGTTGTCACTACTAGACGACAGCAACTTGAAGACTGGGGACTCTGTGCGCTCTGCTGCTGATAACCCTTGAAGACAAAAGCCGGGCCTATTGGAGAATACCATATATTGGAACCCTCCTCTGAGACAGGGGCACAGGATGTTTGGATTTAAGCAGGGGACTGGTGTAGAGAGGGTAGGAAGAGGATGGGAGGGATAAATCTAAGCTGTACTCCAGAGAAGAGAAGGCCGGCTGTATATCCTTTACAAGCACACTTGTTCCTACTGCAAGTAGCATCAGGAACAATCTCTAAATTCTATTGCTATGTGTCTAATACCTGCTTTGAAACATAGAGTCTAGCGTTTTTGTTTTTCAACATATTTTGCTATTTGATTCTTTTCTAATCTAGTGTTAAATAACATCTATAACTTTGTGCTTAAAATACAAACTCTCTTATATAAAGAGAACAGTAACAGGATTTCACAAACACCTATAGTTCTGTCTTATATCAAAAATAATATGAAACACTAAAACCTTTGTATTAGATGTCAATATGTAGAATCTCATTATTTTGATATATTATGTACATATTAGGTATGAGCATCTACCATTAAAATATGATAAATCATGTAGAAATAAGTGATTTTTAAAAAAATTGACATAGGATTTTAAGTTGAATATATTTCAGCCATATTATATGTTTTTTTAATCCAAAGTATATTTTGTTTCCCCTTCACCTTAGTGAAAAACTATCAGCAAGAGATATCTATTGTTATTGCAACTATGAAAATATTTCCAAAATATGTCTCCAATCTCTTTAAAGGGTAAAGAACTTTCACATTTAAAATATTATGAAAGCAAGATTACTTAGCTTTAAGTGAAAAATTAACCATTTCAAGAGCAATGATCATATAGACTACATTATTAAGAACTTTCACTGAGAAGCAAAGAGGGATTTTGTCTTTCTGAATTAGTGAATCAAGGGATAAGGAAGTGGAGATTTTAGATGAGGAAGCCACACTAATTCTCAGCAATTGGAGGTTTCCCAGAAATACGTCTGGGAATTGTATTTCCCAGGCATGAGAGCCAACCTCTTGTAAGTTTGTGTTATAAGGTGGTTACATCATTGTCACCTCATCTTTACAGGTACAGCAGTATGGTGGAATTTTGGGGATGACTGGACATTTTCAATGAATATTGGTCATGAAAAAGACCCTTTTAAAAATTAATTTATTTTTAAAAATAGTTTTAAATTTACAAAAAAAAATTAGCAAAAAGTAAAGAGTGCTCTGGTACATCCCCCTTCCCCCACTAATTTCCCATATTTCTAACACATTGCATTAGTGTGGTACATTTGTTACAATTGATGAGCCAATATTGATGAGTTACTACATAGTAAAGCCATAGTGTAACTCGAGTTCACTATTTGTACTGTACCCTCTATGGGTTTTAACAAATGTATAATGACCTGTATCCACCATTACAGTATCGTACAGAATGATAGTTACATTGTGTTTTCATTTGATATTTTAAAAACAATCTACCGAATACATTTTGGATTACAGTAGCTTTCACTTTGTGCTGGATATTCTCCAATTGTTCCTCCAGATCATTTACTTCTCTCCTTCTGTCTTGCTCTGTACCCCTCATGGTGACCACTACAGAATGCATCCCTGGGACTCTCTTCTGAATTCGGGTTGGGTTTGCTCAAAGTTACCAGCAGAGGAGAAGAGGAGAAGGAGGTCAGAGTGTTTATTCCCTGCTCCTTCCCTGTCAAGTTATGATTTTGGCAATGACTGTGTTCCTCTACCCACAGCTACAGCAAGCCCTTCTTCCTCAGTTTCTGCTCTCACCTGTTTCCAGAAATACCTATCTCTCCTGTCCCCTCCTGTCATGCCTTCCTGTTGTAAGTAGTCCTGGGGTGCTTTACCATCTTTTGTTGGTTTCTTTATGCTGCCCACACCTTTGTAAATAGACTCTTCAATAAATTTTCTTCAATTACCCCTTGAGTACCATCTGTGTCCTATAGGAAGAATACATAACTATTTCATTGAATTCTTACAACATTCTTAAGAATTCCGGTGTGTAGGCTTATCCTCATTTATAGCCATCTCCCTATGCTCAAGAGTATTTGGAGAAATGCTTTGCTATTGTGTGGTATGTTCATCATTATCTAAAAAGAAAAATCAACAAAAAGATCTCTTTTGGAAATACTGAGTTTGTAAGTGAACTGAATCATTTAAAAAGTGTTGGAGTAATATATAGGTTAACTAGTTTGATGGAACCATTCCACAATGTATACATATTTTAAAACATCATGTTATACACAATCAATGTATACAATTTCTATTTGTCAATTAAAAAATAGTTGTCAAAGTTCATGTGTTGGAAACTTAATCCCCAGTGCAACCATGTTGTGAGTTGGGGCCTAATAAGCAGTGATTATGTCATGAGGGTCATAATTGATTAATGTCGTTATCCCAGGAATGAGTGAGTTATCATAAGAGTGGGTTTGTTATAAACATGAGCCTGGTCCCCTCTTGCTCACTCTCTCTCACCCTCTTCTGCCCTTCCAATTTCTGCCATTGGATGATAGAGTATGAAGGTTCTTGCCAGATGCTGGTGCCATGTTCTTGGACTTCCCACCTTCCAGATCTATGAGCTAAATGAGTTTCTCTTCATTATGAATTACCCAGTCTGTGGTTTTCTCTTAAAGCAACACAAAACAAACAAAGATGGTGACTGAATGCATTATGTGGGTGAAAGAACAGAGTCAAGAATGACAAACATTCCTCCTAGAATTTCAAGCTTATTTTACTACTAATTAGCATTTCCTGGTAATAATATCTAGAGATTCTTCATCTCAAAGGATCTTTAGCCAAAAATCAGAGAATGCTGTCTATTGCAATTAAATTGCACTCTTGGCTTTTAAACTCTGTTGGTTAGAAAGAAAAGTTATGAATTAACATTGTCACAGTTTACCCTTACACATCATCTTGAGATGAGTGGAGAGTTTTCACTTACAAGAAAAAATTATTGCAGGTGCACAAATGACTGACTATGCATTTGAAACCTAACTCAATTAATTATGTGAGTGAAAGATGTGCTTTGTCAAATTCTAAAATATAACTAATGTATGTGTTTCATTTTGCTTTTGAAATGTCAGTTGCAGCTCTCTTTAAAGTACACAGTGGTGAGAAAACACAACACTTCAAAACTCCACTAAGAACTTCTTTGTAGAAATGGCAAGTTTAAGAGCAGAGTGGTTAACAAGGTTCTGGAAATCCTAAAGGAAAATTTTCCAAATATATCATGAGAGTGAGAAATGAATTGGAGAGATGGATATAATCATAGTTTTCAATTGAAATTCAGCTCCATCATATTTTTATGAGTATTCTAAAAAAATATTAGAAAATGAAAATAGTACACTTCATTCTCCTGACTTAATATATAGTAAAGGTGGTGTGGATATATCTCTGCCTTATTGAATTATTGGCTTACCTGGGCTGCACCATTAGTTACAACATGTATTCACATCAATAGGGCTAATTTATATATAAATATATAATTCTATATAAAATGTAGGTTACAGCCTATATGGATATAATAGTCTCTGCATTATTTATATTTTCATATATCATTTTACTTTTGATTTAAATTCAACTGGATGAATATGGCCTTTGCCATCTTTGGGAAGACATTTAAAACTCATTTTCCTAATATCATGTCTTTTCAGTTATATAATTTCTGATGCCCAAAAGACTATCAGCCATTGGTTTCTCATAAACACATTATGGTAGGTAAAAGCCAAAACTATTGATTCTTAGGTGAGTTTATCTGGTGATGATTTCACTGGAGATATTCTCACATTGAATATCAGTTTTTGGAAAGGTTTTTCACTGTAGTTCCTCTGTGTGTGTGTGTGTGTGTGTGTGTAAGAGAGAGAGAGAGAGAGAGAGAGAGAAACGTGTGAAATTTACTAAAAAAATTTCTCCATTAAAACTACAAAGAGGATTCTTATGTGGTAAAAATGTATCAAGTCAGCTAAAAGAGAGGATTTTAAATGTTCTCACCAGAAAGAAATTATAAATATTTGAGGTGATGGATATGCTACTTGGCTTGATTTGATCAATATATACATGTTGTATATATTGTACACCTAATGTGTACACCATATGGTGTATGAAACACCATATTGTACCCCATAAATACATACAATTATTTGTTAATTAAAAATAAAATTTTAAAAGTATCAAAAAATTAGAGTCATTTTGACGTAAACAACACCCAAGCGTTTCCTCTACTGAAATCTACTGTGTTCCTAGACAACCAGATCCTAAGGCAAATTGTTAACATATGAACTAAGCAGGTGGTTCTGCACTCTGCTAATGATTAATGGTCACTGCCTTTGGTGGAAAATTTCAAATGAGTACAGTTTGTGAGAAATGTACATGTCATGAAGTTATATTATGAAAATTAAGTCTATTTATCATTCTTTCTGAGTCTGACAATTTTATCTGTATATATTTTTTATGTTTCTGTCTTCAAGGAAGCATCATGTAAGTTAATTATGTAGCCTTCATCTATGTAAAATTTTAATTTAATTAGTTTGGGTTTCATCTTTGTATTGTGACACTAATACACTGCAGAAGCAAGTTATGGATTTAGTGGTGAGAGAACAGAGTAATATAATATAGAGTGGCCAATGTAGACATTGCTAGCAGGTTGATAGTATAGCACCATTGACCAAATTACATGTAGCATATGTTGTAGTATAAGAAAGGCTCAGAATGAAGTTCTTGTAGAGAGAGGAACAGGAGACTCTGCAGAAACTTTAGCAAGTGTAATAGGAGCTTGAGTAGTTAAGATTCTACCCGCTATACCCTTGAGTGCCAATAAATATGATGAAGCACATTTATAGCAAAGAATACACGAGGATAGAGCAATTGGAGCTTCTGGACAAAAGAAGAAGAGGAAAGCAGGAACGGAAGGCATCCTATTGACATTAAAGGAATTGTGAAGAGGACATTCTTGAATTGCATTGGTGATGAAATACCTGACACCAATATGTTATATTTGGTGACTCAAAAGTTTTCCTTGCAACCAAAGATGAGAGTCAACTTATTTGGGCGTGGGCACACCATGAACACTTCAGTCATCAACAATAAATCATTATTGAGTCCCTGTTATGTGCCAGGTCCCTTGCCAGGTTCTGGAATGCAGCAGTGTACGTGTGGGATGCCGATATGCTTGCTTCACTCTGTGTCTTTCCACATGCACCTGAACTTAATCTCCTGGAGAGGTTACCTGGGAAATATCTTGGAAAATTTCAGGCATTTTTCTAAAAAAGGGCATTTATTGAATTTCACATTTTTTCTTTCTCTTTTCCTTTTAACGTAAACATTTTCTCTTTAAAAATAAAAATAAAAATAAATGGGAAAGAGGATTTTTTGTTTCATTTTGTAATTGCCTCTCATAGAATAGACCTAAGTATTAAGCATTCTGTATCTCTTAGTTTCTACTAAGTGGAGCCTTTCGCATTTTATTCTATGCTCTAAGAAGCCATTCAACTACTTTAGGCAGAAAATTTGAGGGATGCACGTGCAGCATTAAAAACTACAGTCTCTGGAATCAGAAAGGCCAGAGTTTGTATCTCAGGTTTGTCACTTATTAGCTGTGTGGCCATAGGCAAGTCACCAAACCACTTGGAGATTTATTTTTTCTTCTGTAAAACAATGATATTTCAGAGGATTAAAATGCCCTACAATTCCTCATTTTTATAATCTTTCCCCATAATCACCATTATTACTATAAATATTAGTCTTTGCTAAGGTAAAAATATTACTGGGAAAAAAGCAAAATAAGCAAAATTTGTGCAAGTAAATAAAATACTTAATTGTCATGTTTAATATTCCTAACATGCTCTTAAACAGTATAAAAGAGCTGCTAATATTTAGGTGAAGTTTCCCCCTTTTCTTCCTGTTTTTTTTTCCCCATGTTGGAAATAAATAGGTAGTTAACTCAGACAGGCAAAAAGAGTGAAGGCAGAATTCTTGTATATATATAAGTTAGACAGCATTTCAATAATTGAAAGTTGACTACATGAATCTTTCACGGTAATCTATTTGTCTCCTGTTTCTCAAATAGCTTCTTCCCCCCAAGTCAGAGGGGTTCTTAGCAAGTCAAAAAAATTATTAGAAAAAAATTTTATACATAGACTATCTGAAAATGACTAGTGAGTCTTATGAATTTTGGAGGGCTATGTTCTCTAAATTGGTGTTTTACCATGAATATACTGAAATCCTTCTGCTGAAACAGTTAGTGAAGGCTTCATGAAGAGTCTTGAATTTGAAAAAAAGTCAAGTCTCATTTCAGCTATATGATATTTTTATATGCAATAAATGTATTTTGAAAATCAAGCTTCTATGTAAAAATTTTAAATAACAATACAAAAAAACCAACAGGCCTATTAGCAGGCAAGTAATTTGTTTTCTATTCCAAGCATTTTTCCTCTTTAAATATTTGAGGTTGCTCACTTCATAACTTTGTTACTATGATTGGAATAATGCATCAGTGAGAGTGGTAAGAAAATATTTCTGTCATTATTCATCTCATTTTTTTTTTTTGGTGGCAAAAGGAATTATGTTGCCTGTGGTATAACATGTATTATTCAGGTTCAAATGTGACAGATGTCACACCTGAATTTAAAACATAAGATTTATTGAATCACAGTACTTTGCATATAGAAAGAAAATTATAGATTATTTAAATTCTTTTACTTTATTAATGAGAAAACTGGGGAATAAAAGACTGGCTTTCTCAAAGACCAACAGCTGATTTCCTTTATTTTAAATGAGTGAGGAGTAGTTTTGGTTCCTAATATAGTGATGAGCTACAAAAATGTGCACATTTATGTCATCTGTGCAACTGCAAACCCTCCGCTTATTCATGGCTCTATTTTTATGAATCTATTTATGGATATTATTTCTCTGTTTTTTATGATGACGATGATAAAAATAAGGAGAAAACAGTAAAGACTGACAGTATAAGGATCAGCCTTACTGATTTCAGATTTCAGTGTCCATCAGGATTTTATAACCACCAAAAAAGATGACTCAATGACATAATTTTTACTTCTGTGTCCATTGGACCCACAGTTCTCCCCAATTCTTCTCATCCCTGCCACCAACCCTGTTACTACTCAAAGTGTCGTCTGCACTGGCGTGACCTGAGAGCTTGTTAGAAGGCAACATCTCAGGACCTATACCGGATGTTCTGATTCAGAATCTGCATTTTAACAAGATCTTCAGATCACTAGTGAGCACATAAGAGTTGCTCTAACACCTTTCTGATGAGAAGTTGGACTGATTAATGTGGATTCTCTGAGCACAGCTTTAAAGTTGCAAGTATCATTATGCTTTTGGTTTGGGGCAGGTACAATCAATACAATCCAGGCTCTTTTTGTGACACTTCTAAAATGTTTGCCATTGCCAAGAAGTGAGGAATGTTAGACTCTCACATCAGGATTTGACGGCAGCTGTATTAATTACCGTTTCATGGCTGTGTGGCATACTCCACACTTAGACAGGAGACAGTGCACTGCATAGAAGTGGCTTTGCACTGCATAGCTGTTAAAACTTTTCCAGCAAATGCTACCAGCTAAATTATAAGGGTGAATTAAAGGGTGCCCTTTATAAATAGTCACAAAAGGCCTCTGCAGCTGATTATAGTGTGGGTGTAATTTGGAAAAGGTTTTCTGTAGGCATGAAATTATAGTACTGCTATTGGAATATAGCCAAGAGCCTAGCCATTTCCAGTAGCTGTATCACCACCTGCTAGTACACTTATTCAGATTTGAGTCAGAGGGGTGGGTGAAGTTTAATGAGTCATCAAGTCTTCATCTAAAACACTTAATCTAGCTATTACTCTTCAAATGAGGCTTGATTGAGCCAGACCTTTGCCTATGGGTTGACCAGAAGTCCTAAAGATAAAAGCTTTTTGCCAAGTGAACAAATTGCTTAACACAGTTTTCATTCTGAGTCAGTCTCAAAATTTTGTCAGGATCTCAATTCTCCTGTGGGTCCTTATACACAAAGACAAGTCCTAAGGAACCTTTAAGTCTTCTCCTCGGGTGCTAGTTTGATTCTGCAGCCAAATGGTCTAGCACTAAGCCAGCCTAGAAATTATTGGTCTTAAGCTCCTTTTGACTCAGAACAACCTGGGAAATGCATCTTCCTATTGCTGCTGTTATTCTGTAACAAGTTGCTTGCACTAAGTTATGCTATGCTTTGGGGACAGTTACCAAGGGAGCAGTACCCCCTTCTAAAACATCCTTTCCTACAAAATAGCCTTCCAATATCCTCTCTGAATTGGACCAGGATTTATTTTTGAAAATATATCTGAGTGTGTGTATGAAACATCAATGTGCCTTATATAGTAATAATTAATGCTACATTTATATAGAATTTACTATGTACAAGGAACGGTTTTTAGCACTTTATATATATACGTGAGTATGTATGCGTGTGTGTGTGTGTGTGTGTATAATCTCATTTAATCCTTACTATCACCGTGACTTAGGTACTGTTATTATTTGTTTTGCAGGTAAGAACACTGAGGCACAGAAATGTTAAGTGCCTTGGTCCAAGGCCATAAAACTAGAAAGGAGGAGCCATGATGCTATTTGCACCTAGGCAGTACAGATACTAATGTATATTGTAATTGTAGATTAGTTGATGGTGCTCCTGCCTTTAGTGGAGGAATCAGGGAAGAGGAGTAGAAGAAGCCCTGAGAATAAGGACCTCTAATTAGGGCCTGTGAAGGAGAAAGTCCTAGCTTTCACTGGGACCTGAAGCTGATAGGGTAGTAAAACAAAGACACAGGCAGTTCCTTCTGTCTTCTCTGGTGAAAAAGCAAGGGGAGCAGAAAAGCAGGGGAAACATGCTGGCAGGCAAAATAAGGAGCAAGTCACGAATTCCTCATTCCAAGAAGCAAATATGCCAACTTCTAGGCAGGCCCATGTGGCTATGCACTCAGGATCTCAAACAGACACATGTGAAGAGTTTTACCATCGGTTTGCTTTCTGTGAGCAGGAAAGAGCCAGGCTGACCCTAGGGCAGTTGGCCAGACTGTCAGAAGTTAAATGGAAGTAAGTAGGCTGATGGAAGCACATCTGAAAAATCCTGTTTCAGTTGTCCATGCCCAGATGGAGGAAGAGGCACTTGTGGGCAGAACAGGGTATGGTCGGGTCACCTGTAATTTCTTGGAGGCTGGAGAGAACATAACAGCTAGTCCCGCTCTCTCCCTACTTTGTGCAAAATACTCCCAGCTGTATCCATTAGATTATATAATCTTGAGTATTGAGAAAATAGAATTTCTTAAATTCAGCAATGCACAAAGACTTCTTCATTAAAAGTAATTTGTTATACTTTTAGAGATGGGAGACACAACCACAAGAAAATATGCTACTGTAAAAGAGAATGCTTTTAATTAACACTGTCATAGTGAGGACTCTTCTGGCATTGAGAACATTTAATATTAAAGCAAAATGTTGTCTGCTACTTCCTTTTCTCTTTAGATCATTAGCGTAGGATTAAAAATTTTTTAAATGGGACTTCAAACAGCAGCTGTGCCTTCTATTACAAAAGACAATACACTCATACATATGTATTATGTACTTAATTAAAATGGTTGATTTTCATTTAAAAAAGTTCTGATGATGTCCTGAATTTTTATAGTGATTTGGATCTCTGGTCTGCCATCAATTTGCATATATTAGGTAGAAAAGGAGGGTTTGGGTAGGATAAGCATTCCAAAGTTTGTATAATTAGAGGGATATGGCCTGAAACTAGCTTTACCACTGGCTTAAAATTCCACTTATGTATTTTTGTATAACGAATCAAGGGGTTATTCTGCCCTCTGAATTTTTTTATTATAAGTAATATGTGTTTATTATAGTGGTTTTAGAAAAATATAAAGAAAATTAAAATTATCTATAATTCTATTCTACTGAGATAAACATTATAACTCTATTGTATATTTCTTCTCTATAATTTTATTGTATATAATCTATATATTTCATGGAATTTGAATTATACCATATTCACCATTATTTATTTTTTAGTTTTCACTTAATTTTAAGTGGTCATTATTTTCCCATGTCATTAACTTGTCTTCACAAATATGGTTTTCATGGCTACATAATAATAAGAATAGTTTTAGAATTTTTGAGCCTTCCACTTTTATAATGCATGTAATTTGAATTAAAAGGGAACTAGAGACATGATAGAACAATATTGAAGGAGGGAAGAGAGAGGAGAGAAGTAGCATAACAAACTCTTAGAGATTAAAGCATGAAGTAAATTGATTACATGTAGAAATGATTTTTTTTAAAAAAGGAAATAACAGTATAAGCACACAAAAGCCAGAAAATTTCAGTTTGCTTCTAGAAAGAAAAACTAGAATTCAAACAGGCAACTGATCATTTTCATTATAAGTTCCTCTAAATTACTTGATTTTTAACCATTTGCATACAAGCTTTAGTTTTTAAAAAAGTGTAAATAAATTCTGGCAAAGAGTTAGACATTAAGATTACCCTCAGAATCTCACACCGGAAAGGAGGGGTGTGTGTGAGTGTTTATGTGGGAAGCAGAGGCTGGCCTGTCAGGAGTGGCCGTGTAGGGGTTGGGGGTAGCATCAGGGAGCGATGCCCTCTGGCATAGCATCAGGGCCTGGGCACCTGACAGCAAGGAGCAGGAATGGAGGGGAGAAGTAAGGAGCCCTTACTCTTTCTAGCTCACAGTTTTGCTCTACGCTAGACTTCTCAAGAAGACCTCATCAGGTAGGAGGTAGGATCCCAAGAGCAAAGAATTTTAGACCTGGAAAAAGGACAGTGCTTCCAAATGTTATCACTGTGTAGAAAAACAAAGGGGCAGTGTTCTGAGCAACATGTCCGTGCATCAATGATTGACACATAAAATCCCTTCCTTATAAACTTTATAGTGTGCTCATGTCATTTTGCTATGGTGTGATTTTGTTAACTATATAGCTAAAAATTACATTTCTAAGCTGAAATATTTGGAAAGGAAAACCCAAAACTTCTAGGTTTCCTGTAGCAAATTAAGAGTTAAAATAAAAAGAATCTTTTAACTCCAAAGCAAAACGGGAGCTATCATGCCTTACATCATCTTCATCTTTTTCGTCCCTTTTTTTTTCTGTTCTAAATGGAATTGTGCTTCGTATCATTTGATTTGTGTATTTGGAAGTTGAGCTAGGAAGCTAGAAAATCTGAGGAAGACATCTGATTAATTTATTGTTTTTATTTATTAATATTTCGAGGTGTCTACAACGTGCCAGGAACTAGGTTAGCTGCTGGTTTACAATGGCAGATAAAATACAATCCCCACTCTCATGAACTCATCCATTTGGTTTGGGGGGAGGGTGAAGCCATAGTAAACAATTTGATCATGACAGTAGGAGAACTCTGTGAACAGCTCAGACCAGCTGAAATTTCCTCCCATATATATTATAAAATGTTAAAATGCAACCAGTCCTTATGGAAGGAGTAGAGGAAGACTATGTAATAAAGGAGAAAAAAGTTGAAATTATTTTTTAGAGTTAAAAGTTCATAAGAACCTGATACATCCAGTCCTAGGCCACTAGGTGAATTTGTTTTAAAGGAAAAATTGAGAACAGAGAACATAGATGACATATTTATTAATAGTCTCTGTTTTGGCTGAGCTTTTTCAATAGAGATTTATACTACCTACTTTCGTCTCCTTTCCTCCTCCAGGTAAATGTAAACTGTTTCCGCAATTACCCCTCCTTATCCTTGTCTTCTCCATCTCTTCCCTCCTTCTCCTGATAGTGTCTCTACTCATTCTTTCTAACTTTTTAAATACCTATTTGGAGATTTTTTCTTCTCTTTTATCCCCATTGTTTTATCACAACTACCAGTCATTAAATAGTTTTAAATTACATGCTGTCAAATCCAGTTTTAGAAGATATTTGCACTACAAATAAGACAGGACAGTCGTATCCTTGTTGAGACTTTAAAATGGGTTTTGCCTGCCTTCTGGAAAGCAAGACGGCTCCATGAGATATCCATGTCCTACTTTCCAACACCTGTGAATATGTTAGATTACAAGGCAAAGGGGAATTAAGATTGCTAACCAGCTGACCATGAAAGAGGGAGATGATTCTAAATTATCCAGGTGGACCCAATCTAATCACAAACATCCTTAAAAGTGGAAGAGAGGCAGAAGAGAGGGAAGTAAGGAAACGTCAGTGCGAAGAGGACTCTGTCCAACTTTCTGGCTTTGAGGCTGGAGGAAGAGAGGGTCACAAGAGCGAAGGAATGTGGACGGCTTCTGGAGGCTGGAAAAGACAAGGTAAGGGATTCTCCCCTAGAGCCTCCAGGAAGGAACACAGTCCTGCTGACACCTTGATTCTAGCCCAGGAGGTCCTGTGTTGAACTCTGACCTCCAGAACTGAGAATAAACGTTGTTTTGTTTAAGCTACTAAATTCGTGGTAATTTGTTACAACAATAGAAATTAACACGTGCCCCCTCACTTCGCAAAAAGTCTGGAGAAAGGATGCAGTTAGGGTTTGTTCCTTGTCTAATGACTATAGACCCAGTAGATGAGAAGTGATTTTAGAGCTCACTGACCACTGTTTCTAATTTAAAGCCACAGTACCATCTAAGAGAGAACAGACGTCGAAAAGGGGCCCAAAGTGTATGCTTAGAGATGCAGGTGGCCTGAGAAAGAAGCCACATGTTTCTGGAAACATATATGGGGTTTTTGTGTGTGGACACATACATGTGTAATTCGGGTATATGTTGTTATTGTGACAAATAAAATAAAAATACTGTCAAAAGTATTATTAGTCCCCTTTTCTCATGTATTTCATTAATCAGCAAATTCTAATGTTTCAGTTAATATCCTGTGGTGGTATTTGAAAATTTTTTGTGCTATGCAAGTGTATTCAGCATTCAAATGTTTAGAAATTTCTAATCCTCTCATTTTAAGAGGAGAAAAGCAAGAACCAGAAGCATATAAATAAATTTATTTCAATCAGAATAGTTCATAGTGGCAGAGGTGGGATGAGAACTCAGTGTCCTGTTGCTTGAACTCTCTTTCCATAATGCTGTACTGCATTCAGCCTGTAAAGATTTCAGAGTGGCTTTGCCTACTTTACTCTCTTATAACCGAATAATCATCATCATCGTTATCATAATAAAATTACTTCATTTTTATTACGGTAAAAGCCACTCAGTGATTTTCCTGTTTTAAATAGGCATGTCCCTGGGATTTAGTCCCTTCCTAACTTTTCCACAGGTCCATTTTGGGAATGGAAATAATTACTTTACAAAATATATTCCTAAACCATAGGTAATGGATGGGGTACATAATTACTTTTAGAGATCCCTTTCCATATTTATGTTGTCTACTTACTTTGAATGTCTAAGATTCAGATAATGTTCAAGATGTCTGTTTTGTTTTTTTCTTTTCTTCCATGCATATATTTCATGGGGGGGTCTATATATTCTTTAACCCAGGTGTTTTGTTTTAGTGAGCCACGCAGGATGTCAGGATTCCAGGACAATAACAGAAGCCATACTTGCTCAGGCCTGAATCAGCCAAAACTGTGAATAACACAGCATTTGAACCAGCTGGGTATTTGAGCTTTTCTTAAACACTTGGATAAAAATAATAGTAGGGGAAGTGGATGAATCTTACTGTTCTTAATGTCTTTTGCATGTTTGATGAGCCTAAATTTGGAGTAGGTTTCAGGAGGAAGGATGAGATGAAATAGGAAGTACTACCCCAGCTGCAGGAGAAAACTTTATATGATAAAAACTGAACACGGAAAAAAACAAAAGCAAAAAAACAAAAAACCAAAAAAAAAAACACCCCAAATCCCAAAACTGAACATAATGTGCCATGAAACTCAGAATGTATCTACAATAATACAGTCATAACACATTTAAAGGCATCTAGGTAAAATTGAAGACAGCGTAGATCTGAAACCCTTAGTTGTGTATAAGAGCTATTTACAAAACCAAAATTTACTTCAATTCCTTTTCTACATTTCCAGATGGCTATAGAAAAATTTTTATAGAGCAAGGTCTTTAAGGTCAGGGTGATATAAACTAGCGTCACTGTAGTTTCAATTTGTTCATACCATTTTGTAAGGTTTCTTATATTGGAACTCTGAAATATAAGCTCAACTCATTGAATTTGAACAAAAAATTTGAGGCAAACTCAAGGAGCAAACAGTGTTAAGATATAACTCTCTGAGTTTAAAAATTCCTCATAAACTTATCAGCATGCCTATTCATTCATTCAACATTTACCATGTAAGGAATTATTCTAGGAGCTAGGAATATAGTAATGGATAAAACAGAAAAATGATACCCACTCTCTTGAACAAAATTCTAGTAGGTGGTCATAGACAATAAACAAGGTAAATAAGTAGAATATACCAGACAGTTTCTATGGAGAAAAAAATAAACAAGGAAGAGGGATAGCATATAAGGGATAGCATATAAGGGATAGTGTATAAGGGAGGAGGTAGGAATTTTTGCTACTCAGAAGCTGTCACTTGGATAAAGACCTGAAGAAATTAAGGGAAGAAACCACAGAGATATCTAAGGGAAAAGTTTTTGGGTAACAGAACAACCAGGAAAAGATCTGGAAGTGAGAGAGTGAGAGCAAAGAAGCCAATGTGGCTATGGTGGGGAAACAGGGGAGAGGTCAGAGAGGAACTATGGATGAGGAAACCCTATCGTGTAGGTCATTGTAGGTTGTTGTGAGGACTTTGGCTTTTACGCTGAGTGAGATGAAAAGCTATTGGAGAGTTTACTAACTTAGGCAATTTACAATATAAATCTGGAAGATGTGTATTGTATGAAACAGTAGCCTTTAGCCACATGTAATAATTTAATTTAAAATTAATTAAAAATAAAATTAAAATTCACTTCTCCATTCACCCTAACTACATTGCAAGTGCTCAATAGCCACATGTGGCGATTGACTACCATATTGGGCAGCACAGACATAGAACACTTTCATTATTGCAGAAATTTCATGGAAAGTGCTATTCTATACCAAACATATCATTTATTTGCTAATTCCATAAAAATGCGTGCCCCTAAAAAATTGCCAGATCTTATAGTAGGCTTTAAAGATATATGTATGTATACACACACACACACACACACACACACACACGCACGTGCACAAAATGGGCTTTTCCTTACAGATTCTTCAGTCTCTTAAGGAGAATAAGGCACAATAATAGTCACAGAATTATTATTGAAACATGTTCAGAGTATAGGTTTCAAAGCAACAGGTGGTCAGTTATTCAGCTATTCTGGGGCAGAGAAATTACCCTCAAAATGAGTTGAGAAAGTGAGTTACAGATCACACAATGAGTAAGAGTATTTCAGGCAAAGAGATTAGGTTTGTAGAAATAGTAGTACTCAATAACTACCATGATAAACCTTATATCTATGATTCTTTATTTAATTCTGACAATTTTGTGAGCAATATTGATATCTAATATTACAGATAAAGAACACAGAAATTCAAAAGTTAAGCTACCAAGATCACAGTTGATATATAAAAAATAACTTTATACATGAAAAGTTAAGGTAAATTAACTGTAGGCAGAAAAACCAAGTTACTCTTATAGAAATAATGCTAATTGCAAAAGATGGTGATAGAATGGCAATATGAACTCAGGGTGTCTGACTTTAAAGGCTTTGCTTTTATTTATTTATTCTTTATTACTTTTCTAAAAAAGGGTGTTATACAATACTAAAGAGAAAACCAAATGAATCAAGGTATATAAACAATGTGAACATATATACACTCAACAATATAGGCTCACATTATATAAAGCACCTGACAAGAATGCCAAGAAGAAGTAAACCAATAAGGTTGAAGATATCAACATGTACTTCTCAGGAAGTGATAGAATAAAATAGACAAAATTTAAGTGGATTGGAAATCTGTCCGATTAAAGATTTAAGTGAGTGATTAGAAATATATATGTGTAGCAGAATACAGTTTATGTAAGCATATACTGAATATTTACTGAAATAGGCCATTAGAAAATAATGTCATGGGCTGCGTGTGGTGGCTCATGCCTGTAATCCTAGCACTCTGGGAGGCTAAGGTGGGAGGATTGCTTGAGCCCAGAAGTTGGAGACTGCAGTGAGCCATGAAGATGCCACTGCACTCTACCCAGAGCAAAAAAAAACCAGACTCTGTCTCAAAAAAAAAAAAAAAAAAAGTCATGGAAAGATGTCCCATACTCATGGATTGAATGTCTTAGTATTGTTAAGATGGCAATTCTTCCCAAGAGTGATATATAGGTTCGATTCAATATCTATCAAAATTCCAATGGCCTTTTTTTTGGCAGGCACGGACAAGCTAAGCTTCAAATTCATATGGAATTGCAAGGGCCCCCAAATAGCCAAACAGTATTGAAAAAGAAGAATAAAGTTGAAGTACTCACATTTCCCAATTTCAAAACTTACTGGAAAGCTACAGTAATCAGAACAGTGTGATACTGGCAAAAGGAGAGATGTATAGATCAATAGAATAGAAATGAGAATCTGAACATCTATGGCCAAATGACTTTTGACCAGGGTGCCAAGACCTTCAGTGAGAAAAAAAATATTCTCTTCAGCAAATGATGCTGGGACAACTGGATAACCACATGCAAAAGAATAAAGCTGAACTCTTACTTCACTCCAAATATAAAAATTAACTCAAAATAGATCAACCTAAATATAAGAGCTAAAACTACAAAATCATGAGAAGAAAACATAAGGGTAAATCTTGATGACCTCAGATTTGGCAATGGATTTTTAGATTTGACCCCCAAAGCATGAGCAATAAAGAACAAATAGGTAAATTAGACTTTATAAAAATTAAATTTTGTGCAAAGAACATTATCAAGAAAATGAAAAAACAACCCACATAATCATAGAAAATGCTTCCAAATCATATATCTGATAAGGGTTTAGTATCCAGAATATATGAAAATGCTTACAATTCAACAAGAAAAAGAGAAACAATCCTTTAAAAAATAGGTAAATGACTTACAAAGACATTTCTTAAAAGAAGATGTCCAAATTGGAATGTGTAAAAGAAAAAGTGTTAAACATTATTACTCATTAAGTATAAGCAAATCAACAACACTTAACATCTATCATATAAATCAAACAACTGAAAAGAGCAGATACAGAGAATTTGGAACCCTTGTACGTGGGTGAGGATGTAAAATGGTGCAGCCACTGTGGAAAACAGTTTGGTGGTGCCTTAAAAGGTTAAACATATAATTACTGTATGACCCAGAAATTTCACTTGTAAGTATATGCCCAGAAGAAATGAAAACATATGTCTACAGAGAGACTTTTGTACATTATTCATAATAACCAAAAGGTGGAAATGATTGAGATGTCCATTGAGGGATAAGTTATATTATTATTTAATTATTATATATAATCATATATATTTATATATAATTTTACATATATAACATTTTTATATAATTATGAATTATATTAATATTATTATATTAACTTGTGGTATATACATACAATGGAATATTATTCAGCCATAAAAGTTAATGAAGTTCTGATACATGCTAAAATTTGGATGAACCTCGAAAATATGCTAAGTGAAAGAAGCCATACATAAAAAATCATATATGATTTCTTTTACATAAAATATCCAGGATAGGATTCCACAGAGACAGCAAGCAGAGTTGTGGTTGCCAGGGGATGGAGGAGAGGTAATGGGGAGTCCTCATTTAATGGGAAAGGGTATTATTTTGGGGTGAAGAAAAATCTGGAAACTAGAGAACTGTGGTCATTGCAGAACATACTAATTTAGTGGCACTAAATGCCACTAAATTGTACATTTTTAAATGCTTAATTTTGTTATTTGAGTTTCATCTCACTATAAGATTTAAGAAGAGAGGAAGAGGAGGAATAAAAAGAATATAATGAAAGTCTCAATAAATCCTGTGGAATAAAACTTTTGAATTTATGCTCCAATTTAGTGTAGTAAAATTACAAGTTCAAAATAAAACATAGCCAAAAATCCAATACATTTGGAAACTAATAAATAGCAAAATTTAAAATAACCATTGTGCTAAAAATCATAAAGGAAATTAATACTTAAAGTTTATTTAAATTATTTAATTTAACTTATATTTATAATACTTAATCCACTAGCCAAAATTTGAGAGGCAAAGTTAGACTACTATTTAGATGGAAATTAATAGTTTTAAATGTTTTTCTCCAAACAAGAAAAGGCAAAAACAAGTAAACCAAGAATTTAACATAAGGTGGGAAAGGATCAACAGAGCATAGAAATAACAAAGGAAATAATACAAACAATAATGATAAAAAATTGCATAATAAAAATAGAGAGGTAAATAAAATATAGAAAAGCAATAAAAAATAGAGAAATGAAACAAAACCAAAAACTAATCCTTGAAAAGGTTTACGAGGTAATGCTGGGGCAGTTAGGGAAAGGTAAAACTGGATCTCTCTTTCACCCCGGTATTCATTGACTCCCCCCCAACTTTCCTAGTTTTACTTTCTTTGACATTTCCTCACATCTTTCTTCTGATCCTGTGCTTCTAAACTATGGGAAATTTCTAATAATTTTATATTTTTGAAAAATGTTCATAGAAAGGAAAGATAGCAGAGCCCATAGTATTTATTTAGCCCATATTTGTACCTATTTCCCCTCCTCCCCTCCTTCCCTCTTTCTTTCTCTCCTCCCTCCTTTCTTATCTCCTTCTTAAAACACCACCTGTATTTATGTTTTAATTTTTTTGTTATTTATGATGCACAACTTGCTTGTTATCATGGGACACTATATTTCTTCCATCCTTAGCTCTATAGAAAGAATATATACAGCAATGAGTAAAATACATTTTATTGTCAACATTTTGAACAAAGAATCAGATTATAAATCATGATTTTAATGGAGAAAAGAAAATGATCTTAAGCTTCATTGCCTTCATTACTGGGCATGCACTTTAGTAAGGTAGGCTTGACTAGTTTTATGATTCAGCTTGGAGTCAGATATGATTTGTAAGCAGGTTTCTAACCTTTCTTTTTTTAAGGCTGTCCTTGCATATAAGTGTCTCCTAGCTATGGATCATTTCCCTTAGTCACACAAGTGATATTATTTCTTAAAGACAGAAATCATAACCCTTTTATAATAAGTAAGTACTCTCAGCTCTTGAGAACAGGAAAAAAAAATGGATAAATCCAGCCTGAGATATTAATTATGTGTATGTTTTGAGTGGTAATAAACTTTTCAACCGTTCCTCCTGTTAGTATGAGTAAAGATACCATGTTCCTCTTCAACTGATTGGATTCACTATGAAGCCCCCGCCTGTAGTTTGACCAATTCACTATGTAGCACAGTGTTTTCCAGAACTTAATATGTCTATTCTCCCTTGGATGTATTTTTATTTTCTAGGAATGAGCAAACTATTGAAAGGGCCTCTTTGTTATTAATGAAGTTCTGTAAACCTCTAGGGTACTGATGAGAAGAGAGAATGCCGGGAAAATCAGCAGGAATCAACTTCTTTAACAACTGTTAGGCTTCTCCTTGCTTGTCTGCTTCTGTCACCATCATTTCCTTACTGCTAAATTTATTGTTACACTATTTCCCTCCAACCTAACCACAGCTCGTCCTGACAGTCTGGAGGCTGAAACCTGCCCCTACTCCTGAGGCACTCTTACCTACAAAGGAAGTGTATCTGTAGTCTCAGATCCATCTCCTAGCCAGGAATTGGGATGAAGTCATGATTCCATGGCTCAGTGACAGCTGCTGGGCTTGCTTTCACTCCTGCTTTCCTCTAGTTCTCTGAACTTAACTGGTTTGGAGTTCTGTGGTGTCTCGCCAGCGTCCTTCAGCTCTTCTTCCATGAGTTTGATCAAAGTCATGTGTCTCTTATTTTATCATTCATTTACTAATTTAGCGAAGATGTATTGAGCACTTATTATTTTCCAGTCAATTTTTTATCCTCTTGGGAGAGAGCAATGTATTCAGCAAATTGCCTACTCATACAGATCTTAGTGGGAGAGAAAGAAATAAACAAATACATATATAATAAAAGTTCTGTTGGATACAAAATATGAAGAAAAGTAAGAAAATAAACACCCATGAAATGAGAAGGCCAATGTGACTACAGCAGATTGAAGAATGGTCGAGGTAGGTGAGGGCCAGATTGTGTGGGATCCTTGTAGGCTATGATGAAGAGTTCAGATTTTATTATAATTATGATGGGGAGTTATTCAATGGTTTTGAGCCAGGATATGATATGATCTTTCCTATATTTTAAAGGGTCTTTCTGCTTTATGGACAATAAACTGTAGCAGGACAAGAGTGAAAGCACAGAGACCGGTTAGATAAAAGGCTATTACTGTGGCCAAAGTGAGAAATATTGGTGGCTTAATTAAAGCACGATACATGATCAGAATTGTTACACACTTATGAAAGGAATAGAACATTAGAATCCTTGATTCTGTTCCTTCATCACTCGACTTAACTCCACGGGGCAATTAGTGAGGCTATTTGGACCTGAACTTTCTGGTTGTCCTCACCATTGTCAATTTTTCAACCTTTAATTCCCCAAATGCTCCCTAGTTTTGCCTGGTGCAAGAGTAGTCTACATTTAGACAGGAACTTTCTGATTGCCCTCTTTAATATCAAACTTGTAGCCTCTTTAATCCCAGACTACAACTGTTCAATACTTTTCACCTGTGAAGGAGCCTCCGCTTGGTCCCTGCTCACTTTACATTCCAGTTGGCCCTCAGTTTAAGAAGTCTTTGTAGGCTTCCCAATGAGCCTGTGAACTCATGAATTTCATCTAAAACTTGACCTGTGTAAATGTAAAATAGTGACTAAATGTAATAAGATAAATCTGAATTTGCTGTATTTTTCCCTTTTATGTGTTTAAGAATATTTTCTTTCCCTACCCTTACATGGCTTCCTTGTGTGTCAAGTATAATTCCTTAGTCTCAGTCACAAATAAACAGCATGTATAAAGAGAAGATAAAATAATTAAACCAAAAATAACAGAAACAATAACAGGTAGAAACGGACCAACCCATAGTTAGTACAAATATTAGAAACATCAGACATGAATGTAAAAAGTAATTTTATATTCAAGGAATTAAAATCAACATTAAGATTTCTGGCAGAATTTGATTCCATTAAAAAATAATCAAATGGAAATTCTAGGTTTAAAAATACAAAATTATTGAAATTAAGAAATCAGTGGATGGGTTTAACAGCATATTAGATGAAACTGAGGAAAACATAAGTAAATTAGAATATGTCCAAAACACATATGTCTGGGCTCAAATTTCCTTGTCAAGAAATGGATTTTTAAAAAGAATTTTTTATAATTAGGAAAAGATTCAAATTTGGGTCCTCATACACACAAAGTTAAGCAAATTTTTCTAAATTTTTCTTTTAAGAAATCAATTCTCTCATCCTTTGGGAATCATTTGGGTAAAGGAAATAACAGTCTCATTCAGTTTTCCTTCATATGGACAGATAATTTTGTCTATATATACAATTATAATAATAAATCATTATTTCTGAATTAATGACATGAACTATTGACTCACAAATGTCTCTAAGTAAGTTTTTCCAGTTTGCTTATCACCATTGTCAATACCATTTTTTTAGGTACTAATATACTTACATAAATCACTGTTACAAAGTTCTCTTTTCCTTTTAGTCTTCCTTAATTCAAATCTTTCTTCACATAGCTGCCCAAATGATCTTCCTAAACTGAAAGTTTGATTGTAACATTCCCCTGCTTATATACTTTGCTAGATCTTGTCAAATTTATTTCTCCATAATCTTCTTCCTCTCTCCTGATTGGCCCTCATCTTCTCTATCTCGAATCTTGCTTTGCTAGCCCACGTAACTCTTTATTTTCTTCCAACTCCTGATTGGGTTAAAATGTATATATTTGTTTGTCAGATACAGTTGTTGAATGGACAGCTGAGAGCCATGTTTGAAGGACCAAAATATATTCAGGGATTGTTGAGGGTACATTAGGCAGGAATGGAGCCCTCAGAGCTGCAATTCTAGATCTAGGGAATAACTATAAAATATCAAAGTGCTGAAAATGTAGCCCAAAAGGAGTAGAGTATTGAAAAAAGAAGACAGAGGCAAACCTTTTATGAAGTAATTGCAATTTGAGTTCAAATCTCATTAAATCTCTGTGTGGAACTTGAAGAAGCAAAAAATAAGTAAATTAGTGGCTATATGCACAATATCTATTTTAATGCTGTCTATATTTAGACTCAAATCACACCCTAGATTACTAGAATAAAAATTTTATAGTGTTAATGATGTTAATAAAACAAAAGTTATTAACTAATTTTGATTTTTAAAATATTTCCCCCCTTATTCCTGATATTCAGGAACTCTTATTTTCTAAGACACTAACTCTCAGCTTTTCAATCAACAATTGTAAGTTAACAAGTAGTTCATTAGTCTATTCAATTATTCTCATGAAGGATATCATTATGTCATGCAATTTTTGAAATTGTGTTTTTCTGTTCTAAAAAAGTGCACAGTTCCCTTATTGGAAGAGCAATTGGTGCAGATTTATTCCACATGCCTTGGTTACAGATGTTATCTCCACGCTGTGCAAATTCCTTGAATCATTCAAAGTAAACATGGTGTCCAGGAAGGTAAAAACTTTCAGCCAAACATCCATCCAAGAGCCAGCTGTTCATGTAGTTTGAAAAAAGATGCCATTCAGAGCTGCTTTTTTCAGTCACAGGATTCTGTAGCATGTTTTGTAAATGCTACAAATATTTACTTTTCTTTCGGAATAGCAAACAGATTGCCCACAAATTTACTCAGCATTTTGTTTCTCTTTGCTTTTCTTTGATGAAGAATGAATGTTATTTGAATTGCAGCAGAGTAAATCTTGGTAGACTTTTGAGCTTTGGAAAACTGTACAGCTGCCCCGTGAAGGCATGGAAGAGGCCATTTTTTTTTAAATAGATACTTCTATTTGGTTGCTTGGATATTGTTCTGGAAGCCTTCTATTAGAATCCTCCTAAAGTTTTTTTTTTTTTTTCATTCTGATTTCCCAGTTCGGATCACTGTTACCTGCTCTGGCAAAGAGAATGAATCATAAAAGTTGATTATGACATTTTGCCCTGAGATGTGAGGTCTGCTACTCTTAAGAAATATATTTTAATTTTTTTTTTTTTTTTTTTAGCAAAGTGAGTGGAACAGAAATAGAATAATGCAGGACAAAGTGTCAGCAACCTACTAGTTTTCAGTGAGTGCTAGTGATATTGGTTTTTTATGTCACTCTGACTCAAAAAATATTTTAAAACTTAATATAACTGTTATAAATGTCTTAAACTATGTCATTTGGGCCACTTGATTCAGAAAAGAATGACTTTACAGGATACACGCCAAGGGTGAATGCCTGCATAGGAAAAGAAATTAATAATGAAAGTCATTAATATGTATTTTTTAATTAAAACACATCTTTCCATTCAAACTATTATCCTATATAAGATCCTTATAATCTCTCATTTGAGCTGTCACAATAACTCTCACTGGTGTCCCTTCCTCCATCGTACATTCACCTTTCCCACCACCTCACTTTCAACAGAGAAAATACTAAACAGATAATATGCAGGTGAGGAAGAGACAACCATGGGCCTATATAGATTTTGGGGAGCAATTCTGAGTGTTCTAGCCACTATTCATTTTTTCCCTTCCTCTAAGAAAGAAAATAAGAATACAAACTAGTGAGAGTGTTACTACCCAGATAATTGCACTACTTTTTTTGGTTTGAATTTTTATATCATTGAAGTATGATTTATATATAACAAAATCCACCAATTTCAAGGATTTCAATTTCATGAGTTATGGCAAACATACAAGGTGATCAAACAAACACCAGTGCAATCATGTTATAAAACATTTCTAACACTCCAAAAATTTCCCTCAAGTCCCTTTGCCTTTAGTTCCCTTGCCCCAAACCCTTGGCCCTGGCAAACAGTGATTTTCTCTCTATTATAATAGGTTTGCCTTTTCCAGAATTCATAAAATGGATTCATAGAGCATATATTAATATTTCTTTATGTATGGCTTCTTTCACTTAAAATAATGCTTTAGAGATTCACCCATGTTGTTGTATGAGTATTTCATTCTTTCGTGCTACTGAGTAACATTTTTTGGAGTGGATATACCATACTTTGTTTCTACATTCCAGTTGATGGACATTTGGTTATGTCCAGTTTTTGGCTATTATGAATACAACTGTTATGAGTATTTGAGTACAATTCTTTCTGGGAACATAGGTTTTCATATCTCCTGGGTAAATACCTCACAGTGGAATTGTGGCTGTATGGTGAATGTGTTGTTTACATTTATTAGAACTTTCCAAATTGTTTTCAAAATACCATTTTACGTTCACAACAACAATGTATGAAAATTCAAATTTCTCAATATCTTTATCAGTGCTTATTATATGACTTTTTGAGTATAGCCATTTTGGTGGAGATTTAGTCCTCTTTCATTGTGGTTTTAATTTGCATTTCCCCCGTGATTAGTGATGTTGAACATCTATCATATGGGTATTAGTCATTTTATATATTTGTTTAAGTGCATGTTGTCTGCACAAATGTGAGCTTCTGGCTAGGGAACCTATACCATCCACGACTCATTTGTAACTTAGAGCACCTACAGTCCATATTCTGTACTGAATATCATCAGCTGAGTTGCTTTGAATTCACATTTGTGTATTCCTCAGACTCAGTTAAGAGCACGTGGTGATTGCTAATGATTTAGCATACGATTACCTACAGGTTCTATAACTAGTGAGGCAGAAAGCTATTTTGTGGAAAGACAAAGGTTATTTTTGCCTGATTGGTCAGTGACTTAATTTGGAATTACACCCAACATCTTAATTTTCTTGTCCTTTAGTTAACACTTATGAAAATGCTGCCTAATATAATTGCAATGATAAAGACTATATAAACTCTTATTTTTATATAACTTGTTTACTCCTGATTATTGTATAGTTCAGCAGTGTGGAGTTATCAGGTGGTGTGGGCAGTCATCTAGGGTTTTTTCCATCTGAAAAAGATTGCTTCAAGACCATAGTGTTATTTAGATTCTTCTGCTATTTTCTTTGGTTTTTTATCATTGAAGCAAGAATGAGGCCTATAGTAGTATACACTGCACTTTATTATAATAAATCACTTTCACAAACCTTTTATCTAAAGAAAACATCCAATAAATGTGAACTGAATCAAACCTATTGCGTTGGGATACAAAATGTTAAATTCAGCAACATGATTGCTTTAGGTAAATGACATGTCACACATTTTTGATTACATTGACGTGTTTAGTAAAAGTTTTTTTTTTCCTAATAAGGTATTTTTGCTTGAGGAAATACAAAAAGAAATTTTTGTTGTTTTCCTTCTGATTTGCTTCTGTCTGGATATGTTTATACTAACTACTGAAATAACAAAGTTCAATACCCAGACAACTGGTTGAATGTTAAATGCAGTGTGTCTCTGCCACCCTAGTCTATATGAAGGGGTATCTGTATTTTATTTGAAACAGCACGTCACTTTGGGTTTTATCCTATGATTATCTAAATTAGAGTCTATGTTTAGTTGAGACAATAACAGCCATAACAACCCACAGTTTGGTAAAGCCAAGGATAACTTTAAAAGTCACAGATGAAAGAGATCTGAGGTTGCCTTTTCTGTATACTCTTACATGCTTTTGTTTACCAGCCACGTTTTGGAGGCATATGAGAGTATTTCATCCAGAATAGAATACACAATTATAATTCAGAAGGAGAATATGGAATGAAAGTAAAAAGAATGCAAGGCAGTTGAAGGCAAATAAGAATTCTAGTATAAAAAATACATTATCATAAGATAATGTTTGAAAAATATTTAAATGATTAAATAGATTCCATTCCTAAAAAAGATAGCCTTTAACTAAAAAAGTTAGATAACTAATAAAAACAAAGTTTCATTTCATGGTCCTTTTAAGAAACCATCGTTTATTTATAGACATTTGGAAGCAATAAGTATATCCTTCTGACCATAGGCACTATGTCTTAAAACCATCACATTTCTTTGAGTCTTTGGGTACACTGACAATAGGATTTCAGTGTATTTCTTAATTAAAGATTAAGAATACTTTGAAAATATAAAACAAATGTATGTATTTTTATATCATTTGGGACCTAAACAATGGAAGAAATTGTAGAGAAGTTTGTCATGAAGGACAGCAGGAATATACCATAGATTTACAGCAAACAAAAAGGTAAGAATAAGTTTTATAATTTTATTCTTTGGAAGTAATGAAAAATATTTGTTAATATCTTTGAAATCCACTGATTTTGTTTTTCTCTTAAAAAATAAAATGTAGCAAATTAATTTGAGAAAATGATATATTAAAACCGAATTTAATGTATGCCATATAAGAAAATTTTTAGGGCTTAAATATTTTATTATACCTGTACTGACTTATGAAAATGAATATGGTATCATCTTGTCTTTCCAGAATCATTAGACCATGAGTCATTTGGAGAACAAATATTTTTTAATTAGTTCAGAATTTATCCCTTTACTTGCTACAGTATCTGCTTATGTTTTAAATATTTTATAGCAAATATTTCTAAAATATTTTGTGTGAGAGTTTGTTTGTTCTTAGAGTACAGAGTGTAATGAATACAATTTGGGCATCATATTGACAGCAAAAATTATGGGGTTTGACATTGACTAGGGTTAGGATTCTAGTTTTACCATTTAGCAGCTTTTGATAAAGTTGTTAAAATTTCTGAGTCTTGGGTTTTCTTTTGGTTTGTTTTTGTTTTTAGGCTGTGATATAGGGATAATGAGATATATTTCCTGTAATTGTTATAAAAATTAAGTTTGATAGAACTTATACAAGATTCCTGGCACTCATCCATCCTTTAGATGTCTCAGGACTATTTTTGTGAACATCAATTGACAGATTTGGATTGTTTACCGTATACTAAATAAGACTGAAACTTTTTTGAATGCCTTTGTCTGCTTTAACTTTTTTCTTTCTCCTTCCTTTGTCATCTGTCCTCTAATTTGCTCCCTCTAATTTATTGTAAGCCTTGAAAAACAAATATAAGAAGAAAAAAAAGGGAATAAAAAATCAACCAACCAGAAAGTCAACTAAAAAATAATTTTTAACCACTGTACTAATAGTGTAGAACTGTACTATTCAATACAGTAGGCTCTGTACACATTTTAATTTTAATTAAAATTAAGAGTTATCATTTCTTTGTGTTAGGAACATTCAAATTCCACTCTTTTAGTTATTTTAAAGTATACCCTAACTTGTTGATTATAGTCACTTCATTGTGCTATCAAATATTGATCATTCTATCTAACTATATAATTGCACCCATTAACCATCCCCACTTTATCCCACCCTCCCTGCTACCCTTCCCAGCCTCTGGTAACCATCGTTCTACTCTCTGTCCCCATAAGATCAATTGTTTTTAATATTTAGCTCCCACTTATGCCTGAAGTGATAGATACCCCAATTACCCTGATTTGATTAATTCACATTATATGGCTGTATCAAAACATCACATGTACCCTATAAAGATATACAACTATTAGGTACCCATAATAATTAAAAATATAAAATTTTAAAAATGGTATCATACAATAAAAAAAATTAAGAGTTAAATTCTTTACATTTCAAATGCTTGATAACCACAGCAGCTAATAGCTACTGTACTGGATATCACAGGGAAACATTTCCATCATCACAGAAAGTTCTGTTGGACAGTGCTGGTCTGTAATGTTTAAAGCTCTGAATTTGTGGTGTTGAATTCTAAAGTGAGTGGAATGTAGCTCTTGCTTTCATGTAACTTTAGTCTAGTGAAATAAATAAGATATTTTAAATATTTGGAAAATAAAAAACACAGTGATGCAGATGATGACTATTTGAAAAACATTGGAGAGTTAGAGTAAACTGTTCAGGATAAAAGAAGGAAACAACTGAGCTGAAAAATAAAGCATAGTTAATGGCATTTGTGATTCCCAGTGCACGAAGATCTATAGAATGTTCCAATCCAAATGGGCCACTTGTAACAGGAGACAAGGGGAAGGGACCATTATACTTACATTCAGAAGAATGCTGTATTTTTCTTTTAAAATGTTTCATATTTATAAATATTTACTATGGCCATGTATTATTTCAATAATACAAATTAAATTTTTATTTAAAAACAATCTTGACCTTTGTAAAATTGAAGACTTTCTGCCTCTCTCCCCATCTCTGAACAAATTTCCTGGCATCCCTTTCCATTCTTGCCTTTGTCAGCTCGACCACACTGAAGGGGAGGTGTCTATCCTCTTGTCCAAACCTGTTGTTTCTTCCGAGCTTGGATTCCCTTCTTCCTATCTCAAATATTGCCTCGTGTTTCTTTCTCTTTCTCCTCTGTCTTCAAACACCTCTGTCTTCACACATACCGTCTCTACTACTTTCCCTTCAACTATAAATGTATATAAGGTTCTTTTATCAACCCCCTGTTTTTGATTTTACTTTTCTGTCACTTTCTTTTCTTTTCTACCAAATTTTCTAAAACAGAGTAGCTTCCATTTGTTGTCTCCAATTCCTCACTTTTTTTATAAATTTACTCTTCAACTCTAAAATTCAATTTTTCTCCTCACCATCAAATTGTTATATCTTTCACCAAGGTCTCCAATTATCTTTGTAAACAATTAGTGCTGTCAATTCTAGCAGACCCTTTACAGTCCTTCGCTTTCTTGGTAAGTATGTTGACCACTCCATTAACTACGTTCATGACTCCAAAATCTGTCTCTAGCCCATATATATGTGTGTGTGTATCTGTGTGTGTATCCACGTATATAAGTGACCATTAAATAAATATTTACACAAGTGTTTGCCACAGGCAATTCAGACTTTGCTTGAGCACAAACTGATCATCTCACCAAAATTTCCTCCTTCTGTTCCTCATGTATTTTTTTCTCTGGGGCAATTGCACCACCATCTACTTATCTTCCCAAGACAAAAGCTTAGAAGACCCTCTTTTTTACCACAAATATATTTGGTTAGCAATTGCTGATACCTCCTTAAGATCCCTCTAATTCAATCCATTCTTTCTACCGTCATTGACTCAGTGCGAGGGTGACTTAGTCGCAAAGCCTCTGACCTTGGATTCCCACCCTTCTCCAATTTATTCTTCACGTTGCCTCCAGGGTGCTCTTTCTAAAATCAAATCAGCTATATCGTTCTCTGTTTCCTTTATTGTTAACTTACTTTTAAACTTACTTTTCTGCTAAACTCTCTGATGGTTTCTCTCACATTTAAAAATAACCATTGCCTAAATAAATATTTTTATTGTTAAAACAAAACAAACACAGAATTCTCAATGTTTTAGCACTGCATTGAGAATCTACAGAAAAGCATCCAAATATGACACTTTTCCTCCAGCTTCACTCTCCCTTGAGGGTCTCTCACAGTCACCACTGCCACCAGCAACATGCTAGGTCCTGGAGATACCACTTCTCAGATAAAGTTTGGTCACAAACAAGACGCCTTCTCTTTTGCACAACATTCAGGGAGTGATTAAGTAAAAGTCAAATTATAACTAAATTTTATAAAACATACAATTCAAATTTTAGGGAGGACAATGAGAAAATTGGCAAGGAAAAGTTAAAAGCTTATTGGTTTTATTATTTTAAATCTTGCTGCCTTCTTTGTTTTTAACAAGTTCTACGGATCTCTTAGGCCAACATTTTACATGAAGAGAAAGTAAGGCTTCTAGCGTGGTTGTTCCACTGCTTTGTTACCTTATAAATAAATAAGCCAAGAACAATGTAGTGCTGATGTTTCCATTGCCTTTCTACTGGATTTTGGTTGTCTGTGCAGAGGCTGATGCCAGGCTCTGGCAGAACTTTAATGTGGACTCACAGTTATGGATACATGATTCATATCTAAAAATCCCATAAGAACCAGGGTTGGCAGGCATTATCCTGGCAGACTGAATAATTACTTTGATGATGTGAAAGTAATGTTTTCACTTTCCTGTAAAATATATGTGGATGATATAACACTGCTTTTAGAAGAATTCAGTGAATAATCCTTCACCGTCATGAACAGGAAAGTTGCTCTTGATAATGCAACTAGGACTAGTCTCAAGAGACAATTGGCTCAGTCTCCTAATACCATCAATGCCATCAGTTTATTATTTGTATTTTTATATTTCAAACAGTTTCCAATATTCTATCAGTTTATTTATGCCAAATAACTACACACAGAAAGTTGGTCAATTTAAAAACCTGAAGATACCTTTTGCAGCTAATTCGTGCGGGTTGAGAGAAGGGGGGGTGCTGGAGGCATGGGAATGCCACTTTAATAAAAACTATGTGTTCATTAAGAATCTTGTGTCTTTTAAAAAATTCATTAAAATATATCATGTTTCAATAAAATAAAATTTGTCCTTATAAACTGAGACTGAACCCATCAGAAGTATGTAAAACATGGTTTAATTGCTTTAGTTCAGTGTGGATTAAATCTTTCATGTTATAAGCATGTCTGCTAATTGGCCCTGTGTGTGTACCTATAGTGATGTTTCTGTTCATAATAATGATGCTGAACTATTTTGTAAAACTGAACATCCTCATACTTTTAAAGATATTTGCTTTAGTTCATTCCAAAAGCTAAAGTTAATTTAATTGTAACAAAAGTCTTTTAAAATTCTAGGATAAGTGTGCTCTGAATTGTAACCTTCATCAACAAGTATGTTTTATTGAATCATAGAGATAACAAAGGCTTTTGAAATCATGTGGCTTATTTACATACCTGTTTATGGGTCAGTATCACGTGGGTTTTTTTTTTTAAATATGGATCTCTAGGACTTGCCTAAAACTGATTAAAACCCAAGAATCAAGGTTTTTAAGAAATTCATTAAATAATGCTGTTTCTGATGTACAGCTAGCTTGGGAAGGAGTGAAAAAAAGAATAAATTTATGCCTTCCAGCTTAAAGAAGAGTAAGGCAGGCCAAGAGAAGCAAAATGATTTTGCCAAATAACAGCAGATCTGAGGCAAGATTCTAAATCCTGACCTACTGTAATTTCCATGAAAAAAATATAGCATTTCCTATGTTATCTAAAAGAGGTAAATTGTCTAAAAGGAATTATATAAAAGAGTAGAAAATGTATAATTTCTGGGACTTCAGTATGGTTGGTTCCTATTAGGAATAAACTTGTTTCCTTCTATCTTAGGTGTTATTGGGCCAGATTCTGAGTAAGTTATCTGTTTGCTTGAAGCTTTTGTTGTCATAAATTGAGGTCATGCTAATAAAAATATTACTTGTGACAAGAGTAAGCATATTATTGTCAATAACAATATGCATATTGTAATAATACTATACTTTTCCATATTTCTCTAAGAAACTCGACGTGATATTTTCCTTCAATTTCCAGCTTTGTGGTTTTTATAAGCTGGATTTTCAAATGACATTGAATTGCAGCATTATGTTCTAAAAATATATTCACTTGTTCCATAATACAACATTCCTAAGACATGAGCAATCACTTTTTATGCTGCTGCAAAGTTACAATGATGTTAAATTCTAGCCAAGTCAATAGTTTCAACTAAAGCAGCCATTACATGAATCATAAGTCATGGCAAGGACCCATATAAGACCTTGTATTTTTTTTAATCTCTGAAGAACCATGCATTAATAAAGCAGCTAAAATCTATGCTGATCTTTATTAATTTCTGCCTATTGACATTCTTCAGTTTTACCTTAGAACTCACTGATGATAATAAGCACTCTGAAACATTTATATGGTTCAGAATTCAGCTCTAAGTGCTTTCGGTAGAACAGCATTCTAGGTCTTTAAAGAATGATTTGTTTACAATAGTAATTATTTACTCTCATGCTAAATTGAAATTGCAGCTCTCTCTTTGGAAAGGCATTGCCATTCCATTATTTACTGGTCCTAGCAAGTACCATTAAACTTTGATAAAGCAGACAATCCTTTTATTTTTACCATTGTAAAATGTCTTCTATAATATATCAGTCAGTGCACTTTCCTGCTCTTAAATGAAAGGCAGAGAAATATCTCTGGCCATTCAATCATCAGTGTACTTTGAAGTTTTATTATGAGGATCAATAATCATGGTACATGCCAAAGAAGTAGGAACATCTGTTCCTAAATAGCAGATTCAGATTCAGTGCAACCACTACAACATAAGGAGCAGAAATAGAACATCTCTAAGGAGTTTGTAGGTCCAAAGGTGTGTATTATTTTGTAAATGAGAGATTAGGCCATATCTGTACTGACTCTTGATCTTAAATTTATAGTATCAACCTCTTCTGTCATTTTTAGATTTCTATTGAAAGTAGAGAGGATATTCTAATTAACTGAGGTTTAATGATAAGTAGTAAAAAAATTAATTAATCAGAACATTGATTCACGGAGCATTCCAGCTGATCAAGTAATGTGAATACTATCTGTGCAACAAAAAACATGGAAATAAACGCCTGTTAAGACATCCTTGTTCCACGGTCCTCTCATCTCGCCCAAGTTCTTTTGTCTTGTCTACCATTCTTAGGGTAAAGAAATAGAGCAGAAACGACTCAGACTTCCAACAGTTGGGGCTTCAGTTTTCTTTTTTTTCTATCATGTTGTCAGAAAAATGGGTAAAAATAATTAGACAAATAATCCAATCTATTTAAGTTTGTTCTGAAGTGTGTTAAAAATACTAATTAAAATGACCTTATTCCAAATTTCGGAGATATCACATGCTATTATTGGGTGTGTTTTCAAACTGTGTCTAAATATGGAGTTAATTTAAAACATATAAAATATGTGTAAGGTGTAAGGAATAATTCAAATGTGTGCTCTATTCAGCATTTGGTTTTAGAAAATAATTATTATTCCCTTTGAAATCTCCTATATTATTCTGAATTCTATTCCCTTTTCTCTTAGCTCAGGGGAAATTAGATCATCAATTTTGTGTTTAATATTGCTTTGCTTTTTGACTTTTACTATATATCTTTGTATGCCAAAACAAAATATTGTTTAATTTTTGCATAGCTTTAAATAGTAATTGCATTGCACACAATTGTCTACGATTTGCATTTTACTTTTATTACGCATTATGTTCCTGAAATTCATTCTTATTATTGTTTGAGGATGCAATACACTTATTCTCACTGTTGTCTGGTGTCAACACAATATGAATACACTGCAATTTATTTTTTGCTAATGTAGGTTGTTCCCATAACTATCCAATCCTATTAGGAGTATTTTTGTTCAGATGCACTTGTGCTGGAGTTATCTAGGGTATATACTCAAATGTTGAATTATGGAGTTACAGGTTAAGCTTTGTTAAAGAATGTAAATTTGTTTTCCAAAATGCTTGAAGCAACTGGCATTCACATCATCATTTTATGAAAGTTGCATTTGCATCATATCTTACTAACAGTTGATATTTTCAGACTTTCATAATTGCCAAAATGTATTTCATGGTGATTTGAATTTTCATTTCTCTGATTAATTTTGAGGTTGAATATAATTTCATATGTTTATTTGTTTATGATTCCTCTTCTGTGATGTACCTTTTCATGTCTTTTGCTGCTTTTTCCTTTTGGGTTGTATGTTTTTAAATAGACTTGTAAGATTTCTTTATGTACTTTGGATGCTACCTCATCTTCTCCCAGTTTGAAACTTGTGTTTACTTTCTCTGTGGTATCCTTTGATGCCATAAAATTTTATTAATCATTTTATGTGTGTATGTGAATTTTTGCATCTTATTTAAGATAACCCTCCTTAACTGACAACATAAAGATAAACTCTGTATTACCTTTTAAAAGTTTTATAGCTTATATTCCACATTAAGTCTTATGCAACTAATATTTTTGTATGTGATCTAAGAGTTCAATTTTGTGTTTTCTTAACAATAAACAGTAGTTCCAGTACCATTTATTGAAAACCCTACTCTTTTTCCACTAACCTAATATGCCAGTGCTGTCATAAATCAAGTTTCCAAATATTTGTGGGGCTTTTTTTCTGGAGGGGAGAGAAGGACTGTCTGTACTGTTTAATCAGTTTATACCTGCACCACTACCAGATTATCTTAACTACTATAACTTTATAATATTCCTGATATTTGGTAAGGAAATTCTTCTCAGATTTTTATCCTTTTAAAGAACATCTATTTATTCTTTGGTCTTTGTACTTCCATGTACATTTTTGATTAAGCCTTTCAAATTCCACAAAAATAACTTTTGGGGATATTGGCTGACAGTTTCAAACTATTGATCAGTTTTGGAAGAATTGATATCCCTACAACATTGATACTCTGTATTTATTCATGGTATATTTTTCTATACAGTCATGTACCACATAATGACATTTTGGTCAATGATGGACCTCATGTATAATTACGGTCCCATAAGATTATAATGCCATATTTTTACTATATGCTTTCTATGTTTAGATATGTTTAGAAATACAAATACTTACCATTGTGTTAACAGTTGCCTAAAGTATTCAGTACAGTGACATGCTGTACAGGTTTGTAGCCTAGGAGGGAGTGGTTATACCATATAGCCTAGGTATATAGTAGGCTATATCATCCAGGTTGGTGTAAGTACAGTCTATAATGCTTGTACAATGATGAAATTGCCTAACTATGCATTTCTCAGAACATACCCCCATTGTTAAGCCACGCATGACTGTATTTTGTTTTTTTAAAATGTTTTTCAGAGGATTATGTGTCTATGAAGATTTTGTAATCTTTGTTAAACTTTTGCTCTGTATTTTATTTTTGATATTATAAGTGAAAAATTGTATTTTTAATTAATAGACTTTATTTTTTAGAATACTTTTAAATTTATAGAAAAACTGAGCAGCTAGTATAGAGAGTTTACATATACCTTGCCCCCACTCCACACAGTTTCCTTGCTATTAACGTCTTATATTAGTGTGGTGCATTTGTTACCATTGATGAACCAATATTGATATCGTAATATTAACTAAAGTTCAGATTTCAGATTTCCTGAGTTTGTTCCTAATTCCTTTTCCTAATTCCAGGATCCCATCTAACAAACCATGTTACATTTAGTCATCATGTCTTTGTAGACTCCTCTTGGGTGTGACAGTTTCTCAGACTCATTGTTTTTGATGACCTTGGCTATTTTGAATATTACTTGTCAGGTATTTTGCACACTGTTCCTCAGTTAGAATTTGATGTTTTTCTCATGATTAGACTGGGGTTATGGATTTTGGGGAAGAAGACCACAGAGGTAAATTGTCATTTGCATCATGTCATATTAAAGGTACCTGCCGTCTACATGATTTATGAGAGTTTGTGTTGATCTTGATCATCTGGCTGAAATAGTATTTGTCCTGTTTCTCCATTGTACAGTTACTCTTAATCTGTCCTTACATTTTGTACTTTTAAAAGAAGTCACTATATACAACCCACACTTTAGGAGTGGGGAGTTATGCTCCCTCCAAAATTATTTTTCTAACTTTTATTTATTTTTTTGCTGGTGAATAGAAATTAATATATTGATGTTTTTATATTAGCAACTTGCTGAACTCTTATTATTTCTCTTTTTTGTTTTTTTTAAATATAGACAATAACAGCCTTTGCAAATAATATCAGTTTTGGTTCTTGTATTTTGATACTTATTTCTTTTTATTGCTTTATTCTATTGGCCAGATACCCCAGTACAATTCTTAATAGAAATGCTGATATTGGATATCTTTGTATTTTTCTTGATCTAGCCATATATTTGCTTTAACCTAAAGTGGACCCTGGTTGATTGTGTCCTCAGAAACCTTGCCGAAATAAATTTGGAAAAAACGAATTGTTAACCAAATGTGGTAGATTGTATTACATTGCAGCAATGAAAATTTTTTTTTCTCACAAATTCAGCCTCATTAGCATCAACCTCTGGCTAAGTTACCCAAAACGTAACCACAGATCAGTTTTGTGACACAACTAGGAAGCACACGTCTTTGTTCTTATGAAATTGTACCCTCTCTGGCTTCCTGTGTACCCGCAGTGCCCTTCCTATCTATTTCATTTTCCCTTTTCCATTCCTAACCTCTCTGCTGATATGCAAACCTGCCTTCATTCTATCTGTGCTCCCTAAAGAGACATCCTGAATGTAATATACATACAAGAAAATCAGCCTTTCTTCAAAACTTACAGCTCTAGTAATATTTCTATCTTACTAAAGTATCTTCAATGTGGTTCCTTCAAGTTCTGAATGCTCAAAGCCCTCCTCAAAATGATGATGTCCATGTTTGTTTTTTCAATTTGTATCATTATTCCCCTCTTAAATTTCCAAAAAATAAATTCATTAAATTCACAGTCAGTACGACTTGACAGTAAAATGGAATTTAAAATGAATTTTTACCTTACACAAGAAATGTTTTTTCAGAAAATAGGAAGACAGTTTATTGGCCTTTTCTTCAGTAATGCATCAATCTGCGCACAATGTTTAATATATAATCCAAGTAAAGGAAGTCAGAAAACTGTTTTTCTAACCTACTCCTGACCTATTGTACTCTCCTGGGAAAGTCCGCTTGTTCTTGTTTGCTTGCCTGTAAAACAGTAATCATGAAATGTTTAATTCTTGACTATCAACAGGTGAATTATATTCATTGTGGATAACCTTGATTTGAAATCCTTGTTGGCTCAATTACACAGAATAGTGGAACCTATCTTTAGTTGAAATTATATACTAACTCTCATTTACTTTCACTTTCTCCAAGAAGTTTTCTGCCCAGCCATGTGTGCTTTTATTAAAAAAAATTAATATTTTCACATTTCCAGAAATTTCTGAACAATTATTTCTTAATTATACATTTAAGCTGATACATTTTTATTGCTCTGAGAGGCAAGCTAGTTATCTCTAGCTTGGAGTGAAAAGTAAGGATGGGAGGTGTCAAGAAGAAAACATTAAGTAATGTTCTCTAAGAAGGATACATTAAGTAATGTTTTCTCATCCACATCAATAATTTTTTCTTTAAACATAAATGCCTTGATATTTAATGGTGGTCCTGTCAAAACTGTAGATATTTACCTGGGATAACTTCTGAATTTAGTTTGAATATGGATTATGCCTTTTCTGTTTCTGTAACCTTGGGTATATTACTTAATCCCTCCTAATCTCTGCATGCTCATGTGTAAAATGGGCATTATACATTTTTATTTTGGTATACAAAGTACCTGAGATAAGGACCCTGGAGCACATAACATTGCTGGAGAAACCTTGAGCAAACACTCCAAAGTGTCAACTGTTACTATTTTCTTAATAAATTAAATTCCAGACCAGTAAATATATGCATAATATGACTTTTAAAAATACCCAATTTCTTTGATTCTTTGACGAGACAAAGGATTGTGACCACTTCACTTTTTCCATAGAGGGGACTTGGAAATCTCAGAAGCATGAAAGATTTTTGTTTCACAGAAATATGTATCTTATATAAGAAATGTACTTCTAAAAATCATGTACAACTTGACATTTTTATAATTAAATGGATTTTAATAAGTAGAAGATTTCACCATTTAAAAATTCTTTCTTATAATATGATTGGCTGTACCCAAACCACCCTAAGAAGATACATCAGACATGTGGACTAACACTTATAATAGTAAGAAGTATGAGACATTAGACCAGAGGTTCTCAAGTGTGGTTCCCTAACTGTAACATCCTTGTCACTTGGGGACTTGTTAGGAATGCCAGATCTTAGTAACCACACCAGATCTCCTGAATCAGAAACTCCGTGTATGGGACCAAGCAATCTGTGTGTCAACCAGTCCTCCAGGGGATTCTGACGGTGCTGCATTCTGGGAACCACAGCATTAGAAGTATAAACAAATGAACAACAACATTGGGGTCCAATTCTGGGAGGAAGAAGGAAATGATCATGTCTTCTTTGCTTGAGGGAAATGTGAGATAGCCACTGCCTTTGAGCTGTTACTTTGTCCTTAATCAGAGAGGCAATGCACAACAGATAAACTTAGCTTGGAAAAATTATGAAGTGGTATCCAGGAGAACAAGGTGGGGATGAGACTTAGGTAACCCTATCACATTTAGGAAGCTGAAAGTTCTTTCGTATGCACAGAATAAAGGACAGTAAAGAAAACTTCAATTTATTTACTTGAAAATATTTCCATAAGTTTCCAGACTGCAGCATTTGTTAAGAAAGAAAAATCAAGTCAGATTTTGGTTTATGATATAATAAAGAATTTCCAGCATCTAATGGTTCAGTGGTTGGACTATATCATCAAAAAGGAATGATGGAAATCTAAGATGGAAAGGAATGATGGAAATCTAAAATGTCTATTCTCAAGGTCTTAGGATTCTTAAATCCCTAGTTAAAGTGAGATTGGGGAAAAGGTGACGTGTATGTCTTGACAATTAGGACAGGCGTGAATTCTTTCAACTTTGTAATTTACTATTCCTATCTCCCAGTCACTAAGAAACATGTAAATATGTATTCCAAACTGTGTGGATTGGAACTGATCTACTTTTGAGGTATTCCTTTCTTGAATGAATTATGTGAAGGTCAGAATTAAAAACAAAACCAAACAAAAAACCAAAAAGCACCACCAATAAAAAAATGATATTTTGGTGCAGACTTTTGACCTGTATCATGTTAAAACATTTAATGAAACAATACTACCAATAAAAACAAAACAAAACAAAACCACCAACAAATGAATGTGTGTGTTTTCAGCCAGGGTGTGCTGACTGGCTTCACTGAGCAAATTCGTGATTGCCCGGAGGCAAAGCAAATCCCTTTCACTCCTGACCCTCTGCTGTGGGCCCTGCCTTGCTGCTATGAGATGTTTTTGAGTTTGGAAAATGTGATTGTAGAAATATGTTTGGAAAGAATAATATTCTGGCTTCAAGGCATAAATTTTATTACTTAAATTGTCACCTTGTATGTGCATGTTAAGACAAAAAGGTTTAGGAACTATTCTACATCATGCAGCAGCCTGCTGGCCTGTTCTGTTAACACTATCACCTTCTAAGGAGGAAATAAATCCAGGGTTTTGCTTTGTTTTTTAATGATTTTTTTCTCCTCTTCTTTTGTCTTTAGTAAATATCCATCTTTCTAATCAGGGGCAGGATAGTCACCAGGTTCATAAGACTTTTAACATCTTATTTTTAAGGTTTTTGGACTTAGAAATGTCTCAGATGTCAACATCACATATAGTCCTTGAACCATATTAAGAAAATAATTTTCCCCATCATTCATTCATCGACCTAAAAAATCACATTTTTCTGTTAATTTTTTTCAACATGCTGTTTTTTAAAAACTGTTTTTATTCCCCACACTGTTGTGTGATTCTTCCTTCCAGATTTTTCTCTCATTTCACTCTTGAATTATGAGTCCTTTGAACAAACTTCCCTACTCTTCAAGCACCTATGTCTTCCTAAGTTAACTGAAAATTATACTCTTGATTACACCTGTTCCTCAGATTCCCAGCTTGTGGAGAATGCTCCTTCTCTCACCTTCCATGTGCCACAGGGTCTCAAAACAAGGGTGGTGGTATGGTTTGAATGTGTTCCCCAAAGTTCATGTGTTGGATACTTAATCCCCATGCAATGGTGTTGGGAAGTGGGACCTTTAAATGGTGATTAGGTCATGAGGACTCTACCTTCATGAATGGATTAAGGACATTATTGTGGGAGTGGGTTTGCTATCATGAGAGTCTGGTCCTTAGCGCATGGATCATTCTCAAGGACAGACCATATATTAAGCCACAAAACAAGTCTTAAAAAATTTTTTTAAAAATTGAAATCATACCAAGTATTTTCTCTGACCATAATGGAAAAAAACTAGAAATCAATAACAAGAGGAATGTTGGAAAGCACAAAAACATGGAAATTAAACAATATGCTCCCGAATGACCAGTAGGTCAATGAAGAGATTAAGAAATCAATAAAAAAAAGTTTCTCAAAACAAATGAAAATGAAAATAAAACATATCAAAACCTATGGAATACAGTAAAAGCAGTAATAAGAGGAAAGTGTATAGCAGTAAGTGCCTACATCCAAAAAGCAGAAAAACTTCAAATAAACAACCTCATGCTGCATCTCAAAGAATTAGAAAAACAGGAGCAAACCAAACCCAAAATTAGTAGAAGAAAATAAATAATAAATTTCAGAACAGAAATAAATGAAATTGAAACAAAAAAATACAGAAGATCAATGAAACAAAAAGTTGTTTTTTTGATAAGATAAACAAAATAGGCACATCTTTAGCCAGAGTAACTAAGAAAAAGAGAAGACCCAAATAAAATCAGAGATGAAAAAGGAGACATTATAGCTGATACTGCAGAAATCCAAAGGATCCTTACGAGCAATTGTATGCCAATAAATTGGAAAACCTAGAAGAAATGGATAAATTCCTAGACACAACCTACCAATATTGAACCAGGAAGAAATTTAATACCTGAATAAACCAGTAATGAGATAGAAACAGTAATAAAAAGTCTCCCATCAAAGAAAAGCCAAGGACCCAAAGGTTTCACTGCTGAATTCTACCAAGCATTCAAAGAAGAACTAACACCAGTCCTCCTTCAACTATTCCAAAAAATCGAGGAGGAGAGGCTACTCCCAAACTCATTCTATGAATCCTGTATCACCCCCCCCCCGATAACAAAACCAGGTAAAGACACAACAAAAAAAGAAAACTATAGGCCAATATCTCTGATGAACATAGATGCAAAAATCCTCAACAAAATACTAGCAAACTGAATTCAACAGCACATTAAAGAGATTATTCATCATAATCAAGTGGGATTCATCCCGATGATGCAAGAATAGTTCAACATATTCTCCATAGCTGTTGTTATGAAGCCTCACCTTTTCCTCAAGCTGTCTCCTTGCATGATCACAACCTTTCTGTCTGGAGATGACTTATGACCTTACCATATATAGAAAATTAAGGTGATCAGCTATAGTGACAAATTATAACTTCTTTGTTAACACCCTTACCATCTTCCCTCTAGTCCCAGTAGACAAGCTTGCTCTTGTCTGATACCTGATAATTCTACCTTTTTTTGTTCTAGATCACATACCTTCAGCAGGACAATAAATTGCATATGCAGTTAGCTTCAAGTCCATTTCTTACTCTTTATTTCCTTAGCAACTGCCTCATTCCAATTCTCATCATCCTTTGCTTCACTGTTGCAACAGTCTTCTATGTGGTCTGCTTATCTCATGCCTCATGCCGCCCTATTCTCATACTGCCCTTACAATAATTCCCTTTAAAACATTTGGGTCCTGTGATTCCCTTGTTAAAAATCCTTTGGAAGCTCCCCAGTGTATGTGTGGTAACATGCATTACTCCTTAGCATGTCATGCAAAGCCAACTGTGATATGGCCTCTCTCCACCTTGTTTTTAAATTGGCAACTCATTTTTTTAAAAATTGAAATAATATTTACATATAGAGAAACGCAGAGTCGTTATGTACCATCCAATGTGTTTTTATAAATATGTACACCCATGGCATACCATTTTAAAACTTAAACTCCTAGAATAATGAGCTACTTGTATTTCCTCAAATATATATGACTTTAATACTTCCACACCCATATATATCTTTTCTACCTTAACCTGGAATACTTCTCCTGTCACCTGTCAGAAGACATCTGTCCAAAGTACCTTCTGGGAATTGTATTCACTGTCTCTTTTTGCTTTTATACCTAATACCTAACTGTCATGGAACACATAAAGCTTTATTCTTACTAATCACATGTCTGTATTCTCCATCAGATCATACATTTGTCAGGATGAGGTCCATTTTAAAATTTTTCTGTGAATATTTAATCCTTAATACTAAGTAAGCACTCAATAAATATTTGTTGAATAAAGGCACGTGACAAACAATACATAATTTTTTTAGTAGGGCAGTTCAGGTGCATGAAGCAATAATTAAGGGCAGGGGCTGAGGAACTTGGATACGTATGTAAAATCAGTGCTCAGCTAAATATTACCTTTGGGATTTTGGAAAAGTTAAATAACCTATATATGGCTCAGCTTTCTAATGTATAAAATGGGGCCATTCACTGCACATATCTTATAGGTTTTTATAAGTTTTAAAATTTTTAATCTTTTTCATAGTGCCTGGAACACTTTCTGGCACTGAGTAAACATTCAACATTATTGCTATTGCTATTTACATGATTATAATGTTACATTGAAAATATTTAAAATTCAGCTAGCCTAAGGATGATCAAATATTAGATCTTATAAAATCCATTTAATTTGATCGACTAGGAATCTCTTTCATGGTATCTCTTATAGAGGTTAAGAAGAAAGTATTGAAATATCAAAATCCTTATACCACTAGATTGAGACTAATTCCAGATTCCTAGAATCAAAGTGTGTTTATATATGTTTTATGTACATTTACTTTTTATTGTTACTATTGTTATTTTTATGGTTATTATTTTATTACAACCTGATACATACAAATTAGTGTAACAAACCAAATTTAAACCTATATTGTCAGTATAGGAGATCACGAGAAACCACATAAGCACATATGACAGAATGATGCAAGCAAACCCCACCACCCAGAGCAATTTAGAGATGCATGGACAACTGATCAGTTTTTGAAAACTAAGAAGGATAAAAGGTAGGGAAAGTAAAGCAAGGAGAGCATACATGATTGGAAAGAGGTGAGATTGATTTAGAATGCCTTCCAAAAGGACATGCTGATTGGATGGGAAATTCTTTTATAGTCCAGATCTGGTGGTAGCTTGTTTTTAAAAATTATCCTTTTAAAAGACAACATAATCTCAATGATGGAAAAATAATGAGTTGGCGGATCATTTAAATGGAGAACTATTGTTAATCAAAATAATTTTTTCTATTTAACACAGCAGAATTTTGCTGCAATATATTTTTATGTCTGTTCAACTAAAAATAAAATCAGGATGGAAACTGCAGTTCTTTTTTTCTGTGTATAATCGGTCTTTCGATTCTAAATTGCTGTAGTTTTATTTCTGCCATCTGGTGGCTGAAAATATTGGTGTTCTTGCAGTCTGGGAAGCTATATTAATTCTACAAACACACATAGTAATATACATTTCTTCCCAAGGTATAATTTGTCATAACTGAAACTGGCATGCATTTTAGTATATTGCACATGGAAAAATGTAATATGTTTTTCTCCTCTGAATTCTTCAATCAAAATTTATGAGGATAGATTTATTAAATTATTGGTGCACAAATATGTTTTATTTTATTGAATCTTATAAATAGTATTTTTTTGGAATACAGCTTTTTAAGAATTATTTTAACATGCTCAAATTTATTTTTCCCCACAATTTTAAAGTTAGTGCTTTTCCAGAATACCAAGGAATTTTTAGGTAGCTTTGGGATAAATTATTAATTTTGGTTAATGTCTTTTCAAGAATGAGCAAGTAAAATTGAATGTAAAATATAAAAGCAAAGTGCAATTATCAGCAGAGTTGAAGACAAATAACTCTAAGATTGCTTTTGAGCATTTGGTCCTACCTTCACTTCTGCAAAGTCCAGTATATTGTACACCTTTCTAATTATACAAAGTATGTAATGTGGCAGGAGTGCATGTAGCAGGGGAGTGGAGAATGAGAGACTACAGACATTTCAGTCATTACAGTGGAAATAAACTTAAGATATCACAGGTTATGTTGTCAAACAAAAGGTCTCTTCTCTCCAGGCTCAGGGTGGAACTTAATTGTTTACCTCCTTTAAGACCCTGACTCCGGGCTCATGACTGACCTTCAAACATTTTTCTCTTTTTTTTTTCCTTTTATTTCAGAATATTATGGGGGTACAACACTTTGGTTATATATATTGCCCATGCACTGCCCGTGTCAGAGCTACAATCGTGGACATCCCCCAAACTGTGCTCCCCGCATCCATTCAGTGAGAGTTTTCCCATCCCCTCCACCCCTGTCCCACCTGCCCATCCCCTGTTGAATATTATTTCCATGTGTGACGTAAGTATTGATCAGTTAGTACCAATTTGATGGTGAGTACCAGTGGTGCTTGTTTTTCCATTGTTGTGATACTTTGCTTCGAAGGATGGGCTCTAGCTCCATCCAGGACAATACCAGATGTGTTAATTCACTGTTGTTTTTTATTGCTGAGTAATACTCCATGGTGTACATACACCACATTTTATTAATCCATTCGTGTATTGATGGGCACCTGGGTTGTTTCCACATCTTTGCAATTGTGAATTGTGCTGCTATAAACATTAGCATGCAGATACCAAAAGGGGGAAAAATATTTTTCTCTTACTGGTTATCAAGAATCCCTATGACTGTCTTGTGGCTATCAAAGAGGACTTTTCAACACTGTGGAAAGTTCTTCCTCTTAGAGTGGGGTTAGTCCCATTAAGCTTATTTCTTTGTTTCAAACTTTGCAGCTGTATGTGCAAGAGGAGTGGTTCAGCCTAGATAAGAACATTTTCCATATTGACTGAAGTTTTGTTTGCTGTTTCCTTTGAAGCCTTTAGGCTTTTTCCATTTTCGGGGAAAAAGGACATGGAAATTTGAAGCAAGCTATCTGGATTCTAGGCCTAGTTCCTTCTATTACTTGACTTCATTGAATGATTTAGGGCCTCAGTAGACTCATCTGTAAACTCATGATGTAGCCTAAGAGCACGGGGAGCTACAAAATGTGATTTAAGAACAATTAGGCCTTCTCTAGATAGCTACCACCATCTACAGCTGCCAAACTCAAGTTGAAATTTTTCCATGAAAGATGTATCCTTTTTAGGTCTTCATGACACTTCCTCTTCAGAAGGTCCCTACTAAAGAAAAAACACTTTATAGGGGCCCAGCATTACTAATTATCAAAAACATCTTGACAGAAGTGAGAGAGAGGTCTATGGGACAGAGGCTAGCAATGTGTGTGGGTAGGAAAAGGATCTTCTCCTTCACATTCACCTTTACCTTTTAAATGTATTTTCCTAAGCCTAAGTCCTATTTGCATGATACTTTTTTTTTTTTTTAGGAAATTACACGGGTTCACGAAAATATAATTAAAATAAGTATTCACCAGAGATACAGGTATTCAGGTTTGTTTTTCCTTAGTATTTTCTAGGCTTTCTCTGAGTTCAAATTTGTTTTTATTTTTTGAAATATTTTTGAATTTGTACTGTGTGTAGTTATCACTGTGATAACCTTAGAAATAAAAATACCCCTAGCACATACTATACATCTAAAACATTTCTGTGGATAACCTTGATATGTTGATGACAGCACAGAAAATTTTCCATTCTCATTTAAGAAATCTGGTTGATGATTTTTATATTTCTAAAATTATTCCCCACCAAATATGTTTTGTTCACAATCATAAAAATGATGTTTAGGATGGTGACAGGTTGTGATCACAATTTTCTCTGTGCCAAGAATGAATTTTTAAAAATATCATTCTTGCAAGATTGCCAATAATCATTTTATATTCCTTTCTCAATATATTTTTGAGAACTAGGTCTATGAGATAGATAAGATAAAAAGGAAACAACTATATCCCAATTGATATTCTCTGTGTAGTAAAATCTTCTTAGAACTTGAAACTAGAAGGGCTCAGAAATTACAAATATGGTCCTTCATTAAATATCCTCAGAATATCTGTTCATTCATTCATTTACTGCTAGAGCTAAGATGAGAATTGTGCTAGGTGCTAGATATACAAGGATGAACTAAATGGTAAGTACAAAGATGCTAACTTGCTAAGTGCTTGGATAATATGTGTAAATATTCAACATGGATTCTACCTTTAAGGAGCTCATATATTTCAAGAGAATACAAGGGAGACAGTTTACTATGAAGCAGAATAATAAGAGCAATATGACAGATATGTAAAGGAGAATGTACAATCAGAAAGAATGACAAATTTCTCTTGAGAATAAGAATGAAGAAGGCTGCACAGGATAGGAAAATAATAAAAAGGAGCTGAGACTTGAATGATGAAAAGAATAGATATTTTACTTACCAGATACATATGGTGGGTAGAGATGTGGGTAAGAATTGACATTCTGAATAGATGGAGTGACATGTAAAAGAACTACATATGACATAAACTAATATTTAAATAATAGATTCCAAAAGACTAGAAATTGATTAACGTGACATTATATGTTAATGACCCACTTAGGTTTTTTAAAATTCCCTCACTGGAGTAATAACTACAAAAAGAATGAAATTATTGTAAAACTTAATCTTTAACCATTTTACCTATTTGGTTTGGATCCAATGTTTTAAAATGTCAGTAAATTATAAATATGCAAGAATGTATTTGAATCCTAAGGAAGCATATGAAGATTTATGAATCTTATATTCTCTCCTTACGATATGTCACTATGTTGTAAAATTAACTTTGATATTTTTTATATCAGAACATGTGAATATTTTAGTGTTTCAAAAATTTGGAGGTGTAATTTTTGAAAATTTTATTTAGGTAAACATGAAGACTATGATAAAGATTTTGCAGATGAATATAGTGACTATCAAATAATCATAAATCTTGTGTACAGCACTAAAAAAGTCTATTTTCTTAATAAAGAATTATTTATAATACCAAAATACTAAAACCAATCTAAATATTCAATGATAATAGAATTACTAAATGAATTGAGGTACATCCATAAGTTGGAAATACTATGCAGCTATTGAATGATAATTTTTAATAATTCTTGGGAAAGTGCTCAGAGTTAAATATAAAATGCTCAGAGTTCAGTATAAAAACTGAACAAAACAGTTTTGAAATTGGTAAAAAAAAATACTTTTTTTTCTTTTTGCAGATCCAGTCATAAAAGAAGGAGCCTGAAATAGCATTTTGTAGAGCTGGGACGCAGCAGACAGCTTACCTCCAGGGAGGTGCTTTCAGCTACTACCCAACACTCCCTTTCTGGTAAGTTACTAAAAAGTTAGTGGTTAGAACCCCCTAATGTGCGGTTATAGTTGCTTTTAACTTTTTCTTGGCTAAACTTTTTGTAATTGACATGTATTAACTGTATTACTATAATAAACCCCGTTATTTTTTGGATAAACAAAAGTATGACAAAGAAGTTGGTACTGAATTTATCAACTAAAATAATTGAAAATTTCTCTGTGTTTCTCACCCACATCAGTTACTGTAGGAATAAACGTGAGCATTAATTACATTTATTCAAGTAATAGATGAAGGTAGATGAAAGACATCTCGTTCATTCATTCACTCTAATGGCTAAAAATGTAACCACCATATTTCCTATAGTTGTCTGGAAAATCATATATTGAGATTCTACATTCAATGTGCATTTTGCTAGGAAGACAAGCCCATTGTTCTTGGTAGTATCCTTTAGGGAGTGGCACCATTTCCTACTAAACTGGGTTTAATTTCTAAATAAGGAGTTAAGATTTGGAACAGTTAGCTGCAAAGTTAACTTAAGTATATGGTAATCGCCAATCAATGACTGAGAATGATGAAACGAGGCCAAATTGTGAAATGCTGGTTGCACCGTAGAGATAATATCATTTAACTGCAAAACTATCTTTTTACAGATAAATAAATTAAAACCCTAAGGCTTATGCGAAACAATTTTCCAACTAATCAGTAACAAAATTAAGATGAGATTCCATTCATATTTAACAACTTCCCCATCAATATTCTTTTAACTCTGTAATATTGCCTACAATTATTCTGATGTTTTTCATATTTGTTTGAAAATATTTTAATAATTTATTTTTCAGTCTTCTAATGAAGATATTACAAATCTAAATGCAAATGCGTTTGGAAAGTGAAAAAGGAATCCTAATGAAACCTGTACTGCTTTGGGCCATTTTGATGGAGTATAATGTTTTGATGTCTGTATTATTTACTGCTATGCTGAGTGAATTTACAAAGTTCCTCTGTGATATAAACAGAAGTGATTTAACATGCTTATGTGACAGCATATATAAAACAATAAACATAATTTTTTAGTTAGATATCCGCTTAAGGCCATAAACAGGAGACATCAAATGGAGAATGTGTTTCATGGGAAAGTTAAAAAAAAAAAGGAAACTTGATAGCTACTGTATACAATAAGCATTTATAGTTTTTGAAAAAATTATATATAATTTTCTTCTTAATAATTAGAGGATCTATAATACCTATTCCAATTGTTAAAAGTATATATATCTCAACCTCAACATCTTTAATTTAAATACTATGATAAGTATCCTGGAGCTGTTTCTTTTCTTTTTTTTTCTTTTAAAATATAAAGTTTTTGTTAACATGGGTACACTCTATAATGTTGAAGTCAGGGTTTTTAGCCTGCCTGCCACCAGGACAGTATTCATTGTACCCAGTAGGTAAATTTGTATCCCTCAACCCCCTCCCATGTTCCCCCTTCTTTTCAATGTCCTTTATGTCTTTTTGTGTCCATGTGAACCCATCCTTTAGCTCCTACTTATTAGTGAGAACATGTGGTGTTTGTTTTTCTATTACTGAGATACTTCACTTACGGTAATGGTATAATGATCTCCAGTTCCATCCAAGTTGCTGCAAATGACATTATTTCATTCTTTTATTGGCTGAATAGTACTCCATAGTATATATATGGCACATTTTCTTTATCCACGCATATATTGATGAGCACTTAAGTTAATTCCATATCTTTGCAGTTGTGAATTGTGCTGTGATAAACGTTGAAGTACAGGTATCTTTTTGATAAAATGATTTCTTTCCCTTTGGGTAGATACCCAGTAGTGGGATTGCTGGATCAAATGGTAGATCTATTTTAGCTCTTTGAGGAATCTCCATACTGTTTTCCGTACTAATTTGAAGTCACACTGTGTATAAGTGTACCTTTTTCTCTGCATCCACTCCAGCATCTGCTGTTTTTTGACCTTTTAATAATGGCCATTCTGGGGTAAGATGGTATCTCATGGTGGTTTTAATTTGCATTTCCCTCATGATTAGTGATATTGAACATTTCTTCATATGTCTGTTGGCCATTTGTTTGTCTTCTTTTGAAAAATTCTGTTCGTGTCTTTTGTCCGCTTCTTGATGGGATTGTTTGTGTTTTTTTTTTGTTTTGTTTGAGTTCTTTGTAGATTCTGGATATAAGCCCTTTGTCAGATATATAGTTTGTGAATATTTTCTCCCATTCTGTAGGTTACCTGTTTACTCTATTATTTCCTCTGATGTGCGGAGCTTTTTAATTTAATTAAGTCCCATTTATTTATTTTTGTTGTTGCTGTATTTGCCTTTGGGGTCTTAGTCATAAATTCTTTGCCTAGGCCTATGTCTATAAGAGTTTCTCCTGTGTTTTCTTCTAGAATTTTTATGGTTTCATGCCTTACATTTAAGTCTTTAGTAGATCTTGAATTAATTTTTGTATATGGTGAGAGGTATGGGTCCTGTTTCATTCTTCTACATGTGGCTATCCAGTTTTCCCAGCACTATTTATTGAATAGGGCATCATTTCCTCAGCACATGTTTTTGTCTGTTTTGTCAAAAATAAGTTAGTTGTATGTATATGTTTTTTTTTTCTGGGTTCTCTATTCTTTTCCATTGGTCTGTGTCTCTACCGGTACTATACAGTTTAGCTTACTATAGCCTTGTAGTATAATTTGAAGTCAGATAATGTGATGCCTCCAGATTTTTTCTTTATGCTTAACATTGCTTTGGCTATTCAGGCTTTCTTTGGTTCCAAATGAAGCTCAGGATTATTTTTTCTAGATCTGTGAAGGAAGACATGGGTATTTTTATTTTTGTTTTATTTTATTTCAGAATATTATGGTGTACAAATGTTTTGGTTACATAAATTGCTTTTATACCGTTTAAATCAAAGTTATAAGTGTGACCATCACTCATGTAGTAGTATTTAATTGGAATTGCATTGAATCTGTAAATTGCTTCAGGAAGAATGGACATTTTATTGATGTTGATTCTACCAGTCCATGAACATGAGACGCTTTTCCTTTTGTTTTTGCCATCTATGATTTCTTTCATCAGGATTTTGTATTTCTCATTGTAGAGATCTTTCACTTCCTGGTTAAACATATTCCTAAGTATTTTATTTTCTTCATAGCTGTTGGAAATGGTATTGAGCCCTTGATTTGACTCTCAACTTGACTGTTATTAGTATATAGAAATGCTACTGATTTGTGTACATTGATTTTGTAACCTGAGATTTTGCTGACTTTATTTATCCATTCTTGGAGTCTTTTGGTGGAATATTTAGTGTTTCCTAGATATAGTATGATATCATCAGCAAACAGGGATAGTTTGACCTTCTCTTTCCAGATATGGATGCCCTTTATTTCTTTCTCCTGTCTGATTGCTCTGGCTGGGACTTCCACTACTATGTTGAATAGAAGTGGTGACAGTGGGCACCCTTGTCTTGTTCTAGTTCTTAGGCGGAATGTTTTCAAATTTTCCCTATTCAGAACGATGTTGGCTGTGGGTTTGTCATATTTGGCTTCTATAATTTTGATGTATGTTCCTTCTGTGCCTAGTTTGTTGAGGGTTTTCATCATGAAAGGGTGCTGGATTTTATCAAATGTTTTTTCTGCATCTGTTGAGATGATCATAGAGTCTTTCTTTTTGCTTCTATTTATGTGGTGAATCACATTCATTTATTTGCATATGTTGAACCATCCTTGCATCCCTGGGATGAAACCAACTTGATCATGGTGGATTCTCTTTTTGATGTGATCCTGAATTCAGTTTGCTAGTATCTTGTTGAGAATTTTTGAGTCAATGTTCATAAGTGATATTGGTCTGTAGTTGTGTGTGTGTGTGTGTGTGTGTGTGTCTTTTCCTGGCTTTAGTATCAAGGTGATACTGGCTTCATAGAATGAGTTAGGGAGGATTCCCTCCTTCTTGATGTTATGGAATAATTTCTGTAGGGTAGGTGTCAATTCCTCTTTGTAGGTCTGGTAGAATTTTTCTGTGAATCTGTCTGTTTCATAGCTTTTTAGAGGGGTAATTTTTATTACTGCCTCAATCTTGCTGTTAATCATTGGTCTGTTCAGTATTTCTACTTATTCGTTATTCAGACTTGGGAAGTTTTGTGTTTACAGGAATTTATCCATTTCCTCTAGATTTTCTATTTTGTGTGTGTAGAGATTTTCATAGAACTGATGGATAATATTTTGTATTTCTGTAGTATCAGTTGCAATATCTCCTTTTTCATTTCTGATTGAGGTTATTTGAGTCCTTTTTCTTCTATTTCTGGTTAATCTAGCAAATGGTCTTTCAATTTTATTTATCTTTTCAAAGAACCACCTTTTGGTTTCATTGGTCCTTTGTATTGTTTTTTAGTTTCCATTTCATTTAGTTCTGCCCTGAGCTTTGTTATTTCTTTTTTTCTACTGGCTTTGAGTTTGGTTTGTTCTTCTTTTTCTAGTTCCTTGAGATGTGACATCAGGTTGATAATATGTGATCTTTCTGTCTTTTTGGTATAAGCATTTAAGGCTATGAATTTTCCCCTTAGTACTGCCTTTACTATGTCCATAGATTTTTTAAACCTTCTGCCCCTTTGTTGTTCAGTTCAAATTATCTTTTGATTTGCATCTTAATTTCATCATTGACCCAAGGATCATTCAGCAACATTATTTAATTTCCATGGCTTTATGTGGATTTGTGAGTTTCTCTTGAAATTGATTTCTGATTTTATTCCACTGTGGTCTGAGAAGATACATGGTAAGATTTCAATTTTTTTGCATTTGGTGAGACTTGTTTTGTGGCCTATGATTTGGTAAATCTTGGGGAATATACCATGTGTTGGTGAGAAGAATGTATATTCTGTAGGTTTGTGTGTATAATGTTTGGTAAATGTCTGTTAGGTCCATTTGTTCTAGAGTTCCATTTAAGTCCAGTATTTCTTTGTTTATTTTCTACTTCGATGACGTGTCCAGTTTTGTCAGTGGGGTTTTGAAATCACTGGTGATTATGATGCTACCATTTATTAATATTTCTTTGCTGAGCTGTAGTAGAATTTGCTTTATGAATCAGGGAGCTCCTGTGTTAAATGCCTGGATATTTAGTATTATTATGTCTTCTTGCTGAATTGCCTCCTTTGTCATTATATATTGACTATTTTTGTTTTTTTGTCATTGTTGATTAAATGTCAATTTTATTGATATGATAATATCAGCTCACTTTTGGTTTCCATTTGCTTGGAATATTTTTTCCATCCCTTTTTCTTGAGTCTGTTCATGTCCTAGTGAGTTTAAGGGTTTCCTGGATACAACATATACTTAGGCAATGATTTTTCATCAATTCAGCCAGTCTGTCTTTTAATTAGAGCACTAAGACCATTCACATTCAGTGTTAATATTGATATGTGGGGTACTGTTCTGTTCATCATGTTGAATGATACCTTGTTGCTTTGTTTTCCCACTTGTATTATTGTTTTATGAGAGCCGTGAGCTTTAATTTTGGGGTGTTTTTACAGTGGTGGGTATCTATTGTGCTTTTCCATGTCTAGTGTGACATTGAGCATTTTCTGTAGGGCAGGTCTAGCAGTGACAAATTTCCTAAGTGTTCGCTTGCCTGGAAAAGTCTTTATTTCTCCATCATTTATGAAACTTAGTTTTGCAGGATAAAAAATTATTGACTGGAAGCTGTTCTGTTTAAGAAGATTAATAATGGCACCCCCATCTCTTCTGCCTTATAAGGTCTCTGCTGAGAAGTCTGCTGTTAGCCTGATGGGCTTTCCTTTGTAGGTTAGTTGTTGCTTCCATCTTGTAGCTTTTAGAATTTTCTCCTTCATTTTGACTTTGGCCAGGTTGATGAGTGTGTCTTGGAGATGTTCTATTTGCTATGAATTTTCCTGCTGTTTTATGACCATCTTATATCTGGATATCTGAATCTCCAGCAATACCAGGGAAATTTTCCTCAATAATACCCTTGAACAAGTTTTCTGGGCTTTTTGTTTTTTCTTCTTCTCTCTCAAGGATATCTATAATTTTTGTATTGGTTTGTTTTATATAGCCCCATATTACTCTGAATGATTGCTCATTTTTCTTTATTCTTTTTTCTGCATCTTTGACTGACTGGGTTAGTTCAAAAGCCTTGTCTTTAAGCTTTGAAATTCTTTCTTCTTCTTGGTCTAGCCTGCTGTTGAAGCTGTACTCTCAAGTTCCCTAAGTGATGCTTTCATTTCTTTAATTTCTATTATATCCTTTCTTATGTTGTCTATCTCTTTAGTGACTTTTTCATTTTTTTCATTCATGTCCTGAAATATTGTTTTGACTTGTGTTGGCTTTCAACTTTCTCTTCAATTCCTTTCATCTTATTTGCCATCCATATTCTGAATTCCATTTCTGACATTTAGAAGATTTCCTTTTGGTTGGGGTCCGTTGTTGTAGGTGTATTGTGATCCTTTGGGGGTGTCAAACTAGCTTGTTTTTTCATGTTTCCAGAGTTCTTTTGATGGTTTCTTCTCATCTGAAACCTCTTGTCTCAGTTCAGGACAGATAGGTTTGCAGGGCTCCTGTTCTCCTTTGCTGGGAACTCTCCTATTTAATGAGAAGAAGGAGAGGTCCCTAGGTGGCACTTTTGTGTCCTATTCCAGAAGATTGATCTGGTAGCAGGACAGATGCATTGTGATCTTGTAATGTAGCTCTTACGCATTGTCCCTTTCCCCTGTGGTTGTCACAGTACCAACTGGTGCTGGGGGATCTTCATGTGGAGTGGCTGGTCCCTAAGCCACTGTTGAAAGCTTGGGCAGTGGGTTGGGTGACTCCCACTCTACGGAGGCAGATGTTGCAGGAGATTGCATTGCCCGGGTCTCCCTGCAGCAGTGGCAGTGGCTGCTTGGTAAGGCTATTTAGGTGGTGGCCATAGGCATCAGGACTGCAGGTGTTCTCTCCACCCTGGTCTAGATGTAATGGTGATATGTGCCACAGGGTGGGTTGTGGCTGGCTGGTTGTGGCTAGTGGGTCCATGGTGGAGAGCTGGACTGCAGACATGGTGTCGTGTGATGCCACAGGGGCATAGCCCCAGTGCATGGGGCCGGGGGATGTGGTCCGCTGCTGGTGTGCAGCTCCGCAGGGGTGTAGCCTGCTGGCTGGTGCATCCATCAGCAGAGACATGAACCTCCACACAGCGTGCCAGTCCATGGGGGCATGGACTTAGGTGCAGCACAGGGAGCCACAGGTCAATGGGGGTGTGGACCCCCTGTATGCATGGAGCCATGGGGCCACGGCAGCATGGCCTGCTGGTCCCACACAAAACCAAGAAGCCCGCATGGCTTGTGGATCTGTGGGGGTGGTGGCCTGCCATGTGGTGCACAAAGATGGGGGGGGGGGGCCCTACTTGCCTGTTTAACTCCACAAAAGCATGACCTCCACATGGTGAGTAGGGGTGGGGGGTACTTGTTCCACTGGTTGGCAGGTGAGGCTGTGTGGGCTCGGCTGTTCTATGGCTGGGGCTCTCTCCTCACACAGGTCCCGCTGGGGCTGCTACTGTGGTATCCCTCCAGTGGTGTGGCGCCTTCTCCATTCCAATTTCCTGGTGGGATATGGGGCACTTGGCTCCCAGTTGTGGGTGTGCAAAAGCCTCTGCTCTCCCTGCTTCCTCCCTGGCCTGGCAAGGGGCAATGTAGGGGTGGTTTCAGTGAAGCTGATCCCTGTGTAGATCAGGAGCTCATAGTGGCTCCAGCTGTGGCAGCCCAGGAACAGAGGCCAGTAGGTCCCAGCTGAGCCTGCTCTTGAATGCAACTTGACCATACAATCTCCAAGCAGTTTTCTGATCAGAACAGAGGCCTGTGATGGTGGTGGTTGGGGACCCCCATGGCTCCAGTAGCAGTGTCTGCATCAGGAGTATGGGGCCTTGGGATTCTCCCTTCTCCACATGTAGACATCTCCCCTTGATACCTTCTAATCTTGGCGTGTGGATCTCCCCATCCCCCTCACAGAGTGTCTCCTGTCACCTCTCTGATGCTTCCCAATGCTCTCTCCAAGAGGGTCCATCCGTAGGTGGGCATCTACTTGCAACTTTCAATCCTGTCCTTGAGAGTGGTTTGTGTGGGCTGCTTCTACTCCAACATGTTTACCCCCAACCTCTGAACTGTTTTTTGCACTATTTCTCAATACAGAACAACCTACTATGAAAAGAAAGGTTCACTAAAAGAGATTTGGGGAGAGAGGGCAATAATAAGCAATTCAGGAATCAATCTATCAGTATCCTTGGTCTGATTTAATCCAAAGGTAAATTGTGAGCATCTGTAGGAAAACTGCATATTCCCTCGGTAATATTCCATAAATATTGTTTTGTTCAACTGAGCTTTGAAAAATATTAAACAATGATGTATTTTATTTTTTTCTCCTTGACTAGTACTTGGAGTACTACTTTTCTGGTTGCCAGTTAGTCAAGTGCAGACATGTTGTAGCTCGAGGGCTGTAGAAAACGGTTGTGCATTATAAGATTGACTTCTTATGGAAATTAAATCCCTAACAAGGGTAAGTTTCTGAACAGAGATTACCCCATTTCTACTAGGCGGTGTGCCAAGTAGAGAAGAGAAATAAAGATAGAGAATTGAGCCTCATTGATTCATAGGTGCTATTAGACCTTAGTTTGATGAGATTGTTCAGTGGAGAGGACAAAAAGTGATATGTGAAGTATGCTTAGAAGAAGCCAGAAGTCATACGGGCACATGAACATCAGACAAAAATAGTGCTTCGGTAGTCAAGGGTGAAAGTATTTCAAGAATGAAGTGGCCTAAAATATAAAATGTCAAAGAAAACCAGATAGGATTAAACTGAAGATTAGCCATAATTTAGGCAATTAGGATGTTACTACTGACATTGTTTTAGACGGGTAAAGACATGTTGAAGTGCATTTAACACTACATGAGATATTAGAAAGTTCCTAGTCTTCAAAGAATGTTTACTGAGAGAAAGGAGGAGAATTTGTTTGATGATGATCTAGGGTTGATTTAGGACTAAATAGCAGATAATGTAGCCTTAAGAGGGGATAATCTTATGAAGTTACAAAAGGCAGAGAAAATACTTGATGATGGAGCAAGTCCTGCAGAGGTGAAGGACGATGAAATCAAGATCACAAGTGAAAGAGCTAGCCTTGGAAAAGAGAAGGCATACCTCTTGTTTAAATTTGAAGGTAGAGAAGAATGGCTGAATATAAAGGTAGGTATGGAAGCAGAGGGGAAGATTTTGAAAGATTACCCTATAAAATCAACTTTTAAATGAAGGCAATTATAGTGAGAATAAAATAAAGATTTGCAGATAGTGCTCAAAATTTTGAATAACCACTTTGAGAAAAGGGATTTGGGGCTGATTAGAGTCAAGAAATAGAATTCTAAACAGATTATGGGCTAATTTTAAAAAACCAAACATATATTAGTAATGATGCTAAGATGCAAGGCTTTCTGATTCTCTTGGCAGCCTAAGAGATTTGGAGTGGAGGAAGGAAATAGTTAGATTTTTATAGATATGGGATTATTATGATAGTTGTAGGAGAAAGACAAATAGACCAAGAACTTATAATTGAACTGGAGAAACAAGGTTCTTTGGATAATCTGAATGAAACTGCAGGTTTTGGGATGCCAAACTAAAGGTTGATTCAGAGAACCTTTAGGGCTTAGGATATTCCTTCCAGTTTTTCTGTATAAATTTATTTCTGTCAAAATTTGCATCAGGACTAAGTAGAATGATTTTATCTCAATTATTTTAACTCTAAGTATTTGTTTGCTATAAATACAGGCCAAAGGAAGTGGAAAAATTTCAAGCTCAAAATGACGTTCATAACTTTTGCTATTCTATGTACATGGTTGATATAAAGTAATGAGGCAGGGAGGAACTCCACTGTATAAATATTCACAATACAGTTGTAAAGCTTAATGAAATTATGATGAAACCTTATTAGAAAGTGCAGAGTCTGAATCCTAATCTCCACCACCAAGAACGATAAAAATACAAGAGCCAAAGTTAAAGTTACTCTTGGTTAAAGATAATAATGATATTGATGTAGTTTGTTTTTTCACAGTAGATTCTCTTTTTACTCAGAGAGGCAGAGATGAAGTGATGAGATAAGATGAAAATTTAATATATTCAGCTTATTTTAGCCTTGTATGTGGCCTAAACTATGCTGGAAATTTTATTTTCTAGCTTTAGCCATTCCTTTATGTTTAATCAATGATATGTATAAATAAATTACTCCAATGAATTACTCCAAATAGGCCAATATTATTATTAGTTAGAAAAATTGTCCATCAATTTACTTTACTTCTTGGTTATGTCAAATTTATTCTGAAATATTTTTATGTTACCATCATAGTTCGCAAATTCTGTCCTTGAAAAGCTAATATTTGAGAGTTTGGATTTTTGACCTCTGGAACTGTTGTAAGGACTGAAGTTCAGTCTTGAGTTGATAAGGATAGGCTTTGGGCTTTTAAATGTTCATCTTTATTAATTTCATCCTAAATGTGCACATGAGGTCTTCTGGATAGAAGACAGATTATTATTATTTGCTTAAGAAGCAAATAATGACTGTGTAATATTCTGTATACTCTGATTCTTACTCCTGGGCAATGTGATGAAACCTAGGTATAATGTCCTCTAAAGGCAAACTTCAAAGTTTAACATAGGATAAAAATGGATTTTCTCTGCTTATATACAGGAGAAAGAGGCAACTGCTTCCTCCTACCCTTCAAAAATAAGGGAGAAAAATCTTTGCTTCTCAGACATGGATGGGAAGGATCCTATGTTCTCAGTCTAATCTTTTGGAATGTAAATACATATTTCCAAGGCCCTGGATTTTATGATCTAAAGATATCTCCAAGTTTCCAGGCATCATATTCCCTTGAAATGTAAACTCATACCTCCAGAATTAGGTCAATCTCTCTGGAGTTATTTTATCACCTATATAGTTGTAAATTAACTTCCCCAAGTTTTGCAGTTACCTCAGAATCCCTGTGTTTCAGCCAAATGCATTTAAAAGGTCTTGACTCCCCAGAAACACAAAAATATTTTCTTTTTCCCCACAATAAGTTATCTAGGGCTATCTTGGAAAGAAGTGATAGGAAAATTGGAGAATCAAGTAATAAGCAATATGCAGATGCCAATGTCTCTTAGCCAAGATGTAGGCTGGAGTAACTACTTGACATACGACATGTTTAGAACAGGCCCCTAGGGAAGTCCAAGGACAAATTCAAAGCAAAAGTCTTTAAGTGAAAGGAGGTTAGCAACAGGTATAGAAACTCATGAGGGAAGCTTTGATTCAGGGTGCAGAAAGATTTTTTGAAAATGTCTACAGTTGGAAGAAGTACTATCAAAAAACAAAGAGAAATAGAATAATGTTCCATGATATATGCAAACCCACCCCCAAGGGCTGAGGGAGCTGAGAGGCTGAAGAAAGAAGCTGATAAATCCAGTTTCTCAGAAAGAAATATTTACTAGAAACTTACAAATAGAAGTGATGTCTTGGGTGGCCATGAGAGGGTGGACCCCCACACCTGCCCTCCAGAAAGTATCCTTTGTATCGCAAGCTTTTAGGGTACAGATATGTTTTAGATTATCCTACCAAAACTCATGACCACCGAGGAGGTTAGATAAGCATTTTTATGAGGGGTTATCTACGCTACAGGCATTGTTTAAAGACCTTGTTGGAGAACACCTTGATATGCAGGAGTCAAACATCAGCCATTATGGCAGTTTTGCTTCAAGACAGCATCATTCTTGCCGTGCAACAGGCTGTTTTCCTACACATAAGGACTTGGTTCTTTATGTTATGAAACTTCTAAATTATATACCTAGATAGGGGTCATGTTTTTATTTATTCTTTTAGGACTTGCATACCTCTTCCTTTTGAAGACTCGTGTCTCCCTTCAGTATTGGAAAATTTTCTTTTATTATGTCTTTGATAATTTCTTTCCTTCTATATTTTCTATTACCATTTTTTAAAATGCCCACTAATTAGGTGCTAGATTTATTGGATTGATCCTCTGGCTTCTCTTATATTTTCTGTATTTTTTCTTTTTGCATTTTGTTCTGTATTCTGGATAATTTCCTAGACTGTTTCTATCTTTCTAATTTTTTAATCTTTGCAAATATATATTTAAGTTCTAAAAATTTACTATTATTCTATTTGTCATAGCTTTTAATTTTTATTTTATGAATAGAATATCTTCACACATATCTGAAGGTAATATTCAGAATATTTAATTTTTTATTATCTTTTAAATTATCTGTTTCCGTCAAAGTTATTTCTTTCTTGTTTTTCCTATGAGAAAGATAAGTAGCTCAGAGCCGTCTGAAGAATATGAAATATGCCAAATTTATCAGTCTCAGAGAGACATGAAAATGTCACACAACCCCTATCCCACACCAATGCCTGAGGGCAAATGTTTAAAAGCATTTTGTTCTTTCCTTCCTTATAGTTTCCAGACTACCTGATAAATTATCTAAAATGCTATCGCAAGATGCACAATATGACCCTCACCAGTTATCTTCATGTTTTAGGAATTAGTGATACAAAGAACGAAATATAGACACTAGCTTATGCTCAACTTAGGAACCGCCTCTTCCTTCTTTTTCCTTTGAAAACCCATTTGTAACTGCTGCTAATCGAAGCATGTACTCCGGGGAACTTGAATCTGTGACATCTCCCAGGTTGCAGTCCTCAAATTTGGCCCAAACAAACCTTCTGCTTTTATTAATTTTGCCTCAGTTTTTTCTTTAGGTTGATACCTGTTTGACTATGCTTTCATATTAAAGTTTTTTTTCAAATGTCATAGGACCTATGGTTATCAGTTTTTAGGACATGGCACATAAAATATAGCAGGCATAATATGATTGCTTATATTAGTAAAATTAATGAAATCACAACATTTAATATAACTGAACTTCTGTGACATCTAGAACTTCTCTATACCATAAGTAGGTGCTTTTATTTCATTTGCACTGTATTCTTTGGAAAAGTAAAGAAACATAATATTATATATGTAATATACTATATTTTGTGTTTCAAATTACATTTGTATTTATATTGCAGAATATGTGGAAGTGTTTTTTTTTCCCTAGAGATGTTAGAATCTGGGAGTTTGTAAAGGAGGAATTGGGCAATTCTTTCACTCATAGTGTTTTGATCCTGACTGGCAAATTAATTATGATACTTTCTTTGTACAGTACACTTGGGGAATTTATTTAGATCTGCTCTCAGAGCTGACTTCTCAAGAGAATACAAGTCAATTATGGTTCGAGCTCTGCTTGTCTCATTAGCTGCTTGAATAATAATATATTTGAATGATGGCCCAGGAGATTAGGATTAGGAAGTACCTGTCTCAGTCCCAGAAGAGCTTCTTAGATAATCCTAAGTGTCCATTATTAGTTCAAACTGTGCTGTAGGACTAACTCAGAGATGTTCTCCTCACTTCCAGAAAAACTGGTGGGGTGTAGCTTAATCTGTTTTTAATATATAAAGATCCAATTGTACTAGACATCTGTAGGTTGGCAAATTACTTTTTAAGTCATCAAAATTGCTTCTAAATCAAAAGAAGATCCAAGTAGTATGTCAGTTTTGCTTATTTTCCATTTATAAAATAAGTAAGTATTGTGTTCTAAAAGAATTGAGTTTTAAAGGTTGTTAAAAAATGACTATTTCTATGTAACCAAAATCATACCCAGTCCAAAATTATTTTATTATTCTCATGGCCAGTTATCTTTTGATGCATGGAGTAGAAATAAGCTGTGGGCCTTCTATAAAATTTTACAAATGATTATGACTCGAGTCATTATTTAATTCAGTTGGTTAAGAGAAATTATTATTTTATAAAGTGTTTCCCAAATACTTGAAAAAAAGAAGGGCTAAGTACAATAAATACAGTATGATTGAAGTCAGAATTCCTAAAGGAAAAACAATCCATATTATAACAATGTAAGCAACAGTCCCAGAGGAAATATGAATGTTCCTTTACAAGTTATATTTTTAAGTATCTGTATATATAAAACTCAGAAACAAAATCAATTAGCCTTTGAATTAATCTTTATAACACAATAGAGAAGGTGAGGTAAAAGAACAAAACCCAGCAGTATTTTCCAGCCCCTAAGCAGAAAGTGTTTCCTGTATGATTAGAGCTACAATTTGATAAAGTATTTAGCTGACCTGAAGCCATCATTTCTTACCTGTCATTACAATTCATTTCTCATCTTATAAAATGGTGATCGTCAATATTTGGGACATTAACACATCTTCTCAGAAACCCCAGAATTTAGAGATAGTATGAATATTTCTCTAATTCTGTCTAAATTCTATATTATCATTAAGTTGTGTGTTAATACAAAATAAGACACTAATACTAGAGAGTCCTGGATTTCTTATAAAGAACTTTTTGCTTACTTTTTGTCTAGAGAATTCATGAATGTTTTATACATGTTCATTCACATTTTCATACATAATATGTGATGTTAACTATATGTTAGATTTTATGAGTCGATAGATTGTTCCATGCATGAGAAATGACTAGATTATAGGTGAGTCAACTTTTCACCATGGCTTCTGTATTGATAGATGAGGATGACCACACAAACACTTACCTGTGGTGACTCCTACTGCTCAGCAAAGAAATTATAGAATTTAGCATGCCTTTTGCAAGTTCACTCACCAACTGGAAACCTAGCTTCAATTAACACATTTCATTTAAGCATAAAGACCTAAACTAACATGGAGGTAGGATTACTTTATAAGGGATTAGCATTATCCTTCTATGATAAAGTATATTTAGGTTACTAAATATGAAATGTCCAATTTCCTTAAGTACCAAGTTTGACAGTTGGTATCTCTGACATTTCACTTTGACACTTCTTGTTTTATTTTTTATTGTGAAGGTACATCCTTAGTCTTTCAAAGACATGTTTTGGCTTGTGATTATCTTTCAAATTTTTTTTAGAGCAATTTTTGTGAAACCATGGATAAGTCAAAAATTTGTGTTATTTTCGAATATGGGTTCCATCTTGGAACCAATGCAGCGCAGACAGGTTGAAATATCAACAAAGTGTTTGGGAAGGATGTGACTAATGGACGCACAGTATGTCAATGGTTTGAGAAGTTCCATTCTGGTGATTTTAATCTTGAAAATGAGTCACATGGGCACCCTGAAACCAAGGTGGATAGTGATGAGATGAAAGCTGTAGTAGAAACAAATCCATCTCAACCTATGTGTGAATTAGCAGCAAGGTTTGAAGTTACTATTCCAACAACATTGGACCATTTCAAACAAACGGGCAAGATAAAGAAGCTGGATAGATGGGTTCCACATCAATTAAATGATTGTCAGAAGAGAAATCATCTCGAAGCTTGCCTTTCTTTGCTGTCATGAGATAAAAGCGAACAATTTGTACACTATATTGTTATGAGTGATGAAAAATGGATTGTTTTTGACAATGGCAAGCATTCAGCACAATGGTGGATAAAGAAGAAGTGCCAAAACAGTCCGAAACTGAATATTCATCCAAAAAAGCTAATGGTGTCTATCTGGTGGTCCAGTGCTGGTATTATCAACTACAGCTTCATGAAACCTGGTCAGTTGATCACAGAAGATGTCTACTGCAACAAATTGGACGGAATGATGAGGATGCTTGTGATTAAGCAGCCGAGATTGGTCAATAGAGACAGGCCAATCCTCTTGCAAGACAACGCTCAACCACATGTTGCACGAACAACGCTGCTCAAGCTGGACTGGGAAACTCTCTGTCCTTCACCGTATTCATCAGACCTTGCACCAACTGACTACCACTTCTTCCAGGCTTTGGAGCACTTCTTGCAAGGGGAAATATTCAATTCTCAACAAGCTGTGGAAAACGCCTTTCGTGATTTCATCACCACTCGTTCTATAGGCTTCTTCGCTGCTGGCATAGACGAGCTACCGTTAAGATGACAAAACTGTGTCAATAGTGTAGGTGCATACTTTGACTAATTGTACTGCTTCCTGTTTGAGATATAATAAACTACACGTTTGATTAGAAATCAGACATTTCATATTTAATGACCTAATATTTAACTCATTTTAGTGGATAGTATTTGCAAAGAAATTGAGCTTATTGCAATCATTATTTTAGAATGAAAAAACTTTCTCTATGAATGTTTTAAGTAGATCCCTAATGGTAAACATTCCAGCATAACAGATAGCCCCCTCCTCCAATCTGTTCTTTTCATAGTTTGAAAACAAATATTTTGGTCTATGTAGGTGAATGGTTTGTTGCTGTTGTTGTTCTTGTTTTTGTTTTTTTTTTGTAAGCACAGAGTTTCAGGAAAATGTAGGTGAATTTTTTCTCATGCTAATATAAGGATGTAACTGTTCTCATTAAATAAAGGAGCATGCTGCATGTATTATTATTCTTAGACTTCTCACTTGAGTACTCTGAAAGCATGCTGCCTGTTCTTCAAAATACAATGACAGTTCTCTCTAATTGGACTTGGCAGTTGCTATGGACTGAATTGTGTCCACCACAAAATTCATGTTGAAGCCCTAACCCCCAATATGTCTCTATCTAGACATAGGGTCTTTAGGAGGTAATTAAAGTTACATGAGATTATAAGGGTAGGGCCCTAATCCAATAGAACTGTGCCTTATAAGAAGAGGTAGATCTCAATGTCTCTCTCTCTCTCTCTCTCTCTCTCTCTTTCTGCTATGTGTGGACACATCAAAAAGTTGGCCATCTGCAAGCCAAGAAGAGAGTCTTCATCAGAAAATGAACTCTACTAGACCTCGATTTGGACTTTTCAGGCTCCAGAACTGTGACAAAATAAATTTTTGTTGCTTGACCCACCCCATCTACGGTATTTTGTATGGCAGCCTGAGCTAATACAGCAGTTAATAATTAGTGTGCTTTGATAGAAGGTCTGCTGGCACATTTAATAAGCTGTATCACATATTTTAAAACAAACTGATTAATTATGAATTATCATTAATTGGACAATAGCCACAGTGAAAAATCAATACTTTTTCTTACAATTATAGGATGAAAAATATCTTTCATAATGTCACTCCTGTATTTAATAAAAGTTCTAAAACACTATGCTTATTACATGTATGTCTATAAGAATCTTATAATATTTATAACAGTAGTTGAATAACTATATAATAACAAAGATACATTAAATTCATTATCTACTATGTTCTAGGAGACATAATTATATTATTTAAACTTAATAGTATGAAGTAGATACTGTTATTTTACTCATTTCACAGATGATGAAATAGACCACAGATATGCAAACACAGGGATTTCATCAGATGATCTTAATGTCTCATTAAACCACAGCATCCAATGCTACATCTTCACTATAGAGAAATATCTGCAACATAGACCATGGGCTGCTACCTGTGGGACAAGGCTTCCTTGTAGATAACATGCCAGTTTTCTCTCTCTTGTCTCCCTTTTTGAAGATGGTGTTTAGACTATTTTTTTCTCATAAACACATTTTTTTTTTTTACTTCAGACAGAAAAAAAAAAAGCCTAGATGAGAGTTTCCAGTTTTGCATCTTTGAGTTTATACTGAGGATTAGTTTGATTAAATTTGAGGTGTTCCCAGACAAACAATTAAGATGTCTCTTAAAAAGGGCTAAACTTATTCCTTACATATTGAGCCCTTCTAATTTATTCTCTGAGAATAATTATAATTTCAATTTTTAAAAGGTCTTGCTCGTATCTCTACTTATAGAGAAAAAGTACAGAGAGGAGAGAGAGAGAGCAAGTGAGTGAGCAAGCAAGCCATCTCTCTCTCTGCATCCCAGGAAATTTCCAAAGTAAATCAAGTATGTCTTTCCTTTTCTTGCATTCTATGTTTTGCAGTGTATCCAGGCCCAATAAAAGTTTCTCAACATTTTTGAAAGCCACCAAATAAGTGCATCAATAATCCATAGAAATCCTTTTCAGGGTAATGTTCTATCTCTCCAGCTTCTCCTAGACCTCTGAAATAAAGGGTGGTGGGAGAAGGCGGGGAGGCATGTCCCAGAGAATCCTCCCATGGACCTAAGAAAAAAGGAAGAGAATGAACATGCTAGCAGTTACATTAACAGCAAGCAAATATATGCACTTTCCTGTGTTTCCCTCCATGAATGTCTATTGAGAGGGTCAGTACCACCTGGCCCCTTGTTATCCAGACATCAGTTTTCTAGCCAAGCAGGCTGTTATCAAATTTTCCCCAAGGCCAACATTTATTATGTCACACAACAGGTATTAAACAAACATTAACAAACACAAGTTCATCATGTAAAGAAATGAGTGTATGACATCCAATAACAATATTTTAAGTGTAACATCTGCATCAAGGGTATAATTTTCTCTATGAGAAATAACCTGTTGTTCTTAGGGGTTGGTTGAGGACTTGTGGTCAGTTAAGCATTCCTTGAAAGTATAGGAAGTCTATTTAGAGAGTCAAACAAGTGGCTATAGGGACAGCTGAGTCAGAGGAGGCTTCCCAAGTCTCTGATTTGTGGTGTTGAATTTATCCATATGCCTAACACAGGGCCATTATTGTTGTGACCATCATAAAACAATTTATGAAATAAATTAAAATAGGGGAAAAATATGTAAAATGGAGGTAAATTAATAAATGGAAAACAGTTAAGGAGGGATTAAAAATGAGAAAAAATAAAATAGTTCAAAATAAATCAGTCTCTTTTAAAAGAAGTGCTATGTGATTTAAAAAATGAAAAAATGGAAATCAGAAACATTAAAATTTGGGAGTAAGAAATGAGAGATAAAAATTATATATAAGTTAAAAGAGATAAAATGCTAAAAGGTAAAAAGTTTATAACATATAAAATGTATATAAAATATGTTTCACAAAATGTTATGAACATATAAGCAAGTAGGATTATACAGTGACAGTAAGGATTGAGGATTAAAAAGCACTGAGTGTGGATTTCAATACAAAACTATGAAAATAAACAAGACCAGGAAAAACAAACGTAACAATGATTAGACATCTAGTTAGTAAAATTTAGAAGTTATAAAAAGCCTTTAAAATATTATAAATCAAAATAAGATAAAACTAAAACAAATCAGTATATTAATTTGGATATTACTAAGACGTGTGAGATTTTGACGATGTTCTGACATGGACCAGCAAAGTCAGTGGCATGAGCTTAGTATGGCAATCAAAAAATTCTTCGCAGGAGAAATTACTAATTCCATGAAAGAAGAAACTAGTCTCCACCTATCAGAATGCACTTATCTGTCTATATTTTAGAGGTTAATATTTTGAACAACATAGAAAAAAATTCTAAACTGTTTCTGCTAGGTGGAAGAAAAAACAACATTTTTATTTTAGAATAAGTAGAAGTACATATGGATGATTATCCATGTCGAGACCATCTATCTTAGTTTGGACATATTTTTTTTTCTGTGCGATTCTGTCTTGAAACCCAGGAATAATCTTCAAGAATGAGAATAATGAATATAGTGAGACAAACAGATGAGCATTTTTACCATGGCCTTTTAAGTTCTATTTGTTCCTGATACCGGTGTGATGTCCTTTTCAGGATAAAAAATAAATAGATCAGCTCGGTAATTTCTGACTTCCATATTTAGTCTTCCTTTTATTTTGAGTTCAGCGGTAGACAATGATGTGGCAAACAGCCTTGAGAAGGTAGGATAATGAGTCTGCATGAGCTATTAATACCTACATTAGTTTCTCCCTACAAGAAAGTCAAACTCAAAGAGACAGCAAGGGGAACAGTACATGGAGTCACAGGTGAAGAGGCTCTGTCTGGGCTATAGTGAAGGGCACAGAATGAGCAGATGTCTGGAGGATGAGATGTGTAGATCTATGAACTGGTAATTGGGAAACTTCAATATTAATCTATAGAAGATAAAGATTATAGATTAAAATGCCTGTTTTACACTAGTTGTTCTCTCAAGGACCTCTCCCCTAGAGAGACATCAGTAGGGGACAGAGTTTAGTTTTGTCTTCATTCCTGTTTTTCACTAGCTCAGGTCTGTTTATAGCATCATCCCCTCCCCTGCCTTTATGCTCTTTCTCATTGTCCAAAGCCTCCACTGAATCAGATCCACTGAATCTGATGTCAACTGGATTTAAAAGGAAAGCATGATCATGTTAGAGCATGCTAACTGATACCAGATGTATGAAAAGCTGATAACCCTATCTACTTCTAAACACTTTGAGAAAAATTTCCATTTTAAAATATCACACTTTAACCCTAATAAATACTCAGTTGATGATAATTCAGTCACTATGAGAAAGAGAAAAAAAGAGAAGAAAATATCAGAGATTGTGAGAAAATTAGGGGGGAGAAGGGGTATATTTAATGACTTCTAAGGTACAGAATATATGAGTGGTTATGTACTTTATCTTCCAGTTCTATTCTTGAATGCTGGTATTAACTTTTTAGTGCCTGGTCAAATATTTTCTGTGATTTTTCCCACTTTTGTGTGTACTGATTAATGTAATGTTTTAGGTACTAGATTCATCTTGGTTACTTCCTTGATGAAAGTTTTAGTGCTTATTGGCAACACAAATTATGAGAATAATCCTCATCTTGCTCAAGTTTCTTGCCACGTCATAATAATTGAGTTTCTTCTCATTAGAGTATTGAGTTTTTGTTTTTGGTAGAACAAGTTCTATTTTGTTAATAAGACAGCTATAAAAAGAGGTGAAATGACCTCTGAGTGATAGATGAAACAAACAAACAAAAACCAGCAACAGAACTATCAGCATAGTGACAAAGATACATGCTTATGTATTTTCTATTGACTGAAGGTTATGTGTAGACATTTAATATACATATTTATCCCCAGTCTTTTCCATAACCTTGAACATCCCCCACTAAGTAATGAAGAAAATATATTATGCAGGAGAGGTGAGATATGAAACCATGTTTTCTGCTGGTATCTTTTGTTCCCCAAATTAGTCTTTTCCTGGAAACTGCGGCTTTTGATTTCAAGATTGTTCTTTCTTAAGCACCAAAGGAGGCAAGAAAAGCTTCATCTTTCTCTGATGCACCCCTTTTAATAAGAGGATTTGTTCTGTAAAATTTGGATTCAGTCAAAAGGCTGCAGTCAAGGATCCAGAAGGCCACATGTGGCCCCAAGGCCACAGGTTCCCCACCCTGCCAGAGTGTCAAGTCCAAGAAAATTGACACAATATTGGGAAGTTACCACATTTGAATTTGAAGTGTGTCTGGGGAAAGATGCTCTCTAAAGGAGATGCAAGACTGGGCAAATAGGTGGCAAAGTAGTCTGAAGAGAATCCTAGAAGCAACAGAGCTCTAACTTCAAAGTGAAAAATACACAGTTTTTACTTTACAAGCCTACCTGTTCCCTTCCTGTTTTTATGAATGCATCAAAGAAAATAAAATATATTACCTAGGAACCCCTGTAGACTTGGGCCTGAATTCTATCTCTGCTTCTTACTTGAATGTGACTTTAGACAAGTTTTTTTTTAAACTCTCTATGCTTTTATTTCCTAATATATAAAAATAGGTTTAAGTATGTATACTCTGATTAGTTTATATAGTCCTTGGATGACTCAAATAAGATAATAGCTGTAAAAGTTCTTTATACTATTAACTTATTTAAGTCCAAGGTTATCATTCCTTCATAGCATTTCTCTCAAGAAACAAATACTAATAGCAATACTATTTAAATTATTAAATATTCATATCTGCTAATATGTTTATTTATGTCTATAAGAACTGCCAACTCAAGCGAACAATAATATGTATAAGAATATTCATTTTAGTAATATTTCAATAAATAAACTGTTTTACTGAATATGTGGTAGACTAATATGTGGATATTCAGTAATGATAATTGCTTTTGTACTAAACAGGGAATATTTTACAAATATAATTTATAAAAATAGTTTGCAGAAAAGTGTATGCTATTGTTACAGACTGAATATTTGTGCACCCCCCAAACTTATATGTTGAAGCCCTAACCTCGAAAGTGATTGTATAATATTTGAAGATGGGGCCTTTGACAGGTAATTAGAGGAAGTCATGAGGGTAGGACTCCCATGATCCATTAGTGCCCTTATAAGAAGAGACACCAGAGAGCTTGCTCTCTTTCTCTCTGTGCACTCACAAAGAAATCACTTGAGCACACAGTAAGATGGCAGCTGCCTACAAGCCAAAAGAAGCCTCAGAATGAAATCTACCTTTTTGCACCTTGATTTTCGCCTTCCCAGGCTCCAGAACTGTGAGAAGTAAATTTCTGTTGCCTAAAGTATGATGTTATGGCAGCCCAAGCTGACTAAGACACTTACATAAACCTATTTTGTTAAAAATCCTAATATGTATATATTAAGAGAAGAAAATGGAAGAATAGAAACCAAACACCTAATAGTCATTAGTACTAGAATTTAAGAATTCAGCTCTCTTAACTTTTTACTCTATAAATTTTTATGTCATATTAATGTTTTCTAAAGTGCATATAATACCATTCTGAGTTGGAAAAAAAGAGAAAAAAGATATTTAAGAAGGAAATCAGAATTAAAATTTTAGAAAGAACACTTGAGTTTAGGGTCAAAAAGACTGATATTAATCTTGATCATTTTACTTAAATACCACATACCTTAGGCAAGTTAGTAAAGCTTCTTAAACCTCAGTCCCTTCATTAGTAAATTATATTAATATATAACAACATTTGCCCCACCCAATTTTTGGGAATTTTGTGGGGGAAACTGAGATAAAGCATAAGAAAGCTTTTAGAAACCATAAAAGTACTTTTCATATGTGCAGTGTGTCTTAAATAAGTTAGTCATTAAATATGTTAAGAAAACATATTTCTGAATAAAAAAGAGAAAAAAATCTTTAGACATGAGAAGTTTAAGAAATAGATAGCAATACACAAAGATGCTTTAAAAAATGCTATTCGCCCATATGAAAGGGTGTAAAAATTGAAACTGGGAACATGTCTGGGAACAAAGAGGACTATCCTATTATTCTGAGATGTCACAACATATTTCCAATGATAAGGCTATCCTTTCCTTTTTTTTTAAAAAAAAGCATTATTCAGATATTCTCTCTCTGCTAAGCTTATCTTTTATTCTATTTTCCAATTTCTCTACATTTATATCTTTGAATGTGTATTTCCGAAAATTGAGAGTGTTAACATCCTTAGCTCTGATCATACTACATTAATCAAGATCTATGGTTCCTCATCACTTTCCATAGTTCAATAAGATCTATTGACAAAAAACAATACTCTGAATTTTCCTGTGAAAAATAATATGTGCCATTAAAAGTGAACAACCGATTTCTGTCCGCTATCTTGATTCATGTAGGATTAACTTTAGCAGTGACTGGAGTAAGATATTAAAAACAAGCTAAGTTTGACATTGAGCAGCTTCATTGTGTATTTGACAGATCATTCACTTTGAAAAAAGTAGTCCCATTTTCCTGTCACTTACCTTCATTTTATTGTGGGAGTAAAAAGCTTGGTGAAACAAAGGTCATATATGGTATTAAATTTAAAAAACTGACATTGCTTTTTTAGAGGACAAGTTTTCCATGGAATAACTGGTGCCCACAGATAAAAATAAGTTTGTCCTTGGTATCATATTTACCTCAACAAATAGATACATCACCTTGTTAGAAGACATATGGATACTCTGTCATGTGTAGATGATCATAGACATCCAAAACTTCATATTTTCCATTTTCAAATTAGAGGGATAGAAAGTTTCCAGTAAAGAAAATTTCAAGGTTACAGGCTTTGAATTGTCCACGCAGATTAAAAAAGAGGTATTCACTGTCTCCACGTTAAGTATAAAATCAATCTGGCATTCTAAGAAATTTTTTTAGTCTGTACTTTTTAAGAAAGAAGTAAATAAAGGTAGAATTCCCTCTCTAGGTTCTCTCTATGTTCAGAGAAGGCCAGATTAATTAGATAAGAAGTAAATATTTACGTAAAACACAGGAAGATGTGAAAGTCAAAGTCAAGCATTTAGAAATGAAAATGAGGTTAATCCAAAGAAGTTACACTTTCAAAATAAAAATGCTTTATTTTAAGGAAAAACAATTTTTTAAAAGTTTATTTGGATGCTCTTGGTGATTTATTTATTTGTTTAGTTTTATTTTGTTAACTTCATTGAGATGTAATTCACACACAATATAATTCACTCATTTAAACTGTGCAGTTCAGTATTTTTTTGCATATTCCTTCCTGCTTGTGGAACCATCCTCACGATCTAATCTTAGAACATCTTCTTCCTCCCCTAAAAGAAACTCTGCACTTATTAGCAGTCAATTAGCATTATTACCCACCCCTACCCTTCAACCCTGATCATTGTTAATCTGCATTGTATCTCCATGGATTTCCTATTCTGGATATTTTATATATGTGGAATCATACAATATGTGGCCTTTTGTGATTGTCTTCTTTACTTACTATAATACTTTCAAGGTTTATACATTGTAAGGAAAGGTTGTTCCATGTACCAGTAGTTAATTTTTTTAATGCTAAATAATAGTCCATTGTATGGATAGACCATATTTTATTTATCCATTCATCAGTTGGTAGACATTTGTGTTGTTTCTACTTTTTGGCTATTATGAATAATGCTGCTATGAACATCTATGCACAAGTTTTTGTGTGGCCATATGTTTTCTCTTCTCTTGGGTATATAAATAGGTATGGAATTTCTGGGTCATATGGTAATTCTATGTTTAATTCCTGAGGACTGCCAAACCATTTTCCATACTGGCTACACCATTTTACATTCCAACTAGTAGGGTATAAGGGTTCCATTTTCTCTACTTCCTCACTAACACTTGTTATTGTCTGTGTTGTTGATTATATAATAGCTACTCTAGTGAAGTGTTATCTCATGGTGGTTTTGATTTTCATTTCTGTAATGACTAATGATGTTGAGCATTTTTTCATGTGCTTATTGATCATTTGTATATCCTCAGAGAAATATATATCCAAATCCTTTTCCCATTTTAAAATTGGGTTGTCTTTTTATTATTAAGTGTTCTTTATATACTCTGGATACAAGTCCCTTAACAGATAAGTGATTTGCAAATATTTTCTCCCATTCTGTAAGTAAGTTGTCTTTTGACTTTCTTGATAGTATTCTTTGATACACAAACTTTTAAAATTTTAATGTAGTCTAATTTATCTATTTTTTTTGTTATGTTTGCTTTTGGTGTCATTTCTAGCCCAAAGTCGTAAAGATTACTTCTATGTTTTATTCTAAGAATTTAGTAGTTTTAGCTTTTAAATTTGGTTCTATAATTCATTTTGAGTTAATTTTTATGTATTGTCTGAGGTAGGGGTCTGCCTTCATTCTTTTGCATGTGGATATCCATTTGTCTTGTTAGCACTTTGAGTAATTAAAAATGTAAAAGACTTTATCAGTACTCTTAATAATTTCTTTGTTCCTTAAAACCACCCAGCCATGCTGTTGTTATCCTTTATTTTAAATTGTTCATACATCTTATTTGTCACTGAGAGTTTGTTATTCAAAGTTAAATAACATATCATTTGGCTGTTGCAAAATAAAAGAAAAAACCTTTTTACTTCATGAAGAATGTATGCAGATATAAACAGAATAGTAAGGTGTCATAAAATGTCTATGTCAGGACAAATAAACATATTCAGCTATATATATTTCCATGGTAAGCAACAAATATAATCAAAATCTAATGTAATTATTTATAAATTTTATGCTTGAGAATAAGGTCATTAATAAGCCAGTGTATGTTTTGGAATGGATTGCTTCCTTTATAATTAGCATGTGATGCATTTATCTTATGGTAAAGACTAATCCACCTTTAAAGTTACAAAAAACCCAATCCAAATCGATGTAGGTAAAAATTGAGTGTATTCATATTGGTGAAAGGTCGATGGGTAGGTCTTGCCTCAGATACAATTGAATCCATAAAAAACAATACTCTTCATTTCTTTAGATCTTACTTTTCTTTTCTCTCAGTTCTGTTCTCTATGTAAGGTTAACTTCCAGGCTGGCAAAAAAAGCTACCATCAGCTATAAGTTATGTGTCAGTGTACCTAATCCATTTGATAAATAAACATTATTTTTATTAACATTTTAAACAAAATTTCTGTGCTTGACTATGTCTTAAATTGGGTTCTGTACTCAGTCCTGAACCAATTCCTAAAGCTAGAAAGATTTGGTGACCTTATTGGATGGGATTGAGTCACACATTGACTCTTGGAATCAGGTGTAGAGTCTATTGTATCCAATGCTCATGTGATGGTTAATTTTCTGTATCAACATGGTTAAGCTATGGTGCCCAGTTATTTGGTCAAATGCCAGTCTAGATGTTTCTGTGAGGTATTTTTGAGATGTGATTACATTTAAATCAGTAGACTTTGAGTAAAGCAGGCTGGCCTTCATAATGTGAATGGATCTCATCCAATCGGCTAAAGGCTTTAAGAACAAAGACTGAGGTTGCCCAAACAGAGAGGAATTCTGCCTCTACAATGTAACATAGAAATTTTGTATGAGTTTCCAGCCTTTGGACTCAAGACTGCAACATCAACTCTCAGAATTTTTAGCCTGCCAGCTTGCTCTGAAGATTTTGGACTTGCCATCCCCCACAATCATGTGAACCAATTCCTTAAAATAAATCTCTCTCTCTATCTATATATATACATCCTATTGGTCTGTTTCTCTGGAGAATCCTGTCTAATACAGTACATGACTGAAGATTAGGGGAGATGCAGTTTCACACAAAATATCAAGACTCTAATAAGAAGAAAAGGAATGGACTATATGTTGGATGGTAGTAAATCAATGTCTATACTACTAAAAATTTGCTAATGTTTAATCTAATATACAGTTTATTTTGAAAGTTTCATTGGTAATGCCACTTTCTGTGTTAATGAACAAAAGGAATAACACAGAGCTTTAAAGGGTAAAGGGGAACCCTGATGGGTGTGCTATGTTTTCTTTCTCTGTACTATTAAGATATTAGCATCTATTAATTATTTTCCATCATGGAAATTTGGGAAGAAACACAATCAGGCATTATACCATACAGAACCAATAAGTTTTAATGTATAAAATGATTATGGTGTATGTCAGTTCTATGAGTTTGGGTATAAGCACTCCATATAGATTGCCCGGAGCAGGCAGTCTGGAGTGGAAGGTAGAGAAGCATACATAGAAAAGTAAAGAGAAGTCAAGCACTTCTCTAATACCAATCTTACAAAGTTTTCATTTATTTTATAGAGGAACAGATTCCAAAGGAATCCCATGATTTGAATTTATTAGATATTGCAATGATTATTCTCTAAAAATTACTGGAAGCTTTTCTAAGACAGCATATCTATGCATACATAAACACACACACACACACACACACACGCACACACACACTTGGTCTGAGTCTAAAGGAATTCTGGCAAGTGCTAGGTAGACATGTTCAGAAACATTTCTAAAAGATACCAAGGCATATAGAAATATCATATGGATAGTAAAGTACAGTATGTAAACCTATGTAAATTACAATGTAACTATCAATAAATTGTATTAAAGATATGTAAGACATGATGACATCTCTTACAGGCATAAAAGTCTTGTTGAGACTGAGAACAGAGACATTATTTTAATTAGAATGCTTTACTCTGCAAGTAGCAAAGCATCCAAATCACTTTTGGTTAAATAAAAAAGAAATACATTGCAATGTCAAATACTGAGGTAGGGAGGATGAGGATGACTTGATCAACTAGCCCTGGCTCTCTTTCACTTGGTTCTCTTGGCTCTGTTCTTAGGTGGTAGTGGTATGGGCCTCATATCCATGGATTGTAATTTTTAGAAGAAGAAGAACCTAACAATTCCAAGGTTTAGCATTCCAAGTCAGAGTCTTGAATAGTGCCTGTCCTTGGACCTAAAAACAATCTCTCACACCACAGGGTTGCTATACAATGAAATAGGAGAATAGGTTATTAAGAAAAAAAAAGCCTCAATTTTCTCAATAAATATAAAAACATAAATCATGTGTGCCAAATTTGAGAAAGAAAACAGAATTATTGTTACAATGACTCAGAGGAAATAATAATTAACAGGGTTATAATTAATTGGGAAGCCTTAATAGAGAATATAGGACTTGTGTGAGGCTGTCACAGCAAAGGAAAGAGTTAGGAAAGTAGAAGGAAAAAAAAGTAGAGATTAATCCTGAAAAAAGAATAGAATGAGCAAAGACACAGAGAAAGCCTTGCGTAGGTGTATTTAAGAGCCAATGAATAGACCAGACTGACTATGCTGAATATCATGTGTAGAGAGTTTGGTAGGACCCAGATTACAGAGGTTTCAGCTACTAGCCTAAGGCTGCAGTCCGCAACCCCCGGGCCTTGGACTGCTACTGGTCTGTGGCCTGTTAGGAACTGGGTTGTACAGCAGGAGGTGAGTGGAGGGTGAGCAAGAAAAGGTTCATCTTTATTTACAGCCACTCCCCATTGCTCACATCACTGCCTGAGCTCTGCCTCCTGTCAGATCAGCTGTGGCATTAGATTCTCATAGGAGCAGGAACCTTACTGTAAACTATGCATGCGAGGGATCTAGGTTGTCTGCTCCTTGTGAGAATCTAATGCCTGATGATCTGAGGTGGAGCTGAGGGTGGTGATGCTAGCGCTTGGGAGTGGCTGCAAATACAGATTATCATTAGCAGAGAGGTTTGACTGCACAATAAATGTAATGCGCTTGAATCATCGAAAACCATCCCCCCCCAAGTCTGTGGAAAAATTGCCTTCCATAAACCGTTCCCTGGTGCCAAAAAGGTTGGGGACCACTGGTCTAAGGGATTTGTAATCATCCTGTTGACAGCATATTATACAACTGCACAGAAAATTCAACTGATGTGTACAAGGCCTAAATTATCGTTTGCTACTGACTAGCTTTGCAACCTCTTGTAAACCACGTAAATTGTCTAGGTCTAAGTTTCCTCATTAATACAATGAGCAGGTTGGAATACATGATTCCTAACTTACTTTCCAAACTTTATATCCTTTTGACTCTATAAAACTCTGAAATACCATCAATGTGAAAGTTTTAAAGCAAGAGGTGAATATAGAGAGCGCTGGGTTAGAAAAGTGGGACTTAATGAAAGTGTTTGAATCACTTTAAATGAAGAGGATCTGCCTTCAGGGAGTTCAGGTAGGAGACAATTTTTGTTTAGGCATCACATGATAAGAACCCTAACTAGAATTGTAGCTATGGGAATAGAAACAAAAGAGGGGTTGGTTGTGAAAAGAAAACATTTTTGGAGATATAAGACTTTTGACAGAATAGATGATAGGGAATAGGAAGGTGAAATAAATCAAGATCAGTTTAGGAGTGTGAGCCTGAGTAATGTATAAAATGTCAAAAATATGGAAATGAAGGCAAGGAGACAGTTTGAGGAAAAGACATCATCGAGCTCTCTACATGAAGATGGCCATCAGGCTCCAGAACATGTGGTGAAATGTGGCTTACAACGGTGGATTTGAGACTTATTCACAGAGGGGCAATGAGTGATAAGATAAAAATCAAGATCAGATCAGAAACAGTACAGAACAAAAAGGAAGGAGGCAAAATGAAGGAGGTATATACATATTTAAGCGGTTGATGTGAGGGTGAAATTTAAGAAGGGAGGAAAATAGAGCTGTGTTCTGAAACTGAAGAAGAAAACCATCTCAATGCTGCAAAGAGTTCATGCAGAGCAAGAATAGAGACATGGATATTAAATGTGGTAAAAAGGAGATCAAACATTAGTGACCTTGAAGAGAGAGTTTTGGTAGAGTGAGAAAAATAGTACTATAGTTATAAACTTAAAACTTTAAGGAGTAAGAGACAGGGAAGTAGCCAATGCAGACTAATATTTAGCAATTTGGATTTTGAAAAGAAAGACTGTGATAGGGCTATAGCTCAAAATCGAAAAGCATGTGTGCTTGTGCTCAGAGAAGAAAAATCAGTACAAAGAAAAAGAACTTTAAAAGAGAAAGAATCACTAATTGAGAAAAGTAGCAGGTAATGCTAAGACAAAGAACACAAGTGTGGGGTAGACCTTTGAAAGAACAAGACACCTTTCTTATAAATACATGTTGAGGTAAGGAGCAAAGTTGCTTTTAAAGAAATTTTTATTTTGGATGCAGAAAATATCAGTCAGCTCATTGAATTATTCTGAAATTTATTAAGCATGTATTATATTCCAGGAACCATGATAAGTGCTTTCTGCATGGAATTTAATTCTCACAGCAGTCTTATGGAATAAGTAATATTTTATGAGATAACTCACATTTTATAGATGAAAAAACTAAGGCCTAGTATTTGGGCAAGTTATCCGAAATCAATATCACAGAACAATGAAGATATGATTTAAACCCAGGCCTGTCTAACTGTTTCCAATCATTGTTCTAGTTGTTCTGTTATGTTAGCCTTAATCTTTTTCAGAAATTAAAAGAGGTCATTAGTTGCTGACATTTGGAGTGAGTGTGGCATGTTTGTGGACAAGATTTGTGACCTGTTTTAATGTATAGGAGCATAGTCTAGGGTGGACATAAAATATGAAAGCTTACATTAAATATTTGTGATTCCTAAATTTCTCTCTTGAATAGAGCTGGGAAAACAATGACATGAGGCTTGCAGACGCGATGCCATACTCATGAGTTCATGGTTTTGCCCTTCTCCACTAGGGAGCAGCACACGATAACATATGCAACTATTCACTCTACAAATAATACAAGTGAGACAAAGAAAGACTTTCAAAGACTCCATTGCATAAAAGTAGTGACAAAACTGAACCTTTGACAATTGGGTCCTGCCTTCAGAAAGTATTTAATGAAATAAGTGAATCGCAGTTTTTCTCCCTATTATATTATGTTATATATTCATTAGTTAAAAGAGCTATGTTGTCAATCCTATTTGAGAATCATAAGGGAGCTTCTTAGAAATTGAACTGATTATAGATTAATATCAAGATCAAATACATTTTAATTTAATATAAAACATAAACATAATCCTTAAAATTCAGAATAATAAGAGGAATTTTTCAAAATCAATGCTTGAAAATTGATGCATTAAAGATTTTCCAGCATTTAAAACTTTGGAGTTTGAACAAAAAATTGATATTTGTCATTGATTATATAAAAGAGAATATGATAATACTATAAATGGAATTTATTTTTTGTATTTAGAAGGCTACTGGGCCATGTCAAGTTTGTGTTATAAATATGACACATCCCATGTTTGCTATTTATCAATTTGTTTGACATCACTGCTACTACATTAAATACTTTGCTTCAAAAATTATTTTTTGAGTTTGATAGTATAATTTGCTTGTTTCTTTTCTTTTTTTTTTTTTTTTTTGAGATAGGGTATCACTCTGTCACCTGGGGTGGAGTGCAGTGGTGTCATCATAGGTCACTGCAACTTCAAATTCCTGGGCTCAAGCAATCCTCCTGCCTCAGCCTCCTGAGTAGCTGGGACTACAGGCATGTACCATGCCTGGCTAATTTTTTTTTCATAGATATGGGGATCTTACTATGTTGCTCAGGCTGGTTTCAAACTCCTGGCTACAAGCAGTCTTCCCATTATGCCCTTCCAAAATGCTAGGATTATAGGTGTGAGCCATTGTGCATGGTCTGATGGTATAATTATTAAAAAAAAAATAGGAGACAAATCATGGTTTTTCTTGGTTTCTGAGGACACAGACTAGAACTGTAGAAAGGGAAGAGAAATACAAACCATCTAGAGACAAAGGATTTTCTCTAAAGATAAAGAAACATTATGTTTCAAGTCAATCTTGGATCTTTTTACTTAATAAACACAAACTTCAAAATTAAATACATTAGTTCTATATTTAGAATATTCAGAATTACCTGTAAGAAATAAGCTAATATTTGTTGAACAACCGAACAGGAATTTTATATATATCATTTAATTAACAGATATTATTTTCCAGTTGAAAAAGGAGACTTTAATAGCTTATGTACTTTATCCAGCATCACACAGTGTCCAGTTTGAAACTTGGATTCTAACACAGGCCAAAATAACTCCAGATCTTATGATCTATCCAAAATACCACACCACTTCAATCCCATGATCCTAATATAAATATTTGAGCCCGCAGTATATAGAATGCTTTCTCATGAGTTAAGAATCCTAAGAAGGATTGAGAGCAATACATGGCTTAGAAGATGAGCAACAAAGTAGACTACCTTGCAAAAGTTTCCCTTTTTACTCCTCTATCTGTATATTTCAGAAGATAATCCCTAAATCTAAAATGGTGGGATGGTATAGAGGGTCTCTACATACAGAAGGTGTCTGTCATCCTGAAAAATGATAAAGGAGCCATGTCCTGAAGGAACTATCTCCTTCTTTTCTTCTTGTGTCTCTGTTTCTTATGAACACTCTCCTTCTCCTCAGGCAGCCAGTTTCCTTCCATTCTCTTCTCCTGTATCACGACCTTTGGTATGCTGTGCTGGGCTGTCTTCTCTGACTAGTAGCCCATTACTAATCTTTCAAATAGGCTACATCCCATCAAGATACAAGGTTCTGCATGGGGACTACTAACCAATCAATGAAGTACATTTAATAATGTCTGTACCTCCTAATACAGTTTTTGGATTTTTTAATAACTTAATTGAGATGTAATTGAAGTATAATACACTGAATATATTTAAAGTATATAATTTGATTAGTTTTGATGATCGTCAAATGCCTGTATAACCATCATCTTAGTGAGGATTACAAACATTTCCATAATTTCAAAAAGTTTCTTTGTGTCCCTTGCAATCCCTTCTTGTACTCCTGCTCCCAGGCGACCACTGACTTGCTTTCAATCATCATAAGTTTGTTTATAAGATCTAGAATTTATAAATGTACTCATATAGTATGTAGAAGATGTATGAATGGTTAATAAGCAGATGAAAAGGTGTTCAATGTTTGTAGTCATCAGGGAAATGAAAATTTAAAACTACAATGATACTGATATATACTTATTTTAATTAATAAAATTAAGATTGATGACTATATCATGTGTTGGCAAGGTGAAGCAACTAAAATTTTCATATACTGGTGTGGGAATGTAACATGGTACAACCACTTTGGAAAACAGTTTGACTATTTCTTAAAAAGTTGAACATACACCTGTCATGTGACCCAACCATTCCACTCCAAGAGAAATGAAGACACATGTTCACACCAATGCTTGTGCATAGATGCTCACAGCAACTTTAATTGTATTAGCCCAAACTTGAAACAATTCAAATGTCCATCAATATGTGTCTGGATAAACAAATTATGGTATATCAATATAATGGAATTTTACACAGTAATAAAAAGAATGAGCTGTTGATACATGCAACAACATGGCTAAATCTCAAAGGGTTTGTATTTTTGAAACAAGTTTCCTGCCTTTAAGTCAGAGTTTCTCAGTGGGGGAGACTAAGGAGGAAAAAAAGGCTGAAGGGAGATCTGGGCTTATTGTAATTATGTAAAGATTTTTTCCCCAAATGTACACACAAGATAGATTCCATGATGTATATAAGATGGAGAGGGAGAAAGAGAAAGAATACAAATATGTCAGCAACCTCTTTTCCTGTTTCTTCTGTTTCCCGTCCTCCAGGAGGATTTCAAACATGGCAGTAGGATAACTAGATGTACTGAACTTTCTTGGCATGTCTTTAGTCAAACTACACAGCCCTCTGCTCTTCTTAGGCAGAGTTGACCCTAGATATTGACAACATGAAAATATCCATCATTCTTAAGTCTTTCCCCAAAAAAGAAGAGACCCATGATGAATGACAGATAAGGAAACTCTCTGGAGCAGAGAGATCTACTTGGATTTCCAGGGCTCAAGTAGAGACCAAGCAAACCTGAGAGCCAGGGTACATTTTCTTCTGGATAATATTCCTTCAGAGCTGTTGTAGTTTGAAGGAGCACATCATGAGTTAAAGCAAAAAATAACCTATGTAAGGAATAAGCAAAATCATTCTCCTCCTATTATTAAGACTTTTAATTTCCCATAGCCTAATTTATTTTATAATTTGTCATCCTTTCATAAAGCTCTTCTAATTTCAGATATCCTCTTACTATATATTCAGTCATAAGTTCTCTTTTTGTTATTCATTCTGAATGAAATGATTGCTCTTCTTGTGGTTATGAAAAGTTCTTGATTACCGATTTTGGTATGGTATGTTTGTCTAGGTGCTTCCAATTGGCTCATGAGTACAGTGACCTTTATTTGTTCTCATTAATAGCAATCCCCTACTCCTCTCAGATTTGTAGTTAGACGCATTAAAAAAGACTTGTTTTTCTTTACCATTTCCCTTTTCTCATTTTGATTTCATCTTGCATTGTTCCAATAAACAAATCTACATCTTTATTTTTCAAGCTGATGGTATGGCACATTTTCAGTGAATCCCACATCTCCATATAAGACCTAGATTAAGGCCTCTGCTGCTCAAAACCGACCTTCCACATTTGCATGCGTTGCATATACCCTGCGTCTATATTTTTGTTTTCTCCAGATGTTTTATAATTGTTCCCATTCTCTCTCTTACAAAAGAAGACCCCATAATATTAATTAAAAGCAGTTTTTTGCTTGAATCAGCTAGACCAACATACGACAAGCAAAAACCTCTTAGATAATGACAGGACCAGAATCTTCCTAGAAACTTGGGGGGGCAGAGTATTGGGAAAGGCATGATCAGAGTGCACCTCTCACAAACTGAAAGACATGTTAGTAATTGTAAAAAGTTGGCTAAAAGTAGAGGGAAGTTAGCAGATGCATAAACTTTACGACAAGAGAATTATATTTTGCATTATTTTTTAATATAGAAAGCTTTTAATCTGATTGAAGTATTTATTTCTGTAAAATAATGCTATCACAAGCTTGTAATTTAGAATTGGAAAATGTAATTATTAAGTTTTTAAATATCTGTAATAAAATCAAATTAAATGCAATGAAAATTAAGTGATTTTAATATGTGCTGAAAGTTTATTTTTAACTAATTACTATTAATAGCCACAAGGACTCAATTAATCTTCCACACAATACAAAAATATAGGTTCCTGTGTTATTAGAATTCTAGAAATAGGAGACTGAAGCTCAGAGAATATAAAGTAGATTGGAAAATACAAACAAGTTAAGCCAAAACCAAAAAGTCATTGTCAGGATATATGGTGCAATCAAATGTGTAAGAATGTAAATCTGCTCCCAGGAGGGGAGAGAAATGTCTCTATCTTTATTATTTTGGAATGTCTTTATTATTCCATGGAATTAAATAAAAGTATATGAATTTTCTCCAGAAGGCATTTTTATCTCTGTATTTCCCTGACTCTCTGCTTATACAAGCATTCCTAAAAAGATAGTTCTGGAGCAAATTGGCTGTTAGTGCCTGGATGTGGGAAAACACAGGGGATTCATGGAGAATTGTCTCCCTACAAATAACAGTTGGAATATCCTCAATGTATTTATAAAGGGGACTGAGTTCAGGAAATTAAGGAAATTTATCGAGTTTGTGTTATACCTACTCTCAAAAGCATATAGTGGGCTCAAGGTCATATTTCTGAGGATTTAGCTGGGCTTGCTGCAGGACTTTGGAATATTAGGAGATATAAATACACTTTAGGTGGTACTAAGGATATTACTAGTTTTCAGATATTTCAAGAAGAGTAGGGCCTGTGAAGCAAAGAGAAAAAATAAATAAATAACAGATGTATCATCAAAAGGAGAGAAACACAGAACAAGACGGGGAGAAAGACGAGGTGGGGTGGGGAGAGAGAGAGAGAGAGAAATTATTTGAAAAACACTTCAACTAATTCTATTAGGGCCTCCCCTACCTCCTGCCACCACCACCACCACCCCACACGCCATTATGAAATAATTGGCTTCTGGGAAATAGGAACCTAGAGAGATGCTCGAGGGATAATAAAGACAAGAAGGCCATCATACTAGCTGTAAATGAAGAAGGATCTAGACATGGACGACGCTTCTTGTGAAATCATTTTGTGATTACATGGCCTTTAGTCCCAAATCTCTATTTGCAATTCTCAACCTGAATTAATTTAGCTGAATCAGTTTGGAGACACAAGGATGTCCTAGACTAGGCAGGCCTCAAGGGCCTATCCCTGTTATTGTCACTGTGGACCCCCAGTGAGTGGTAGGCAGCATCTGGTCTCTTAAAACATCAGTAGCTTAGATTTTGTATAGACTTAATTCCAAAAGAAGTTTCAAAGTGAAAACTCCACAGTGAAGACTCCCAGGAAAAGAGCTAATGACATAATATCTGAAGCACATCAGAGATTTTTAATCTCCTCTCTCTTCTACTCAGAATCTACATCCCAGCACTGACTTACTAGTTTTTTACTGATGCAAGTTTGATAAACACCTGTTAATACAGCTAAGGTATTTATATTAACAATAGACATAGGGATAAAAAAAACCAATGGTATTATTCACATGTCTTAAGGAAAATATGTTTTCTTTCATCTTACATTCCTTTCTTTCTTCTATCCACTAATTTATATTGACAGAGTCCAAAATCGAAATCAAGTTTATTTAGGATAGACTTATAAATGTTGACTTCTTTTTTCCTGATTCATAATTACACTTTGGATTTTATTTGACCAATTTTTTACTAAGGGCAGGAATATGTTTGTCCTCGTGGGTAATAAAGAGATTGTTACTTATGTCTTGAGGTAGGAGATACACTAATGAATGCTGATAGTGTGGTTGTACCTAATAATATGTGATTTATCCTAATCCACTATAGTGCAATTGTGTCTCATACAATTTACTGCATATTCTTTTGGGAAATCTCAACCTAAGTGCTAACATTTTTTCTAGGTTCAACAATGTGGGTTAAATCGTCTGGAAAATAGAGAGGCTGAGGGAGCCACGTTGAGATTATTACAACAACATTTTAATGCAAAATTAGAGTGTCAAGAAGTTTGCTCAGATGAATAACCTCGTATGGATTTTATAGAAAGGGGAATGCGGTTTCCTAGAGAAAAAGAGAGAGAATCTTGTCTTTTGTTTGGCATTTTAAAATGATAATAAGTCAGATTAATAACATTCTAATGGTTCCAATTTTGGAACATGTAAGATTTCTGCAAGCGTGGAATTTGGGTTTAAAACATTACAATTTCGTGTCTTACATATAGCCATCTTTATGTGTCATAATTTAAAGGTAGCCATCTTCACTTCATGCTCAATTCACCGTGTAGAGTTAGGATGAAAGTCAAGTATCTGGAGAACTCCAAGGGCTACTCTTTACCCAGTGCTTTTTTTTTTTTCTTAAAGACAATTGTTGCACAGAATCTCTTCCTATAGCATCTAAGTTCTATTCAGGAAAGAGCAATGCTGGCTGCTGGCACAACCCCATTATCCATAATGTAGCTTCACCACGTTCAGGACAATACTCCCTCCCCTGGGAACCAGCCTTTGTCAGTCAACAAAGCTGCCTTTTACTGTGAGAATGTCTGTTTCCTATGTGTGGGGTCTATCTAAAGGAATACAAGTGGTGCCCATACTTCATTGAAATTTAGTTTATGACCACATCACTTTATACTGAACAGAATTGATAACCACGAAGTGAGTCGAAAAAGTCTTTGTACAGAAAGCTCTCTCAAAGTCCATGCAATAAAGTTATTGCTCTTAACTAATTATGTAATATTTCCCAAACTTAATTTTCCAAAATACTAGCTGCATAAATAGCAGTTCCAAAAAGAAGGACCACTTATACTTCATTTTCTTTTCAAAGATACATAACAGTAAAAAAAAATGTTTAAGTTTATTTAACCTTGTATGTTAAAAGCGTTTTTGATGAAAGTAATCCCTTGTTTTAGTCCATTTGGGCTATTATAACAGGGTTCTACAGACGGGGTGGCTTATAAACAACCGAAGTTTGTGTCTCACAGTTTTGGACGCTGGGAAGTCCAAGATCAAGACACTGGTAGATTTGGTGTCTGGTGAGGGTCCACTCCTGATTCACTCAGGGCAGGCTTCTCCCTGTGTCCTCACATGGCAGAAGGGGCGAGGGAGCATTCTGAAGCCTCTTTTATAAGGGCACTAATCCCATTCATAAAGGCTCTACCTCATAACCTAATCACCTCCCAAAGACCCTACCTCCAAATACCATCTCATTCACGGTAGTTATTGGCTGAAAAATTGAATGAATAAGTGGATGGATTAGTAGATGGATGGATGGATAGAGGATGGATGAACAAATAAATAAATGAATAAAAATAGTTCATAGGCCTAACACAACAAATATAATTATTAAATATAGTTATGGGAAAGATGTAATAAGGGTTGCTAAAGTCAGATGTTACTGGTAAGATGAACCAATATTTGCAATAGATGTAAAAAAATCTTGTCACATCATCCTTTTAATCAGTGCATTAACCTTTAGAGGACACTTCTTCCCAAATCTCTTCCCCTCCTACCTCTATGTACTTCAAATCCCTTTCTCTTCCCCAGCCACGTCCTCTGCTATACTAGGAACCCTCTTTATATTTCTATCACACAGCACCACAATTACATGTTAACTTTTCTGCCCTCTCCATTGATAACTATTAATCTCTAACATGTACTGGGAACTCTTCTAAGCACTCCACACATGTTGTCTCATTTATTTCTGTACTCTGAGATGTAGCTGTTGTTATTTTCATTATTTTATAGATGTGGATACTGAGGAGTTAAGAACCTCACTCCAGGCTATGCAGCTAATAAGTGGGAAAGCCAAGATATCAGCCCAGATGTCCAACCAAAGAACCCTTACTGGCACTACTCTCCTCTATTTATAAATATATTCTCTCCGCACTAGAGAGGATTCTTCTCCTGTTTGTTTGCATTTGAAGGCAAGAGATTTTTCTCCTGATAACTCACATTAGTTCCTAACACACATAAGTTCCTGTAACAATGAATAAAATGAAACCCACATGCCTAAATTGAAACTGGAGTATCACTGCATTACAGCATAGTAATTATTGTTCATCATAATGATTATGAGACACTAAGAAAAGGATAAAATGTTGAAAATATTCTACCTCAGAAGACAGAATAGTCTATATTATAGTTGAACTATTCATTATGGTTTAAGATACTGGGGTTTGAAAGGAACATATCCTTTTCTAGTCTGAAAATACACTATTTAGTAAAAAATCCGCCATATAGCAAGATGGTCAAAAATAAATAATGCCCTTTGAGTTGTAGTTAGTACAGTTTTATCATATTCACGTTATACAATTTGCTTATCTAAACAGAACTTTTTCCTGTCAAAATTTATATTCAGCCACACTTTTCTTGCTTTATGACATCCCTTGTTGAAATCTTAGTAAAATATGACCTTATATGAGTTACTTGATGAAGTGATTTAAAACAACATGTTTCCCCTACAACTCTAACATCATTAGTCAGTTGACAGTTGGAGATTAATGTCACAATTAATATGTGGATATTTAATATACCAACCTCCTGGGTTTGGAGCACTCATAAAATGCTGTGGGCTCAGCTGGGCATTTTGTTGTCATAGATCATAAAGGCAATATAAACAGGCATCTACTGGGCCTCTGCTGAGATGGAGTTTGAAGATTGGCCTCTCATGGAGTAAGATTTTATCTAGGCTAAAAAAAAAAGACTTTCAAAGTGAGCATATTATTTTCAGCAGGCAAATATCACAATGCATCTTTTAGACTATTATATGATCATCGGAAAGTCAAATTGTGTACACTCACAATTCATGCTCTGTATGAGTTTAATAAATTGCAAGCTGGTTGTAATTTGGTCTGGTCATGATGCATGGGGAAAAGTTTGCCTCTTCAAATTTCTTTAAAAATAGAAAGTGAAACTATTTATATTTTTGGAATATAAACACAACTGAGAGCACAAACTGAGTATATGAACAGTAGAAATTCATTGAATCTGCCAGAATTTTTAAATTTGATTTTTCATTAAAGAAATCCCATGAATTGTATACCAAAAATTACAAACTTCCACTAATTAGATTTAAATTTGTGAGCTTAAGAAGGACTAAGTAAATGGTAGGTTTCACTAGTTAATTAAAAAATAATCTATAACTGTATGTAGCAAGGATGTTTTAGATCTTCATGAAGCATGAGATAATATAGTTGATTATAGTCAGCAACTTGACTTGAGGCTTTATAGCAAAAAGACAAAACCTTTGAAAGTTGCTAGGCTTGATGAGTTTGCAAGTTCAGGAAAGGATAATAGAAGAAACTTGAACAATTTAAGATGATTTCCCTAAGTTACACACACACAGATATATGTACATATATGTAATTTTATGATTAATAAAAATGATCATTCTCCTCAGACATACAAATCTAAAAAATAGCACAATAAATTCTTGTTAAACTCAACTTTTTTTATTTCTCTTAGCATGAAGGCATGAATATTCATTCAGAATTCTAGTATTAAAGATCATAATTGCTGAACTTCCTCAAGAGTCTATTGATTTTCAACTGAACTCTCTCATAAGTAGCTAAATATATTCTTCCACATCTCAGTGAAGAAAACTCTTTTATTTAAATATGTTTTAAAATGTGAAAAATTTTAAGGTAAACAAAATACATTCATATTATTAAAAAACTACAAATAATAGTTCTACTATTATCTACTTATATTTGTAGGTGTTAAAGGGTCATTTTTTTTACCTGTTCATTAATTATCCAAGTTCTACTACAAGTTTTGCAGTGTAAGCATTTTCCAAAGCTCTGTGACAGAACTTTACTCAGGTATATGGTTTATAACCTCTTGGAATATTGTAGATAGTGGTTATTTATAGTAGAGGTTGCTACTAGCTTTAAAAGGTACTGATATTTTGGGTGAAAATCTGTTTTCGGTCTGTCAGGTGGTTGGGTATGCAATTCAGAATCTGTCCTGTTACTAAAGAGACAAGAGCTGCTCTTGAAAGGTTCAGAGACAGTAGGGGAAAAAGAGCATCAAAAATATAGTGGTGCATTTAAATAGGTTATCCTCTAATTATTGTAAAATACTACTTAATAGTTATGAAACAAAATGCTTAAGAATTTTAAAGGTTGATCCCTTTATTGTGTTTTGCTGCTCTATGGACAGTGCTTCCTATGGTATAATTCTACTTTTACAAGCAGTTAGACTAAAGAGATGCTCCTAAACATATTTCAAGGTTCATGTTTCTTATATAATGGACTGATAAGTCATTACAGGCCTTTGTGATGTGCTGCAGTTTGTTATACAAAGTCTCAAAATCCATTTGACTTACATGTCTGCTCTGGGTTCAGCAATCTTATCTTAAACCTTCTGAGACATCAAGATGGGTCTCTCTGTTTACAGAAGCATCAGTCAGGTAGTAAAGGCAAAAGTTGTGTTGCTTTCTTTAACATGGCTTCGGGATTCTACTATTATTTCCTTGAATAGCAAAGGGCTGGTTTCCTTTCTAGAAATATGTATCTTATTGACACTAATGGAATGTGGTAAACGGCTTTGGGAAGACAGATTGCTGGCATATTTATGTAGGTTCATTTAAAATGTAAAATAAGTACATAAAGATTAGTAATTGGAAATTTTACCAAATGCATTCAAGATTTTTTTGAAGTCTGACTTAGGTAGAAACAACTGATGTCCTTTTACTCATGATATATCACTTTCTTTAGATATTTTTGTTCTTCCTTTCTTCCTCACCAAGATGATTAATACAGAACTGGGAACCTTAAACATACACACATACATGCATATACACACACACACAGAGTAAGAGAGCAAACATATAACTACACTTATACAAAAGTGAATTTTCTGGTTTTTGTACTATTCATGGGGGCTGAAAAGGATTTACTTGACTTTGTTATCATAATAAGGCTTATGAAGAAGGAAATACAAGGTGGTCAGGGAGCACATAGGACAGATAGGCAGCCAAGACCCAGCAGGTGAGGGGAGCATTTCTGAAAAAACTAAAAACCTAAAGGTTGAGTTAGTTACTCAAGTGACAAGGAGAAGTCAGAAGAGTGTTCTAGGACAGAGGATGTTTGCCAGTGAATTTGGATTTCAGAATGGCAAAAGATTGGGCTAGAGAGGTAAAAAGGTGGCAGATCATGGAGAACATTTAAACATTATGGCAGATGGACATTGTTCTGTAGACACTGGAGAACCATGGAAGAATTTGAAGTTGTGTAGTGTCATTTTTCTGCATTTTAGAAAGATCATCCTGGTGGTGGTGAAAACAGATTGGATGTGCCAAGAATGGAGGAAGTGTGGACAGTTTAAGAAGCTGTTCCAGGAATTTATGCAACTAGACAAGGGGCACTGATGATGGAGAAAAGCAGATAATTAAGGAAATATTTAGAATGAGACTGTAGAATCAACAGAACTTGTTGAATAATTTGAGATGGGCAACGGGTGACAGAAAACAAAGGTAAAACCTATTCCAGCTTGAACAACTGAGAGAGATCACAGGAGGAGGGATGGATTTGGTAGAGGTTAAAAAATCATGATTTTAATTTTGAAAATGTTGAGTATTATTTGTCTGCATATGATACAAGAGGCAGCTAAGATATGCATCTAACAATCAAGAGACTGATCTTGCCTAGAAAAAATGAAGCTGTGAAAGATCTAAGATTTCTAAGAATGTGTAGAATAAAAAGTGAAGATAATATGGTAAATATTTTTAGTAATACTAACATTTACAGGATGATCAGAGAAGTTTGAGGTGAAAAAGCCTGAGACATAGGAGAAAAATCAGGGAATTATGGTATTCTGGAAATCAAGAGAAAAGAAGCTTTCCAGGAGAACTTGGTAAACAATCATTGGTTCATTGGTTTATCAATTCACAGCTATTCAGTAAGTTTCTACTTTGTGTTAAGAGTAATTGTGGAAAACCTCAGGAAACATATAGTAAAATGGAGAAATGAATATAAATTAAACAATTTTCTTTGTATACTTTAATAGGTTGTAAAGACTAAAATTATGAAGACCTGTAAAAGTACATACAAGTGACCTTCTGTTCTGTGAAGTTTGAAAACCCTGTCTTAAGAAGTGAACTCTGACCTAAGATTTGAAAAATGAGTAGGAGCCAACAGGGCTTGGGGTGGAAGAGGGCAGTCCTGGCAGACGAACCTATAAGTGCAAAGGACCCAGCATGTGAAAGTCAGGGCCATGTGCCCTGAGTATTAGTACTCCTGAAACTTTATTTTAGTGTAGGAATGATCACAGCTTCTAGGAGTTTTAAAAAGGAAAACTAAATTATTGCTTTTAGACAACCAACCATGCAGGGAGAGTAGAACCAGATAGACAAGGATATTGGAGTTTGGAACATTTGCTTTTCAGGCTGAGAGGTCATTGTGGAAAATATGGACTCATCGTTTATTAATTAATGAAATATTTTTAAATTCTATTACATATATGAGACACTATGGGGAAGAGTGAGTACCACATTACTTCTTTTAAAAATCACCTTTATTGTTACTATTATTATTGTTTTTGAGGACTAACTTACATATTCACCCATTTTAAGTGTGTAATTCAATGATGTCTGGTAACTTTACCAAGTTGTCACATTATTCTTTAATAAAATTTTTATACATTAATCAATGCATTCTCCCTCCCTTGGATAGCAAGGAATGATCTACCAGGCTTCACAATAAAATGTTGCCCTTGTGAAATCTTTACTAGGGGCAATGTTACTTGCCTGGTCCTTTTCCCCAGGAACAAATAACACTTTTAAGCCTTCAATTTAAACCTAAAAAAAAATTATAATTTTTTAACATTAAGTCATATTTTAAATATTCATTAAAAATCCTTTGCATACCATACCTCTTCTTGTTTTTACTTTCTTTTAATAACAATTAAGACAAGGCTGGGTGGTGGCTCATGCCTGTAATCCTAGCACTTTGGGAGGCCTAGGCAGGAGGATCACTTGAGGCCAGGAGTTTGAGACCAGCCTGAGCAACATAGCAAGACACCTGTCTCTACAAAAAAAAAAAAAAAAAAAAAAAAATTTGCCTGGCACAGTGGCACAAGCATGTAGTCCTAGCTACTTAGGAGGCTGAGGCAGGAGGATCACTTGAGCCGAGGAGTTTGAGGTTGCAGTGAGCTGCAACCAGGGTGATGCCACTGCACTCCAGCCTGGGCAACAGAGCAAGAACCTGTCTCAAAACAAACAAATGAACAAACAAAAAACCAAGTTTACTCTAGTATCAGTTTTCAAAAGAAATTGCTGACTCAGAAGCTTAGTCTACATTGGTCTGTGGTGGTTGTTTAATGTACTCTCTTCTGTTCATATGTGGGTAAGAAAAATGACCACCTAAAATAAACAAACAACTATTCAGTGTCCCACAGAGGGCTGGTACTAGAACTGGGATTTAAAATCAATTCCTCAAGCATTGCCTAGGATTCCCTACAGTGACCCTGTTACCTGTACCAGGAGGGAAAATATAGTTCAGGAGAACTTTTTGCCACAGATTTACATGAAATACCGGATAAGTAATTTGCTGTTGGAATGTGAGAGTTTAATGAAGCCTACTAAGAGCACAGAGTCCAGAATGCAAATGCCCAGGTACTTCCACTACTGTTTTAAGGTAAAAACATCCTTGGAAAAGCATAGCAAAAACAGTGTGGCTATTGCTCAAGATCAGGAAGTGGTTGTAGGAGAGAAAAGCATATCTTTTCCTCAGCCATCACTAGGTTCGTGGCTGAGACCCCTATAACAAAAGACAGGTTAACAAGAGAAAGGCATGCAAATTTAAAACAAGTTTTATGTGACACAGGAGCCTTCAGAATGAAGACCCAAAGAAGCAGGGAAAACATGCATTTTTATGCTTAGGTTTAATGAAGACTGGACAGCCGTGCAGAAGTATGTTTGAACAGTGGTAATAAATTAGGGGAACTTTAGCAAGGCTTGTTTGTCCAGATTCTTCTTGGCATCTCTGTGTCTTTATTTCTTTCCTTGTGGTATAGGAGGGACCCTTCTGGAATGAGGTCCTAATGGCCTACTTTACAGGAGGGTCAAAGAATTCTTTTATGGCTTGCTTTAGGGGAGAATGGTAAGAGAAGGTCAGCGAGAACTTCCTATTTCCACTGTTTTCTCAAATGCCAAGGTGCCACATTTGGGAGTACACGTCCTGAACCCTATCACAGTATTCCTTTTTGTATTTACAAAATAACAGAATTATGAAAAAAGAATAAGCATTTGTGTTTATTTTTCTGTAATGTAAAAGGTTTATATACATTTTTATAATAAAATTGTCTACCTTTTGTTTCAAAAGGTAGAGATGATTATGCTACCCTGCTACAGGAATCATTGGCGCACACACTGCATATACCGTGTATGTGAATAGAAATGCTAAGCGATGGCTTCTCGCGTTGAATAGAGACTAGGCATTTGTGGACTCGCTGTGGACTGACAGACTTACTGTCAGTGACTCTAATTCCTAGGGAAATAAAATTGTTTCTTTTGCTGGTAAGTTATCTCACATATGTTGTGCTTTATATAAATGTATGCTTCTCCACCAATATTTTAAGTGCAAAAAAATACTCAGACTTTTAATGAATAACATAATTGTAGCACATATCACCTTTTTCTTTGGCATTCAGGATGTGGTGCTTTTTATGATAAACTTTCTTGTGCTAACTCTAAGTACAATAATTTAGTTATTTTCTCCAGTATAAGGCTTTTACTGTGTTAAATATAAATATTCTCCATTGGTTTTAATATAATGATAACATTTAATATTTGATCATTTTTATTTTTCAGAAGAGAAAACTCAGCCATATACATTGCAAAAATGATTTTCAATCACATATATGAGCTTGCTTTTGTTCAACTCTGACCACTTTAGAAAATATGAATGTCTTTCACATAAAATAATGGCTTTGCCTGTGTGTCTCATATATTATTCCTTATCTGAAAGATGCAATAATTAGAGTACCATTACTGTCCCTATGAAGTAAATTAGGGTCTTTTTATTTCCTTTTTCTTTCATTTGATTGTATTTATTACTTAACTAGTGTGACCAAATGTGGCTTAAAATGAAAGCAGTTCTATTACTAATGAAAAATGTGTTGTCAGCAGCAGTAGTGGTAAAGGAAAATGTCACAGAGCACTCATTTTCTTCCTGATTTGGTAGAGTGGTAGTTAAGAAAAAGTTGTAATAAACAGAATAATGGAATGGTTAATGTTTTAGCAGAATGGAATTTTACTATGATTTACTGAAAGGATACACATTAATAAGCAGCCAATTGATTACAACTCACAAAACACAGTAGGTGGCAGGCATCAAATTATATTTCTACTTTTTACTGTGAGCTAATCAAAATTTTAAACACAATACAGAATAATGGAAAGACACACTTTATAAAATTAATAGTTACTTAGATTTAAACAGAAGCTTGAAAATGACAAAAAAAATAACAAGAGCATGAAAACAGACTACATATCTGTGTAACATTCTACAAATTTGGAGCTATTTCAATAGTTTTGCTAATCACAAATTTGACAAAAATATTGTATATTATGATTATCAGAAGATTATCATGTACTACTGAGCTAGAAACAAAAAATGAACTATGGTTCTTAATAGAATTTTATTATCTGTTTCATTAAAGTTATTGGTAATCCAAATGTATTATGTTTTTAACATTTGTGTAGAAAAACACATGATATAAGTGTGCCCCCATGTGACTATAGATTAGTTTGTAAGGAAGTCAGAAAAGGCATTAATGGCAAGAGGGCTTCAATTTATTATATTATCTAGTCAATACTTACTTCATCTCAAGCAGAGGGTTGTCTCTCCTATTTTTAAAGTTAGTGTAAGTTAGAGGATTCCTAATTTCTTCCATAATTCTTACCAATATTTTATTTTTAGTGTTCATACGTTATACATTTTAACCAATGTATCTACCTCTAATTCTGAAGTGGCATAACATAGTATTAGCACATACACCAACACAAAAAACTTATTTTTCCTCATGTATGCAGTGTTTTGTTAAGCCTAAGTCATTCACTGCAAGTGTTTTAAAATATATTTTGTGATTAAATAGGATGATGGATCTGGTAAGAAAATTTGTTATTGAGACAATCCCATATTCTGAAAAAATAGTTTGCCCATTTATGTGATGTACATGAAGACTATTATTTGTTCACCATTTTTTTAATTAATAGGATACTGGATATTTATAATAAATATTAGAGATGCCACAGAATTTAAAATCCCTTGTCCATAAAGCATCTTTGTAGAGGTGATCACTTTCATAACATTTTGACACAGTAGTATTGCCCTGTTAATACTCTTTCATTTAACTTTCTAGTCACTAGTCCCAAGATGTAATACCTAATCTGCTGTCTGGTTCATGCTTCTGGAAAAGCTCTGTGAGGAATGGTTGTCAAGGACCCTGTTGTATATAAGCCCACATCTTATCTCTGAGGTAGTGCATATGGACAAACCTCAGAAATTACTGAGCTGGAAGGGTTAAAAATCAAAGGCAAGCAGGATTGGGGAACATTCTAAGTCAGGAAGAGAAACCTCAAATAACAGAAGAGTAAAATGTCAGTATAATTATGTTCGAACGTGTTTGAGTGGCATTCATTTCTTTGAACATCTTTCATTTGCTTGAACATGTGATTAGACAGCAAAGACAAAGGCTACCTCTTTGGGATGCTGTAAAAGCAAGGGCATTGACTGTACAGTTAGAAGCCTGAGTTTCCAACTGAAACAGGTGTTTCAATTTTAGCCAACATTGGTGGTCTCAATGGGAGTTTCTTCAAGTTAAAAGCAAATTTTCCCATATTATCAGTTTGTTACTTTATTTAATTAGCTCCAAATGCTGTGCTTGTACTTCAACTTTTTATATTAAAAATTAAAAAGTAAAATCAGAAATAGTATAAACTTTCTTATGCTAACTCTAAGTGTAATCATCTAGTTTTTTTCTCCAGGGTAAGGCTTTTAATGCTAAGCCTTTAAATTTTAAAGATTGCAGTCACTAAAGAATTAATACAAACATCTATTTTTATTTTTTTCTGTACTAAAAATTCTCTTCCTTAATTAAAATTCATTGTTTAGCACAGCAATATTTCTGATTGTGAAGAAAAGCTTTTCTTTACATTAAGTCATAGTACTGGAAGGTCTTTAATAGTTTTTCTTTTTTAATAATCCAAACTAACTTCCATTTTTAGTTTGGTCATTTAACATACTTTGAAAAATTCTCAGAGGACAACATTTCACAAATATTGATGCCTGTCGCTTTTTGCACAGGTCAAAATGAGTTACATATTTTTAAAAGGCAAATTGAATCACTTCTGACCCCACCCTTTCCACCTACATCATATAAAAAAGGAACCCTGAAGTTAAGTCAGAGTAATACTTCAAATAATATTTTTTCCTTTCTGGGAAATTCTCACACTTATGAGAAAAGCAGTTAAAGTAGAATAGTGGGTTAAAAAAGACAAAGCAATGGATGAAACTAGTGTAATATTTGTAATCTTGATTTAAAAACTCATAGCATCGAATATCTCCTAACATAATGTTTGGTTATGGTCATATAAATATTGGTTCTCAGCCAGAAAACTATATGGGATACCTGAAGTAAATGATTGCCCATGCTTTTTTTGTACTTGGTATCTTAGGCTCCTAAATAATTTACATTCTGAAAAAGAATTTCAAATTAATTTTTTAATATAATTTATTTTTTATTTGACTGTATTTGTTGATAACTCTTTTGTGTTTTTGAACAAAAATCACAGGCACTCAAGTCAAGGTTACTTATTGAGTTATAATCGTTCTTGTGTGTTTAGAATGGAGACTTGTTACGGAATGATAATGTAGTAACACTGGAGACAGAACTACCTAAATCCACCTGAATGGCAGATTGGCAAATTGATTAATGTATGTTCACTACACCTCATCTAGCTTATAAAAACCTAATTAAATCTCTTTTAAGAGTTATTATAAATCTTAGGCGCTGACCTAAATTCTGACTATATATCACTTTCCACAAGTGTAGAAGGATAAATGATATGGAGACATGTTTTAAGAGTATATTTTAGAAATGGTAGACACTTTTAAAAAAGAAAAAAAATTTTTCTTTATAAATAACATGGTTTAGTTTGTAAAGCACCAACTTAGCTTTTAAAAGAAAACTTTGACCGTTAAAATACAATATGATAGTTAGAATGCATCATACAATACTAATAGAGACGTTCCACATTTGCCTTCTAAAATCTGTTTCTTACTACTTCTTATTCACAAAAAACAAAACATACTAGTGCTAAAACATCAAATTATTTTTCTCTTTTGCAATCTAGAATTTTTGCCCCAAAGCCCATATGATCATCAGTTGTGATAATGTTTTCTGGAATAAAATGTGGAGAATGAGTGCTCTACGGAAGACTGTCACTCAGCTTACCAAGCCTTACACTGTGTACTTGACCATACACTTTCCCCTCTCTTCAACCGGGATGGTACAAAAGATAAATTATTGAAATTTTCAACTTTAGGGGTAAATTCAGAATTAATGATTTTTTAAGAAGTCAATATAGCAGATAAAATTGTATATATTTATTTTGCATATGTAATTTGCCATTAACAAGAAAATGTATAGTACACATTTCATTTGCAGCTGCCACACACAGAGATAACTGACCAATAAAATGCCTTGTGCTATTTTCAAATAGTCTCTATAGTACAAACATGATTACATTATCAGCAAAAATGAATGCCTCTCAAAATCTGGCCAATGGAAATAATATAGAATTATTATTTCATATTTTTCATTATTCTATGATGAAAAATAGATGACATGTAGAAGTTTATTTCCAGGAAAATTCAGTGTCACTGATGTGTACTGTTGTAGTTACCAAAATATACCAGTTTTTAGATATGAGGACATCAAAGACACCCCTGTTCTCCATGTCCCAAAGAAACTGAAACTTACCCAGATACAGATGACAATACATTAAAATTTTTGGTGAAAACTTTTTGCTTTATAATGCTAGTTATATTTCTAGATAAGTTAATATAATATATATTCAAACTAAACACATCAAACAGCACCTTTTCTTTTATATCTTGAAAAGTGACCATGAGCAAGAGTGGAACAGAAAACAGTTGATTAGAAAAGCCCACAGTCTTTCAGATTCTCTTTGATTATTATATCTGTAACTGCATCAAACACAAACTTGACATTTTGGGTATCAGTAGCACAGGTCATGTGGCAATAAATTTCCTTATCTTCTTTTCTTAAATTCAGGTCTAGAAACTGGTTCTTGATGTAGTTCCCTGCATCTTCAAATGTATTTGGCCCTTACAACAAAAAATTTGAAGAAGTAAACGTTAAATGCATGTTACAAAGAATAAAACTATAAATAATATCAGTAAGTTTTAGAATTTTACTGTGATGTACTACGTATTACAAAATCAAAATGGTAAGGGTCAATTATCAGGGATGTATGCAGCATGTACTTGGTGCTGGAAACTGCACGTGTCCGAGGGAAGGCTTCTGGCAGCTGAAATGTAATCTTTGCATCAAAAAGCTAACAATACAGTAGAAATACCAACATACTTACGCAACAAAGTGAGTAATACAAACCTATATGTACCTCAAATGCTCTGTGTGGGTATGTGCATGTGTGTGTGTTTTAATATGAACTAAGAGAAAAAGAATAGAATAGATGAACAGGGTGCAGAAGGAGGTGGTATTTGAGCTGGACCTTGAGAGAGAGCTAGAAGAGAGAAGAGAAAAAAATATGAGTGAAAGCAAAAAAGGGAAAGTGAGAATGGCCTTAGTACCAGACTTGAGGGTCAGGCTGGAAATGGACTGAACTTTGGAGAACGTGGTCAGATGAAAAAAGAAAGGTTTTTGTAAAGGTATTGTAGGAAATCAGGTGGAATATATGTTATGAGCTAGATTATGGACTATGTTACTAACTAAAGGAGCTGAGATATGAAAGCCCATAGAGAGCTATTCTTGACTGATATTTTAGTACAGCAGTAATATGAGAAAGGCCATGCTTGAGAAGTTTAATTTAGTAGCAGGACATACAACGAATCAATTGGGAAAAGGCAGAAATAAAATAGGTAGGCTAACAAATAGAGGACAGCTAAAAATGACCCATTGATTGGCTTTATGACAGAGTATGCTTTGCGGGGACTTGACACAGGATGGAGCAGTAACATAAAGATTTTCAAAGGAGGTAAGATTTTGCTTCTACTTTATTGTAACTAGAAGCAAAATTCCATGACAATCACTAAAACCATATAACATGGCTAAAATCCATAACACTGGCAACACCAAATGCTGGCAAGAATATGGAGTAAAAGGAGTTCATTGCTTCTGGAATGCAAAATGGTACAGTCACTTTGAAAGGTAGTTTGGTGGTTGCCTACAAAGCTAAAGATAGTCCTACCATACAATTCATCAATTATACTCCAAGGCATTTAGCTAAAAACTTATGTCCACACAAACACCTGCACATGGATGTTTATAACAGCTTTTTCATAGTTGCCAAAAATTGGAAATAACCAAGATGTCCTTCAATAAGTGAAGGGATAAACAAACTGTGGTTTGTTTACGGAACGGAATATTGTTCAGGAATAAAAAGAAATGAACTATAAATCCACAAAAAGACATGGAGGAAACTTAAATACCTATTGCTAAGTGAAAGAAGTCAGTCAGAAAATGCTGCATATTCTATGACTCCAGCCATATGACATTCTGGAAAAGGCAAAATTATAGAAAAAGTAAAATGATCAGTGGCTACTGCTGAAATTACAGTTGGAAGGATGGGAGGAGGCATGAATAGATAGAACACAGGGGATTTGGGGGGCAGTGAAACTATTATGTATAACACTGCAATGGTGGATACATGACCTGCATTTGGCAAAACACATAGAACTGTACAACACAGAGAGTGAACCCTAATTAAACTATGGACTTTAGTTAATAGTGTATCAATATCTGTTCATCAGTTGTAACAAATGTACCACACCAATGCAAGATATTAATAATAGGGAAACTGTGGGAGGGGACAGGAGAGGAAGCAGTCATATTCCTAGGTATCTACCTAAGAGAAATACCTTGGGAACTCTTCGTACTTTGTGTTCAAACAGTTCATTTCTCTGAAAACTAAAACTGCTCTAAGAAATAAGCCCTATTACTTAAAAAATATATATAGCTCTTAATTATGAGTCTATATTCAATTTGTGATATTCAATATAGAATCATGCTTATGTTTAATCACATTATAAATATGTGAACATATAAATATTTATGATTATGGAAGAAAAATATGAGCGCTAATTATAAATTAACTAGCATAAATATTTTTGACAGAATGCCATGTTCCTAATAACATCGGGGCTATCTCACATACCTAACTGGTGAAATTGGATTTGTGTTTCTGTTTAAATAATAAATATTTCCATCTAACATAATTTCATTAACAACAAAGCATCCAACTATTTATCAGAAAAAAAAAAGAAAACCTGCTATGGAACTTGACATTTATAGTCACTGACTAACAGGATCAGCACTAAAATTCTGGGACCTAGGAAAAACATAAAAAGAGAAGATGCCACTGTTCTCAAATTCATTCATGCTATCCCTCTGGAGACAATTCAGACATTGAAGAGCCACTGAGATCTAATTTATAGCATTACTATATTTCATTAGGAAATACATTAAAAATGCCAATTTGGAATAAAATTTGCATTCCTATTATAATGTGGAACACAATACGGTTTGCAATGTTGTTTGATATGTTACATAGAGTAGCAACCCTCGTCCATGTCTTCTGGTTTATTTATCAGAGCTTTGCTTTAATGTAAACAGTGTAGAGAAAGTTCCTTTCAGGTTCTTTCCAGTTTGGATCATACCCATGACTCAAAAAATGTTCATAAGCCTCATACTCATAAATATTAAATATAAAAATCCAGATAGGAAAATATATATCTGTATAAGAATTTATTACTACAGAACTAAAGGAAAAGAATCTTACCAGTGTATTCTGGAAAGCAGATACTAAGATGCACCTTGGTTACTTTTTCTTGAAAGAGATCTTTTTTATTGAGGAACAGGACAATGGAGGTGGTTGCAAAATACTTGTGATTACAGATACTGTTGAATAGGTGAAGGCTTTCATGCATTCTATTCTGTTAGGTATAAGAAATGAGAATGTGTAGGATTATTATTTGCAAAATGTGAAGGTTGGGCATCATGAATGTGGATCTAGAAATAACATCCATTTTTGGAAGGACTTCTTTGAGTTGGGCAATGTGGTAGCACTATTGGAAAGCACAGGGTTTGTAATTTATCCTGACCTTGTTTTCCTTTTAGACTTACCACTTCTTCATCTTCCACGAGGACCATGTCATAGGCACTGAGCGCAGCACAAAATATAATGCATGTGACTCCTTCAAAGCAATGAATCCATTTCTTTCTCTCTGATCTCTGTCCACCTACATCAAACATTCTTTAAAAAAAAATCACATGAATAATGAATCTTACAAACATCCTCCAAAATTTGCTTTGAGGTTAACATTTAGAGTTATCAATGGATGCTCCAATATCTTTAAAAGGTATTCCTTTGATTTTTGGTTATAAAATAAATCTTATTTGGCCAACTTATAACTCAAGGACTACAGAAAAAGGAAATATTAACTTTTTTATTGTCTTCATGCAGACTGGATTAAAATAATTTACACACTGACTTTGAGAAGCTGGGAAATTTAAAGCAGTTTAGAAATTTAGTTAAAAAACCATTAGCCATACAAGATTTTGATCAAAGCTTATACATATTCTCTTGAATGAACAGAAACTGCAAGAAGATTGGATGCTACTATAGTTCTGATACTATGATTCTTATCTGTTATTAGATCTTCCTACATTTATTTGTTTATTCAAACAACTATCATTTGCATTCTATGTACTAGACACTGTGCTAGATCTACTGACACAAAGATGAAAAGATACGGTCATTATTTTCAAAGAACTCTCTGTCTGGTAGAGAGAAAAACAAGTAAGTTATTATAATATTATATAGTAAATATTCAAATATACAAGGTAAAATGTGAGCACACAGGAAGATTTAAGTCAGCCTGAAGGATCATGAAACTTACTCAGAGCAGGTACTTGAAAACTCTGCCTTCCCTCTACCTTTGTATTTTGGTAAAAGGCACCATTGTGGACAGAATAACTCAATTAAAAAAAAATCCTAGGAGTTGTTCTTAATACCACCCTTTCTCTTATCTCCACGTACTACATATCCAAAATGCAGTGTCTAATTTATCTTTTAATATTTCTAACTCCTCTCCTCAATGTTGGTGAGGCACCAACATTTCTCACCAGGACCACTACAAAACTGTCCTAACTGATCTCCCTGTTTTTACTTTTACAGCCCTCAAATTGATTCTCACAGCACTCAGAATTTGGTTTGAATGTGTTTAATTTAATGTTTTAATGAATTTAATAAATTTCTTATTATACCACTTTTCTGCTTGTAACCTTTCAATAGGTTCTGTTTCCCTTAGAATGAAACACACACATGTAATGACCTACAAGGCTCTAGCTGTTCTAATTCCTGTCTACTTTCCAAGCTTATTTCAAACCACTTTCCGCTTTTTAACACAATCTAATCCGAAGGCTATTCTTTCAGTTCCTTTGATATAAATCTAACTTTTTTGCTGCCTCAGGACTTTTGCACAAGCTCTTTCCTTTTCTCATGACATGGATTTCTTTCTTCCTTACTGTTTCATTCTCAACTTGCAGGTCTTAGCGTCCATATCTCCTCCATGAAGAAGCCTCCTTGAGCATCCATGTAAATTGTCTCTCTCTCTCCAACCTCCATTTACCTTTTGTGCAATCACTTTCTTTCTTTCCTTTATAGTAATCATCACAATCAATAATTAACTGGTTTGTTTATTTTTTTTTACATGTTTACTATCTATCATCTCCCTACCAGAATAGCAACTTCACGAGGGCAGGAACTTTCTCTGTATTAGTAACTGCTATATTCCCAGTGGCTGGCACCATGCCTGACACATAAGAGGCATACAATAAATATTTACTAAATAAGTGGATAGATTTCATGTTAACAAACCGGAGAGGCGAGAGTTTACATAAAGAACATATGCAAGTCATCAGGGCATGAGAGAACATGGCATGTTTGGGGTAAGCAAGTTATTTATATTTTTGGAAACATGAAGAGCAAGGCAAAAATATTTAGATATATGGCCTAATAATTATGCATTTACTCATTCATCCATTGCTTATTCAACACATATTTATTAAGCACTTACTAGCTGTCAGGGACCAAAGATTCAGCCTCAAGAAACTTCTAATTTGGTGGTTGCATGCATGATGGGATTTGTGTGTTTGAAAGTAGACTTAAAATATCCACATAGGATAGGGAGTGTAGGGGGTGGGTTGTAACTTGAAATGAAGTGATCAGAAAATGTAGAAGATGACAGATGTATGAAAACTTAGGAGATGAGGGATTCAGCCAAGTGGATGTATGAGGTAAAGAATGTTCCAGGCAAAAGTGACAGAGGAAACAGCAATAGCAAAGGATTTGAGAAGGCAGGAGTAAGCCTCAGGTGATTGGCCAGCAATGGGTTTACTGGGTCTTTCATGTTACATGAGAAATTCAGATTTTATATTGCAGATAATTGGGGACTATGGGAAATTTTTAGGTGGGAAATTGACATTTTTTGTTTGTTTTTTGTTGTGTTAGATCCCTTTGATCTGAGTCCAAAGGACAGATTTAATGAGGAAGAGATTACAGGCAATGAAGGAAATTATGAGGCTATCATAATAGCTTAAGCTTAAGATATTAAGTACCAGAAAGCATCCAAGCTGTACAGACTTCAAGGGTAATAACTATACTTGGAATAATAAATGTCAGATTATCTTCAATAAGTCCACTTATTGAAGATATTTCCCATATGAACCAAAAAGAGAAAATATATATAGAACTAAAATCCCTCAAATATGTGTGTGTGTATATATATGTGTGTGTGTGTGTATATATATATATATGTATATATACCAATGCAAAATCACTCCATTCAATAGTAGATTAAAAGAGAAGGTGCTCACGGTGTTGAAAATAATAGTTAAGAGTTCAATTGTTAGTAGTTTGAAAATCTAAATTCAGTGTCAATAAAGAATAGTATATGTGCTGCTAAATACCAAACCCTCTGCAGTTTTAGACTTGCAAAATAAACGAGTGAAAGGGAAAGAATTTTGACTTTAAGGTTATATTATGTGATAATTAAGCAATAAATTTAATTAAAAATTAGTCAACATTCTTATGAAAGCAAGAATAATAAAATACACTCATTTAAATTTTTACTTAAATATTTTATTAATTCATGAAAGCAACCTTAGTTTTTTTGTCAGACTTTGAAAAATAGAGTTTTATCTATTCCTTTATTGAAGTCACCTAAACTATAAAATGTGGGAGAAATGGAAATAGTTCAGATCATGACTTTTATTTCCTCCTTAAATTTCCATCTCACCAATTGTAGTGGATTATCTTAATTTAACACACCTAATAAGAGTTTACTATCTGCCAGGCATATAAGCACCTTACAACAATAAACTTATTTAAACCTCACCATGAACTTGTACGATAGGTACGATTATTATTCTTATTTTTCAGATAAGCCCTTAAGCAACTTGCCTAATTACCAATTCAACTAATATTTGTTGAGGCTGTTGTGTACCAGGCACCATGATAGGTTCAATAGGTTCTGTGGGTATGATAGTGATGCTGTGAAAGTTAACTTTTTAAGTATAAACCTATTTACTTAGACCAGAGATATACAACTAGTACTAGTGCCTACAGTTTGCTCTCAAACCTTCACTAGTGGATTGGAACTATTTTCACTGTGGAGTCTATCCCTCTATCCCCAGGCGAGGCAGTAGTTCTATTTGTTGTCAAACAGGTCACTGGGCAAAAATTTTAAACTCCCTCCTTCTGGGAGGGTTTTGTTCCATTCTTTTAATGAAGATAATGACCTTCTGCATTCTAGATGTAGTACGTATTTTCCATTTGATCATATATGAAAATATTATTGATCATTTGTTGGCAAAGAACTGTGATACTGTGATTGAACAAAGATGCATTAACTTGTGGATTTTGGTGATTTAAGGGTGGGGTGTACATTACTAGGTTTAAACTCCTGGTGGGCTTTTCAAACTCAAAAGCCTCTTAGCCCTACCTCCTAGATGTTAACATGTAAGAACCTCCATAGTTCTAGCCTCCTCTTTTGCTCTAATCCCCACTCAGGGGAAAATTCCCTTTCCATTGCTTAATGGAAAGCCAATCATGGAACCAGGAAAAAGGTAATTGGAGGAATGGAATGTTAGTGCTGAGACAGCCCAATGTCCAATTTCCACAGTGGGAATAGCAGTGCTATAGGAATCAAATTCTAGAACAACTTGGTTAAGTTTTCTCCACTAAGCAGGCCTTGAATAATCCTTGCTAGCATTTATTTTTGGTTTCTATTTCTCTGCTTTTATGCCTAACTATCCCATTTTTCCTTCATTCTGATTAATACTTTTTAATACTTTCTTTTAATGATGTTTACATTTTCAGTTAGATTATTCAAATCTTAAATGTTTGAGAAAATGCTTACCTCCTTGAGGTGATTTTGTATATTTGCTCAGATTCCCTGAATGTGACCTGATATTTTAACTCAGAGAAAGTAGTCTATTTCTCTCATTTAATAGGTTTGTTTTGTTTTGTTTTTGGCAGGGGGTTCCTAGTAATAAAAACCATAACAGGAATTATCAATATGTAGGAATTCTATTTTATAGACTCTATGGGGGACATAAACTCCCCAGGAGAAGGGAAAGAAAACTTTGTATACTTCCTACATATTTAACAGCATGATGGTTTCAAATGGCTTTCCCCAAAATTAAAACATCTAAAGAATCTCTGGGATGAAAATCAGAGTGACAGCAAGCCCAGCAAACTCACTAGCTGTGTCTTGACTTTCTCTGATGATTCAGCTCATTTGGGGCCTACTAGTGATATTTTACCACCAGGAGTAAGAGGTAGCTATTCTCCTCTTCAGGTAAATATATACAACTGTGATCAATAACAATAATTGGAACAATACCTTACAGTTGTATAAAAGTCATCTTAGAATTGTATGTTCTCCCTGAAAATTAAATTCAAATCTATGGTTTTATTTGCTCCTCATAGCAATTCTTTGTGTCACAAGGGAAAATAGTATTATACCCATTTTACAAGTGGAGAAACAGAGGCTTTGAGGGGCGAAGTGGTTTGTTCCCAAACTCACAACTAATAAGGACCGGAAATTATGTAATATGACCCTGAGCCCAGTGTTCTTTCAGCATATCATGCAGCTTCCAATAAACATGTTTTAATAAACTTTACTTTCTCCCAAGGAAGAGGGGACAAAGATTATTCAGTCTTAGCATTTTATTCATATTGATAAAATGGCGTCTGGAAGTCTATCTTGGATTGAATGCTTACAATCTTCTCATTTTATGACTCACTTGATAAACAATATTTTTTTTCTGTGCAGATTGATGTAGGAGACATAGGTCCAGGGAGCACTGAACATTTCTCTAATGCCATCTGCTATTGTTGGCATTAGCAAATATTCATTAGCAAATCAGACCAAGGGCCAGAGTTTTGCTTTTATATTGATTCTCCTCCTGGACATTATGTTAGCTCTAAGAATAGTTACATTTGGTTTGGCTATTATTGTAGTAATTTATTTTTCATCCATCTCTTTTCAATTTTAGCTTTTCCTCTAAATTTTAATTTAGGCCTTATTTTATAGAGGTATAAAGTATTACAACCTATTAAAATAAGTTGGAGATTCCCAAAGTGAAGTATTTATTTATATTTTGGACTGAAGAAGTATTTTCCTTGATATATAAAGACAAAAACAAAGAACTCCGTTGTGATCATTCTGTGAAAAACAAAATTAAAATCAGAGAAAACCATGTATATGTGCTGCAAGACAATTTGGACTGGTAAAATATAAAGGACAATTAATAAGGGGAATGGATGTGCTTGAACACCTTTAATTCTCTGAATAAAGTAATGGAAGCCTTAAGGATGTTGACTGGAACTTACAGTCTTTATTCTCGGTTTTTTGTCTTATTTATTTAATATTTTAGGAATGGTAATACATATTTATTTATTAAGTCTGATATTTAAGATAGGGCTCTTAAAGTTAAAAAAACGTTTTTAAATGACTGATATTTATGATGTAGCTAAAAATTGGCAGGCTAGGCTTTTAAGTGACAGCTAAACATGGATTATTTGTTAAATTGCCTATGGCATTAATATATGGCAAGCCACCAAAGTTTTATGGCTTTATATTAAACAGTTGACTAAACAGTTGAGTTTTATAGTTGTATTTTAAGCAGTTGGCAAAGCTTAAAGTTTTATGGATTTATGTTAAACAGTGGGCTATTCAAACCTCACATCAGAATAAATTATTACAATATAATCTGCCCTTTATAATTCTTATGAAACGATAATCTAGGATAGCTAAAAATCAATAATGCTACTGCAGCTAAAGTATTTGTTAGATGTCTTTGTTCATCCTGTAAGCACCTAACTATCTTTGAAAAATCAGTTTGTGACATCTTCTACTATATATTTGATGGCATAAAAATAAGATCTAATCTGAGTAAGAGTTTAAACTATTCTGTTGAATGGGGTTTATTCAATATGTTTGGCTCTATCAGAGTTGGTATAACTTCTTAAGATGGCTATGTGTGAGAGGGTCACCAAGTGGATCTATGTCATTACTACATAGCCACAGCAAGATGTTCTAACCAAATCTTTCCCTGGTGTCCAGTTCTGAAAATAGAGAAGGGTAGATACTTGTGGACACAAAGGATATGGACAGAGGTAATTTTAAGTCACTTAATTGCTTATAATTTAAAATCAGAATCAATAGGACTTATAACCACAAGGGAGTAAGGTCTCCAAATCATCAGAAGTGTTAATACCATTATATACTGTGTGTGTGTGTGTGTGTGTGTGTGTGTACGCACATGCACACATTTGGAAACTTTAAATGCCCACTAGATAATTCTCTGATTATTGAATAATGTAATTCATAAAGTCAACAAAATAAATTCCGGGACTAGAATCAATTAGACATCATATTATGTAACTTATTATTTTGGGAATATTAATCATGAACATGCCTGAAACAAATACGCAGTATATACGAGTTGTTGCTCTATGAGATCTAATAGAGAATAACAAAGCCAAATCGAGACGTAGCTGCTGGGTGGACAACCAAACTCACTCCTAAACTGAGATGATTCATACTCCACACAAATGAATACAGGGTACATGATTCAACTTCATGTTTCAGGAAAACTGTAATTTATTTTATATCATAGATCTGCTCAAACATTCGTGAAACAGTTATGTTGAATTTACAAAATCTGAAGTTCTATGTTGTAATAGTTGCTAACCTTTTTTTTCTCTTAGCTCCCATACAGTTTTAAGTCCTCTCAATTCTGTTTTTTAATCACTAGGGAGAAAATTTCTTCTCTATCATTGTTTGATAAATCCTTGTAAATCTATTTCTAAGTTAGTTTTATTCTGAGGAATTATTCTTTAACAATAGAAGGGCTCACATTTGCATTGCATTTTCCACTTACATAGTACTTTAATGTCTGTAAAGATAATTTATCTTAACAGTTTGACAGTTGGAGTTCTGGTTTGGTAAGAAGAACTCTAAGGTAATTTCCATTAAATTAGATGATACACAAAGATGATATAGTACATTAACAGAGAGAATTTTTCATTTTAGTGTTCCTATTTAAAATTCTAGAGTTCTCTAATTTAATATGTAAATTAAGTCTTTAGTTTTAAAGAGTCATAGGATGACTTATGCTATGTGAATACAAATCAATGCTAATGTAATATATTTAATACCTGGGCACTTGCTGAAATGAAGTTGGAAGGTACATTATTTTTATACTTCCTATTTTGAAATACTACAGAATTTTACACTACAAAAGTCTGTGAATTTTTGGACAATCTTATTTAGCACTTGAAATAAAAGTGATTTAACTGTGAGAATTTATTAAAGGATTAATATATCTCAATTGCCGTGACTAAACTTAAAAATGTATTTAAATGATTTTAAATAGCTCCTTAATCAGATGCAAGGAATTTCCCTAAAAACAACTCTTTATTTAAATAATAAAATTTTGAAAATATTTTATTTCCATCTTCATCCTCATAGAAAACACCTTTAATATAATGACACACCCTCTTGAGTCAGAGGGAAAACAAAAGCTCTTAAGAAAACAAAATAGCTCAAAACCTGTTGTAGTGGATAGCAAAGAGGTGGTAAGCATGGTAAAGAGAATGTGATGTCAAAATAATTCCTAACTGGCCTTCACCATCCAACAGACAAACACGCTACATGTTAGCATTGATACCATAATAGAGAATTAGCAAGACCCTCCTCATTCCTTCATAATGGCCAGCAATAGTTGGAAGTAGAATAGATCACCTTCCTACAGGACTTAAGACAGTGCTTCACAAAATTATCCACAGAACTACAAAAGGACTAAGGAAAATGATCATGTACCAATGGGGATCTGGAGGCCTCATCTGAAGAGGTCTAATCCTTAGTGTATCTTAAAAGTAATATTTTATTTTTTTAAAAAAAATTAATGTAAATGCTGTATTCTACTCAAAATATGTTTAAGTTTTAAAAATTTATGATTATTTATATTACTTGGTACTGAATGAAATAGGTACTCCAGGAAATGAACATGACTTTCTGAGGTTTTGTATGTTCAGTGACAATTGTCTTGTACCCTGGTTTTAGAAACACTGGCTTGTAAAGTACCACAAGACCCTGCCAACTCAAAGATATTTCCCTAGCAGATCGTCATTTTTATCCTTCCTCCCCCTTCTCTCTGAAAGAAATTATAAATGACCAACAACATTGGAGAAAGTACTTTACAGAAGAATGGTTTCCACCCCAATTTATTTAACAACCCATCAGTGACGTACAGTGTAAGGAGTGTGGTCTTTGAAGACAGAAAGATGTACACTTTAATCCCATTTCTAGCCCTTCCATATAAGACCCTGGGGAAATATTTGATTTCATTTTAGACTCCATTTCTTGATTCTTTATCCGACATAAGGATAGCAATACCCAGCTCATTATGTTTCTGTGAGGGTGTAAAGATTATGTACATAGGGTGCTTGGCATACTGTGTTTACTCATTCAGCAAAAATTGAGTATATTCTTACTCTGTGCTAGCCACTGTGATAAGCACATGAGGCAGAGCTATAAACAGACATGTTCCCTGGCCTCCTGGAGCTCAGGGAGTATGAAGCAGAAACAGAAACAAAAAGAGCAAATGAATAAAGAAACAAGGCGATCTCATACATTGGTAATTTTAAAAGAGGAAAGTCATATGATGTGTCAATATTGTAATGGAGATGGCTCACACTAGCATGCTAGTGAAAGCTGTTTATTTGCATTTCTCCCCAACTCTGCATTTAGTGACATCACCTTGGTAGGTTGAAATCAGCCATGGTGGGGGTATTTACAGCAGGGAAATCGTCAAAGAGTTACAAATCAGCCCTCCACCTCCACTGTCCTCCCTGCCCCAGAGAGGCTGTTGTTAAACGTTTACCAGCACACTGCTGAGTGTAATAGTGGCAGCCAGATATGCAGGTATGCAGGTAAATAGATAAGTGGTCAAGGCTCCCTGAGGAGATGGCATTTGATTTGGGAACTTAATGATGAGAAGGAGATGTTCCTTGCAGAGATCCAGGGGCAAAACACTTCAGGCAAAGAGAATAGCAAGTACAAGGCCCTGAGGCTTGGAACGTTAGAGAACAGATATATAAACAAGATAATTTATGAAAGTGACCATTTCTGAGACAATACTAAATTGATTGGTATTGTAGGAAGTGACCAGGGCTATGAGCTTTGAGGTGGTCAACAGACAACATTAATTGACAAAACTGGCTTAGGATCCAGACAAACTAGGGCCCAGAAAATTCCTTTGGCTTATGAAAGGTAAGCTACATCAAATTATAGCTCTCTGCTAGGACTTCACTTCATGTAATCTTTACAACAGAAGTATTAGGCAAGTAAAGAAAATGTATCTGTGTTGCTTAACTCCTGCTGCTAATTATTGAAGAACCTAGAGTTGGAACTTTGGTCGGAGCAGCCTCAAGGCCACACTCAGTTCTAGTCTGTGTTTCAGTGAGACACTGGGGAAAAGAAAGAAGAGTAAGACAGAAAAGCGGCAAAAATGCTTTCACTGGGGTAGGAGGGATAGAGGGGAGAAACAATTGGACTCAGGCTCCAAAGAAAAATCCCAGAAACTGTGTCAGAGATAAAGAGTCTGAAGAAAGTAGTTGCCAAAGAGGAACTACGCAACCGTGAAGCCAGGACTGACAACAAATTTTTCCTATATTTGCCAAGAGAGGATGTTGATCCTAATCTGTGCAGTCCCTTTACCCTGATTTTATCTTTGGCTCACTTTTCAGAAAATTAACTATTTGTGGGCCTGAAATTTAGGTATAAATTTTGAAGAGCTTTCTTTCGTATTAATTGAAAATATCTTATCTACATAATAGCTGTTCTAATTAGATATTGTGTATAACCTATACTTAAAAAATTTAAAGCTTTTATCTCACTAAAACAAATTTAATGATATTGACTAATTACCATTCTCTTACTTTTTTCTCACAAATGGATGTGTATAATTCATGCCACCTTTCTCCAATTTTTCTCCTCTTTAAAAATGTTCTCATTATTGGATGTATGAATGACCTTATTAGTTAATTTTTATAGATTTTTTTTCAGTATTAAAGAATATAGCTAGAAACTGCTATTAATGTTTAATATTTCATTAGGGGCTTAAGTATCAAAAATATTTTCTAACATTTTAGAATGGGTTTCCATTTCTTGGTATAGTAAATGAGGGATTTTGCAGTACAATTTCTGGGAAGGTCTTGATAATGCAACAGCAATGAAAATAATGATTCATTTTCATACTCAAAACATGCTTATAAAATATCCCTTGTTATTTCAGCAAATAGCATCACAGTCAAATAATTCTCTTCTTGATTATTTGCATTTTTTAAATTAAGGAAACAGATGTAACATGAATATTTCAAGCAAATGGGAGAGTAGGAAGGCAAAGGAAATAAGATTCCTGGCACCTGTGGCTCAAATGTTATTTAAATATATTTTCTTTTTTTTCCCTCAAAGTACAATGTCAGTTTTAAGTATGAGGAAAGTGAAAAATAGCTTCCACCTGCTCAAGACAGAGGCGCTTTATCCTGGAAGGAGGGATGAGGCTCAGGAGGAGGGGTGGGGAGAAGCTTCCGGAGGGCAATAAAGGACAGTGGGCCTGAGAGGAAACAGGCCCAGCGAGCATGCCTATGGTTAGAGATTTGCTTCATGAAAAAACATGGTGCCCGATGCATACTTCTGTTCATAGTTAGAAGAGACATTTGATTGTACCTGAAGTGCAAGTCTTTAAAGGAGAATTGAGTTTCAATGATTCCAGTCGTTTTCACTCGAGAATGTAGAACGTCTTGCTCATTTGGCACATACCCAGGCGCTGTTAGTCTATCTAAATCATTAAGGTAGCTAATAAAAACAAAACGAAATAGCAAATAAATTTTTTAACTTTGCATTTGAAAATCCCAGGATTCAGTACAAGTGAGTTTTTAGTTTAGGATCCATTAAAAATAATAAACTCCAGACAGGTTCTTTACAAACTCTGCTCATCAGCATTAAGAGTTTCGTAGCTGGGAGGTTGCAGACCTGCAGAGCACTGCATGTGGCACACAGCTGACCCCGGGGGCCTCTGCTAAAGGCAGCTAAATCAACGCTATCTTAGCCTGTCTTTTATGAGGTTTATGTGATAAATTTGCTGGTAAATGGATATGAGTACGAAAGAAAATTTCTCTTTCTAGGGCCTGGATTATTATAAAAAGAAAAATGCTGCCTCGTAATGGTAGTCACCAGACTGTCCTCAAAATTCTGTAGTTTGAATTTAGGCACTTTGGATTTTAACAGAGTGGTTTTAATGTCATAATTCGAAGGTTGTTTGTTATTTTTGCATGGATTGCCTAGTTAGGACTCAGCCATTTCTATTAAATGCCATGATGATATCCAGTTATCTCAATAAAAGAAGTACCCTTTGTCTCTCTTGCTGGTCCATGCTGGAACTAACTCAGGAAATTGCAGACCCACCCCTGAGGCAGCACTCCTGGGGACAATAGGCTGAACTTACCCACTGTACCCTCTCCCACCTCCTCTTCCATCAGTGCATTGTTGTGCCCTTAACCCTTCCAGGAAACCTTATTAAAAAATCCTACTGTTCTCAGGCTGAATACTGTCTTCTTTCTCCTCACAGGATCTAGGGGTGGGGATGAGCAGGAATAAGTCTAATTAAGCTGTGAACTTTCTAAGAGTCTGGGAGATTAGAGGAAAAAACCTGCCCTTAGCTTCTTCATCCTTGAAACCAGATAATGTCTTTAGGCTAAAACAAAGTGTTTTACTGCTTTAAAAAAACTTTGTAAACCACTATTGTAGACTTTTGATTCTAAATCCTTAGTAGCTTAGCAATGTGGCTATTTCTGTGAAAATTTTAAACATAAATAGTAGTAGTGTGGTAATGTTTTTATGAAAAATTTCAGCATTACATTGAACCTAATTTTTTCTCTCTTTATATATATGTTTAGCTTAAATAGAAAGATAAAGATTGAAGTACTTTGATCAAGATAGAATTTGAGAGGTAGAATCCAGCTGAATGTTAGTGTTCAAAAATTGAATTCATTCAGGGATTAAGTTGAGGAGCTATTGTATGTAAGGATAGCACAATGCCTTAGAAAGCAAGTTGTTTTATGATTAGAAAATAGATTCAGTAGCAATGTAGGTAATTAATTCATGGAAGATCTTTTTACTTTAAGCTGAAACAAACTAAGAATGAGCAAGCATCCTAAAAGGATCTTGGTCAAGGGCAAAAAGAAAATCACATGTGAGAAACACACACATGTACAATGTGAAAATTTATCAACATTGTTTTATCCTAATAAAGATTTGGTTTTCTTTAAAAAAGAGTGATAAGTCAAAATATAAATGTATTAAAGTATTGGAAGATTTTGCTAGTTTATTTATTTTCTATTTTGGGAAGCAAATCGCTTTGTGAATTTCCTATTGACTAAGTGGTAGGTACATTATTGGTCAGTTGGTTCACACAGAAGTAAAAAAAATAAACAAATAAACATACTTACCAAAATAGAGATTAAATTCATTTTAATGGTAGCTAAATGAAAACCTTGGTAAAGCCACATTTTAATGCACTTTTATTTGCATGTATAAATCATTTCAAGCAAAGCAGAGGTGTTAGCAGACTGACACATTTGCATTTAAAATGCTAGTTTTAATAAACAAATGTAGGATTTGGGTGTTCAAGCCTGTAGTTTAAAGCTTAGACCAAACAGAGGCCCTTAATATATATGGCTGAAACTGCTTACAAATACTGGAGTCTCTTTCCAACCATGTAAAAACCATATTTTTCCTGATGAAGACTATGTTAATTCTTAAAGCACATGGAATTTAAATGGCACACTAGATGGCCACAGTCAGTAAACCATGCAGTCCTAACCAAAATCTTTCCCCCGCTTGCAACTGCTGTGCCACTTTTCTTTCAGTTTGCTAGAACAGATGGGGTTGTTATGTTGCCAACTACAGCATTCCTTCCCCTTACTCTGATTAAATTCACCTCTTTGTTAGCCTCAACTCGAAGGATTTCAAGAGTTGAGGAAAAAAACTTATTTTCACCAAAAAACAAAAAAGAAGGAAAGCAAAGAAAGGAATGTTAGAGACCTTGCTCTATATAATGTATATGAAATAGACCTGCAATGTAATACCAATCTGATTTTATATTTAGTTTTACAATGTAATTAAGTATTTGAAAAAAAATCTCTTAATTTCTGGAAGAAAGCAATGGCCATTCAACTGTCTTTCTTAGCAAGCTTTTATTTAACTTTCCTTTTAAGGAAATGTAAAGGCAGCAAAAATTAACATTTTAATTTTTTGGTTTATGTATGTATAAAATATTTCTGAGACACAGGGGGCAGAAATCAGCTTTCCTGTTGTTATTCTACTGCCTTGGATATTAATCTGGGTAGTCAAAAACTATTACAATATTTGCAACTTCACAAAATGAATGCATATCAATATTGCTTAATTGTATTTAACTTGAAGAACAGATAAAAATTTTTAATATGAATCTATAATAGGGTAAATAGTCCCAGTGTAAAACATATTTTAATTATTTAAACAAAGAAAAACACTAAAATTAAAGATTAGAGAGTACAATAAAATGTTATTTTATTTGCCCATTTTAATTACGTAATTTGTAAATAACTTTTTGCTGTCAAAGAGCAAATAACTTAGTAAACACAATGATAATATAATTGCAAATAAATTTATTTCAATATTCTAAGGGAAAATAATGTTTAATCAATATCATGTATCCAAAACTAAATATTTTAGTGACAGCTTACTGTTATCTGTCTCTCCAAAACTTTACTAAGCATGTTTTATGGGAATATTCCATAATTCAGCTTCTTACTCATTGTGACTGCCTTTGTCAATATTATTATAGAAAAGTAATGCTTTGCCACACAGAGATCCCTTTTACTATTAAAATGTGGTAGGCACTGAGAAATTCTGAAGGCAGTTATTTAAGTTTATGTAATCACAAAATGACACCTATTTACTCCTTCATTAGAGAGATAAGAGTAACTCTTTCCTCCAAAGGCAATGTGCCCATTGGGATTTGGGGTCTAAAGTAAAGATGAATGAGTAATCACCGAAGACTGGTTTTTTTCCCGCCTAGAATTCATATGGTTTGTTTCTGTCCATAATCATTCTGTCCATCACTGTTTAAAAATCTGAAGTGTCAGGCAAGCTTCATTGTTCTTTCCTCAAGTGATCTTCCATTTATTTCACTTTTACATTACTGGTTTGTTGTTGTTTAATTAAGGGCTGCTACCATGTTCTTTTGGGGATTCATCAAAAGAACTATATTTGTGCTTCTTCACACATTCATATGTATGGACAGAAATATAAAATAAGTAGATTATATTTACATATGTGTGCAAACATTTTTGCAGGCATATAATGGTGGGATAGGTTAAGAACCACTTGCTAACAGGAAATTTTAAATCACTTTGGTAATGAAATTATAGTGTCACAATCTCCTAATTTCCTTATACTTAATTAATGCTAACTGGATGATATTAGCAGTGAAATTTATATGATCTTTCTTGAGATTCCAAAGAGTCCCACTATAAAAATGTTTTGGAAATTAATACATGACTTTCTTCTAGAATTTTGTATCATGTTCATCAATCCAATGAGCCAAGGCATGTGTCATTAATAAAATTATTCTAGGAGACGATTTCAGTAACATGAATATAGATGAAATGAATAGCCTAAAACCTCCGTGTGCATGTCACCAGTCTGTGTTAATGCTGAACACTATGCATAATGGTTAATTCTTTTTAATCAGGGAAGATATTTGCAACAGATGTATCTTCTCAGACAAAGAGTTTCAAAATTAGTTATTTAAAATGCTCCCCTGGTTATATTTTTTTTACATCTCATTTATGTCACCTTATTCTTTTTCACTTTTCTCCCATTGCTTTTTATGTTATTATTTTTTATTGTATAAAAAATAATAAAATGTAAAGTCATTTACTTTCCTCATTTGTGGTCACAAATGCACAGTATGCAGAATCATAATTCTCAATTTTAAATGTTTCAACTGTAATTCCTGTCAAAACAAAGTCACTTACTAAGCAGCTGAATCGTTGAGCTGATATTCAGATGCCCTTTCAAAGCAGGCCTGAGTTCCTGGATCTTTCCACAGTCGTTTTATTACCTCAGCCAGTTGAGGTGTCATGCCACCGTCTTCCAGGGTATTTGCCATTGCATAAAGTTGCTGTTGGTCTTCCTAGAGCAATGTTTTGGTGAAAAGGATAAAAACCTGTTATTTGGAATCATGTATTCTGTTTTTTAATAGAACATTGTAATTTGATGATTTTTATCTTATTCCTTCAGCTAATAATTCCGCTGAACATCTTTTTGAAATACATTAAAGTCAATAGAACTAATGTTCATTATAATGGCTGGCTGATGTCCAAAATAATTCTGCTTTGCAAAAACTATAAAATATTATAGGAGAAATTATTATATTTTGACATATCACTGACTTCTGAATATGATATCAAAAAGGAAAGCAGTATCTTGGTGTATGTCCATTGAGTTTGTAGAAGGTCAAAATGCTAGGGTAAAAGAGTAGTGAATATAATCTAATCTTACATTTTGTCTTCTTTTCATCAGCCCTATATTTTTCAAGAAAAAAATGCCATGTAAAAATTAGAGTAAAAATAAGAAATAAATTCTTTATTCTAAAATTGTATTTTTAAAAAAATTAACGTATAATATTCTTTGCCATCAGGTACCTCTTTGTAATCATATAAATAAGCAATGGTAAACATTTAGATCCACACAAAATTTTTGAACATCCCTGTAGGTGTTGTTGATTGCATGCCTTTGGAGCAATCAATGGGGCAGAGTTAACAATTCATTAAGAAAAGTAAAGCAAAGCAAAGCAAGGAAGTATTGTGTTATCCCTGTTGGGATGATATTTGGAAGTTGCAAGGAGAGAAGTTTAATGGGTAAATACTGTAGTCCACAATTTATTTAAACTAATAATCAAAACTGTTTTTATAACAGAACTTTTTTTTTAAGATTAAGAATTTGAGTTTCAGAGTAATTAAACTGATCATGATAATAGTCCAGGCAAATTAGTAGAAGTGTGGGCTCAACCTGGTTGGCAGCCTGTAAAGCTGATATCCTTTCTAGCTCATAATTCTTCTAGTGCATATTATTACAACCATTTTCAAGTCAGCATATACAATATCTCACATAAGTCTCACAAACACAGTGAAATAGACACTATATTTTCTCCATTTTATATTCAAGGGATCTAAAACTCTCAAAGGTTAATTTGTGGGACCCATAACACAATAAGCATCAGAAAAGGAGTCAAACCTAAGCACATTCTGTGCAATGTCAAACTGAATTATGTCTAAAAAGAACCTGCTGCTTCTCTGATATAATTAAATTTATTATTATTTTAAATTGATTATATGTTTATTTCACTTTTTTATAAAAAATGTGCTCTTTGTATAAAAAATTAAGAGTACACCTCTAATTGTTAAAGTGAGACTCTGTTAAGGCTAAAAAACATTATTCCATATTTTTTTATAATCAGATTTTATTGTTGAAAACAAACTGATCCAATGATCACTGGGCCAGTTGTTAAATGGCCAAAATCAAGGCTTGACCTCATTTTCTTGCATCAACACAGGAGTAAATTTTTAAAATCCTTCTTCTGTATTAGATAGATGTGAGAGAAAACTGCAAATCCGGCAAAATAAGACCAGTCACTTTTGCTGGCAGCATCCTATTTGGCTCTTTCCACTACTAAAGTGCCATTTAGAATAAATGGTGCAATGAAGCAGCTGCTACATAGTTTTATCCCTAAAGGGAAAAAATTATTTGCTTTGTCAGCATATCTCTATAAACCAAAGTAATACATTGTTTCATTTCCTTTAAAACATTCCATTTTTAATTTAAATATACTTTATTTGCATAGGTATCATGAATATAGTTTCACTTTAAACATTTAAATGTTACAAAGTCTTCCTTGACCACCTCTTCAATCCTAGGACCTCCCCCAAAGGCTAGTCATCCTATCAGGTTGGTTTTTGCCTCTTCAGACCATTTATTATTAAATTATTGCATGCATAGATAGAGTCCATGGTGATGATTTTCAATCCAGGCTGCACATTATAAAGCACATGGGTACCCTTAAAAAATACTGATAGCAGACCCTCAAACCAAGCAAAATGGGCCAGAATCTGCAAAGATATTTTTTAAAGCTTCCAGTTGACTCAACTGTTCAGACTGAGTTAAGACTTTCTGACGATATACAATTCTTATTTTGTTTAACCACAAGTAACATTTTATTGTTTTTGTAAACCATAAATAACATTTCATTGAATATAGTGCATTGCAATTCTTGATGTTCTTCTGTACTTATTGAAGGGCTGATGTAACTGAAAGAATTAAAAATCATATTTTTAAGGGACTGGGCCTAACAATCTAGTTTGAATTTTTAAGGAGTATGACACCAAAATTAACAGGTATTATTTAACCAAGAAGGGGAAAGACCTTTACAGGGAGAACTACAAAACATTGAGGAAGGAAATCACAGAGGATGTAAACAAATGGAAAAACACATCGTACTCATGGATCAGCAGAATCAACATTGTTAAAATGTCTATACTACCCAAAGTGACTTATAGATTCAATGCAATCCCCATTAAAATACCAATGTCATTTTTTGCAGATCTAGAAAAAATAATTCCGTGCTTTGTATGGAACCAGAAAAGACCCCAAATAGCCAAAGTAACCTTAAGCAAAAAGAACAAATCGGGAGACATCACTTTACCAGACTATAAGCTATACTACAAGGCTATAGTAACCAAAAGAGCATGGTACTGGCACAAGAACAGAGACATAGACCAATGGATCAGAATAGAGAACCCAGATATAAAAACATCCTCATATTGCCATCTGATCTTTGACAAAGCAGACAAAAACATACACTGGTGAAAAGAATCCCTATTCAATAAATGGTGATGAGAAAATTGGATAGCCACACGTAGAAGACAAGACTAAAACAGAATCTGCACCTCTCACCACACACAAAAATTAATTCACAGTGGATAACAGACTTAAACCTAAGGCATAAAACTATAAGAATTCTAGAAAAAGAGGTTGGAAAAAATCTTCTAGATATTGGCCTAGGCAAAGAATTTATGAAGAAGACCCCAAAGATAATCACAGCAACAACAAAAATAAGTAAATGGGATCTGATAAGTTAAAAAGCTTCTGCACAGCCAAGGAAACAATCAATAGGGTGAATAGACAACCTACAGAATGGGAGAAAATATTTGCATGTTATACATCTGATAAAGGGCTAATAACCAGAATCTATGAAGAACTCAAGCAAATCAGCAAGAAAACATCAAACAACCTGATTAAAATGTGGGCAAAAGATATGACAGAAGCTTTTCAAAAGAAGATAGACTAATGGCCAATAAACATATGAAAAAATGCTCAACCTTTCTAATCATCAGGCAAATGCAAATCAAAACCACAACAAGATATCACCTAACTCCAGTGAGAATGGCTTTTATCAAAAATTCCCAAAACAACAAATGTTGGCATGGATGTGGAGAGATAGGAACACTTGTACACTGCTGGTGGGACTGCAAATTAGTACAACCTCTATGGAAAGTAATATGGAGATACCTCAAAGAACTAAAAGTAGAACTACCATTTGATCCAGCAATCCCACTACTGCGTATTTGCACAAAGGAAAAAAAGACATTCTATAATAAAGACATCTGCACTCGAATGTTTATGGCAGCACAATTCACAATTGCAAAGATATTGAAACAACCCAAGTGCCCATCAATCCATGAGTGGTTTAATAAAATGTAGTATATGTATGCCATGGAGTACTACCCAGCCATAAAAAACAATAGTGAATTAATACCTCTGATACTATCCTGGATGGAGCTGGAGACCATTCTTCTAAGTGAAGTATCACAAGAATGGAAAAACAAACACCACTGGGTACTCACCATCAAATTGGTACTAACTGATCAATACTTATGTGGACACATGGAAATAATATTCATCAGGGGTTGGGCAGGTGGGAGGGGGTTGGAGGGGATGGGAAAACTCATACCTAATGGGTGCAGAGCACACTGATGGGGGATGTTCACGATTGTAGCTCTGACTTGGGCAGTGCATAGGCAATATATGTAACAAAGTGTTTGTACCCCTATAATATTCTGAAATTTAAAAGAAAGGAAAATAAGAAATCTTATGCTAAACAGAACTCATATTTCATATTTTTAAAATTTGGGTACAGATTAGTACTACAAACTTGTTAAGTCCTACTATTTTATGGCTCAAACCTTATTGTAGAATCTACAACTGTCATTATTTGCATACTTACTGCACTTCTTGGATTTACATAATCAATTCCAAGGGTAGTCATGGCTTTCACAATAGCTAGGATGGATTGCAATGTATTACTGTAAATTACTGCCTTGAACTCCATGCATTCTTGCTCACTGTAACCATTCTTATGGATGATCCTATATTGAAAAAGTGAGAAGCTTTTGTGAGTTGAATAATTGATTGTAACACTAAAGTATATCAACAATAAATTGCTTGAATAAAATGGCAGTATATATTCATTAATAAAGGTCAAAGAATTTTGATAATATTATATGCTAAATCTGAATAATTTTATGCCTTTAGATTTTTATTATCATCATAATTTAATGCAACATTTTTTTTCTGGGCTACCAATGATAAATATGAAGAGGACTTAGGGTTTGTTCTAAACAAAACACTTTTTACAACGAATAAATCATGAGCATTTACTTAGAAAGCTATTTCTTGTCTAGAGAAAAATTCCCATATTCCTGGGACAAAGATATGTACAGAGTTCTGAAACTTGGTGTTGTGTTTACAACCTGATGTCTGGAGGAAGTGAAGTCATTTAGTAGAACATTCATGTCTTTTCCTATCATTGAAGACACACGAGAAAATAGGAGTGCCTGCTTTCTATTTACAGCATTAACAAAGGCATCTTTTTTAATGCAGGTAATTGCACTCTGTTAAAGCCCTTGTCACTTTTCCATCTGTGTACGTGCCACTGAGATCTCAAAGTTGAAATACCAAGACATTTTATTTGGCTGAACCCTTCTCTTCCTTCCACTCATTCAGTCAGAAGTCAAGGTTTTACTAGTAGTTTTGGAATAATAGCTTAAAATGGATTTAGACGTTAAAAGCTAAAATCCTTGCATGTGCTAATTACACATTTTTGCATATTTATTGCGTGATATGTTCTTGTTCCATCCTTTCTTTTTTTTTTTTTTTTCTTGAGACAGGATCTCACTCTGTTGCGCAGGCTGGAGTGCAGTGGCACAATCATAGCTCACTGCAGCCTCAAACTTATAGGCTGAAGTAATTCCCTTGCCTCACCCTCCTGGGTAGCTAAGGCTACAGGCACATGCCACCAGGCCAGGCTAATTTTTTTTATTTTTTACAGAGATGGTGTCTCACTATGTTGCCCAGGCTGGTCTGGAACTCCCGGCCTCAAGAAATTCTCCTGCCTCAGCCTCCCAAAGTGCGGGGATTACAGGCATGAGCCACCACACCCGGCCTATTTTTTTTTCTTATTGTTTTTGAAGAACTTTATACTCATTAGATATCTTTTTGGATGTCATATTACTAAAGATTTATGTTGTGTCCATACCCATAGAGGCTCTAGCACAGGGGAAGAAAAAGCACAAAGCCCTATTTAATATCTTTGATGATATTAGACCCTTCGAATACAAGGATTCTGAACTGAAAGGAGTAAAGGCAGTACTACATTTATTATTTATTGTTTTTTATATTTGATTGCCATTATTTGCTGCATTTCTACTTTTAAACATGGCTGTGTTTGTTTTGTTGCATTAAACAATTAAATAACTTAAATAAGTTAAAAAAATAGACAATCAAAGGCTGTAGAAAAAAACACAGTAAAATGTCTTCATGGATAAATCAGGAATAAGTTCATTAAGGAAATCCCAGTCCTCTGTCAAAAATTGGAATTGAAAAACTATTTTAATTATTAAATTAAAATGGTTACTATGAATAAACTTGGGGCACTTAGGTTTTCTTCATGGAACAAGTTCTGACTCTTATCCTTTCACCAGAAGATGAGGAAACATTTATGGCAAAGCAAAACGATAAAAGCAAACTTTAAAAAGTCTAGTTGAAGTAGGACATTAAACAACATGGTTTTCTAGGAGCTGCATGAATAAATTTCTGTGAGATAGTGCTCTCTAGCTACAAGTTGGTTTCTAGGTCTGTTTAGATTAGTAAGCTTTTACTGGGCATTTTCTGTAACATACTGTGTTATGTGCTAAAGAGAATAAATAAATTATACAAGTCCCTTCTTTGCAAAAACATATAGACTAGAGCTCTACTCTACAATGCAGTAGTGACTAGCCAATTGATTAAAATTAAGTAAAATTAAAAATTTAGTGTCTTAATCATACTAGTGACATTTCAAGTGGCTATTAAAGCCATATGTGGCCAGTAGCTACCATATTTGAAAGCACAGATAGAGAACTTTCCTAGAATCACACAAAGTTCTGCTGAAGAATACTCACTGGGTTATAGGAAGGAAGAGCATATAAACAGATTTTTGAACAGTGAGATAATGTATAGCAATGACATCTGCATGTGGTAAGATGCACTAGAAAAGAGAAAGTGATAGACTCTGTTGGGACTGGGTACAAGGTATCAGGGAAGACTTCGCAGGAGCAGTGATGATCAGCTGATTTTTCAAGGTTAGTTATTCCTAGATGGTCAAAAGGAAGGAGAACATTCTAGGCAGAAGGATCAGTATAAACAAATAGATGCTTATAATTATCAAGTGTTCAATATGTGCCAAGAACTTTTGTAAGTGCTTTATATGTCTTCTTATTTCTTACAAAGCCTTCTAAAGTATGTAAAATTGTGATCTACATTTTATACATAAGAAATGTAGGCATAGATAAATTAAACAACTACTCCCAACTTATTGTGTGGTACAGCTGGGCAACAAATACAATCCGATTTGACAGCTTATGATCTTAGCCTCTAAGCTTTACAGACTTCCATAGTATGCTCGTCCATAGACTTATAAAAGTTCAACATTGCTGAAGCAGAAAGTAGGAGGGGAGAAATTATGGGACAGGAGGATGAAGAGATAGGCAAAGGCTGGATTCTGAAGTGTGTTATATGCCTTGGCAAGGGGATTGATCTTGATAGTACAGGTAAAGAGTTCAATTCAGGAAAGAAACACAATCATTTTTAAATGGATCGGTTGGTGGTAGTGTGGATAATGCAATGGAAGGAAGAGTAAGGGCGAAGAAATTACTTAGGAAGATACTGAATGAATCTAGGCCAGAAATGATGAGGTTTTAGACTAAAGCAATGGCAACGGAGATAAATGATGTGTTTGGAGACAAATTGTGTAGCTGTGATATGACTTGGTGGGAGGGTGAGGGCTCAGCATAACCACACTGGGATTTATTGCTTTGGAGGCTGGTGTTGCTGTATTTAATCTTAGGAAAATAAAGGCCAGGTGGGAGATAAATTTAGTGTTGTTTATTCTGATTTGGATCTAGTCATAGAATATAGAGGTAGATGTAGGTGACTCCCTTGTTCAGACAAATCATCTGAGTTTGAAAGAAATATTCTGAGACTACCAGCTTGAAGATGCTAATGAAAATCATTGTCCTTCAGCAATTTTCATTTGATGAAGGTGCAGGTAAGTACAGAAGAGGATCTAGTACATAGGGACACCAACATTTAAGATATAGTCAAAGAATTGAAAAATAAAGGAGACAGGAAGAGAACTGGAAAAGAGAGTTCTTCTAGAAGCGAAGGAAAAGTTTTAAGAGAGAAAAGTGGTGTCATGTGGAATTAAGAAAAGGACTTAAGAAGACTTCATAAAAATGGCCATTAGGAGATCATAAGTGATCTTCATAAGGGCAATTTCTGTGATATGTCAGAGGCAAAAGTGTGGTGGAAATGGCTGAAGAGTAAATGGAAAGTGGAAAGTAAAGAGAGGTAGAGTTAATTATTCTTTATAGAAATTCTACTGAGAAAAGGAAGGAGGGATAAGGCAGAAAAGGAGACTTATTCTTTTTAAATAATAAAAGTATTATAATAAGTGCTCATTGTAGAAAATGTGAAAAGCCTAGCAGTATTCCTAGCAAAGCTGCTTTGAACTTTAAATCCTGCTATTCAGAGCAAATTTCTTTGAATACTGGTATATGTTCTTCCATTTTTTTAAATGATCTATTTTGTCAGTTGAGATAAAGATGTTCATGCAATTTGGTATCCTGGTTTTTCAGTTAATATAGCATTTTCTCATAATAGAACTTTCTTATATACACATGATTTATAATGGCTGCATAATGTTGCGATTGAATAATAAACAGTCCTATAATTTTGCAACCTATTTGCTTGTGTTTTGTTTTAATTTATGGTACCTTGTTCTATCCCATATTTCATTATTTTAAATAATTATATAAATCTGTACATCAATTTTCATATTTTATATATTTGAATTTCTAAATTTTCACACTTGCATATTTTAAAATATTTTAAATTATTTTATTATTGAAAATTCTCAGAAATGTATTTAGAAGATCAATAATTATAATTTTCCCAATTTACTATGTATATCAAAAAATTATTTCTATAAATTTTTCTGTAATATGTAATTTTACATAATAGTAATTGGTATGTAATATGGTAATTAATATAGTAATTAGTAAGTAATATAGCAATTTTACTTTAAGTATTGAGAAATATTCATTTCTCAAAACCTCATTCTTATTGGATAATATGTTAAAATTATTATCTGTTAAAATTTACTAAGATGAAAAATATCTCATTATTGATTTAATTTTTTAACTTTATAATTAATGAAGTTAAAGTAAAATACATTATTCATCTATTTATTAAATTTTGTCATTTGTGAACTGTCTGTTCATAGTCTCTCCCCATTTTTATATATTGGGCAGCTTGTTTTATTTAACAAAGTATAGGTCTTTATATGTTAAAATAGTCAATTATGTATCTATCATATTTATTATGAATTTTTTTCTAGTTTTCTATTTTTGGTTTAATTTTATTTATGGTTTACAATATTTAAAAGTTTTTATTTTTATATAGCCAAATAATTGGGTTTTTTTTTAACTTTATTTAAGCTGATAGAGAATGGAGAGATTAAAAAAAAAATAAGAGAGGTTCAAGCATGATTATAACCTGAAAGAAAAGATCAGGTGGACACTGTAGTAATGTTATAAATAAAGGACAGATGACTTGGGTGCAAGGATGGACCTGAGAACTCAAAAATAGTATGATCAGGGAACAGAATAAAGGATATCTGTTCTTCAGAGACAGAAGGATAGGTCAAACATTTGGTTGCAGATAAGTGAGGCTAAAATATTGGTTGATATGGAACTTACATGACATTATCACATGGAAGAGAAAAAGCCCAGCAGTTTAGATTGAAACCAATTTCACCATTGACAAGAATCCTCCCTCATACATGTCCCAAAGAACAAAATCCTTTAGCACATAATTAACAAATAGGTTCAAAAATGATTCTTCTTCTTCTATAGCCGCAATTATCCTTTAAAATTCTCTAGCAGTGACTGAGCCATAAGGTGTCACCTGTTCACCTCCTCTTATCAAACACAATTTTTATTCATTTAGACATTGCATTCTCAAATTATAGCATTTTTGTGCTCATTATTTCTTTATTAAGGAATTCAGGTCTAGTTATTTCATTGTAAAGAGAAAAAGTACAGAAAATAAATACAAAAATCTATTAAATTTTATGATAGTAATGATTTTAGATATGCATTTTTTCCCAGGTAGGCAAAATGCCAATGAGGTTAAAAATATTATTTCCTCAAAAGTTCCAATGGATCATTGATTGACATATTTTGAAATGTTTATGAATTTGTCTCGTTGAGAGGCAAAATTTTTTTAAAATGGCAATTACATAATTACTCATATATTATGCTTTCTGAAAGAATGGAGGGATATTTGTACAGGAACTGTGACCACTCTGCCACAACCTATGATTTAGAAAAGACTACCAATCAGCATTTCCAAAAGCATTTATTTTATGAATGGTCAAGTATATGGACAGGCATCCAATATTAAACATTTGAAATAGTTGTGTACCTACTTCATTTGTTTAACGATAGTACTTTTTCCAGATTCTCCTGCTCCTGAAACAAAGAGAAGAATGTTACCAACTGATACAGCAAATTTGTATAGACATTAAAACCTATCATTTTCTCATAAGAAATCTTTAACAGACACCTCTCCTAGTGTATCTTCGAAAGCAAGCATTGTATACTGTCAGGGAAAAAGTTATATTTTTGCATTCGAACATAATTTGGGAAGCTATATGTCCTGGCTTTGCAACCCAAGAAAATGGTCCCCAACTTCATAGTCTCTAGATCACTCTTATTCTCCCAGAATGTCTCTTCATATATCTGATTTCATTAAATAGCAAGAGAAAAGAAAAAAAAAAACAACCAGGTAATAACCTTTTATTTCCAGAATTCTGATTGAACAATGGGCTCTTGTCTCCAGCATCATATTTACCCGTACACAGGTATAATTTCTTCTGTTTTAACAAAGGAAGGTTGCTAATAACTCTAAGCAATACTAAGGATCCTGCAGATAAGAATCAATATGGGAGTGTCTCAGAATGGGTTACAGTGACATTCCTGGGAGAGGAGCTTGGTGTGGGCAAAGGGGGAGCTGGCAGTAATACCATAGAGACACCTGTTGCATTTATCTGGAACAGCTATTTTAGCTGATGATATATAATATAAAACTTTATTTTGGTATCAAGTCAACTCCACAAACATCATGTAGAGGAATACAAAGTGCACATGATTTTCTAAAGATAAAGCATGTATCTCTTTTTTTATTATTTGTATAAATTTAAGGGGCACAAGTGCAATTTTGTTACATGGATATATTGCTTAGTGGTGAAATCTGGGCTTATAGTGTATCCATCACCTGAATAATGTACTTTGTACCCATTAAGTAATTTCTCATCATCCACCCCCTTCCGCCCATCCACACTTTCAAGCCTACAATATCGATCATTCCACAATCTATGTCCAAGTGCACACATTATTTAACTCCCACTTATAAGAGAGAACATGAGATTTTTACTTTCTGTTTCTGAGTTAATTCACTTGAGATAATGGCCTCCAGTTCCCTCCATGTTGCTGCAAAGGACATGATTTCATTCTTTTCTATGGCTGAGTAGTATTCTATTATGTATATATACCACATTTTCTTTATCCAGTCATTCATTGATAGACACTTAGGTTGATTTTGTATCTTTGCTATTGTGAACAGTGCTATGATAAACATAAGAATGTAGGTATCTTTTTGGTATAACAATTTATTTTCCTTTGGGTAGATACCTAACAGTGGAACTGCTGAATTGAATGGTAGTTCTAATTTTAGTTTTATGAGAAATCTCCATACTGTTTTCCATAGAGGTTGCACTAATTTCCATTTCCACCAACAGTGCATAAGCATTTCTTTTTTCCTGCATCCTTGCCAACATCTGTTATTTTTTGTTTTTTTAGTAATAGTCATTTGGACTTGTGTAAGATGATATCTCATTGTGGTTTTAATTTGCATTTTTCTGATGATTAGTGATGTTGAGCACATTTTCATATGCTTCTTGGCCATTTGTATGTCTTCTTTTGAAAAATACCTGTTCATGCCCTTTGCCCACTTTTTAGTGGGGTTGTTTGTTTTTCTTTGTTGTTGTTGAGCTGTTTGAGTTCCTTGTAAATTCTAGATATCAGTCCCCTATCAGATGTGTAGTTGGCAAATACTTTCTCCATTTTGCAGGTTGCTTGTTCACTGTGTTGATTATTTCTTTTGCTGAGCAGAAACATTTTAGTTTAATTAAGTCCCATGTGTCTATTTTTGTTTTTGTTGCTTGTCCTTTTGAGGTCTTCATTGTGAATTCTTTGCCTAGACCAATGTCCAGAAGAGTTTTCCCTGTTTTCTTCTAGTATTTTTATAGTTACATGTCTTACATTTAAGTCTTTAATCCATCTTGAGTTGATTTTTGTGCATGGTAAGAGATGGGGTCCTTTTGTATATGGTGATCCAATTTTCCCAGGACTGTTTGTTGAAAACGGTATCCTTTTCCCAATGTATGTTCCTGTTAAGTTCATCAAAGATCAGTTAGCTAGAGATAGGTGGCTTTATTTCCGGGTCTCTATTCCATCCCATTGATATACGTGTCTACTTTTGTACCAGTACCATGCTATTTTGGTTATTATAACCTTGTAGTGTAATTAGAAGTCAAGTAATGTGATGCCTCCAGCTTTGGTTTTTATTGTTGTTGCTGTTCAGGGTTGTTTTGGCTATTTGGGCTCCTTTTTGGTTTCATATGAATTTTAAGATTGTTTTTTCTACCTCTGGAAAAATGATATTGCTATTTTGATAGGAATTGCATTGAATATGTAGATTGCTTTGGGCAGTATGGTCATTTGAACAATAATAATTTCCAATTCATGAGCATAGATGTTTTTCCATTTGTTTGTGTCATGCACAATTTCTTTTATCAGTGTTTAGTAGTTTTCCTTGTAGAGGTCTTTCACCTCCTTGGTTAAATATATTCCTAGGTATTTTATTTGTTTTGTAGTTATTGTAAATGGTATTGCCTTCTTGGTTTGATTCTCAGCTTATTTGTTATTGGTGTGTAGAAATGCTACTGATTTTTGTATATTGATTTTGTATCCTGAAACTTTACTGAATACATTTGTCAAATCTAGGAGTTTTTCGGTGGAGTATTTAGGGTTTTCTAAATATAAGATCATATCATCAACAAACAGAGAAAATTTGCTTCCTCTTTTCCAATTTGGATGCCTTTTATTTTTTTCTCTTGCCTGATTATTCTGGCTAGGACTTCCAGTGCTATGTTGAATAAGAGTGGTGAAAGTGGGCATCCTTGTCTCATTCCAGTTCTTAGAGGGAACACTTTCAATTTTTCCCCACTCAGTATGATGTTGACTGTGGGTTTGTCACTTATGGTTTTATTATTTTGATGTATGTTCCTTTTATGCTTTGCTTGTTTAGAGTTTTTATCATGAAGTGGTGCTGAATTTTATCAAATACTTTTTCTGCATCTATTGAGATGATCTATGGTTTTTGTCTTTAATTCTATTTATATGATGAATCACATTTGTTGACTTGTGTATGTTGAATCACCTGTGCATCCTGGTGATCATGGTGTATTATCTTTTTGATGTGTTGTTAAATTTGGTTTGCTAGTATTTTGTTGAGTATTTTATGAAAAATCAGTGGTTGTTTCAGGCTATGTGTTGAGGGCTTTTGAGGATATATCTTGAGTCTCCTTTGTGATTAAGGAGTATTTCTTTGGAAAATGAAAAGCAAGAAGTACTGAAATAAAGTGTGATGACCTAGGTTTGAAGTTTTTCTCTGCCCCTGTGTGTGTGTATGTGTGTGTGTGTGTACTATCTTCAGTAAGTCCTCTAACCTTCTCAATTTCCTCACCTATATACTGAGAATACTTAACTCACAAGGTTATTAGTAGGCTCTAACAACATAATAAGCATGAAATTGTTTGCAAACTACAGCACAAAATTAAACATAAAGCCATGTTGTCTGAGAATCCAAGTATCTAAGAAACTTTGCAGTGTTTTGTAAAGAGAAGTCTAATATCCTACTGTAGATACCCTATGTGTATTCAGCAAATAATGCTGGAGCAATTAGATAGCTATATGGAAAAAGAACATTGACTCACATCACAACATACCAAAAATTAATCAAAATGGCTCATAAACTTCTGTGTAAAAACTAAAACTGTAAACTTTCTAAAGAAATTCATATTTGAAAAATATTTGTAACCTTCAATTAGCCAAAATTTTTTTAGATAAGATAAAAAAGAATGAACCAACAAAAAGTAAAAATTTAACAAATTGGAATTGATCAAAGTTAAGAAAATAAAAGGGGCAAGCTACTGACTAGAAGAAAGCCTCTACAACACGCCTATCAGACGTAGGATAGATATCCAGTAGCATAAATGCAATGGGGCTCAGGAGGATAAATATAAGGATGTTCAAATAGTTAAAGAGCACAGGGCTGCCATATGAAAAGACACTAAAAGTGATTATGACTCGAGAGTAAAAATGAGAGAATTTGATTAAAGTTACTGTGATATGTAGGGTATGGATAGAACTCAAAAACAAACTTTAAATATTTTACATGTCTATGAATCTTAGACATGTGAGGGATGGGGGAAGGGTAGGAGTAAATTCAGGCAACTTCTTGAAGTTTGAAAGTTCTGCTTTTATAGACAGGAGAAAAGCAAGAAGTCAACAAAATTTGGTAAAGTCTGGTAATACAAATTAGTTCATAAAATTTTTATATAAAATCACTAATAAATCTCCAAAGCATTGTAGAGGAAAACTCAGCGTTTCGTAATTGTTATGAAATCATATCTTTTAGAACGTGTCCTCAGGCTACAACTAACATTTATCGTTAGAAATATGATTTTGAACTACATGGACCAAGGGCCTGATCTAAAATGCCAATGAATAGATTTTTAGTCTTCAAATACTAATTTCTATGTCTCTAAGGGAAGCAAAGCACTTGATATATTACTGGCAGTTCCAAAAACTGGGTCATAGGATATCTTCAAAGTGTCAGTGTACCTGTTAATTTTAGACAGATTTCAAAGTACCACAACTAAGGCAATTTTCAGATTTCCCAGGAAAAATCCAAATTCAGGAAAACTGATAGACATCACTATGCCTTTACCAGTGTGGCAGTCAACTGCCTTGTTTTACTAAAACTAGTATGATTTTATGTAAGCAAAAGTAATATGACTTTTGGTAACCCTAAATATCAAAGTTTGATTCAAATTATATTAAAATATGTATTGAATCAGAGGACACTGACCACCCTATTTAAATTTCTAACCCAACTCTCACCCATTCAATCTCCCTTTCCCAACTTTACCTTCACTTCGTTCTTAGTGGTTATCTTTTTCCACATGCTTACAAATTATTCATATATCATTTTTAATGTTTTCTGTCTGTCTTCTGTCATAGCAAGTTAAATTTCACATTGGCAAGGGTCTTTGTTTTGTTCACTGATTTATCCAAAGTACCTAGAACAGTGTCTAACTCAGTACAACCTCAATGAGACAAATGAACTCTTTAAACTCATGTTTCAGAAAAAAGATTTTGTCCTTTGTACTATATGTTTTTTTCATTATTGAGATGTTGCTGCATGATTTACAATGTTTTCTTAAGTGTTTATGAACAGATATAGCTACACCTAAATTTGATTCTATTTCACAACAAATTTTTATTTTTGTCCTAGGCATATCTAAATGTTATCTAGTTTCTGCAGTTGTCTGAAACAGCTACCCATCTTATATGATATTGAGGAAATTAGAGTGGTAAAGCCTTAGGAAATAATATTACATTTTTTGGTGATCATATATAGATTCTTTCTCTTGAGTAAACCTCTAGAATACATCTCTTTAGGATTTTATGCTATTGTGATCTACACCACAGGTAGTGAAATATGACAACAAAGTTGATAAATGCAAAAATCAACCAAAGTGATTTATTAATATTTCTTCATAGATTTTACTTAACATAATCAAACACAAACTGACAGATTGGGTACAACCATCTCATTTAATAGAGGCTGCAATGCCCAAGAATAAAATAGTTGAAAATGAAATAAAATCACATTAGAATACCACCTTTCCAATTTGCAGAAGACAACTGACTATATTATTTTGTGTGGCTGAAAGTTATTTGTTTGTGCGAGTGGCAGAAGCAAATCAATGAGCTTTCCACAATATTCTTGTTTGCTGGCGTTAGATAATTTGCTATTTTGCTATAGGATATGCATAACTTTGAATGAAAAGTCATTCAGTAAGACTATAAAACTGTCCTTAACAGGTTTTGTTTCAAAATCCCTAACAATAGAAGTGGATATCAGAGACTGTAGCATCATTCTACGTAAGTGATAGATTTGGAGAATATCTCACTTCTCCCAATACATTTATTTTACTGTCTTGAAAATTACAGTTATGGGGATGTGGGAGAAAAGTCAGTGAGCCCAATAGGAACTCCAGTACTTGCTCATGCAGGTGTATTTAGTGCTGTATTTTGTTCAACCAGAGTGAAAATACTGGGGGAAATCTGAGACTGAGAAAATAATGTCTTATTTCTGAATATCAATTAAATTCCCTTGAATAATGCTATAATATCTGTGATTTCTCCAATAAAGTGAAAATAATTTAGATCATTTTCATTTTAATGAATTATCTACCTTGAGAATAATGAGAAAAAGTATGTCAAGAATTTTCCAGAATTGTACCAACATGTGTATTATGGACAAATACTGTATCAGTTAAGAACCACTGTTGTACAGATAAAAAAAGTCACAATTAAATTTCATTTTATTCACTCCATTATTATTGACTAGTCAAAAATATATAATAAATTTTGGGGAAAAGTGACTTTTAGACTATGCAAGAGAGTCAATGTACTTTTAGAATGGTCTTCTGTACTTCTTGCTGATGACACTAAGTCTTGGCATTTCCACAGTTATTTCTGAGACTAGAGGATATGTTATAATATAGCAATTCTTTACATCTTAGCTGCTAATTCATGATGTGTCTAAGGTAAGCAGAATAAACAATCACCTTTAAAAAATAGCATGTACTTTTAAATGAAACTGTGTATTTAAAATTAGTATTTTCCCTTAGAAGTCTTTTAAAAATGTGTCTAGACCATCCTTGCTCTATGTAGTGACTTCATTCTTCTATGTGAAGGCCCAGTGTAGGCAACTACAGCATTAACAGGAAAATTCCTAAAGAAAAGCCAATCTATCTAAAATCTCATTTATTATTTGCGACTCCATTGCAAAGTTATTTCAGAAATAAATTATTGAATCCTGTTCTCACAATGATTCTAGGTCTTAGTTCACAATAACCATTCCATTCTTGTAAGATTAGATAATCTTACAAAGCTAAATATAGACATTATAACAGCATGTTCACATATGCTGAAAGTGTCCTGAAATAATCTCTGCCTTCCAAATTGAAGTCATCACTAAAATTATTTTCTGGGTCAAAGGGTACGAAGGGGATTTTAACAAGATATGCATTTGTTTCTTTGAAATAGATAGTGTTTCAAATAATTAAATTTTTACTTTGATACTCACAAATTATTTTAGTTTTAATAACAATAAATAGGAGATTCTGTTCTACATTTTTATTTGAAAATATCAAAACAATTTTAAGCTAATATCTATACCTGTAACTAAACTTCAACTGAACATACACAAAGTTTGATTTTTCATTTGGTACAACTTGTTAAAACAGGCAAAATGAGATTAAACATTTTGACTTGTAATCATACATAAGGTTTTTTGTAGGTAGTCTTAAAAATCACATAATTCTGCAGTAGAAAGGAAACTTAAAAATCAACCAGGTATGCACATCTCTTCATTCTATGCATTAGAAAAATGAATCCAGCAGAGATTATGATAATCATCCTAAATCCCAGATCTATCTTAAAACAAAGAAATCATGTCTTCTGACTCCCATATTAAGGTTTTTAGGGTAGTCTTTTTTGAACCAACTTAATTTTGTTCCAGTTATTATTCTTCCTTTTCATAGAGCAACAACAAAATTCTCTCTTTTCCACATGACAGCCCTTCAAATAGTCCAGACACGGTGGGAAAGTGGAATAGGCATTGTCATGTTTTGGAATTAAATAGATATGGGCTTGCACTCATTTCTGACTTTGACTAGGTGTCTTGATCAAATTTAATCTCTCTGAGAATCGATTTCCTCTTTTATAAAATTGTGTTATTAATATATACCTTTTAAGTCTTGGAAGGATTAAATTATAGATACAAGTTACCTAGAATATACTCTAACATATAGTGATCTCTCAACATTTTATCTTATTTGAAAAATGTGCTCACATCTTTTTAAAGATATGTTGCAAGTGTAATATCTTCCAATCCTTTAATCCTTTCTTGTGGAACATGATTTTTAGACTCCTTATCCTCTGAACTAAACTCTATGCAAGAGCCAATCTCCTCCTGAAAATGCTGGTACTGAAAATTGTGCTGTAGATATCAGATTTATGAACAGCACTGACATTCTGATGTTGTAGGATAGGGATGCAACCTAGATCTGCCTCATTCCTGCTGATTGTTTTTAAATAGAAGATTTTTCTTAATAGGGACCGTGACTAGTTTCCCTCCTTTCTTTCTTTTTCTTTGTAGCATTCTTTACCTATATTGAGCTTGTAGTAAAGTTTTTGTACTTTTTTTTTTTCACATCAACTCTTAGCAAATAGTTTCTTCCCAAATCACATGTATATAATTGATTTTGAACTTCAGTGAAGATATCTATTAAATGACATTTTGCTTATTTGAGGCAAGCGTTTCTTCTAGTTGAGATCATTTGGAATTCTAACTTTGTTTTGTCATGATAGCCTTCCAAACTGAATCTTACTCAAGTTTGAAATGCCTGCCTGTCCACCTTCACCCAAATCCCTGATAGGAATACTAAAGAGAAGGTCAAGGGTGGGAAACTGTTTCACACCCTAGAGTCAATTCTGTCAACAGGAAACCCATTAATCATCATAAGTCCTTCTTCACTATCTGTGGTCAACAATGCTAAATGTTTGCCAGAAAGTATAATAATTACTCACAGATTTTGTGCACAGTGTTTATTTGGCTCAGGAAATTCCCTTCTATTCCTAGTTCAATAAGTGCTTTTTATCAGGAATTGATGAAGAATTTTATTTAATTCATTTATTTTTTGCGTCCACTGACATTATTATGATTTTTCCCTTTTAATTTGATTTTGTGGTGACCCTTCTCTCTGCCCCTTTTTAATAAAAAATATTTTATACATTGTTGGAACTAATTTGCTAATATTGTGCTTTGGTCTTTGTATTTATGTTTGTGAGGACGATTGGCCTGTTATTGCCATTGTCAAATTTTGTTGTCAAGCTTGTCAAATGATGCATTGAAAAGAATTTCCTAAAAATGTTTATGTAATTTTGAAATAATCTGTCCATGGGCTGTTTGGTAGAATTCACTTATAAAGCAATATGAATAAGTTTGCAGATAAATTTGTACATTTTCTTTTGCCAGAGAATAAATAACAGCACAATGTTTGTTTGTTTGTTTTTATTTTTCCCAAACTTTTTTTTCAGAGACACGGTTTTTCTCTGTCACCCAGGCTGGAACACAGTGGCACAAATGTAGGTCACCGAGGCCTCAAACTCCTGGGTACAGGCGATCTTCCGCCTCAGCCTCCTGAGTACCTGGGGCTACAGATGGGTGCCACCAAGCCCAGCTAATTTTTTAAAAATTTTTTTGTAAAGACAGGGTCTTGCTTGTTGCCCAGGCTTGCCTCAACTCCTGGCCTCAAGAGATCCTCCTGCTTTGGCCTCCCAGAGTGCTGGGATTACAGGCATGAGCTACTATCACACCCTGGCCCTAAACTTAATATTTTGATAATTTAAAAACCTACTCTGTAGGTTCAAGAAAATAGTACTTCAGAAGCCTGTACGTTATACCCTTTGCCTTTACCAATTATTGATGCTTTGCCATGTTTGCTCTCTTTCTCATATATATATAAAAATTTATAAATAAATATATAAATTTATATATAAATCTATGTACATATTTTATATGCTTTGTTTTGCTGAATCTTTATCAGACACTTCCCTCATAAATACTCTAGACTGCATCTTCTAAATAGAATAAGGCCATTTTTCTAAAAGACCATAATACTATTTTCAGGCTTAAGAAAATTTATATTAATCCACGTTATCTAATACTATATAATTCATATTTAAATTTATGATTGTTTTAAAAAATGTTTTTCAAATATTTCTTGGATTCAAGATCCAATCAAGTTTCATACTTTTCTTTGTTATGTTATTTGAACTCTTTTAGTTTAGAACATTTCCCTAGTAATATTGTTATTTTGTTTTCCTGACATTGGCATTTTTCTAAAGTCTAGGACAATTTTCCTATATAATGTCCAACATTATATGTTGTCTGATGGTTAGATTCAATGTAAATATCTTAGCATAAATACTATATAATAATATTGTGGTTTTTCAGTGCATCATATCATTAAGCATATGGTATCAGATATATTCCTATGGCTATTAGTACATCCAGGTACCTATTTCTGTGATATAGAAATAATAAGCATCATGAATCTGTAAAATTCCTCATCAGTCAAACTATCTAAGCATATTTCATTTATGAGAAAGAATATTATGGCTATGTACTATCTTTTCTTTTTAATGATCTTTTCTTTGAATATTCCAACTTCCAATTTTATACTTGTTTAAAAAATATCTGATAATATTTGTACCTATAGTTAAAAATACTGTACTGTATACTTAAAATTTTGCTAAGAGGATAGACTTTATGCTAAATGTTACCATAAAATAATAATAAATAAGAGGACAGGAAGAAACTTTTAGAGGCAATGGAAATGTTTACCACATGGATTATGGTGATGGTTTCAAAGATGTATGCTTATCTCTAAACTCATCAGGTTGTATGCATTAGATATATTTAAAAATATTATATGAGTTTTCTTGGATTTTGAGAAGTGTTTTAACATATATATTATCTTTCTTATCTTATTAATAAACCTCTTAGGCTAAAAAATGAAGACATTAAAATAAAAATTGTTATGACTTTTCCCACACAGGCCTATTTTATTAAAAGGTAGATATTTGTCTGAGTGTCCCTTAATTGTGGGAATAGTTGTGTATACAATCTTTTAGTATAAATTAATGTTTCAACAACCAAAAAAAGGCCTTGGTTAATCACACGGTTGGTCTATACACACTGGATATATGGAAAAGGGAAAATATAAATAATTAAAATGGGGGACTGAATGTACCAAATACATAGCTCTCACTAGAGTTATCCTTCCTAATTTCCAGACCCACATATTGACCTAATGCATATATCCATTTGGTCATGCTAAAAACAAGTCACAAATTTGAATGTCCCAAATGACTACCTCCTTTCCCCTTTTCCCCAGCTTCACACCCATCCTGCATTTCACATACGGATGAATCACATAATCATTCTACCCAGTTCCACCCCAGTCACTGCTCTCACCACCCACGTGCAGCCAGCCACCACGTTCTGTTGCTTTGTCTCCTAAAGTCCCTCAAAACTTATTTCCAAACACATAATGTGTGCCTTAATTCAGAATCCCTTGAAGTATTTTCATAGTAGGAACAATTTCCTAATTGGCCTACCTACCTCTACCTTCCTCCTAAAATCTTTGTGCCGTGATATAGCCAGGGTAGTCTTTGATGAAAAAAAAAAATACAGGTATTATCATTTCACTTACATACTTAAAAACCTGTCAGTATCTTCCTGTTCACTTAAGACAAAAAACAAACTTCTTATGTGATAACATATATGGCTGTTTTCTGGCTCTGTTTCCACACGCCAAAGGTATATCTATGTTGTAGCCACTGTGAACAACTCACAGGGATATTTTAGGTTCCAATTCCGTCATTCTTCTGTCCATCGTACGCGCATGCTTTCCTGTGCCAAGTTAAAGAAATTCAATCGAGGGCAAAAGCTACTTTGTCCTTTGAACTTAGAACACAGACACTATTTTAAAACTGACACACATAAAAATAAAAGGCCTTGCACTGCTGTAAACTAATTTTTGACCTCAGAAAACAAAATTACCTTCTTAAGTTCTCATTTTTTTCTTATCTATGTAATGAAAATAATACTATTTTGTAAGATTTCTTTGTAGATTAAAGCAATAAGAGAAGCATTGGAGAAAGAGGGAAATATGACATTTATTCCATAAGAGAGAGAGTTAAGACTAAACCTTGTGAGAACATTGACCTTTGGACAATGGGCAGGAATAGTAACAAAGAAAGAGCTAACCAAGATTAAAATATCAAGTTGGTATAATGGAAAAGAACACAAGGGACCTCATGGAAAACATAAAGTTTGGAGATGAATGAACAGCAAAATAAACTGGGGAACTAATTTTTAGGTCTCCCAAAGTGTGATCAAGTTATTGATCGATACTAGAAATTTGTAAAAAATGGATCAAGAGATTGGGCAAAAGAAAGAATTTCAGAGTCATATCAATTAAGACCTGAGAGAGAGCACAGACTAAACCCCACAAAGCACCAAGGACAAACCTTGGTGTGTGAATCCACTATGGATGGAAGGAAAAGGCAAGCTTCAATACAGTGAGGAAGGAAGGGTTATAAAAAATGAGAAGATATTGCAGTGTTATAGAAGCCAAGAAAGTAGAGTGATCCAAAGTTACTGAGGTGTGAGTTTTGGGAGTTGGGCATTATCAGGGCTCTGTGAGAGATAAATTTTTAGTAGAGGAGAGGATCTACAAATTAGATTGCAATTAATTAAAGAGAATGTAGAGGGTAAGAAAATAGAAGCAGGAAGCATAGACTACTTTGAGAAGTATTTCAATGTAAGAACACTTTAAAAGATATCTATAGAAGGTGAAATCAAGGGGGTTATAGAGTCAAAGAAAGATTTTTTTAGGCTAAGGAAGAGAAACAAGAGGGAGAGGAAGGAACCAGTGGAAAATTTTGAAGATGGCAAAGAGACAAAATAATTGATGGAGAAAAATTCTTATGATATAAAAGGTAATATGAATTTTCAACAAGATTTGGAGATGATGATTGATGACTACTTACACATTAGTGGTCATCTAGGGTGAGATGGGAGGAGAGGAGATTTGAGATGAAGGTGATGTTGTGAATGTGGGAGCAGCTGCCTTTTGGAGTATTTTAGTTGAAAACTAGGAATAAATAAAATAACTATTGGCCCAGCTAAAGTTAAAAACATAAATTTGTCAGCCACAAAACTGAAAATGATATATTGTTTTATTCTACAACACTTGGGAATGAAGGAAATTAAGAATTTGTAGAGATATCAGAGTTAGATCAGCACAAAGGGCTGAAAAGATGTTAAACAGCATTACTTTGGAGGAAATCAGTTGGGAGCAGTGTATTAGAACAATGGTAAATGGAGAACTTTGAAGGATTATTCAGGGTTGAGGGTTTGAATGTCAATTAATGTAGAAGATTAAGGAGATGGAATATTCTGGAATTTTAGGAGGAACACGGTTGACATGGCTGGCTCTGGTTAAAGGAAAGTATATGAAATTGAACAAGTAATTCAGTAAATATGGAAAAGTGTGAGAGAGAATATGAAATGCTGGTCAAAGAGTGAAATTTCTAGATATTTTAAAGAAGGAAAATTCTAAGTAGTAAATTTATTCTATTGGAATTTAAAATATTGAGGAAGGAATTAAACCCATTACTTCTAGTTTATTAGCACTGAAATTTAATAAGCACAGTGGATTTTTTTAATATTTTATGGATTCTTAAAACTCAGTTTCACTTTGAATCGTACTTTAGGTTCAAATTTTACATAGATGTATTTGCACAGAAGCATTTGGAGGAAAATTTTAAAAGGAGATGGAACCTGAACTTGAGTCTAATATCTTACATGGAGGTATATTTAATTTTATATAAACCATATTATGGAGTCCTTAAATTATCAAATACTTTCACTATTCTTCCTTTCTAACAGTATGGAGAGGTAAATAACTTTTGCTAACTGCTCATGTTGCTTATATAAATGTTTTTAAAGGTACAATGTTGCTCTTGAATCAGTAATTCTGGCTTGAATTAAAAAAGTGAATATAAAAATGTTTTGTGATATTACTAGAGAGGGTCTGCTAAATTGTAGTTAATGAGAGTCATTGTTAGCAAGACAGGATTTTCAATCTTATTAACAAATACCATCATTTTGCTAAATATGGAGTAATTTATAAATGGTTTGCACTTTTATGTGAGTGACTTGCAAGTCTATGTTTAAGATGTGCTGATCAATTGAGATAAATAAATCTAAAACAACCAACCAAATACATGCACATTATTTATCTAAGCTCTTTTTTGCTTGTTGAAAAAAAAGGCACATTATAGAAAACCATATAATGATGCCATCTGCTATTCTTTATAAATAAATGCAACATTGTAAATATTTGGTTTTGCCTCTGGAACTTTCAAATTGTTGTGGTGTAAACAGTCCATTGCACTTTGGAGAAAATTTGAAAGTCTCCAAGTAGATCTTTTCTGCCTAATGCTTTCTCTGCACTGTACTGACAAGCAATTTGAAACATCTGTGTTAAGAATCTTCATCTACAAGATTGAGTACATCTAGAAACATAAAATAATGTATTTATTTTTTAAATTGTCAGGAATAATTGACAGATAAAATTGTACGTATTTATTGTGCAAAAATGTTTTGAAATATATATATACACACATTGTGAAATGGTTAAATCTAGCCAATTAACATATTCATTACCTCCCATAGTTATGATTATTGTGGCGAGAACACTTAATATCCACTCTCTAAGCATTTTTCAAGAGTACAATATGCCATCTTTAACTATAGCCACCATACTGTACAAAGAATCTATTATTTTATAATATTTTCAAATAAAAATGTATTATTGTTGGAGGAAGGAAAGAATGGTTTTAATTTTAATAAATAAAGCAAAAAACTGAAAACATCATTTAGGAGTGTGCTTTACATGTTGTTCACAAGACTATTCTCTTACCACTGGTGATCAGAAAGAGATTTATTGGTTAATCCTAATACAATAATTCCAAGAACTCTGTTTATCTGATCACATCTATGGAAAGGCATTAACTCTTTTGGTGTAATGAAATTGCAAAATAGAATTTCTTATACTTGATGAATTTATAATGTAGCCAGTAACTCAAAAACACCTCTAGTTTCCTGCAATCTCTTTCACTTATACCTAGAGTTACTTTTTATAAATAAAAATAAAGACTTATTTAAAAAACACACATAGAATAAAAAGAATAACTTTGACTTAACCTGAGTCTTATGTCCTCACTTTTCTTTGTTATACATAAAAGGAGACAAAAGGAAGACAAATTGTATACATATACTAACATTTGATTTTTTAAGATTTGGGAATTTATAACGCAAAAGAATAAACTACATTTGTCTGGATTTCTACAACTTACAAAATACTTTGACACCTGTTATTTTTCTGAGGAAAATGTGGCCAACCCAATGTCACCCTGAGAGGTAAAAACGCAAATCACTTGATGAAATATTAATAAATCAATTTTACCTCAATGGCTTAAAAAATACACTCTGCTCAGCTAGTATTAGATTGTATTCTCACTATTCTATGTGGTTACACTATTTAGCTAATTCTTCTGTGTAAGTTTTATTTTACCAATTATTTTGTAACAAGCCATTAGAAGTGTCAAAATCATAATTATAATAACTCTACTGTAATACTAAAAAAAAGCATACCTCTCAAAATATCTATTTGTTGAATAGATAAGACTATTTGAAAAATTTGAAAATATTGATTAGCTACAATAAATATAAGCACACTTAAAGTAGATATTTTTTGATCTCTAGACTCCATCCATATTCATGTTTCTAAGAGGCAGATGATTGGAATAATATTTTAAAACAGTAAAACTCATATGGTACCATTAAAACAAGAATAGTGTGATACTTACAATATAGCACAAAGAAAAATTAAAAACAAAAAGGTTTTAGAACTGAAGGAAAAGAGCACCCATGATGAACTTCCCATAATAGTGCTGGAAATCCCTAGCTAAAAGCTAATTATAATATCATAACTGAGAATTGCAGAATGAATGTTAATTATATATAAAATGTGGCAGGGTGTTTTGGATATGAAGAAGAAAGACAGCTAATTTTTTTTCCTATACTTTCCATGGGGCTCTAAATCTAACCACCTCATGTGATGGAAATTTGTAAAAACACAAAGGAAAGTAATGCGGTGAAACAAATTCAAACTGAAATTTGAAATAATAAACACGAAGAGAGGAGAAAGGAAAAATGGAAACATTGATCCATACTGAATTTATAACTAAATAATAGGTATCTCTTTTGAATAGAAATACAGTTTAATTGAACATTTATAAATAAAACTTTTAAAACTAACAGTGTACAAAAGAGAACATCTTATTCATTAGAATTTGTTTTCCTTATTAAAATGTACTCTTTTTGCAATATCTTTACAGGCTAATTGTTTTCAAAGTACATGACATTATTATCTTGATTGCAGTTATCAAATGTGCCAGCAATATATGAGTCATCTCCCGTGTTTCCTAAAAGTCTGCCTTTTGCTGAAAAACACAGATTTGGCATCTGTTCTGCAATTTTACTGAAGGTCTGAAAGATGTAATGGGAAAGGAATCTGTCTGCAGGGTGACCCTTTTGTTGTAAACGTAGCACTTTGATAGCTCTTCAGATTCATTGAAATCTTGTGTTCAATAATGCCACATGGTTACATCTACTTTACAGTACTGTGTTAAATTTGAAAAGGTGGTGTTGTGTTTAAGCACCTAGAAATTCACCAGATAATGAGGATCAACATAAGCAATAAATTCTGCCAAAGTGTTTTATAGATTTCTCATTTTTGTAAACGTGGCGTTAGACTCAGGATCTGATAATTACTAAGGTTAAGCTGATTAGTCCCACATGACATATATTCGTTGGTAAACTTAAAAACTTGTTTGGATCATCCTGATGAATAAGAACACTGTTTCGATGATGGGACAAATTAAATAGATTTCATTGGTGAAGAGATTTGAGGGTAGAAGAGTGGGGAGTGTTAGTTTAGTTCTACTGAACACGTTTATGATGTCTTAATGAGGCCAAATTGAATATAAAAATTATTTGACTTCAATTAAAAGATGAGAACGAAGCAGAGTTTTTATAAGACTTTGTTGTTTTGATTTTGATAATTGAAACATCATACATAGAACTCCAAAAGAGTCCAGGAGGGAAAACTCAGTCAAATGTTTGGAATATAATTGAAATAAGAAAAACTTTAGAGAATTTGATTTATTTTGTATAAACAAAATATGACTGAGAAGTTTGGTGCACATATTGTTGGAACCAAATAAATCCAAGCATGCTGTACGGTGATGATGAAAATGAATGTATAAAATTGTGATAGTCTTGAGAAAAAGGTATACTAGTACCACTGATGATTTTTTTTTAATCTCTGGAACAAATGTTGTTCCTTCTTCTTGGTCTAACCTATCACTTAAGTCTAAAAATCATTGATATGGTTTCTTTTTCATTTGATATCATTGTACATAGTAAGTTGGGCCCAAATCAATAGCTCTGTGTGAAGCTGTGAACTTTTCTGATTCCAGAAGCCTGTGTATATCAGTAATCTACTGATTCACGGTCCAAAATTTTAAAAATGTATCCATTTCCCCATCATTACACTGTACCTTTTGACTGAATTTTCAATTATATATTTTCAGTCATCTCCACATATTCTTTTTTAAAACTTTTAAAATTTATTTTTTAAATTGACAGCATTGCATGTTTTTATTGTGTACTACATGTTGTTTTGAAGTATGTATACATCATGGAATGGTTAAATATAGCTAATTAACAAAGCATTATCATACAATTACCATTTTCATGGTAAGAGCATTAATATCCACTTTCTCTACATTTTTCAATACATATATCATCCTTAACTATAGTCACCTTGCTGTACAATAGATCTCTCGAAATTTATTCCTCCTAACTGTAATTATGTATCCTTTGACCAATACTTCCCCCTCCCCTGCTACCTCCTAACCACCCGAGCCCCTGGGACTACCATTGTTCCTTGTTCTTTTCCTTCACAAGCAAATCTCTAGTTGAGCAGCTGCTTTAATATGCTCATCTCAAGAGTCATTGCTTTTGGCATGTTTAATAGTATTTATCTTTGTCTAAATTTTAGTATTAGTCCTTTCATTTTTTGGCTTTCCATTTCTATTTTTATAAAATAATAAGAGAAATATTTAAAAATTGGTATGTAGAAAACACATGTCTATTCTTTTGAAATTTTATTCAAACATAGGGATTTTTGTTGTATTTTATCACCACTCTTATACCATTATTCTTAGTACAAGAGGAGTATAAAATGCATTGGTAGGAATGCTTGGCTTTCTCTCTCACCTATTATGTGCTTTTTTACGTCCATATTACTTTTACTCTTGATCAGAGCGCTAGAGCATTCTCTGAAGTGTTAGGGAAAGTAAGTAAGCACTTACGCCAACATCTTTCTAAGTCACCAACCTCTAGGTGGTTACCGGCAAGTGCTGTGGGCACACGTGCAGCCATAGAACTTGTGTGTAAAAGGAGAGGACATTTGCTTTTGTTTGAGAACAAGTGCTGGCAATCCCACAGTTGGCTTCTGAAACACTCTTGCCACTGGGAGCAAATTAGACACAGTAAGGGAACACTAAGAAAATGAGGAAATTTGTTGTGTGAGAGATTCACAATTCTGAAACACAATCAAGTCTTTTTGTGTATAGCCAAGATCAGGGAGTGTATACAACTCTGATTAAATTAAAACTCTTGTTTTGTATTCTGCTGTATATAGGTCTTTAGTTTTTACTTCAGAAACATATTTCTGTTTCAGTGACCACTGCATATTAAATGTCTTATGTTTTATGGAAAATGTGTGGTAAAAATTATTTTCATTCTTTCAATTAATTAAACATTTATTGAACTTATAGTCATGATAAAATATTTTGCTGAGACTTGAGGGAATGAAAAAAGTAGAAGAGATGTAATTCCTGACCTGAATTAATATATAAATGCTCTAAAAGGATTTAGATGGACTATTTCTCAAGTGTACAGACAACATCACAGGTGGTATTCAGGAGCCTAAATTATATTAATATAATTTAAAGTACTTTATTATTATTTTCTAAATAACTGAGACTAATTGATTTTAAAAGCACAAGTAAATAAATAACATAGTCAATTTGATATTAAACAACCCAACATACTTCTGTTCAAACAAAATAATGTAGATTGTTATAACATGTAATTAAAGGATTGTTTTCAGTACTAAAAAGCTGACATTCAGAAAATGGTTAGGGTGCAATAAAATAATAAATATATATGATTTTTCTTTTAATAATAGTAAATCATATTATTGACAGAGAAATTGAGTTACCTAATAAATATTTAACTCTTTGCTTAACAAAAAACATGTAATAAAATACCAAACAGAAAAAAGTATTAAATATTTATATAGTTCAAATAAAGTCTGCTTAATTTTCCAAATACATTTTCATAATAAATCTCCCATATTTTAATACATTTGAAATTAAACTTTGAGAAAATAAGTATATGACAATTAAAGAAAAATCAGGTTTTTGAAAGCAATAGAAAAAAATATTACCTAATAGTAGCAACTTTACAGTTCTTGCATCTCGCTCAGCATCCTCCTGAAGCTTTTTCTCCAGTTCTTTTGATCTTTTGGCTGACTCTTTGCTTTCTGAACTAATTCTACTTCCCATCTTGTGGTGGTAGATACTCGTCAGCTTATTTGCTCAAACTTTTTCAAATATAGAGCACAGCTCTGGTTTGGACATAGGATGTAGGAACAATGCTCTGCTGAAGTACCCAACAGCCCATTCCCTCATGCTGTAAGATTCTGCTTTGACTAAGGGGATGCTTTCTCATCTGTCACCTGATCAAGGGGTAAAATCATACAGCCCCGATGGAAGCTAAAGAGGAAATTCATTATGCTTTCAAATTAAATGGCTACTTTTGGCACATCTTCAAAAACATGCTTATCTGCCTTAAAGAGTAGCATAAAATAATGTATAAAGGTGTCCAAATCTGTACACTAAAGATGATCTACAATGAACAATTCAAATGGAATGTTTCTTACTAATAGGCAATCTTTACTATTGTGACTGAAAATTATTATTACTAATCAATAATGCTTACATCTTATCTTCAGATATTTGGCTCTTCAAATGCTTCATAATCACTCTTGCATCAGAATCAGAATATTTATATTAAGTTATCCAAGTTTTATGGTCTCCCAATGCTTAGATTATTACTTAAAATTATTGGGCATCTATTAGTATCTGTCAATGAACTAGAAAACATCTTATTTTAAACAATGGACACAAATACATATAGTTTTTATATTTATTCATATTGTATTGCTACAAATATAGAATTCAACACACAATTTTCTGAAATTATTGATTTTATTCTCAGGCTCCATCTCTATAAATTGAACTTTTATTGACTGTGAGAAAGTCAATCAGTCAACACTAATTGAGGGCCTACTTAGTGTACACACTGACCTGTATTCAATTTAGGCAGCACATTAACTCTTTAGGACCATTAAGCAACAGCTGCTGTGCTGGAGGGACTTTTATTGATTTGGTGCCAAGGGAATAAAAACCAGTGTTCTTTGAAACAGTAGGTAATTTGGCTTTTCCTGAAAAGTAAAAACAGTAATTATACCTAAATATGTTCCATACCTTTCAACTACCCCAACAGATATCATGCACTTCTTGGAAATCTGCAGGCTTGAGGGCAGAGATTATATTGAATAATTTTTGATTTGTATGAAGTATAAAGCATTTGGTAGGTAGTCAATCAATATTTTCCTTATAAACAGAGTAAGTTGCCTGTGGCAGCAGGTAAGTCTTTCGATGTGCATTCTGAGCTTTGTGACTGTGATTAACCAGAAAATGCTAGAATTCATTCAGTCCATCAACCTATCAGTGCTGTTCTTCTTTTGGGATCATGTGCAAAGTTTGAACAGGTGGGTTTTTGCATATTCATATGACAAGAAAATAGGCTGCCAGATTAAATACATATTCCTGCTTTGTTTACCTTTTCACATTAAAAATATTAGGCTGAAGATAATATAAACATAGTCAAAACTTCCTGGATTTCATTCCTCCAAAGCCATATTATGATAGTATAAAGAAGTGGAATGGTAGGTATGCAAGGATTTGTGCAAATCACGTGGTATTGCTTTTACAATGCAAAGGGCCCTTCCTAAAGGAAGGAGATTTGCACTGCCTAATGCTCACTCATGAACACAAAGTCCACTCTGAAAGCAACACTTAGCACAATATTTAATCTACTTTTTCCTATTTCTTTTATATAGAAATTAAATATGCATAGTACCCTGAATATACAGGATTCTTGCATGTTCCATGGCAGCAATTAACTAACAGGGTACATCATATAATTTGCATTCAAATATAAATATGCCCCCTAGCTTTTTAACAGGGACATACCCTGGTTTTAAGAGGATATGTGCTTTACTAAAACTTTCTAACTGTATTACTAACTAAAACTCACCAACTCTTTTAGGAGTAGAAGTATACATTTTCTGCCCTGTATAAAATGAACTTCCACTTTTCTGTTGTAACTGATAATATTCAGTTATCGACTTTAGGAGATTATTATGTTATTTTTTTCATCAGTGATTAAAATATTCTTGAAATAAAATGCCAGTATGTCTGTGTTATGCAGAGGGAGGCTAGGGAGAGCCAGAGAGAAAAGAAAGGCTTTTTTCTCAGCCTTCTTCCTTGGCTGCCTGGGACACAGCATCATTAATGAGTTGGAGTTGTTAATATAGCTATTATTTCATGTTGCTTCCCTTGGGGTTATAGCTTTCTGTACCTAAAGAAATGATGAAAATCAAAATAGTAAATTCCACTAGAGTGGTGATAATGTCCTCCACAGTATTTGACACAGCACAAGCCATAGGAAATGTTCAAAAATTATTTCTTGCTGACAAATTGGTAGAGGCCTGGAGCCCTTTCCTTTCTTGTGCTGAGTGACAGTATGGTTAGATTTTCTATCCTAAAAATTTTACAGTGACCCCCGCAAAAAATTAATGAAAAGCCCAATTCTATTTCCAAATAGTGTCAATATTTTCAGTTGCAACTATTAGTCCAACATTCGCACATTTTTTGTTCTCAGACTTAAAAATGATGGCAGTATGCTCCCTTTCAACTGTTAAATCCTTCTTCACAGTGAGAGAAAATTGATAGAAGATGGTAACAGAAAAAGGAAATTAAATTAAATGCTATGGGCATGAATTTTGTTTGTTGTTGAAAACAAACATAAAGCTATCCAAAGCACCGACATCATGTTAGTTATATACATATCAGCCAACTAAGAGAGAGCGATTGCCCTGTATATACACACACGTACACACAGACACACACATGTGCATGCACAAACCCAAGCACATGCAAAAAAAGCAAGAGAGTTTGTGTTGGAGTGATGTGGTTTTTGGAATAATCATTGAGAATGACTTTTCAGAACTTTGGGGCTTTTTTTTTTTTTTTTGGTACTACAGCAAAATTGACTTGCGATTGAATACAGAGAGTGAACCCTTAAGCTCTAAAAGTCACTGAAATACCACAAGCCTGGACAATATGAACAATTATTCTCTTGCTATTTTTGGTTAGGGTCTCTGTGGGATCTTCAGAAGGGGACATTAGCCTTTAAAAAGTTTGGGTAATCATTATTATACATTTATAATTAAACATATAGCTTGGGATGACATGCAATTATTTGCCACCTGCTTATAATAACCAGATTTCAGCCTATGTTTTAGGAAATGTCTCTTTTGCCAATATTACTTGGGTTTCTGCAGTCATCAAACTGGATTTCCCTTGGGGATGCTAGATGTGGCTGACTTCAATGAGTGGATTCAATGCCTCATTGAATAATAATTAGGTTATTAAATAACAATAATCCCATAAATTTGATGACTGAACATTATTGGTTACAACAGAAAAGTGGAAGTTCATTTTATACAGTAGAGAAAATATCAAATGTTCCTTGAAAATTCAATTGTCAAAATAGGCCATTATCTGTAGAATTCCTTATTTTGTTTTCTTATCTTACAGGATGTGTTGATTTTAGACATTGAGTCCCTGGGAGGTTTGAGTCCTAGCTGCCTTAGCAATGGCCTTTATCCTTGTATATTCCCATGAAATTTGAGACAAACCATCCCTCCTTTGCTAAAGGTACTCAAATGTGCACTGCTGGGAGCTCCAAGCATGGTATTTCCTCCAGAGTTCATACCTTTTGGGGCTTCCTAAGAGCAATCTTTTGATCTTGAGGGAATAAGGCGAAACTTGCTGTTTGAAGTTAGTACATTCAGATGGTGCAATAAGTTTACATTGCCAGTATTAAGCAGCTCTTATGTCTTAACAGGTAAAAAAAAATATGTATTTTTATTCATTAAAGTTGATTTATACCTTTACGTGTTCTACATACCCTTCTTGAAGGATTATAATATAATTATATATAATGATTATTGGATGGGAGTCACAGTTGTTTCCCAGGATACCTCTTCCAGTCCCTCTTTTAAGATGGTTTTTTATATATCTCTCTTGAACATATTTTCATTGCTAACTGCTGCAACCTTATTCCTCAGTAACTTCAGTCCTGATTTTTGCAACAGCTTCTTACTTAGGTTCCCTGATTCTTCCCTATTCCAGTCCAACCTGTCTGATTGTGCCAGGCTAAATTCCCTCAAACCCAGGTTTTATTATTACTCTTTCCTTGCAGAAAAAACAAGTGGCTTTGTATTTATTACTGCCTTCAGTCTTACTGCCACTGTTACATGCTCAATAACCAAGTTAGCACTACCCAACTATCTAAATGCATTTCCCAATATAGGCATGTCTCACAGATATTGTGGGTTTGGTTCCAGACCATAGCAATAAAGTAAATATCACAATAAAGTGAGCCACAGAAATTTTGTGGTTTTCCAGGGCATACAAAAGTTATGTTTACACTATACTGTAGTTTATTAAGCGTGCAACAGCATTTTGTCTAAAAAAGCAATGTACATACCTTAATTAAGAACAGTTTATTGCTAAAAATGCTAACAATCATCTGAGTCGTCAGTGAGTTGTAACGATTTTGCTGGTGGAGTGTTTTGCCTTGATATTGGTGGCTAATGACTGATGAGGTTGGTGATTGCTGGAGGTTGGTGATTGCTGAAGGTTGGGGTGTCTGAGCCAATTTCTTAAAATAAGACAACAATGAAGTTTGCCACGTTCACTCTTCTTTTTATGAAATATTTCTCTGTGGCATGTGGTGCTGTTTGATAGCATTTTACTCACAGCAGAACTTCTTTCAAAATTGGTATCAATCCCCTCAAACCCTGCCACTGTATTGTCAACTACATTTATGAAATATTCTAATCCTCTGTTGTCATGTCAACAGTGTTCACAGCATCTTCACCAGGAGTAGATTCCACCCCAAGAAATTACTTTCTTTGCTCATCCATAAGAAGCAAATCCTTCTCCCTTAAAGTTTTATCATGATGTTGCAGTCATACAGTCAAATCTTCAGGCTCCACATCTAATTCTAGTTTCATTGCTGTTTCTACCATATCTGCAATTACTTCCTCCACTTAAATCTTGAACTCCTCAAAGTCATCCATGAGGGTTGAAATCACCTTCTTCCAAATTACTGTTAATGTTGATATTTTGACTTCCTCCTATGAATCACAAATATTCTTAATAGCATCTAGAATGGTGAATCCTTTCCAGAAGGTTTTCAATTTACTTTGTCCAGATACATCACAGGAATCACTATCTATGGCAGCTATAGCTTTGTGAAATGTATTTCTCAAATACTAAGCTTTGAAAGTAGAAATTAGTCCTTGATCCACAGGCTGCAGAATAGATGTTTACCAGGCATGAAAACAACATTAATTTCCTTGTACATTTCTATCAGAGCTCTTGTGTGACCAGGTGCATTGTCAATGAGCAGTAATATTTTGATGGAGATCTTTTTTTCTGAGCAGACCTCAACAGTAGGCATAAAATATTCAGTAAACCATGCTATAAACACATGTGCTATTATCCAGGCCTTATATTTCCATTTATAAAACATAGGCAGAGTAGGTTTATCATAATTCTTAAGGGCCCTAGGATTTTTCAAATGATAAATGAGCATTGGCTTCAATGTAAAGTCATCAGTTTCATTAGCCCCTAACAAGAGAATCAGCCTGTCTTTGGAAGCTTTGAAGCTAGGTATTAACTTCTCCTCTCTAGTTATGGAAGTCTCAGGTGGCAACTTCTTTCAATATGAGTCTGTTTCATTTATATTTAAAATCTGTTGTTTAGTGTAGCCATCTCCATCAATTATCTTAGCTAGATCTTCTGGATAACTTGCTGCAGTTTCTACGTTAGCACTTACTGCTTCACACTTTACTTCTATATTATGAGATGCCTTCTTTCCTTACACCTCATGAACCAACTTCTACTAGCTTCAAATTTTTCTTCTGCAGCTTCCTCATCATTCTCAGTTTCATAGAATTGAAGAGAGTTAGGGCCTTGTTCTGGATTAGGCTTTGTCTTAAGGGAATGTTGTGGCTGGTTTGATCTTCTGTCTCAAACTTTCTCCATATCAGCAATAAGTTTATTTCACTTTCTTACCATTTGTGTGTTCTGGAGTAGCCCTTTTAATTTCCTTCAAGAACCTTTCCTTAGCATTCATGACTTGGCTAAGTGTTTGGCACAAGAGACCTATCTTTTGGCTAATCTTGGCTTTAAACATGCCTTCATCACTAACCTTAATCATTTATTTCTAGCTTTTGATTTAAAGTAAGACAAGTGTGACTCTTCCTTTCACTTGAACATTTAGAGGTTAGTCTAGGATCCTTAATTGACCTAATTTCAATATTGTTGTGTCTCAGGGAATAGGCAGGCCAAAAGAGAGGGAGAGAGAGATGGGGGAACAGCTGGTCGGTAGAGCAGCCAGAACCTGAACAATATTTATTGATTAATTTTGATGTCTTATGTGGGTGTGGTTCATGGCACCCCAAAACAATTACAATAACAACATCAAAGATCACTGATCACATCACCATAACAGATAAAATAACAATACGAAAGTTTAAAATATTGCAAGAATGATCAAAATGTGACACAAAGACATGAAGTGAGCACATGCTGTTGGAAAAATGGCACCAATAGACTTGCTTAATGTACAGTTGCCACAAACCTTCAATTTATAAAAAGCACAATAAAATGAAGTATGCCTGTACTACTTACAACATTCTCTACTGTAGCTGGGTTTTCTCTCTTTCCTAGATTGGGAGTACCATCTTAGTTTTTACTCATGCTTTTTTTTTTCTCACTAGGAATATCTTGCTCCTTCACAGATGACTTTTTCCTGTAGTACCCATTCTTTAAGAAGGAACCTGATACGTATGTTCTCCATTATGCTTCATGTCTTTTATCACCCATTGGGTGATTCTCCACTTCTCAAATTTCTAAGAGGAATCTGCTGCCGGTTGGTTTGTCTTTCCTCATTAACTAGCCAGTACACTTTCCAGTGTCTGTGCCCTGCCCTCTTAGTTCTTCTCTTCTGTTTTCAAGTTCTAAACCAATAGTACATAGAAGCAATTTTTGCTTATTGAACTAATTGGTGAATAGTGGGTAATCAATAGATATACGGTATTCAAGAGCTCTTTGCTCCATGTTGGAATTGCATGATTCTCCTTCCTACATGATTTCAAGTATGAAATATTAACTCTAGAATTGTAGTAATTTATTTATGTAACAATCTCCTGGCAAGGGAGTTTCAGCAGTAAACAAAATAGTCACATACATGCACTCATAGAGCTTAAATTCTAGTGTTTGTGTGTGTGTTGCGGGAGTTCACACAGACAATAAACAAGATAAATATTCCAGTCAAAGTGAGTGGCTGTCCCTTCTAGGGTAGATGTAGTCCAATGCAGCCAACCTGCCAACTGGTTGGTGTTCTGAAGGGATTATACTGCATAGAGGAGTCAGTTGGTTTTTGTTACTGGCAGGTAGAACATCTGGTAGAGGCAGTGATTACGTCACCCTCAGTAAGTGGAAGGTCATGCTGTCAGGCCCATGGATAGCCTTCAACTTGGCTACCATGGCTACTTTGTTCCTAAGCCCACTGCTCTAACATCGAGGGTCTCCTGAGAGAAGCTGGGTTGATATCAACTGGTCAAGTTGCTTAGAGCCTCTTTGATGGTGGATGCTTATTACTGGGTATTAATGTGTGATACGAATCTTCAACAGGTTCATTCATTTTCTTCCCTAGACTTCTTTGTCCCTACTCTTCTAGTCATTTTATGTCCAGGACCCAGAGCATCCAGCCAATTCATTTGCAGCTACTCATAGATACATTTTATTCTTACTTGGGGTCATTTCTCTTTTCACACAAAGTAGATAACCAGGTACAAGTGGCAAAGCTCCACTCCTTGGAAGGATTTCCCCAGTAGCTGACTTTCAGTCCCCCCGAGCAGGCAGATGAGACAGTAGTTGTTCGGTTTTGGTGCGTGCCTGCCTATCAAGCTGAGTCCCCAGTGGGTGTAACTTGGCTTTTTCCTCTTTCATCACCTGGCTATTACTGTCAGCTAAGGGGGGCGCGTTGGTGACTAGGCCGTTTGATTATGCAGTGTACTTGTGCCCTCTGGCGATGCTTGGCCCAATCCCAGATGTAACACTCCCAATAACAACAGATTTCTGTTAAGCCCACCAAAATTTATGACTTGGTGGGTCTTACAGAATCCATCTCATGATAGGTAGATCTGGCCACATGGTCACTTGATGTCCTCTGGTCTGATACCCTAATTCTAGCAGGGCTCAGTAGCATGAAAATAGCTGTTTTCAAATGGTATCTATTTCTTTTATAGATGACATTGTTTTGCTCCCTATGGGTCTGTGTTATGATTCTCTTATTAAGGCTTTCTGTTGACTCTACAATGCATCTTTTATCACTGCAGATAACTATAATACAGTGGTTTTCAACTACAGGTGATTCTGCCCTCCAGAGCACAATTGTCAATGTCTGGAGAGATTTTGGGTAGTCACAAATGGAAAGGGGGTTTGCTACTGGTATCTGTGCTATCTGTTAAATATTCTACAATGCACAGGACAGCACCCCCATACAGCAAAGAATTATCCAACCCAAAATGTCAATAGTACTGAGGTGGAGAAACCCTGCTCTAGTACTGTTGAGTCTATCTACTGGGACATATTCGCTCATGTAGCAGGGCTTCTGAGCTCTGTATGTCTTCCTAAACCTACTGCAAATCCCTTTGTCATTCTGGTAGCCTTTTGTGTCGCTTCACAAATAAGCTGGACCTGGAATGTGCTGTCTCTATAGCCCAAAGAAACCTACCGGGTGTTATATTTCCTTCTTAGTGACTAGGTGCAAGAGACAATAATTTGTCGTTTATTTTAGAGAGAAGGCCTGGCATGTTCCAGACTACTAGAATCCTAGAAACTTCACTGATCTGGCAGGGTCTTGAATCTTTGTAGGGTTTTTTTGCCCATCTTCTAGTGTTCTTATGTCTTACCATGGCTTCCAAATATACTTGCTGCTTCTTGCTCATCTTGTCTAATTAACATAATGTTATCAATGTAGTGGATCCATGCAATGATCCGAGGAATGTTAAGAGAGTTCATTTCCCTTTGGAATATTTATGACAGAGTATGAAAAAGTTAACATGGACCTGGTACAAGTCAATAAATGCTTACGGTCGTTTATCCTACACGAATGCAAACTGTTTCTGTTTCTCTTTCCAGATAGGAATGGAAAAAATATTTTCACTAAGTCAGTTGCCACATACTATGTACTTGAATCTCTGTTAATTTGTTCCAGCAAAGTTACCACAGTGGGCAAAGCAGCTGTAAACAGACTTACTACTTAGCTCAGTTTGTATCAGTACACTGTTGTTTGCCAGGATCCATTTGGTTTGTACAGTGTCTCTTAAATTAAATGAGATATGATGGGGTCTACCATCCCTGAATCCTTTATATATTTAAGCTGACAACAATGTCTGCCATTTCCTCTAAGGTGCAATATTGGTTTCATTTATTTTATTGGCTGGTGTATTAGTCTGCTCAAGCTGCTATAATAAAATACCACAGACTAGGTGACTTAAACAACAGAAATTTCTTTTCTCAGAGTTCTGGAGGCTCAAAGTCAGAGATAAATGTACTAGCAGGGTTGTGTTTTTGGAAAACCTCTCTTCCTGGCTTACAGATGGCTGCCATTTTGGTTTGGCTACCCTGAGCTGCCTAATGATTACTCTTAATTCTTCCAATTGTTTAAGTTGAGCAATACTCATATTGGCTGCTTGTTTAGTTTGGCTCTGAGAACACTGTGTTCTGTTAACTATTTCCATAGGTGTTTGCATGTCAGGATCTCTGGGCAACTACTCTGACCTTGACTTTCATTATGATATTATATTTACTTTGATTCTCATAATTAAATGTTGGCACCTGGCCTCATTATTTTGGGATCTTATCATTCCTATGCTTTGAGGGGATGCTTATGCTTTGAGGAAACCTAGGTCTGTAACTGCATTTTCTATTATCAACCCCTGCCTATAAGGAACAGTCTCAATGATTAAATCCCTTTCACTAGGGATTCCTTTTAATTTTAGTACATGGAAGTATTTCTGGACACTTCCAAAGTCTGATTGATTTTTCAGCCTTCTATATTATTCATTCTAACATGTCGTCTTCTCTGAGTTTTTTGTTGCCTTCCTCTGCCATTTTTCATGGGAAAACAGTACATCCAGGCTTCCAAGGGTCATCCTAGAAAATATTAATATCTTCTTTCAGGGTGTTGAATCTTCTATCATAGGAAAAGCCTTTCATCTGATAATTCTGCTTTATCCAACTTTATGTTCCACCTCCTTTGATCCAGCACTCTTAAAATCCATTTGTTTGTATAGGTATATATATGTATATGTGTGTGTATATATAATATATGTACATTTATGCTCTCCTGGCTCCTTTAATTACATGTTGGCTAGGTTCTGCATGTCTTTTGGTATATGGTCTCGTCTCTTTCTTCTATTAGCAGGTCCAGAACTTCCCTGGCTAGGTATGGTAGGTAAATTATAGTTATTGACTTGGTTTCCAGGAGGAGAAGTAAATATAGATCCCATTAAGGTGTGTATTATCTCATAAGGCCCGGGCCTCAGCACTGTCTTCTTGGAAGGGGGATTGCTAGCCTTTCAGAGGGAAGAATGACACTTCTGCCAGCCCAGAGGGTCTAGGGTAATGTAAGAAGTCAATTTGTTTTTTGATGTGTCAACCCAGATATCCTGAGCCTTAATCTCAGGGCCCCATTCCTTCCCAATAAGGACTTTGACCATGTTGGAGTAGATTTGCCAAGATTGAAAATTCAATTTTCTCTGGAACTCTGTTTTCCTTATAGTTAATGCCTGCACCTGATCATCACTTTTTCAACCCTCATTGCCACTGCAGGAGATAAAAGTCTGTTTTTATGCAGCAAAGAAGGCCCTTTGGGTTTTACACTTTACATTAATTGGTGATTAATCACTGTTACCCTTCTGTTGCCTTTCTTTAGTGAGTTGACAGTGCTCAGCAGCAGCCATCAGTGCCATAGTCCTTATTATTTCCACTTCTCCTGCAACTCTCAAACATCAAGATTTGCTCCACTCATACATTTCCTCTCACTAGTATCCCATCTCACATTACTATCAGTGACAGTTTTAAAGATTGTGCTGCTACTACTAGCCAGGACTATCAGTAATACACCTATCACTAGTAACGGGGGTCCTAGTTGCCCAGCTTGCTGGAGGGGGGAAGGGAGATGGGAGATGGGTAATCTGGTTTCAATATTGCATTTTAGAGTCTGCTTTCTAGGACAATTCCTGGTGTTATATCTCTTAGATTAGGTTTCCTGGAAAAAGAATCCGAGATAGAGATCTGCTTGAAGAGAGGGAATGGGGAGATATACCGTATGGAATGACAGAGGCAGGAGGGGGCAGCAGGAAATGTTGAACTACAATAAGGTTGCAAGAGAGACCTCAGCTGACTCATAGGGAATCTGTAGCTGGAAAGACTCTTCAGAGTTATAACTCAGAAAGAGGATGAACCCTCACACTCCCAAGCCATGGGGTGTGGACTGCCCTCAGGTAGAGGTTATAACCTTGACCAGGGAAGCTCCTTTTGGTCAAGAACAATTCCTAGAGATGGACTCAAATGTCAAAACTTCCAATAGCTGGAAGAATGAGTGTCTTAATTATTAAAGGAGTTCCAGGTGGTGCAGCAGAATGTTCATTCTAGTAACATTTGGGAAAAGACAATAAAGAGATGAGGAAATGAAGAACACAGACATCTGGGAAAGACACATCTGAGCAAAGAGAATAGGAAGTACAAAGGCTGTAAGGCAGGCAGTTGCCTTGTATATTTGAAGAAACACAAGGGAACCAGGGTGGCTAGCACAGAGTGGGTGTGGGAAGAGAGTAGGGGAGGAAAGCAGAGAGTTAGTGGGCAAGGGAGTGGGCTGTCCAGATTACTGAAGGCCTCTTAGATTAGGTCAGGACTTTGGTTTACACTCTGTGAGAGACTGAAAAACATTGCAGTGTTTCAAGCAGTGTAGTAAACCAATACAACCAACATGTTAACAGGAGTATTCTGGATGACATGTTGAAAACATACTGAAGATATCTAGGTTAGAAGCAGGTGAAAGCAACATGATTTAGGATAGATTATCACAATGGTAACAAATGGTCAGATTTTGGATAAAATTTACAAGTAGAACTGACAGGATTTGCTGAAGGACTTGATGTAAGGGTTGAAAGCTGAGTAATTGTAAGAATAAAGTATATATTGAGATGGAAAGAGGCTGGGTATCAGCGAAATGGTGGAATAGGACTTGCCAGTGCTTATCCCTCGGCAAAATCAATGTGAACAACAATCCATGGAGGAAAATACCTTCACAAAAGCTCAGAAAACCAGGTGAGAGATCACAGCACCTGGGTATAGCACAGAAATAAGAAGGGACACATTGAATGAAGAGTGTAGGAAGGATAGTTCTACATTACCTACTGCCACACCTCCCCTAATCCCAGGCAACACAGCATGGAGAGATACCTTCTCCATGGCAGAAAGGAAAGAAAAGTGACCTCTAACCCCAAAACTGGCCAGCCCTAGTAAAACCCAGTGCTGGGCCATCCTGCACAGCCCTAGGCTCCAGGCTGGTACTTGTGGACTGAGCTCCCAGGCCTCCCTTACCACCAGGCCTTCCACAGTGGCCCCAGGTTCCAGACTACCCCCAGCACAAGGCAAGCATCTGCAGTCTTACTCGCAGCCTGTGTATATTGGCTCCAAGCTTACCTAGCATCAGATCAGCCCCTGTTGCTCCAGGCTCTAGGTTCACTCCAGGTTCCAGACCAGCCCAAGGTGAGGTCAACTCACATAGCCCCAGACTTGAGTCCTGCCCCAGAGCCAGGTTGGCACTCTTGGCCTCAGGCACCAAACCCACATTTGCAGATATAAGCTCCAAGCCCACCTAGTGCCTGGCTGGTCCTTGTGGCCCCACCCTCCAGCATACCTAGGGTCCAGCCCTAATCCTACAGATCTAAGGCCCAGGCCTGTCTTAGTAGACACGCGCTGAACTGTCCCTCATGAACCCAGGCTCTAGGACTGTCCCTGTGGACCCAGGTTTCAGGCTGACCCCACAACCCCAGACCCAAGTCAGCCCTCACAAACCTAGCCAATACCTACACACCCAGTTCCAGGCTAGTAGCCACATATCTGGCTCCAGACCAGGCCCATAGATCTAGGCACCAGGCCAGCACCCACAGTCCCAGACACCATATTGTCCCCCATGGCACCAGGCTCCAGTGGACCCAATGTCTAGGTCTGCTCCAGCAAACTCAGGATATGGCCCACCCCAGGAAACCCCAGTGTCATGCCACCCTCCACAGCCTGAGCTCCAGGACCACCCTTGCAGACCCAGGATCCAGGCAAGCCCCTTTTGACCCAAGACCCAGGTCTACCCCAAAAAACTCAGGCTCCGGGCCTGCCCCAACACTAGGTCAGCCCCTGTGGATTCAGGCCCAATGTTCACCATAGCATCAAGTCAGCCCCTGTGAACCCAGCCTTCAGGCTGGCCCCCACAGAGCCAGTTGCAAGGCTCACCCACCTGCTGATCCGGTCACCAGGCTAGCCTGCTTGACAACTCCAGCAGCAAGCCTGCTGCAGGTGTACGTTACACAGCCTTTCCGGAATCTCTGGGTGGGCTCACTGGTGAAAAGCTTTCCCAGACAAAACCAGTCTACAAAGACTGAAAAAGTCCCTACTTCTTCAAATGCATAGACACCAATACAAAACCATAACAATTGAAAAAATCAGAGAAACATGGCACAACCAAAGGAATAAAATAATCACTAGTAATCAACACCAAAGAAATGGAGATTTATTAACTGCCTGAAAAAGAGTTCAAAATAATTGAGATGGTAAAGACTGTGGGGCAAGCAGATTTTAAGGGGAAAAACTGCTATGGTTTGAATGTGCCCCCCAAAATTTCATTTGTTGGAAAATTAATCCCTCTACCCTCTTAAAGGGTTTAATGGATTAATGAGGACTCTGCCCCCATGAATTAATTAATGTCACTACCACAGGAGTGGGTTTGTTATCATGGGAGTGGCTTTGTTATAAAAGCCAGCTCTCTCTGGCTCTCTTGCTCTTCCTCTCTCCCATGTGATGTCCTCCACCATGTTATGATGAAGCAAGAAAGCCCTCACAAGATGCCAGTACTGTGCTCTTGGACTTTACAGCCTCCATCACGGTGAGCTAAATAAGCTTCTTTTCTTTTTAAATTACCCAGTCTATGGTATTCTGTCATAACAACAGAAAATGGACTAAAACACTCAAGAGCTCAAGTTTGAATATTATATGTTTGAAATAAGTATTAGCCAAATTAAGTGTTCAAGTAGGTCATCCTGTATGAGTCTATAATCATGGCTAGAATATAATTTGGGAGTCACCAGCAATTGATGGCCTTTAAAGCTACAAAAATAGATAAGATAATCAAGGGAATATGTAAAGATAGGAAAGAGAAGAGGTCTAAGGACTAAATCAAAGATCACTTAAAGGAACTTGAGCAGCTGTTTCTAAGATGGAGGGAAAAAAGTCAGGAGAATATATTGACCTCCTGGAAACCAAATAAAGAAAGTATTTTAAGAGGTGGGAGTGATTCACTGTGCTAAATACTTCTGATTAGTCAATTAAAAATACATCAAAAATTAATCCTTGAATCCAGCCTGGCCTATATTTAACATTTTCAAGGCCAGAGTATCATTTGAGGCACATGTACTACATGTCTAAAAATATTCATTTTCAATCAGGCTAACAAACGATTAAAGAAGTATGTTATTTCCTCTTACTTAAAAAAGAAATTTCATAATGCTGTGAAAGGCCATGTTGAAATTTAGCACCCTTTTATTTTTAGAGTTCTATACTGAAATGTGAAACTGCAAAGATTCTGCTCCTATTTATCTCCCAGAGGAATTTCCAAAATCAGTTGTTTGTGGGGGTATTAACAGAGCTTGGATAGAGCTTGCCTGTGCAACAGTTCTATATGGCAGAGCACAGAATTGATAGTGGAAGGATAAGGGGGCTCTCTGCCTATTGTTTGAATGGAAACACTGATCTTTTCCTCCCCTCAGTAATCCTGGTTCTAAGGCCTTCAGACTCACACTGGAATCTACACCATTGGCTCTCTCTGGCTCTCATGCTGTTAAACTACACCACTGGCTTTTCTGGGTCTCCAGCTTGCAGGCAGAAAATCATGGGACTTCTCAGTCTCCATAATTGCATGAGTTGCAATCCACTAGCTTTTCTGGGTCTCCAGCTTGCAGGCAGAAAATCATGGGACTTCTCAGTCTCCATAATTGCATGAGTTGCAATTATCTTACAATAAATCTCTTTAACAATTTATTGCAATTTATTTAAGTTATTATATATCTAGTTTATCACCCATACTAATTGATAAACTGTAGATTTTGGAAGCAGATAAATCAGAATTGTAATCCTGGTTTCATCATTATTTACAAGTGGTTTAATGAATGGTCATTATATGATTCAAATATGTCCCCATCAAAATTCAGGTGTTGCCAATATGATAGTATTAAGAGGTAGGGTTTCTAAGAGGTGATTGGGCCATCAGAGTTCCTCCCTTGTAAAGGGGATTAAGGCCCTTATAAAAGAGGCTTCATGTACTATTCACCTGCTTGCCCTTCCACCTTCCAGTATGTGAGGACACACTGTTCCTCCCCTCTGGAGGATGCAGCCCTCACCAAACAACTAAGTCTGCTAGCACCTTGATCTTGGACTTCTCAGCCTTCAGAGCTGTGAGAAAATAAATTTCTGTTATTTATAATTTGCCTAGTCATAGGTATTTTGTTATAGCAGCACAGACTAGGGCACTCCATTAGCCATTTATGTTTGATCCTTTCATTAATTTCCTTAGGTAATTATATGGACAGCATATCGTTAGGAGATATAGTTCACACTTTTGCCAGAAATACTGGTGTATTTGAACTGTAGAACAAGCATATTTGCCAAAGAGTAATATTAAGAAGTTCAATTACCAGTTATGGTATGGGAAAATGGATGCTCTTAAAATGGCTGGTGGAAATCTAAATTGAGAAAATATTTTTGGTAAATTTAATCTGTCAATTAATATTAAGAATCTAGCCTAAATAAACAAAATTACTGATATATACATGTATGTGTTTGCTAGGGTTGCCATAACAAAATACCACAGATTGGGTGGTTTAAACAATAGAAATTTATTTTCTCAAAGTTCTGGAGGCTGGAATTCCAAGATCAAGGTGTTGGCAGGTTTGGTTTCTTCTGAAGCCTCCGTCCATGGCTTGCAAATAGTTGCCTTCTTGCTGTGTCCTTAGATGGTCTTTCCTCTGTGCACATCCCTGATGTCTCTCTGTGTGTTCAAATGGCCTCTTTTTATAAGGGTACCAGTCAAATTGGAGTAGGCTCACCCTAAACAGCCTCATTTTAACTTAATCATCTCCTTAAAGGCCTTATCTCCAAACAGAGTCACCTTCAGAGGTATTGGAGGTTATACCTTGAGCGTGTTAATTTTGGGGGGCACAATTCAGATCATAACAATAAAGTACAAGATCATTTTTGAAACAGTTTCAAATTGGAAACGACTTGAATAACCATTAGTATGAGTGAATGAGTAATGATATATTCAAACTATAGAATCATATGCAGCTATTAAAAATAAAGATTTAGATCTATAGTGATCAACCTAGAAGGTTGTCTGTCTTATATTATTAAGTGAGAAGAGCAAGTTGTAGGGAAATATAAATAGTATGATCCTATCATGGTAAACAACTAACAAAATGTAGCTCCTTTACATATGCATATTTGTTTGCATGTGTTTGTGTGATGATGGAAAATGTTGGTGAAAATATACCTCAGATTGATATTTTTTTACCAGGAATGAGTTTGGTGAAGAGAAAGGGAGAATAGAGGAATATGAGTGTGGTGTCATATTAGTAGCTTTTTATTAACGTAGTTTTGAATAGTTTTACTTGATATAGAAAGATGTGTTTCTTTATGATTACCTTTGAAAACTTTAATAAAAAGTAATAAAACAATAAAATATATATTTTAATCACTAGAACATACTATATGTTACTTGTATTTTAGTCAGAACTATACAGTAGGAACTTCTGCAATGATGGAAATGTTCTGTATTTGTACAGTCCAATATAGTATCCACTAGCTACATGTGGCTATTGAGCACTTTAAAGGCGGCTAGCAAAACTGAGGAAATAGATTTTAAATTTTATTTAATTTTAATTATTTGGGGTTTAAATTAAATAGCCACAGGTAATTAGTGGCTTTTAGATATTATATGTTAAGACTGCCTACAGACACTGAGACTTCCTGGGTAATCTTCATGTGTAAAATCTATTCATCTTGCTACATGCAAGCCCTTGCTGTGACTACTGCTACAAGATTCAGATTTCGTCTTTAACCTAATCATTACAAGATTTCGCTGTGTGTACCAACTTTGTCCCTCTTTCTATGACTCATGCTACATGAATCCTAATCTAGCTATTTTTTTCTCCTCACATGACCCCAAACATATGAAAGGTTATAATAAGTCACAAAGCTATTACTCTCTTGACATCAATCCACATTCCAATGTTTTCATTCATCGTGTTATTTCCATTTTCTATTTATGGTCAGAGAGTCCTTACTAGCTTCTTGAAGGTAATAGGAAGAAAAATTAATCTGTTTCAATAACTGTGCATTTTCTCTCCCTTTATTGTGCTGACTAAAGAATAATTTCATATCTCCATTGGACTATCTTTTTTCCTATAAATCCTCAAATGGCTTTTCTTCCTCTTCAGCCCTACTTATATATCTATTGAAATTTTGAACTTCAGTCATACTAGAGAATGATGCCCTTGAAGAATGTATAGTTAGGGCATTAATACAAGAACACACGGAAAGAGAACTGTGTTATACGAGGTTTTGGTAAATATCAAGTGAATTGTACACACACGCACACACACACAAACATGCACGCATGTGCACACACACAAGATTCAAAGAGTTTAGAGGAGAGAACTATTACTTTTATATGGATATCAAGAAATGTTATATGAAGAAGTTATGACCTTAACTTGGCTTTGAATTATAGGTAAAATTTCAAATGGATAAAAGAATAGGCAGTCAGAACACAGTTAAGAATACTAGAAGGTCATGGGATTTGTAGGCTACACAGCAGGCAGACATACCATTCTCCTGATAGTCTTGATAGTATGTAATCTTGTGTAAATTTCATAATATAAATAAACTTATTTTCCTGCCTTATAAAATGAGAGACTCACAAAGCTCTTTTGAAGATTAGAAATAATGTCTATAAAACTCCTAGCATGGTGCCTGGAAGATCAATATAGAGCAGCATTTATGACATTTCCAGATGAAAATATCCTGAGATCTGGAGGCAGGAATTTCCACAGACACAGGCGAGATTGAGAGAGAGTGCTGTGAGTTACCATGAACAGATCAGTTTGGTGTGAGAATTGTGTGTATAAGGGAGCAATAGGAGTCAAATAAATATAGAAAAATAGATTCAAATAGGATCGTGGAAGGCACTGAATTTGAAGGTAAGGAGTTATGATATATGTTGGAAGGAGCCAATAGATATTTTTGAGTGAGGGAGTAGCCAAGTGGAAGCAGCATTTTAGGAACAAAAATCAAGTACCATGCCAGACGGATTGATAGAAAGAGGACTAGAAATAGAGGTTCAAGTCAGAATCCTAATACAATAATTAAAATGTTAGAAAATAAGGATGAGAATTAGAGCGCTGAATGTGGGAAAGTAATTTTAAAACAATAGACAAGTACCAGAAACAATATCAAGAAAAAATAATAGATGCTTGATAGGAAGAGGAACATGCAATGAAAATTTGGTGCAGTGAAAGGAACATCTTTTTTGGAGTCAGTGAGTCTTGGGTTCAAATTCTATCTATCTTCCCTAGATTTGTGACTTCAATCATATACTCAATCTCCCCAAGCCTCAGTTAGCTCATCTGTAAAATAAAATGATACCAGTGAATTTGCTATGGGATTGTAATATGATAAAATATTAAGGTATTTTTTTATTTCAGAGTTGGGATAATGTTAGTATAAATGAACAAGATCGTGGGTAAAGGAAAACATATTTGAAATAGCAAATAAGATGACTAACATTTTATTTCTTTGATTTGATATAACAGCAGTATCTCCATGAGGAAACATAAAATAGACATTTGAAAACTCATGACTAGTATTCAAGGGAGAGATGATTGTTTTATTTTTAAAATGAAAGATATTTTAGAAGTATGAAGAAAAAATTAAGGCCTAGGATGACACCAAATTGTGAGGTTTATAAATATGCAACCCTTTATCTCTGAGTTTAGACCATGATGAAGTTTACTTAGATCATGGTAATAGGTTTCCTAGCTGGCTGCTCTCACCTCTACCGTCCATTTTCCATAATAAGGCTAAATATATTTTCCTAAGCCCCATTCAAAAACCTCCTCTGATTTTGGAGGTTTGATATTCTCATCTCTCTGCAGTATGGCTCCAATACACCCTTCTAGTCTCATATCCCACCACATTTCTGTACATTTGTGGCTGTTCCAGGCAAAATCTCCTGGGACTTTTCAATGTTTGTCAAAATAAGCCATTATCATAAATCTCATGCATGTCCAGGATATCAGGGTATATTCATTTTAAAACTGAAAATTTGTGCTATGTAAAATAGAGCATTTCTTTTAGGTAAGCACAGATCTAGTATTCAAGCTATTAGATTTATATCATGTTATGTGTTGGCTCAATTTGGGTCAGATGCAAAATGAGTAAGAATCAGGTTGACCTTCCTCTGTCTTACCTTCAACAGATATTGCAAACCCTACCTTTTCTCATTATGGGAAGTAATGGACCTCTGGCAGAATGTAGAGAAAATCTCTACATTATCCTCCATGGTGTTTGCTTAGAATGGGCAGCCAACATTACCGCATAATCCTTGGCTTAATTTTATTTTACCTGGCACCAACCCCTTTACAGAGAGGGTTACCCTAATATGAAATGAGTGAAATCATTACCACCCTACCTCCCTTTTGAGCGTTCATCTCTTCTGCTATCTCAGTACTGCTATCTCAGTAAAAGCTCAGAGGCCTCCCAAGACTTCCCATTTTCCAAATAGCACACTTCACTCAAACCCTCCCACTCAACAGAACACCCTAATTCTGACGTATTTTACCCCATGAAGATAGAAGTTATCAAGGCTCTCTTAGTAAGCAACATGAGATAATGGAAAGTCAAGTTGAACTTGCTGAGCTTGTCTTCTTATCTAAAAGTGAAAACGTTAAAATCTGTCTATTTTCACAAGTGAGTGAACTAACACACGAGAGAATATTAGCAAAGTATCTAGCACACGGCAGTTGTTCAAAAATGCTATTCTTCTTTGTCCTGTGCCAAAAACAGTTGTTCTGATAGCACTCACCTAGATAATCAGTGACGACTATATCTCCTACATAATTCCTTATCTTAACTGGCCTCATGACAAACTTACCAGAGTTTCCCATATGTACCCTCTTGTGGATGCTGGGCTGAGCCACCCAGGACTGAAGGGCTTACTCCCCTAGTTCCTAGAATGCTGCTGCCTAATAGCTAAGAGCTGTCAGTTCTTTCCAGAACTTTCCCTCAGCCAAAGGATCACACACTTCCCTGGGGAATAGTCTACATCCAATGACTGATGCCTCAAATTGGGGTAAATCTGAAGACCCATCCCAGCTTCAGAGCTCCCTTGTGATTGCTGCACTGCAACCCAAATTCCCCCTCTGCTTAATTCTGCTATTTACTTTCACTTTCCCCCAGATGTTGACCCTGAGGGCATTCCCTGATAAGCTTCCTTCATACTAGTCTGTTTCAGAGTCAGCTTCCCAGGAAACCACACCAGTAAAATGCTCTAAGCCAAGTATGTCCAAAGCAGACCATCACCACCACCACCACCACCACCTCCAGCAAACCTGTTCTTCACGCTGCATTTTATGTGCTGAACAGTGCTCTTTGACTCAATTGATTGCCCAAAGCATCCTACTAACTCTCACTTCGTTCCCACCTCCAAGGAAATACAGAGTCTTGCCATTTTTAACTCTGCAATTTTTCTCCGACCTATGACACTTTTCCATTCATATTCCCACTGCTTTTGTTCCCTATTTCTTCCCTACCTTATTCTAAAAAATTAACTGGTGTCATGTTTTTCTTATGGTTCCCCTTCAACACGTTTAAAATATTTTATTATAGATTCATGTGGACTATTTAACATCTAGTGATTTCCCTAAAATTCACATGGACACACTTGTGATTTACAATCATTTAGAGGACGGAAGATTCTTAGATTGTTTGTTCAAAGGATCACCATTTCCTCCACACACACAAAAAAAGTAAGTATTCATAAATGTAAACTTTTAAATAAACTTAGATAGATTTACCAAGGAATGTTGTATTACCAGAAACCAGAGTCCTTTGAGTTGTTATTATTCTTTCTGCTTGGTAGTCAATGAGCTGAAGATCACTTCCTAAAGCTAGATCTTGCTAGGAATGAGAGCAGAAGGCCATGAGGACTTAGAAGCAGGTGGAGGTTGTGGAAAGGAGGACACCAAATGGGAGCAGTTGGGCAGAGTAAATAAAGTGGTGTCACAATTGACAGCAGTAAATTTCCAGTTCACTGAGGAGTAGCCTTCCTATAGCTCATTTGCTCCTGAAATTAATTGACCTTATTTGTTATCATCACTCTTCTCTTCATCTTCCTTCACTTATCACATCCCTTGAGTGTCCTCTGAGAACAATACACCCATGGTTTTGCCTGCAGTAACAGTTTTTCCAAGTAAGTCCCAGGTGCGAACATAAGTTAACTGCACACGTTCAGATATATATTACCTCTGGGGAAGAACCCGTGTGTGAGCACATGTACCCTCCACCCCCCTCACACACTCATTCACTCAGCCTGCCAGATAGAGAGCGTGTTTGACTTGGCTACTCAGTTCAACAAGCAGAGGTTCGCCTTATTATAGTGCACAGGTCCCTGCAGGATCCAGCTCTTGCTAAACTCTTGTTGCCGTCTCAACTTCAGAGTTTCCTATGGGGTTGTCTAAGACCTTGTTAGACTTTTCCGTAAGAATTCTATTATGATATTTATGGGAAATTCTAACACCACACTCCCATTCTAGTCATACTAAGCATCTTAGCCCCACAGATATGGTATTTTTTCTCTGGACTCCAGGATTTTGCACAAATTGCTCCCTCTGTATTATATATCCGTACTGTCTTAAACTCCCCCAATTTGGACAGCTCTTTCTAGTCTTTCAAGTGTCAACTTTGATGTCTTATCCTCTTAAAATAAAATCTAATGGAAAAAAAACCTTTTTACTATCCTACACTTGGTCAAATATTCTCCTATGTTCTCGCCTATGACTCTTGGCTTATTTTGCTAACAGTATTCACCAATACATAGAACTGAATGATGTAATTTTGAACTCTTTAAATTCAGGCTCCAAAAGAACTAGGGGAGATGCTAAATATTATTCACCATTGTAGTCAGGATCTTGACATAGTACCTGACATATGACAGGCATTCAAAATTTGTTAAAGGAATGAGTGATTTCTGTGTTGAAACAAGTGTTCTTTTGGCTACATTGAAAAAAGTCAAATTGTTGATTTGAATGTGGTTAGACATAGCTCTAAGATATGGACTTTTTTTGGAATTTTTTTTCTCTTGAATTTATAATAGAATTGTAGGGCTCTACATCTGTCAAAATAGAACAAGTCATATTTGCATTAACAAACAATGCCAAAATTCAGTGTCTTAAAATATCAATGATTTATTTCACTGCTCACTGCTATAGTCTGAATATTTGTGTCCCTCTGAAATTTATATGTTGAAACCTAATCCCTAATGTGAGGGTATTTGGAGTTGGGGCCTTGAGAAGTGTTTAGGTCATAAGGGTAGAACCTTAAAAAGAGGCCCCAGGGAGATTCCTTGCCCCTTTTCCCATGTGAGTGTCCACGGAAAAGAAGCCAAACTCTGTAAAATAATTTTAAAGAGGTTTATTCTGAGCAAATTTGAGGACCATGACCCATAGCCACACCCAAGAAGCCTTGAGCAAGTGGATTCGCTGTGGTTGGGTTATAGTTTGGTTTTATACATTTCAGGGAGACAGGGATTACAGGTAAAGTCATAAATTAATACATGGAAGGCATACATTGGTTTGGCCTGGAAAGGTGGGCCATCTTGAAGCAGGGGGCTTACAGGTTATAGGTGGGTTTAAAGACTCCTTGACTTGTAATTGGTTAAAAAATGAAGCTTTGTGTAAAGGCTTGGAATGTTTTAGATAAAGAAGAGACAAGTCACCAGAATTATATTTGTTGTGTAAATTGAGGACCTGCAGGTTTGTCTTGCATAGCCTTAGGCCTGTTGATGAGTTACAAAGGATATCTCCAAGAAGGGAGGGGGGCATGGTGAGGCATGTCTGACCTCCCTCCTTGGTGCAGACAATTTAGTTTTAGGATATCCCCTTGGCCAGAAGGGGAGCCATTCAGTCAGTTGGTGGGGGGGAAGCCTTTTATTTAATTTTAGTTCACATGAGGATGCAGCAAGAAGGACCTGACTATGAGGAAGTGAACTGAATCTGCCAGTGCCTTGATCTTGGACTCCTCAACTTCCAGAACTGTAAGAAATAAATGTTTGTTGTTTATAAACCAACCAGTTTATGGCATTTTGTTATAGCAACCAGAATGGTCTAAGATATCACACTGTATGTGAATAAAATTAAATGGAGAGAATATTCATAGAATGAGAACAGAATTCTGAAAATCGAGTTTTCCAAACATTTAACAAATATAATAAAGAAGAAAACTTTTCTGTATCTAGTATAATTACATGATGATAATAATTTATATCAGTTTCTGTTGCACCAAAATATATTTGTATACACCTATGTTAACAAAATTAAAGTTAATAATCGAGCATTTAAGAATATTTATATATTTAAGCTATTGTCATTAATGAAATTTTTCTAGGAAAGTGAGTCATTTGTCTTTTGAATTATATGACTATTTACTCTAAAGGAGTGATTATTTACTTTAAAATTTTTTCAATAATCATGTAGAATAAACCTTACAAAAGGATGTTTTCTTTTTATATATATGAATTAGTTAAAAAGGAAAACTTTCTCACAGAAGGCTTTGATGACAGTTCGCAAATTATTTGCAAGTTACTATATTTCTTTCAGGCTTTATATTTTAGATTAATCCTAATCAAATTCTAAGACCTTATTATTTTTATGTTTTCTTGAAATATCTAGTTATTAGCAGTTATTTCAGGTATTTGGGGAATTGTTGTTTTCCTAACTGGTGTGCTAGTATTCTCTGGCTTATTTCTGACAAGTAGAAAGAATATCTTACTTTCAGAATTTTATTTTTTAATGCTTTTTTATTACTGAGAATGCAGATTATAGTATTTTGTTAAATGATAATATATATTATCTCCTATTATTACCCAATTATTTTCTAGCTTATACCACTGACTTTCTCCTTCTATAGGCAATGTTCTCAAGACAGGACCAACTCTGCTAATGAGTAGACTAGGCAGATTGATAAAAGTCTGATATAATTCGAGTGGTTTCAAATGTCTTCACAAACCAGTCCCTGTGTCTCACATTCCCACATCGGCACCACTTTGTAAAAGTAGTTATTTTAGCACTTTTATAAAGGTAACTCAATAGACAAATTTGTTTATCTGGGTTCTCTATGCTACTCCCCTGTTTTCACATCTCACTTCTCAGAGTTTTAAAGGGCAGTCAAATTGTTAAGCTACTTTAAAACTGTAAAGAGAAAGGAAAGGAAAAGAGAAGCTTTAGTCACAGGCCAGAAACTATTAGCACAGCTCAAACCAATCACACTCTTTCTGGTCCCATGAGATTACCACTCAAGGAGAGATCAGAAAGGGTCAAGGAAAGCTGTCCTTCCCATGACTTGGGAATATATCCTTTCTTCTATAAATGGTGGGGGGGATGTGGTATATTTATATACATATTCCTCATTCTTAATCCTCATTCCATTCATTTATTTCAAAATCTCCAATAATTCATTTCATATGAAGGGATCATGTGAAAGAGAATATTTAGTTAAAATTTCAGAATTCTGTTTAGGAAATCAAAGGATTCCAACACCTTCAGCTAATTTATCTTCAATTAATCATTTACCCCCTTTTAATATACATTGTTGTAAACAGATGAGCATGCAAATGTTTCCATTTTTGCTAATTTGTTTACTATACTATTTTATTAGTAATTCTGAAATTTTTGCAAATAAATCTTAAGTTGTTCATTTGTATCCTTTTGGATACTCCTTAAAATAAACTTTCTTGCATTTTATTCTCTTATTAGGCAATGTAAGTGCAGAAGAGGATACTTGGGCGTTGTTGGACCGATAAGAATCTCTAAAAGAATTTTTTTCCTTGACAAAATCTGCAATTTGCGTATAGCCTAATTTCTCTAAGGCATTAGCTTATTGACTCATATTGACAACCAGCCAAAAGGAATTTCAAGGCAGGTACAAAGTGAAAAGTCACAGTCAGTGTTTTCTGCACTCCTGGGAAAGCCTTTCTGGGTACCAAGTTATTCTTGATTTCTTTTAGCTAAAAGTCCCACCTAGGAAAATTTATAGAGTGGAAAATTTGGAGGTTTGGAGTTTTGAATTTTTTGAAACCCATTTTGTCTTTAGAAGGCTCTAATTGCTGTTAGAACCTTCCCTCTCCTTACCTCCTCCTCTCTCCCACTGGATTCTGATACTCTTCCTACTTCCTCCTTAGCTTCTGCAAGAACAAACTGTGCAAGTCAGAGAACTTAACTGGAAGATCCTTCTGAGCAGGAAACATGTTTTATTAATCTTTTAAATCTTTGTCTTCCCTAGAGTCCTTGAGGCAGAGCCTTAACACATATTTATTGACTAGCTTATTGCCTTACTAACTTAACGTCCATATCAATGAGAAAATAAGTGAATGAATAATCAGAGCTATTGTTACAGATAATTTCATACCTTGCTTTTGCCCTTATTCTTTCAAGTTATTTTGAGGACAGTCATTATAATTAGATATTCACTTATTCTTCATTGTATTTTCCATTTTTAAAAATAATTCTTAATATTATTTTGGTTAAGCCTTTAAAATACTTGTTAGTTTAAGTGCCTTAAGTTTAAGATTAAATAAATAACCTAGTGTGCCCTTAAAATATTTGAAAACAGTATTGTTTTCTTTTTCTTTGTTTCTCTCCTTTCCTTTGTATTTTGAAAATTTTAGGCCCAAAGAAAGCACAATTTGTTCAGGTCAAGGAGGTATTTTTCTCTGGAAACAAATAGAATCCACTTTCTTGTGATTCTTCACCTATCCCTATAAGGCTTTCAAGAAGCAATGCCCGGAACTTGTTATCCTTAAGGAAAATTGAGCAATGCTTTATTTTGCTTTCTGTCTCATACTAGTTCTACAAATTCTATGATAATAAGAAGGAATGAAAGAAAAGATAATACGTATGTCAGGAGTGCAAATTTAAAAAAAAATGAAACCTGGAGGCATTATGTTAAGTGAAATTAGCTAGGCACAGAAAGACAAATAGCACATGATCTCACTCACGTGTAGAATCTAAAAAAGTTGGTATCAGATAAGCAGAGGGTAAAATGGTTGTTACTAGGGGCTGGGGTACTTTAGGGAAAGAGAGTCGAAAAGATGTTGGTCAAAGGATACAGAAGTCCAGTTAGATAGGAGGAATAAATTCAAGAGCTTTGTTGTACAATATGGTGACTACAGTTAATAACAATGTATTAAATTTTGAAAAATGCTAAGGTGATGCAAAGTATTCTCAACACAAAATCTATAACTCAGTATAAAAGGGAGTTGTCTTTTGGAAGCATCCCAGAACCTTTGACCTATAATTTACAACATTTACTTAATGACCTATAATTTACAACATTTACTTAATGACACAAAAGACAACAAACAAAAGAACATTAACGCATATGTTAATTAGCTAGATGTAGTCGTTCCCCAATGTATATTTCCCTAAAAACAAGTTGTACAGAAAGAACAACTTCTTTTTGCCTTCTTCTCTGTATCTCTAGGGTCTAGAGGGTCTAGATGGTCTAGAACTAGGCCTGACCTTAGTATTGGGCACTCATCTAATATTTGTGGGATACATGAATATACACCAAATATTCATTCAGACCTAATTTTTGAAGGGTTTATGATAAGGCACACATATTAAATAATTAAGATCCAAGATATGAAAGCCCTATAAAATGTGATGTTATTTTCTTTAAATATTCATGAATTTTTAGTAATGGTACTACAACATATGTTAACTGAACATTTTGACCTATAAAAATGGCGATTTCATGTTTCAATTTAAAAATCAGACATAACTTCAATAATAAATAATTCTAAGAATATTAAACAATAATAATGCTATATTATGTTGAAAAACTAATCTATCAGCTATGCTAATGATCTCTGATAATGGCAAAAGAGTTCTTTTATCTGATTAAACTGGATGGTTTAGCATAAGGATCATCCTAGGAGCTTGTTAAAATAGAGGCTTCTGAATCCTTACCAGTTGGGATTCTGGCCTGGAAAATCAGGTCTAACTCCTTGGCCTGCCATTCAAAGCCCTTTGTATTAGATCATGACTTCTGTGTGCAACACTATCTCCTCACCAGGCCCCCCTCTCCCCTCCAGTTTCAATCATACATTATACATTCTTAAATCTCCTTGTCTTTGCTATCTCTATCTGAAATGCTGCACCAGTTTGTCAAATTAATGCTTATAAGCCCTTTCTTCATAGATTCGTTTAATTGTTTATTAATTATGTGTGTCCCCTACTAGCTAGTAAAATCCTCAGTGGCAGGGCCATTCACTGGTGTTTACCAAGACTCTGGTACATTTTTCTGGTAAATAGAATGTGATCAATAAATATTTTTAATATCCATAACTGAATGACATGTGTCTACTTTTCTATAATGTAAAGCCAAGTAATCTAAGTATGAAACAGATATGCATATCCAATGCAGAGGAACTGCAGGGGGTGGACTTATTGTTTACTGGGGCGAGGGGTAGTATTAGGAAAAACTTCATTGAATTGGTGGCAAGTCAGGGTTGAATTTGTGACTGAAGGCTTGAGATTTTGTCCAAAGGCAAGTACGGACTGAGGTTCTTAGTTTTAGTTCTCTCTTTCTCTCTCTGTCTCTCTCTCTCTATTGTTCTTACTCTCAAAATGGAGCATGTCATAAATGTCTTTATTTCATTAACTTTTCAACTGTTATGGTTTGTTACTATCTATACCTTATTGTTCAGGAGCTCAATTTTATCTTAATTGGTAGTTTTGTCTTTTTTACATTTTTCTTTATTACAGCTAGTTTATTGGTATGATTACTCTTCTCCTTCATTGTGAATTTCTATTAGATTTCCATAATTCTCATGGAATTTGTGCTCAGTATAAAAGGGAGTTGTCTTTTGGAAGCATCCCAGAACCTTTGACCTATAATTTACAACATTTACTTAATGACACAAAAGACAACAAACAAAAGAACATTTTTTTAATGACCCTAGAGACTTTCCCGATTAAATCTAATTTTAGATCGTTTCAGTTCCTGCTATTGGAGGCCTTGGAAGCTGCAGTTCACACAGTGCTATCAATTTTAAGGAGAAGCAATGAGAACATATGGGACCAAAGTTCTGTTTTTCATATTCTTCATTTTAACCTCTCCCTTAAAAATTTAATCAGCATGAGAGGAAATAAACACTTTCTGTCTTCATTGTACAATGGGAGTGATATCCTATTCCATTTCCCCAGTGATAGTCAGGTTCCAGATGGCTGCCTTTAACTGCAAAATTTAAATCAGGTTGACTCCTAAGAGCAGCTTGGGAAGTATTTTTACCAAGCAGAGGAAAACTGTTTCTACGCTAGCGCCAAATGCCAAGTACTACTCTAAGACTAATCATAGGATTTGTAATTCAACTTTGGAGTAAAATAGCTTGCATCAAAGAACTATTTGACATTTCACCTGCAATTTAACCCAGAGGGGAAAAATAGTTATGAGAAGAAGACTTAGGATTAATAAAGTATTATATAGCTATCAAAAACTGAGATTTGTGCTTCAGAATATTTTCTGAATAATTATGAAGATGTAAAATTAGAAAGGGAAATAAACAGAGAATTATTAGAAACTCATTACTTTTTCTGAGCTGTTTCTACTGCTTCCTGGAAAAAAAGAAAGAAAAAAGTACTTATGAAAATCTGTAGATCTGAAGAATTTTGCCCATTTTGGAGGGGGTTTGTTAAATAGGAAACATCAAAAATCGTTAAATATCAATTGCTCCGTCCTGATTATGTGTGAAAATGGAATTGTCTAGACAGATATTTACTGCCTGTAGTGTTCACAGTTAGTGGTTCTAAATTTTATTGACATCAGAATTAAAAATAAAAGCTTTTGTTCTTTAACCTTAGAAAGGAAAAGTATTCTAAATCTAAAAGAAGGACATTTTACCTTTCAATGATTCTATTCTTTTGATGAGTAATTGAGTCTCTCTCTTTTTTTCTTTTTTCAAGGAATACTTGACAAATTTATATCAATTTCTAGTTCAATAAGTCTTAAGGCAGACATAATGATTATTTTTCCTTTATTATTTGTTCAAATATTTCCAATATTCTTGTCACTGACTACATTCTCTTTCCAGATAGCTTCAGCAATTAGATCACTGCGTCCTTTAAAGAATTTTTTTTCCCTCCACAATATAAAATACACGGGCACTATTTTAAGTAGCAGTTGTTCTTATTTAGTGAGCTTCACCTGTATATGAGGGACTGTGCTAAGAACTTCACACATGCTATCTTCAATCTATAATGGTATTTACCTCCTTGTTTTGTTGTGTTAAGGAAAGAGTTGGTGAATGAAAGCACTTTGAACAGTGGCCACTGGCCACATAGTAATCTCTATGCATTAACTATTACTTAATATAATATGTTAATATATTACTTAATAGAATTGTTCTATAAGGTAGGTAATTTTGTTTTTTATGATTTTTTTTAAATTTCAGAATATTACGGGGGTACAAACGCTTTGGTTTCATATATTGCCTTTGCACCGAGTCAGAGCTACATCTGTGCCCAACCCCCAGACAGGGCCCACCACACCCATTAGGTGTGAATTTACCCATCTCCTCCTCTCCCCTCCCACCTGCCCAACACCAGATGAATGTTACTTCCATATGTGCACATAAGTGTTGATCACTTAGTACCAATTTAATAATGAGTACATGTGGTACTTGTTTTTCCATTCTTGTGATACTTCTCTTAGAAGAATGGGCTCCAGTTCCATCCAGGATAATACCAGAGGTGTCAGTTCACCATTTTTTATGGCTGAGTAGTACTCCATGGTATACATATACCACATTTTATTAATCCACTCATGGATTGATGGGCACTTGGGTTGTTTCCACATCTTTACAATTGTGAATTGTGCTGCTATAAACATTTGAGTGCAGATGTCTTTATTATAGAATGTCTTTTTTCCTTTGGGTAGATACCCAGTAATGGGATTGCTGGATCAAATGGTAGTTCTACTTTTAGTTCTTTGAGGTATCTCCATACTGCTTTCCATATAGGTTGTACTAGTTTGCAGTCCCACCCACAGTGTATGAGTGTTCCTCTCATACGCTCTCCGCATCCATGCCAACATTTGTTTTTTGGGACTTTTTGATAAAAGCCATTCACACTGGAGTTAAGTGATATCTCATGTGGTTTTGATTTGCATTTCCCTGATGATTAGAGATGTTGAGCATTTTTTCATATGTTTCTTGGCCATTAGTAAGGTAGGTAATTTTTTAACACTTAAATGTTGAGGAAATTGAAGATTAGGAGTTTAAGTAACTTGTTCAATTTCACAAAGTAAGTAGAGGAGCCAAAATTAGAATCCACATCTCTCTTACTCCAAAGCCTAAGTTTATAATCTGCCTCTCCTATTACTCCAATATTCCCCATCTGGCATTGTGCCTCCTGGCATATACAACATAAAATGTGAAGGAAGCACAGCACCTTAACTCATGTGCAGAGTTATGTAGATGCTGTTTACAGGTGAAGCACTTGCCTGAATTATATTTTACACATGGGATCTTTCAATCTATTTTGTGTGTAATAGAGGCTACTCCTCCTTTCAAATCCCATGGCTGTTTTAGGTTTGTTGCTTTCTGGCTTTCCTGCTCTATTCTCCCCACTATTGTGTCTTTCATCTGCAAGTTTAGAGGAGGAAGGTTACTCTTTTAAAGTGAAGCTATCCATTCTCTCACAGTGAAAACCAGAAAGTTCCGCCCCACCCCCCAAATTCTCAGTAGTCAATAGGCATGGCATGATACTTGCTTCGTTTAGTGTCAAAACTCTTCTTACTTTTAGTTTGCAATTTTAAGAGAGGATAGGAATATTCCAAATGGGTTTTAGAAGATTAAGATAGTTTCTTAAGCTACTGGGTAAATTTATGTTGAAGAAATGAGACACCAAAGCATTTTTAGTGAATCTGGTGCTCAGAACCAAACAACACATGATTACTTACCATGATGAGAAAAGGCTCATCCTTCCACAGAACGGCTAACAGAAAAGTATTTCATTTCATTTCTTGATGCATCACATGAACTTTATAAAAGTAAAACAAGGCAAAAAGAAGTAACTTGTAGGAAAAAATCCACAAGTCAGGGAAAAAATTTTGAGAATACCTCATTTGAGCATTAATTTTCATCTTTGATAGAATAGAAATACCTGCTTATCTAAGTCGAGAGACCTTTCTGCCTCTTTAATTAACAACTTGTAAACATGTAATTACTGGGATAAAAATCAAGAGGAAAAGTCACCCTGCTACTTCCTGCCTTTCAATCACGAATATAAGGAGACTTTCTGTTTCTCTTCCTGTTCACTCAGAATTAGCCTCTATCCCACTGGCCCAGAGATAACCTTTCCTGATAATAAGTTTCTCCAGTGAGAATAAATCAATAATGCTTTCTCCTGCATAGACCAAGTTGCTGAAGAAATGGGGGCTACTTGTATTAATATTTCTCAAGATAGTACTCTAAAATGATTGCTTTGAATAGTTTAATGTTTTAAATGTGCTAAGTAATCAAGACATATAACTTATATATAATGTATAATACATCTACAAATCAATACAGTTCCATAATATAGCAAGTTGTCTGTTTTCTTGCTTTTACCAACTGTGTGCCACAAATCCTTGAATGAATTCATCGGGTCAAGTTGACACAGTGTGACTAACCCAGGACTAATTGAAGAAGTTAATTATTTGTTCAGGATGACTGAACACTTAGTTTGAAATAAGCATTGTATAGAATTAACTTAGGAATATTTTTCATTCATACTAAAATACCATGAAGAAAGTTCTACTTCAACTTTCAGGTGCTCATCTCTAAGTGATAACTTTTATTTATAAGACCAAATATATTCTTATATAACTTAGTAATTCATCTAAACATTTCTTTTCCTATGCATCCATGTCTCTTCTGTTCAGCCAATTTCATCTCCAACAAACACTTTTCATTTTGTTCAATTTACCAAATCTTATGATCTTCAATTCTCCACATATGACTTGAGAGTCCTATGACATGCACATGTTTAAACATGTGATCAGTGTGGCTATTGAGTTTGGGGGTAAATGAGTGTTGATTCCATTTGGCTGAAAGCTCAGATTCAAGTCTCAATAAATACTTTTTGGGCATAAAAAGTAATCTAATGGGGAATAATAATAAGCACCAAAGTTTTTTCAATTCTTTAGAAAATTGTCAGTAACTTATGGAAAATTTTCATTTTCCTTTCCAAATTTTTCACTAGTTTCTCATGCTGGAAAATATTTCCTTATAGTGTTTTATTTTTCCTTTTGCTATTGTTTATTATTGTCTTTATTTATCTTCACTAATTCTTTATGATGCCAATTCCACTCATAGACAACATGTACTAGATGAGTATCTCTTTTTTTAATTCAATTATGCAAGTTTTTAGAGTTTATTATCTGAAGGCCTTCTTTCGGTGTGGTGTTTATTTTGTTTACATAGATGAATGAGGCATGAGCTAATCCCACGTGGTGCTTACAATCTAGTACACAGAAATTAGTACATACACACCAACTGGCTACAATACAAGCCAAAAACTAGGAGGTGGAATGAGAGTCAAATCCCATTTGCCATCTGAAAAAAAAGAAGCAGAAGAAAGAAAGAAGATTTTCACCTTGGGTAGTTATTTTACCCTTAAGGAAAAAATTGGATTCCTTTAAAAATATTTTTAATATTTATTATTAAAATTTCACAAATACATAAAATCAGAAAGTAGAGTGAAACACATACACCCAACCACTCATATTTAACGATTATTAACATTTTGCCATAATTGCTTCAAAAAATTAGATTTTGGTGGTGAAAAAGTTGGGGACATTCAGTTAAAAGCAACTTTATAAGGGAAAGCACCAGGGTAAGGTCATTCATGGACTGTTAAGAAACAAGATGTTTAGGAGGATAGGGGATGAAAGGGAAACCAAGGTTATTTTATAGCTGGTATCTGGATCATATAAACACCAAGCTCAAGAATGTGTGTACATAAAGAGATGGTGGGGATAGAAGGAATCTAACTTCTTTTGTGTAAAACACTATGCTACATCCTCTCTCATCTATCTTATTTCATATGATGTTTTGGACTTTTTCTCTTTTTTCCTTTTTAAAAATTTTAATGGATTTAGGGGGTACAAATCAAATTCTGTTACACGTATATATTGTATAGTGGTGGACATTGGGCTTTTGATGTACTCATCATCCAAGTAGTATACATTGAACCCCATAGATACGTTTTCATCTCTAACTCCTCCCACCCTCCAGTGTCTCCAATGTCCATTATACCACTCTGTGTACCCTTATGTAGCCATAGTTTAGCTCACACTTATAAGTGAGAATATGTGACTTTTTTTTTTCTTTTCCTGAGATATTTCACTTAGGATAATGGCCTCCAGTTCAATACAAGTTGCTGCAGAAGACATTATTTATTCTTATTGCTGAGTAGTAATGCATGGAATATATATACATACCACATTTTCTTAATCCACTTATCAGTTGATGGGAACTTAGTTTGATTCCGTATCTTTGCAATTGTGAATTGTGCTGCGATAAACATATGAGTGCAGGGTTTTTTTTCTGATATAATGATTTCTTTTCCTCCAGGTAGATACTCAGTAGTGGAATTGTGGGATCAAATGGTAGGTCTATTTTTAGTTCTTTTAGAAATCTCCATACTGATCTCCATAGAGGTTGTATCAATTTACATTCCCACCAACAGTGTATAAGTGTTCCTTTTCACTGCATCTGTGCCAACATCTATTGTTTTGTGACTTTTTAGTAATGGCTATTCTAATTGAAGTAAGATAGTATCTCATTGTGGTCTTAATTTGCATTTATCTGATGCTTAATGATGTTGAGCATTTTTTTCATGTATTTGTTGGCTATTTGTATATCTTCTTATGAAAAATGCCTGTTCATGTCATTTGCCCACTTTTTAATGGGATTGTTTGTTTTTATCTTGCTGAGTTTTTGAGTTCCTTGTAGATTATGGATATTAGTCCTTTGTGGGACACATAGTTCGCAAATATTTTCTCCCATTGTGTAGACTGTCTATTTACTCCTTTATTATTTCTTTTACTGTGCAGAGGTTTTTACTTGAACTAAGTCCCATTTGTCTATTTTTGTGTTTATTGCATTTGCTTTTGGGATGTTAGTCATAAATTCTTTGGCTAGACCAATTTCCAGAAGAGTTTTTCCTAGGTTTTCTTCCAATATTTTTATGGTTTCAGGTATAAAATTTTATGTCTTTAATCCACTTTGAATTAATTTTTTTATATGGTGAGAGATAGGGATCCAGTTTCATTCTTCTGCATATGGTATTCCAATTTTACTAGCACCCATTTATTTAATAGTCTGTCCTTTACCCAGAGTATGCTTTTGTCTGCTATATCAAAAATCAGTTGGTTATAGGTATATGGTTTTATTTCTGGGTTCTCCATTGTTTTCCATTGATCTTCGTGTCTATTTTTATGCCAGTATAATGCTATTTTGCTTACTACTGCCTTGTAGTATAACTTGAAGTCAGGTAATGGGGTGCCTCTAGTTTTGTTCTTTTTGCTTAGGATTGCTTTGGCTATTTAAGCTCTTTTCTGGTTCCCTATAAATTTGATATGATATTGATTTTTAAAAATTTTTTAAGATTTATTTTGTGGCCTATAATGTGATCTATCTTGGAGAATGTTCTATGTGCTGATGCAAATAATGTATATTCTGTAATTATTGGGTGGAATGTTCTGTAAATGTCTGTTAAGTCCATTTGGTCTAAAGTCCAATTTAAGTCCAGTGTTTCTTTGTTGAATTTCTGTCTCAATGACTATTATTTTGTTGCTATCTATCTCTTTCTTTAGGTCTAGTAATATTTGTTTTGTGAATCTGGGTGCTCCAATGTTGGGTGTGTCTATATTTAGGATCATTACATCTTCTTTCTGATGTGATCCCTTTATCATTATACAATGACCTTGTCTTTTTTTTTTTTTACTGTTTTTGATTTGAAATCTGTTTAATTATAACTACTCCTGCTCACTTTTAGTTTCCATTTGTGTGTGATATCTTTTTCCTCCCCTTTACTTTCAGCCTATATATGTCTTTATGGGTAAGGTGTGAAGAAGTATATAGTTGGATCATTTTTTAAAACCCATTCTGCCAATTTATGTCTCTTAAAAGGAGCATTTAATTCATTTACCTTCAAGGTTAATATTGATATGTAAAGCTTTGTGCTTGCCATAGTGTTAATTGATTTCTACTTGTTTTATAAATTCTTTTTTTCTTTCTTTCTTTGTCTTTTTGTCTTTGTGGTTTGCTGGATTTTGGTCATGTTGTCATTTAATTTCTTTTTCTTCCTCCTTTATGTGATTGTTTTATTAGACCTTTCAGTTTTATATATTTGTGTGTTTTTGTGATGATGAGTACTGACCTTTCATTTCCATGTTTAAGACATATTTGAGCATTTCTTGTAGGGCTGGCCTACTGGTGATGAATTCTCTGCATTTGCTTGTCTGGGAATCACTTTGTTTCTCCTTCTTTTATGAAGCTTATTCTGGCAAGATATACAATTCTTTACTGGCAGTTTTTTTTTTCCTTCATCACTTTGAAAATGCCATCCCATTCTCTTCTGGCCTGTAAGGTGTCTACTGAGAGGTCCACTGTTAATCTGATGAGGTTTCCTTTATAGACGACTTATATGCTTTTCTCTTGCTAATTTTAAAATTCTCTCTTTCGTTTTTGACTTTAGTCATTCTGATTATAATATGCTGTGGTGAAATTCTTTTTGCAATGTATTTGCCTGGAGATCTTTGGGCCTCTTGTATCTGGATGTCTAACTCTCTTTTTAGTCCTGGGAAGTTTTAATTGATTATTTCCTTAAATAGGTTTTCTAAACTTTTTAAATTCTCTTCTCCTTCATGAATACAGATAATTTGTAAGTTTGGTTGCTTTACATAGTCCCAGATGTCTCGAAGGCTTTGCTTGTTCTTTTTTGTTCTTTTTTTTCTTAATTATATTCTGACTAGATTATTTCAAAAGACATTACTTCAAATTTTGAGATTCTTTCTTCTGCTTGGTCTAGTCTATTGTTGAAGCTTTAGAATGTGTTTTGTATTTCCTTCAATGAATCTTTCAGCTCCAGAATTTCTGTTTGGTTTTTATTTATAATATCTATCTCCTTGGTAAATTTCTCATTCATAACCTGAGCTGATTTTCTGATTTCTTTGTATTGGTTTTCAGATTTCTGTTGTATCCTGTTGAGTTTCTTTAGAATCATGTTTGATATTCTTTATCTGGCATTATGAGAAATTCTTTTTGATTGGGATCTGTTGGGGGACAATTGTTGTGGTCCTTTTGTGGTGTTATATTTCCTGCTTTTTCATGTTTCCTATGTCTTTCTGTTGATCTGCACATGTGATGTAGCAGTCTCTTTTTCCAATATTTTGAAATTGTTTTTGAAGGGGAGAATTTTTTCCTTGAGATATATATATGTTGTTGGTTGAGTAGGACACTTTGGATTTGATTTTGGGTGCCTGCAGTAGTGTGGTCTTTGTATAATTTTTTAGGCAGTACACAAGGTCAATGGTATCTGTGATTTCTTTGGTGGTTTAGGGAACAGTTATTAGTTGAGGCTGTGGGGAAGTTTTTCTGGGGACTTGAATGCCAGCCAAGCCAGTCTTTGAGCCCCACTGGTGGAATCAGTGGGCTGAGTATGCTTGATTTTAGGCCACAGAGCAGCTTACTTTGGCAGTGGCGTTAGTGTGTGTGGGGAGCCAATTCTTGGGCCTTCAGGAGGCTATCTCAAAAGCTAGTAATTGGAGCAGAGGGCCAGGTGTGTGTGGGGGTGTTCTCAGGCCCCCAAGCAGTTGTTGTGATATGGAACATGGCAGCAGTGGTGGTGGAGCCACCCACTAGGACCCAAGTGGTCCCTGTTGGTGTTACTAGTAGATGTAATGGGTTCAGCAAGCTAGTCCTCAGTCCCACAGCTGCCTATGACACAGTCATGGATATTGTCTTAAGCATACTTAGGAGAGCTTGGTCTCCCCTACACCTTTCCGGCTTAATGGCAGCTACAGGTAAGTCACCTTGAACTCAGCCCAAGGGGGGACATGACCTAGCATTGAATTCTCAAAATGGTGATGAGTGTGGGCTTAGAATGAAAGAGGGCGGGGCCCCTTTCAGACAAGTGGCATGAGCAAGAAACTGTGGGGAGTGCTGTCTGCTTGTGTCTCAGTCTCACAGGAGCCCATGGTAGGGGCATGGAAATTGTCCTAGGTGTGTGTAAGAGAGTTTGGGCTTCCCTGTCCCTCCTCAGCTGGGCAAGGCTACAGCTCCATCAGCCCAAACTCAGCCTGAGTGCAGTGTACTGCACAGCTTTAAACTCCCCAAATGGTACCCTGGGCCTGTGACGAGAGAGGGTGGTAAACATGTAAACAGCATGGGCAAGATGCTGGGGGGAGTGCCATCCATTTGCATCTCTGTCTCACCGCAGCATGTAGCAGGGCAGTAGGAATTATCCTAGTTGTATGTAGGAGAGCTTGGGCTCCCCTGTCTCTCCTCAGCTGGGTGGTAGTTGCAGCTGTGTCAGCCCAAATTAAGCCCATGGGTGGGGTGTTGCTCAGCTTTAAACTCCCAAAATTGTGCCTTGGGCCTGTGACCAGAGAGGGCAAAGCCCCTTTCAGGCAGGCTGAAGGGCAGGAAACTTTAGGGCATGTAGTTTGCCTGAGACCTAGCCGCTTGCTGCAGGATGGTGGGAACTGTCCCACATGCATGTTGGAAAGCCTGGTTTCCCTGCCTTGCACCAGCCAGGTGGAGCTGCAGCTACATCAGCCCAGACTCAGTCCAAGGGTGGGGCACATCTCAGTGTCAAACTCTCAAAATTGTGGCTTAGACCTACAACTGGAAAGGTCTGGGCCCCACCCAGGCAGGCAGAAGTGGGTGAGATACTGTGGAAAATGTCGTCTGCTCATATCTCACAGCAGGGCAATGAAGACCTTCCTAGGAGTGCATGGGAGTGCCTGGGCTCCTCTACTCCTCCTCAGAACCACTCAGTGACTGCAGGTGTGCCCATGGTTTCCCGTTATCTATGCTTTCAGAATGGTGCCCAGCTCAAGCTACTCCAAGCTCAGATGTCTGTGGGATTCCACGTGGGTTCCCTTTCTGGAGCAAAATCTCTGTGAAATCTCCAAGCAGTTCCCTGTGTTAGGCCCAAAACCTGCATGGGTTGGGGGGTTCTCTTGTAGCCAAGATAGTAAAAGCTCATGTCAGAGAGTGGAACCCTAGGGGCTTCTCTCTTGCTATTTCTCCACATTCAGGGGATTCTCCTGGCTGTTAGGTAGTTTCTAGCTAAGCAAGTTGCCCTGAACCCTCTTCTTACCCACTTATGGTGCTTCCCATTGCTTCCCTGGTGAATCCTAGAGTTCTATCCTGGATGATCTGTTCAAATGTGAGAATCTGCCTACTATTCTGGTCCCTCTCCATGGAGGAGGCACATACTACCTGTGTCTGGTTGGCCATCTTGATCCTATCTCCTGGACTTTTTCTTTAGGTGACAGATCTTTGTAATCAGAGTTTCTCTTTGGAAATAATTTCTATCATATTGGGTTGGATGGCTTTCAGAGAAGAGAGCATGAATACATTGAAGTCAGTGTAGGGTCTATTAAAATAGTTACATGAGTGATAATGAAATGAAGCTGAGAACAGGGCTTGGCGGACAAGAAGTTGCAAGTACTCCTTTAGGTTAACTTTCAAGGACATGAAAATTGACAAGGTATGAATTATAAGAGAAGAGGAAGGGGAAATATGAAGAAAAGAATAATAATAAGCTGACACTCACTGAATACTTACTATGTGCCAGACACTGTACTAAATACTTTACTTAAATTATTTCATGTAAAATTTGTAAACCTCAAAGTCAAATACCATTGTTTGTCCTATTTAAACAAAGAGAAAACTGAGTAAGAAAGGGCTTAGAAAAATTGAATCAAAAAAACCTTGCAAGTATAAGATTATGTTGCAAATCCAGTGTGTTTGATTTCATAACCTCTTATTTTTCTATATCACCTCCCTAAATTCACTTAAAAGCAAAAAGAAGATTTGGGGTGTTGGTGGAGGAAAAAAGGATGATGCTATTAGTAATGACAAGAGGAGAAACTGGCCATAGAGAATGATAATGAATTTGGTTTGGACATTGCAGCAGAAACTCTAGTCATCCTTCAATACCCATTCTCCTCCTCTTCCATAGTAAATCACCTCCCAATTTTTAACTAGTACCTGAATGTCTATAATAAAGACTATATTTACCAGCTTCTCTTGCAGACAGGTGTGAACATGTGACAAAATTCTGGCCAGTGGGAAGGAGGTGAAATGCTAAGTGCAGTGGCCAGGGAATGTCATTAAAGAACAAAGTTAGGCTCTTCTTCCATACCTCCGGTCTGACAGACAGTGTCAGACCCACAGGTTGAGGGCTCAGTTCCACAAGACTGCCACCACTTCAGACCCAATTGAATGTTCAGGTTGTCACCTGTGTTTCTTACTATCTATAGATTGGAGGTTCCCATGACCCTCTTTGGGTTCCATCATTTGCTAGAGTGGCTGACATAACTAAGGAAAACAGTTTACTTACTAGATTACCAGTTTATTACAAAGGATATATTAAAGGATACAAATTAATAGCCAGATGAAGAGATACATAGGACAAGGTGCAGAAGGGTCCTAAGGACAGGAGCTTATGTACATCTGGATTTTGGGGGTGTGCCACCTTCCTGGCACATGGAGGCATTCTTGTTCACCAACCTGGAAACTCTCTAGACCCCATCATTTTGAATTTTCATGTGGACATTATTACATATGCATTATTGATTAAATCATTGGTCATTGGTGATCAAGTGAATCTCCAGTCCCTTTCCTCTTCCTGGAGGGCAGGAAGTAGATTTGAAAGTTGCAACTCTCTAATCACATGGTTGGTTCCCCTGGCAACAAGCCCTATCCTGTGGTTATCTGGGGGTTTTCCAAAAGACACCTCATTAACATAAATTCAGATTTGTTTAAAAGGGCTTGTTATGAATAACAGAAAATGTTCCCTTCATTTTTATTGTTCTTATCACTTAGGAAATTATAAGCATTTTAGGGACTCTGTGCCAGAAATTGAAAAAAGACAAAATATACATTTATTATTATAAATCACAATATCACAGTATCTAGGCCATCCAGAATACTTTTGCATTATATTTACTTTGTCCAATTTGAATAATGTCATACTGTCTCTCTTTATAGAAACAGAGACATTCTACAGAATATGAAGATAATCAAGCATTCTGTGTACTATACTGTGACAGAGACAGAAGACAAGCAATTTAACATAGCCTGGACCGTAACTGTGAATGCTTACTACTGCCCTTCCCATGTAAAGGCAGACTAATTTTTTTTTATTCTTTTTATTGATGGAGATTGAGAAAATAAATATATTTGCTAGATCGTTAGATATATTCTAAGTGTCAGATATATTGATGTTTTCAAATAAAATAACACATCCACATTGCAACTGTAATTGGGGCCACTTGATTAAGTCTATGGTAGACCATTACTATCCACAGAGTTTTTGCAAGAACCATTCAAATGAATTAAATGGGAATATCATGACAAGCACCACACACATATTCTTAAATTTTTGAGAATGACACTAAATCTCTGAGATTCTATCTGGAATATGGTTTTGCATTTGAAATTTCTGGAGTAAGAAATTCTAGGGACATTCACTTTTTTTCTTATGCCACCCTAATAGCTCTTACTCCATGGGTCAAGAAACAGATATAAGGGTTTTGCCAGCTGCAAAATGTATCCATCCCAGTTTGGCTCTTGGGGATCAAGAAAATACAGAGTAAGTCTTTGGACTTGGGTCCTAGACTCCTTTTATTACCTGGTCTACTTTAACCCACATCCTAACCAAGAAGCCATGCTTGCTTTTATGTTTCTTGGTATCGATATCAAATTATATCTTGGAGGCTCTGAACAGGTCTGAGTATTATCCTTTCCCTTTTGTACAGCTATTCTGGTAAAGGGCTTCAGGTTCCCATGGGGAAAGACTGGTGGAGTATTTTACTTGTATATGCTTGTTGCAGCATTGTAGAGCTCTCCCTCACACATGGTCACCTCTGAGAAACAGGTCACCAAGTCCAGCCTCTACACTCAAGAGGAAGGGATCCACCATTTGAAGGTAGGAGTATCAAAAAATTTGTAGACAGATTAGGGCTGGGCACAGTACCTCACACCTGTAATCCCAGCACTTTGGGAGGCCAAGGTAGGAGGATTGCTTGAGGCCAGGAGTTTGAGACCAGCCTGGGCAACATAGTGAGACCCTGTCTCTACAAAAAAAGAAAAATTATCCAGGTGTGGTGGTATGTGCCTGTAGTCCCAGCTACTCAGGAGGCTGAGGCAGGAGGTTCCTTTGAGCCCAGGAATTTGAGGCTGCAGTGAGCTATGATCCAGCCACTATACCCCAGCCTGGGTGACAGAGCAAGACCCTGTCTCTAAAAAAAAAGAAGAAAAAAAGACAGATTTTAAAACACAATAATGTCTGATTTTAGAAAGAACATGTTAACCAAAGATTATTGTTTTCTTTCAGGAAATATTCCAAAAGGCACTCTTTAATATATACACTCTTCATTTATCCTGTTTGTTGTTTTTGTTGTTTTACCTAAAAATTTATGAAGACAACAAAAACAAAGTGAGTACCTAACCCTGATTATCCTTAATTCCTTTATGGCTAGATATTACATTTTTGTATACTTGGGATAGATTATTTCTAGCAGAATCACCAGATTATTTCAGATGAAAATAATCTATTTTAAACTTAGATACTCTATGAACTAGGTCAGTGTTAAATTCTAGCTGTCAAGGTGTTTTTGTTTTTGTTTGTTTTGTTTTTTCCAATATCTTTGCAGCACACTTAGCCTACTAAACAGAATCTCTAAGCATGGGCCCAGCTATCTATTTTCAAAAACCCTCACAGCTGATTTTTGCTATACCTGATTGAAAACTGTTGGGGTTGATTAATTTTCTCTTTGTTTTGAGCTATCAGTTTCAAAGTTCTGTTTTGACTATATTTTTCTGGCTCACTAAAACTCATGAAATATACTTTGAAATGATGGCCTAGGAACTAAGAAAATAATATTGATGTCAATTTAAGCAATTACTCTTTGAATTATATAATTATAGTCTTTAGGACTCTGTAGCCTTCACAGGAAGGTCATCAATTCCTGGTGTTGGTTGTGTTGCATAATAAGCTTTTTTCCTGAATTTTGATCTAATAATCTAAGTCCATATAGGAAAAGAAATAAATCTTACTGAGGGTTTGAATTGTATTGGCTTTCTGTGATTTTTAAGTTATGGCTCTATAGGTCTGAGCTTTTCATGCTATGCATAATTTCAAGTATTACAGAGGGTAGTCATAGAAGTATGAAAACATGAATCTGTTGATATGTGGAGAATCAATTTATATTTCTTTAAATTTTTAAAAAATTTTTAAAATTTAATCTTTATGATCCTAGAGTAGAAACTTTGAAAAAGAGAGAAGACTCTCTATGTGTTCTGTGTTAGGCCAATCTGAGTACATTCATATTATTCAGTGTCATTCAATGCTTTTAGCATCCCGGGTTTTATTTCTCTTCTATTTTATTTTTTCTTTCATTCTAAGTAATATTTACAAATGCTTAAAAAATAAGATAGCAAAAATTAATTAATTAATTAATTAAATGTCTATGCCCCATTTCTACCTACTCCTTGTCCCATTTCTCTGAAATAACCTCTTTTAACTATCTCTAGGTTCATTTCTTACTGCAGTTACCCTCACAATTGTATGTACAAGTAGAATAATGTGATAGCTAAAAGTGTACAATCTGGAACTAAACTATTGGGTTCAAATCCTGGCTTCACCATTTATTAGCTTGACAACCTTGAGCTTAATCTTCTGTGCCTCTGTTTCCTCATCCGTAAAATAGAGATGAAAGTGTCAACTTTAGAAGTTCTAATACATTAAAATACTTCAGAATAATAATATTTGTCATGTACAATAGGTTTTAGCTATTCTTAAGACCTCCAGATTTCTAAATGCTGTAGTTGTATCAATATTTTTTTGAATCATCAATTTAGAATATTTTCTATTGATGAGATGAAGATTTAACTCACATAAACAAGCTTGTATAGCAGCTCCCCTGTAGCCATTTCTGAGTGTTATCAGGACATGATTTCCCTGTTTCTACTTCATCTTTCTGTAATTTTCTATCCCTTTACTATTCTCCAGAAATGTGTTGAAATCTTCCATAAACTGAAGATTCTCCTCCCGTTCATTTCATTAAGCTTGTATCTTTATTATATTTGTACTATTATTTAAGTTTTGAAAGAAGGAAATAAATAATATAAAATATTGAAAGACCAGTATCTTTTTTTTTTTTTAAATTTATTTTTTTAATTTCAGAATATCATGGGGGTACAACACTTTGGCCATACACATTGCCCCTGTTCTGCCCGTGTCAGAGCCACAATCGTGGTCATCTCCCAAACTGTGCTCCCCGCATCCATTCAGTGAGAGATTTTCCCGTCCCTTCCACCCCCCTCCCGCCCGCCCGCCTGCCCTCAGATGAATGTTATTGCCCTGTGTGATGTAAGTGTTCATCAGTTAGTACCAGTTTGATGGTGAGTACCAGTGGTGCTTGTTTTTCCAATCCTGTGACACTTCGCTTCGAAGAATGGGTTCTAGCTCCAACCAGGATAATACCAGGTGTGTTAATTCACTGTTGTTCCTTATTGCTGAGTAATACTCCATGGTATACATATACCACATTTTATTGATCCACTCGTGTATTGATGGGCACCTGGGTTGTTTCCACAACTTTGCAATTGTGAATTGTGCTGCTATGAACATTCGAGAGCAGATGTCTTTATTATAAAATGTCTTTTTTTCTTTTGGATAAATACCCAGTAGTGGGATTGCTGGGTCAAATGGTAATTCTACTTTTAATTAAAAGACCAGTATCTTAAATTTATAAGCCATAAGTATTTTCTTGAGAAATCAAGAGCGAGATGGAAGAAGGGCAAATGATATATGATTTCTAAAAAAATTTATTGATACCTAATATTTGTACATTTTCATGGGGTACATGAGATATTTTGTTACAGACATAGAGTGTAATGATCAAGTCAGGGTATTAAGCGCATCTATCACCGTCAGTAGTCATCATTGCTATGTGTTTGGAAGACTTTAACTCCTCCGTTCTAGCTAATTTCAAATATATAATAAATTGTTATGAACCATAGTCACCCTACTTTGCTGTTCAATATCAGAATTTATTCCTTCTATCTAACTGTATGTTTGCACCAATTTAAAAAATCTCTCTTCATTCCCCCCTCCCGCCCCCGCCCAGTACCCTTCTCAGCCTCTGGTAACGATCATTCTACTCTCTACCTCCGTGAGATAAAGTTTTCTAGCTTACACATATGAGGGAGAACATGTGGTTATTTGTATTTTTGTGCCAGCTTATTTCAGTTAATGTAATGACTTCCAGTTCCATAGATGTTGCAGCAAATGACAGGACAGGATTTCATTCTTTGTCATAGCCAAGTAATATTACATTGTGTATGTATATATATACCACATTCTCTTTTTCTTCTTATTTCAAAACATTAAGTTTTGTTATATGGGTGAATTGTATAATGCAGAAGTCAGGGCTTTTAGTGTGCCTGTCACCAGAATAATGTTCACTGTACCCAACAGGTAAATATTTATGTCTCACCGCCCCCCTCCACTGCCACTTCATGGTTTCCAATACCCTTAGCACCTTTTTGTGCCGATGTGTACTCATTGTTTAGCTCCCACTTATTAGTGAGAACTTGTGGTGTTTGTTTTTGCATTCCTGGGATACTTTGCTTAGGATAATGGTCTCCAGTTCCATCCAAGTTGCTGCAAATGACATTATTTCATTTTCTTTTATGGCTGAGTAGTACTCCATGGTATATATAATACCACATTTTCTTTAGTCAGTCATCAATTGATGGGTACTCAGGTTGTTTCCATGTCTCTGCAATTGTGAATTGTGCTGTGGTAAACATTGTAATGAAGGTGTCTTTTTGATAAAATGACTTCTTTTCATTTGGATAGATACCAAGTAGTGAGATTGCTGGATTAAATGGTAGGTCTACTTTTAGTTCTTTGAGGAATCTCCATATTGTTTTCCATAGAGCTTGTATGAATTTGTAGACCTACCAACAGTGTTAAAGTGTTATTTTTTCACTGCATCCATGCCAGCATCTATTGTTTTTTGACTTTTTAATAATGACCATTCTGATAGGGTACGGTGGTATCTCATTATGGTTTTAATTTGCATTTCCCTGATGATTTGTGACATCGAACATTTGTTCATATGTTTGTTGGTCATTTCACTATCTTCTTTTGAAAAACCTCTGTTCATGTGTTTTGCCCACTTTTTGATGGGGTTGTTTGTATTTTTCTTATTCATTTGTTTGAGTTCTTTATAGATTCTAGATATTATTCCTTTGTCAGATGTATAGTTTGTGAATATTTTCTCCCATTCTGTAGGTGGTATATTTATTCTTTTGATTATTTACTTTGCTGTATAGAAACTTTTTAATTTAATCAAGTCCCATTTATTTATTAAATATTTTTGTTGTTGCTGTATTTGCCTTTGGGTATTAAGTCAATTTTTTGCCTAGGCCAATGTCTAGAAGAATTTTTCTTACATTTTCTTCTAGAATTTTTATGGTTTCATGCCTTATATTTAAGTGTATAGTCCACATTAAATTAATTTTGGTATATGGCAAGAGATAGAGATCCTGTTCCATTCTTCTGCATGTGGGTATCCAATTTTCCCAGCGCCATTTATTGAATAGAGTGTCCTTTCCCAGTGTATGTTTTTTTCTATTTTCTCAAAAATCAGTTGGTCATAGCTATATGGTTTAGTTCTATGTTATCTATTCTGTTCCATTGCTCTATGTCCCTACTTTTTTATGCCAGTATTGTGCTGTTTTGGTTACTGTAGCCTTGTAGGATAATTTAATTCAGGTAATGTGATGCCTCCTGATTAATTCATTTTCCTTAAGATTGAATTTGCTATTTGGGCTTTTTTTAGATCCATATGAAGCTTAGGAAATAATTTTTTCTAGATGTGTGAAATATGACATTGATATTTTGATGGAAATTGCATTGAATCTCTAAATAACTTTGGGCAGTTTAGGCATTTTAATGGTGTTAGTTCTTCTAGTCAGTGAGCATGGGTTGTTTTTTCATTTGTTTGTTTCATCTATGATTTCTTGCATCAGTGTTTTGTAGTTCTTTGTGCAGATCTTTCGCCTCATTGGTTAAGTATCTTTCTAGGTATTGTTTTTTCTTTGCACCTATAGTAAATAGTATTGAACTCTTGATTTGCATCTCAGTTTGACTGTTGTTAGTATATAGAAATAGTATTGACTTGTGTACATTGATTTTGTAACCTGAGACTTTGCTGAATTTATTTATCAATTCTAGGCATTTTTTTGGTGGAGTCCTTAGTGTTTTCTAGATATGAGATCATATCATCAGCAAACAGGGATAGTTTGACTTCCACTTTCCTGATTTGGGTGCCCTTTATTTCCTTCTCTTCCCTGATTACTCTAGCTAGAACTTCCTGCACTATGTTAAATAGAAATGGTGACAGTGGACGCCCTTGTCTTGTTCCAGTTCTTAGGGATAATGCTTTCAACTTTTCCCCGTTCAATATGATGTTGGCTATGGGTTTGTCATATATGGCTTTTATAATTTTGAGGTATATTCCGTCTATGTCTAATAAGTTGAGGGTATTTATCATGAAAGGGTGCTGGATTTTATTGAATGCTTTTTCTACATCTATTGAGATGCTTGTATGGTCTTTGTTTTTACTTCTGTTTATATGGGGCATCACATTTATTGATTTACATATATTGAACCATCTTTGCATCCTTGGGATGAAATCCACTTGATCATGGTGAATTATCTTTTTGATGTGCTTTTGGGTTCAGCAGTTTGCTAGTATTTTATTGAGGATTTTTGAGTCAATGTTCATAAGAGAGATTGGTCTTTAGTTTTCTTTCTTTGTTGTGTCCTTTCCTGGCTTTGGTATCAAGGTGATACTGGCTTCATAGAATGAGTTAGGGAGGATTTCCTCCAACTTGATATTATGGAATAATTTCTGTAGGATAGGTACCAGTTCTTTTTGTAGGTCTGGTAGAATTTGGTTGTAAATCCATCTGGTCCTGTGCTTTTTTTGTTGTTGGTAGATATTTTATTATTGTTTCAATCTTGCTGCTCATTATTGGTCTCTTCAGGATTTCTATTTCTTCCTGATTCAGGCTTGCAAGTTTGTGTGTTTCCAGGAATTTATCCATTTGCTCTAGGTTTACTAGTTTGTGTGCATAGAAGTTTTCATAGTATCCACAGATGATATTTTTTATTTCTGTGGTATCAGTTGTAATGTCTCCCTTTTATTTCTGTTTGAGCTTATTTGAGTCCTTTCTCTTCTATTTCTGGTTAATCTGGCTAGTGGTCTATTGATTTTGTTTATTTTTTCAAAGTATCAACTTTTTGTTTAGTTGATCATTTGTATTTTTTTTTTGTTTCCATTTAATTTAGTTCTGCTCTGAGCTTTGCTATTCTTTTACTTCTGCAAGCTTTGAGTTTGGTTTGTTCCTCTTTTTCTGGTTCCTAGTGATGGGACAATAGTTTGTTAATTTGTGGTATTTCTCCCTTTTTGATGTGAATATTTAAAGTTATGAATTTTCCCCATAGTACTGCTTTTTCAGTATCCCATAGATTTTGGAACCTTATGTCCCCTTGGTCATTCAGTTCAAAGAACCTTTTGATTCCCCCCTTAATTTCATCATTGACCCAAGGATCATTCAGCAGAAGGTTGTTTAATTTTCATTACTTTGTGTAGATTCAAGAGTTCTTCTTGGAATTGATTTCCAGTTTTATTCCACTATGGTTTAAGAAGATATACAATATGATTTCAATTTTTCTGAATTTGCTGAGACTTGTTTTGTTGCCTAAACAATTATCAATCTTGGAAAATGTTCAATGTTCTGTTGAGAAGAATGTATATTCTGTAGTTTTGGGGTAGAATGTTCTGTAAATGTCTATTAGGTCAATTTGTTCTAGAATCCCTTTTAAGTCCAGTGATACTTTGTTGATTTTCTTCTTCAATTACCTTTCCAGTTTTGTCAGTGAGGTGTTGATGTCCCTGGTAATTAGGATGCTTCTGTTTATTTCTTTGCTTAGATATAATAGAATTTGTTTTATGAATCCAGGAGCTCCTGTGTTAGGTGTATACATATTTAGGATTGTGATAGCTTCTTTCTGAATTGCTTCCTTTATTATTATAGAATGTTCATCTTTGTCTTTTTTTTTCTTACCATTGTTGATTTAAATTCTAATTTGTCTAATATGAGAATAGCTACACTTGCTTGCTTTTGGTTTCCATTTGCATGGAATATTTTTTTCCATCCCTTTACCTTCAGTTTATGAGAGTCTTTGTGGGTTAGCTGGATTTCTTGGAGACAGCATATACTTGCATTTTGTTTTTTATCCATTCAGCCAGTCTATATCTTTTAAGGGAAGAATAATGACCATTTATTTTCATTTTTAATATTGATATGTAGGATACTGTCCTGTTCATCATGTTGACTAATACCTTGTTGTTTTGTTTTCCTCCTATGTTGCTACTGTTTTATAAAAGCTGTGAGCTTTAGGTTTTGGGTGTTTTTACACTGGTGGGTATCTATTGTTCTGTTCCATGTATAGGGCACTTTAGAGCATTTCCTATGAGGTTGGTCCAGTAATGACAAATTCCCTTAGTGTTTGCTTGTCTGGGAAAGACTTAATTTTGCAGGATACAAAATTCTTGACTGACAGGTGTTTTGTTTAAGAAGACTAAGAATGGGGACCTAATTCATCCTGGCTTGTGAGGTCTCTGCTGGGAAGTCTGCTTTTAGTTTGATGGGTTTTCCTTTGTAAGTCCGTTGTTTTTGTCTTGCAGCTTGTAGGAATTTCTCCTTCATTTTGGCTCTGGCCAGGTTGATGACTATATGTCTTGGTGATGTCCTGTTTGCTATGAATCTTCCTGGTGTTGGATGACTATCTTGTATCTAGATATATGAATCTCTGGTGATATCAGGGAATTTTTTCCCAATTATTCCCTCAAATAGGTTTTCCATGCTTTTTGCTTTCTCTTCTTGCTCCTGGATAGCTGTGTTTTTTATATTGACTCACTTTACATTGTCCCATATTTCTCTGAGTGATTTTTTATTCTTCTTGATTCTTTTTTCTTAATTTTTGATTGACTTGGTTAATTTGAAAGCTTTGTCTTCAAGCTCTGAAATTCTTTCTTCTGCTAGGTATAGCCTGTTGTTAAAGCTTTCTGCTGTATTTTGAAATTCCCTAAATGATTCTTTCATTTCTTTACATTCTGTTACATCTTTTTTAGGTTGTCTGTCTCTTTAGAGAATTTTTCCTTCATGTCCAGACATTTCTTTGGCTTCTTTGTGTTCTTTTTCAAATTTCTCATCAATTTCATCCATCCCATTTGCAATCCATAATCTGAATTCCATATCTGACATTTTGAGAATTTTCTTTTGGTTGGAGTTTGTTGCTGGGGACCTATTGTGATCCCTTGGTGGTGTTGAACTAGCTTGCTTTTTTATGTTGCCAGAGTTTTTATGCTGGTTTCTTCTCATCTGAAACCTCTGCTCTCAGCTTGGGACAGCTAAGTTTGTGGTGCACTTGTTCTCCTTTGCTGGGAGCTCTCCTACTTACAGAAATGAAGGAGAGGTTCCTGGATGGAAGTCTTGTGTACTACTCCAGGAGACTGACCTTGAAGGAGGGAGAAGAAAGCACTGAAAGCCTGGAAGGCAGCTGTTCTCCTGTGTTGTCCTGTTCTACTTTGGTGGCCTCAATCCAAGCTGGTGCTGGAGTATAGTCATGTGGAGTGGTGGGTTGGTTCCCCAGGCCAATGAGGAAAGCTCAGTCAGGGAGCTGAGCAAGTCTCTCTACAGTGGCATGAGAATTGCTCTGCCCAGGTCTTCCTGGGGCAGCAGCAGTGGCGCCTAGGCAAGGCTTTCTTGATGGTGGCTGTGTCTACAATGCTGTGAGTGTTCATTTTCTAGAACATTATGGGTGTTCATTCCACCCTGGTCCAGGGTGCAGGGGTGACATGTGATGGGGGGAGAGAGTCATGGCTGACAGGTCTGTGAGCAGTGCACAGTACCACAGGAGGGTCCATGAGTGGCAGTGGCTCTCTCCCAATGCAGATCTGGCTGTGGCTGCTGCTATAACACTTCTCAGGTGGAACTGGTGGATGGCAAGGGCAGTGAGTGCCTGCTCTGCTCAAATCCCCTATTGGCAGGGAGACAGGGGTTTGTGGAGAATTTTCTGCTCCCAGTCACATGGTGCATGAGAGCATCTGTCCTCCCTGCTCCCACCCCATTCTGACAGAGCTGATGTGGAGGTGACTGCAGTAAAGCTGGTCCCAGTGTAGACTGGAAGCTCTGGGCTTGAGAGCTTAGAATGGTGTCAGTTGCAGCAACCCAGGAACAGAAGCCAGCCCTACTATGCCTGCTATCTTGTTCAGTGTTACTATACAGGCTCCAAGTAGCAACCTAATCAGTTTGGAGGCCTGCCATGGTGGGCCCCCATGCATAGCTCAAGTTACAATGTCCATGGGGGGAAAGTGAAGCCCTGGAATTCTCTCCTCTGACCCTTCCCCATATGTGGACTCTTCTCCCAGGTACCTTCTGATCTTGCAGAGTGGATCACTCTGCCTCCCTCTCTTTTACTTTTTGTGTCTCCAGTCACTTCTCTAATGGTTGATGATGCTCTCTCCAAGACTGTCCACCTGCAGGTGAACATCTACTTGCAACATTCAATCCTATCCTCGAGAGTGACTTCTAGTCTGCCATCATGACCCCTCCCCATACCACATTTTCTTTATCCCTTCAACCATTGATAATACACTTAGGTTGATTCCATATATTTGCTATTGTGAATGGTGCTTCAATAAACATGTGAGTGCAGGCATCCTTTCGATATACTGATTTCCTTTTCTTTGGATAAATACCCACTAGTGGGATTGCTGAATCATATAATAGTTCTACTTAGAGTTTTTTGAGAAATCTCCATATTGTTTTCTATAATGGCTGTACTAATTTACATTCCTACCAAGAGTATATAGGAGTTCCCTTCTGTCCACATTGTTACCAGCATCTGTTATTTTTTGTCTTTTTATAATAGCCATTCTAGCAGGATTAAGAAGATATCTCATTGTGGTTTTGATTTGCATTTCCCTGATGATTAGTGATGTTGAGCATTTTTTTCATATGTTTCTTGTCCATTTGTCTATCTTCTTTTGAAAAGCTTCTGTTCATGTCTTTTGCCCACTTTTTAATGTTTTTTTTTTCTTGCTGATCTGTTTGAGTTCTTTATAAATTCTGGATATTAGCCCTTTATTGGATGTGTAGTTTGTGAATACTTTCTACAGTTCTGTAGGTTGTCTATTTACTCTGTTGATCATTTCCTTAGCTGTGCAAAAACTTTTTAGTTTAATCAAATCCCATTTATTTTTGTTGTTGCTGCTGTGATTGCCATTGACATCTTAGTCATAAATTCTTTGCCTAGGCTGATATCTAGAAGAATTTTTCCTACATTTTTCTTTAGAACTCTTATGGTTTCTTGAATTAATTTTTGTGAGTGGTGAGAGGTAGGGGTCCTTTTTCATTCTTTTGCATGTAGCTATCCAATTTTCCCAGCACCATTTATTGAATAGGGCTTCTTGTCCCCAGTGTACATTGTCTGCTTTGTCAAAGATCAGTTGATTGTAGGTAGGTGGTTTTATATCTGTGTTCTGCGTTCTCTTCTATTGATCTATGTCTCTATTTTTGTGCTAATACCATGCTGTTTTGGTTACTATAGCCTTGTACTGTAGTTGAAGTCTGGTAATATAATGCCTCCTGATTTGTTCTTTTTGCTTAAGATTGTTTTGGCTATTCAGGGTGTTTTCTGGTTCCAAATGAAGCACAGAATTTTTTTTTCTAGATATGTGAAATATGCCATTGGTATTTTGATGGGGATTGCATTGAATCTATAATTCACTTTGGGTAGTATGGACATTTTAACAATGTTGATTCTACCAATCCATGAGCATATGTTTTTCCATTTGTTTGTATCCTCTGTGATTTCTTTCCTCGGTGTTTCATAGTTCTCTTTGTAGGGATTTTTCACCTCTTTGATTAAATTTATTCCTAGGTATTTTTTTATTTTTTAGCTATTGTAAATGTCATTGCCTTTTTTATTTCTCTTCAGCTATTTCATTATTGATGTATAGAAATGCTACTTATTTTTGTATGTTGATTTTCTATCCTGCAACTTTACTGAATTTGTTTATTAGATCTAAGACTTTTTTGGTAGAATGTTTAGGTTTTTCTAAATATAAGATCATGTCTGCTGCAAAGAGGGACAATTTGACTTCCTCTTTTCCAATTTGGATGCCTTTTATTTTTCTCTTGCCTGATTATTCTTGGCTAGGGCTTCCAGTACTATGTTGAATAGGAGTGGTAAAAGTAAGCAATCTTTTCTTGGTCCAGTTCTTAGAGGAAAGGCTTTCAGCTTTTCTCTGTTCAGCATGATGTTAGCTATGTGTTTTCCATATAAGACATTTATTATTTTGATATCTCTTCCTTTTATGCCTAGTTTGATGACTGTTAATCATGAAGGGATGCTGAATTTTATTAAATGCTTTTTCTCTATTAAAATGATATGAAGGTTTTTGTCCTTCATTCTGTTGGTATGGTTTATCACGTTTGTTTATTAGTGTATATTGAACTCATGTTTGCATACCTGGGCTAAATTCACTTGATTGTGATGTATTATGTTTTTGATATGCTATTGGATTTGGTTTGCTAGTATTTTGTTATGGATTTTTGCATCTTTTTTCATCAGAGATACTGGCCTGCAGTTTTTTCTTTGGGTTTTTTCTTTTTTTTGGTCTGGTTTTGGTGTCAGGGTAATGCTGGTTTTGTAGAATGAGTTAGGGAGAATTTCCCTCCCTAGGTTTTTCAACTTGTTAATGTTTAGTTGTTCATACTAGTCTCTAATGACCTTTTGTATTTCTGTGGTATCAGTTGTAATGTCTTCTTTTTCATTTCTGATTTTGTTTATTTGGTTCTTCTCTTTTTCTTAGATTGTCTAGCTAGAAGTTTGTCAATTTTGTCTATCTTTTCAAACAACCAGCTTTTTGTTTCACTGTTATTTTATATTTTTTTAAGTCTCTATTTAGTTCTGCTCTGATCTTTATTATCTCTTCTCTTCTATTTTAAGTTTGATTTATTCTTGCCTTCATAGGTTGTTGAGGTGCCTCATTAGATTGTTTATTTGAAATCTTTCTACTTTTTTGACATAGGTGTTTATTGCTATAAACTTCCCTTTTAACACTGCATTTGCTGTATCCTATAGGTTTTGGTATGTTGTGCTTCCATTTTCATTTGTTTCAATAAATTATTTTCTTTCCTTCTTAATTTCTTCATTGACTCAATAGTAATTCAGTAGCATGTTGTTTAATTTCCATGTATTTGCAGTTTTCAAAGTTCCTCTTGTCATTGATTTTTAGTTTTTGGCCATTGTGGTCTGAGAAGATACTTGGTATAATTTTTATTTTTTTCAAATTTTTGAAATTTGTGTGCTAACATATGGTATATCCTGGAGAACATTCCATGTGCTGATGAGAAGAATGTGTATTCTGCAGGTGTTGGATAAAATTTTCTGTACGTACCTTTTAGGTCCATTTGGTTTAAAGTGTAGTTTCAATCCAATGTTTATTAATTTTCTGTCTAGATGAGCTTTCTAATGCTGACAGTGGAATTTTGAAGTCCCCAACTATTATTGTATTAGATCCCATCTCTCCCTTTAAATCTAATAATATTTGTTTGATATACCTGGGTGCTCTAATACTGGGTACATATATGATTAGACTTTTTATATACTCTTGCTGATCTAATCCATTTATCATTTTACAATTACCTTCTTTGTCTCCTTTTACTGTTTTTGACTTAATATCTGTTTCATCTGATGTAAGTATAGCTATTTCTGCTCACTTTTTGTTTCTGTTTGCATGAAGTATGTTTTTCATCCCTTTACTTCCTATGTGTGTCTTTATAGGTGAAGCAAGTTTATTGTAGGCTGCATATAGTTGGGTCTTTTTTTAATCCATTCAGCTCACCTATGTCTTTTAAGTGGAAAATTTATACTATTTACATTCAAGGTTATTATTAATATGTGAGGATGTATTACTGTCATTTTGTTCATTTTTGTTTGTTTGTCTTATATATACTTTGCTACTTTTTTTTCTTTTATATTTTATCATTGCACTTTGGTGGTTTTCTATAGTGGTAACATTAGAGTTCTTTCTTTTCCTCATTTGTGTGTTTGTTCTACAGGTGGCATGCCCAGGCATTGGGGGAAAGGTTCCAAGCTGAGTGGGCTTGTCCTCAGGTCTGCTAGTGGTGTGCACAGACACAGGCAATAGTGTGGAGGGCAGGGTGATCCCTAGGACCCTCAGGGGAGAACTTGGGTGTCAGCAGCTGTAGAGGCAGTGGATGGGGAGAGCCTGTCCTCAGGGCATAGGCAAGTGTGCTGCTAATAATTGAGGTGATATACCACATAATCTAAAGATTTTGAAAGCACCTCATAGAATAATGACGTTAAAGTTATTAATAATGGCTTTAGCCAATCAAAATAAACCTACAGATAAAAATAATTTTAAAGTTCTTCCAAATAAATAACAGAATAATTCAGTCACCCGTGAAGAGCATCTGACTTCTTGAATTAACTAGATTCTGTTAAAATAGAAAACATTCCAAAATATGTGGGTCTTTGGATAGTATGGGTTAAAATAATTAAAATATGAGTGGTGTGTAACTCTCAAATAGTGACTAAATCTCTTGGTTAACAGAAAGTAATTAGAATCAAATTTAAACTATACAAAATTAATTTACTCCCTTCAAATCAAGGATATGTAATTTGAAACACGTCATTAAAAACTGTGAGGCAAATGTATAATTGTTATTTAAAGTAGCCCTATAGCCTATGCATGCTCTTGCCTTCCCTCCTTGCCGACTCAGACAGACCTTTAAAAAAGTTCAATGAATTTGGGCCTGGGCTGCATCAGGCTTTGGATATTAGACAAACCAAGAAAACCTGACTGCAGAGTGTAGAGTGACATTGTGTTTTCTGTATGCCTATTTTCCTTCTCTACACTATAACCCCAGCTCTGTAGACTTTCCTGCTTTCAAATCTTATTTTATCAGCATCTTCCCCCACAACCCTCTTTGACCACTTCCCTTTGCTGTCATTGCCTGGTCTTAGTCACCTTTGTTTTGTTTTGAATTCCGCACTAATTAGCACGGTGCTAATGTAAAGCACGACTTTAGCTATGAAATTAAAATAACCCTTCCTCAAAGTAAAACCAAGCCTTCAGATACTAATGTCCTTAAGACCCACGATTAAGTTTTGCCTACCATAAATATTAAATAAGCAGTGTAAGTGCATTTTTTTTTTTTCAAAAAAAGGGGCAAATGGAAATGACTCAAGAGCTTTTGGCAATGGGAGATGGGAAAGGCCAATTCTACAGTAGAGGAATTTCACAAAAATGGGAGGCCAGGAAATCAAAATAGAGTTCCACTTACTTCAGATTTTTGCATAGGAAGAGCCCTGGGTGTTTTAGTTTTGCAAAGGTTTCATTCTGGATGTTCACAGCTGTTCTGAGCTTCTGCTTAGTGTCAGGTTTTGTAACAGGCACTAGGGCATGCCGCAATGAAAAACAGGCTACAGGATTGGCGGGGCAAATATGTTTATTTCCATTTAACAGAAAGGAGAACTGACACCAGAGAGCCTGCCCAAATGACTTTCCTGAAGTTCTTGGGGATAATCTTGACAAAACTGCATCAAAAAAAAAAATCCTGTCATTTGTGACAACATGGGTGAATCTGGAGAGCATTATGTTAAGTGAAATAAGCCAGACACAGAAAGACAAATACTGCATGATCTCATTTATATGTAGAATCTAAAAAAATTGAACTCATGGAAGTAGATAGTAGAATGGTGTTTATTAGGGGACAGGGGAAGTGGGTTTGGGGATGTATTGGTTCAAGGATACAAAGGTCCATTTGGATGGGAGGAATAAGTTTGGGAGATCTATTGTAGATATATTATAGATCATGGTGACTATAGTAAAAATAATGTATATTAGAAAATTGCTAAGAGGGTAGATTTGAAATGTTCTCAGCACAAAAAATTGATAAGCATGTGAAGTAATAGATATGTTAATTAGCTTGATTAATCATTCTACAATGTATATATTATCAAATCATCATGTTATACCCCATAAATATATACAATAAAATATTAATAAACATTTCACAATATGAAAAAGAAAAAGGACCCAGGTCTCCTCATTGCTCTTTGTTAAGACCGTAACTACTAATTTAGACTTCAACCACGAGATTTTAATGAGACATTGTCATGTTTTCTTCCATCCTGTACTCATTTCCTCTTCACTCCAGTTACTGCAGTATTGTTTTTCACCATTTTTCTGTCCTTTCCTCTATTTCCCAAGCGCCTTTTGCACTTTGCCATTGATATTGTATATGTCGCTCCATCATTTCAAATACGTAGACACGGTCAGAAATTTCCATGATAACCTCTGCCCTAAGCATGTTGGCCAAGATTCCAGGAAGGCAGGGGATGTGCCAGCACATTGCATAAGTGCCTTGATCATGTAATCAGACACTGTGCTCAGGACAAAAATGAACAGGGGGAGCCAAAGGAATAAGGCAAAGTAAAGGGAAAAGGGAGAAAACCACAGAACAGCTACCACATTTTACTAGAAGCAGAATAGCCTGCTAGGTTCTTATGCAACCACATTGTTATAAAGAGTTTGCTGATAGAAAGAGGTGTCAGTAAAACTCAGAATCTAATTATGTGAAAAGTTATTATGCTACTTGATCCATGATCAAAGGCAAGAAATAGACATGTCTTTTGCAATACAGAGCATGCTTCCTGGACTTAGGATCTCCCTAGAGGAGTTGGGATACACAGAGCTGCAGTGAGGGGTCTGGTTTACTCACTGATATTGTTTGTACTTCATTTTTCTCTGAAATTTGTTGCGGGTTTTGTTCCAAAGGATTATAGGAGAATTGAGAAATCTTAGAATGTACTTTCATGCAATGTCTGAAGTGTCACTTGTATTAAAAATTTGTAAGGAAAGGCGTTCCCCTCCATGTTGGATATTTCCTATTTCAGGTACCATTGTCTTTGGTTCACCTTCAAAATCATTTCCAAATTTCTTTACATATTTGGCAAAAAATGAATGATCAGTACACTCTAATTTTATATACAGTAAAGGTTAGAAAATGATTGTGGTAAAAGATACTTGAGAAAGGCACTAACATCTCTGTCTCTTATAAAAGAGCCTCAAGATTATGATATTTAAAAAAATCATCTTGTTCAAACTCTGTTGTCAGTAACTTTAATGTTACCAGTTATTTGTACCCAAGACTTTGTAAATAGTGTTAGTATTACAAAAAGAAACATTCTGGGAGTAGGATATATAAAAGATGTCTGCATGTCAGAGAATTTAGGCTATGAGCTCATTCTACTTATTCACAGCTTGATTTCTTTAGGGAGGAAATGCATTCTCTTTTTGTTTACACGATCTTCCAGGTAGACAGCAATTGTTCTTAAGCTTGGGGCTTGAGAACTGGTTCTTATTCAAGGCTGTATAAATCCTGGAGTTGCTAGACGATTTTGGAGAGGAAGGTACAAGAAGGAATAAAGGGGACAAAGTTTATGAAGGAAATGATTTGAAATGCTTTTTTAAAATAAGTCCTTAAGTAATCTACAATTGTGTAATCAACTCCCTCCAAACTGAATGAATACTAATTTTAAACTGAATTAATACTCATAAAGTGTCATAAAAAACAATAGAAAGAATATTGTTTGTGAGAAATGCCAGTCCTATTTCTTATACTAACATAAGTAAATAAACATTTGTATTTTTATTGCTTATACTATTATATCAACTAAGAATGTAAATATAACTCTGGTAGGTAACCTAAAGTGGTATTTCCTGGGAAAAATATTCAAACTGTAGCCTCATATTATGCTCCTAGTCATAATTTCCAATTTTTAAATATTAATGCATTTTGGTTTTTTCCTATAAAAGTGAACATGATCCTTATATATAATTAGGGAAATAATTAAAAATGAAAAACATATATATGTTATTTTATTCTACTATCTAAGGATGATCACTCTGAAGCCTTTGTGTATTTCCTTCCAGTGAAAAGAATATTTCTTATTGCTTGAGAGTTGCACTTAATCAAGGGCAACTATTGCATAGCATCAAAATTTAATGTTGTTAAAATTTTAAAGGTATGATAGAATTAACATAGTCATACTCACTAAATTCATCATGACAATTTAATCATCCTCATTCATTTAGGCTTTATCTTTACTGGATTCACACTTTTTTTTTAATTGGGGAAGCATTTTTCTGACATTCTAAATATTTATTACTATATTACATTTTGTCTACTATTCTTAGATATTATGACAGCAAATATCTACAGAGCACAGTAAAAAAAAAGTTTGATTCAGATTTCAGGCCTTTTGTGCACTTCAATTTCAAATTTATATAGTAATGAGTCCAAGGCCTAGTTTAGAATCCATCCAATCTAATATTCAAGGGCCCAGGATTGTGACATCTCTTGTTCATAATGTGGTCCTTGGTCTTAAAAAGGTTAGTTGAGGCAACTAACCTTTGAGAAGGTTAGTTGCCATGGAGAAGTCATCTGAGTGGCAGTATATTTGGAAAATTTATATTCGTGGGGCCATTATTTCTCATTCATAACTGAAGTTGTAAAAATAAAAACAACTGGCTACCAGGATAAGGAAGGATGTTATAATCAAACTAAATTTTGACATTTGGTGTCAATTGGTCTGGCAGCAAGGATAAAGAATAATACTTGGCTGATAAGTAAGATAGCATTCTCATCCAGTTGATAATCTGCACTGTAGTGTTCTTTATATGAGTGATTTCACAAGGCTTAAATGAGATAGTTAGTGTGTTATCTCTGTAAGGTGAAATGTAGGAGTAGGAGTATGATTAGTACAAGAGTGGTATAAACTGCACATTGAATGAACACAAGCCCTAAATCATACCTTGGTGATGGAAACTCAGGGTAGTGTAAAGACCAGGAGTCAGTGATAGAGTTGGCCTCAAAAGGCTGTGGAACTTTGAGCAAATCATGTAGCTTTTCTCACCTGCCATATGTGTGACTTGAGTTAGCTCTATTAATTTGCATTCACTTTGAATTAATTACTTTATGCATATGTATCAGCCATTCTGATTTTCAAAACTATGACATGTCAGAAGTTTTCTCAAAAGTCAGCCTTAATCTAGAGAGTCTCAGCCCAAAAAGCCACAATAAAGAGCTTGACATTGGAAAGAATGCCAAGATCTAAAGAAAAAGATAGTTTAGCTGGACTTTAAAGTCATTTCACATGAACTAGATGTTAGTCTCTGAACCAACTATAGCCTCTGTATAGATCTTTATCTACATACAGTCTAACAAAGTAAATCAAGACATCTAGAAATGTGCAAAAGAAAATCCTTGTACATGATGGAAACTCACTGTCCATGATTCTGATAGTATAGAGGGCCAGAATTCAATAAAACCATTGACTGATAACTGATTATTCCATTAAAGTATTGATGAATACATGTGTTCAAAATTATTATTGAACACCTACTATGCTCTAAACACAGTGATGACTGCAAAGTCACGATAGCTTCTCTCCAGAAGTGTCTACTTTAGTGAATAATGATAATTAGTAACACAAGTCAGTATTTGTTGATTTCCAAATGAGTGTCACTGACAGTAAGTTCTCCAGGAGTTCATAAGAAGAAATGGTCCCTCTGGATGTAGGATTTCCTAAAATCTTTATGCTTCCTGACAGTAGTCTGTCAATCTTTCATGGATAACTAAATGCTCAACTTGATGTGGGTTCTTCCCCAAGAAGAATAGGCTGGTGTTTATAAAGAATTCCTTTTGGCTCAAGTTTTGCCATAAGCAATTTATTCATTTTTTTTTTTTTGTATTTTGTAAAATGGCTGAAAACAGCAACAAATATAGATGGAGACACTAGTAATATTATTTTCTGAATATATTTCATTTATACCTTTTAAAAACATATATATTTTTAAATCCATGCTGCAAAATTACTACAGGTTTCTATAACGTGACTGTAAACCTTAAAAAACTTTCTCAAAAAGGAAACTTCTAAGACTCAAAAGAAAAATAGAAAAATATTAATCCTACTGATAAACTAAATCAAGTAATGTTTTATTTATCTAGGATCTAGATTCTTAATGAAGGAAAAATGGAGTTGTTTTGATAGTATGTCTTCATTCAATCTCTTACACTGCAGTTATATAGATAAATTCTAATATTTTATTAAGCCACCAAAATATTTTACTTAACTGTCCCCTTACTAAAGGAGACAATAATAGAAAAGCAGATATGGCATATGTTTGTCAATTTGATAACACAACAAAGTGACTATAATCAAAAATAAGTTAGGGTATGCTTTAAAATACCTAAAAGAGTGAAATTAGAATGTTCCTAACACAGAGAAATGTTAAATGCCTGATGTGATGGATACCCCAATAACCACAATTTGATTCATTCACATTGTATGCCTGTATCAAAACATCACACGTACTCTATAAAGACATACAACTATTATGTACTCATAATAATTAAAAATTAAAAACTAAAAAAAAGGTTATTCAAAGACTGCAAAAGAAAGTTTGTGGATTCATAGAATTATCAATAGAAAGTTCGATGACAGCAACAATTTTTATTAATTCCATGAAATCATTCAAAAACCATTGAGATATGTCACATAACATAGGGATATAAATACATTTTCTTGTTCTTACCCTATCTAAATGCTTCTTTTTGGTTGTGGAGGATAGTTAGAGATGTTCTAAGTATTGCTTAGTTATTTAAGACAAATGAGACCATTGTTGAGACTGGCCTCAGGATATATTCAAACTTTTTACAAGTCATATTGGTACACAACTTACTTATTTTCTATACTTTGTTCTTGTGAAGGTAGGGGTGAAATTCTCAGCATGGCCAAGAGAAGGAAGAGAATCTGGAAACCGTATTTTGTTGTTTAGTCTGGAAAAATTTTCTTTTTTTTTTCGCCAGGTCCAACATTAGGTTTATTTTTTATTTTTTATTTTTTTTATTTCAGAATATTATGGGGGTACAACACTTTGGCTATATATATTGCTCATGCACTGCCCGTGTCAGAGCTACAATCGTGATCATCCCCCAAACTGTGCTCCCCGCATCCATTCAGTGAGAGTTTTCCCATCCCCTCCACCCCCTCCCGCCTGCCCGCCCCCTGATGAATATTATTGCCCTGTGTGATGTAGGTGTTGATCAGTTAGTACCAATTTGATGGTGAGTACCAGTGGTGCTTGTTTTTCCATTCCTGTGACATTTCACTTCGAAGAATGGGCTTTAGCTCCAACCAGGATAATACCAGATGTGTTAATTCACCATTATTTTTTATTGCTGAGTAATACTCCATGGTATACATATACCACATTTCATCAAAGATGGGAAGGGAATCTGAGCTTCAGTAGGGAGAAAAGGAGGATGGAGAGTCACTGGTCACATGCACCTTTTATTTTTAGGGCCACTAAGGTGCTCGTTGGTGTGTGGGAAGATTTGCATTTGTCACTGGGTAAGCTAAACTAGTTCTCTCACAGGCCCAGTGCTGACATGGCTCAAAAATGTAGTGGGTGATTTTCATCCTCAGAGCATTACTAACCCTCCTTTTAGTGACTCTTTGTTACCTTAGTAGCATACCCCCTCTCTCTTTTTTTCTTTCTTTGGTTGTGGGTGGCTGTTTCTCTGGGCATTTTTGGAAAAATCTTCTATATTGTCTATTCTTTAATTATTATTATTATTAAAATTGGCAGGTATTGTATTTTTTATTGTGTACAACATGATGTCTTGAAGTATATATACACTGTGGAATAAATATGGCTAATTAATAAATGTATTACCTTACATAGTTATCATTTTTGTGGTGAGAGCACATAACATCTACTCTCTTTGTACTTTTCAAGACTATGATAGGTCATCATTAACTATAGTCACCTTGCTGTAAAATAGATCTCTTGAAATTTATTTCTCCTATCTAACTGTAATTATGTGTCCTGTGATGAATATCTCCCTACCCTCCCGTACGCCCTAACCACTGTAGCCTCTGGTAACCACCTTTATACTCTCTACTTCTATGAGATAAACTTTTTAGATTCTGCATGTGAGATTATGCAGTATTTGTCTTTCTGTGCCTAGCTTATTTCACTTCACATAATGTCTTGAGGTACATCTATGTTGTTGCAAGTGGCAGGATTTCATTCCTTTCTATAAAGTAACAGTAGGGGACTTTAAAGCCCCACCTTCAATAATAGACAGATCGTCCAGACCGAAAATCAACAAAGAAACATCAGATTTAAACTGCACTCTAAACCAAATGCAACTAAAGGACATTTACAGAACATTTCATCCAACAGCTGCCGAATACACATTCTCAAATTCACATAGAGCATTCTCCAGGATAGATCATATGTTAGGCCACAAAACAAGTCTCAACAAATTTAAGAAGATCAAAATCATATCAAATATGTTTTCTGGCCACAATGGTATAAAATTAGGAATCAATAACAGGAGGAACTTGAAAAACTTTACAAATACATGGAAATTAAACATGTATACCCCTGAACAACAAATGGGTCAATGAAGAAATTAAAAGGGAAATTTAAAAATTTCTCAAGACAAATGAAAATGAAAACACAACATACCAATACCTGTGGGATACAGTAAAAGGAGTTCTAAGAGAGAAGTTCATGAGAAGAAACATCTGTATCAAAAAAGACGAAAGATTTTAAATAAACAACCTAATGTTGCACCTCAAGGAACTAGAAAAATAAGAACAAACTAATCCCAAAATTAGTAGAAGGAAAGAAATCATAAAGACCAGAGGAAATAAATGAAATAGAAACCAAAAAAAAAAAATCAACAAAATGAAGAGTTGGTTATTTGAAAAGATAAACAAAATTGACAAACCTTTAGCTAGTCTTACTAAGAAAAAAAGAGAGAAGATTTAAATAAATAAAATCAGAGATTAAAAAGTTGACATTACAACTGACACCACAGAAATACAAAGTATCATACAAGACTTTTATGAACAATTATACACCAATGAATCTAAAAACGTAGACAAAAGGGATAAGTTACTGGACACACATAACTTACCAAGATTGAATTATAAAGAAATAGAAAATCTGAGCATACCTATCTCGCAATTGCCTGTTCTGGTACCCAGAAACACGTTTCATTGACTTACTTATTGAACAATTTGTCCAATCAATTTCACGGAAAGCCTTCAATGTGTCAGGTCCTGTGATGAACAAGGGTAAACTCACTAACACTGAATTGTGACTGGCAAATAACTAAGCCAAATCTCCAGGGGAATTTATATTGCAATATGACAAAGCTTCTATCTAACACTAAGGCAATGAAATAGAGTTCTCACTTGAGGTATTACCGAAAAAAGTGAAGGAGACATTTTTAGACTCCATGATTTATATGATCCCTTTTATCCCACAGATATCTTAGCACTACAACTAACATACAATAGCTAAATAAATCTAATCAGTTTCTTCTGGGTTGTGAATCGCAAAACAAACATAAAATTTAGTGATTATTTTTTTCCTAGTGACTCCTGACATTGGTCTTTGCAATTCTAATCTAGTCTCTGATTTAGCTTCCAACTTCCAATATTCAAATATCCATTTACTTTTTATGTGTCCTCCGTATTTTCTTTCCTATTCATTAAGGCCTTTTGGACTGAATATCCTAAAGTGATTTGCTGTCACAATGGCAAAATGTTGATGAATATTGAAGCTGGGGGATGGTGATTTGTGATCGTTATATCATTTATCTCCACTTCTGAAAATGTCCATAATACAAAGTCAAAAGACAAAGAAAACCATAATAAAAGTGATTTTCAGATTGTCTCAGTGAACAAGATGAGTATAAAGTTGACTTTTAACTTTGTAGGAAGAGAGAAGTTTATAGAAAGACTGAGCAACCCTAATTGTGCTTCTTCTGTCCATTAAAAAAATAAATACCAATTATTCTTTGCTTTATGAATTTTGCATGCAATTGAGTCTTTATATGAAAGACAATCAGTCTTCTATGTTTCTAAGTTTCCTGGAATGGGCAATGTTCTGTAAACCTTGATCAAGTGTTAGACCTTGAAATCTTAACTGTTCAGTTCACCCATTTCTATTATATTGTGGCCAGTGTTTGTTAACTTAAATATCAAATTCCACAGGTCTATGTTTGTTTTTCAGCACATCACTTATGGTAGGGACCAGATGTTTCCTTTAGACTAGGTTAGGACTTCTTATTTGCTTCCCTTTTTTTCTCTTATAATGCATATCTACCGATATCTTCCATGTAGTCCTTTGTGGGACATTACAGTGTAGAGTCCTTGAGCTGGCAGTTTGCAATAATGTCTCAGGGACAAGGAAGGAAGCTCTATGGGAAAAGTGTGGAAATTAAAAAAAAAGGAAACAAACACAGTATATGACTATACCAGATGAGGCTAAGAAAAAAATAGACAGCACTCTCCAATTTGTTTAACTATGATCTTATTATAGAAGAAAAAAAAGTATTGTGAGGAAACATTCCAATTTGCATTGTAAGTGTAGCTTAATATTCAGGGTTAGGGTTAGGGTTAGGGTTAGGGTTAGGGTTAGGGTTAGGTTAGGTTAATATTCAGAAAAACTTTTAATAATTGTCTTTTAAAATATGGCTGAGTATTTACATGGCTTAATACTCTCCTTGCATAATTAAATTTTTCTGTTGTATATCATTTAAGGGGAAAAACAAAAATATTGACAATGTTATTCACTGTGCTCTTTTGATGTAATTTTTGCTTCATATGACTAAATAGAAAGTACGTACCAATAAAAGACATTCAGAATTGTACTGGCACTATAAAAAACAGGTATTATTAATTTAAAAATCTGCTCTATTTTATGAATGACAAAATTACAGTTTAGAGAGATTAATGTGGTCTATGATCATGCACGTTAGAAGTGGGAGAATCAGCACTTAACCTAGATCTCCTGATTCGAAATTGTTTTTTTTTCAAGTGCTATCATTACATAAGAAACATATTTTTTGACGATACAATAAAAACAGCATGTTAAAAAACTTTTTTTTCTAATTTTTAATAAGTCTTCCACACAAGATTTACATGAATCTCAGCCATTGTGTCATTTAATTTTCAAACATTTGAATTGTTGAGTTATGGTTTCATCTAAAACTCTTTGCAAGTGGTTATATAATGTTCTTGTCTGAAAAACTACACTTTTTGTGAAGATCTCATTAGGTTTAGAACCAGCATATTTTCAAAGAACAAAAATGACAAGACAGGATCTTTTTTGAAAGCAAATGCTATAATTTAGGAATGAAAGCTAACTTCTTTGAAGTCTCTTCAAACTAAGGAGTTTATCAAGTAACTTTATAGACATGTACACAATATATAAATAAATTCTTAAAATACTCTTAAACACGCAAATTTCTCTTTTGAAATGCAATTTTAATATGTGACAAATGAATTTGAGAAGCCTAAATAGACTTCATTTTTAAACCCCAAACTATTAAATACAGGCTGGTCATGTTGGGCACCATCTGAATAACCACTGAGAGGAGATTGATTTTTCTAAGGTCTGAGACCTCACTGAATATTTTCTACTCAAGAAACTAAGAAACTCTAATTGCTGGTGGAATGGGCCTAAGCAAAGACCATAAGATAAAGCTAAGATCCATAGTCCAGGCAGAGAACCTATGAACACCAAGTCCAATGGTGAGGCTTGAGATTAAAGTCAGAGAAATGTTCAAAGCTACGTGAGAGAGTTAGGAATGTGATGAACATAGGTTAGAAATAAGCGGGCAGATTTGTGTTGCACAAGCTCTTTGAGCTAAGCAGCACTGTTCAGAGGTCAGTGGACACAGACTAATTTCTTACATATTCTTAATGGAAACCAATGTCAGTGGTTAGATAAAATGATTCAGGAATATTCTTTTTCTCTCTGCTGGTTTTTTCTCCATCAGAAATAATGGCCTATGATCTCAGGGGCCTCCCACCCTCAGCTCCATCCTGCACACACACACACACACACACACACACACACACACAAAGACTATTTGAAATGGAATTAAAAGGAAAGAAATTACATAATTGCATGTTCAACAATTTCTGGGCATCTGTCTGCTGGCAGGTTTATGGAACTTACACCAAGCACATCACATAACATTTATAATTTCTGGACTCTTTGTCCACTGAAAAATGCATGGTAGGCTCCTATCCAGTGTATTGTTACTCTCTCTGGCAGCTGTTGAAATATTTGGAGGAACATTAATGAAAAAAATGTCCTCAGGTTCCACAATCTTGATGTGTCTCAGAACAAAAGGTTACCTAAGGATATGTTGCAGGGACCCAGGGTTAAAATCATGCTAGTGATTCACATCAAATGCACCGCTGAATGAGCAGTCCTAAAATTAATACATTAATGAATCCATACAGTTTTCAGACATTTGATCTTTGTTCAAATGATGACCTAGCAAAGCTTCTATGTCTTGACCTTTATATCTGGGTCTTTTGGACTGACTGACATGTAATAAATCTATTGGGTTTCCTTAAAATTTTTCATTTGATTCTATGCACTTTCAAATAGAATTTGAAGTAGCCTACATTAGGTTAGAATTATCATTGCTTTGTTATCCCATATTAACCACAATCAGCAATAATAGACCATAATGTCTTCTGAATACCACTTATAATTTAGTCAATCTGCTTTACTTATTTGTGCTTGAAAAGGCAAACAAAACAAATGAAACACACAACTTCTAGGAAGAAAGCAAACTAAAAATATCAGTAAAAGTCCCCAACACTAATTTTCAGAGCTTCTAGAATGCTTAACGATCGTGTTCTCTAAATGCAGATGATGTTCGAGAATATGGATCAATTAAGAATTTAGGATAATAAACCTGAATTAAGACCAAGCAGTACTGCATAGTTTATATGCCAATTTTGTTTAGGAACACCCCTTCAAAGATAAAAATTATGTATCATACCTACAAACACTAAGGCCAAGGTTAATATCACTAAACTTAGCTTACTTCTTTCAGGAATCTATGACTGCAATCCCTAACTGTGATAATATTTCAAGTAAGTATGAACAGCAAATATATAGGTTTTCTTTATCATCTAATAAAAGAGACTATACTAATGAGTTATTGAAGAGTTATTTGAAATTTATCTCACACACAAACATAAAAACATCTTGTTATGTAATATTATTATTAAGTCCTTAGGCTTTATGACAAAAATGTTTCAATGTTCATAGATATGAAATCTCTTCTCCTGTTCCCTCATATTTATGACTGCTTTCTGGCTATCTGTTGAGTCACCTGCTGTATCATTGACATGACCACTGATTATAATCTGAACTCAGTAATAAGGTACATGGACTTGGCATGACTTTCCCTTATCTTCCTTTAGTTGTAAATTGGTACAAACAATATAAAATATTTACTAAAATAAAAGTACTTCTTACAGGTACCTAGATGATACCCCAAAAATGGTGTGGCAGATATTCAATTTATCAGTTTAGATTTACAAGGTAAAGTACACAAATATTATATTTTAATGCCAATTTGCAAATAAGGAAATGGAAGATTATAGAAAATAAGAGCTTTCAAAAGTTTAAAATAATAATAATAGTAACATCAAGGCAAAAGGTAGCACAGATTCTTGAATATTGTTCTAAATTTCTTTTTTACAAATCTAGGACACTTATAATTTTCCAGGAGAGTTGAAAATAACAAAGCAAGGAGAAATTATGAGCCAAGATATGCCAAACATGAAGAAAATAAATTGTACCAACTTTTCATAAATTTTCAATATTGCCCCCATCCCTAGTGAATGAATACCTTGGCATTCAACTCCTTCAATGAAAACCAAGCGTTTATCTCTCTCTGTGATATTTCCCCAGTTTTCTTTTCCTTTTTTTCTCTACTTGAAATTATTTCCTGCTTCTTGAGTTGGCAGAGCTTCAGGCAACTTGAATGCCTCTCTATTTCCTGTACATATCCTGTAGGTAAGGGCCTCCAAGCCTTTCTTTACACTGTTCTGCCTAAAAGCCCATTTCTTTCTCTTTTCCATGTATTCAAATCCTACCAATTTTTCAAAGCTTTACCTAATATCCTGCTATCTCTGCATTTCCTCTTCTCTCTCTGAGGTCTCAAGGCAAATTATTTATGCATATCTTATGGTTTTATGACTAGCAACCTTCTATTATAACTATCTATCTATTATTATAAAGCAGTTTTTCCCAATCTCTTATTTCTAATATTCAGGATGATAAAAATGGTAAATATGTCTGTTTCAATTTGTTTTAAAATCAATTTGGAATATAACTGTTTTAAAAAGAAATCAACAATTTGAGATCCTCTTAGTGGTTGCCAAATGAGCACACATTCAGTTTATCAAAACTAAACGTAGCCAGCTATAAAGACAACTTTAAACTTTATTCAATTTTAAATTATCATTATTCTTATTTTTAAAACTATTTTGTACATCATTGGTTAAAGATATTGATAAATATGAGGATATCAAAACTCCTAGGTGAAAGTAGAGAAATATCTCTCTCTCTTGCTCTCTCTATATTTATTGTTATATATATATATGTGTGTGTGTGTGTGTATATATATATATATATATATATCTGTAAATTGGAAACACTATCTTGACCAGATTTGAAAATTACATTCAGTTGATTATTATTTCAATAAAGCAGAAAGAGTTGTTTCTAGCATTCCAAAACCAGTGATCAAAAAGAAAATGTAGTATCATATATATTTAAGCTTTTAATTTTTTATTTATTGGTATAGAAACAAGTCACATCCAATAGTGCAACTGATGGAGAAGTGTTTTCATTAAGTAGCCTGCAAACTTCTTTCTTATTCCATAATTAAGAAATTAAATACTAGAAATATAAAAAACAATATTACATAATTCAAAGTGTAAAATGCAAAAATTCAAATAGCAATTAATAAAAGAAGTGTTTGTGTATATTTGATGACAAAGTAGTTAAATTTAAGCTTTCTTTTTACTATATATTTGGTACTAAAACACATTAAAATTTTTAATTAATGCAGTAACAAATTATGCTTTTTATTATCTAATTATTTGAAAGTAAAATTTCTTTGTTAGTAGGGAAAAAAATCAAATTTAGTTCTCTACCATGTGATCCTTAATAATGTGCTAATGAAATTAAAAATCTAACCCTGTATCTCATAATATTAAAAATTAATAATATTTTTAAACACTAGAGGATTTATATATAACTGTAAAAACAGGCCCCAGGTCAGAAAATGTGTGGAAATGTTGGTTGATGAACAAAAATAACCAAAAACTAAATATAATAAATTAATACTTTATGTTTACTCAGAAATTTGATGTATCAGTAAATAAATAGATAAGTAAATCCATGAAGTAGAAAGGAAGGAATAGCCCCTAAGGTAAGCCTCTAGGAGCTGAGAAAGCAGGAACCTCAGCCCTACAACCCCAAGGGACTCAATTCAGTCAACAGTCACGCAAACTTAGAAGAGGACCCTAAGCCTCAAATTCAGCTCAGCCAAAACTTTGATTTCAGCCTTTTGAAACATTGAGAAGAGAATTCAGCCACTTCATGCCCAACTTCTGACACACAGAACTGTGAGGTAATAAATGGGTGTTGCTTTAAGCTATTAAGTTTGTGATAGTTTGTTATGAAGCGATAGAAAACTAATACATTAAGGGTTTTCTTTTTTTGCTGTTAATTCCTACCATTTCCTGTATCAAGACAAATAACCTGAAAGCTATGTATTATATTACAGATTTTTAATTCCTCATGGATATTCTTTCATGGAATTAAGGTTCAACGTTAAATCCTAAACATTTTTAGTTGTGAGTTAATGTGATAAATATATGAAAAATAGTTTATTCAACTAGTCAACGAATATTTCTGGTAAACTTTCTATGTACTGAGTATGCTTCTAAGCAGTGTGGATATGGCAATAAACAAGACAGTAACAATTCCTGGCCTCAAAGAGCTTTCATTTTCCTTCATGTGTAAGATAGATATTAAAAACTAAAAAAAATACAAAAAAATGGATATGTGATAAAATAAGGTAGCATAATAAGTGCAATAAAGTGGAGTTAGAAGATAGAGGGTGATGAGGGGTCATTTTGAATAGTGGCCTCGGGCGAGGTAACATTTGAGCAGAGAAGCTGAATGGAGAGGGGAAGCAGAACCGGCACACGCATGTCTGCGGAAAGAGGGAAAGTGATGGGCACAGCCAGGGAAAGGTCCAGAGGTGGGAAGTAGTTTGGCATATTCCAGAAAGGCCAGTATAGTTTAGCAGAGTGCGTGAAAATGGCACATAGTAAGAGATAAGGATAAAGAAATAATCAAGGGCCAGATCATGTGAGGTCTTACAGATTCTGAATCTTTGAAGATAATCTCTACTTCTGAACCTTTTATTAGAGTGCTTTGGAGACACTGCCTATTTTAATGTTTATCTTTTATAAATATCTACTTAATCAAGTTGCCTTAGAGTTTAGTGTGTGAAAAAATTTGATGTCTTCTGTAGAACTGCTAAGTTTTCTTTTATCTGATAAGAGGTTTGAAACAGTGCAGTTCCTTTGTGGTCCTGGCTGCCAGGAGACACCAAGCTTGAGCTCCAGTGAACTAATGGGCCTCAGCTAAGGTTTTGGGGTAAATCCATCTCCCCTCTTCATGACTATTTTCTTTGTTATTTATTTCATGTTCCCATTGATTTTATTTTGTTTACAGTTGTTTCAAATGCCTTTCCAAATAGGTATAATTTTAAAAAATCAATAAAACCTTCACATTTGCCAGTCTGGAATCTTTCTTTCTAAAACTATGATTCTTATGATATCCATTTTTTAAACAATTCTTTAATATACAGGGACTATAGATTAAATTAAATGAATAAGCCCTCAGTTTTGCCAATGAGGTTAAATATGTATGTTAAATATGATAAAATAAGATTTAAATTGACATGTAAAATAAGGCCTCTTATACAAAATTACGGGAGGTCACTACAGGAAGAGCTTTTGTTGGCAAAGGGGAATTGAAGAAGACATCACAGAGAGGAGATGCGCTTATTGAATTATAAAGTAAGACTACTATGTGCTGCTGAATATGGTAATGCCTTCTGTACACTGCACAATGCTAAAGGGTGTCACTCACATTTTATGTGTGATAATATGATATATATGATGCATTATACATGATATATGTGATTGTATATGCCATACATATACAATGTGTGTGTGTATATATATATATAAATATAATGGTAATTTTCTTGCAGAGTGCAGTAAAGTATCTTGAAGAAATGGCTTCTTCCATTTGCACAAAGTTACCCTATGGGCTAATGGTAGCACTAGCAGTAATTTTTAAACATGGAAGTACCCATTACTTCATATTCAGTTTGACTGGAATGGAGATTAGACGTTTTTGGTTTTTTTTAAAACTTCAGGTGTACGCACCTTGTTAAGAATCATTGAATTTGGAGAGTAACATCTAGGTAGAGAATTGAAAATTCTGGATATAAGAATTATTTGAAGCAGTAAGAGATGCAAGGTGAGAATGCAGGGACTATTTTATCAAAGAACAGACTTGATTCAGGAATGGAAATGATAGGTGGGAGCCTTAAATACTGATCTAAGGACTTTAAAGTCCATTATTAAGGCTATGAGGATTACTAATGCTTTATTTTGAATAAATAAATCATAAAACCTAACTTGTATTTTAGGAAGATTAATCTGATAAATGAGAGGGGAGCAAATCCACATGCAGGAAGTCATGGCAATGGTCAAAGTGGGTAGTGATCCAAACCTGACTTAGGTAGAGGCAGTGAAAATGAAACACAGAAGAATGGATAGAAAATATATGGTGAAGTTAGAGTTGTTAGGAATTGGAAGGTGATTGGGTATATGCGTGACAGTTTCATGTTGGGTAACAGGAAGGATGGTAATGAGATTTATGGAGATTGAGGACACAGACTTAGAGACAGAGAAGGGGACATGTGTGTTTAAGGCAGTTGGGTAGAGATGTCCACAGAAGGTTGACATGCAGTTATACCACAGTGAGCCAATCATATCACAAAGTATCTAGCAGTTGAAGGCCAGGACCCATGGAGATCTGGGCCCAAGTCTGGGCTACATGGAGCACTACGACAGTGGAGTAAGTTACTTAACTTTTTTAAACCTGTATTTAAATTCATGGAATGATAAATATTAGTATTATCTCAAGAGTTAAAAAAATTAGCTGAGATAACAGACACTGTACTAGTGAATAGAAAATTCTCAAAGTGCTAACTAATTTTACTATTAGGATAGAATTTAGGGGGCAAAAAGTAGATTTTGAAATGAATTGTGCAGGGGTGCTAAATTAAACCCAGAGAGAAGGATGCATCACCAAGGAAGAAGAGATGTAAGAAGAAAAGAGAAAATGTAAGCCCAGACCTTGAGAGTATTAATGACTACATTTTGAATGCAGGTAGAGCAAAGGGAACCCAAAAAGTAGACAGGGAAAGGATAGCCATCTGTCCTTTCTGATCTTTACATTAAAAGATCTTTACACTAAACATTTATTTATCTGATCTTTACATTAAACACTGGCAAAAATGGATCTTTACATTAAACATATGCAAAAATGGAGGGATCATATGTGCAGTATGATATAAGGGCTGGAGGTCTCCATTTGGGAGCTTTGCTAGAACCTTTTTATTGACCTCAGCGTTGTCCTACTTAATCCTCCCATGTTTCCCTCGAAGAAAAAAGGATGGACATAGAGTTCACTGGATATCGCTTTGTACAATTGCTCAGCAAGAAAGTACATAAGAATTGTTTGATTCTTAATGATTATTACCTGATAACATCAAAACAAAGTTTTATAAACATAAAGTGCTTCTGCATGGAAGTAATAATTATAACAAACCAAGACTCTGTGTCTGATTTAAAAACCAGTGGGACATCTGCTTGGCTGCTACCATAATTGGCTACCAGCCTGTTGTTTTGTTGTGCTGGAAGAGGGACTTTATGTCCTGTTGATATTATTTGCTCTTGGCCCAGGGGGACCCAAGTTTCCATTAGATTACAAGCTCTATACACATAGCCAGATATGTGCAAGACTCTTGCAAAATTCCTCTAAATCATGCTTAACTTTTTTTCAAAGGAAAAAAAGTATTGAATTTCTTTTAGTTTTCTTTGTTCCTTCCTCTGTGAGAATTAAGTACCTCTGCAGACTTACAGTCTCTAAGGTGTTACCATGTGGGTTGTGACTCTCTCTTCCATAGCCTTTTGAAAGACTCCTATGATAACCAAATTAAACAAATATATTGATGTTGCAATATCACTGTTCATTCCTGCTTGGATTGGATTCAGTTCTATTCACTCATTCATTTGTTCATTCTTTCATTTAGGAAATATTTTTTTTTAGCACCCTCTTTGTGCCAATCACTTAGCTAGATGTGTTGTCATATGCTATCTGAAGAATGAGTGTATGTTATAGAATGATTCCTAGAATAGCTTCAATTTAAAGACTTCCTTAATTAATGTCATTCTCCTTTCCTCACACGCAACCACCACTACAACCTGTTGATTTTACCTTCTAAATATTTATTAAATCCATGTTTTTTCCTCCACTTTTCCTGTATCCACTTTAGGCCAAGTTACCATTACAGTCCATAATAATCGCCTTACTGGTTTCCCACATCAATTCTTACCTCTCTTCAATCCATTAACCGTGCTGCTGTCAGTGCTGTCAGAGACTTTGTTTTTTAAATGTAATTCAGATCCAATCATTTATCTTTCCAGATTAAAATACTTCAAAGGCTTCTTGTTGTTCCTAGGATAAATCCTTATAAATTCCTATGACATCTGGCCCATCTCTAACCCTCCTGCATCGTCTCTTAATTTCCCTATCTTCTGTCATCCAGGCACATTGGCCTTGTGCTTTCTGCTTTTAGTTACTTGAATCTACCATGCTCCGTCCTGTCCATGGCAGGTTCATTGTAGTTGCTTTTCCCTTACCTTTGAATGCTTTCCTAATGCTTTGCCTACTAAAATGTATTCATTTTTAGATATTAGCTCATTTAGCTCAAATATATACACACACTTCCATATGTACATATGATATCCATATATATCCACACATAAAGAATATGTATATTCACACACATATATTCATATACACATTTACACACACATACACAACATACATATATTTGATATGCAAATGTATATTCGGGAAGTCTCTCTCATCTCTCAGCTTAGTTTATCTCACAGCAACTTTGCTTGTTTCCTTCACTGAACAATAATATACTTGAGAGCACAAACTTTGGCTCTTTACCCAAAGAAGCAGCATAATACATACACATAAACAGAATCTCAATATATCTTGCTACTGAATGGATAAATAATTAAAAGACCACCCATCCACTTTAAAAGGGAAGAATGATGCTTTGGGGCTATACTGTTTCATGCAAATTGTTGATAAGGCTTTTACAGTTAACAAAGATGACATTGGAAGAGGTTAAAAAAAAATAAGGTTATGAAGTTTAGCAATCATTTTAGGCTTCAAAGACTTAAGAGTACTACTCCATTAAATTATTTTAATAGTATATATTTCCATCAATCTTCATTGTTTTTGAGTAGAAACACATCATAAGCACTTTCCCCCAATGTAAGTTTTTTCAAACACATGTCATTTTATGTTTTAAATTGACAGATAAAATTATATGTATTTATTGTGTATAACATGATGTTTTAAAGTATATATACATTGTGGAATGATTAAATCCAGCTAATTAACATATACATTACTTCACATAGTTATCATTTGTGTGGTGAGGATACTTAATGTTCACTCTCTTAGCATTTTTCAAGAGAACAATATATTGAAGTTAGTTATGGAGGCACTAGCAGTAAAAACTTCACCTTAAGCTGATGTTTAGAACAAGGATATTTCACATATATAGATTTGAGACTAGCAAGTTAAGCAGAGAAGATTAATATTAAACCTTTGTCACAGCTCTCCTGTAGAAAAGTGCTCCTTATGAAGGATGTGTTTGGGTGAAATTGTCTATTCCCTGCTAACAAACAAACAAACAGAAAACTTTGGTAAGAAGAGTGTGCTAATAGAATCAATTACAAATTAGCCCTCAAATGCCTTTCAATTCTGCATTTACACTTTAGGCAAGCTGATAATTATACAAGGGTGTTTTTCAAGTATGTTTTCCTAAACACAAGTTAGCAAGGTTAATGTGTAAGTATCTCGGTGAATAATACTCATTGTTTTCAAGTGAGCAGAGGGGTTTATGCCAAATTTTCTCTAGAAGGCCACAAACTGTTCCTTCCCGGTTATGCTACGGAACCAGGAGTTCAAAAATAGTTCCCTGTTAACTCTGACACAATGGACAGAGATATACAAGTAAGGGGCAGATCTTTTATTTAAAATTTCAATTTCTCTAAAAGGATTTTTAAAGCATCATATTATTAATGTAAAAGTCCTAAACACATTCGATATGCCTTGCTTAAGGATGAAGTAAATGTCACTAATAATACTTGATGAGGCACACTGGATGATGGTGGTTGAACAGAGAAGAAAAATATCTGAAAGAAGGAAAGCATCCAAAAGGCATCAGAAAAACAGGACACGGGAGGTGGTGGGTAGAGAGAAAATATGATTACTACTATTGCCAGCACAGCGATGATGGTTTGCCTGTGAGCAGATGAATTTAATTGCTCGTTCTGAGAAAAAATTTTTACATAGAAATAGGAAATTCCATGATAATGTCTTGTGAGGAACAGTCTATCAACAGCTGGCAACAGCTGCTGTTAGCAGCAGAATTGTTACTTCAACTTCAATGGCTTAAAGTTAGGTCAGGCAACCAATTGGGAAAAAAAAGTCCTAGGTTTGGTGGCATTCTGTGATGAAATATTCAATTGTGAAGATAGTTGGTGAAGAAAATTTCTGGTGATTCCCTGGTTGGAGGGGTCAGTGTTCTTGTCCTGGTGACTTAGCACACATAGCCATGGTCCTTTTTAGCTCACTCTGCCACTGCTCTTTCCTCTCCCTCACCACCCACCCCTCACAAGCTGATGCCCAGCAGGGAGAAAACAATTTAATGATATTGCTTTTATAATTTATGGAAAGGAAATTTAGGATTTCCTATTCTTACTCACAGAACATAATCCATATTTGGAGATAACAGTGCTTAGAATGTCAAAGGCATTCTACAATGTTTATTGTATTTCATAGAAAATATGCATAGATGTGTTCACTGATTTTTTAATGTCTTCTCACTTTTTTGATAAAATAATTTATTTAAAAGTTCCTCATTCAAGTAATAGAAAAATTATTTATACACATGGAACAATATTTTTTCTCATAATGAAAAAGGTCATGTTCTATGATATTTGCAAATATGTGGCCCTATTTTCATGCAAAGATCTCCCTGGTGTGGACCACCAGTCCTGAATGACTGATTCCTTGCCACCTGGTTATCCTTCTCTGTGTATCAGACGTGCAGCTGGCTGAGAGGTGGGCATCAGGGCTGGCTCCTGGAGGCTCTGGAAGATCAAAGTCTGCTTGTACAAACTGGCAAGGAGAACTTGAAAAACATAAAGCAAGAGATGAGAAATCTCCCTAGCTAGAGTTGTGGCTATGGATCTTCTCTCTTTTCCTGTGTTAGGGAAATAATGCTTCTGGGGATTTCCTGGTGTCATAGCAATACTCTGTAGGGACCATTTCTGTGCTTTCCCTAACTTTGTATAAACAAAAAAAAAAAAAAAAAAAAAAAAGAAGGAAAAAAGAAGCCTTGGAATTGCTCAAAGAATGGCTGATTTGAGGCAGATAAAGGGTGGATGAAACTCATTTTTAACCTGTAACTATATTGTAGGATGGAAAATAAAACTTGCTTTCAAGTTACAATTGTGTGAGTTAGACTATTCAAATGAACCGTTTATTAGCCATTTGTCCATTGTCAAAACTTATCTTTTGAGTCTCAGTTTCTTTTCCAGAAACTGGGCCTAAAAATACTAATTTAATTTGAAAGGCTATTTTGGGATTAGGAAAAGAGAATGAAATTATATCATATCTACCTAGCAAAGTGGCAAGCACATGGGCAGTGCTCAGTACCTGAGACCTGTTATTGAAATATTATGAAAATACGGGTTTGGATATTTTGACAAAATAGCCATTTCTTTGGTCTGGAATGGTGCGTACTGCTGGTTATAGAAGAGTTTTATTTAAAAAGTGGAAACTCTAAAGTCCATCATTTTCCTTTAATGCCAATTCTGTAAAAGAAATATTAATTGAAAATATTTAATACTTCAAAGTATCAGGAGAGTAATTTGACTCTTTTCTAGTTTCTCTGTTCACTTTGTTTTAATATAGAATTAGAGATTCTTAATATATGAATCCCAGAAACTGACTTATTGTTAAAAATATTGTCATTATATCTTCAGAGTAACAACTTTAATCATAGGGTCTGTTTGGGCTGAGGGTGGAGCCTTATTTGTGTTTCCTAGTAGTAATGAGCAAAATTCATTCTAAGTCAACTACATTGTACAACTACTTCAAAAGATTTAAAAAAACCCACTAATTTAAACCAAAATACCCTGGCAAGGCATGGCGCATTCTGCCTCATTAATTGAAGTAAACAGAAAATGACCAAATTACTACTGAAAACATACAGGAGAAAAAAGAAAGTCTACCAAATGGATATTTACATTTCAGGGACTCATCTGTAGACGTTACTGAAACAAAAATCTGTTTGTTGACTAATACTCAGTATTCGCTATTATGTTGCTCTTAAGAAAGGAAAACCCAAGCCTGTCTTTCTACTATCAGAGCAAACAGTAATCGTGAAGAAAAGCAATTTGATTATTAATTATTCAATTATTCAATTTGAATTATTTAGAAATTCAAATAATTATTAATTATTTGAATTTCCATGTGTCATAAGCACAGCAACTACCTATTACGAGGCATAACAGGTTTCAGCAGGAAAAGGATTAAAGGTTTTATTTTCCTCAACTGAGGCACAAAACGAGATTTTTCAAGTTAACATTCATTTCATTTGGCTCAGGTGTCAGGGATCTATATTTATCTTGTGTGAGGCATGCATCCGAAGTGCTGGAAGTCTCGGGCTGTCAATGGCTGTCAGATGTCAGGATAACCTTGAGGAGAGGTGAAGGGTTGAGACCCTGTGCCTCATTTCTGAGTTCTCAGCTGCTGTGCTGTGGAAATCATGTGTTTACTTTCTGCGTCTCCTCCAACAGTCTCTCTGCAGCCAGTCTTGAAGTTCTACGTCTGGGAAAACAAACTCTTCTAGAAGTTGGTGAGCAGAATTCCTTTTGTTTGGGAGTATGGCTATAAATGTCTTTGTGGTTGATGCATTATCATCTGGTAAATAACAATTATTAATTTTGAACTCTCTAGAAAGATAATTATTACTTGGTATAATAATTTAGTCTGTGATATTTCTTTTAACATATTTATAAGTTTTCAACTTGATGGTTGAAGAAATTTGACTTTTAACCGTTAAATTTTACATTTCCATAAGTCTGTAAATTCATCCCATGAAATTTCCAATTGCACATTTTATGTCTTTTATTTAGAAAGTATCAGAGAACTTAAACTCATGATTTCAAAAGTATACTTTCAGTTGAAATTTTTATTTCGTTAGATTTTCTTAGTTGATCTGGCATGTCCTAATCTAGACAGATTTCTTATTTTATTTTATTAAATTTATGTTTATCTTCCTTTAGGCTTTTTAGAATATGAATCTTTTCAAAAGGATACTCTAAAAATCTGACCAATTAGATTTTTCCCTTACAACGTGGAAAAATATTTCTTTAAAATGAGACCAGAAGTTGAATGACCTTTGTCGTGGGGCACTGATAATGTGTTTGGCTTATTGTCACAAGTGACAAATATATTTAAGAAATAATCTCAAAGTCCTATCTTCTTAATTTGACTCCTAGAAAGAAGAAAACAAAAGTCTTTCCACACATAAAACTTATGGATCATTAGTGATTGACATTTTATTGATTGTGGAGACTAGATATTTTATTTGTGGGGTGGGGAGAGATTTTGTTATATAGTGTGTTTCATAATATGGCTATACAAGGCCAGGAAACACTGAAAAGAATACGGAGTAATGATTTATACAGAAAGTCAACTCAATGGTATACTTATTTAGAGACAAATACTAATACAAAAAAAAAAAGCAATTTCTTCTGTCTCTCCATTCTATTCTACAAAACCTGGAAATGAACTGAATAGGCTTCTTTACCTTTAAAAGAAGGTAATTTTCTTTTATTCTTTGGGGAATGGTTGCTTGGTGCTAACTGAATTCTGGGGAACCATTCTGGGCTGATACTTGTAAGAGCATAAACTTCTTATCCTCTGTGAGAGAACTCAGAACTCAGGGGGATCTGGATCAAATGAAGAGAAATAGGCAACCTGTCTTGTTCTCAGGTATACCTGAGTAAATAATAAAAGTGTATTTGTGGGGCAATATATGAGACTACTATAATCTTGAGAAGATGAAAGGAAAAATATTTTCAAATGATGTACTACACAAACACTAATTATTTGGAATCTGATCCTTTTGTAAAGGACAATGACAACTTTGTAATTAACTGTTCTGAGAGTTTAAGAAAGAAAGCAAACACCTGAGGAAAATAAAACAATTTTCACCTGGGAAAAAAGATAAGCTCTTGAACTGGAAAACCCATTGTGAGGTTAAAAAAAAAAAAGTGAAAAGGCTTTAAAGTGCTGACAAATCAGTGACAAAGATGGTTTAAAACAGAGTAGGACAATTAAATGGAGGAAATGTTTCTCTTAGAGCAAAGAAATATGTAATAATATGCTGTTGATGTGACTGGCTCATTTTGCTTCTGGAGCAAACTGCTGATATATTCTTAATATTTATAAACTAATAGACCTTCACAGATAAATTCTCTGAAAACGTTCACAAAGATGTGAAATTAAGAAGAACTGCTATAAAATGAATGAAAAGGGGGAATGTATTGATCAGATGTTTGTTTTTTCAGCCTTTTGGATGAAAGTTGTAATGTGTGTCACCATTGTCTTGCAACCTAAGAGGAGAGGTCGAGAATGGGGAGCAAGGCGGTGCCAGAGGGGGGCAACGGGGCTATGTTTCCATGTCAGGTGACCAGAACCCCCAGTGATGTCTAATCCACAGTGATTCTCCCAGTCACAAACAATGAACTGTTCCTTAGGAAAAGGAAATCGTCTGAGACTAGTCTAAGTGCACAGGGAATATAAAAAGAATATAGTTTACTAAATAGTTTCACTGTTTTGTTTGATGTATGTAGAGGTACAGAAATTGGCTAAGCCACTGGAACCTTTTTTTTTTTTTTTTTTAACAAAGGGCAGTCAGTATGCCATTGGTCCCACAATAGGCTTTTTAATCATTTCTTTATGGAGAAAGTAAGATGAATTCAGTTTCGTGTCTGACAAATTAAGCTATGTGGAGAATAAGTAACGCTTTAAGATAGGTGCTTGGTGACACCCTGCTAAGTAGTTGAAGATGTTTTGAAATACACCCAGAGACCTTTGTCACACAAACACTATCATATGAAGGAGGAAATGACAGAAAATTGGCAAGCATTAGGGAGGGGACGTAGGAGACAGCTTGGCTACATTTACCAAGGACTCCAGAGTGTGCTCAAATGAAAAAGCATTGTTTGCCCTTCAATGTTTGTGAAGTTTAAAAGTAGAACAAGGACAGTTTTTTAGGATTTCTTCTCATGAAATCTTCCCAATACAAATCTTACACTTTTCTCATTGTAATTTTTAGGAAGTCGAAAAGCATATTTGAAGTTATGTCATGTTTTAAGATATTACTTAATAAGAACACTTCAGTCTAATTGAAATTCACTTGGAGGCTCACTTTGTCCTATTCCAGAACTTTGTTATTACTCTATTTGAAATGTAGCAGGTGCCATTATAAGGTCTACTTCTTGTATCTCATTCTGGGAAGCTTTAGAAATGAAGTAATAGAAATTAGTGTATTCAGTATAGAACCCTAAGCACAGTGCCTTTTGAGAGCAGACATAAATTTTTAGAAAGTAAATGAGAACTTTTCAACAATTATTCTTACTTTAAGACTGAACCCTAAAACAACAAAAACCTAAATTGGTTGAAAACATGGAGTTTCTATCTTTCCAACTTATTTATTCACTGGCATATTTTTTCAAAAATATTTAATGAGCACCTACTGTGCCCTAGGGATCACTATTAGAAACAATATTGAGTTGAACCTTTTATAAGGACTCAGGATCATTTACAGGTGGTTGTTCTAAATTTTTCTCATATGGAATGAAATATTTCGATGAAAGTTAAAAAGCAAAAACAAACTGTTTACTTAGTAAATGATGAAAGCATAGGTTGAATTTTGCGGACACTTTCCCCATGACCCCACACAAACAGACCCCTTAATAAACTATCGATATCCTGGGGAAAAAAATGGTCCAAACAGGTGACAGTTACATTTACAGAAGGGGTAGAAGGAAGATGAGCTGTTTTCCTTGTCAGCTGTAAGCTTTTTGTCTTTACGTTTTCAAATACATGATTTACTCTTAAAATGCTAAGTAATTTCATACAGCATATAGAAACCCCTCCAGAATAAAATAACGTAACTTCATCATGGACTCCCATCTTTAGGTTTGATAACTTCCACTTACTTCTTGTTGAACTGTTTTGTCTGAAATGGGGAACAAACAGTTTTTGCTTGGTCTCTTGGGGAGTCCTCTAGTTTCTCTGAGCCCCATCCTTTTAAGAGCTGTTTGGGCAACAGGTACATCTAATCAGACACATAGATGGGGAATTACAATGAAATGTGGTACAAGCTGTGATATGGTAATATACAGTCATAAGGGCACTGCTTATATACCTTTGCTATTGCTTACAATCAGAGCTTCTTGGTAATATATAAACTCCATAAAGGCAGGGGTCATTTGTAACTTCTTGTGTTAGTATCAGCAGTGCCCCAGTGCTGGATTCACAGTAAGCACTCAATAGATAGATTCTATTCATTTATTTAAAAAAATTATGTTTAAATCTTTCCTTAACCTAAGATGTCACCTTTGATGAAAAACTGAGATTAAAATTTTAAAAATTTTGAATCATTTAAATAATTTAAAAGCATATTTCTTATACTTAGCACTCTTTTTTAAAAGTATACAAATTGGCATATATCTCTACCATGAAATACTTAGTCTGTACAGTTTTTGTGAGTGAAACCCTCAGGTAGTCTTGAGAGACCTGACTTGGGGGTAGTCAAGGGGAATGTTATTCCACTTGCCTAACCCAGCATGTCTGCCTGGGTTTGTTTTTGTGGTATCCTCTACTCTTAAAACTATTTATGAAATTTAATAGAGAAATATTCTACAATTTACATTACACTAAGTATGCAGACTCCCAGATGCTGAGAATTTCTCAGTGAATCAGTCCATAAAGCTCATTCGTTTCACCTAAAAGCAATCATTGAAGTCTTAGATGTTTTCTGCAATCTACATTCAAAACCTAGATGTGCTTGCTTCTGTGTTCAGTCTCTTGGATGTCTTTGCTGCATGTACTGAGTTTTAGATGAAATCAGAGAGAAACATTCAGCTCAGTCAGTTCCACACTGGTTCCAACGGTCATCCTGGAGATTTGCTAACCTTGCCTCCAGGTATGGGGTTGTGATTTCTCCACTTTTCACTTTATGGACAACCACAGCATGCATAGTAGCTGTTCTTTGCTAGCCTAGTCACACATTCCCCCAAACCCTTTCTGGGGGTTGGAGGTGGTGGCCAGCTGGTGGTAAAGGTGCCGTCATCAGCCATTTTCTTTCTCCATCCCATAATTCCTTTGTGACCTCATCGAGAGCCTCTTGAAAGTTCCTTCCCCTCAGTCTTCCAAACTTCTGTGTATTGCATCCTCGTATGGTAGACCTGTTGCAATAGTTCAGCAACATTCTATTTGTTTTACCAGATGAAGTCAGGAAATATAAGATTAAGCAAGAGAAAAAGCAAATCCTAGTATTAGGAGGCAAACAGAAAAGAAGCGCACTGTAATTATTCCCATTATCTCCCTACCCCATTAACATTCCTCCTGAGTATCAAAGGTGCCATTTTGTTCTCTCAAGTGTCCCATGCAAAACTCCTGTACATAGTAACAGTGAGAACATTTCTGAAGCTGAAGTCCTGTAGAACAAATAAAAGCAGTTGAAACAATCTGAATGGCCTTTTGTAAAAAAGGAAAGCTCTTAATAATTATTTACCATGGCAAAGCAACAGCTATGAAGCTTGGTTTTTTCCTGAAGGTTAGGGTTTGGAATCTACTTTCAGCTGCTCCCCCAATGTTTACATTTTTCACAGCAAAAGCTGAAAACATTAGATGTGGGGATAGTTCTTCATACACTCTTAAACCAAGATCCACTAATTTTTACAAAGAAGAACTTGGAGACTCATAGAAGTTAAGTGAGCTTTTTCATACCCTTGCCTGGTCGTACTGTTTTTCCCAGTTTCCATTTCTGCAGATTTTCTAGGCTTTCCCACCTCACCCCCTACCTTCTAAGTGATCATAGCCATTTTCATGACTTCACCTATAATCTGTATGTGGAAGAGACCCCGATCGCTCTTCAGGCCCATATATCTCTGTGACTACTGGTTGAGTTTTAGATGTGGACACTGCACATCTTGAGTTGGAAGTATCTAAACTCTTTCAACACATAACCTTGTCACTGTGTTCTGATTCGTGATGTATATTATCTTTATGTTCAAAATTAAATTATAAATAATCCCAAAATGTGTCTAATGCTATGCTTGAATCTATCCTAGTGTTCAGTAAAATGTGTACACTGAAAATTCTTTTTAAATAAATGAATGGATTAAATTATAATAGCTATTTATCACCTATTTAGTGACTGCAAAGCATTCTGATAATTATGTAAAGTGCCTAGTATTTGATAAGAAACATCATAAATTATTGGTTGAGGCACACTCTTTATTGTCAGATTGCATAGGTTTGAAACTTAGACTTATCACTTCCCAGCTTTGTGACCTTGGGCAAATTAGTAAACCTCTTTGAACCTCTGTTTCCCTATCTGTAAAATAGAGATAATAAAGGTAACTGCCTCATAGGGTAGTTGTTCAAAATAAGCAAGTTAACACATATAAAATACTTAATGCAAGTGCCTTGTATGTGCCAAGTGCTATATAAGGATTATTTTTACAATAATTTTAACTAGGTAGTGTTATCCCCATTTTACAAATGAGTAAACAGACTTGGAGAGATTTAAAAGATGGCCCAAGGTCTTGCAGCTAGTTAGTGAAAATGCTAATATTAAACCCACACTAGACTAACCCCACCTCACCCCCAAATCTAGTCCTATCTCTTTCCCCTCCAGGTTAATATTACCTCTTTTCATCTTGTTACTCAAGCCTGAAACCTGGGACTCATTCTTGATTATTTTTCCCCTCTGCCTACCTAATTACTCACCAAGGCTTAGTTATTCATGCTACCTTCTAAATATCTCCCCACATACACTAAATATTTCTGAAATCTTTCCCAACTTCTCCCTCTCCACAGCCACTTTTTAAGTCCAACCATATAATTTCCTGCCTAGATTATTTCAGTAGGTTTCCCCTACACTTCTCTACAGTCCATTATCCATGCTGATGCCAGGGCCACCTTCTAAACGCAAATTTTACCATGCACTCCCTCCCTAAAATCCTTGTAGTTCTATATTGCTTTCAAGATAAATTACTGAGGGAATAAATTTCTATGTATTCAAGGCACATGCTTCAGTTTGGTATATTATGTGTTGTATTAGGGCTTCACAATCATGGTCATTTGTGCCCACCTCTCTAGTGTCATGTTCTCCCAAAACTCATACACTGTACCAAAGCCTGCCCAAAATATGCTTCCCCAGTTGCACGTTTCCTCTGTTGTATGCTTTCTTATGGACCTCTATTGGGGGAAGGCCTTTGATCCCCTATAACCTCTCCCAGCCTCTTTACCTGGACCTGTATGCTACAATCCTCGAGTCAGGCATCACTTTCTCTCCCTTAACACCCTTCACCCCCACCCCCAGCATTCAATCTCCCCGCCTGGGTGTACGTGTCACAATCTATTATAATTGCTTGTTTATGAATATGACTTCCTAAACATGCTGTGAACTACTTGGGGTGGGGGGAGGGGTTGTTTTATTGATTCTCACATTATATTCCAATTAAAAGTCCAGACTAAGAATACTTAAGGAATTTATCTTATTTTACTCTTGCAAGGGCTACTTATTAGTAAAACATATGCCAATGTCACTGGAAAAATAAAAGTAAAAATAAATCAAAGAAATTTAATGATTCAAACTGTGATAGGAAAATAATTTCAAAAGTAATCTGAACATTTCAAAAACAAGAAAGAGTTTGATAGGAGAGGTAATAGAGCACTAGTGCCAGAAGATAAGAAACGGCAAAAATGCTGGAGCTAGAATTTGCCTATCTTCTGGGCTGTGGTCTCCTGAGAAAGGCATCCAGATCAGAATGTGGTTCAGCTTACAGGCATAATTACCCAGCAGATGCTTGCTATGTAGTCAAAGGGTTGAGGGCAAGATAAGATTAGCAAAGGACATGCACTATGAAGGGTGAGCCAAGCTCAGATTCTGATCTAGTTTTAAATCCTTCATCTCTTGAAGACAAGGAAAGTATTATGTCAAAGCACACAGCTCAGTTTTAATAACTGATTAAATCAGACGATGCTTAGCACAGTCATTCTCAAAAATTGGTATGCATGAGAATAATCAAAAATGCTTAACTTGGTACTCACAGTGCTACTTTTATGAAATTCATTTTTGCTACATTGTTATTTTTAATATCATCATCGTCATTACTCTTATGGTTTTCCTAATCTACATTTGTACCATATAGTTCCCACCTCACTGATTACCAAGATTTCCATCCCTTCTAAATACAGAGCATGTCTTAATCCCTTCTAAGAAGTTATTTAAAAGTCACTTACTATAATTTTGATAGCCATTTACTGGGAGGGTCATTGTTTTCCTAATAATATTTTGCTACTCTTATGTCCCTTTTGTAGATATAAGAATAGTGTATCTTCAGTGTAGTGGTGGAGACATCTTCCCTTTAGTGAAGTTTTGGTGATCCAGATTTAGAATTCTCCTTTATCTTCTTTTGAAACAGAATCATAATAAAGCTCTTGGGTGTTTCACGGCCCTTCAGCAGATGACCTGTCCCTCCGTTGTAACCTGGCTATGTTCCTCATCTTGGCTTGCTCTTTTCTTCCACACTTGACAAGGCTGCTCTAACTTCAAAAGCTTTGCCCAATGTCATTTTGCACACCCATAGTAATCTCTTCTGTTCCTCATTAGGCATCTTCTAATTTTCCTTCTTTGAAGTTCTATTTATTCTTCTTAATTCTGAGAGATTGTGCTACCAAATATGTCATAGCCTCCTGATAACACTGGTATTAGGAGCCATGCTTTTTAAGTGCCTTATTATTGACAATGTCCTTTAGCCAAAGACCACTAGAAACACACCTGTAGTTAACCAGTTGAGTCTGTTACTCATTGCAAAGAGAGAGAAGTGTATCACAGGGAATTGAGGGTGATTCAGTAAGATAGTGTTAGAAAAAAATCTATTATAGAATTTGGACTTTGGTTATAGTTGATTGGGGGAGGAGGGTAGATGTTGAAGGAAGTAGAGGTTTGCTCTGAATTGGATGTTGTCAGGAGGCAGGGTAATTTTATGATTGGGTGTCTTAATCTTATCTAGGAGGAGGGAAGACTAGACTAAGGCTAAAGCTATAATTGATAAAGCAGCAGCAGTCACTCAGGTGGGAAAGGGAATGTGTGGTATCTGTGGCTTGGACAATGTTCATAATTAGTTTGTGTTCAGATATGATTATAGAGGGGTTTTGTTTTGTCCTGATCCGTCATGGTCACAGAGCAGTCTTATCTGAACTTAATGTTCTATGAATTGTTTATGTTCAATAAACACCTTGGAGAACACCAAGGCCTAGCTGTGAGTGCCAGGTCAGTATCTAGAAACAAGACCTAAACTAATAGTCCCAGGCTAGCTTCTGGATGTCGGGCTGTTTTCTTATGACGAAGTTCTTTGTTAGTTCACTAATTAAACCTACATACCTGAAATCCAATTTCCACTACTTTGGTGACTAGGATAAGATTCTAGTAAAGTTCATTGGTAGTTTCCTCCCTAACCCCTATGGTATACTCGGCACATTGGGTAATACAAAATGTCATTCCTGTTATGCTAACAATCTGATGATCAATAAGAATCAAAAGAGATTAATGTGTGTATAATAACTATAACTAACATGTACAAACTGTTAAGGGAATTGATTCGCTCTTTTGCACTTGTACTGTAGGACTAGTTTGTTACATAAATAAAATATATACCATTGGCAGATCTGAAATAAAATGAAATATAATTTTAATTTTACTTAGTGAAAATTACCGTAAAGAAATTGAAGGGTCTTTCTACTTACTATAAAGAGAAAGAGCTTGATATCAAGTTGTAAAACCTTAAAGTTGGGAATTCTTAAATCAACATATTTCTGAAAATACATATCTCAGTAGAACTTATATAAACGTGGTTAAATATATATGCTCAGCTTTCTATTTAGATATTCCAGATATCTCCTGAAATATATGGTATAATCTGATTTTTCTGCTATACAATAGACTTTCTTTTGTTGATGTTTTTTATTTTTTTAATTTTATTTTTTACATTGACAGATAAAATTGTATGTATTTATCATGCACAACATGATTTGAAGTATATGTATTGTGGAATGACTAAATCTGGCTAATTAGCATGAATTACTTCAAATAGTTATTTTTGTGGTGAGAACACTGTAAATCCACTCAGCAATTTTTAAGAATACAAATAATAAACTTTCCTAATATGCTTTACTTAAAGACATCTAGTAAGTATTTCAAGTTCATGATTGAATGATGTTCAATATATTTCAGTAATGTATGGATTCAGTGAGTGAAAACATCCCATGCTAATAATTTACTCTGAAACTTCTCGTAAGTCTGTAGAGGAAGTGCTGGGTGGGGAAAGAGGGGAGGAGGTAAGACAAAGCTATAATTAAGCTTGATTCCATAAGCCACACATAGAAAAAGTGTCTTTAGAGTAATGTAATATTTCAGATGTTTAGAATATTGTTAATTATACCAATTTCTGTGCTTTATATATATGCTTTTGAAATATAAGCTGCACAATAAATTTATGGTATCAGTGCCATATGTAAGATTAGTTTCTCTATCCTTGATTTCGGTTTTTTTTTTTTTTTTGGATTGGTCTGAAAATATAACAAAAGCAATACAAAAGAAAGTGTTTTCTATCTCTGCTTTATTTATCATGTTATCTTGTTAATAAGTTATTTTGAATGAATTTATACAGTTTGCCCTTTAGTTACTTGGTGATATCATCTAAAAAAAGAAAGATGTTCATTCTTCACTTTCTCCTTAAGGTTTATCCTTTCACAGGATCCTATTTCATCTTTCCTGTTATTGAGTAGAACATGTAGCTCTGTTGCATGTTAGCCAGAAATAATAATTTACTGAACAGCAAAGTGAAGTTAAGAAGTAAAAATTCCAGTTAAATATTTTAACTTTTGATGGAACGATGTGGCTTAAATCTTAGAGATGCCTTCATGGGCCTAGGAGATGGGAATTATTCAAGTCTTGCACAACCCATGGATAACCTTTGGTCCTTAAATTTGAATGGTTCAAAAGTTAAATTAGAGCAGGAGCCTGAAAACTGAGTTGATTCTTTGGGAGCAGTAATAAGAGGCAAATAATACACATATAAAAATATCCATTAGTTACTTCAGAAGTTAAGATAGTACTCTTGGAGTATATTTTAGGCAGGGTCAAATTTGCATATAGTTAGCTAATGTGCTTTTGGATATGAATGTTCTTTAATATTACTGTCTGGAAAGTTGCTACAGATGAACATTTATTACTGGTTTTTCTGAATGTCAAGGGAATATTTCATGTGCCCAGCTTAGCAGCAGATATCTATTTGAAATGGAAATAAAAGAGAATTAGCACTATTCATTTTCTTACTAGCAATATTCTTATACTTGATGTGTTTCTGCAAACTCTTGACATATCACAGATATTCTTAAACTGTTGTATAAATTATACTAGAATAAGATTGGCATCATTCTCTTTTTTGCTTACAAGTAATTCTTGTTTCTCCAGAGCGTATCAGCCTTGGGGGCAAACAATGATGATTGTTTTTAATTGTAAAAACTACCCAGATTATGTCTTGGAGAGCCTCCTCATTTTCCATTGGGTTTAGGCATAGGTTTTCTTTTTCTCTTTATCCTACGTTTTTAAACCATCATAATGCATTTACATTTATACTCACTGGCCAAAAAGATAATCTATAAATATGTTCACCTAAAAGCAGGTTCATATCATTTTATCCATTGCTTTTTTCTAATGAGATTCTTCTTTACTTGAGTCTAGTTTCTGACTCTAGATTTTGTAAACGAAATTACAGTGTCTCCTGCCTTTTGGTCTGTGACCTTTTGCAGGAGAGCCTTCCATCTCTTAGCCTTTGTCTTGTCTCTTATCCCCTCCATCTGCCCCTCACCGTGTCCCCATCTGTGATACTGAAGTGCTGCCCTGATTCTGCACTACCTTGGGAGCCAAATCTGGGAGCCCAACCCCAACCCCAGGACACCAGTTTGTAATGTGATCAGGAGATTAAATATTTCTTAATGTCAGTTGAAAACCATGGGTGCCCTTGTTATCTGCTCCGTTACTTGTGAGCTTTATACTCTATTTGTCACTTCAACTAGCGCCAATATAAAAGAAGTGCTAAGTCTCTGGGTTCCTTTGACCCTTAGTGTGTGTTTGTTTTCCTCTGCTTTTATCTGGACTGTTACTTCAATTCTTATACAGTTTTCATGAGTTCTTTTCTTTCTACCCTTGCTACCGTGTTCCAGAATGATATCAAAAAAAGCTTACCAAGAGTGTTTTTCCCACTTGCAGTAATGGCTCCTAGGGCTTGCTTTTCAATTTTACAGCCCTCCTTGCCATGGCTGCTGCTATACACTGCAAGCACAGTTGCCATTAATCCAAACTGTCTAGAATGGGTATACCTTTCTTCATTAAGCTGAATACAAGTTGTAGTTCAGGGCCTGTGTCTTTCCAGCATTATTTTATTAATAATGTAGCTGGACTTCTCAGCCCAATTTACTCCTTCTCATGTGACCTTTTAAAAGTACAAACTCTTATCCTGTCCCTCTCCCCAGTTATAATTACTTAAAGGTTCTATTCTGCTTACAGTTAAGGTTCAAGCTCTTCAGAATATCACACAGGGAGCTTCAAGGTCCAGATTTCACTTTTCCTCACTTTTGGTACTTCCCTAAAAGCAGTTTTTAGAACTCTTCCAAACATATCACTCCCTTCCTGCCTCTGAATTTATACATGCTACTTCTCCTGCTTCTGTTGCCCTTTCTGTATCTTCCGTGATGGAAAATGTCTATTCATCCATCAAAACCCTTTTCTACTATTTGACAATCTATCTCCTCTCAACCAAACCACAGTCTAGTCAAAACCACATTTTCTTCATCTTTGTAACCCAGGGCCAAGCTCAAGGTGTGGAATACAATTAATGGTCAGTAAGTGTTGAATGAATAAATTAATTTTGTAGCACCTTTCCTTCCTTTTAACCTAAAGCTTGGAATTATTTTTTCTTTTCTTTATTCTTTATAATATCTCCAAAGAAATCATAGGAAGTCAAAGGAAGTTTCAAGAAAACCCTTAGGGTTTTCCCTGATAGTATCGCCAAAACAAATGGAAGGCCTTTTTCTGGTTACCGTGACAACTTTTCTTTGGTTCCATTTGGTTAACTTTATATTTCACATTTCCTTTGTCAGGATAGACAATTCTGATTCCTGGAGTGATAGAAACTTGGATTTAATTTTTATTTTGAATTTTGATATAATTTTGATTTGATTTTGAAAACATATAATGTTTTCTCCCTTTGAACAAATATACCCTTCTAGATGTTAGGAATTCTTGTGGCATTTCTTTGTTCTTTATTTTGATTTAACTGTACAGATAGTCCTTGACTTACAATAGGGTTTCATCTCAACAAACCAATCAGGAATTGAAAATATCAAAATATTGTAAGTCAAAAATGCATTTAATACACTTAACCTACTGAACATCATAGGTTAGCCTATATCTTAAATTGGCTAAGGACACTTACATTAGCCTACAATTGGGCAAAAGCATCTAACACAAAGCATGTGTTATAATTGTGTTAAATATATCATGTAATTTATTGAATACTGCACTACAGTACAGTTTCTACTGAATGTGTATTGCTTTTGCACCATCATAAATTGAATTGTCATAACTCAGGGATTATCTGTATATATATATGTATGCATACAAAATTTGACCAAATGTGTTATCAAGATAGTATTTTGATAACTATTTTAAAACCATATTTTAAAATGGGTGCCCTAGAGAAAGGCAAGTATTTTGGAAGTTGATAATTATTTCCTAACATTTGTTATTTGACAAGCACTATGGAAATCTCAGCAAACATTTTCTAAGGTCTATTATTGTATAAGTTGGGATGCTTTTGTCTGCAAATAACAAAATACTCCAATAAAAGTAGCTCACATCATTTTTTTTTTTTTTCACATAACAAAGAATCAATAGACAAGATGATTCCAAGCTGGTTAATTCACAGGCTTACCAATGTTAGGCCTCTAGGTTGATTTGTCTTGGCTTTTCTCTCATGGGTGCAAAGTTGCTACAGCAATTTCAAGCATCATGTCTTCATATCACAATGTTCAAAGGCAGTAAGAAGCAAGACTTGGTAAGAAGTCAGTCTTTTAAAACTGAGAAAACTGTCACTACAGCTCTCTGGCTGACTTTCCTTTATGCCTCAGTGGTCAGCATTTTGTTATGTTTGATATACATCTCTTATTGTCAAAGAATTATTGGCTTAGACTAATCAATATGCAACCCCTGTAGTTTGGGAGGGGTCTTGGAATCACATAAACATGAAATACCTATAATACAAAATCAGAGCTCAGTTAGGAGAGATCAGATGGAAGTAGTGGCAGTGACTTCTGCCATGGCGGGTCCTATCTCAATTTATATGACTTCACTTTTTGAAAATTAAAATATATTTATCCTCATATATATAAAATATATTTATATTTTATAAATATATAAATTATATATATATTATTTTATATAATAAAAATAAAATAAAATAATTATCCTCATATAAATAAAATATATTTATACCCATTGCTGTGGGTATGATAAAATCTTCAAATATATATTGAACACTATGAAGTTTTCTTTTCTTATGTGGATATGATATTGTCTTCAATTATGTGCTGCTATCATATGCAACACATATGGGGTGTTGTCATCAGAGAAAAGCAAAGCTGATAAGACATTAAATTGCCAAAACTTGGCCATGCCTAAATTAGTTACCAAATCTACTTAGATTTGGGCAGAATTTTGTTATATTTATGTAAATATGATTACTATTTTTGTTATGTATAATACTTATTCTCTTGTGAATAATGTTAAGCAAACTTTATAAATTTCATAAATGCTTTTTCTTCTTTGCATTGTTTTATGGATAGTAACAGATAATAGTGTGATGCAATAATGGCTGAAGAAGCAGATTCCAAATGCAGCTGCCAGTGTTTAACTCTTAGCTCAGCACTGTTTGACCTTGAGCAAATCTCTCAGAGCATCCCTTCTGACATTTATAATATTGAGAAAATAGTAATACTTAAAGGGTTTTTGTGAAGATGAATTTAGATGGTCCTATAATGTTTTTGGAATGGTGTCTGGTTTGTGGTAAGCACTGTCTGGTCTGCAGTAAGCACTCTCAGAGTTAGCCACTAGTGTAACACAACACAACTTGGGTTTTTCAATAAACATGCCTGTGAAAAAAATACTCTTGTTTCACAAATTAAATATGAAGTGATATTCACAAGGAATAAAAACAGCAGTGTGATTATTTAAAAAGTCAATCAACACACAACAAAATTTTGTTGTCTGTACTTCAGTCAGATTCTGGCGATAAGCACAATGACTTTTAAAGTACTCACCAGAAACAGCCTTGGTTCTACTTAGCCCAAAGGAGGAAGGGGTATAAGATATCATTTAGGTGGAATTTGCAATTAGATTTAAATAATTATTTCCCCCGTGGTCTCATTCTAGAAGGTTGCTCATGTATCTGAACATTTATTCATGGGCTTAAAGACTGAAGCTCAGGTAAGTTCAGGGTAAAAGGAATCCTGTCCTGTTCCAGGGACTTTGGGGGTTACCTTTGATAGGGGAGATCAAGACTCTGTTGCTTTTTGTCTAACTCAGTTGAACAATAGAGAAGAAGGGGAGACTACGGTAAAAACTGCACAGCAGAGGCCAGGGAGTAAGTGACACATGGAGGGAGTGTGCTGTCCTCAGACTGGCCTCTGCTCCTGGTAAAGTTAGAAAAGCTTGAAAATGAATTTGACCAGAAAATGTCATATTAGTATGGCACCTGGAGAAGAGAATTTAAAATGAGTGATCTGGGATTGCTGGAAGACTTTTAAAGAAAAGGGGAATAAAGGAGATTAGAAAAAATTAAAAAAAAAAAATCAGTAAGGCTGGGCTTGGTGGTTCACACCTGTAATCCCGGTACTCTGGGAGGCCGAGGCAGGAGGATCACTTGAGTTCAGGAGTTTGAGACCAGCCTGAGCAAGAGTGAGTCCCTGTCTCTACTAAAAATAGAAAAATTAGCTGGGCACCGTGTCACATGCCTGTGCTCCCAGCCACTGGGTAGGCTGAGGCAGAAGGATGGCTTGAGCCCAGGAGTTTGAGGTTGCAGTGAGCTATGATGACACCTCTGCACTCTACTTGGGGCATCAGCGTGAAACTCTGTCTCAAAAAAGAAAAGAAAAAGAAAAACAGTACTTCTAAAAAGCTACCTTCCTGTCATAGTGCTGCCATGTAGGCTATCCATATTTTAGGAATGTTTTAGGGTGAAAAACAGAACAAAGGAAATTTTGTCTGCTTTCAAATGGAAAAAAATTTCCAACTGTATTTAATTTCTTTAAATAAGAATGTATTACTTTTCCTTTTATTGTGAATTATTATTTATACAATCTCAGGTTTCTTGTCTCCTTAGGGCCAAATATAAGTGTTTGCTTTTTCTAAACTTAAACATTCACAGTAAGATGATATGCATTTATCCACAATAAAAGACAAATATACTAAGATCTTTTTAAAATTTTCATTACTTAACAACACAGCAAAGAAATTGGTAATGGCTATAAACACTTACATTTTAATATTTTTAGTCTGAATAGTTTTAGATTTAAAAATAATTAAAGTGCTTCCAAAGTTATATATAGACCTTTAATTTTGTATCTATTATTTTCAAATTAAATTTGGGTGTGCTTTTATAACAAGTCAACATATTTGCTCTCATTTTCTAAATTTCAAGGTCTACACTTACCAAGAAACAATAAAGATGCTTTATAAAATGCATCAAATATGTTCATCTCTTTTAGCATCAAGTAAACTTTTTGTGCTTTGAAGCAGAATTTTTAGTTTCTATTTGTACTTTTTACAAGTAAACTTAGAACTTTTAGCAGTTTAAGAGTAATTGCTTTTGAATGGTAAGGTAACAACTTCATTTTTTTTCAAATAATGCCTGAACATAGCAGGTACGTAATTAATTTGAAATGACTTTTTTTCCTCATTTATTGTGAAGTTACCACAGCAACTATTTATATTTTCTTCCTCTAAGTCCCTGGCTTGTGGTAGAACTTGCTAAATCTTTCTGTGAATGGGGAAATGTCCTCTGCCTTCATCCTTCCTCTCCAATGCCTTGTAATTGATCTCTGACTTAGCTTTGAGAAAGGAGCTGGAATGTCATAGTCTCCATGGAGCTTGCCATCTCTCCTTCTAACGCCTTCTCCCTTTACAGGTGCTTTATATTATAGCACCTATTGTGCTATTTTTAATTTTTTCTGCATGTATGTCTAAGCTTGTTACCATTAAGCTAGAGTTTTATTTATTTTCTTTTGATATTCACTGGACCCAGAGATATCTGGTCTCAAGAAGGATTAGTTTATTAAATTAAATGTGAGTAAATGTGTTGTTTTAATGGTAATCTGTATATGGAAATAATGAAGATAATTTTAAAACATCCAAGTAGGATAGACAAATACATCTCTGGGAGATTTATATTGATAAAAGGCAAGGATTTTGATATCAGCAAAAATGCTTATACTTTACCATGTATCCTTATGTTTTCCTACTAATCTTTGATAGGCCAACTAGACACGTAAACTCAAGGCCATCTACTTCATACTACAGGCATACCTTGTTTTATTGCACTTCAGTTGATTGCTCTTCACAGACCTTGCATTTTTACAAACTGAAGGTTTGTGGCAACACTACGTTGAGCAGGTCCGTTGTTACCATTTCATCAACAGCACGTGCCCACTTCATGTCTCTGGGTCACAGTTTGGTAATTCTCTCAATATTTCAAACATTTTCATTATTACATCTATTATGGTGATCTGTGATTGGTAATCTTTGTTACTATTGTAATTGTTTGGTGGGTACCATGAACCACGTATGTCCATATGAGACAGAAAACTTAATCAATAAATGTGTGTGTTCTGACTGCTCCATGGACCAACTGTTCCCCATCTCTCTTCCTCTCCTGGGGCCTCCCTATTCCCTGAGACACAACAATAATGAAAGTAAGCCAATTAATAACCCTACAATTGCCTCTAAATGTTCATGTGAAAGGAGGAATTGCATGTCTCCTACTTTAAATAAAAAGCTAGAAATGATTAAGCTTAGTGAGGAAGGCATATCAAAAGCTGGGATAGGCCAGAAGCGAGGCCTTTTGCACCCAATGGTTAGCCAAGATGTGAATGCAAAGGAAAAGTTCTTGAGGGAAATTAAAAGTGCTATTCCAGTGAACACATGAATGATAAGAAAGTGAAACAGACTTATTGCTGATATGGAGACAGTTTGAATGGCTCGAGTAGATTGAACCAGCAACAATGTTCCCTTAAGCCAAAGCATAATCCAAAATAAGGCCCTAACTTTCTTCAGTTCTATGAAGGCTGAGAGAGGTAAGGAAGCTGCAGAAAAAAATTCTGAAGCTAGCAGGGGTTGGTTCATAAGGTTTAAGGAAAGAAGCTATCTCCATAACATTAGAAGTGCAAGGTGAAGCAACAAGTGCTTATATAGAAGCTACAGCAAGTTGTCCAGAAAATCTTGCCAAGATCATTGATGAAAGTGGTAAACAACAGATTATCAATGTAGATGAATCAGCCTTCTATTGGAAGAAGATGCCATCTAGGACTTTCATAGCTACAGAGAAGTCAGTGCCTGGCTTCAAAGCTTCAAAGATAGGCTGAATCTCTTTTAGAGGCTAATGTAGCTGGTGACTACATTGTTGAAGCTAATGCTCATTTACCTTTCCAAAAATCCTAGGCCTTTAAGAATGCTACTAAATCTAGTCTGCCTGTGCTCTATAAATGCAACAGCAAAGACTGGAAGACATCACATGTTTACAGCTTGATTTACTGAATATTTTAAGCCCAGTGTTGAGACCTACTGCTCCAAATAAAAAGATTCCTTTCAAAATATTACGGACAATTGACAGTGCACACAGTCACCCAAGAGCTCTGATGGAGATGTACAATGAGATTAATGTTGTTTTCACACCTGCTAATGCAGCATCCATTCTTCAGCCTAGAGATCAAGGAGTCGTTTTTACTTTTGAGATTTATTATCTGAGAAATACTTTTTGTAGGCTATAGCTGCCATAGATAGTGATTCCTCTGATAGACCTGGGCAAAATAAATTGAAAACCTTCTAGAAAGGATTAATTGTTCTAGATGCCATTGAGAATATTTGTGATTCATGGAAGGAGGTCAAAATATCAACATTTACAAGAATTTGGAAGAAGTTAATTTCAACCCTAATTGATAACTTTGAGGGGTTTATGATTTCAGTTGAGGAAGTAACTGCAAATGTGGTGGAAATAAAAGTAAAATTAGAATAGGCACCCGAAAATATGACTGAATTGGAACAATCTCATGATAAAACTATAATGAAGGAGAAGATGCTTCTTATAAATGAGCAAAAAAAGTGGTTTCTGGAGATGGACTCTACTCCTGGTGAAGATGCTGTGAACATTGTTGAAATGACAACTAAGGTTTAGAATATGACATAAACATAGTTGATAAAGCAGTGGCAGAGCTTGAGAGGATTGGCTCTAGTTTTGAAAGAAGTTCTAGTGTGGGTAAAATGCTATTCAACAGCATCGCATGCTACAGTGAGATCTTTTATGAAAGGAAGAGGCAAATGATGTGGCAAACTTCATTTTTGTCTTATTTTAAGAAATTGTCACATCCACCCCGTCATTCAGCAAGCACCAGTCTGATCAAACAGCAGCCATCAACATCGAGGCAAGACCGTCCCACCAGCAGAAAGATTATGTCTTGCTGAAAGCTCAGATGATTGTTAGTATTTTTTACCAATAATGTATTTTAAAATAAGGTATGTACATTTTTTAGATATAATGATATTGCATACCTAATAGACTAGTGTAAACATAACGTTTATGTGCACTGGGAAACCAAAAAAAATTGTAACTCATTTCACTGCAATATTCATTTTATTAAAGTGGTTTGGAATTAAACCCACCTTATCTCCAAGGTATACCTATAATTCTGGACATGTTTACATTTATCTAATTTTCTTAACTTTTCCTTGTGTCAGTTATCTATAAAAATGTGGCTAACAGTACTTAATTTATAGAATTTTTTGAAACAAATAATGATAGCATTTAGCATGACACCTGACCCATGGCAATATGTGAACAAATATTTTCCCTTCCTTATCTTTTCCTAGGATTTTTCAAGTCATCTTACATAAGGGGGAGAAATAGAATACATTAATTAAAATTTTTAAAAATTATTATATTTAATAACTTAATTTAAATAATTTTAAAATTTAAAAATTATTTAAAATAAAATTTAAAAACTAAAATGAAATACAAGAACCAGAAAAGTTTTAAAACATTAACTTCATACTAGTAGCAGGGTACTAGTAACAGTGTATAGGACTCAAAGAGGGGTATAAATTAATCCAATTGTGTAGGAATCAAGGAGCTTAATATTAAGTTGACTAGGATTGCTGAAGGAGAACAAAAAATAATGACATACCCCAAAAATACTTTATCAAATATCAGGGCAGAACTTGCAGGAAGAGATGGAAAAAAGAGGTAACAAGTGGGGAAAATAGAAACATAATTAGAAGCAATATTCTAGTTAAGGATTTTTAAAAATAACCATTAGGGTTTAGAACATGTGTCTAAATCTTTGGGTCTCTGAACCCTCGTCTGTTAAATGATCAGGACTAGATGATTCCTAAGATTCCCTTAACTTCTGCAATATGAAGGCCATAAAATAGAACAAATGGATCATACATAGAAGTAGGTGAAAGTTCCTTGAACTATGAGTCACAGCTATTTATATCTGAATAACCATGGATTTTTTTTATGAGTCCAGGAAACTTTGTGGTCTTCTGTCCATAAATCTTTATGTGGGATTGTCTTCTGTGTATAAGCTGCATCTCTAGAATGTGAGGTACTTGAAATTAGGTGTGTCTAAACTACCTAGGCCAATTTGGACAGACACTATTTTTGGGTTGTCTTGTTAAATACTGGTAGCTTCAATAAATAGTCCATCTGAGGCACTTAATATGCTAACTACAGAATTGAGCTAAACATCCGGTCATAGGCAACCAAGAATGCTCTAAAATCAACAGGCAACAGGCCGTTTCTTAACTGAGCTTTAGAAAACTGTCCTTTGTAGGCTATTTTACCCTGTTATGTAAGGGTAGGGAATTAGCCAGTAATATTTCTAACCAATTCATAAGTCTTTGATACCATTAATTTCTCTAGTGAAAACCTCATTGTAAGTATTTATTATGCTGATATGTTCTGAGGAGATAAAGATAACTATTAATAAATTGTGGACTTTTGTTTAATGCTAGGTAACTGGTTCTAGAATAAATTTTCTCAATAGGGTAACTGCCCACTTTAAGAAAATAGATTAAAAGTACCAAACACTCATATACACACTACAATTTCATCAAAGTATTTGAAGTAAATTATAGAAAACCTCACAGGGATCATGCTTTCTCCCTCTTTGTGGCAGAGTTCTGAGTATATAGTGGACTCCTGATAAATATCCATTTAGTTTGTGAGTGTATGAGGGTTTATGTCATTAAGATTAATCCTCAGAGAATTATTGACTTAAATGATCTGGGAAAACATGTATTTGCAGTCTCTTTTAGCATATGGCCTTTTTTAAAAGGGGTCTTTATTTTTGTTTTAACGTATTTGAAGGTTATATGTTGCATGTCTTATAATATACCCACCAAATATTGCTATCCCATATGGCAAAGGAATATCGTAGCTATTGTAAGCCTGAACTTGTTAGTGTTTCGGGGCCCTGCCCGATGTTGTCCTCATCTCCAGCTTTTCACGAAGCAGAATATTCATTGAAGCTTTGTTTCTTATCCCAAAGACCCCAGTGTACATGCTGTTATGTGGTTCCTAGGAGGACTGTAAAGTACTGTAAGGAAGACACAGGATAAAAGTGTCAAGGGAATTGCTATGAGAAAGTAAGTAGGGATATCCCTGGAGAGGGAACTGCTTCTGTGTTCTTTTAAACGTCACGGAGTAATTGTTTTTTTTGTTTTTTTTTTTAAAGGAAAGAACCAGAGTGAAGAGCAGTTCATTTTTAAGCCGGAGAGATTAACAAATAGTGGCTGCAGAGTTTACTTTGGTTTAGGAATCCCACTGCCTCACTGGAGTGTCAATCAAAATTCCACAGCCATTCTTGGATACCGGGAGGTGGGGCTGACTGATGTACAGCAGTGATTTGACCCAGTACTTGGAGCAAACACAACCAGAGTCATCAGTGTTAATTCTGTGGTCTTCTAACCAGAATTTTGAAAGTGCGTTGACATTCCTGGCCTTACACTCTTTCCTCGGACTTCTAACTGGTAATTATGCCTGTGTAATCACTGTAAAGTTACCTAGCCTAAAGACGTGAGATTCCAGGCGATGCTTGCAATACTAAAATCTTACTTTGATCTGAGTTTTGCTTTGTTCTTGTCCAGCTTAAAATATGCTAATCTCTCTCTCAGGGAGCAGAATATATAAGATATTGCAGGCATTCAGGAACTCTGTCCCAAACTTTTAGATAACAAGTTGTGTCTAACAGAAAGGAGAGGGAGTTGGTCAGGTGTGGAGTTTTACTATGATTTGTCAGTAGTGATTACATTACTAAGTGATAAGAAAGCATTCAAAAAAATTTGAAATTATCAAAACCCTCCAACATATGCTTATATGCTTACAACAATGGAGGCGTATCTTAATAGAGCAACATACTAAAAGGGAAAATTCATGTGTAGTTATTCTTTATTCTTAAGAATATATATGTCTCAAGAAGACTGTTAAATTGCAGATGGTCACTTGTTACCCAAAGATGCTATTGTAATGAATATATTATAGAAAATTTGGGTCTCTTATATTAAGATTGTAAGATGGAGTGGCTGTCTTCTCAGTCTTGGAGAAAGAAGAATTTATCCTCCCCTGCTTCTGATGGTCAATGATAATAAGTAGAAGTCACAGGTTGTCTCTACTGTTGGCATTCCTAGCATGGCTCTAGACACAGGTGACTACAGTGACTTGTTTCAGAGGTGACTTTGCAACTTTTACTCTCAGGTTAGAGAACTCAGACATTGTGTTGTATTGACTTGGGCAACTGAATCTCTGATGCAACAGCCAATAGGATGTATGAAGTAGTGTTTAAAAAATTAACCATTAAATTAAAGCCAGTTTTCAATTTGCAAATAATTCCTAAGATGTTTTTCATGGTGGGAATTAGCTACATAGAATGATGATGGGAAGTATAGAAAAATAGGTATTGGAACTAAGTAAAATCTCCCAGATTACAGACACAATTGTTTGCTGGACACATATGATCATTTCTATTAATGACATTTTATTTGATTTGCATTGTGATACAATGTTCTTTAGGAATAAACAATATTTGTATGCCTTAACTTTATTGATTGTGATTATCTTAAACAGTTGGAAGCTGAGCCTGGAGAACTAAAACAGTACAGGAGGCAATGATTTGCCTCAGTGGGCATTATGTGAAGGGAGGGGACTGAAGAAAGTGTTTATAGGCAGGATGGGAAATGCTAACACACGCTCATTCAAAAAAGCATAAGCTTGTTTTCACATCAGATCCATGGAATTCGATTTGTCATTTGGGTAGCTAATATTGTTACTCAAGTATTCTGGAAAAGCCATGATTACATATTTCAACACAAAATCTCAAGGAATTACTGATTTACATAATGTTACTAGACAGATATATTTTTATATTAAAAGGCAAGGAATTTATGAATGCTAACATTATTGAAATGACTTTGTCTCTTGAGAGTCGGATTATGTATTTCATCTTATTAATTCATCTAACAAAGATTTGTCTGCCCAATGCATACCAGGTACTAACCATTTTCTCTACCTAATGTAACCCACTTACCTCTGAATAATCATTAATGTCCAAATACAAATATTATTTAATAAGTTAAATGGATATCAATATAACAGGTGTTTTATGCAGGTCACTGCTCTACTGGATAATCAGGGGATCCTCTATTGAGTTTGGTACCACAAGTTTTCCTATTTCTTCCTTAAGGATGATGAAAGATCAGTGGACTCCTAAGTATCTGCAGCCTGTGGAGTCTCAGGTTGCTTAGAAACTCAGTGACTATGGGCTTGCTATGGCAACCTAATTTATCAGTGAATGCAAAACTAACTTAGCTGGTGTGGCAAATCTTCATATTTTGCTGGTAAGAATATTCAGATAAGTTCTTCTACCATACCTGTATTTTTACAGCTGAACTAAATAATGTAATTTGTAAAATTTTGGAATTAATAAATTATAATTTATAATAGATTACAACTACATGAAAATTAAGCTTAAATTTAGTATGTATTTTTAGTTATTTCAAATTTCTAGGGTCTGCTGGTTACTATCCCATTGCCTAAGTTTATACATACAATACATGATTTGCACTAAATCAAAGGCATAAGAAAGCAAAATTGGTACAGTATATTATTTATATGCTAAGGAAGAATCTCTGCAAATTTGACTTATTAATAGTTCTGTCCAAATAATTTCTAAATCTACATATGTATACATAGTGCATTTTAATAATATTTTCATTTTTCACTACTAACTCCTTATGCACAGATCATGTAAGTGTAAGAGAGGTTACCATGTTATGTCTCTTTAAAATCTTATGCCTTAATATACCATGTAATCTGATACACAAACGTATTGGAAAACTGATTTACTTGAAAAGCACATTTTTGCAATCATAGGAAAGACATTAGGGAACATACTCTCATTCTTGAGTGTTTGTTCCCTGTAGTACATTTTCAATTTTGCCTTTTCTGATTTTAGGCATGCTTTTGGAGTTTAGTAACAGCCTCTATTGTTTTACACATTTATGCTATATATAAACTGCAGTCTTCTCTGCACCTCTTCACATATGTTGTATTTATCTTCCTATTGACTCCAACTTTTGTGTTTATCACAGTCAATAGCAGAGGTAGAGCCTGAGGTGTCTCCTGAGACAGATTACTTCAAGGATCTATTTGCTGTCCTTTTCCCCTGGGTTTTGGCATTTATACATTTTGTTTTGATGTTTAAGAATTCATCATATTAAAGGTTCTCTTGAGAGTGGAAGAGTCAGTTTGACTCAGATTGTCTCAGGACAATGCTATATTTGGTGATACTTTCAATTGTTCTTTATACTTTATTCATTTCCAAATAATTCTACAAATGATCAAAATTTTTAAATTCTCTAGTACATCAATTCAACTAGGCAATGCCCCTGTGGATGAAAATATGCCTCATCTCACAGATGGAAGTAAATACAAAGACAGAACCTAGAATTCACTGTCATTGGAACCAAAAAGGCAATTCCCAGGGGTCCTTGTTTAAGGGTCCGAATGAGTAGGCCATACTGATCACCTCCTTCTACAGAGGTGCATTTAGTAGTTGTACCAAAGGCCCACTGTTTTTTAATAAAATAAATGAGCAGTCCAGAACACTAAACAACCCAAAGGAATCAAACTCTTACCAAGTGATTATTATATATGTTAGTCTATAAGAAAATAGTAGATTGGCATGTAAAAAAATTAGATGGTAGAATACAAGTATTCAGGAGACTTGGAGAGGATTTTTAATAGACAAAAAACAGTACAACTACTTATTAATGATCTAAACTCAATATATAACCATGATTTTTGTATGATTGAATTATTTTAATTTTAGAAAACTTCATTTTAATCAATTATGTCTATTCCTGACAATGGATACACAAACATAATTGGTACATTGGATCATTTATAATGCTTGGGAAAAGTTTATGGTGTAAAAGCATGTCATTCATGCTTGCATTACAGTTACTCAATAAATATCTGTGGAATGAAAGAATTAAAGCCCTACATAAGAATATTTTCTAACGTGGAATAATCAAACTATTTACCTGTTTAATACATTGAGATTTTTGCTTAAGGCCGACTACATTGGTTCTTTATTTCATTGCATGCATGGTGTCTAAATATAAAATGTTTAAACATGAAAAACACATATTTGGAAAATCACCAGTCCTTTTAAACTTAGTATCAGAAAACTTAGGTAAGTAAAGGTACCTCCTCTCCTACCAAAGTATTTAAAGTACCCATGTCCTTTTTTTTAAACCTATGCTGTATATTTATAGTATAGTTTATTAAGCATCCACTCAATAAATATTTGAGCACCTATTATATATCAGGCACTATTTTAAATTCTGGAATATAATGGTAAACACTACCCACATGGTTTTCAGTAAAAACATCATAGGGAGTTTCATTGTGACCTACTCCCTTCCTACTCACGAATGAACAAATAAATGATAAATTGAGCAGCTTAGGAATACTTTATATGGGTGGGATACCAAAGTGTTCTAGGGATGTATAGATGAATAAAATATAGTCACATGATATCTTAAATGTGCTTTGTTACGTATTTGTTGCGTATAGCATAGAAAACCATATTGCAAGCATAATTTTCCTTCCCTGATTTTTTTTAAAGATACCTACTTGTTAAGCTATTTTTTTGACCACACTTAATAAGCTAGAAATTTGATTAGATGTTTTAGTTGTGATACATGTGATCTAAATTTCATTTTCTACTTAGAATCTCAAGGTATCAGTTTGGGTACTTTCAACTTTAACTAACTGAATCAATACAAGGATTTCTTGGCCCATGTAATTGCAAATTCCAGTGTTAGCACTCTTCAGGCACAGTTGGATCAAATTGCTCGCTCTGCCTTCTTAACTTTCCCTGTTCTTTATTTGGGTGTTGGGTTTGACCCAGGCTGGCTTTCCTTGAGGTTCTGAGAGGGTGCCCAGGAGCATGGCTCTATGTTTCCTTATCCTTATACATAGCACATGGGGACTGGGATGGAGGAGAGATAATAGAAAAATAAGTTCCCACCAATGTTGAACAAAGGAGCACAGTTTTTGTGAGTCCCGAGGGAAAATGTATGTTCTTATAACACTTCCTATTTAATTGAATAAAGGGTAATATTAAATAGAACATTGACATTTTTAGAGACAATATTGTGTTAATATCTGCACAGTAAAATATGGAAACAACTTATCTCTCCTTCTGAATTCAGTGTTAGTGGGCATCTCTAGAATCTAATCAGCCACACGTGGCTTTTGGAAAACCAGGTGCTCTTCAGTACACAAGATACAATAAGGATCTGAGGATGTTAAGTCTTGAAAAATGTTACTATCTTTCTTCTGGGAAACTCTTAAGCATATTGAAGTATCCCTTAAAGCTTATGATTTAATTAACTGAGATGGCTAAATTTAGTCAGACTTATTCATTGTGCTTCATCTATACAAATTAAAGGGAATCCCTCAAAACATTCATGTATTGGAATTTTTCTAAAACAGACATTGCCTGTTTTTAGTTTTAATTTTATTCACCTAGGCTTGGATGAAAAGGGTCTGAAAGGCTTACATATTCAATGGTAGCCATCATATCACAGAAAAAAAAGGTTTTCCAAGTAATAAATTTTCACTAGAAGACTTAAAGAGAAAATCACCACAGTATTTTTCCCCCTAACCTAAATGACATTACAGATAAGCCAGGGAAATTTTAATAGTATAAATTTAATTACAACTTCATTATTTGAATTTGATAATTTGAAGAATTAAAATATTTTCTAGTACACAGGGTGGTAAATATATTAATAAAATAAGTGGCAGAATAAAGTTCACTATTGACTAAAATATTTTTTGATAATATTTGGAGACATTGTGGTTAAACTGCCATTGGAGGGAGGCTGTATACCTTCAGAAGAGAAATGTGTTAAGAGGATAAAGTGAGCATATCCATAAAAGGAGTGGAGGAACAAAGGAACTTATGATATCTCCCAATTTAGGAATATTTGTGCTTTTTATGTGGAATTGAATTAAGTTAATTTGGATGCAATAGCAAATTTACATACCTCAAACCAGGTGTCATTCTGAAACAATTAAGATAAAAATAAGATATCAAATAGTCAAAAATCAACAGAACAAATGTAGGTTAACCAAAGAAGAAAAGAAGAAAAAATTAAAGATGTCTATACTGAAAGCTTATTATAAATATGATCTTTTGGGATATGCTTCTTTATAACATGGGAAATATTTAAGGGTTTTTAATTTGAGGCTGATTTCCATGTTTTATGGATTTATTTCTGCTCAAATTTTTACTCACTGCACTCTCCTTTAGCCTATTGTGATTACCCAGTTTTCCCTGAGGAGTTGTTGAAAATGAGAGGACAAACAGGCCTAGCAATGATCTTGGATCATGTCCAGAAAATGTTTTTAGTCCTTGCAATACATTAAGGATGCTGCTCTAAGCCTTGTAAATGCAGCTTGGGAACATGAATGATATTCTTAGAGAATTCACTCTGAACACAAAAACACTGTGTGGTTAACAAAAGGAGTATTGCGGAGTGCACTGAGACATACTCAGACATCACAAGCACCTCAATTCACATTTGTATCTTTACCCACGAACTGGGGACTTTGTGGAGTAGGATAGTTTGCTTACCTAAATACCACAACTGGGAGACCTTGGGCCTCAAAAGCCAAAAAAACAAAAACAAAAACAAAAACAAAAAACAACAACAAAAAAAACATGGCTATGTCCTAGAAGTCTCTGAGGATCTGTGTACTAATTGAGTACTACAAAAGAAAAAAGATGCAGGACTAATGGAGGCATTTGAGGGGGATATTCCATAGCAATTAAGATTTCATGCCTACTATTATTTACTTAAAGCACAACCCAGAACAAAAGACAAAAGTGACATTCAGAAATCTGAAAGAGGATGATCACAATAAACATGTTTGGAGTTCTTGGTTGCTCGTTGGAGAACAACATGGAGGAGAGACACTTGCATAAAGACAGGATTCATGATACTTAAACCTACCTAGTAGAGTTAGAAGGATTAAAGATTTCTTTCTACATAATCACAAGTTAAAGTACTTTATCAAGTCTGTTATCATTGTTCCATAATGTGAAGAAAACTTTAATGCTGCTGTTAAAGTGTCAGGGCTGAAATGAAGTTTAACAGGTAAGTCAAATTTCTCTATTACTTAAAATTTAAGTGTCGAGATTCCTAAATGAAGGGTTTACACTACTCTGTTAAATTTGTAATTTCTTTCATTCAGGCAGATAGCCAGCTATTCCAAAAACACATGCAGGAAAGTTGAACGGTTTCAATATTTTAGAATGATTTTGAATTTCTAAGATATGTATTATAGAATGGTAGTCTGCCACTTTATTCTGTCTGAATCCTAATGTTTTCTAGAACATACTCAAGGAAATATGTACACAAAGTTATTTAAATGATTCATAATATTTCCAGAAAAACATTTGTTTCTGGCAGTTTTATATATGTACATATATGAATTATATATAAAACACACATTTGTGTATTTTTTTTTACAAAGTATTGTATGAGGCTTTGCTAAACTCAAAAATACATTTAGCATAAGATGTTCCCACTTTTAATCCTATAGATTCTAGGAAATCTTAAGAATGTTTCAAGTTATTGCAAGAGGTTCACTTGAGAAGTAGAGCTCCAGACCAAACCTGCTGGTCTTTTGGAAGACAGAAAACTCAGTCTTGTCCAAGAGCAAAATCTTCCCTTAAGCCCAGTGAGAACCAACCTGGAAAATGATATTTTGATTTCACTGCAGTGTTTGATGGGTTGTTTTATATTCTTTTAAAACTACTAGCAGAAGCTGCTGTGTCACTCAACTGCAGAATTTGTGCCAAATGGTTCTTCGAAGTGTCAGGGCAAAAGGATCACATTTCTTCATTCAAAAAAAAAAAAAAATCATCAAAGATGTATTCTTTCCATCGTGTGTGTTTGTGTGTGTGTGTGTGTGTGTTTTAATATTGTTATATAACATGTTTCTTAGAAACTTTTTTCTCCCCAGCTTTAAAAAGAATTCTAATTAGACATGCTTCCATGTCCCTGGAAAACGTGTGTGTGTACATGCATATCTGTATATGTATTTAAGTCTTTCGGAAGCTAATGCTCAAATGTGTGTTTACACTTGAAGTAAAAAATGGTCAAATGGTACAAATGTCAATATAATTCAGTTTGAAAAGACAGACTTGTTAGTGTGGTTTGGTATGTTTATGGAATCGACCAAAATTACTTAAATTCTCATCATCCATCTGATTTCTTTATATAAGTTCTGTTTAATGTATGCATCATACTGTTCAACTTTTTTATTAGCATTTAATCAAAATAAGGAAAAATAGCATTTTAAAATACATTTTCACCAAGCCAAGAACTAATGTAAATGTAAATTGATTTCTCATCTAACCCTTCTTAAAATTATTTTATTAACTTCATTTTTAAGACCCCATTTCAGTGATTATTTCTTTAGTCCAGGGATATTACAGTATTTCTCAGCACTAAAATTTGCGTACCTTTAATTATGATGAATTTTCTATCTTTCTGTCCTGTGAAATTTCTAATTGACTTTTTTTCTCAGCCTTTTTTTTTTATTTGGTACCCATCAACTAAATGCTTGTTTTGGCTATCAATTGTTGATTTTTTTCTCTGCTATTTCATCACACCATGCTTTGGGGCCTAGTTATTCTTTCACCTGGATATTTCTGTTTTTTCTCCTAATAAGTTGTATTCATATAGTAGATGGGAAATTACCTGACAAACTATGATGATAATAACATTGCCTTATGTGTCTTTGCATTATTTAAATACTGGGTTTTTTTTTTTAATCTCCCTAAAGAGTTATTTTTGCAAACTGTTCAAATAAGAATTAAGTCTGCCAACATTTTTAGATGGCCTATGAAATTTACCTATTGATCTGGCTGTGCTCACATGAGAGCTATCCACGTATACAGGGGTGCTTTCTCTTTAATCTCTCTTTTACATGCAGCTCCTATCATGGCTTCTATTAAACACATAGGTAAGATTATTTTATATTTTTAATGTAGTATGTTTGCTTTCACCCATTGTTTGATTCATTAAGCCATGTGGTTTAAGTCTAAATTTTAATTACCCCAATATTCTACATTTTATCTTTAATATGTCCTTGAAATTTTTAAAGGTGATATTAGAAATCTCTATTGTAGTACCTCAACACTTCACTGGCATTACATTATACTTGTGTCTTTGCAATTTTATATTCTTTTTAAATTGGATAGATGTATATTTATTTTTATTCCTGCATGTGAAGTCCTTGCTAATCACATAAAGCAGGTAGAACATGCTATTGGTTTAATACTTCATAAATGAACAAGCTAGCAACTAGACAATGTATTTTCATGTATTTTATATATTCTAATATACACACATATGCTTATATAAGTGTATAAGTGTGTGTGTATAAATCTCCATGATTAGTACTCCCTAAGGATTAAAGTGATAAAGCAAATGTTGCCTTAGTTTTACACTGATAACTAGTGTTATGAGATAGTTGACAGGTCATTAAAATGAAATTCTATTTGTTTTATTTAATCTAAAATCTGTTCATTGCTACCTACACAATGTGTTCACTCTTCATTGTTGTGTCTAGATATAATTTTCCTCTCAACGTAATATCAGGTCATTTAAAATTGTTTTCCAATTTGTATAAACATTTTTAAAAGAATATATAAAATAAGGTTATTATAAAGAACATATTTATCTTTTTTCTCCCAGAAAAGAGTACAGGCTCTTTAGTCAACATGCTTGGATTTTAACCCTTGTTCTGGCAAGTACTAGCTAGGTGACTAGTACTAGCTAGTTATCTAAAGAGCGTAGTTAGGTGGTATGATTGGTCAGTGAGGTAACGTCAGGGTGGCAGTCTGCTATTGGTTCTTGTTGTGCTCTTGGCCTAAGAATAACCAGCCACACCAAAGTGTCAGGTCCAGCCTCTTGGAGGACTGTTATCCTAGTTCTTTGGCTCCTTTCTTGGAAAAAAATCACAAGCAGGACTAGTGTGATGGAGCAACTACAAGCAGGAAGCAGTTTCACACGGGTAGCTTTTTATTATAAAACGAAACAGGTCTGTCTCTGCAAGTGGAGAGAGACAGACTGGCTCACTGACTTACTGAGTAACTGACTCTCTCTCTGTGGGAATTCGCAAGTTATTTCCTTTTATTGGCCTGTTCTGGGGAAGGGCTTTTGGGAGGTGCGGGATGTTATCAAATGATTAACCGGTGTTCTCAAGGTTGTATCTGAGTGAGCGCCTTCTCTGTAAGCCCTGGGTGGGGGGATGAACCACAAGGTAGATTTAAGCTAATGACATAATAATTACCCTTAGGTTACTCTAGGTCACTTTCCAAATCCTATTATGCCTAGGCTGGGGAATTCCCAAATTGGTAAAGCCTTCCCTCCTTTTCCAGGTGTAGCAGTTGCTCAGGATAGGATTGAGGGTAGGACAACACCAAAATGGAGTGTCCGCCCATATCCTTCTTCCCAGGTGGGGCCATTGCTCAAGGCAGCACCAAAGCAGGGCACCCTTGTCCCTAGAAGAGCCGGAGATCCTAACTGTCTACCTAACAGTAATACATGTGAAATACTTCTCCTAACACCTGGCAGATAGTAAGCTCCCAATATGTGTTAACTCTGTTATTGTGTCATCATCATCGTCATAATTTACTAGTCTTTGCTTGCCCATACAATCTAGAATTACAATGCAAGTTATACTGAAATGCTTTTCCTTTGCTGAACTGTCAAAAAAAAAAAATCACTTAAATGTTATTGACTACTGTAAACTACCAATATCTTATATCTACTTATAGCTTTACATGTTTAAGTTTAAATCTATTATCTGATTTGACATTCAGCTCGAAGGTTTAGGTAGACTTTATATGCTCATCCTCTTTGACATGAAAGGACATCAGGAATAGAATACTATGTCTTGCCTAGTTCACAAATCCTACTGTTTATTAATAAAGCTGTGGTCAGAATTGGGCCATGTGATCTTCCTTCTGGAACTCTTATAATGCTTCTGTCATTTGCTTCTCAAATATGTTGCAATATTTGTGTTACTCAACTTACTGTACTCTTCCTCCTACTTCATGTTAGATTCTATGAATCAGCTTATCTAAAAATGCTGTTAAAAGGGTTTTTAAAAACCCTGAAAATGCTAAAAGAAACTTTATTATTTTTCATATTCTCAAAGTGGAGAGAGCTTTTGAAGCATGACACAATCCTTAAAAGGAAATGACAAAAAGGTAATGGAATAAAAAATAAAAACTTCTTTAATTGAAACATACAATAAAAATAAATTGTCAAATTTTTAAAAATTGTCTAATGTCAAAAACTATTTTCTTCCTAATAAGGAAAGAACAAACTAACCCATGGGAAAAAAATGGACAAGAATATTGTTCCAAAAGTTTTAAAATAAAAATGCCTAATGTACTTTAGAAAATTGGTTAAACTTCAGTCAATTCAATATTTACAAAAAACAACCTCAATGTACTTGTTAGAAACTTAAAGTCAGCCTTAGACAGTGTAAATGATGTATGGACACAGGCATTCTCACACATTGTTGTGTACATGTATGAGCAGAAATTTTGAAAATTCTTCCTACCAAAGAAAAAGTACACATTTTTGTTCCCGAAATTTCACTTCTTGCCCGTTACTTGTATCCTAGCACAGATATATAAAGCTATATATACAGAATATTTTGCATTGTTTTTGTAAGAGCAAAGAACTAGAAATAATGATGTCCATTAAATAGGGGACTGGCCATTTAAAAAATAACACATCATTATGGAATATTTTGCAATAATGGTTAAAGAGTTAACTCTATTCATGATATGGGAATACTTCCAAGGCACTTGTGAGGGCAAGTTGCACAAAACATGAGTCAATATATGTATTATCCCATATACCTATGTATATAAGTTTAATTATAAAGTTACTGGGGGAAGGGTGACATACACCTAACATTGGCTTTTCGGGAACAGAATTGGGAGTTGAGACTTCTCATTTCATACCTTTCTATAATTTTCAATATTTTTTACTTGCCTGTATTTCATAAATTCCCTAAAATAAAATTTTCTTAGTAGCCAACGATAATCATAGCAATTATTAAACTAGAACTATACATCAGGCTCTGTGCTAAATCCTTCGTATTATCGCTCTTAATGTTTACAATTCTGTGAGGGAGATATTTTCACTGTGGTTGAGAGGTAAAATAGTTAGCGACAAGTCATGCAGTTAGGTAGAGATGCATTCCAATTCAGTCTCTGGTCCATTCACTTTCCTAGCCGGCGTTCTTAATCACAATCGAATCATTACGTGTGCTATGAACAAGCAGCATGATAGCCTCTCTTTTCCGTTCTCACTACTTTTAAAATATTATGGTTATAATAGTTGTTTGTGTCCATTTATTCAACTGCTTACCAACTAGGAGCCTGTTGTGTGCTATGAGGTTCAGCGGTGAAACATCCTAGCAGATGCAAAGATGGGATAAAAACAAGTCGTTGCAGTGTTTGTCCAATGGTGATAGGCAACCTGTGGAAAACTAGGCAACGAAAGTAGAATGGGAGGGAGGCTTGCGGGAAGGTGGTGATGCATTGTTTGAGTGCCGAGTACTTGGCAGGCCCCTGTTGAGTGCTGTACTCTATTTACCTCATTTAGTTCTTATTTTCACTCTTTTCCTTAGTCTTCTCCATTTTTTGATTAAGAAAATAAGAGCAAAGGATGTGTTAATTACCTTGACTGTGGCAATCATTTGACAATGCATGTGTCTATCAAAACATGTACACCTTGAATTTTTATTTGTTGATTTATATCTCCATAAAGCTGGGGGGAAAAAAAGGAATGTGCAGTTATTTAACTTCTAATCGCAAGTCAATATAACTAGTGCCTGGTGTGGTCAGGATTCAGTTTTATGTCTGTCTGATTTCTAACACTATGTATTTTCTCACAAAAAAGAATTTCCAAAGAATTGTGTCTAACCTGACTTAATTATATTGAAAAATTTTCTCCTGTCATTCTAATACATTTATCTAGTGCTATGATGGATTTACATAAGGCAAGGTGTACTCTCATATTAAATCCCTTCAAAATATGCTGGATGCATATTCTTTTAAAAATGAAAACCCCAACATTCTTTACTCCAAAATGGGTACAGCATTTTGCTGCCTTATTGTTCAAGGTGTATATTTTCCTCAAAATCCATGGTTGCAGATTTGACTCAGCTGTTTGCTTTCCGGGTCTTGTGTGCTAAGCTACTCAGGAACTGTTGTCTATGGGATTGAACACTTAACAGCTGCTTCTGGGAATGTAAATTTGATTCTTTGGACTGCTCATGCAACTGTGTGACATTTTCTTCTCCAGTGACAGAAGACTTGGATGGCATTATGCTACTGATTAAATAATGATTCAAGTAAGTTCAGTGTCAACTTAGGCATCTATTTTGCATCTTTTCTGGAATATCTTTCTCTAGTAGTGTTCATATTTTCATTATAATTTAGCTATTCTTTCAATATGTTTAAAATATGATACTTAAAACAACAGGTCTTATCTGAACTCTTGTGTTGGTAAGCTATTTCTGAACTGTCGTATTGGTGTGTGTATGTGTGAGAATTATGGCTGAGAAGAAAATATATCAAAGTGGCTTAAAAACAAAATAGATATCTGCAAAATAGATATTCTTAATCAAAATATGTACTCGGCTTTATACTGCCTTTTTATATCATACAACCAAGGTAAAAGGTCACAGTTATTTAAGGGAATTACCTTTTTTAAGTTTCCTGACTTCTCTGTAAGTTATTCTTTGAAATGAAAATCATAATGAGATTGTACAAGGCCATTGCTATTTTATCCTAATTAAGTGCTCTAAAACTTGAAAAAAAATCTTAAAATACTTAAAATATTCTATGACTCCTTACTAATTTTTAAATAAGTGTCATAAAAAATACTCTGAAAACTGAAAGCAATGCTTAAGGAGAAAAGAGTGTTTTGGGTTCTTTTCCAATTGTGTTGAACTGCCTGCAAATGAGAGGATTCATTGTATTCCTCACATGCCCAGAAAAGACAGCAGGAGCAATCTGACAAGGACTAGTTTAAATATGATCTAATGGACTAAACATATTTCTGCCTGTTATTCTTAGCTTGCTTTATTTCGAGGTTGATTGAAGGCATTTATCCAGCTATCCTATTGGATATATGCTAGTTTACCCTTCTGAAGATTTTTCCTGCATTATTTTGAGAATTTTTTTTGTAAGAATGGGGTCCAAATATTGTAGGTTCTTCTTTCCCCAAAGTGCAAAGCGTCCTACTTTGATTCAATACGAAAATAAAGCCTCTTTTGAAAGTGATTTAAGTAAATATTTTTTTTTTTTACATTTAAAGATCATGCTCAATAATAATTCTATTTAAACGTTATTTAATAGTTCAAGACTTGGCTGAAAAAGTTTAAGGGATTATTTTTATAGGAGGACTATGCTGTACTCATGAAACTTCTGTAAAACTAACAGAAAATGATAAACAGTTAAGAAATTCCAGTCAGAACAATAGGCTATTTCCTTTAAGTCCGTTTGTAATCCTTGCTGATTGACAGTTTCCATTTGTTTTCAAATTTATTAGTTTCAAAGTATTTCAGATCTGTGCTCTGTAGAAAAGTACATTTTATTTAAACTTAATGAGATAAGTTTTAGAAGCTTAGTCATGACAGGGAAGTGAAAATATGATTATACTTCTCAATTTACCCTTTCCACGTGAAATAATGATTGCGTAGTAAAGCAGAATACATTAGGGGCAGCTCAGCAAGTCAGTTCCTTTTGTTTCTCTGGCCTCTGGCTTACTTTCTTGGATGGGAAAAAGGCCAAAAAAAAAACTACTACTGAGTGTCTCAGATATAGGTAATGGGTCTTCACAAGACCATAAAAATAGACCCTTATGAGCCACACCAGTAGTGTGCTGTGTGTGGGTTTCTTCCTTTCTTTTTTTCAATTCCTCTGGCAACAAACCACACACTGGGATCTGACGTTGTAGGTTTTTTTTTTTTTTTTTTCTCTAAGGCATATTTAAACTCTCACACACTTATGTAATGAGGATTTCAGTGTAGGATTTTTCTGCAGAATACCATTTGGTCTTATTAAGAATTGTCTGTTCAAATGTTGGAGCATTTGATTGAAAAATCCTTCCTAGCCTTTTTAAAGGTAAGTCATATGATTCCTCTTTAAATAAAAAGGATCAAGGGATTTCCCATCTCCCAAATAATAGGAGATGACACTACTATGTAGATATTCCTAAGAAGTTATATAACTAGGACAACAAAGGGTAGTAATTGTTTTCTTAAAGTCACTTGGCTTTATTTAAAAATCAAGTTTCTGTTGTTTTCCAAGTTATCAATCTTCCTATATTTTATGTTTAAAAATTATTAAAACCACATCCAATGGGCAATGACATGTCACTTCTCGATGTTTAATGTCTTATTCTTTAAACATTTCTTTTATTATTTCAATGATTTACAGTCCAATTTGAATTATGGAAAAACTTTCATTTCATACTTAGGCTATTAATACATGAAGTTTAAATTATGAAGGAGGTCATTTTAAATGAAGATCAATATAATGAGATTAGTTGTTATAAATGACTTGCCACTAAGGTCAACATGCTCTTTGGCATTTAATTGTTAACTACTTATTACTTTACAGGTCATTATCTTGTTTAATTTTCAATCTGAATTACTTAATTTTTGTTCAACCTGACTTTTTCTACATGTTTAAATACAATGTGTATTTTGGATATGTGCTTATTAAGCAATTTTCTTTAATGAACTATGATATTTAATTGTTAATGGAAATGTTAAAGTATATTTTTAGTAGTAACCTGAAACTTAATTAGTGTAAATTGACAGAGTAAGAATAAACCAAAATTAATGTTTTTGGTAATTCAAGAAGCTTATTACAAATGTTACTGAATTATTGTCTTAAAAGATAATACCAATTTTTGGTAAAGGATAAATCATTCTGGAGAAATTAACTAAAGTCTCAATTGACTTATATTAAGTAAATTTATAAATAACTGTAAATGGCATAAATTCTCTAAGGTAAGTCTTAGTTTCTGGAATCACCAAGTAGCATATTGAAAGATGTTTTATAAAGATTTGCATGTACTTTTCAATCCTTTCCTATGTGATTTTAGGTTAGTAATGTCTTTTGAGGCTAATAAAACATTGCTTTAAATATTGGTTCACAAGGAAACCAAAATGAAATATTAAAAAATTTTTGTTATGTAGTATAGTGGTCCTTTGGAGTTCATAAGAGGAAAAAAATGTAGAAATATTTTATTAACTTACTGGAATCATTATTGAACCAGAACGATAAACCAAAGAGAGAACCATCAGATAATGGGTTAGCCTGGAAGAAATGTAATTACAATTAGAGAGGTACTTGCACAGAGTGTACTGAAAATTTTGGAATTTACCTCAGAAGTTATAGTTGCTGCCCTTATTTTTTATAAAAATTTTTGGCCATGTTCAAACACATTTGAATCGTGTGTGTGTGTGTGTGTGTGTGTGTTTCCTGAAGGAACTAATTCTGTAACTATTTTCTAATTTGATCACAAGATGTTTTATTCACTGGCCCAAGATGTGGCTAAAACTTTAAGTAGCATTGTTCTAACTAGTAGCTGCCTTTCCATTTGCATGATATTTTAATTTTATATATATAAAATCAGATTTTATTATAATCTAAGTGTTTTGTAAATCATCTCCATTTGTATAAAATATATACATTCATTAGCTTTTTAAAAAATAATACTTGGCCACTATGAAATAACATCTTACTGTTATGATTGTTTAAAATAACATTTTAAGATAGCATTTCAAAATAACATTTTGCATGATAGGAACTTTTATACATTATCTTATTTAATTTTAGCTAATACTTGCAACCTTATTTGATATATAATAAACTAATTTTAGATGAAATTGAATCACAAACTCCAATGCTCAGACCCAGAATTGAATCTACATTTCCTGACTACAAAGCCCAGAATCTTAACCCCTGCAAACCTTATAATATCTTTCTGTTTATAGTAGAATTGTAAGTGTGGGGGAAAAAAAATTAGCATTCCTGCCTAAAGTTCAAAGATTAAGAATGGTTCTACATAACCATCTTTAAGTCAATATAATTCTAAGAGAATCATTTCAAACCTGTAATAATCCCTGGCTCATAAGTCTCTAAAAGATGGGCTTGTGTCTAGAAGGATCCTGAGTGTAAAATATGAAGCCCAGTGCATTTATTGTATTAAATTTCTGAGACTACCATCAAAACAAGTTTTAAATTGCAATATACTTTAGTAAAGTATGCTACTTTATATTACAGATGTCTGTAAAATTTTTTCTATAGTATATTTTTTACCGTCATATATTCTGATATGACATAAATGCACATGTGATAATGTAAATAAGATATTGATGATCTTTTAATTCAGTGATTTAAAAATTATCTGCAGAGCCCTTGGGTTCTTTGGAGATGACTCACAGCCCCACTGAAGTGTGACTGAAAGGGGAAATAGGCAGTTCCTGCCATTTCCTTTTTTAATTTTTAATTCATTTTTATTTTTTATTTTTGTAGAAATGGGGGTCTCACTATGTTGCTGAGGCTGGTCTCCAACTTCTGTCCTCAAGTGAACCTCCCGCCTCATACCCCCAAAGTGCTGGGATTATAGGTGTGAACCACCATGCCTGGCTTTATTTGCCTTCTCCCACCTTTTTTTAAAACTGTCTTTATATATTGGTATTGTGTAAAATTTAACTGGAAAGGAGAATTCTATCTCCAAACAGAAGTTTATAAAGACCAACCTAGTGACCTGTTTCCACATGATGAAACATAATCAGATTTAAATGATTGACTTGCACCTATTTCTACCAGCTTGGATTTGAATCTACATCTGACTCATGTCTAGAGAACCATGGCTTTGTAAACACCCACAGTTATGCTGTAGGGTAAGAATGTGAAAAAAGAATTTAATTAATTTTGAAAGCTAACTTCTATACTCATATTTAAGCTGTTATTGAATTAGTCACCCTTAGTAACTCCAAAAACTGTGTTTTAAGGGCAGATGCTGTGTTTTTTACTGAGGAAGACTTTGTGTATTCAGTGAATGACAGTGAAAACCAGAGGTATGTGGTCTGTTTTATATCCTATGAAAAAGTGGGAGGAAGGCTCATAGATGCTGTAGAAAATTTTAGATATCTACTGGTCAGTAAGATAATATCATTTGGGTGTATCACTCATTTATGGTACATGTGCTCTGGAAATCCAAACTTCTTCAAATTTCATAGTTCATATCCCAGCAAATGTTACCTCTGGGTTATGCCTTTTCTGAGTAGAGTTTCCCAGGGAACACAGCTTTATCCATGCATGGGAATAATTATAGAATCTCTGGGGACTTGCTTTAATGTTCTGGTCTATTTACTGGAGAGGCTTCTCATAGCTCAGCCTACTGCAGGCTTTGTAATAATAATGAAAAATTTTTTTTTAAATTAAAGGAAAAAACCCTGTCTCTGTTTCTCCTGGGTTCCCAGTGTAATGGAAGGGTATGTTGGCTAAAAGTTCAGTATAGAAACACTCCATTCATTTGACAAATCCCTCCCCCAAAAAAGGAAGTTCTATTGTTCCTCCCTCTTTCAAAGACAGCCCAGAGGAATAGGATCCACTCATGAATTCTACAAAAGGAATAGTATTTATAATCTATAAACTGTACAGAAGACAGCTGATATAGCTTTATAATCAAGAGAGGTATGTAATTAGTGGCATCTTAAAACATGCCTTTTTATTTTCCCTTTCTTATTTACACAAATCTCAATAGTTTTCCGTTCTGTATGTGTGATTATTTTTGGCTTTCTAAATTTAAGATCTTCAAGCAGAAATTAAATTATTACAGATACAGTATCAATGTGTCTGTTTCTTAGAAAGGACAAATAACAATTAGTAAAAAATAAAATTTAACCCCAAATTAGTAAATGAAATTAATTACCTATTTTAATATATAAAAAACTATTTAATATATTAAGAAAACTGAGTATGCAAGACCCAAATTTTGCATGCTCTAAAGAGCTAAATGTGATGGAAGGCTGGAGAAAAACTATCCTTTCTCTCTGAAGATAAATATGGGTAGAGAAACTGTTGAATAGAATGTGCTGTGTAACCTGAACTTTTCCCTGATGTACTCAGTTCATGTTTCACATAATATATTTGGCCCTCCTTTACCTCAGGTGAATAAAACTAATTAGAATTTCATAGTCTGTAGCATAAGGATAAATTATGATTACAATGAAATATTTCATTATTCATGGTGTCAAGGCATTCACTAATAATAAATGAATCAAGTATCTTGCGTATTCTCAGGACAAAAGTAGAAATGTACATCAAAGTAATAAAAGTGAATCAGTTGAAAATGTCTCTCTCTCTCTCTCTCTCTTCCTTAAAATGTCAGTGCATGGATAAAATGTTAGACTAACACTTGTATCTTTGCGTATACATCATCCAGACCAATATTAGACTAATAACTGTCTAACCACGATTCAACAGAATTTCTTGATACTTTGTTTTCTAATGAATTTGACTCAACAGCAGTGGGATGTGTACACTATTTCACTTCACTTTTAAGTTCAAAGCAGACAGAGCTAGGCAGTACCCATGCCTGTCCATTGCTCAAAATATCTGGGCTCAGAGTCCATAGAAGTCACAATTAGTTTTCAGGTCTAGAGAGGGAGACATCGCAGAACACGTGCTATTCCCTGGGTTCTCCAGTGGGAAATCTTGGAGCTCTTTGCCCCTTGTAAAAACTTTCTTGTAATGCATGGGGCTACTTGAAGAATGATTCTGGAAAAGGCTAGATAGATTAACAATGAGGTTGTGGCATAGAATCTGGAAAGGGCACATACATGCTCATGTATCTGTTCAACAGCAATAGATTTGTAATTTTAAAATCATTTTATAGTCCATCCATCAGAGTTGAAAATGACATCAAAACTGAATGAATAATTTTTAGTGAAGTTTATATAGGACATCATAAACTAACTTTCCAAAAGAGAAAACTTAATCTTTGAGTTATATATTTTTTAATAAATTCATATTATATTCACAAAACTGGATTTTGACACTGGGGATTTCCAGCTACATTCTTTTTGTTGTTGTTGTTGTTAGTGGGTTCTCAAAACCATAGGATTCTACAGAAGTTCTCCTAGAGCTTCCTAAAGGTGGGAAAGGAGAGTGTGAGGTAGGAGTGGGGAGACAGTTAGGAATGAAAGCCTCTGCTGTGTAATCGTAGTCATTTTGCCTATTGGTCTTCCACGTAAGAATTAAAGTGAAGAATAAGTTCAGGTGCTTAAATTAAAAATTGCTAACATTATATTAGCATGTTATTTTACACATGAGGAAATTGAGGTATAGAGAGATTAAGTGGCTTACCCACTGTCACTTAGCAAGAGAGTGGCCAATCTTTGGTTTAATCAGTAGACACCTAATCTCAATTGCACCAGATTGGATCCCTGTATTTTGATTGCTTAAATATAACTTGCAGATAAGACTTTGGGGTGGTGTATGAAATGGACATTCAGTAAAATGTATATTTAATAAGCTACCCTGAATATGATTATTGGTTTGCAGCACACTGAACACCAGAATGGTATTCTCTAGTTAGCAATTACTATGGTTGCTTAAAAGATTATGTTTCAAGAAAATTTAAGGTGCTTTACAATTATACTTTGTAGAGGAAATTCGATTTGATAATATCCAGCCCCTTATCATTGCCTTAAATAACTTGTCCCATTGCATTCTGACAACCCTGGTCAAAGCCACAGGAGGTAGTGTGTTACATAATTTCAGGGGGCAGGGAAAGCTATTCTTCCCACTCTATTCCCAAACTGTTAATAAAAAGTCAGCCCCACTTGCTCAGTGAGACATAGAATTCCACAGGAAAAATAAATCATTTGTTTAGGCTTATGTGTTTTCCTTTCACATTGGAAAAAAAGATAACACTAATGAAATATTCAAGCTTCTTAGTCACCAAGACCTTGGCGTGAATGAGTTTGTTGCATCCTATAATTTACAGTAGAAGTACCTTAGGTATAAGGGAGTAGGTAAAGAGAAATCCCAAAGGGTAAGAAAGCATACATAAATAAATAAATAAAATTGCCAAGGAAAAATTTTATAACATTCATCTTTCTCCATTTTGGGAAATAATCTTATTTTCTTAGCTATGCAAGTAATATTTTTGAAAAACTAAATAGTTCCTCAAGTGAACCCCTTAGTTTTTCATGTGAAAATAAATAATAATAAAAACATAACAGTGGTATTTCTATTGCAACAAAGCTGTGGAGGCAAAACCTGAAACCGTAGCCAACCATAATTGTTATTATTTAACTTATAATAACAACAAAAATATTCTGTTCATGCCTCTCTTTTGTCTGTAGCCCTCTTTCTGTTGGCATGTATGTTTACCTTGCCATGGACATTTTGAAGTAGAGAATATTTGTTTATAAGTAACAAAGCATATTCTGACTATCAATGACAGGTCAACCCCATCATTTTTAAAAATGCCATTATGATAAAACTCAAATTACTGCTTTCAAATATTATTCATAAGTAATCAATTCATATTAATTTTATTACTGGATCCGCTCATACCATACATTATGTTCTTCCAATCTTTGTATAATAACCACATACTATAAATAAGATGGACTGAAATACATACTAGCACAAACTAATTGATTTTTAGCAGAATTGGCAAAAAATCAACTGCATGTGACAAAACAATATTAGTTGAATATGTAAAAAAGTACTTTTGAGAATAGTAAGAAAGCAAATGTGTATTGTTAAAACAAGACATCCTCTCAATTATATATTTTCTTCAAATTCTTTACACCTATAATCTATCCAATAGTCATTAATAATAAAAGTGAAAATAAAGTACACTTCTTTAATTCAGTGTTTTAAACACTGTTTATAGGACAAACAATTCAGGTATGAACTCAGTATTCATGAAAATGATGTTTTCTTTTAACAGTGGTTACAATTGTGGTTTAAAGAGTATCGTGGTATTAATTTTCTGATGATATATTTTTTCTATTTACCTGTGCTTTTTTGTTCTAACAGCTAGCTATTGAACGATTAGAAGATTGATTCTTTCTGCCACTCATCAGTTCATTTCCTGAAAAATTCATGTCTTGCTGTTTATTCATGAATAAGGTATAGTAAAGAAAACACCTGTCACTATACTTGCTTAGCATTTATGTGGAAAAGACATCAGTTCATCTACATCTGTTTGCAGGAGAACTCCAAGCAGGGTGTGGATGGTGATGGTAGTGTTTGGGTGGAGAAGCCAGTTAGAGATGAGGATGCAGTGAAGTGTCCAAGCGTCCCAGGCTGAGGGAAGAGAGATGTGGGTGAGAATTCCCCTTGGATAAGATTTCAATAAGTTAATCATCCATAGAAAGAAAATTTAAAATAGAATTTTGAAGAAATTCAAATAGAACACTATTCCTTCTGCCACAGGTAGGTAATTAGAAGAAGAAAAGGGGAAAAAGACCTACGAGGTCAGTTCGATAAAACAAAAATAAAAGCATTTGTTTATTTAACATGGGCAAAATGATCTGTTCCAGTTGCGTGTTTTCTTTGTACTTTGATCTTTTTGTACTGATATTTAAGCTTCTGTTTTATGACTTCTTTCTACTGATAGAACCAGACCTTGTAGCAACCACCTTAATCATATATTGGAGTGTGAAACCTTAATTTGTCCCCTGAACAAGAAAAATGGGCTGTGATCGAAACTGTGGGCTCATCGCTGGGGCTGTCATTGGTGCAGTTCTGGCTGTGTTTGGAGGCATCCTAATGCCAGTTGGAGACATGCTTATTGAGAAGACGATTAAAAAGGTACAAGTAGTTTAAAGAATAGTTCTTTTCATTCTGATCCTTTCTGTTTTCTGGCTCTTCTTTGCTTTAGGTACCTGCTTTATATTTCATGACAACTGGTAGTTTTGTGTCTTTGACACTAAGGTAATTATGAAGCACTACAACTCTACATGATAGAGAAGTGACCATGTGTGAGCTGTTACAAGTATGATGTAATTAACGTGAGCATATTGCTATCTTATATAAATATCCACATTGTGGTAAAAGCTGTCTGTAAGTATGCAAAGTAGTAGAAATAAATGTTTTAATTATATCCAAAGAGTATGTTGGCATGCTTTTGAATAAGAAATAAGTGAATGTATTTTGTGATGGAATATTTATAAACATAGTGGCATTTTAGTTAATACTGAGAAAAGTAAAACCAAATATATGAGTATATATGTGTGTGTATATATGTATATTAAATATTGTGTTTGATATTGAAGCAGCAATCTTTGGTTAACTGTTTGATAAAGTTTGTTTTTTGGTTTGATAATCCACTGCTTTATATAATGTGTGTAATGACCTGATTATTTCACTTCCTATGCATGAAGCTTTATATTTGAATCTTAGAAAATACTTTCAGAAATATGTAAGATGTATATCAGTATCTAAGAAATTGACTGTAGTTTAAAATAATAGAATGATTCAACAGACAGGCTTTGCACAACAATCTAGAATTCATCTCCCACCCTAGTTCATTCTAATTAGCTACACATTCACTCATCAGAAACTTTAACTGATAGAGGGAAGCAGAGAATAGGGGAAGCACATCTGCTGAAGTCCTAAACCAGGAATGGCAAATTCAAATGGCTTCAGGAGTTTGGAGACAGTGGTTAAACAAAATTTAAGGTGTCAAGCACAAGATCAAATGAAGATCAGGAACTAATTGTGAAGCTAAGTGTGTGTGCCCTGCCTGAAGGCATGCACGATCATTTTTTGAAACATAATGCTGGCCAAATAAAACATATCTGAGTGCTATCTTCAGGTCTCTACCTGGTTAGGATGGCAATGACCTAGACAAAGGGCTAGTAAGCATAGTGCATGATGGAGAACAACAAGAATTGAATTTTATTAAATTTCTTATTCTTGTATTATTTTTAATATATTTGATCCATGGTTGGTTGAATTTGTGGATGTGTAACCTGTAGATATAGAGAGCTGACTATAGAGTGATTTCTATCTCTTTTATTGCTAACATATTGTAGGTCTTTACCTCATGAATTTAACTGAAAAAATATATATATATAAATTGAATGGTATCCCTGCATTGGAATTCCCAGTTTTCTTGATAGTGTTTTTAATATAGGCCAATGGAAAGAGACTGTGATGGTGAGGCAGGGCTTGTCTAAAAGTGAGATGGAATTGCCTTTGCTCCAGCATCCTTCCTGCTCTGAAAACTGTACTTCCCACAATGATTTGCTATGGAGAAAGGACAGAGTCAGTGTCTGTGTTAACACATAGACTATAACTTATCTTTTTGTTTCCAAATAAAAAAGTCACAGTAATCTCACAGTGCACAGCAATTTAGGCTATTTTTCCTGATATGTAATTAATGATCAGTAGCTGAGTATTGATCATTTAATTTTTTTCTTTGTTATGCAACAAAACTAGTACATGGCATATGAGGTACTGGCATCTATTTTAAGTTAATTGTTTAATATATATCTCTTCTTATAATAGTTAATTGTGAGAAAGAGCTTTGAGACATCAAGATGTGCTTTTGTATAGTAACTAAGAGAATAAAATATCTCAACAAGTGTAAGATATAACCAGGGAAAAGTATATTGTAATAAAAAATACACTGTGAGACTCTAGAACTGAATTTGAAAAATAAATGTTATTTACAAAGAGAAATCTCTCTGAAAATTCAAAAAACTTCAGGAAGAAGGTGGGACTTGAGTTGGATTTTAAAGAACTATAAAATTTTGAAAGTCCGAAAAGAACTGCAATAAAGGTTTCAAAGGACTGATTAATAGTCTAGAAAAAAAAATTGTGGAAATGCAATTAAATACAGTGAAGAAGGATGGAAGAAAGTAGAGAATGTGCCAAGAATACTGGATTAAGAAGAGAAATGCTTAGCAGGCAACATTAAGAAGCTTTGAACATCAGGCAGAAGAATATTTAACTGACGATGTGATAGACAATACTAGTTGGTATACATTTTCCAGTAAGTGTAAGACATAATAAAACCTGCATTTAGAGACTGATGTCATCAAATGGATAGCAATTATTTAGTGTTTACTAAGAGCTTCCTATATTCCTATATAATTCATTTAATCAGCAGAAATATCTATCAGAAGGTCCTATTATTTTACCCATTTTACAGGCACAAGTACCTACATCAACTTGCCAATTCATCTACATCGGCAATCTGAAGAGAGAGCCTAAATGATACACAGCCTTGTACGCTATGCTTCTGCAATAGAAAGTGTTGGAAAGTGAGGAGACCAAAGCCAGGAAAACAAAAAACTATGAAGGACATGACCACTTTCAAGAAAAATTTAGGATTCCCTTGTAGAAAAATCTTTTGCATGGTTGAGTGGGTATGAAAAACTGATGGGTGATGGCACCCAATTGAAGTTTGGATAGAGGGAATAAATTAGGAGAGAGGGGAGTAAGAATAGCAAACTCAAGATGTCCGGTTGAGTTATTGGTAGAAATGTATACCTTAGCAAGTATTTTAGAGAGTTTGAATGTAGAAAGAAAGGAACAGAAAAGTTGCTATAGCATTTGTACATAATTCAGGGGCAGGAAGACAAAGGTAGTAAAGGAACAGAATGGTCTTATATGAAGAAATATAAACAAGAGTCTAATTTCCTGGAAGTTTATAGGAGGCCAGAACTCAAGAAAGAATAAAATGTTCTCAGGCAGATGAGACTTAAGGAAATAATGGTTACAACATGATCACTAATGATTTTGAAAGTATAATTTAAGTAGGGTAGGTTAATATAGGAGGGGGAATGAAGTACAGAAATAGAGTGCTTTTCCTTCTTGTTTTTGAAATAAGGTTTCTCCGTCAATCTTTTACAAGCTACAAGGGAGCAGTATGGATTCAGACTCAAGGAGGAAGAGGTGGCACAAAACTGAAATTTGTGAAAATTGTTAAATGATAGTTTGCATTGTATGCCCATTACAAATCGATAGACTAAGACACATCAGAATCCCTACAATGGCCGAGGTCTATGGTACATTTAAGGCTAAGCCTGATTTTGCTCTCAGATTTCATGTTGACCTTATCAATTTTAGTCATATAAAGAAGCTAGAACTTTTTCTTTGTTTACATAAGATTTTTTTTTATTTTACAAAACTATTTTGAAACTGATATTGGCATATGTATATCTTTGGCATATATTAGGAATCAACTCTCTGAATTATGTGTAAACCTAGAGAGCCAATTGTCTTATCTCTGCCTCAGAAACACTTAGGATAATGCTGTTATTTTACAAACATATGAGTTTCTTACTGGTGAATCCTTATTTATCACTGAAATTCATTGAATATTACCTTAATTGACTAATAGCAAATTCAGGAAGCTATTACTTGTATACAAGTGATATTTTGAAATAGAATTAAAATGTTTAATTGAAGAAGTTCAGAAAATTATCTCATAATGTTTTCTCATTTATAGAGTTGGAGTGCTATGATGCCTGATAATTCTAAGAGATGACACACTGACATTACCATGTGAAATGGTCTAAAATAGTTCAGAAATCTTATGATATATTTTATTTTTGCTCTTTGTTTCCAAAGGTGGTTTTCTGGGGACTTCATGATTTTTAGGGATTATAGCTGAAATCTTTTTTACCAGTATTTTTTACCATGATTCCTAATAGATTTGTGTGGAGCCAGCAAGGTTTATGCAATCTTTCTAAATAGACTAAAAGTCAATAGCATGAGCTACCATGAATGTAGAAACTACCAAAGCACTTTGAGAAAGGGTCAGAGTTCTGCTACCATTTACAAAAGATAATTTATCACTTGATATTGTTAATATCACTTGAAAAAAGGTTTAGTGAATATTGAATAGGAAAAATAGGAAATTTTAAATAAATTTTAGTTTAATTTTCCTATGATAGTAACTATAGAACATCAAATGGGAATTAAAGTTTGTTTCCTATTAAAAAACTAATATTCAATTATACCATCATTTCCTTCCCCCATTCTTGAAAAAAATGATCCCTTAGTAGCTTGTAAGAAATGTTCTCAGAGAAAATAAATTGAAATAATAATTGTTTATTAAAATCACTACATTTCTGAATCAATAGTCTGTCCATATTTTAATCACATAAATTCTGCTTATATTAACTTTATAATATATGCTTATATTTCCAGATATGATAAAATAACTTGTACTTTTCAATAGTATCTAAAAAGCTAAAGAATAAATGCCTGAAGTTTTGGTTGTCAAAGACGATAAAATTTGTTTGATATTTAATGACATGAGAACAAGAAACAATCCAAAAAATTTAAATTAAAATTAACAGTATAAAAATGTGCTAAACACTACATTTGTTTGCATATAACTCCAATAACAAATGATAGTTAAAAATAATGTTTCAAGAACTAGCAGGTAAGCATATGTAACTCTTTTCCTCCATCCCAATTTAGTATCAACATAGTTTATTTTTCTTGCCAAATACAAAATTTCCCATTTTAGTTTCTTACATAAATCTTGGTGTCTACTTTCTGGGTTTTAGAAACCTATTAAAGCTTCTTTCCCCGATACATTTCACCAAAGTTTATTCTGGGTTTTAGTTGATGATGATAATCTGAGACGAAAGCAATTTTCTGATTCTCAGCACAACTGTCACTAATATTCTAATTCATTCTCTTCTTCTCAACTTACACTTGCACATAATGCATAAAGATGTAAGAATTTTTTTTAAACATGGGGAAATTGTTCTCTTTAGGACAAGTTACAAGCAAATTATCAGAGTAGGTGGGAATGATGGAGGCTATTTCCAGTATGCTTCTGCTTTTTGAGACGGATTGTATTTTACTGGAGTAAGAATAAATATAAAAATGAATTTAAATTGCAGAAAAAGAAGTGTCACCGGAAATTACAGTACTTTTTGGCACATGACTGGTGTAGACAGTAAATGCTATGAACTGAGCAGTGAAAACAATGTGCAGAGTAAATGATATTAGAGTTCTTCCTCTAGAGGGTGGAACAAAATAATTTTTGAAAAAGCATGGATAGGATTTACGAAATACTAATAGCTGACACTTATTGAATGGCTTCTTTGTGCTAACACTCTTCTAATTGCTCACATTTATTAATCCTCATAACAACCTATCAGGAAAAATATTTAATTAAGCCATGTGAAAATGCCAAAATTCAACTATGTTTGACTTTCAGAAATACCAAGTCTATATTACTATTATTATCCCTATTTTACAGATAAGGAAACTGTGGTACAAAGAAATTAAATAACCTGCTCAAACTTAAATGATTATTAAATGATCAAACTGGAGATCAAACTCATAGCATTAAATATCATTGGTAACCACTTCACTCTGTGCTTTAGGGAAGAAGCCACTACACTTTGTTAGGGTGGGGATAAGGTAAGAGAATCTGACTCATAAACAAAAATCTGCTAAGCACAAATCTGTCTTTTAGTAGTACTTTATAAGGTCCTTGAGAAATGAGACAATGTTTTCTACATTTGTGTTCTACCTACTCCATGACAAAAAGATATCAAGGACATTTTAATAATTATACTTAAGTTGCCAGTCATGTAGATGATTACTGTTTTCATGCCACAATAATAACCAAGAGAATATGTGACTGTATAGAAGATAATACTGTCACAGACATCTATTTTCAAATTAATGTAGCAGAATAGAAATTTCAAGGTTAATGGCTTCCAACCCAGCTGTTACTGGGGCTGGATGGTCTGCATACTTAAAGTCAGGGATAAATACTGACCTACACACTAATCAAGTGAGAGGATCTAAAATTATATTACTTTTTCTGTACATGTAATTATCAGTATTGTACTTCAAACTTACTGAAATATTTGCAAAATAGGCTATATAATACAAGTCCAATTTAGAATCAAGCCCTTTTATTTTATTTTTTTATTTCAGAATATTATGGGGGTACAAACGTTTTGGATACATGAATTGCTTTTGTACAGATTGAGTCAAAGTTATAAGTGTGTCCATCAAGCAGAAAGTGCATTGTACCCGTTAGGTGTGAATTCACCCATCCCCTACTTCCCCTTCCCACCTGCTTGATTTCTGTTGAATTTTACTACCATATGTGCACATGAATGTTGATCTATTAGTTCTAATTTAGTAGTGAGTTCATGTGGTTTTTGTTTTTCCATTCTTGCGATACTTCACTTAAAAGGATGGTCTCCAGTTCCATCCAGGTTGTTACAAAAGGCATTAGTTCACCATTTTTTATGGCTGAGTAATACTCCATGGCATACATATACCATGTATATACCACATACATTTATTAGTCCATGGCATACATATACCATGTATATACTACATACATTTATTAATCCACTTATGTATTGATGGGCACTTGGGTTGTTTCCACATCTTTGCAATTGTGAATTATGCTGCTATAAACATTCGAGTGCAAGTGTCTAGGTCTGCTTTGAGTTCTTTGAGGTATCTTCATACACTTTCATATGGTTGTACTAGTTTGCAGTCCCACCAACAGTGTATAAGTGTTCTTTTTTCTCCACATCCCTGCCAGCATCTGTTGTTTGGGGACTTTTTGATAAAAGCCATTCTCACTGGATTTAGGTAATATCTCATTGTGGTTTTAATTTGCATTTCCCTGATGATTAGAGACATTGAGACCTGCTCATTGGCCATTAGTCTATCTTCTTTTGCAAAGCTTCTGTTCATGTCTTTTGTCCACTTTTTAATGGGGCTTGATGTTTTCTTGCTGATTCTCTTGACTTCTTTGTAGATTCAAACCCTTTTAAATTCACAAAGGACATATATTTTGCTTGTTTTAAAATTAGAGGAACTTGCAGCATGTTTACTCTTGGTACCCAAGGAGTGGTTATACAATTTTCTAATACATACTGTAGTGTTAATATCCGAAGAATTGCATTCCTATTTTGACTACTTTAATATTCCTTATCTGTGTCTCTGAACAAATCATGGTGTTATGGAAATTACACAAAATTAAAGTGAGAAAACCCGATTTCCCCATTATTTCCTACTAAATTTGTCATGTAACATTCACTCAGACATCTCTTTTTCTCAAGAACCTATTTTCTACCTCTGAAAAAATGGATGGAGTTAGATGGTCCAGATTCTAACAATAATTCAGTGCATTCATTTCAACTTTTTGTGTTTCAACTTTGCCTTATTTGTTGCTATAGATTTTCTTTAATGAAAAAGTGATTTATGGGTTTAGAGTAAAGGCATAATATACTTACTATGTCTTTTGGTATTTAGATGCACACGCATTAGTTAGGCATTCTGTCCTGTCAAGCACATTCTATCGTAGACTGCTTTCAATTCTATGAGAATTTATTGAATTCTTTTCATTAAGAATTGAAATAAAATATGTACTGTGAGAGGCACTTTATAAATAAAAGATTTTGCATTGATTCTTAAGATTCTTAAACTGTGAGAATAATAACGTGTGTGTATGTTTTGTGTGTGTGTTCCTTGCATGAAGTCTGCTGGAATGGGTAAACTATCAGTTTTTAGCTTCTATATAGCTTTCGGCTTCAACGTCCTCATCAAATACTTTTATACTTAGAAGAATAGCCATAATACTTTAAGCAATTTTGTCTTAAAGTATTATGGAATTGTTAGTGTGGAAATAAGTGGAAATAAGCCCTTTGGGGAGCAAACAAAAAGTTTTTTGAGGACAGGTTTTGGCAAGAAGTAAGAGGTTCCAACATCACTCCAGCAGGTCCAATGTACCCAGTGTAAATGGGTTGCAACAGCACAGGATTTTGTAATTCCATTTAAACTTAGTGCCCAGTTCTTCTCTAAGGAATTTCCCTTATTCTCTGCATTAAGCAATAGCTAAAATACAAAAATATAAAACTTAATTTGACTTTTACCAACTAAGCGCAGAGGGTGACAGGGAAAAAAAGAGACAGTAATAGCACGGTGTAAAAGAGCACTAGTGTAAGGGTTGGAGACAAAGATTTTCATTATGCTTCCACTACTACTTGCCTAGGCTACCCTTAGGTCAGCCACCTGGTTTCTCAGAGCCTCAGTGTGCTTTACTAGAAAATGTGACAGTATTCAATGTCCTTTCCCAGTCCATCATTCTGTGAAATGATGCTTCCAGGTGAAGGAAATAAATAGGTCACATTGTTCCTGTAGTCATGGTTTTCTAAAGGCTCATTTTCTGTGAAAATGGCTTTCTTCCTCTTCCTCTAGCACACTAAGCTTAAGGTGGAGCTCTTTACCCTGGACGTTCTGCCCAAGGCACTTAATTGGTAATATTGCCTGCTACAAAGTCACTTTTGTTTGTGCTAGTTACTATAGCTTCATAGACTTCAGAATGAGAGCCATGGAAGGAAACTGGGAGAACATCTATGGGAACGCTCTCATGTTACAGATAATGAAATTGACCCTGAGGGGTTCGGTGACTTTCCACTTGGTCCCAAATCTCCTAAAGGGAGGAATCAGATTCCTTATTTAGGGTTTTTAATTCTGTCATTGGTATAGTTTCAGTACAAGGGCCACCAGTGATTTTTAATGGGTTTCATAAAGGAATAACAAGGCAGCTTCCTTATCTTGTCTTTTTCTTTAAAAGGTAGGAACCCAATAATTACGAATTAGGCTGTTAGAATTTTTGAAAACATGTTACTAATGGGTTGTTGCAAATATATTGAGAGTTAGGGAAACCACACTGAGCAGGGGAGAAGTCATATTTGTGTTTGTCATTCAGATGTATTTGTTTTCTTAATGGGATAAATGTCATTATCCTGTGAAGTGTCTAACTCTTGAAGAAAAGGAAAAAGCCTCCAATACCACCAGGTTTTTCTCTCGGTTTTTCTGTTTTGCCGCATCAATCCAGCTCACTTAGGAGTAGAAAAGAAGTTAATGTTCAACCTGATAAGAACTTTTTGGAACAACTTTAAAAAATTTGCTTAATAAATTATGTTACTAACTGTTGCAACGTTGCCAAAGGGGCACTTTAAAGGTTACCAATGGTTTGTCTTAAACAGTCACGTCTTCAGTATTACACAGTGATTCTCTTTGTAAAAGGTTAACTAAAAGAGGTTGCTATAAAAATCTGTTGGGAACACTTCTGCAAGTGTGTGACAAGGTTGCAAAGTTTCTCGTGAATGACGTACTTGAGCTTGGTCCTTTTATTCTGGCTGTCTAAAGGTTATAAACAAACTCTAAGTTATAAACAAACTCTAAGAAGTGCCTGTATTTACTACAAAGAAATAACCCTAACATGGTTTCTTTTTCATAGGAAGTTGTCCTTGAAGAAGGTACAATTGCTTTTAAAAATTGGGTTAAAACAGGCACGGATATTTACAGACAGTTTTGGATCTTTGATGTGCAAAATCCACAGGAAGTGATAGTGAACAGCAGCAACATTAAAGTTAAGCAAAGAGGTCCTTACACATACAGGTGAGTCCCCACAAATAAGTGGCACATTGAACATAAGTGACCTTGAACATATGTATTTCTGAGAAGGCTTCCACTTGATGAATGCCATTGTATTCAAATGTACTTATTATTTTCTTGCCAGTAATATACCTTGAAATATATTTCCTACCTGTATAAAATCCTAATCTAAGGATTTAATGATTAGAAGATATTTATTTTGAATAAATAGATATATAATCACCCAAATATTTATTAGACAGTATATAGAAAACAAATACAGATTTTTAATAAATTTACCAGCATCAAATAATGTCTGTATGTTTACGAAGTTACAAGTGTTTTGCACTTGTGGCATATATACTCAACTCTGAAATATGAATGTTGAACAGGGAAAAAAAACCTTTCAATCTTTAGCATCTTAAAAGTAAATGTATTCATTATATTGGTGGTTCTTTTTTTTTTTTTTTATCTCAATGTGGCTTTTTATTTTTTTTATTTTTTATTTTTTTTATTTATTTTTTTAATTTCAGAATATCATGGGGGTACAACACTTTGGCCATACACATTGCCCCTGTTCTGCCCATGTCAGAGCCACAATCGTGGTCATCCCCCAAACTGTGCTTCCCGCATCCATTCAGTGAGAGTTTTTCCCATCCCTTCCACCCCCCTCCCGCCCGCCTGCCCTCAGATGAATGTTATTGCCCTGTGTGATGTAAGTGTTCATCAGTTAGTACCAGTTTGATGGTGAGTACCAGTGGTGCTTGTTTTTCCAATCCTGTGACACTTCGCTTCGAAGAATGGGTTCTAGCTCCAACCGGGATAATACCAGATGTGTTAATTCACTATTGTTCCTTATTGCTGAGTAATACCCATGGTATACATATACCACATTTTATTGATCCATTCATGTATTGATGGGCACCTGGGTTGTTTCCACATCTTTGCAATTGTGAATTGTGCTGCTATGAATATTCGTGAGCAGATGTCTTTATTATAAAATGTCTTTTTTTCCTTTGAATAAATACCCAGTAGTGGGATTGCTGGGTCAAATGGTAATTCTACTTTTAATTCTTTGAGGTATCTCCATATTCTTTTCCATAGAGGTTGTACTAATTTGCAGTCCCACCAGCAGTGTATGAGTGTTCCTATCTGTCCACATCCCCGCCAACATTTGTTGTTTGGGGATTTTGTTGATATGAGCCAGTCTCACTGGAGTTAAGTGATATCTCATTGTGGTTTTGATTTGCATTTCCCTGATGATTAGAGATGTTGAGCACTTTTTTATATGTTTGCTGGCCATTATTCTGTCTTCTTTTGAAAAATTTCGTTCATGTCCTTTGCCCATTTTTTAATAGGGTTGTTTGATTTTTTCTTGTTGATTTTCCTAAGTTCTGTATAGATTCTGGTTATCAGCCCTTTATCAGAGGTGTAGCATGCAAATATTTTCTCCCATTCTGTAGGTTGTCTGTCCACTGTAGTGATAGTTTCCTTGGCTGTGCAGAAGCTTTTCAATTTGATCAGGTCCCATGTATTTATTTTTGTTGCTGCTGTGATTGCTTTGGGGGTCTTCTTCATAAATTCTTTGCCTAGGCCAACGTCCATAAGAGTTTTTCCAACGTTTTCTTCGAGAATTCTTATGGTTTCATGTCTTAGGTTTAGATCTGTTATCCATTGTGAGTTGATTTTTGTGAGAGGTGAGAGGTGTGGGTCCCCAGTTTCAGTCTTCTACATATGGCCATCCAGTTTTCCCAGCACCATTTGTTGAATAGGGAATCTTTTCCCCATTGTACGTTTTTCTGGAATTTGTCAAAGATCAGGTGACTGTATGAGGTTGGTTTTATATTTGGGTTCTCAGTCCTGTTCCATTGGTCTACGTGTCTGTTCTTGTGCCAATACCATGCAGTTTTGGTTACTATAGCCTTGTAATATAGTTTGAAGTCTGGTAGATAGATGCCTCCCAATTTGTTCTTTTTGCTTAAGATTGCACACAACAAAAAAAGAAAACTACAGACCAATATCCCTTATGAATATAGATGCAAAAATTCTCAAAAAAATCCTTGCAAACCGAATTCAAATGTACATCAAAAAAATAATTAATCATGATCAGGTGGGCTTTATTCCCGAGATGCAGGGATGGTTCAACATATGCAAATTTATAAATGTAATTCACCATATAAATAAAAGCAAGAACAAAGATTATATGATCCTTTCAATAGATGCAGAAAAGGCTTTTGACAAAATCCAGCATCCTTTTATGATAAGAACTCTTAACAATATAGGCATAGATGGCTCATTCCTAGAAACTATTAAAGCCATATACGATAAACCCACAGCCAATGTCATACTGAATGGGGAAAAATTGAAAGCATTCCCCCTTAAAACTGGTACCAGACAAGGGTGCCCACTATCTCCACTTCTTTTCAACATAGTGCTGGAAGTCCTGGCCACAGCAATTAGACAAGACAGAGGAATCAGGGGCGTCCAGATGGGGGCAGAAGAGGTCAAACTTTCACTATTCCCAGACGATATGATATTATACATAGAAAACCCCAAAGATTCAACCAAGAGATTACTGCAATTGATAAATGAATTCAGCAAGTCTCAGGATACAAAGTTAATACACACAAATCCATAGCCTTCATATATGCTAATAACAATCAAGCCGAGAAACAAATTAAAGATGCAATACCTTTCACAATAGCACCAAAGAAAATTAAATATTTAGGAACATATCTAACTAAGGAGGTCAAAGACCTATATAGAGAGAATTATGAAACACTGAGAAAAGAAATTGCAGAGGATGTAAATAGATGGAAAGCCCTACCATGCTCTTGGATAGGCAGAGTCAACATAGTAAAAATGGCTTTGCTACCTAAATTAATTTACAGAATCAATGCAATCCCTATCAAAATACCAACATCATTTTTTGCTGATCTAGAAAAAATAATTCTACACTTCGTGTGGAACCAGAGAAGACCCCGTCTAGCCAAAGCAATCTTATATTGGTGGTTCTTAAAGTATGGTTCCTAGACCAGCAGCACCAACATCAGCATCAGCATCAACAGGGAACTTGGTAGACAGGAAAATTCTGACTCCACCTCAGACCAAATGAATTGGAGTCTCCTGAGTTGGGGCTCATCAGTGAATTTTACAAACCCTCTGGGTGATTCCAATACACACTCAATTTTGAGAATCATGGCACTAAACTTATTTTTACATAACTATAGTAAGGATTTATATCCAAACTAATATCCAGGTCATACACATGTATGCATTTATCTAGTAGTTTCATTCCTATATTTTCTGTAGTACTGAGACTGACTATTCAATACCTTTAGTCTACATTACCTAATAGTTTAACACATTCTTGAACAGAATCTTAGCTATTAGAGCTAGAAGAAATGATTAGCCAGAATCTTTCATTTTGTAAATAAATAATACCTTATATTGGATATAAGTTGACTTGTTCATGTTCACACAGATGTAGGAAATGGTACCTCTTAGATTTTTGTATACATTTTCTATTTAAATTATAGACTATGTCTTTTCCGATTATTAAAGTAAAAGGGAGATTGAGGTGCTAAAAAGACTAACTTAACCAAGGATTAGTGATATATTTGTGATATCCATATGAGAACCTAGTTAAGCCCTGCTATCTCATTTGTTATACAAATGTGTACTTTCCCTCAAGAATAATTACAACTACTTATATACCATGATTAATTATTATCACAAAATTTCATGTTTGTAATGATTTATTATAATTCACAGTTCTAGTATCTTATCTCTTTGGATACTCTATGGTTGTATAATTTTCCTTCCTCTCCAATGCATCAATATGTTTTTAGATTGACAACTCACACCCTAAATGTAACGAAATAACAGTAGTCATGTGAGGGTAGTGCCTCCTACCACAGCATATAATATATAAGCTGCAGAGGGCCTTGGTGCCTATCCTGTTTTAGCAATTTTCCCCAAGTTTCCTGTCTCTTTGCCCATGTGTGGGACTATTCACAACTTTGTCAAAGAAGACTTGGTTTTCACAGGTACAAGAAAAGTCTTACCTTGGAAATATTTTTTTCATGGGCTTATAGTTCTTATGTTCTTAGCAAAAGCCTATGTACGTATCTTGTTTCAAAAGAATGTTATAGGTATATGTACCTATGAAAATCTAGAATTCATATGTGACCTAATGAGAATCTGAGAATAATTGTTTGAAAAGTAGAACCTGAATGAACTAAGTATGAGGAAGAAATAGTTTTTAGAATTTGAGAACTCATGGTTTCTGTGTTCTTAAAATTTGTTTTGGGGAGGTTATGTTTTCTACTTTTAAGGATATCAGTTGGGATATGAGGGAATATAAACATAAAATTATTTAACTTAGCTCTCCTCTCATAGTTGACAACTAATATCTATTTTATTCTTGGAGCCTTTAACCTGTCTGTTTAAGAGACAAAACAGGGGGGTTGGTTAGATATACTAGATTTTCTTCGGGAGGCAATGGAAGGAGGGTGGGAGAAGAGGAGTTGCATTTGCAGCTAAATTTTATAAACAATAAATTCGTCTTTGTATAACAATTTTAAAGAGAGTCCTAATCAACTAGAGGTCATCTTGTCTCATGATGTCACCAAATGGAGTCTTTTTTTTTTAAATTTATTTTTAAATTTCAGAATGTTATGGGGGTACAAACACTTTGGTTACATATATTTCCTTTGCGCTGCCCAAGTCAGAGCTATGTCTGTGCCCATCCCCCAGACAGTGTGCTCCACACCCATTAGGTATGAATTTACTCATCCCCTCCACCACCTTCCCACTTGCCCAACACCCAATGTATATTACTTCCGTGTGTGTGCATAAGTATCGGTCAGTTAGTACCAATTTGATGGTGAGTACCAGTGGTGTTTGTTTTTCCATTCTTGTGATACTTCGCTTTGAAGAATGGGCTCTAGCTCCACCCAGGATAATACCAGAGGTATTAATTCACCGTTGTTTTTTATGGCTGAGTAGTACTCCATGGTATACATATATCACATTTTTTTAATCCACTCATGTATTGATGGGCACTTGGGTTGTTTCCACATCTTTGTAATTGTGAATTATGCTGCTATAAACATTTGAGTGCAGATGTCTTTGTTATAGAATGTCTTTTTTTCCTGTGGGTAAATACCCAGTAGTGGGATTGCTGGATCAAATGGTAGTTCTACTTTTAGTTCTTTGAGGTAGCTCCATATTACTTTCCATAGAGGTTGCACTAATTTGCAGTCCCATCAGAAGTGTATGAGTGTTCCTATCTGTCCACATCCCCACCAACATTTGTTGTTTTGGGACTTTTTGATATAAGCCAGTCTCACTGGAGTTAAGTGATATCTCATTGTGGTTTTGATTTGCATTTCCCTGATGATTACAGAAATTGAGCAATTTTTTATATGTTTGTTGGCCATTATTCTGCCTTCTTTTGAAAAATTTCTGTTCATGTCCTTTGCCCACTTTTTAACGGGGTTTGATTTTTTCTTATTGATTTTCCTAAGTTCTATAAAGATTCTAATTATCAGCCCTTTATCAGATGTGTAGCATGCAAATATTTTCTCCCATTCCATAGGTTGTCTATTCACTCTAATGATAGTTTCCTTGGCTGTGCAGAAGCTTTTAATTTGATCAGGTCCCATTTATTTATTTTTATTACTGCTGTGATTGCTTTGGGGGTTGTCTTCATAAATTCTTTGCCTAGGCCAATGTCTATAAGAGTTTTCCCAAAATTTCTGGTATAATTTTTATGGTTTCATGTCTTAGGTTTAAGTCTGTTATACATCGTGAGTTGATTTTTGTGAGAGGTGAGAAGTGTGGATCTTGTTTCAGTCTTTTACATGTGGCTATCCAATTTTCCCAGCACCATTTATTGAATAGGGATTCTTTTCCCTGGTGTATGTTTTTGTCTGCTTTGTCAAAGATCAGATGACAGTATGAGGATGGTTTTGTATTTGTTTGCCTAAATGCCTTGAATAATGTGAAAACTGGTTACCTTTTAGAAAAAAAAGTTAATACTTTGATAGCCTTCTATCTGTTGAGGTAGACATGCTTCTCCATAATTAATTATACCCTAAATCCGTTGAAATTGAGAGTGTAGGAGATGTCCCTCTCTAAACAGAATCACAGGCTTTATTTGGCCGATGGCTGCTAAAGTGAGTTTGATAAAACTTTGAGAAGACATGACATGAGACAAAGCATGAAATTGCCTGGATTGAGATCTTACATATATTCCAACCTACACTATCTCTATGAAGACACTGTGATGCCTTCAGAATATTCTCAGATACAATATAAATCATTTTTTAAGTTACTTTGCTTTGGCAGGAATACAAATAAAGTAATCTTAAGAAAACCCTAGGACAAATTCCTTCCCTTGGCCGTATTAACCAACACTTTCCAAAACTTGTATACAATGTAATTTTTAAACAACAAAAAAATAAGTAATTATGTTCTTTTTAACAGTACAATCTAAAGGTAGGGCTCAGTTTTAAGGATTTTCTCTTAGTGAGTGCCATCTACTGGTTCAATGTTGTAAGTACAATTTAGATAAGCTCTAGAATTTGGGTCACAATTATTTTTTGCAATTGTTTTAATTATTGTCCTGAAAATTAAAATACTTCAATTTAAAATGTTAATAAATATATATTCCAATTTTTAAATAGTTATTTGAGATAAAAGGCGTTGCTTGTAATTGACTATCTTGGGTGCTGTTTCTGATTTTTGTATTCTCTGTATGTCTTCAGTACTCCAAGGAGAATAAATAATGACATTTTCATGAAATTATATTAAAAACAAAATATATTCCTACCTAATTTTGAATCCCCTATCTAAATAATGAGCCACTAATGTATTTATTTATGAAAAATATTTATTGAGAACTCACTATGTCCAAGGCACTGTGCTTAGAGATACAAAACACTCATAGCCCCTACCCTACAGGAATTTGCATTTTTATTATAGTAGAATAAAATGTTTTCCTCTACATTTCAGTCTCTTTCTTAGTCTTTATCTTAGTTAGCTGTTCACCTCACATAATTGACACTCAAATATATGCTAGTGCGATGGTGATGGATACCTTATTTCTTCTCAGTGAATATCTTGTACTTGCAAGATATTTTTCACCATAGTAATCTTTACCAAATTCCTAAAATGTAGTTGGTACTTTTCAGCATAGAGATGTTAGAGCCAGGAGGTTAGAGCTAATATGTATTCAATATGTGGGGGGAGGGGCAAGGGAGGGGTTGGTCTGTAGCCCTTAAAAATGAAATTATATTCTAATTCTCATTAAAGTAATGAAAAAGATTGAAGAGCCAGTGCTGGATTGGCTATGTACTTTGAGGGTTCTTTGTTATACAAGAAAATGTGCTGTTAATATTTTCCTGCTTAAGCCTTTCTATTCTTTCCTCCTTACTCTCAGGGTAAAGTCTGTTGTTTGAGTATGGGATATGACCCTTTTATGTTTGAGATCTTTATTTTCCACCACTCTCCTTACCTCTCAGTCAATAATGCAAACACACTCCAACAGTTGCATTTCCTAAAATATGTAATCTTCTTCTTGTCTTACACATGACACTGCCCTACTTTACCTAACTAAACGTCTCTTTGTTATTTAGACCACTTATGTAGAATGGATAGAAATTGTCTTGGCCCTCATCTCCACCCTGATCACCGCACACCTGGATTTGTATCTGCTCTGTGCTTTCCCATTGACTCTGTGTAAACTTAACACATATCACTTCTCTTCTGCTATTTTAATTTCCTGTTTGCAATCTTAAGACCCCATTTGATTAGTCTGCTAAAGTCCTAGCACTGGCTTATTTAACCCCATTGTTTAGCATAATTTCTGGCATATTCTATGTGTTCAAATATTTGTTGAATGAATGAATGACATTTGAGATCTAATGCCCTATAAGCCAAATTCTTTGACTTTTGTTTACTTCTGTTTTTTCCAGAGTTCGTTATCTAGCCAAGGAAAATGTAACCCAGGACCCTGAGGACCACACAGTCTCTTTCGTGCAGCCCAATGGTGCCATCTTTGAACCTTCACTATCAGTTGGAACCGAGGATGACGTTTTCACAGTTCTCAATCTGGCTGTAGCTGTGAGTAGACAAACCACAAAGTTACTTGTTTTAAAATACTCTAGAATCCACTATAATTAATCTCATCACTAGAATTATTATTGGGTTTTATTTACCTTGCCATTTTTGTAAAAATGTGTTCCTATGTCATTATTTTGAATGGAGTTATAGGCATTTGGAAGGATAGCAAAATTATAACAATCAATTGAATTTGAAGACTGCTTAAAGTGTATCAGTAAAAAAAAAAAATAGGGTTTAACTTGGGATGACTTGTGGCTGGCATTGAGGCAGACAAATGTAATCATCTAGGGATTAGACCCATTATACTTTTAGTTTTGGCAGGATTTAGCAGTAATTTTAAAGATATAGTTGTAAGATTTTTATTAAACTCAATTTTAGTATTTAATCCATTTATTTGTTAAAATCTGATATTGTATTGGTGTCTTAACCAGTGATTTTGTTTTTGTAGGCTGCACCCCATATCTATCAAAATGCATTTGTTCAAGTGGTACTCAATTCACTTATCAAAAAGTCAAAATCTTCTATGTTCCAAAACAGAACTTTGAAGGAACTGTTATGGGGATATAAGGATCCATTTTTGAGTTTGGTTCCATACCCTATTCCTACCACAGTTGGTGTGTTTTATCCTGTAAGTACCAAATATGAATGACAATATTGTATTCTAATTAGATAAATAGAATGACATTGGCAAGGCATAATTTTATATTTTAGTGTGTTAGCCCTACTGCTGATCTGGAGTTATGTATCTGACAAATATGCTAACTTTTTAAAAAAGTCTCCATCTCATATGGCTCCAGCTTTCCTAGTTGGAAAACTCATCTGGATTTAACAATTAAATTTAAAATTTGAAAACTGAGATATAATCAGGTTTTCACTCTTTTATAAAGATATAATTTGTCTAAAATTGTAAGCTAGTATGTAAATCTTTGAACACTATTTTTGGTTTTGATTTCCCTTCTTGCATAATCAAATTAAATACCATATTTTTATTTGTGTTAAATGGTATTCATCTTGTCATTCCTTCTTCTCTAGACCTTTTACAAATTTATCTTAGTTTATATTAAAAAGTTAGCCTAAGTTTGCACATCCCAATGAGACTGATAAGTCAATAGGCCTCATTTTCATGGGATTTGTAAATAAGAATTTCTAGTAGTCCATAAATGTCATGAAATAGCAGTTTGAAGATTAAGGAAAATATGAACTTGATGGTTCACTTATTTGCAGCTTAATGTTTTGAATTACAAATAGGATAATCTAACTACTGAATTGGAATTTTGACTATGATTTCATTTGGCACTATATGTAAATATTAGTTATATTCTCCAGTTCATTGTTATTGTTTTAGATAATGTTTGGAATTGCAAGGTTATAGATCAATTAAATATAAATGTAGAAAGCCTTCAGGAATCAGAGATCCAGTAATTATTTTAAGTCAATACTCATAACTCTTCCCTTGACTAAATTTTAATTTCTTATGCCGAATTTTTATCATTTTAGTAACTACTTAAAGATCACAACATTTAGAATACCTTTACAAGTCATTGTTCTTGTAGGTTTTGTTCAATGTACCCTCATCTCAATATAATAAGAGTCATGACCAAAATGGCATTATTGGCTTAATTTGACAAAGAGTGCTGGAGTTTGGAACACGTTAACTTCTGATATTTATTTCAGCATTTAGCACTTATTTCTAGGAACCTTTTATAGTCTATCCTTTAAAACATTGTAAAGGCTAATAATTTTAAAACCTTATTGCATATATATTTCAAGTTATATAAAATAATTATGAATAACCAGTGTTCGGGAAATGTGAAATTAAGTTAATTACATATTTTATAACTTGATAAATATGACTCGTTTTTGAAGCAATTTTTTCTCGTACATATCTTTTTTAGTACAACAACACTGTAGATGGAGTTTATAAAGTTTTCAATGGAAAAGATAACATAAGCAAAGTTGCCATAATTGACACTTACAAAGGTAAAAGGTAAGTATCTGGGCATAGCATGTGTGATGGTGTGTGTATGTGCTTGTGTTACTAGGGTACTCTAAAGCAGAAGTAGTATTTGTTTAACAACTGGTAAAGCACAGGCATCAACCTTTGGAACAGGCTTGCTATATCTCAGCCCTGGAAACTCCTGTTCTGAAAGGCATCGACCTTTAGTTGTGCCAACTGGCATGTTCACACCAGTGCATAGCTGCTGAATATGAGCCCCACTTTATGGTTTGGTTTACCTTTATGGACAAATCCAAAAGGACTATTTTCATCTTTGCTGCATATCCAGCATCACAGTATACTCGTGAAATTAGATTACCACAAATGAAAAGGAAGAAAATCAATATATCAACTGATAGTCTAGTAGATAGAAACATTTTGGTTTTTTACTTTTGTAATTGAGTATATCAAATAAAATTGTGTATTCCAGTGACATGACCTAAATGCGTCTATAAACGTGGAAGTTTAATGAATCCATGTGAATGCTTTCATGACTTCCCCCTGCAAATGGTTTTAAAATAATTATCTATATGAATTACTCAGTTTTAACATTTATTAATGCAAAAATGGAATTAGGATTTCAGGTAGAATTCTAAAATTTATACGTGAAATGTGAAAATAATGAATATGCCACCTTTACATTGGTGAAAGTACAAGATAGCTTCATATAAGCCATTATTTCCTTTCTTTCCTAGTTCTGCCTGTTGATCTGAAGGATTAATAATTTATCATATACGTAGAATAGGACGAATCCTAATAAATATCAGAGGAGAAAGCCTTTTCTTTAAAGTTAATAATTGTGCTTTAGAACAGTTAATTTCCTGAAAAAGAATAAACAAAACTGAAAGAGATGAAATGCTTTTATTAATATAAGTAACCACTGCCTCAAACTGAGTCTTTTTTTTTGAGTCTTTATCTAATAACTGTTTATAAGAGTCATATAAGAGTTAAATATTAACTAGTAGAGTACTTTTTCTTCTAAAGAGTCCATACTTACCTATTTTTATGGAAAAGTCAAGTCGAAAACAAACACTTCTAAGTGTTCATTTCAGAGGAAATCACATCAATTTTTTATATTGAGGAACAATGAGCATTTCACTCCATTTCAATACTATAGAAGTTTTAAGGGGAGTTGCTAAGCACTCCTAATTAGAGTAAGAATTTCATGTCACTATAAAATCATGATAAGGTTGGTTTAACTCATCATGGCAAGACTTACCATGATTAACAGCTTATTCGGTTTAAAACATAAGCAACAGCTTGTGTTGGCATCATGCTGGATAATGGTAGGAGTAGGAAAAAAAGTTTTTACAACATAAAAAGTGGCCGAAGATTCAGGGAAACTATTACTATTGTTTCACTTCTAGATATATACAGCTTATTTATATACCAGAGCTTAACTAATAAACTGTCCTACTTTAATGCCTGTCCACGTAAGAATTTAAAGGGGGAAAATATATACTGGTTGATTATCAACATGTTTTGAATCTGAATTGATCCAAATTTCTGCTTCTTTCTTTCTTCCTTCCCACTCCCCTGTACTACCTTATACTGAGCTTACATCAATCTGCTTAACACTTTCCTTCTAGTCTCATACTACTGAATGATTCATTTCTCCCACTGGGGAAAAAAAATCTCTCCTAAGTAGAGATCTAAGTTTCTTATAAATGTTTTTAATTTTTTTTTATCCTAAGTTGTTTCTAACTAACTTAACACTTGGAATTTTTTATTTTATGATGTAGCCACGTAATGGTATCAGGCACTTAATTTATTGCAATAAGAGAAAACGTTCAAACAAAGCATAAACTGAATGAATTAGAACATTTCTTAAACATAGCACCTGCCACATCTAATCTTCTTATATTAGAAGTATTGAATCATAATAGAAAAATTAATGTGAGAAAGATGCTCTTGAAATGAGAATGGTTAGTTGATTTTCTTTCTTTTTATTCCTAAGGAATCTCTCCTATTGGGAAAGTTATTGTGACATGATCAATGGTACAGGTAAGGACATTTGTTTTGGGGTGATAATTACAATGAACCTAACTCACCTTTTCTCACAAATTCACCATCATACCTACAGTGTTCTGAAAGTTGAGGGTATGTGTTTACTTATCTTTATAGCACCACAACATAATTCAGAGCTTATTGTTATATAGGCTTGGTAAATATTTAATGTGGTAGGGCTTCTGAAGATTAACCATAAAGAATTAGCTCTTATTGCATTACTAAGGAAATATTTGCTTTGTAAAATCTTTACTTAATGAACTGCCATCCTGGCAACAGAAGTAATGCTTTAAAAAAAACTTAAAAAGTAGTTACTATTCAAATCTTTTGTAAATATTTTAGATATAACAACTTAGAATTGAAAGAATAAAAAATTAAGATAATTACAAAAGGGAAAACACATTGATACCAACCCAAACAAGGTTTGGCCTAGGTCTGGTTACTTGTTGCATAGAAAGCCAATTACTGAGCCAACAAGGATTGCCAAGGAAGAAAGGAATTTTTAATACAAGAGACATTAGTCAGGAGAAGGTGAGGGGAAGCAGCCTCTAATCCATCCCCTGAAAAATGGAGAGTACAGTTTCTTTAACAAGCGGCTTCATGCTTTTGGGGCAGGTTAGTGAGAGGTGGTGAGTCTTGGCATCAGAAAGTCCATGCAGGGGCCTTCAGAATCCCAACTCCTTTATTTGGGGGAGATAACTCAAAAAGATCAAATAGTTATCATTACAGGGTTCTGGTTATCAAGCCCTACAGGACTGAGAATCTAAAACATGAGAGTGAGGGGATTATGAAAAAAAAAACCAAAACATACAGGGATCATTGAAATTTGTTCATAGAGCCAGTTACAATACTTCTAAGTGAGGTTTAAAGCCAAGGTAGAATCAGTGAAGTTATAAGACAGAAACATCTATTAATATTTTGGATAAGATGGTCAGAAAGAATAAAAAAAGACTAGATGTTTAAAGTCCTCAGTAATACTAACTCTAGTAGTTGTGCAGGCATAAAATACTTAGTCCTTATATACAGAGGGAAATATACTGTGCTATTCCTAAATAGTAAAGGATTCTTTATGGGGTTAAGGGGAAAAAATCATTAAACAATTTTGTCCAAAGCTAAGAAGTAGATAGGTTTAACAAGAGGCTGAATTAATGACAATAATATAAATACATGTGCATAGGACATGAAGTTAAAAATATCTAAGGGGAAAATAGAAGTAAAACAAACTAGGAGGAGGTTGGGTAGGACATGAGATGTTTCCTGTGAGAGATTCTTGGTTATAGCACGAGGGAAAAGAGTAATAAAAGGTTCCAGTGTGTTTCATCATGATTTAGAAGTGCGTCCTTTACCTTTAATAAGTTTGAAAAGACATAAAATGAAAGAATTGATATACATTTAGAATGTTTCTTTTTGGGGGAAAGAAAGCCCCCTTAATATCAGCTATCCTGTGGTCATTGCCCATGGTAATTGCTGGGTATAATTATGACATAATCTTCAGCAATATTTCAGATGATTTTTTAAAATAGTTTTTCAGTATATTTTCCTTTAATTGTTAAGGTACTGGGAAGGCAGTTGTAGGCAATTCCCATACAGGGACCTATATGGGGAATTTAAGCTGGACTTTAATATCCAACTGTCTCCATAGCGGGATCAAACAGGGATCACAAAATCACTGATGTTATATTTCACTTCTCACAAGAGTGTAAATGAAGATAAGGTCACAAGGTAGAAACACTTGCCAGAAAAAGAATCTGGAATGTACCATTTTAAACAAACACATTCAGTAGTGGCTTATAAAAATATTTTGGAATATCATCAATTGGTGATATTCAGTTGAGGAGTGAATGGTGGCGTTACATGCTTTTTCTTTCTGTTTCATGCTGTCTTTATTAGGTCTTTATTTATTTCAGAATATTACTGGGGTACAAATGTTTTGGCTCCATGAATTGCTTTTGTACAGTTTGAGTCAAAATTCTAAGTGTGTCCATAGTTATTTTTTCATATATCCAATGTATGCCATGGATTATAGCTGTAGCAGAAACTCAGTGAATGACTTTTTGAATTTGATGGGTATGTTTTCAAAGCATTTGCAGGAAATTTAGTTAGAGAAATAGTTTTAGTTCAATAGATAGTTTTAGTAAATAGTTCTAAAAATATTAATCAGCCCTTAGGGCGGATGAATGAATCACTATTACAAATAAGAACAATGTGGATATGGCAGGAGTTCTAAATGAACTTCATGGTAAGAATAATGCCACTCTACTTATGGGGTGGGGCATTTCAAAAAATAAAATTACAGCTTTAACATCTGATTTTAGCATTTTTTGAAAGTTTATATTAGTGAATATGTATAGTGTGTAGATGTTGTTGAATATGGTAGCTACTACACATGTAGCTGTAAAGCACTCGACATGTGGCTAGTATGATTTGAAATGCGCTACAAGTATAAAAATACACACTAGATTTTGAGATTTATGAGAATGTAAAATATCTTAATTTTTTATTGATTACACACTGAAATTATGTTTTGGATATATTAGGTTCAATATAGCTATTTAAATTTTAAGTTATTTCGGTGGTTTGCATTACATTTCTATTGACCACACTGGAATAGACATTTCTAGATTTTTCTAGAGCACATCTAATCACTTGCTACTGGCTTGATTTTTAAACAGATGCAGCCTCATTTCCACCTTTTATTGAGAAGACCCGGGTATTGCAATTCTTTTCCTCTGACATTTGCAGGTAAGACAGACACTGAGGTATGTAGGTGAATCAGACCTTTTTCTTCCAAGTGCCAGTTATGGAAATTTCTTGATTTCTTAAGAATAAATACAATAATGTAGAATTCATAATGTTTATTTACTTTTTGCAGTCTATCCTTCTATATCCTTCAATTTTTTTTATAATGCAAATCATTTTGTCATTTATAAGTAAGAGCTAGTTTGCTCTTCTTTTACTAAACTAGTAGTCTATTTAATAACAATCAGATCTAAAAGGGCATGCCCAGTCTTTCTAAAGATGTCCAGAGATGATGATGCAAATGTCGTAGAACTGTGTTAATTGACATGCCCTAATCACATTGCGGGGCAGTAGATACCACAAATCTGTTGGAGCCTTTGCCACTACACCTGAGCCCCAGGCCTATCCCTAAAGACTGTAATTGTGGGCAAGCATTTAACTTCTCTAAATCGTTTCCTCATCTGAAAAATTGAAGAGAGCAGTATTTCTTCATATAGGGATCTCTGGGGATTAGAAGAAATGTGTATTGAGCCCTAGCACATTGCCTAGGTTATGGTAGACACTTGGTAAAGGATGGAAGTGAACAAATTATATATCAAGCATGCACGTACCCCAGCAAATGAATGGCTTTTCTCTTCAAGATTAAAGTTTCTGTCTTTCACGACTGACTTCATTTAAACTGGGCACAAAGGATTGAGGAAAGCCATATTTAATCTGTAGCCAAAATTAACTATGAGAAGTGACTTCAGTATAAGTACTCCACGGTAGTTCATAAGCTTAAAAGCTTTTGAGAACAAAGTTAAGAATAGATCATACTCAGGTATTGAGTTCTAGTATGTGTTTAAATTTCACAAGAACTTTTTTCCTGAAAATTAAACAAGAATTTAAAATTCTAACAGGAGTACCCAAGTTTTCTTAATTAAAGCAAGAATATAAGAAAAATATGAATCTCCAGAATGAATTAATAGTTCAGAATCCTGGAATGCAGCTTTTTTTTTTTTCAATTGGTGTCCAGGTCAATCTATGCTGTGTTTGAATCCGACGTTAATCTGAAAGGAATCCCTGTGTATAGATTTGTTCTTCCAGCCAAGGCCTTTGCATCTCCAGTTCAAAACCCAGACAACCATTGCTTCTGCACAGAAAAAATTATCTCAAAAAATTGTACATCCTACGGTGTGCTAGACATCAGCAAATGCAAAGAAGGTGAGTGAATATTCTCTGTAGCACAGTCTGTGACATAATTTGCAATATTCTTTAAAATGCAACCTTTACCCAGAATCCAAAATTTAAAGTTGAAGTAAGAAAGCTATCAGGGCAAAAGATAAGGGTGGTGGCAGAAAATCTGTGTTAATTTTATATTGTTTCAGTGTTGCAAAATTTAGTTATCATTAGGCAAAACCACACCAGTATTTCCCAGTGCTGCTTTAGATTTAGGGTGAAATGTGAATAATTTCTAGAACACTTTGAGCATCCCAAATTATCTACTTGCTATTGCTCTAACCCTTTTCCCTAGAAAATAGTAAATATTTTCAGTATTTTTCTACAACAAGAATTGACTTACACCAAATTTGGAGTCTGTCTTACATTGTTCATATTTATCATGCTGAAGGGGGTGTTGATGAAAATTCTTAAATGAAAGAAATTCTTAGTCCATAGACATTATTGCTTGAAATGTGAACATGTTTAGTTGAAAATTTGTGTTCAGCGGCTAAACTTTACATATTGAAAATTGCCACCTAAGGAATGTAAAACAGACATCAACAAACTTGTTAGTAGGATGCAGAATTTTATTTTCGTACAACAGCAACCTGATGTTACAATTCTCTCCCACCTTTGTCCCCTAATCAGTGTTTAAAAAAAACAGCTATGTATATTTTTATTTAAAAACCTTTATTTTCGAGTGCAGATGTCTTTTTTTCCTTTGGGTAAATACCCAGTAGTGGGATTGCTGGATCAAATGGTTGTTCTACTTTTAGTTCTTTGAGGTATCCCCATAATACTCTGAAATAAAAAATAAAAACCCTTTATTTTCAAGGAAATGTTTTCTGAGTGATTTGTGAAATGAGCAAAGTTCTTTATCCCCAGTTGACTCTTAAAACTTATCTTCAGGAAAACCTGTGTATATTTCACTTCCTCATTTTCTACATGCAAGTCCTGATGTTTCAGAACCTATTGAAGGCTTAAACCCAAATGAAGAAGAGCATAGGACATACTTGGATATTGAACCTGTAAGCAAATATATTATGGATCTGCTTTAGTTGATATTTTTTAAAAAATGAAAGAAAAAAATCTTGCCAGTCATACTTATCAACCAAATTTATTGAATCACATCTTGTGTCAGTGAAAATTACATTGATTTCTTCCTATTATTGCTTATGAAATGTCAAAATTTAATTTTAATTTCATTATATGGAATTCCGTAGTCCTTTTTGATAAATGATAAAAATAATTCTAATTGGCTTTAAACAATTGTATATAAATTATTATTCTATGTTTATACCTAACTACAGATATTGCTTATATGAGGAGTCATCATATATTATGTGGGATTAAAAGATTTTATAGGAATTTGGGGCATGATCTGTTATACTTTGTATCAAGAAAAAATCTATAAAAATTGTTATAGTACAACAGTTTTATTCTTTACATTATTTTAATATTTTTCTTTTCAAAAGTTAAATGCAATTCTAGAATGTTTCAGTTTAAATAATGATAGTTAGAAGTGGTATTATTATTTATAATAATTATAGTTATAATTAGTTATAACTAATAATACATGAATTCAGACTGAATATGTATTTGGTCATGTATAGTTCAGGAACTAAATTATCTACCTGAGCTCTTACATTTTGTATTTGCTGTTTTTTATTTCCTTAACCATTTCAGGTAAATCACAAATATAACTAAAATCGTAACACTAAGTTGGGCAAAAAAATTGTGTGTGTATGCATAGATTTGTATGTGATTATAGTTATATATGCAATATATTTAATAGGTCCAGTTAATTAACTTTTACAATTTTCAAGTAGTGCTTTTGTACTTCAAGTTCTATATTCTTTCTCTTCTGCTGTAACAGCATTTTAGATATTATAAAGAAGTTGGTAATTATTTTAGTTGTTCTGTTTTTAGATAACTGGATTCACTTTACAATTTGCCAAACGGCTGCAGGTCAACATACTGGTCAAGCCAGCAAAAAAAATTGAGTGAGTCTCTTGAATAAGGTTATCTTTATACAATTTGTAGTATTTTCTTGTAAGAAAATAAGTCTATGAAGGGGAAATGACTATCAAATTTCAACTTTTCTTTAGCTTAACATCACTAAGCAATCATTATTAAATACTTATGGCAACTTTCATCTGTAACATCAAGTACTTATTGAAATAGTATTTGCACATATTTGGGAATGGTTTTTATTTGAGCATTGGTAGCATCTCTGATTTTGTTAGCTGCCTAAATATTTCTATAGCAATAAATTTCTATGCTTGGGAAAATAATTAGGAATCTGTATTAGAAAGATTTATAAGAGCAAAAGAAATCTGAGAAATAGCTACACTAAAATTTAAATGATTCATGACAGGGAACAAACTAAAAAATGTTAGCCAATTTTGAACATTTATTTATACTAGTAGTTATTGGAATATTTGTAATATATGTATAAATATATTAGTTTATATTTTCATAATTTTCAATGTTTATTACAGAGCTCTAAAGGGTCTGAAGAAGAACTATATTGTACCTATTCTGTGGCTTAATGAGGTTAGTATTTTAATGTATTCATTAAAACAAACTTCCTTTAATATTTGAAGACAATCTGTAGTATTTGAAGTTGTATGTATTTCCATTGCCCATATGGATAGGTTTACACCTATTTGAGAGAACCTAATCATACAGAAATATGATTGTTTTCAGTTTTTCTTTTTTGTGAAAGCACTTCCTATCATTTAGGATTATCTTCAAAATGCATCTATTAAACACTTTTTCTTGTCATAGTGCTTGTCTTAGGGAAGAGGCACATACATACAACTGTAAGTAAATCAAGACTCACTGAATATTATAGCAGTAATAAAAGGCAACTATGCAGATAAAGGCTAGGTTAGAGTGGCATAGGAAGTCTATCCTATTTCCTGACAAGATATTTTTAGTGCAAACCATGGCATTAACTAGCCGTGGTTTCTATTTTTTAATAGAAAATACATTGAATGAGCCTTTAGAGCGAATGAAACCATTGACCCTTGCCATTCCCCCGTCACTGGAAACATCGTTTGGATAATTGCACAATAGTTCAGAGACAATTCTGAAGATCAAATGAGTCCTAGTATAATGAGTACTTGCCATACAGCATGTTTAAAGGGAGAGGGATTATTTGGCATTTCTTGCCTTCTTTGACATGCATAAGGAATTCCACAGACTTGTCTTATAGATGCAAATGACTAAGGCCTATACAGGTGTTAGAGAAAAGAGTGATATATATATATATATATATATATAATTGGAGGGTTAGATGTTTATCTACCCAAATAATGGTAATTACTAATTTGCTTACAGACTGGGACCATTGGTGATGAGAAGGCAAAAATGTTCAGAAATCAAGTGACTGGAAAAATAAACCTCCTTGGCCTTGTAGAAATGATCTTACTCAGTGTTGGTGTGGTGATGTTTGTTGCTTTTATGATTTCATATTGTGCATGCAGATCAAAAAGAGTGAAATAAGTAAGTAAATACAAAAAATATATATTGCTTAAGTAATGTTAGCTTATGTATTACTTGTTTTCATTTTATCAAAGAGTTGTTTTACATTAGGCTATAAAGATTTCTGGACTTTGAATGAATAAATAAGACCTATAAATGTCAAGCAGATCACTAAATTACATCTTTAATTCTGGGGGAGAATTGAAATAACAGATTTAATCGTGACCATTGTAAAGTTAGCACAAATAACTCTTGTCAAATTTTTAACTTGTTCATTTCTCAGTTATATAGTTAGTTATTTCAAAATCAGATAACTTAATATATCATTGACTATGAAAGGTTGTATAAAATTAAATATCATGGATATATATTTAGAGATACTGAAATTAAAAAGGGAAATTAAATAAGCTAGAAATTAATGAGACCTAAAATAAAAATAGCTATTTAAAAAAATATTGAAGTGAAATGAAATAATATAAAAACAGGATTTTTGCATGCAGACAAGCTGGCCATACATTCTCCAAATTCAGGATGTGTACCTTAGATATCTAATGTGAAGACCTCATTAACAATGAAAGACTTTACCCCAAATTTGAATATCACAGTACAAGAAAACAGTGTTCAACACAGTAAAGCAAAATTACTCAGAGTTTAGAAGAAAAAACAGGTAAACATGGACAAGATTTAAGAGTTCTGGCAAAATTGTAAAAGGGCTTCAGGTCTCTGTTGCTGTAGATATTAGTGCCCATGCCCCCCTGTATATAAAAAGGAATGAATACCTGAACTTCCCCTCTCCAAATGAAGGGCTTTCTTTAGTTATGGATGGCATTGGTGTGGCTTGTGGGAGAAAACTTTTCACTTTCTCCATGTTTCCATCAGCACTCCCTTTCCAGACTCCTGAAAAAACAAAATGTACAATATAAATAAAAGCAGTATGCTTGCTACGAAAATCACAACTTTAAAACAACTCTTCTACTTCCAGTCGGACTGGTGACCTTAAGCTGTTTTGTGTAGAAATTCAGGAGCTGCCACTGATACTAGTAACTAGTATTTATTGAACTTTTACCATGTGCCAGTATCATGCTAAACATTTTACATGAATTATCTCATTGTATCCCTAATATAATTTCATGAGTTTCTAATACTCTGTATTCATCAGCATCCACTCTATCTTCTGGAGACATTCCATGAAATCATAAGTTTTAACAGAAGCAAAATTGTCTATGACCAAAGTATAAGTCAGTTAAATTGATTATTTTTAAAAAAATGGAATTCTGAGATAAATAAATCCTTTGTTAGTTAGTTTGTATCTGGGGAGGCAACCTCATTTTCTGTTCTGATTATTTCTGCCACTATTTGTTTGCTGAAAAGACTGAATAATTCTACCTACAATTTATTTGGTCAGAATGTTTTCAAAATGCTAACCCTAATATATTCACATTACAATAAATAAAGGAAATATTTCACTACTTTTAATACCTGCCCAGTAACAAGTTATGATTAAACAAAGATAGTTACAAGACAATTTATATAATCAAGAAAAAAAGATTATCCACTGAAAAGTAAAAAAAAAAATGTTCTAGTGGGAAAGCATTTTTTTAAAAGGAAATACAGAAGTTATAAAATTTTTATAAGTATTGTTACATATTAAAATTACATGATAAATTTCACTACTGCTTAATGATCTCTGGCTCTCAGATTCCTTGGGTCTATATATAGCTAAATTAAGAAGAATTGAAAGCTTGCTGGAGTGTATCAACAAATATTAGTTTTGCTTATACATTTGTCTTTTATAAGGAAAATTTACTGCCCTTTTGTTTTGTATTTTTACAAGTAGAGAAGAAAACTTTTCTTGATTTACTAGATTATATCTTTGGGCAGATTGGTGAACAATTGAAACAAGTAAGGAGACTGGTGTATAAGGTGGTGGAGCTAATGTGTGGTTTTACTCTGTGCATCACAAGGAAAATAAGCCAATGGTCCTTTTGAAAGTAGAATATATGCCTTTAAATGGAAGGTGGTCTGAAGGATGTAGAAGTGCTGGTCCAGAGCAGACTTAATTAGCTACCATTCCTTTTGAGGTATATGCTGTCCTTGAGAGTTGGGAAGCAGCCCTCTATGTGTGCTTTTTGAATGGGAATAAGCATTGCCTTATTGGTGAAGTCCATAGGAGACCTTCTCTCTGCAGCTTGAGAAATTGGACTGAAAAATCATATCTGGCCAAGATATCATACTTTTTATTAAAGTATTATCTATTGTATTATTCCACTGCTTTCTGATATGTAATAATATTTCTTCTATTTTACAGGCAGCAAATGAGTCTTTACACCTATGTACCAACTGTATCAGGATCTTTGGTGATATCGATCCACAAAATGAAGATTTAATATGTTTTAATTATACAAAGCATACCTTATCTTTTAAAGAAATGGTGGCACTATTTTTTTTTTGCACTAAGCAGCACATTTCAAAAGGATTATCAAGAGGTCATTAAAATCTATACTTTGAACAAAACCCAGAAACTTTTAGAATGCATCATTTCCACGATTGAATTGATTTTGGTTTCTGCAGACTGGCTCGAGCGTGAACCAATTTTTTTTTGTTCCAAGTCACTAATCGGTTCCCTGATGGCAAATCCAGCAGAGGAGTGAACGTTCTAAACAAATCCTAGGCCCCACAAACCTGTCGTCTTCAGCAAGGGGAAAACATCATCACCCTACTAGTACCCCTGTTCAGTTGCAACAGACAGTCCCCAGGACTGTCAGTACATTGTACTTCATGAGCACCAAATATTTTGAAGGACATTTAAGAAGGAAAAATGATTGGCTCATAAGCCGTTCTGTGGAATACTTTGTACAGCAACAGCAGGCATCATAACCATTTTCTTACTTTATAAAGATATGGGCTTATATTTTGTCAATCACTGATCATGCAAATGGACATTTTTAGCTACTTTATCTTTTAAAGACTGTCATTTTCCACATTCTGCAGCTCTTCTGGAAATCTGAGTAGATTTTGATGTTTCTGCTCAGTTGCAATTTATGCTTGGCAACCTCAGAATGCTGTTCTAGCATTAAGAGATGTAAATGATGATAATAAAGGAATTATTGTATGAAACATTACAAAGAGCAATAGTTGTTTGTTGTTACTCTCATAGTCATCTCTGAAAGACGACTGGTTTCAACCTTTAAGATGGTCTTCCTTAAATTCCTGTGCTTCACCTAGTTCCTGTTGTGCCACAAAACACCCTAATTTTATGTCTGAAGTATTTCATCTGAACTCATGTTTCTTTAAAATCCATAGTTCTTTCTGAAATATTCTTTCTAAAGTCAGTTTTGGCCACTTTATTTTAGGCTAATTTTTTAAGCTGCTTGGAAGAAGAGCAAAAAAGACACTGGGTTTCATCCTTTACAGCAGCAAAACTTGAGTTCAAGACAGAAGGAGACACATTAATAGGCAATCTTGCTTTCTTTGGTAGGGTTTACTTATTGCAGAGAGCACTAGTCCTCCTAAAAGTCTCTGGCATAGAAAAGGAAGACAAACTAAAAATTCTGTCTTGTGTCTTATACATAGAAGGATACAGTACAAAGAACTTTTTGTTTGGATACTAAAATTAAAAATAACTAACTTGGCCTCCTCATTGTAGCTACCCGGGTAACTTGAAAATTCCTATTGAAAATCATAAACCAAGATACTACCCTTTGAATCTCTGAAGATACTTGAAGCATACTGATTAATGCCTTTCCTTTCAACTGGGAGGCAAAAAAGCATTCCTCTAAGATATTGGCATTTGAGATAATACTCCAGACATTTAAAAGTCTATTCTCTTTGCATTAGGACATTTGTGGACATGTCCATCTAAGACAAATATTAAGGAAAGTTCTTTAATTCTTGAGATATGGATGGCTGAGCTACATAAGGTTGAAACTGTTAAAGAAATGGACTTTTATTTCAGTACAGTTCACAATTGCAAAGATGTGGACTCAAACCAAGTGCCCATCAATTCATGAGTAGATTAACAAAATGTGGTATATGTATACCATAGACTACTCAGCCACGAGGAAGGATGACTTAATGCCTTTTCCAAAAATACGAATAGAACTGGAGACCATTATCCTAAGTGAAGTATCTAAAGAATGGAAAAACAAACACCACATTTACTATTAAATTGGAACTAACTGATGAGTACTCATATGCATAGAGGGAAGTATAACTCAATGGAAATCAATCGGGGGGAAGAGGAGATGGGCAAAAACCTATCTAATGGGTACAATGAACACTATCTGGGTGACAGGCACACTTATAACCCTGACTGCATTACAAAAGTGATCCTTGTAAACAAAAACATTTGTACCCCCGTAATTCTTTGAAATAAGTGGAAAAAAAAGATGAGAAAATACATATCCATTTCCTATATATCGTGACCGTAATCATGTAATCATGACCTGTTATGACTGAGATCTTAACATCTTCATATAGGAATGACCTCATGGCATTTGGGTATCAGAAAAAATTTTGACCTATATTTGCCTTTAGTATTGTGTAACTAAATACCTGTATATTACATTTTTAAACATTTCTCAAAATTTCCTTTCTCAGAATTCATACTCAAAGATATGAAGATTAAAAATATCCAGTAGGAAAAATACTTCTTTAAAGAATGGGAGATTTTTATATGAAAAAATTGGAGTTTGGATGCTTGTCATGTGCACTCACATATTTGCTGTGGTGGGAGTGGGACATTGTTTTACCTTGGTGAAAGCATATGGTGGTCGGAGAGAGTAAATGGTTGAACACTGCAAATATTTATGGATGAATTTGTGTGCTTTATCCATAGAAAAATGGCACTATTTGGTAGAGAGGCATATTTTTCATTCCAAATTGTGTTTATGAACCACAAAAATTACAGCTGTTTTTTATAACTAACTTAAGTTTGAAAATCCATAGTATCTGCAACTAGGTTAACAAATTAGAAAATTAACAGCATCTATAAATAGGCTAATGCCTATTGTTCCTTATAAGCACATAAAGAAACAGAATAAGCTCTGTAACTTTCAGTTCTGACAAAAAGGGTGAAGGGGGTATCATTTCAGGAAAATATAGTTATGCACATATTATCTGTGAGAATTCACTCTGGGAAAATGCTGTTTATATTAAGACTTGTACATGTGCAATAATCCATCAATCTTTTAATCTGTTATCAATGTCTGAGCTGCATAATTATAACCTTTCTAGTTGGAGTTTGTTTTAGGTATGCTCCAACTGGCAGTTCAGTTTTTGTGTTCGGAGTCCGATGGTGTTAGTGACTCTGTGGCTCTTCCCTTCACCTGCCTCTTTGGCCTATCTTCCATTAAATGGATTTTGAACTCAAATAATATTGCCCATTATAGTTTTCTGTATATACCAACGGCATTACATATGACTGAGCTTTCTGAGTTATTTTCCTTGAGCTGAGCTAATGAACTAAAAATGAATTATGTTTTTCATTTGTACCAAATAGAGGAACACTCTGCTTTTTCCTTTTGTGGCTCAAAGGTAGCTGTACTTTTAAATATTTGCGAAAATAAATACTTCTGTCAGAAAAATGATTGTGCTTTTTATTTTTGAATGTATTGGACTTTCATATTTGATATCACTACTATAATTTCACATCAGGTGTTATTATCTATTCATGAGTTATTTACATATCATTCCTGTTTTCTTTACCCAACTATGCTAAGATGGTAGTAGCTTATGTCCCCACATTGCAAACATGTTCCATTCTATTAATACATATTCATGCAGGGGACTGCGACATAGCTAGGACAAAAGTAAATGTTTTTAAATCTTCTTTCTATGGTTAGGTGAAACCTGGACCAACAGCCTCAGCATCACCTGGGAACTTGTTAAAATTGCAGAATCTCTGGTCCTACCCTCAGACCTACTGAATCAGAATCTACAATTTAACAGGATCCTTAAGTGATATGTCCCAATTTAAGTCATATTGAAGAGTGACTAGCAGCTGTCAGAGTTTTATTTGACCTGTTGCTGGTATTATTTGATTTATTAACAGAAGGATATAAGAGATCAAAGCTATACAAGCATACTGAGATGAGCTTATAAATGGCAATGATATTTTCACACAGTAATAAAGCTAATCTATATGGCATAGTAGAATGGTAAATGGTACTAAATTTATATGCCCTGGATTTGCTAGAATTCTGTTATTTGATCTACTTGACAATATTCATGAAAAATATTCATGTTTCCTACATGTAAGGTAGGGAATAGTTTAGGGACAGGTAAGACATTGGAGATATCAGCTAGAATCTATCGGAGATGGAAATTAACCACCTGAAGAAAAGGACTCTTCAGGATCCAATAGTCTTACATATTGTATAAATGATGATGCATATAACAACAGCTAAAGAGTTTCACTATGGGCAAAAGCCCGGGTTAGATTGCTTGCTTGCTGCATGTCTGCAGTGGAGCAGAGAGCAGGGAAAAGGAGCAGATGAAGAGAAGGAGAATAGGAAGAGTTTGCTCACGATGGAGAATGCCTGCACAATCAGATGAGTGAATGAGGCTACGGTGGAGGAAAGAGCTGAACTCGGAACCATATGGTCTCAACGTGCCAGGGGACAGCTATTGCTCTGCCCCAATCCCATCTTCAGTCGACACAGAGGAGGACGATGGCATTTGGGGAAAGATGGGTCTCAAGGAAGTGGTGAGTAGTTTCACACACTCCACCTCCTGAGAATTTAATCATTGAAAACTTCTGTGGAATCATCTTAGAATAGAAATACACATTGTGAAAAAGACCTAATTGTCTTTATCTTTGGATATAGACTAGAGAGCCAGACTCTGAAAACTCTCTTTTCTGCAACCTGTCTGAAATAACAACATATGTTAATGTTGCATATTTCCTCATAGATATCTGAATAATCATTTAAAAACAACAGTCCTGTAAGTTTGTGAAACTATATCTGTGAGGGCTACTAATTTAGGAGTTTTAATTTATCCATTGCCCTGGGCCTTTCCATCCTAGCCCTGCCAAATGCACACACTCAGCTTGTTTAGGTGAGGTATACGTCAGCACAGGGGCATCAGTGGAGTAACAAGTAGTGTCATTTAGATCCAGAAATTTCTCCTACAGGTAACCTTGTGCTGGAATGTTACTTTGCTGTATTATTTATGTCTTCCTTATTATTTAAGAACATTCAGCTCTGCTAATAAAGGAAACAAATAACAAGGACAGATGAAACTAAGTATGGAAGGAAAGAGCCAGCCTAACACGTTAGATACGAAGGAGAACACTTGTTGAAATTAGGAAGGTATGAAATTATCAAGTACACATGAGCAACTAAATGTGCACAATACACTACATTTATATGGGTCACAGAGGTATCCTACTTGTACACCTTCTGGCAACACGCAGAAAACAAGCATGGCTATTCAGCAGGTCACTGGTTGTCTACAGCTGCGGCCAGGTGAACTTGCCCCTGAGCCTCTTCAACACAACAAGTGTGAATTTTAACAACAGGCACCTTCTGTATTTTGAACTCCCTTGCTCATATCCCAAATCTGGTCTTAATAACCTCACCATTAAAAGAGAAGCCTGATGCAACAGAGAGAGAGAGAGAGAGAGAAAGACAGGACATATGAAAATTATGTAATTCAGGATTTAGATAGAGTGGAACTTTCACCCTGCTTTGTACCTTTGTCCTAAGTTTGTAAACCTGCTCCTTCTCTTTGTCCTAACGTCTCACTGCGTATTTGAAGTTGGTTAATAAATTATGCTACTTGAACATCTTAAGTTGTTTTCTGAGATTGTCTGTTCCAAGACCTCTGGGATGCCTGGTAGTACACTTGGAGGATGCCATTGCATCAAGGTAATTTCCCACACAACACTATGGTTTTTATATTTAGATTAAAAACAAGTTTGTTTAGGATAACTGTGCATGTAAAATATGTAGAAAGTGTTCAACAGGCTTGCTAAATTAACAAATTATAAGTATCATATACAATATAAGGCCCAGAGGGCAAATGAATATATTTTAGCAATCATTTGATAGTAGTTGTCTAAAATCACTTGGTTGACAAAGACTAGGATTGGTTGGGAATGGTATGTAGATGAGCCTAAATCTGTGTGGACACAAAGCCATGAAGAGTTGGCAAGGTCTGACATGAGAAATGTAAGAGAAAATCATGGGACCCTTAGGGGAAGGGAACGTCTCTAAAGGTAACTATGAGTGGGCAAGTGGATTTGAGGGTGGAATCATTGATGACGTTAAATGGGATAAACTTTTATAGTCAAATATTTTAATTCATTGCCAAATAGTAGAAATATTTACAAACAAAAACTCTCACAGTTCAATGTATATCAATAGTAAACATTAAAAGTATATTTGACTTAGTTTACTATACACACTGATGAAGTTACTTATTGATGAAAACGTGCTTAAGCTACTAAGACAGAAATCAGCAAATTTTTGGTGAGAGAACAGATAAAAATATTTTAGGCTTTGTAGGCCATATAGGCTCTGCAGGAATTAGCTGTGTCGTTGTAGCACCAAAGCAGCCTCAGACAATACACAACAAATGGTTGTGGCTGTGTTTACAAAAATACAAGATGGGCTAGAATGGGCACACAGTACACACTTTGTTGATCCCTAGAACTGAAGGTGCTTAAACTGTGTAGATTGTGATATCTTGAATAATTACTTGAATGACTTGGTTAATCTGAAAGTTTCCTATAATACTAAGATTGTACTAGCCTACTACAAACACATCCCTAAGAAAAGGCCCCGGTAGGGAGCAGTTAGGGCCTTCCTTTCTTGGCACACCCAGCAAGACATGTAAGAAAACAAGAAGCCAGAGGATGACTGTCTCCTCCAGTAGTACTTCAGGCTGGATGCTTTGTTATAGGGTTTCTTTTTTTTTCTTTTTCACCCTTTCTAGCCCTATGATAAGAAGTTGGGTGAATTCAGTAAATAACATTAAACTGATTTATTCACAGAAGTTTTCCCACAGCCTTTAATGAGCTATAAATCTATAAAACGAAAAATTACTGTTCAGTGTTTACCAAAGTTTTATGACCATGGAATGCTTTTACTTAAGAAAAACTGTTTGTTTAAGAATGCAGAATAGATCTTTTAAAAACAATCTTGGCTGTTGCTATTTTGCTTGCTTCCCATAATTTATTTCCTGACTTTTCTTTGTAATCACCATAAGCTAGCCACATATTTATTCTATACATGATTATAAAGTGCCTAGGTCAGTAAAGGGTACATATACTCAATATTTGAAATGTTAATTGTGTCCCATATTCTGTGGCTTTAATGGACATGCTTACCTCCAGCATCTGACCATGGTAGTAACTGCATTAACTTTGTGCACCACATGACATATTCCTGGACTATATAGCTACCATTTGTATGCAGAATGCCAACCATTCCCTTAATTGCATGCCATAACTGTCTGAAATTCTTCCCTAACTCTTACATATCAGATATATTACTATTCAATCTTCCTTTATATTCAATACTTTTAATTCTGTGGCAAACCTTATGCCCCATCTTACAATGTTTATGTTAATCTATCATTACTTACAGGTGTCATTAATCTGTTAATGCCATGAAAACATTGTTTATAAAAAGAAATTAAAGAGCATTGTTTGTTAGCTGTGGCAGACAGATTAGTGATTACTAAATATTTTATCTGCCCCTCTGCCCTTTCAGATCTCTACAATTAGGAGGAATAATGCAATAAATTTTAGCCACTTTTGTGTGGATAGAAGTGTCAGGCAATAAACCTGAGAAGCATTGAAGTGCTTCTACATCTTTGTCAACTGACGCTACAACTGACAACAATGCAGAAGAGATGGTGGGTGCCATCAGCTTGGCTTCCTAAGTGACTGTGCAGAGTAAACCCCTAGCTCACAAGTTTGAGGGATGTGATATGGTAAAGAAACTGTTGTCATATTATGCCATGAATATTTTAAGTTACACTATGGTGAAAAGTTTGTTTTATCATATTTTGACTAAAAGATTCCCCCCAAAATGAAGGGTTTTCCAGTTGTCTTTGAAGCCACCAATACCCTATGTAAGACCTGTGTTAATTTGGAAACCTTGTAGATCCCGATATGTGAGAATTAAAATATCCTGTAGCAATGGTTACTAAATGGTATTACTTAGAATACTAACTTTGGGATATGATAATATATACTTATAAGAAAAATTGGTCCTCTAGTGAAATATTTTCCAAATATTGAAAAAAATAGTACTCCCGGTGAGTCACTAGATACATAAACATGACAAATGTTCCAAGACACCATTATTCTTTCAATCCAACGTCCTAAACTTCACTATGATATATATTTTTTTCATTAGATAATTTGAGTAGTGACTTACAGAATTCCAATTTGGGAAATTCCAACATAGAAAAAAGTTTAATACTTCTCCTTGGTAGGGTTGCTATGTGATAGAAGGGCTATATATATTCCATATAGCTCAAGAGTTCCAGGAAAAATGGGTACAATATAAGGAAAGATAAGGAAGATATATCTAAACCTTAACTTCTGAGTCATGGCAAAAATTTCCTGTTATATATAAAATTTTGAAGCAGAAAAAGGGAAGGAAATACAGAATACATTTTATATATACACATATATATAGACACATAAACATGTGCACACATATGTACGTACATATTTATACATCAGATGAAAGTCTTTCCCTAAGAAAAAAGCCACTCTTTAAAGTTTGGAGGTGGTGACTGTACCACCAGATATGCAGACATCATTGCAGACACACAAGAAACGAGAAAAAGCAAGGAAACCTGACACCACCAAAAGAATGCAATAATTCTCCAGTAACTGACCCCGAAGACATGAAGTTTATGAATTGTAGGAGAAGAAATTCAAATCAATTATCTTAAGAAACTCAGTGAGGTATAAGAAAATACGTAAACAATTCAATAAAATAAAAACAATTCATGATCTGAATGAGATATTCAACAGAGATATACTAAAAAAGAACAAAACAAATCTTGGAGTTGAAGGGTTCAATCAATGGAGGAAAAAACAGTTGACAGTTTGATAGCAGACTGTTTCAAGCTAAGGAAAGAATCTGAACTTGAAGATAGGTCTTTTGAAATGACTCAGAGAAAAAAAGAAAAAAACAATGAAAAAAGAGTTAAGACAGCCTACAGGACTCATGGGACACCACGAAGGAAACAAATATTCACATTATAGGAATTCAAGAATTAGAAGAGTTACAGAGAGTGACAGAAAGCTTATTTAATGAAATAATTGCCAAAAACTTACAAGTCTTAGGAGACATGGGCTTTCAGATCTGTGAAGCTCAACGGTGTCCATATAGATTCAACATAAAGAGGTCCTCTCTGAGGCACATTATAATCAAACTGTCAAAAGTAAAATACAAAGAGAATTCTAAAAGCAGCAAGAGAAAAGCATCAAATCGCACATAAGGAAATCTCTATTAGACTATTTGTGAATTTCTCAATAGAAACCTTATAGGCCAGGAGAAAAATGGGATGATATATTCAAAGTACTGAATAAAAAAAACTGGCAGCCAAGATAATATATTCCATAAAACTGTCCTTGAGAAATGAAGGAGAAATAAAATCTTGCATAGACAAGCAAAAGCTGAAGGAATTCATTCCTACTAGACCTATCTTGCAAGAAATTCTTGAGGGAGTTCTTCAAGTGAAAAGAAAATGATGATAATTACTATAATGAACACATATGAAAGTATAAATCTCACTACTGGAGGTAAATACATAATCAAATCCAGAATATTCCAATACTGTGATGGTGGTATATGTTACATATCTCTATTATAAACATTAAAGGTCAAACAGCCAAGAATATTACTGCTGTAACAAGCTGTTTAAAAATACACAACAAAAAATGTAAATTGTGACAGTAAAAACAAATTGTGTATGTAAAATTTGAGAGTTTTTATGTGAAACAGAAGTCCTTATCTGCTCAAAATAATAAATTATAACTATAAGATGTCATTTGTAAGATTCATGGTCACCACAAAAGAAAAAACTATAGTAGATAGACAAAAATAAAAAGAAAGCAATCAAAGCTTAACAGTACAGAAAATTATCAAACCACAAATCACAATAGAGAAAGAAAGAAAGAAAGGAGCTACAAAACAACCAGAAAACAAAGTGTAGGCAGTAAGCCTTTTTCTATCAATAATAAACTTGAATGTAAATAGACTAAATTTCCTAACAAAAAGACTGCAGATAAAAGAATTAAAAAACTAGAACCAATTATATGTTGCCTATAAGAGACCCACTTAAGCTTTAAGGACACATATAGGCTGACAGTGAAAGGATGGAAGAGTTATTCCATGCAAATGGTAAACCAAAAGAAAGCAGGGGTAGCTAAACTTCTATCTGATTAAAAAGACTTCAAGTCACAAACCATTTTGCAATAGATAAAGGAGGTCATTTAATGATAAAGAGGTCAATTCATCAAGAAGAATAACAATTGTAAGTATATATGCATCAAACATTGGAGCACCTGAATACATAAAGCAAATATTAATGGACATGAAGGGAGAAACAGCGATATAATAATAGTAGGGAACTTTAATACCCCACTTTCAACAATGGATAGATCAACAAGACAGAAAAATAACAAGGGAACACTAGACTTGAGTTCCACTTTTGACCAAATGGACCTAACATACATATATACAGAATTTTCCATTCAACAGCATCAGAATACACATTTTTCTGCAGTGCACATGGAACATTCTTTAAAATAAACTATGTGTTAGCACACAGGACAAATCTACAAGACAAATTTAATAAGATTGAAATCATATCTATTATCATTTCAGACCACAATGGCATAGAACTAGAAATCAATAATAGGAGGAATCTCAGAAAATTCAAATATGTGGAAAATAAACAACATGCTTCTTTGACCAGTGAGTCAAAGAAGAAATCATAGGGAGGCCAGGCATGGTGACTCATTCCTATAATCCCAGCACTTTGGGATGCCAAGATAGGAGGATCACTTTAGGCCAGAAGTTTGAGACCAGCCTGGGCAACACAGTAAGACCTCATCTCTCAACAAAAAATTTTTTTTAAATTAGCTGGGCATGGTGGTGCACGCCTGTAGTTCCAGCTAATCAGGAGGATGAGGCAGAAGGATCACTTGAACCTAGGAATTCAAGGGTATAATGAGGTATGATCAGGCCACTGCACTCCAGCCTGGGTGACAAGGCCAGACCCTGTCTTGAAAGAAAGAAAGAAAACAAAGAAAGAAAAGAAAGAAATCCAAAGGGAAATTTAAAAATATCTTGGGACAAACAACAATAGAAACACAACATACCAAAACCTATGGGATGCAGCAAAGGCACTTTTGGATATAGAGGGAAGTTTATAGCAATAAACACCTACATCCAAAGCAAAGAAAGATCTCAAATAAATAGCCTAACATTACACCTCAAGGAACTAGAAAAAGAACAAACTAAACCCAAAGTTTAGAAAATTTAGAAAATAACAAAATCAGAATAAAAACAAATCAAATAAGGAACAAAAAACCATAGAAAGATTCAATAAAACTAAGTTTTTAAAACATAAACAAAATTGAAAAAGCCTTAGGTAATCTAAGAAAAAAAAAGCAATAATAAAGATCATAAAGGAGTGTTATGAGCTATTATATGCTAAGAAATTGGATACTATAGAAGAAATTGATAAATACCTAGAAAAATACAACCTATCAAGATTGAGTGAGGAAGAAATAGAAACCCTAAGCACACCAATAACACAGAGATTGAATAATCAAAAACCTCCCAACAACATCAACAATAAAGCCCAGGAGGACCAGATGGATTCACAACTCCATAAAGCATTCAAAGAATAATTGAACCCAATGCTTCTTAAACTCTTCCAAAAAACAGAGCTAGAGGGAAAACTTCCAAACATTTTATGAGGTTAGAGAAAAGATTTCAAAGACCTCCATTTCCTCCTCTTGTTGACAAGAGGCATGGAATTTGCCCACACACATAGTACACAACTGCTATAACATACAAAGAACTAGCAATTGAGAAATCCACCAAACTAAAGGTATCTATAACCAAGGTATCCATCCAGAACCTAGGAACCCCCCCACTTAAAGTACCCACAAGTAAAGCCAAACGTCCTTACCCAACATATGCTACAGCCACATGCTTGAGAGGGAGGGGGGGAAGTCCCATCTAAACAAAGGAAAATCCAAAAACATAAAGCAACAGCTGCTCCAGATGAAAAGAAATCAGTGAAACAACTTCAGAAGTATGAAAACTCAGAGCGAAAGGACCCCTACCCTAAAGATTACAACAGCTTTCTATCAATGGATCCCAACCAAAATGAAAATACTAAAATGACAGATAAAGAATTCCAAATATGGACTGTAAAGAAACTCAATGAAATCCAAACAAAAATGGAAAAACAAATCAAATAAACCAGAAAAATAACTTAGGAAATGAATGAAAATTTTACTAAAGACAGATATATTAAAAAAAAAAAAACAAAAGAACTTCTGGAAATGAAAAATTCTTTTAGGGAAATACTAAACACAATAGAAAGTTTTAAGAATAGACTAGACCAAGCAACAGAAAATATGTCAGAGATTGAAGACAACTCCTTTGAACTAACCCAGTCAGTCAAAAATAAAGGACAAAGAATGAAGAGGAATGAACAAAGTCTATGAGCAATATGGGATTATGTAAAACAGCCAAACATAAGTATCATATGTGTCCCTGAGGGTAAAGAAGAAAAAGCAAAAGACCTGAAAAATCTATTTGAGGGAATAACTGGGGAAAATTTCCCTGGTCTTGCTAAAGTTTTAGACATCCAGATATAAGAAATTCAATGAACACCTGGGAGATTCATTGCAACCAGGGCATCCCTAAGCCAGACAGTCATCAGACTGGCCAAAGGCAACATGAAGGAAGAACTCCTACAAGCTATGAGGCAAAAACATCTAGTAACTTTCAAAGGAAAACCCATCAGACCAACAGCAGACATCTCAACAGAAACCTTAAAGGGGGAAAGGAATGAGGTCCTATCTTTAGTCTCCTAGAACACAATAACTGCCACCCAAGATTTTGTATCCTAGAAAACTAAGTTTCATAAATGAAGGAGAAATAAAGCTTTCCCAGACAAGAAAACTCTAAGAGAAATTGTCACCACCAGACCTGCCCTACAAGAAATGTTTAAAAGTGGTCTATACATTGAACAGAACTATTAATACTTACCAGTGTAAAAATATCCAGAAGTTAAAACTCACAGCTGTTCTAAAACAGTAACACAAGGGAGAGAACAAAGCAACTAGGTAACAATCAACATGATGACCAGAACAGTATCTCACATATCAATACTAACATTGAATGTGAATGATCTTAATGTCCCCCTTAAATAATGTAGATTAGCTGAATGGATTAAAAAAACCATAACCCAAATATATGCTATCTCCAAGAAACCCAATTAACAGGCAAAGATTCTCATACACTCAAGGTAAAGGGGAGGGAAAATATATTCCATGCAAATGGAAACCAAAATAGAGCAGGAGTAGCTATTCTCATGTCAGATAAAAGAGACTTTAAATTAACAAGGATATAAAAAAAGACAAAGATGGTCATTACATAATCATAAAGAAATCAATTCAGCAAGAAGATATACAAATCCTAAATATAAATGCACCTAACACAGGACCTCCAGGATTCATAAAACAAATTCCACTACATCTAAGAAAATAAACAGTGACATCATAATAGTCAGGGACCTCAACACTCCACTGACAGAAGCAGAGTGATCATCTAGGCAAATGATCAAACATAGAACACTGGACTTAAGTGGAACTCTAAAACAAATGGACCTAACAGGCATTTGCAGAACATTCTACCAAAAACTTGCAGAATATGCATACTTCTGATCAGCACATTGGACATTTTCCAAGATAGATCCTATATTAAGCCACAGTAAAAATCTCAGCAAGTTTGGAAAAATCAAAATTATACCATGTATTATCTTCTCAGACCACAGTGTTGTAAAACTAGAAATCAATTCCAAGAGGAACTCTCAAAATTACACAAATACATGGAAATTAAATAATCTGTTGCTGAATGATCCTTGGGTTAATGATGACATGAAAATGGAGATTAAAAATTTTTTTATATTGAATAATAAAGGAGACAAAACCTTCCAAAATCTATCTGATAAAACAAAAGCAGTGCTAAGGGGGAGGTTCATAAAGTTAAATGCTTTTATCAAAAAGAAAGAAAGATCACAAATTAATGCCCTAATGTCACACTTCAAGGAACTAGAAAAAGAACAAACCAAACCCAAAACTAGCAGAAGAAAAGAAACAACAAAGCTCAGAGCATAACTAAATGAAATGGAAGCCAAAAAATAACAAAGGACCTATGAAACAAAAAGTTGGTTCTTTGATGAGATAAACAAAATCAATAGATGACTAGCTAGGTTAACCAGAAATGCAGAAAGGATTCAAATAAGCTCAATCATAAAAGCAAAAGGAGACATTACAACTGTTACTGCAGAAATACAAAATATCATCTGAGACTACTATGAAAACCTATACACACACACACAAACTGGAAAACCCAGAGGAAATGGATGAATTCTTGGAAACATACAACCTCTCAAGCCTGAATGAGGAAGAAATAGACATTCTGAAATGACCAATAATGAGTAGCGAGATTGAAACAGTAATAAAAAATATTCTCCCAACAAAAAAAAGCCCTAGACCAGACCGATTAACAGCCTAATACTGCCAGAAATACAAAGAAGAACTGGCACATATTCTACTGAAACTGTTCTATAATATTGAGAAGGAGGGAAGACTTCCCAGCATATTCTACAAAGCCAGCATCATCTAGATACCAAAGCCAGGAAATGACACAACAAAAAAGGAAAACTACAAACCAATATCCTTCAAGAACATAGATGCAAAACTTCTCAACAAAAATACTAGCAAACAGAATTCAACAGCACATCAAAAAGATAATCCACCATGATCTGGTGTGTTTCATCTCAGGGATGCAAAGATGTCTCAGTATATGCAAATCAGGAAATGTGATTCACCACATAAACAGAAGCAAAAACAAAGATCATACAATGATCTCAATAGTTGCACAAAAAGCATTCAATAAAATTCAGCACTTTTTTATGATGAAAACCTTCAACAAACTAGGCACAGAAGGAAAATACATCAAATTTATAGAAGCCATATATGACAAACCCACAGCCAACCTCATCCTTAATAGGGAAAAGTTGAAAGCATTTTCCCTAAGAACTGAAACAAGACAAGGGTGCCCACTGTCACCACTTCTATTGAACATAGTACTGGAAGTCCTAGACAGAGCAATCAGGCAAGAGAAAGAAATAAAGGGTATCCAAATCAGGAAAGAGGAAGTTAAACTATTCCTGTTTGCAGAAGATACCATCTTGTATCTAGAAAACCCTAAAGACTTCACCAAAGACTCTTAGAATTGACAAATTCAGCAAAGTCTTAGGTTACAAAATCAATGTACATAAATCAGTAGCATATTTATATACTAATAACAGTCCAATCAAGAATTCAATACCATTTACAATAGATGCAAAGAAAATACCCAGGAGCGTACTTAACAAAGGAGGTGAAAGATCTCTACAAGGGGAACCACTGATGGAAGAAATTATAGATGACACAGAAAAAAGGAAAAACATCCCATGCTCATGAATTAGAAGAAGCAACATTGTTAAAATGTCCATTCTTCCCAAAGTGATTTACAGGTTCAAAGAAATTTCCATCCAAATATCAGTAACATATTTCACAAATCTAGAAAAAAAAAATCCTAAACTTCATATGAAACCAAAAAAGAGCCTGAATATACAAAGCAATCCTAAACAAAAAGAACAAATTTGGAGGCATCACATTACCTGACTTCAAGTTATACTACAAGGCTATAGTAACCAAAACAGCATGGTACTGGTATAAAGGTAGACACACTGGACTAGAATAGAAAACCCAGAAATAAAACCATATAGCTAAAACCATCTGATTTTTGACAAAGCAGACAAAAACATACACTGGGGAAAGTATGCCTTATACAATAAATGGTGCTAAAAATTGGATAGCCACATGATGAAGAATGAAACAGGACCCCTATCTCTTGTCACATACAAAAATTAACTCACAATAGATTAAAGGCTTAAATGTAAGACCTGAACCCGTAAAAATTTTAGAAGAAAACATAAGAAAATCTCTTAAAGATATTGACTTAGGTAAAGAATTTATGACTAAGACCCCAGGCAAATACAGCAACAACAAAAATAAATAAAAGGGTCTAATTAAATTAAAACGTTTCTGCACAGCAAAGGAAATAACCAACAGAGTAAATAGACAACCTACAGAATGGGAGAAAATATTCACAAATGATACATCCAACAAAGGGCTAATATCCAAATCTACAAAGAACTCAAACAAATCATCAAGAAAAATATATCCCCATTAAAAAGTGGGCAAAAGACAAATGGCCAACAAACACATGGAAAAATGCTCAACATCAATAATCATCAGGGAAATGCAAATCAAAACTACAATGAGATACCACCTTAAACCTATCAGAGTGGCCATTACTAAAAAAAAAAACTCTATAAACAATAGATGTTGGCACAGATATGATGAAAAAGGTATGCTTATATACTTTTGGTGGGAATGTAAATTAGTACAACCTCTATTAAACACAGTATGGCGATTCCTCAAAGAACTAAAAGTAGACCTACCATTCAATCCAGCAATTCCACTACTGGGTATCTACCCAGAGGAAAAGAAGTCATTTTATCAAAAAGACACCTGTACCTGAATGTTTATTGCAGCACAATTCATAACTGCAAAGGTATGGAATCAACCTAAGTGCCCATCTATTTATGAGTGGATAAAGAAAATGGGGTGTATATATACCATGGAGTACTACTTAGCCATAAAATGGAATGAAATAATGTCATTTGCAGCAACTTGGATGGAACTGGAGAACAGTATCCTAACTATACCAGAAGTGGAAAAATAAACGCCATATTTTCTCCCTAATAAGTGGGAGCTAAACAATGGGTATACATGGTCACAAAGTGGTATAAAGGACACTGGATATGAAGAAGAGGGGAGGGTGGGTAGGAATTGAGGGATAAAAACTTACCTATTGGGTACAACGTACATTATGCTGGTGATGGGCACACTAAAAGCCCTGACTTCAGCATTATACAATTCACCCATAAAACAAAAACACTTGTACCCTCCTTCATATATTGAAATAAAAATTATTAATAAAAATTAAAAAACAAAACAAAAAACTAACATGAATTACAAAATTAAAATCTCTTCCAGGGTGCTGTTTGATGGTGGAGAGTCCTTCCAATCTCATCTGGGGATGAGACTCATTCATAATGGAAAAATATCAAAGATAAAGAAAAATAATGCATTGTTAGGATGGCTTTTTATCAAAAAGTCAAAAGACAATCAATGTTGGTGAGGGGGTGGAGAAAAGGGCAATCTTGTACATTGGTGGGGGGAACATAGATTGGTACAGCCGTTTTGAAACAGTATGAAGGTTGCTCAAGAAATTTAAAATAAAACTACCATATGATCCAGCAATCTTTCTTCTGGCCATAAATCTAAAGGATATGAAATCACCGCCTCATAAAGATATCTGCAGCCCATGTTCATTACAGCATTATTTATAATAGCCAAGATTTGGAAACAATGTCTGTTGACAGATGGATAAAGAAACTGTGGTACATATATACAATGAAATATTATTTGGCCCTTAAAAAAAACAATAGCTTACCATTTGCCACAACACGGGTGAGCCTAGAGGACATTATACTTAGTGAAATAAGCCAGTTACAGGAAGGAAGATATTGTATAATCTCACTTATATGTGGAATCTTTTTTAAAAATCCAATATATATATATACAGAGAACAAAACAGTGGTTACCAAGGGTGGGGGCAGGGGTAGGAGTAGGAAATGGGGAGACATAGGTCAGAGCATACAAAGTAGTAGGTGTGTAGGATGAATAAATCTATAAATCTAACATACAACATGAGGACTACAGGTAATAAAATAGCACTGTATATGGGACTCATGCTAAATGAGATTTTTAGCTGCTCCTGTCATAAAAACAACGTGAAAAGGGTGTTTGTGAGATGATGGGTATGTTAATTCACTTCACTAAGTAACATTTTTACTATCTACATGTATCTCATAACATCATGTTGTATACCTTAAATATGCAAAATACAATTTACTTAAGAAAAGAAATAGCAGAAGAGGACATCAGAAAGGAGGCAAGTACATTTCATGCTTGGTAAACTGAAGTGAAGAGTTAAAATGATTTCTTTAAGACAGAACCTCTCGTTTACTATGAGAACGTGCTGAGAATCTCCAAGGAGGCTATATTACACAATATTCTGAAACACATTTTTGCAGAGCAACTTGCAGGACTACTGTTCTGCAAATAGGTTTCAGGAAATGGTCATCCAGACAAATTATAATCCATATACTGTATGTAAAGGACAAACATGCTGGTTAAAGAGCATTAGACCTGCAGACAGGAGCTCCAAACTTAGTCCTAACTGCCAACAATTTCCTGAGTGGGCTTCATTTACTTCATCTATAAATTGAAGGAATTTAGCTAAACAAAGTGCTTTTATCTCAAAAATTCTAGATATTTTAAAAAGCTTGTGCTAGTTACAATATGTGGTTATAGAAATAGTTTCCCCTAAAAAAGCAAAAACATTAGTATTGCTGCTTTATAAATATACTGATTATATTTTCTAAATAATCTGAAATTATTCAAAACACTTTACTATTTTAAATATCTAAGATTTATTTTGAAATTTGTCCTCTTACTCAGGACGTTTTGCCATATCTGAGCTTTTGTTCAGGTAAAAACTAATTCAAACTCTCTTCAAAGACCACAGGGCTGACTTTAGATATCCTAGGATAGACTGGTGCTTCTCAAATTTCAATGCACATTGAATCACCTGGGGACCTTACAAGACTACAGATTCTGACTCCACAGGTCAAGGGTAAAGCCTGAGGTTATCCACTGCGCACAAACTTTGGGTGACCCTGATGCTGCTGGTTTATAGGCAGTAGCATGGACTTGAGTTTTAATTCATTTTCTACGACTGTTTGCCATTGTGAGATTGATCAAGTCAATAAATATTTCTATTTCCTTGCTTACTCATTGGCAGATAGTGATAACACACCTGCTCTGATGGCCTCACAGAGCTATTTTGAAGGTAGGTGAGATAGTATGTGATGATTTGCTAAAATCTATAAACATATCCATATATTTTTATATGGAGTCAATGGTTCACTGAATGGTTACATTTTAACCTCTTTGTGATGGCACATGTGACAAATGTCATTTGTTGATTTTCCACATATTCTGCTTTCTAATAATTAACTGATCCATTGGAATACTCTGAGTAAGGGTAGGGAAGAGTTAAGTATTGGGAGTAGGGGGAGAATATCGATTAAAAAATCAGTGATTTTTACTGTTACTAAGCAAAGGTATAGTAGAGTTACACAACTTCATAGCTGAAAGTGACTTTTACCTCATTTATTGTGTGGAAGAGGAAATGGAGATTTAAAAAAAAGAATTATTTTAATTCACGTAGCGTGTTAGTCAAGAACTAGCCTTACCAAAATTCAGAATGACAGACCACTTATTACTGTTTGAGATACGAAAAGTTCTGCATATAAAAGTGCTTAAAAATATAGGTGAAGATGAAGACTTTGTACAACCTAATAGAGGGAAAGACATAATTTTTTATGTGTGATTTGTCAAAATTCCACTAGATGGCAGACAAAATCCAATGTTAAACATAAGGGCAATGAAAAATGGAAACAAGCAAATTATTTCCACATTGAAAGACTAGGTCTCTGACTTTCACATATTTATTTGACTTATTAACATAATTCCTATCACTGATTTAATATATAGATCAAACATTCCTATCAAACATTTCTTATACTTTTTTTTAACTGAACTAATGACATGGCTATATATACAAAGGGGAAATTATTTGGTATAATGAAGGAAGCATTAAAAAACTGTTAAGTCCTGGCTGTAGTTCTGACACTAAATAAAGCAGCAATCTTGAGTGAGTCATCTAATTTCTTGAATCTCATCTTCTCAACCATAAAATGTAGGTAATAAATAACGCACTACTAATTTATAGGGTAGTTGGGGTTATTCGGAAAATTGCTTTGTAAATTATAAAGCACTACACAGGTGTTCATTACTGTTATTATTTCAAAGGCTTTTCTCCCCTTTCTTGTCTGAGACGGTGAAACCGAGAGTCTCAAATGAGTCAGGCCCTCCCCTTCACCAGACCCCACCTCTGGTAACCTCTCTTGGTGCCCTTAAGCTCCAAGAATCAACATCTTCCACTGATTTTGGCTATTGTCAGTAATTGGCTTCCAGTTTCCTTTGAACATCTGCAAGTTTCTCTACTCCAGGTAACACAGTCTGCTGGTTCTATCACCGCATATCACAAGGACTCTTGTTCTCTCTGTGGGTTGAAGCCTCACTTGACTCTCAGGAGAGAAAAATAGGAAGTTTCTCCAGAGTCACACTACTAGAGTGACTTAACTCTCAAATCTATGTGATAGAAGGCAGACAGTGTCATACTTGTCCCTTCATACTTCTCTCTGGCCTTCTAGGATTTTTTACATGGACTTTGTTCCTCTTTCCTGGTATTATTTAAATTCCATTATTTCAGAGACTCAGCAACAGCCTAAACTCTCTTTTTACCAAGAAAGATATTGGACACGATATGACAACAATAATGTTTTGTTTAAGATTAAACTTACTTACTGCTGAGGTTTCATAGAATATGACTCAAAACTCTACCCCATAGCAGGCAACACTTGATGACAATTTTTGCCATCCATATTTGAGAGGTGAATAGAATGTGACTTGTCAGATCTGTAGCTGCTTAGCAGAATAAGTTGAATGTTTCTCAAAGGTTGTAGCCAGGTCTTATTACTTGGGAACGTTGACCAACTGTATTAATTATAGGTTGATCTGGCCATTTCATGCACAGAGTGAGTGTCTTTGATGAGCTCTAAATTCCAAAATAACAAAACACTTACCTGCCACTTACAGGCTGTTAAAAAAATGTGTTCTATTGTGGAAACTTTGCCCTTGCCTTTTGCTAATAATTTTTCACAATGAAACTTAAATTCTTTAACTGTTAACATTATCATCAAGGCATGCGTGTCCTCATTTTTGAGGAGGTGAGTTGGATCTACTGTGATTTCTCTCTGCTAACATGCCATTCCCAATTTCCTAGTAATTCCTCTGCATTTGACCTCCTGAACTTGAATTTACACTGAAGCATAAACACCTAATAAGTTCAGAATGAATAAATTACTTCTTTCAATGCTTTTCACATTTCAAAGGAATGAGAACAAGATGAAGCAGGAAGAATGGTAGAGATTTCACCTGGCTTCTAATCCCCTAAAAATCCCCCAACAAGATTAAGGTCTCCTGGCATCTTTTATTCATACAAATACATTGTAATATAATGATCTGAAACATAGGCTACCTATGAGATGATGTTAAATGGCTGTAGGAGCACATCTCAAAGATATAAGTGAGCAGCCTTCAGAGCAGAGGCAACTGGAGTAAAAATAAAAGCCCATGTAACTTCCAACTGGACAGTGTCCCATGCAACTTAGAACATCCCATATAGAGAAGACAAACAGTGGTTTTAATAGAAAGCCTATAAATTGAAAGTGGCAAAAACAGATCATCCAAAATCCAAGTGTTAATTGGTCACTAAACAGCTTTTCGCTTGAGCAACTCCAGAACAAGTGGCAGCAGAATCATTCACGTGGACTGAGCAGTGGGAAGGAGGCCAGGTAGTAAATATGTGTAGATACGTGTTAATAATCTTTTCTATTACAATACTACTATCAAACTCATATTAGGGTACTTTGGGAATACTAGTGGGTATAGCAGAGTCTAAAGCAGTATAGAAGGTGCTTCTGATAAGTTGAGAACCTTGGCATATTCTGTTCACATCCTTTAGAGTTGCTGGTGAGAAACTAGGGGACAGCTCTCACCCTGCTTAGGGAGCCCACGGCTTTACCCTCTAATTCACAAACAGGCCACCACATCAGCAATTTCTCTTTTTGCTTTTTTCCACCAGCATGCTTATTTCCATGTTCTGCCATCTAAATCTCCTCATTTCTCTATCAGTACGGGAAGTATTATCTTTTCTTATCTAAAGTTAACCCTTATACCTGAGCATGAGTATGCTAAAGTATTTCCTATCTTTAAATACACTAAAACAAACATTCTTCTGCTACTAAAATATTCTAGGTAAGTAGTCAAAACTATACTACCTTTTCAACTGGAAAGGATGCTTCCATCCTTGCCACCCTCCTCACCTTCTGAATGTCAGTCTATTCTCAACCCAGCAGTCAGAGTGCCCCTATTAAAATGTTGTTCCTTGTTACTCATCTGTCTAGAGCCCTCACTCAGAGTATAAGCCATAGTTCATAAAACATCCTTCAAGACCAAAGGTGCTTGGTCCACCTTTCACCTTTAACTCTCTGATCTTCTCTTCTCTTCCTGTCACCCTACGTCACTCAGTTCTAGACTCCCCAATCAACTTGTCCAGTCCCGCACATGCCAGGCACACTCTCACTGCATGGTCCCTGTGTTTGCTGCTCCCTCTGCTTGGGGGAATATCTACATTCCCGTATATTCTCACGGATTTCTCCTTCACCCCATTCAACTTTTGCGCTTAAAAGGAACCTTCCCATGAGGTCACCCCTAATTACCCTATTAAATTTGAATTCCACACTCAGCGCCAATTTCTGCTTTATTTTTCTCCTTGCGCTTCTCTCCCACTAATGTGCTATAAAGTTTGTATACGTATAAGAATTGTCCACATGTGTGTTTGTACAGAGGGGGAGAGAGGAGGAGGAGGAGAAGGAAGGAAAGATAGAGAAGGCGGAAGGAGAGAGGTTGTTTTCTTCCTTATGACGTCTCAAAGAGGATAAGCACTTTATTCTGTTTTGTATATTGATATAAACTCCAGCTCCTGTAACAGTGCTAGGCACACAGATGCTCGTGAAATACACGTTGAATGAAAGAAATGTTGATATTGGCATAGACTAAGAGAGCTGGCAGTGGGGAAGGAGAGGAGTGGGTAGACTTCAGCAATATGTAGGAGACAGAAATGTCAGGATTTGGTGGTGGCTGGATATCGCATGTTAGAAGAGAATGAGCTGTCAAGGGGATTGCGAAGAGGCAAACAGATAAAAGCCAGGAGAGTGGAGACAATGAGGACCAAAGGACGGACTCTTCCCAGGGGTTGGGGGAATAGTCAGTAGTACCAAAGCAAGATAAAGACTAAAACAGCATTTCACTGGATACGGTAGCATGAAGAGCATTGTGAAAAAAAAGTTCAATGTAGCTGAAGAAATATTCTGTGATCACTACCCCACCAGCTTCCTCTTACCAAACACACCTTTTTTTTCCTTCTCTCTCCTATCAGCACCCCTATAAATGCAGGAAGATACTTCTAGCCAATGGCATATGGTGGAAATGATGCTATATGGCCACCTATGATGGGTCATAAAAGGTAAAGCTTCAGCCTGGGTTTGTGTCTCTATTGAGACATGTCCCTTTGGAGCCCAGAGCCACCATGTAATCAGCCTGGCTACCCAGAAGCTACCATGTTGGAGAAACTACACAGAGATAGAGAAATGTCTGTAGAACTCCAATGTGTCCAGTTTCCAGCTGAATCTTCTCAGCCGACCTCAACATGGGAGTGATGAAGATCTTGAGATGACTTCAGCCTCAACCACCATTCACTATAATAACAACAGACACCTGTATTAGTTAGATCAGCTGGGCTGCCATAACAAAATACCACAGACTGTGTGGCTTCAACAACATATGTTTATTTTCTCATAGTTCTGAAAGCTGAAAATCTGAAATCAGGGCACCAGCATGGTTGGGATCTGGTGAGGGCTCTCTTCCAGGGTTGCAGACAGCCACCTGTGTCCTCACCTGGTAGAAGGAGAGAGCCATCCTCTTCTTATAAAGAGTATTAATTCCATTAGACAATGGTTCCATTCTTATGATCTCATCTAACCCTAATTAACTCCCAAAGGTCCTATCTTCAAATATCATTACATCAGGGGTTATGATTTCAATATATAAACTTTGAGAGGACACAAACATTCATTGTATAAATACAGTCCCATATCTGGAAAACCTACCTGAGGCCTGGCCACACCAGAACTCTGATAGGTAATGATTGTTGTGGTTTTGGTCACTAAAGTGGAGATACCTTGATATACCGTGATAAAAAACCAGAACTCCTATTTATCTTTCAGGCTTCTGTCAGTTATTTCTGCAGAGAAGAACTTTATGTCCTGCCTTACCCCACTACTTCCACCCAGGTATAAAGTAGCTATTCGTCCTCTGTGAACCCCCAAATCCCTTATTTTGCTTTAATATGGAACTTATCACAAATGAGTACAATTGTCTGTATTTCTTACAAGAGTCTCTGAAGGCAGAAAACATAGAAGTTATTTTTAAAAAGTGGAAAAGACAGATAACATTTAAACCCTACACACATACACACACACACACACACACACACACACGATATCCTTGAAGCATGAGACTTGTCGGTAGGGATGAGGTAGGGAAAGCACCAGATGTGGAAGGGGCAATATCTTATACCTCAAGAAACAACATCAGTTTTACCTTCTGTCTTCATCCCATAATAGTGTGTGAGAGTGTGTGTGCATGCACAGGGTGGTCTTACCTAATGTGAAGTATAAAAAAGGAAGCCTTCAAGGAAGTAATTTTCTTGTTAGTGAGATAAGACAAACACAGAAGAAACTTAGTAATAGAGGAGATAAATGGCTTATTTGAGCATATTAAGATATAATACAACCCAGCAGGAAGTAATGCTTGTAAATAGTTTCTAGTGCTATGTTCAAAAATATTTTTTCCAACAGTGGTTACCAGAGGTCGGGAGGGGATGGGCAGGCAATGAAGAGATGCAGGTCAAAGGATACAAAGTAGCAGATATGCAGCCTAAAAAAGTCTAGAGATCTAATGTAGAACATGAGAACTATAAATAATTTTAGTGTAATGTATTCAGGATTTTTGCTAAATGAGTAGATTTTTGCTGCTTTTGCCACACACACAAAATGGAAACCAGGTGAGATGATGGATATGTTAATTCGTTTCACTGTCATAACCATTTTACTATCTATACGTATCCCATATCATCATATTGTATACCTTAAATATACATAAGAATTAAAATGTTTTTAAACTGGGGCTTTCAGAGTTAGCAATATGAGTGATACCAAGCTGAAACACAAAAGGGACTCTTTTTATTTATATTTTATTAATATCACAATTATAAAGAAATGGAGATATCCCAAAATAAGAATTTTCTACTTAAGAGAAACAACAATGTTCTCCTACGAAATCTAACAAACACACTTGCTTATTGATTTTCCTTTTAACTTTATATTTAAGACCTCAACACTTTCAAAATTTTTCATATGATATGTAGAAAAATTTGATCTATATCAAATTTGATTCAGGCCATCAAGTAAAATCTGAACATTCTTTACTGTTTCCTCTGAAATTCATAACTTCCATTCCAAACAGTTGTTTCTTATTGTTTTTTAGGCTTTCAGACTCAACTTAACAATTTTGCTCAATAAAAACTGTACTGATGGTGGCACATGCCTGTCTGATCCTCCCAGCTACTACTTGGGAGGATCACTTGAGCCCAGGAGTTTGAAGGTCCAGTGACTTATGACGACGCCACTGTACTCTAGCCAGGGCAACGATGTGAGACCCTGTCTCAAAACAAAACAAAACAAAAAACAAACAAACAAAAACTGTACTGTTTTTAGTTTTACATAAGAGGAAGTTAATATAAAAGCAGAAAAAATACACTATAGGCACGATGGAGCAGACAGAACAGTGTTAACTTAATTAACTTTTCCTATTCTGTCCTTTTCCTTTATTCTCTACGTTAGTGAATGGCTTCAACCCTCACCCAGCTGGGAATAAGATCTACTTAAGTTGATTTCAATTTAGTGATGTTACAAAAAAGTAGGAAATAGCAACACATTGTTATAATCGGGGCAGAACAAGAAGCATATGGAAAAATCAGACTGAGAAAATTAGAAAAACCACGAAAGATCAGAAAAATTAGTTGCCAATGAAATCAAAGCAGAGGGAGTTCTAAGCAGAACTAACATAATATGAAAAGATTTATAGGAGGCATATTCACTGGAGGAGCAAAAGCAAGTTTCAAATGGCTGCAATCTCAAGTGCAAGTTAGGGATTGGCAAGAATGGGTCTGAAGACATTAACAGTAAGTGAACAAGGAAGGATTCTGTAAATCAAGCTAAGGAGTATTAAACTCACTGAGGGCAAGGTGCAAACCTTGAGGGTTTTAGGTAGGAGAGTGACACAACCAGATAACATTTTAGAAAGATAATTCTGGCTGCTGTGTATTGAATCGACTGTAGGATGTTATAACAAGTTCAATGAGAAATATTAGTGATCCGAACTAAGGTAGTTGAAGTTTGCAGTGAAAGAATATGGTAATCAAAAAATATTAAGGGAATTGAACTGATAGGATTTTTTGATTAATTGGTGGGTACAGGAGGACTTTTATTTAAATAGTTGGGCAACTTGATAGATGGACATGCCAATCACTGACACAAGCAACACAGAAGTAGATATGGTTTTGGTTGGGTGAAGTGATGAACTCAGACTTAGAAGTGATTTTTTTCATATGTATATAGAATTTATAAATGAAATGAGAGAGAAAGAGAGAGAGAGAGAGAGAGAAAGCAGTACAAAGATATAATTGGACCCACAGACGTGAATAAAATCATCCAGGGGAAGTGCATAGGCTAAAAAGATAAAGCAGTCTAAACAGAATCCCAAGGAGCACTAACTTTAAAGGATGGGCTGGAAGCAGCAGCATTTCCAAAGGAACCTTGAAGGAATTCCAGGAATAGGAGGAGAACAGCCACAGAAGCCAAGAGAAGAATGTGCCCTAGGAAGGAAGCATTGGTGATTAGCAGCCAATGTCTTTATGGGAAACTTTGGAAGGGAGCAGATGCCCTGGAGTGGTGGTCATGGAAACCAGATTGCTAAAGAGTGAGTGAAGTGTTAAGAAGTTGAAAAAGTATATGAAACTCTTTCAGGAGGTATGGCTGGAAAACAGAAGTCATCAACTAATTCTTATCATATATATAAATCAAAAAACTAAAAGAAGTTAGCCAGGATGTTGTGACATGGAGAAAGTCTCCTAACGAGTCCTCTTTAACTTCCACCTACTTGAGTTCATTGTTTTATCTGCAAGTAGACTATCTTGAGCATTAGAAAGCCTATAACATCCAACTGGCACTAGTTGTACAAGTGCATGCTACCATACTCTGTCCTTCTCACCCTTACCCAAGTGAAGTTGCAGTTTTTAATCCCTTTGCCCCACGCATAATCAATCAAAGATTGGATCCTCCAGTGTGACTGGGGTGGGGTAGTGTAGAAAGAGGTCACCCATGCTGGGGGTTGAAAGCCTCTCCTTTTCTTTCTTGGGGCACCAGTTAGGAAGAATTGAGGCTTGAAGAACTTCTTGAGATTTCAGGGAAATCACCAGAAACAGACAATTCTAATATGTTGTTTCAGTACTTTGAAAGCTGCAGTTAAGAAGGGAGGTGATTTCTTGATGAGTTTCAAGGTTCTTTGTCAATTGATGAGTTTCAAGTTTCTTTACTCAATTAGCTTGAGTAAAGTCTCTTTTACAGTGATGGAAGGAATAAATACAACTATACCATGGCAAGAGTTTACTCAATTGATTGTCCTAACCATATCTTCTTCTGGATGTTAAGAAGGTAAAGCTATTTTGGAATCATATTGGATTCTGGCACTACAATCACTCAGGATAACCTATCACTGAGATAGACCTGAGCAGTGATCCTGTCTTTACTAAGATAGGTTTGCCTTAACACTTTTGATTGACATGACTGCCTGAAGTGACATTTCAACCAGATAAGGAAAAACACTCCATTCAAGATGATCACCTTGTTTACATATAACAGAATTTTGATACCTCAAGGAAATAGAAAATGAGTCTGATGAGTCTAAACTGAGGTTGAGTCACAGTCTCTCAATTTTTTTCAAAAACCAGCAAAGCTTCAGCTCTTTTTTTGGTGGAAACGTCACATAATTTGTTATACAGCTGTGCTTGTATGAATGTCCCTCCTCCACTTAAAACTTTTCTGGCCTTACACAGGTCACCAGAATAGATAGATTCACTAGAATTAACATCTTTTTCACATCTTTTGACAAACATCAAAATATCTTTATTGAAAGCAGACAGTCTTGAGCCAGAATGCCTGGGTTGAAACACCACATCTATCTTCTACTAGCTATGTGATATTGGACAAATTGTTCATCCTTTCTGTCCCTCAGTTTCCTCATCTATAAAATATAGATATTAGTAGAATCTTACTTGGTTGCTATGAAGATTAAATATATCACTATCTTTAAAGAAATTAGATTGATACATAGTACATAAGAAGTGATAAACAGAAGTAGAGAGAATACTTCTGAACTTATTTTATGAGGCCAGAATTACCAATACCAAAGCCAGACAAGGATACCACAAGAGGAAGAAACTATAGACTAATATCTCTGATGAATACAAATGCAAAAATTCTCAATAAAATAGTAGCAAACTGAATTCAACAACACATTTAAAAGATTATATACCATGACCTAGTGGGATTTATCCCTAGGATGCAAATTTGGCTTAACATATACAAATCAATGAGATGATATGCCACATTAACAGATTGAAGGACAAAAACCATATGATCATACAAAATAACGCAGAACAAATATTTGACAAAAGTCAACATCCTTTCTTAATCAAAACTCTCAAATAGGTATAGAAGGAAATTTCCTCAACACAATAAAAACCACTTATGAGAAGCCCACAGCCATCATCATAATCAATGGAGAAAATCTGAAAGCGTTCCCTGTAAGATCCAGTACAAGGCAAGGATGCCCACTCTAGCTACTTCTTTTCAACACAGTACTAGAAATAGTGGCAAGAGTAATCAGATAAGAAAAATAAATAAAGAACATCCAAATTAGAAAGAAAGAAGTAAAATTATACTTGTTTGCAGATGACAAGATCCTATATGTAGAAAACCGTACAGAATTCACCAAAAAACTATTAAAACTAATAAAATTGAGTAAAACTGCAGGATACAAAATCAACCTACAAAAATCATTTCTTTCTCATCCCCACACTGAAAATCCTACCAAACATTTATTATTTTATTAATTTTATTTTTGTCATACATATGGACACTTTAAAATTTTTGATTAACAAATAATTATATATATTTCTGGGATGCAGCTTGAGTTCTGATATATGTATACCTTGTGGGATGATTAAATCAAACTAATTAACATATTACTCTCAAAAATAAATTAAGAAAACACTCTAATTTCCAATTACATCAAAAGAACCAAATACTTATAAGTAAATTTAATCAAGAAGATGCATGATCTGTATACTGGAAACTATAAAACACTAATAGAAGAAATTGAAGACAAATACATGGAGAAAGAAATCCCGTGTCCATGAATTGGAAGAATTAATATTGTCAAATGTCCATACCACACAAAACTATATGCAGATTCAACAAAATCTATATCAAAATTCCTATAATTTTCCAAAGTAATGGAAAAAATGCTAAAATTTGCATAAAAGATCCCAAATAGCCAAAGCTATCTTGAGAAAGAAGAATAAAGTTCAAGGCAACAAACTTCTTAATTTCAAATTATATTACAAAGCTGTAGTAATCAAAACAGCATTGTACTGGCATAATAATGGACATGTAGACCAATGAAACAGAATAGAGACGCCAGAAATAAACCCGGGCATATAGAGTCAACTTATCTTTGACAAGGACATAAGAATATATAATGGAGCAAGATAGCCTCTTCAATAAAGGTTGTTGGGAAAACTGGATAGCCACATGCAAAAAGATGAAATTGGGCCTTTTTTGTTCACCATATATACACAGAAAAAAGTCAACTAAAATGGATTGAAGACTTAAAAAATGTAAAGCCTAAAACCATAAATCTCCTACAAGAAAACATAGCATAAAAACTCCTTGATATTGGTCTGGGAAATGATATTTCGTATATCACACCAAAAGCTCAGGTAATGAAAACAATAAAAGACAAATGGGACTATATCAAACTTAAAAGCTTCTGCACAGCAAAGAAAACAATCAACAAAATGAAAAGGCAACCTACAGATTGGGAGAAAATATTTGCAAACCATATATCTAATAAGAGGCTAATATTCAAAATATATAAAGAACCCGCCCAACTCAATGGCAAAAAAAACCACAAAAATCCCCACAAAAAACCTGGACGAAAAATGGGCAAAGGACTTCAATAGACATTTTTCTAAAGATGACATAAAAATGGCTAACAGATGTATGAAAATATGCTCAATATCACTAATCATTAGGGAAATGCAAATCAAAAACACTGTGAGATATCACCTCACACCTATTAGGATGGCTATTAAAAATACAAGAGATAACAAGTGTTGGTGATGCTATGGAGAAAAGGGAACACTTTGAAACTGTTGGTGGGAATATAAATGTGGAAAACAGTATGGAGCTTCCTCAAAAAATATAAATTAAAAATAGAACTACTATGTGATCCAGCCACTCTTTGTCTGGGTATGTACCAAAGGAAATGAAATTATTACCTCAAAGTGATATTTGTGTTGTCATGTTCATTGTAGCATTATTCATAATAGCCAAGACATAGATGAATGGATAAATAAATTTTGTTATATATATAATGGATATTTTTCAGCCTTTAAAAAGGAAATCTCGCTATTTGCAACAACATGATGAACCTGGAGGACATTCTGCTAAGTGAATAAGCCAGAAACAGTAAAAAAGAAAACTTCATGATTTCACCTATATGTAGAATCTGAAAAAGTTGACTATATAGAGGCAGACAATAGATTTTTTTTTTAAACCAGGGGAGGGAGGGGAAAACAGGAAAATATTGGTCAAAGGGTACAAAGTTGCAGTTATATAGGACAAACAAGTCTAGAGATCAAATGTACAGCATGATGATCATAGTTAATACTGTATTACTTATTGGAAACTTGCTAAGACAGAAGATTTCAGGTGCTCTCACAACAAAAATGTAACTGAGGAAATGGATGTGTCAATTTGCTTAACTGTAGTCATCATTTTACTATGTATACATATATCAAAATATTTTGTACATCTTAAATATATAGTTTTTATGAAAAACAAAAAATACATTAAAATGTTTTTTAAGCAAAGTGAATCATTTCAGAATCTCACTTGGCTTAAGTCACATCCAAATTGTAGTTGACTGAGGATAAACTCCTTGAGGGCAAAGTTCTTTCCACACCGTTGTCTCCCCTGTATTGCCTGGCACATTTGTCTGCATATAGTAATTTCTCAATAAAGATTTACTGATTTTAGATTGCTCTCTAAGAACAAAATCCTGCACAGCATTGGAGAATTAGAAGCAGGGAGTTTTCTAACCAGATGCCAAAGAAGAAAGAGGTAATATGGGAGGTGGTGCAAGAAGAGTACAATTTTAATAACTGCACCATATGCAAACAGTGGTATTTTCTCGTTAGAGTTGTAATTTTCATGCCAAGAGCAAGCATTTCAAATGCTGAAATTGTGATAAACGCTGCTGTCACGTCTGTTTAAATTTATGTTTGTTCTTAGCAAGCAGCTCTAGTTTACAATTGAATTCTCTATGACTTAACTGTCCTCTTCTTGCATGCATAATTGACTCAGCTTGGCTCCTAGATGTCCCTGGGGCACCCTTTGGCTCTCTGCTCACACATGGTCCCCCCTCCATGGTGTATTCAGCACGTCACACACCTCATTGTCAGGCACACCCACCTGAACCCTTTCTCCGTCTGACTCTCATGGGGTGCTGCCAACCTCTTCATCATCTTCTTGAGTCACTACTCCCCAGTGGTCTTGCATCTGGCTGAGGTATGTGGAGAATCAGGAGTCACTCCCAGAATTCCTGGGTCTCTCCTATTGCCAACTGGGATTAACATTTGGGTTGGACTAACCATGCTTGGGCTTTCTCTGAACTGAAGAGTGCAGTGGACCTAAGTGTGTCTAGTTGACCAAGTCCTAAATCCCAAATCCTCCTTCTGCACACTGCTGGGATTTAGAATTTTTAATTTTTGTCCTTCATTCTATTGCATTAGGTCACTTTCATTTACTGTATTTTAACCATCACTCAATGGGGAAAATAATACTAAATGTAACTCAAAGAACCTTATCTTGTCAGAGGATTAAAAAGTGGGGTAAAAGAACTTTACTGTTCTCCAACACATGATCTTGGAATACTACTTCCAAAGAATGTTGATGGCATTTACTCAAAGAAATAAAAATTAAAAGAATAAGGGCAGCCGTGCATGAGAATAACTGAGCAAGAAGGATAGAATAAACAAAATTAAACAGGTTGCTTTATTGCAGAATTCTTCAGCCATTAGTAAACAACAGTGCAGCATGCACTGTTGACACTTAAGAGGACAGGAATGCAGTATGCAACATTTCTTGCTGGACCTTCATGGGGGTTAGTGTTCCACAGGATATTATAGAAAAAATACTCCTCTAAGGGCATCATTTCCAACAGTCACACATAAGTCACGCATATACATGAGCTATCAAATTGTTGATCATTTTTATTTATGGTAGCTCAAGATCGGAGAGGACTATTACTTGCATTGCTCTTTGTTGCTCTTATGGACTCCAGTACAATAGAATAAGTAGTTGATTGGCTGAGTTAGGTCATAGCTCAATCAGCTAAACACACTAACATCAATTTCAACTCACAATTTCACTCCAGATTGAAATGTGAAACAGAATAAATAATCTCCTTGGACCCATCTACCACCTTAGCTAGTTAGCATTATCACTCAAGAGTCCATATAAATAGGAAATTTGAAAAATAAGTTGATTTTCTGTAGATATTTCCACAATCAATTGATACATCAAGGAATGTCGGAAGCGCAAAATGGGATCATGGTGAGTTCTCTCCTTCCGGTAACATAGGTGAGAAGGATTCGTCTTATAGAGCCAAAAGAAAGAAAAAATTCTACCGTCATTCTTGCAGCAAGGGCGAGATAAGCCAAGGGGGAAAATCCACCCTGTCCGTCTCCCAGGGCTACATTGTGTCCTAAAACTGAATAGCAAGTCTCTTATCTATATATGAAAAGGCTTTGAATTCTTAGAAATAAGGTTATCGCATTAGCCTTAAGGGTATCACATTAGTTCTAAAAGATGATTTTGAGAGTGTTCTGCTCATCTTATATGTTTGAGGAACAGAGTTCATCTCTGATCTGTGATTTCTACTATTTCAGGATCTGGTGTCCTGGTGGTAATGAGTTGCCGCACTCTGATCAGTGGTGTTATTTAACAGAGTGTGCCTTAAAACAGCATCTGTTGCTACATATTGAAAAAGCCATCAATAATTCCTTAAAGCCCAGCAAGCAGAGTGTACAATTTTCTCCTTCCAAATTTGGAGAGTATAATATCAAAGAGATGACAACCGAGAGCTCAGACTCAGCAATCACTGAGGGTGGTTTCATTGTCCAGGCAACTCACTGAAGCAAGAACAGGAGTACTGTGAGCTGTATACTAAATATTAATTTATTTTGACAGGATGCTTATATAAATATATCATGTATTTATAACATACAAATCAGTATGGAAAATTTTAACATGTTTATTATATAAAATATTTCTAATAGAACCAATGAAATGTAATTAGTAGAAATATAAATTTTAAGCATACTTTTAAATATAAATATTTAGGAAATGAAGTTAATTAATATAAAAACATGACCCTGTAATGAATCATAAATAATAAAAATAAAATACTATTTGATCACTGTAAAGAAGTTCAATCTCAAAAAGTATATATATTAAGTGTTTGTAATAATCAAAAAGTAGAAACAACTCAAATGTCCATCAACTGATAAGTGGATAAAGGAGATATATCCATATAATGAAAAATTATTAAATAAAGAAGAAATTAAATATTCATGGGCTATGATATGTATGAATACTGAGAACGTTATGCTGAGTGAAAGAAACCACCACAAATGACCACATATTGTATAATTCTATTTATCTGATATCCAGAATGAAAAAATCCATAGAAAGAACATAAATTAGTGGCTGCCTGGTGACAGACAGGAAAAGAGGATGAGAAGTAACTGTGACTTGGTACAGGGTTTCCTTTTGGGGTGATAAATACAGATTATGGTGATGGTTGCACAACTCTGAATATCTAAAAACTATCGAATGTACAGATAAATAGGTGAATTGGATGGTATGTGAATTATACCTTAATAATGGTATTATACATCCCCCAATTAGTGTGTTTGAGTCCTAAGAATCTTTTATGCATTTTTAATGTGCTGATTAAAAGCTCTTTATGCTTCTATACCAATTGAAGGAAGAATGTTGACATATTTTGAACTAATTGCAAATATTTTCCTTTACCTCTTTAATCTTCAACTAATTCCAACTCTCCTTTGATAACTTTAAATAGACCATTCTATTACATTTTTTTAAAACAAGCACTGCAATTTTTTTTTTTTTACCAGCAAGAGCTGTATTTCATCTCAAAGTACACTTTCCAGTTTGTCTTCATATTTTCTGGTTCATGAACAGTCAGATGCAGAACTACCTGAAACAGTTTCTGTTGTGTTGAAATCCTGGTGATCTGGAAAACCTAAGGCCTAAATTACAGGTCTTTTTCTTTCCCTTATATTGCAAGTATCTCAGTGCGATAGCATGCTATGATTCACTCAAGTGCAGATGTGCCTAGGAAGGCAGGCTGAGGGTGGTTTGGAATCAAGGAAGAAAAAATGGAGTAAGAGACTCATTACTGTTGAATTCAAGGCATAACAGTGAGATTTCCAAATTTCAAAATAACTTGGTATCAGAACAACAAAATTATCTATAGTTCAGTAATGCAAAAGTATTTAAAAATAATTTTAAAATAATTTAAGGACAATTTTCAGGATACCAGCCTGGCATTTGTCACTCTTATGGTGACTTCACAGGAATCTGGGTGCCACTCAGGTAAAGGTCACTGAGGATGACCTCATTTTCCAAGCCTGGGGGACTCTCAAAATAAGGTGCCTATTGATCATACGCTCAGTGCATCCAGCATCCTTTAGTGTTTGAGAGTCCTACCATTGTCACTTTCTTAGTTTCTGCTACCCCCTCAGAAGCCAGAGAGGTTCCCTGCTGCTCTAGGACCAGGAGAACTCCTTCCCTTCCCAGGCTCCAAAAATTTCTCCTCTCTCTTCTTCCCAGCCACTGCTCTCTTCTCATGCCCCAGCATGGTTCCCTCAAAGAATGCAGACACTAGAAAACTAAAGTCCAGAGCCAAAGCAATTTGATTTTTAATCAAGCTATGCCAAACTCCCCAGGGTCAGGGCAGCACCATGGCTGGGGAGGAGGAGAGACAACACGTGACAGCAAAATAAAAATATAATTTATCTTGCCATATTTGGACTCACTTTCTAACAGTTCACTCCCAATGATTCTGTGATTATATAGAACGATGCCATCCAATTTGTCACTGAATGACCTTTCACATTCCCAAGACCCACAGGAGTCAGCAGTGGTGATTGATTAAGGCTGCTCAATTTGCTCCTTTGCTGTGTCTCTCAGTGGTTTTATCAGCATGAGCCATTGCCCCTCGCACCAGTGCACTCTGTGCCCCGTCCCACTGGCCTCGGCATTGCTCTCTCATCATCTGTCTCACCTGGACCAGGGGCCTTCTGTTACCCTTGCATTCCACATGGCACATTTCCTCATCTGTGTCTTACAGCGATTATTTTCTGCTGCTCCCTCACATGGTCTTCCTCTGTCCTGGGTTACTTTCATTTCCTTATAGACTTCATTGTGGTTAATGATTAGGTTTACAACACATTTCTGCAATTTTAAGATAGTCTTTCCAACACTCATTTTGCTATGGCACCACACAAATACTGGACACATAAGCCTAGAGATTAAGTTAATAAACTTTTATTCAAATGCGTTTCTTATTTCTTTTACACATTTGCACTCCAGATACAGAATGTGAGAGCACGTGTGTGTGTGTATATAGTGGAAGCAAATAATGAAAGATTTGTGTCAACTTCCAACTTCAGAAATTTTACCTCCCTAAAATTGTCAGATAAATACTTTAAAAAGCTTTAATAAAATACCTGAATTAGCTCACCTTGGTGTGAAGTGGGGCATTCAAATTCCTGCCCCATGCAAGGTACATAGGTAAGACTTCATTTTAGAAGTGTTTTTTCTTCCCCTCCCAAACTAGTTGTAAGAAACCCTCTGATCAATAAGACATTTTCTAAATTAAAACTGATTTAAAAGATGCAGATGGGAAATCAGACTCTTTAAATATTCGGGTAGCCTAGCACCACACTAGGTACTATGAGGGATTCAAAATAGTCTGATGTCTTTTTCTACACACATAAAAATTAAGATTAAATATATAACAACAAAAACTCAAATATTATATGGTAGTACATTTTTCAGATAAATGTTATTGACAATAAACACTCTCAGTTGGAACTTAAGAGGAATCAGAGGTTGTGCAGGGAATTATCCAGTAGGCCAGTTTCACCCCCAGCAAAGTATCCTTGGCGCTTCAGTTAAATTTCAGGGCTAGAGTTGGGAGATGTTTCTATAACATGAGAAGGCAAAAGCGGGAGAGCAGTAAATTCAGAAAAAAAAAGAGAAAGAAGCAGAGCTGAAAAACAGAGAAGAAATGAATATAAAAGCAAGGGAGAATGTCCCCAATAAAAGAATTTCTGCTGAGTTGCACCTGTGCTGCAGAGGCCAGGGTGCCCTCTGGAATGGGAGAGAACACGGAAGCTTGCATGGAAGTCAGGTTCATGTGAGTGCATCACTTACCTTAGTCCCATTTTTCTTTTCTGCAAAGCAAGGGACAGTCTGACCCTAAGGATCACTAAGATTTTTTTGATTTAAAATGAGAAAATTCTATGAAAGATCACACTCTAAGCCAGGTGGCAGCTGGGCAATTCAACTATATATTTACTTTCCAAACATTTTCCTAAAGTCCCCTATAAAGCTTGAAAAGGCCTCTGAATTTGTCCCTCAAAAAAAAAAAATTCTTAAACATGAGCTGCTCTTTGGATTTTGTTAAAGTGTTCTTTTTGTATTTTGTAAGAGACCTCTATTTAAAAGAAGCCATCTGGGAAATATTCATCTCAAGTTTTGTTCTAGGATGGAAACACTGCTGCAGGCTAACCACCTAGAATGAGTACAAATCTTCCTAACGGTCACCAACTGCCATCAAAACCTTAAATCACTTTCAGCTTCAAGAAGACATATGTGTTGGGATGGGTCCCATTTAATTAGTCTTTTATGTTGAACTCCAGAGTGCATCAGGGCTTAAGCCAACTCTTAATAAATACACCAGATTTTAGCATCTGGAAGGAAACTGATCCAAAACAAATTATATGATCCGCATAGTATATAGCTCTGGTGTGGTCATTTGATTCCTGAGTGGTGACCATACCCTTGATATGTAGGATGAACTTTTAACCCAACAAATGACAATTTGGCAAACAGCAGCTGCATAGCCCTTTCACCAGTGGACCTATAAAAAGTCATACATTGAATTGTGTTTACAGTGGTATTAGTACTTCAAAAAGTGGCTATTTCTTTCAGTCTGCAGAAAGCAAGAAAACCTTTAGCAATCACAGCATTCAGCTCCTCTTTAGAAGATAAACCATGGCTTGGCAAGGCAGATAAAATTAGTGTCTTTTCTTCTCCTGCTTAACTGGCTACTTGCTTTCATCTTTAGATCTATTTTGACTCTTTGCTGAGAAAAGAACAAATTTGTCTTAGATGGTTTCATTAATATGGCTATGCTGTGTTTTATGACTAATTAAAATGGAACTGAAAATTATAGGATGGTATCACAAATTAGCAGGCTCCCATTTGGTCCCCACCCCATGCTCGATGCACTTGCACCTCCCTCCTTGATTCAGCAGGTTGTGCCCTAATCTTGCAGCCCTTGGCACTTTCACATGGTTACTGATTGAATCTACAGATCAGATACAGCAAATGACACTGTGTGGTCAGTCTCTTAATTACTTAATGCAGTCTCTGTGGGTCATGACAATACGCACATTAAAACAGGTGGTGTAAATATAACTGAAATGAGCAGAGCTGAGGCAAATTTTATAAAAGCTGCTCTACCTGAATGGGAAGTGTCTCAAATTCAGTTAGGCAAGGTGTTTCAGTGAAAATGATGCATTATCCTAGAAGCCATTTGGATGATGCTATCTGTTATGGATAAAATGACCAAATGAAAAAATTAAGTTAATAACCGATCCATAAATGTCTGTATGTTGGGATCTAGAGGAGCAGGGGAGTACTCTGCTTTGCACCAAGACTCCTTTTCAAACTAGAACAGGAACAAATCATGATGTCTAATTACTAATACTAAGCAGAGTTCAGTGGCTTCTTATTCAGGACTCCTACCTTGCCCTAAACATCTCTGAGGCACACCTTAATGCTATAAAAGGAAAATGAGTAATCACAAGGCAGCAAAGCAATTTAGCTACATCATCTGTCAATTTTCTGGTTTAATAGTTTATTATTCACTGAAATCAATTTTCTCCTTATTTTTTATTCATTTTTAGTTGGAGCTGATTAGCTGGTGGTTGTTTTCTTTCCCCCTCTTTTTTCCCCTCTCCTCGTCTCCTCTTCTTTTGCCCTCCTGTTTGTTCCAAAAACATTTCAAGGAAGCCAAGAATGAAGGTTTGAGAGAAACTCCTGAGCTCAGGCAGTCAATGGGGAGGACAGGGCTTCCATTTTTTAGAGATTCTAAGATTGTTGAACATTCCATAAGTAATTGAAAGTTGTGCATATTTTCTTATTGATTCAACATTTCACACATACGTTACCATTAGGGCTTACACACATTGCCATTAGGTCCTTGGCCAATTAATTTGTCTTATGTTTTTTCTGAACTACTGAGACTCAGAGCCCAGAATCAAAACACTGTGCTATGTCATCTAATATCCCATTAATTCCTACTTTTTAATGTAAAAAGTGCTTCTGAAACTGCAAAAACAGATTCACGCTGTTTTATCAAAGATTAATTATTCCCAAAGCTTATAATTGCTTTTATAGTTTTATTAATCTACCACTTAGAAAATATAATACACTCTATGATCATAGTTATATTTCAAATTTAATCTGTGGTTTGTGAGAGAAAAAAGGAAGTGATATATCTATCAGAAAAAAAAGGTAACTACACCTCTGGGAAACTAACCCAGTTTGTAAGAATGAAGAAAAATATCAAAGGAACTAGTTTTTTATGAGGAATTTATTCATCATACAGACATAGCCCACATGACTTTTCAGGCTTTGGCTTCTGAGTCAAAGACAAGTTTTGAAATATCTAGTCTATTGCTAAAGTCCAACAGCTATGCTCTTTTTTCCATGTATTCAGTCTCATGAACTCTGAGATCATGAGACTATATAACATTTCTTTAAAAATAAAGGAACTTGAACAATTCTCTTATGGCTTTTGCAAACCACAACTCCACTGGGTAGCTTTATGTTCAATATCAGTGATGGACAAGTTCCTCTTTGCCGACCCCACTGGCCATCTGTCATTCTGGATTCCACCTACAGTGCATTGTATGAGCTACGCTGAACAGGTTTCACCCTGGTCAAAGTCACTGCCCAGCCAATTACAGCTGACGGGGTCACTGCAGATATCCAAATTACTTCCAAATGGAGGTGCTGACAGACAGTGTTAATGAGCACAGTTTTGTCAGACTTGTTGATGACCTTTGACAACGTCTCTCTTCCAGACTGCCAAGATCAGTCTAATTTTTCTCCTTCTGACATTTAGGTGGTGTCTGATACTTAAATGCACAATTGAGGGTAATCTGAACATGGCGTCCAAAGATGAATATGCAGAAGTGATAAAACTGATGGTGGTGTTATCCATCCATTAGTTAAGAAAATATTTTATTTGCTTATCTCAAGAAAGATCTAAGCCCACACTTCTGGTGGGCTTAACTGTGTAACTGTTATTGGAGAAACGGATGTGAGATACATGAATCTATGTTTGCAAGTATAGCACAGTGATGATAGCAGAGCAAATAACCCTACTTCTAAGCAGTAGCGCACACCTTACTTTTCCACTTGTGTCCTGTGCTGGCCCATAAGGAACAGAATATGGGAGATAATAGATCACTCAAAGCTGTACTTTATCATTCTAAAATAATAACATCTGTTTATGTTGGTGCTAGGATGTTATGACAAAACAATCAGGTATATTATCAAATAGAGCATAGCCTTTACACTACCAGTTATCCTGTGTGATTAATCAGCCAAATCCCGACACCCTTGGGAAGCCACTTAACATCATGAAGCTTCAGAGTGTGTGGGAGTGTGTAGGTAGGAAGCCTATCAACAGATAGACCATTGACAAGTCTACAGTTCAATAAAAGAGTTTAATAAATAACTTTGTTCCTTAGTTTTAATATTGTTTTACCCAGCAGCTTCCTATTTATGTTCTGTGTTTTCAGGGATGACTGCCTTAGAGTGTTATAATTAAATGATACTTTTTTCAATGTTTCTCCTTCATGACACTCTATTCATTAAATGTCCACAAATTTCAATCAGATGAAGAGAAATCCTTACATGACTCTAGTTACTTAATCCCCAAGGGAAGTTCCATGATCTCTCTGTTCCCTTCATCACCGGCTGGGTTTAGTCTCCATTTATAAGCAGACACTCACTACCTGTTGCCTCTCAGGATTCTGTTGTTCATCTTTCTTCAAACCTAGACCTCAAAGGCTGCTTTACGACTCTTTCACAACTTCAGATAAAATTACTTCAGAAATAGAAGAATTCGCTCAGAATATTTAATGAGTTGTGAAATATTTTTTTAAAAAATTATAAATGATTACCGTCGAGATTTACTCTATCAGTCCTCTTATTTTTCATTAAAAGATATACTTGTGCTGTCTTTTTCTTTTTCAACAGTAGTTTTAACAGAGTCAATTTTTATGTCTCCTCCATTTGCAACACCTATTTTTAGATATCATTTACTGCAAATATAAGGACCAAAGACATTTACAACAGACTTATGATCTAATGTCTGGGGAACAAATACAAAATTAACTACAAGACAAAGATAAACGAAATGGAAGTCTTAATATAGATACAAAGTTTTATAAGATAGGATACTCAACATTTTTTCTCCTCTGTGATTTTTCTTGGGTTATGTCGTCCTTCATTGTAGCTTCAACTATCTCTTTGTGGAGAGTCTTTTTGCTGTTCCTTCTGCTAGTTCTGAAGACCAATTGCGTGAATCTTTCCCCAGTTTTGTATTCAGAGATCTCATGTTGGGTAGGTTGAATTTGGCCCTGAAGGCAGTACTATATTTACACCATAGAAATGGGCAAATGCTACACCTCAAGGCTATTTTCCCTCTTCATTCTGGAGAGACTGTTCAGCTCACCACTGCTCTTAATCCTATCCTAATTCAATTCAAGTCTTGGTAAAGAATAATTTTACTTTTTCTTTAAATAACTATACCAAAAAGTCATTTTAATTTAGTGAGTGATTGCTATAAAAAGTATGCAAAAATCAGGTTTCTTGGAGAACTCTTCTCCATATATTAATTCAAACGAGACAGGTAATTTTACACAAAGATAAAGTGTATATTCTTAGAAGCTGCCTCAGCTGTCCCAGTTGAAGACTTTCTGTCCCAACTGAAGAGAAAAGAAACACTGGTCTCACTGCGCAGGATGGGGAGAAAAGGAGAAAGAAATTCTCTTCTCTTCCTCCAAAATCTACCTTCCCCCTGTCAATCATCAATCATAAAGTAAAACAGAGCCTTGCCCTCAACACGCATCCTGCACAACAGCAGCCTGGGCATGTCCTAGGAGCTTGCAGAACCTCCACGTCAACCCCAGACCTACTGGAGGAGAATCTACCTTTTAACAAGGCTCAGAGGTGATTCATGCACACTCAAGTTTGAGAAACTCTAGAATTGAGGACATAGAGGAAAGAGGGAGCCAGGAGAAGAAGGGACTTGGGAGGAGTAAGATAATTGCTGGGTTAGACCAGAGTTACATCCATTCTGTTATCAGGGCCTCTAGCTTCTCTACAAAGAATGGGCACAACAGAGCACAAATGAGCTTTTTAAATGATTTTGTTAGATGACTTTTCTATCCTTTACACCTGTGGCTGTTTGTCTCCCAGTATCTGTAAAAATAGACAGTGATACTGACCAGATAATTCTCAATTACCAGTCAGAAATTTGGAGAAAGTTATTATTGTGACCTTAAGGGTAAAGCTCTTCATTGTTTCACCATGTTGAAAATGTGGATTGAAAAGAAGTATATTCTCTTTTCATTTTGGCCCTGTTACACACTGAGGCCATGTGTAGCTGAGCAAAGCCAAATGAGACTGACCCAAAAAATCTGGTCTAGTTAGACAATACAATTGAACAGCAGCCAGGCCATGAAATGGAATCCCAGAAATTCAAGCTCTTACTTTTCTGATGCTGACAGCTGAAAATAATAATATTTTGGTCTTTCGTGTAATTTTCTGCACTACATAACTATCTCTAGGTCACTTATGTGAATGTTGCTTTGTTTAAAAAAAAAGTGTGACTTCTTTATATGTCTCAGTTTTATCATTTGTAAAATGGTTGTGTATGATAGCTCTTGGGACCACCCTGGTCTTTCCACCTGTCCTCACACTTTTCACTCAGAGTGTTCTGATCTGTAAGAGTCATTTAACTAATAACACTTTGTTCTCTGGCTCCAGCTGCTTCAGAGTATCCTGACAAGGTTGTTGCCCTTGGGTTTTTTTGGGTTTTTAAATACTACATTTATTAAATTTATCAGGAATATTTTGTCAACTAAAATGTATACAGACTGTATGAATACTTCTACACAGTGTTTTTAACCTAGTCTTAATCATTGATATTTCTTGTAATAAAAGTGGTGTCCTTAGACATTTTAATTATTATGGTATATTATGCTAGTTAATATGTATTCTGATGTCATATGATAAAATCATTATCTGCAGAGGCAAATATGTATAGATAGGAAGGCAAAGAAGGAAATCCTCATTTATACACATTATTCTAATATTTTGTACCAAAAATTATCAACATTAAAAACCTCTTGAGTTGCAGAATATCTGTGGATGGCTCTTTATAAAGTTACAGGGCATCATAGTTTAGAATATTCTACTTACTCTCTTATTAATGTCAAGTTTCTTAATATTATGCCTCTGTTTCCTTATCTGTAAAAAGTAAATAATAATAGTACCTACTTCTTGGGTTGGAACATGAGAATTAAACAAGATAATGCATGTAAGCCTCAATCTCTGGCAATTAGTAAGCATCCTATTCATGTGAGCTTTATTCTTTTATAAAATACTCAAAGCACAATATTGTTAATATTCAAATGCATTACTCAGCCAAATCTAAATATCAAGTGGCTTCTATGTGTTTTGACACATAAATGTAATCAAAGCCTAGTCTCAGTGTGCCCACTGCATCAAGGAGAAAAAAAAAATAAGCCCTCATTATTGCTGTGATTTCTAATGCAATAGTTTAATTTGTTCTTGAGGTCTGTCTGTTAAGAGTGGCCATAAGCCAAGATAGCCACTCTTTAGGACAGCCCTGACCAGGAAAAGTTAGGCTAGAGTTGGGGTGTGTTGGTCAGGTGAGACACAATGAGAAAATAAAACAAAAATGCATGAAACATAAGAAATTCATCACTTACAGGTCTCAGAGAGTTTAGGGGCACCAACGGGATGCTGACAGAAGTCTGGAGGCATCAGGATGCTCAACCAACAAGGGAAGAGGGAGGAGCAAGAGAGGAGGAGAGTGAGGACCTGCGCAGCTATGCCTTTGTTAAGCTCCGTGAACATTAAAGAATATGTTCACCAAGGGGGATCTTATTTATGTGACTCTGGTGTTGCCCGTTAGGTTTATCATGGTCAGCAGCTGTGGGGTATGTTGAATTTTCAGCGAGTAAGATGAGGAACAAGTGGGCTGTGTTGCAACAACCACACAGGGAAGGGAAGGTTTTACTAGGCCAAGGGTGACGGGGTACAACTGGTTTCAAACAACTTAAGTTAGGCTCAAAAGTGGATGACAAGACAGAAATGACTCAAATAAATTCATGACAATTATTCTTCCACTGACACCTAATCCTATCTCTTAGATTCCTTTGGGAAGCAGCCAGGGCATCAATCAATCAATCAATCAATCACAGTACCTGTCTCTCATCTCCCCCTTCTTAAATATATCTAATCCTCAAAGCATCTACATTGATCAGCCCTTCTCAAAAACCAATAGCAGGATATGCCAAGATGGGAGACTAGAAGCAGCCTGTATACACCACTGTCACAGAGAGGAACAAAAGTGGCCAGTAGATATTCACCTTCAGATCTGTTGTCTAGGAGAGAGCGTTGGGAATCAACACGGTGGTGATGGGAGACAACAAAGGTGAAGGAGAGGGAAGTGGGGTGACACTAAACAGGATCTGAGGTCCCCAAGGAAGGTGCCCACACATGGGGAAGGGACAGCAGAGAGAATACTGGGGCTCCACACTTCCCCTGATGACACTGCAATTGCAGCTGCGGGCGGGCCCCTCCTCTGCAGCAGGCCTCGGGTTTTGATGCAGGAAGCTGACTGGAGACTGTGCAGAAGTGTTGCTCCAGAGAGAAGGCACAGCAGGGTCCTGCTGGTTCCTGAACCCTGGGCGCTAGGCTGGTGCCATTGTGAGGTCCCAGCCTCAGAGCACCTGTGTCTACCTCGGGGTCAGATCTATTGCTGCTGCCTCCACATTGCCCCAGCCAGGCTGGGGAGGGAGTGGAAAGACTGTGCTCCCACGCATCCCGTGGGTGGGTGCTGCGTGCCCCCACTGCTGCCTTGGGACCCAGGCAGATCAGATGGTCACAGCTGCCACTGCTTGGGTGGCCCCATGCAAACACTGCTGCCACGGAGCCCACATGGTGCACGTGCCTGTAGCCCCTGGCTGCCGCCATTGCCACTTAGGTAGCGCGACCGCCAATGGACCAGGGCTGGGCGAATGCCCAGGCCTCCCTGCTGCCACTGGACCTGGGTGGAGCTAATGCCCATGCAGACTGCCCTCCCTGTGCCTGCCACGTGCTCCCCACCACATGCCTGCCTCATGTCAACCGCCTGTGACAACCACAAGGGAATAGGGAGATGCAGGGGAGCAGCAATGTTAATTGCTCACGGTGCACCTGGCCCTCACCTGCCTGGTCAATCTTCTGGAGTAGGACTCAAGCATGCCATCCGGGCACCTCTCCATCTCTTCAGTGAGGAACAGAGTTCCCAGCAGAGGAGAACAGTTGTACCGCAAAGCCATCTGTTTTGAGCTGACAGAATAGGTTCCAGATGAAAAGAAACCAGCAGAAGAACTCTGGCAACATGAAAAAACAGGCTGTTCTGACACTCCCAAAGGATCACACTAGCTCTCCAGCAATGGCCTTCAACCAAAAGGAAATTGTTGAAATGTCAGATATAGAAGTCAGAGTACGGATCGCAAGTAAGGTCAACGGGATTGATGAGAAAGTCGAAAACAAACACAAAGAAACAGAAAAAATAATTCTGAACATGAATGAAAAATTCACTAATGAGATATATAACATAAGAAAAAAATAACAGAACTTGTGGAAATGAAAGAGTCATGTAGGAAATTTCAAAATACAATGGAACGTTTTAACATAGACCAAGCACAAGAAAGAATTTCAGAGCCTGAAGACCAGGCTTTGAATTGACTCAGTCAGTGAAAAATGAAAAAAGAACCAAGAAGAATGAACAATGTCTCTGAGAAATACAGGATTATGTAAAACGAACAAACATAAGAATCATAGGCATCTCCGAAGAAGAAGAAAAACAAAAAGCATGGAAACTTATTTGAGGGAATACTGGAGGAAACTTCCCTGGTATTGCTAGAGATTTAGACATCCAGGTACAAGAACGTCAGCGAACACCTGGAAGATTCAAGGCAAATGAATCTTGTACACTTGTACCCTGTAACTCTATTGAAATTAAAGAGAAACAATAGCAGACCAAGTTTATTTAATTATTTACTGCATTCGCATGCACATACATCTACCTTGATCCCTACTATATTCCCTACCTTCAAATCTTGGAATCAATCAGTGAATTCTTTTTTGGGTTATTTTGCATGTGTTTCTTACCCCTAAACCTATAGAAAAATCCTTCTCCCACATGAATCTTTCTGAATTCTATACTATGAAGTCCATTCTAAGGTCCTCTCACAGCAGGAAGCCTTCCCTGTTTACTACAGTGAAGTCTACATTCGCTAACATTCTGACTACTTGGATGGTTTATGACAAAAAGCAGATGTAGTTTTTCAGTCCTAGTCCACAAACTTGCTAGCTGTAGAGACTCCAAGCTTATTTTCCCATCTACAAAATTCATATAATAATGTCTACCAAATAAAAGTATTGCTATGAGAAGGAATGTATAAAAAAAGCTGAAATAGCACACTAATCGAAAAAATAGATTTTTAAGTCATATTCTCTTGTCACCCTTGTGATATAGATTAAATTATTTAACTATTGTTTAAATTTCATCTTGTATTATTAAGTATTTTATATTTGTCTTAGCTTCCTCTTGGAAAATATAGATGATGTTATTTATTTTTTATATGGGAGTACACGGTAGAATTTTAATTGTTTGCCTGATAAATTCTAGTCAGTGTTCTACTTACCATACTGAAAATTCTATAGATTTTGAAACAAATAACTTTTCATGTTCTAAAATCTATATTATAGTATGTAGCATTAATGATCCCCTACTCATTAGATGATGCTGACAGAAGTCTGGGATACAACGGCAAACACTACCAACATAGTTTTCAGTAAATATATTATAGGGAGTTTGATTGTGACCTACTCCCTTCCTACTCATGAATGAAAAAATAATTGATAAATGTTTAGGAATACTTTCTATGGGCAGGACAATAAAGTGTTCTAGAGATGCATAGATGAATAAAATAGAGTCACATGGTATCTTATATATTCTTTGTTATATAAATATCTGTATTTGTTGCATATTGTATAGAAAACCATATTGCAACAATATTTTTCCTTCCCTATTTTTTTAAGGAGATCGACTTGTTAAGCCATGTTTTTTGACCACACTTAATGAGCTAGAACTTTGATTAGATGTTTTAGTTGTTTAAAATACATGTGATCTAAAGTCCATTTTCTATATAGAATCTCGAGATATCAGATTGGGTACTTTCAATCTATACTAGCTGAATTAATACAAGGATTTGTTGGACCATGCAATTGAAAACTCCAGCGTTAGCACTCTTCAGGCACAGTTGGATCAAACTGCTCGCTCTCTCTTCTTAACTTTCTCTGTTCTTTATTTGGGTGTTGGGTTTGACCCAGGCTGGTTTTCCTTGAGGCTATGAGAGGGTCCCCCGAAGCATGGCTCCATGCTTCCTTATCACTATATATAGTGAATGGGGACTGGAATGGAGGAGAGATGATAGTAGAAAAATCAATTCCCACCAATGTTGAACAAAGGAGCACAGTTTTTGTGAGTCCTGAGGGGAAATGAATGTTCTTATAACACTTCCTATTTAATTGAATAGAGGGTTATATTAAATATAACATTGACATTTTTAGATACAATACTGTGTTAATATCTGTACAGCAAAATATGGAGACAACTTTTGAATCTCTCCTTCTGAACTTGGTGTTAAAGGGCATCTCCAGAATTGAATCAGCCACACGTGGCTTCTGAAACACAAGGTGCTCCCTCCAAGATACAATAAGAATCTGAGGATGGTGAGATGTTAAGTTTTGAAAAATGTTACCATCTCTCTTCTGGGAAATTCTTCAGCAATATTGAAGTATCCCTTAAAGATGATGATTTGGTTAATCGAGATGACTAAATTTAGTCAGACTTATTCATTGTGCTTCATCTATGCCAATTGAAGAGAATCTCTCCAAACATTCATGTATTGGAATTTTTCTAAAAATAGACATTGATTGTTTTGAGTTTTAATTTTTTTCACCTAGGTTTGGATGAAAAGTGTCTGAAAGACTGACATATTCAATGGTAGCCATTGTATCACAGAAAGAAAAGGTTTTCCAAGTAATTAATTTGCACCAAAGGACTTAAAAAGAAAGCACAGTATTTTTTCCCCTAACCTAAATGACATGGCAGATAAGCCAGGGAAAATTTAATAAATAGCACAATTTAATTTCAAATTTATTATTTGAATTTTGGTAATTTGAAGAATTAAAATATTTTGTAGTACACAAGTATAAATATCAGATTAAAAGAATAAGGGGCAGAATAAAGTTCGTTATTGACTAAAATACTTTTGATAGTATTTGCGGACCTATTGTTGTGGCTAAACTTCCACTGGAGGCTTTATGCCCTTCAAAACGGAAATATATGTTAGGTGGATAAAGTGAGCATACCCATAAAAAGTGTGGAAGACCAAATGAACTTATGATATTTCCTAATTTAGGAATATTTGTGCTTTTTATGTAGAATTGCATTAAGTTAATTTGGATGCAATTACAAATTTAAATACCTAAAACCAAGTATCCTTTTGAAACAAAATTAAGATAAAAATGAGATGTCAAATAGTCAAAAAACAACCCAAACAGACAAATGTAGGGTAACCAAAGAAGAAAAGGAGGAAAAATTAAAGGAAAGAAGTCTATACTGAAAGCTTATTATAAAAATGATCTTTTGGGATATGCTTCTTTATAACATTGGACATATTTAAGGGTTTTTAATTTGGGGCTGCAGAAATAGTGTGGTGTCCATGTTTTTATGGATTTATTTCTGCTCAAGTTTTTACTCACCGCACTCTCCTTTCCTTTAGCCTATTGTGATTACCCAGTTTTCCCTGAGGAGTTCCGGGAAAATGAGAGGACAAACAGGCCTAGCAATGATCTTGGATCATGTCTTGAAAATGTTTTTAGTCCTTGGAATACGTGAAGGATGCTGCTCTAAGCCTTGTAAATGCAGTTTGGAGACATGAAGATACTCTTAGAGAATTCACTCTGAACACGAAAGCACTGTGTGGTTAACAAAAGGAGTACTGTGGAGTGCACTGAGACATACTCAGACATCACAAGCACCTCAATTCACATTTGTATCTTTACCCATGAACTGGGGGCATTGTGGAGTATGATAGTTTGCTTACCTAAATACCACAACTGAGAGACCTTGGGCTTTAAAAGCAAAAAAGAAAAACAAACACCCCCCCCCAAAAAACCACATAGCTATATCATAGAAGTCTCTGAAGATCTATGTACTAATTGAGTAGTGCAAAAGTAGCAAGACTAGTGCAGTCATTTAAAGGGGACATTCCATAGCAATTAAGGTTCCATACCTACTATTATTTACTTAAAACACAACCCCTGAACAAAAGAGAAAAATGATGTTCAGAAATCTGAAAGAGGGTGATCACAGTAAACATGTTTGAAGTTCTTGGTTGCTTGTTGGAGAACAACAAGGATGAGAGACACTTGCATAAAGACAGTATTCATGATACTTAAACTTACCTAGTAGAGTTAGAAGGATGAAAGATTTCTTTCTACATAATCACAAATTAAAGTACTTTATAAAGTCCATTGTTATTGCTCCATAATATGAAGCAAACTTTAATGGGGCTATTAAAGTGTCAGGGCTAAAATGAAGTTTAACAGGTAGGTCAAATTTCTCTATTATTTAAAATTTAATTATTTAAAATTTAAAATAAAGTGAAGGTTTTACTCTACCCTGCTAAATTTGTAATTTCTTTCATTCAAGCGGATAGCCAGCTATTACAAAAACACATATAGGAGAGTTGAAAGGTTTCAATATTTTTCTAAGGTATTTCTTACATATTAATATTATAGGATTATAGTCTACCACTTTTTATTCTGTCTGAATCCTAATGTTTTCTAGAACATATTCATGGAAATATGGTATAAACAAAGCAATTTAAATGATTCATAATATTTCCAGAAAAACATTTGTTTCTGGAAGTTTTATCATATATGTACATATATGAATGATATATAAAACACACACATATGTATTTGCTTTTTTACAAAGTATTGTATGAGGCTTTGTTAAACTTAAAAATACATTTAGCATAAAATGTTCCCAATTTTAATCCTACAGATTTTAGGAAATCTTAAGAATATGTTTCAAGTTATTGCAAAAGGTTCATTTGAGAAGTAGTGCTCCACACCAAACCCACTGATCTCTTGGAAGACAGAAACAAACTCAGGCTTGCCCAGGAGCAAAATCTTCCCTTAAGCCCACTGAGTACCAATCTAGAAAATTATATTTTGATTTAACTGTAGTGTTGATAGGTTGTTTTTGTTTTATTTATTTATTTATTTAAATTTAAAGAGGTTTATTCTGAGCCAAATGTGTGGGACTATGGCCCGGAGAGCTGTGCTCAAGAAGCCTTGAGCAAATAGTCCCATCGTGGTTGGGTTACAGTGTGGTTTTATATATTTTAGGGAGACAGGAATTCCTTGTAAAGTCATAAATCAATACATGGAAGGTTTATATTTGTTTGGGCCAAAAGGGCAGGATATCTTGAAGCAGGGCAATTACAGGTTGTATATGGGTTTAAAGATTCTTCAACTTGTAATTAGTTACAGAAATGAAGCTTTGTCTAAAGCAGGGGTGGGGAAGCTTTTTATGCTGGAAGACTGCATTAATTTAGCTATAATCAAATAAGACCACATCCAAGAAACTTCAATTAGATATACTTAAAAGTTACATTATTTTGTAAAAATCTAACTACTATGTACTTAATTTCAAAAAATGAAAACTATTTGTTAATTTTAAAGTTAATTAACCTTTTAATGACTTTGTTGTGTCTGCTTTTTGCTGGAAAGCATTTGAATATTTGGTTGCAGCATGGAGGTCCTCAGTTTCAGTTGATCCTTTAGATGGGTATCAGTCATTTGTGACCTTAAGGGCGTCTTGATTTGGGTTAGGTAGGAGAATGTAGATTCACAGCAATAAGTGGTTGAAAAGCAAGAAAACATTTATTGGGCATATTGTTGAAGGTGTGGGTATTCTACTGCATTTTTCCATATTTCAATTGGATCTTTCTTAGCACCAAACAATGTCTTTAAAATGTCATCTACTGACAGCTCAATCAATTCCATCTGTAGTTCTTTAGGTGCCTTGGTGATATCAACTAGGTAAGGCTGAAATGCTAATTTGAGTGTGATGTCATGATTCTCAAAGTCAGTGAACCTTTCATTTTAATTCTCCAATTAATAGGTCTACAATAGCTGCGTATTCTTCAAATGATTCGATATTTAATCTGGCTCATCAGTGACCTTTGCTAACTGAGGAAAATGTTCATCAGAAATTTCCTTTTGAAGAAGAAGTGTTTTGAAAAAAGATAGCTTTTTTTGAAATGCTTGGATTTTTTGCCACATATCGTATATAGACTTAGTTTTATCTTGCAAAGAAATATTCAATTAATTTTGATTTGACCTGGTATCACACAGAAATGCTGCATTCCTATACAAATCTTCTTTCAATAATTCACATTGCTGATTCTGTTCTTCATAAAATTTAACTATCTGTTCTTGTAGAGATAAAATTTTGGCTGACACCTGTCCCTGCAATAGCCAATGCACTCTAGAAAGATACAGCAAATCCACACTAAATACCTCATTGTTCAACTTCAGCATGTTGTAAAACTGACGATGCCATGTTGGATTTGCACAAACATAGTTAACAATACTTATAACTTGTTGCAAAGGGTCACTTAAAATAGTAGCTTTAGCACAGAGATTTTGCTGATGCAAGATACAATCAAAAGAAATGAGAGCATCTGGATCTGTTAATACTTTTTTTATATTCTTTTAAAAGTACTGGCAGAAGCTGCAGTGTCACTCAACTGCAGAATTTGTGCCAATGGTTCTTAGAAGTGTCAGGGCAGAAGAATCATATTTCTCCATTCAAAAAAAAAAAAACAGAAAAAGAAAGGCATCAGAGATGTAATATTTCCTGTGTAGTGTTTTGGTTTTTATTAAAATATTGTTATATATCATGCATCTTAGAAACTTTTTTCTCCCCACCTTTAAACAGAATTCTAATTAGGCATGCTTCTATGTCTTTGGAAAATGTGTGTACACATCTGTATATGTATTTAAGTCTTTCAGGAAGCTAATGCACAAATGGTGTGTGTCTTTAAACTTAAGGTAACAGATGGTCAAATGGTAGTGATGTCAATGTGAATAAGTTTTTAAAGGGCAGACTTGTTAGTGTGGTTTAGTATGCTAATGAAATGGAACAAAATCACTTTAAGTCTCATCATCCATCTGATTTCTTTATATAACTTTTTCTGTTTTAATACATGCATCATACTGTTCAGCTTTTTTATTAGTATTTAAACAAAATAAGGAAAAATAGCATTTAGAACACATTTTAGCCAAGCCAAGAGCTAAAGCAAACGTAAATTGATTTCTGTAACCCTTCTTAAAATTATTTTATTAACTTCATTTTTAAGATCCCACCTCACGGACTATCTCTTTTGCCCAGGGATATTACAATATTTCTCAGCAATAAGATTTGTTGTACTCTCCATAACTATGAATTTTCTATCTTTCTGCCCTGTGAAGTTTCCAATTAATTAATTGACTTTTTGTCTCAACCTTTTTTTCTTTACTTGGTACTCATCAACTAAATTATTGTTTTAGCTATCAATTATTGATATTTTTCTCTGTTATTTCATCATACCATGCTTTGAGGCCTAGTTATTCTTCTACCTGGATATTTCTGGTTTATTCCCTAATAAGTTGTGTTCATATAGTAGTTAGGATATTACCTGACAAATTACATTGATCATAACATTTCCTTATGTTTCTTAGCATCATTTAAATCCTATTTTTTTCTCTTCTTAGAGTGTTAATTTTGCAAAATGTTCAAGTAAAAATTAGGTCTGCCAACATTTTTAGATGGCCTTTGAAATTTATGTATTGATCTGGCCATGCCCACATGAGAGCTATCCACATACACAGATGTGCTTTTTCTGTAATCACTCTTTTACACACAGCTCCTATCATGGCTTCTATTAAACATAAAGTAAGATTAGTTTATATTTTTAATGCAGTATGTTTGCTTTTACTATGGTGATTGATTCATAAGACCATTCATAACATTCATAAGATTTAGTTTAAGTCTAAATTTTAATTACCCTCATATTCTACATTTTGTCTTTAACATGTCCTTGAAATCTTTTTAAAGGTGATGTTAGAAACTTCTATTGTAATATCTCAACAGTTCACTGGCATTACATTATACTTGTGTCTTTGCAATTTTATATTTTCTTTTTAAATTATATAGATGTATATTTATTTTTATTCATGCATGTGAAGTCCTTACTCATCACATAAAGCAGATAAAACATATTATTGGTTTAATACTTCAACAAATGAACAAGCTAGCAACTATATTTTATATATATTTATATACACACATGTGCTTACATAAGTGCAAAAATGTATGTATGTATAAATCTCCATGATTAGTATTCCCTAAGGATTAAAGTGATAAAGCAAATGTCGCCTTAGTTTCACATTGGTAACTAATGTTATGAGATGGTCAACAGGTCATTAGAATGAAATTTTGTTTTATTTAATCTAAATTCTGTTAATTGCCACCTACAGAATGTGTTCACTGTTTATTGCTTGTTTGTTGTGTCTAGATGTAATTGTCCTCTCAATATAATATCAGGTCATTTAAAATTGTTATTCAATTTGTACAAACATTTTGAAAATAATATGTAAAATAAGGTTTTGATAAAGAACATATTTATCCTTTTTCTCCCAGAAAAGAGTACACGCTCTTCAGTCAATCGGATTGGGTTTTAACCCTTGTTCAGGCAAGTACTAGCTAGGTGACTAGTACTAGCTAGTTATCTAAAGAGCCTAGTTTGGTGGTATGATTGGTCAATGAGGTAATATAGGTGAAATACTTAGCCCAACACCTGGTGGATAGTAAAGCTCCCAATATGTGTTAATTCTGTTATTGTATCATCATCATCTTCATAATTTATGAGTCTTTGCTTACCCATACAATCTAGAATTACAATGCAAATTATACTGAAATGCTTCTCCTTTGCTAAACTGTAAAAGAAATCACTTAAATGTTATCTACTACTGTAAACTACCAATATCTTATATCTACATATAGCTTTACATTTTTAAGTTTAAATCTACTATCTGATTTGATATCCAGTTGAAGGTATAGGTAGACTCTGTATGGTTATCCTCTTTGACAAGAAATGACATCTGGAATAGAATGACTATGTCTTGCCTAGTTCATAAATCTTATTGTTAATAAAACTGTGATTAGAATTGGGCCATGTGATCCCCTTTCTAGAACTCTTGTAATGCATCTGTCATTTGCTTCTCAAATATGTTGCAATATTTGTGTACTCAGCTTACTGTACTCTTCCTCTTTTACTTTGTGTTAGATTCCACGAATCAGCTTATCTAAAAATACAGTTAAAAAGGTTTTTAAAACCATGAAAATGCTAAAAGATAATTTATTATTTTTCATATTCTCGAAGTAGAGAGAGCCATTTGAAGCACAACACAATCCTTAAAAGAAATGAATGAAAGGTCATGTAATAAAAATAAAATTTCTGTAATTTAAACAAACAATAAAAATAAATTGTCAAACTAAAAAAAATTGTCGATGCCAGAAGACTATTTTCCAACTAATTAATAAGGAAAGGACACACCAACCCATGGGAAGTATAATGGACAAAGATATTGTTCCAAAAGTTCTAAAATAAAAATGGCTAATATACTTCAGAAAATTGGTTAACCTTCAGTCCATTAAATATTTACCAAAAAAAAAAACCCTCAACATACTTGTTAGAAACTTAAAGTTCAGCATAAACCAGTGTAAGTGAAGTATGGAGAAAAGCATTCTTACACATTGTCGTGTACATGTATGAACAGAAATTTTGTAAATATCTCCCTACCAAGAAAAATACAAACATTTGTCCCAGAAATTTCACTTCCCACTTTTTACTGGTGTCCTAGCACAGGAATATAAAGCTATGTATACAAGGATTTTTTCTACTGTTTTGTAAGAGCAGAGAACTAGAAACAATAATATTGTCCATTAAATAGGGGACTGGCCATTTAAAAGATAACATTACCACTATGAAATTTTTTGCAATAATGGATAAAGAGCTAATTCTACTCAGAACATGGGAATAACTCCAAAGCGCATAATATGTGAAAGGCAAGTTGCATAAAATATGACACAATATATGTATTATCCCATATACATATAAGTTTAAAATCATAAAGTTACTGGGGGAAGGTTAACATACAGCTAACATTGGTTACTTCTGATGAATAGAATTGGGAGTTGAAAGAGACTTCTTATTCCATACCTTTCAATAATTTTCAACATTTTTACTTGCCTTTATTTAATAAATTCCCTAAAATAAAATTTTGCTTAATAGCCAATGGTAATCATAGCAATTATTAAATCAAAACTATATGTCAGGCTCTGTGCTAAGTCCTTCATGTTATCACTCTTAATCTTCACAACAATTCTGTGTGGGCGATATTTTCACTGTGGCTAACAGGTAAAGCAGTTAGCAACAAGTCATACACTTAGGAAGTGATGAATTCCAAATTCAAACTCGGGTTCATTCACTTTCGTAACAGATGTCCTTAATTCCAATCAAACCATTACTTACACGTGGTTTGAACAAGCAGCATACTAGACTCTCATTTCCGTTCATTCTCACTACTTTTAAAAATATTATGGTTTATAATAGTCATTGTCTGCGTCCATCTATTCAACTGCTTACCAGCTATGAGCCTGTTCTGTGCTATGAGGGTTCAGCAGTGAAACATCCTAGCAGGTGCAAAGACAGGACAAAAACAATTTGATCCCAGAGTGTGTCTGATTGTGTTAATTAACCTGTGGAAAGCTAAGCAGAGAAAGTAGAATGGGAAGGAGGCTTGCAGGAAGAGGGGTGATGGGAATGACAGCATTGTCCCAGTGCCCCCTGTCACATGTTGTACACTATTCACCTCACTTAGTTGTTATTATCACTCGTGTACATAGTTTTCTCCATTTTTAAGAAAATAAAAGCAATGACTGTGTTCCTTACCTTGATTGTGGCAATCATTTTATAATGTATATGCATGTCAAAACATGTACACCTTGAATTTTTATTTATGGATCTATATGTCTATAAAGCTGAAAAAAAAAGAATGACCAGTTATTTAACTTCTAATCCCAAGTCAATATAACTAGTGCCTGGTATTGTCAGAATCCAATTTTATGGCTGTTTGATATCTAACCCTATATGTTCTCTCAAAATCCATGGTTGCAGATTTGACTCAGCTGTTTGCTTTCCGGGTCTTGTGTGCTAAGCTACTCAGGAACTGTTGTCTATTAGATTGACCACTTGAGAGATGCCTTGGGGAATGTAAATTTGATTCTTTGGACTGCTCATGCAACTGTATGACATTTTCCTCTCCAGTGACAGAAGATTTGGATAGCATTATGCTACTGATCAAATAATGATTTAAGTAAGTTTGGTGCCAACTTAGGCATCTATTTTCCATGTATCTTTTCTGAAATATCTTTCTCTAATAGTGTTCATATTGTCATTATAATCTAACCATTCCTTCAATATGTTTAAAATATATTATTTAAAATAAGTCTTGTCTGAACTCTTGTGTTGGTAAGCTATTTCTGAATTGTTGTATTGGTGTGTGTATGTGTGAGAATTATGGCTGAGAAGAAAAGATATCAAAGTGGCTTAAAAACAAAATAGATATCTGCAAAATAGATATTCTTAATCAAAATATGTACTCAGCTTTATACTGCCTTTTTATATCATACAACCAAGGTAAAAGTTCACAGTTATTTAAGGGAATTACCTTTTTTAAGTTTCCTGACTTCTCTGTAAGTTATTTTTTTAAGTGAAAATCATAATGAGATTGCACAAGGCCGTTGCTACTTTATCCTAATTAAGTGCTCTAAAATTTGAAAAAAAATCTTAAAATACTTAAAATATTTTTACGACTTTATACGAATTTTTAAATAAGCGTCAGTAAAAAGTACTCTGAAAACAGAAAGCAAGGCTTGTGGAGAAAAGAGTGTTTTGGGTTCCTTTCCAATTGTATTGAACTACCTGAAAACGAGAAGATTCATTGTGTGCCTCACATGCCAGAAAAGACAGCACCAGCGATCTAATGATAAGGACTAGTTTAAATATGACCTAATGGACTAAATGTATTTCTCCCTGTCGTTCTTAGCTTGCTTTATTTCGAGGTTGATTGAAGGCATTTATCCAGCTATTGGATATATGCCAGATCCCTTCTGAAGAGTTCTCCTTATTTTGAGAATTTCTTCGGAAGAATGTGGTCTTAATATTGTAGATCCTTCTTTCCCCAAAGTGTAAGTTGCCGTGTTTTGATTCAATATGAAAATAATGCCCTTTTTGAAAGTGGCTTAAGTATATACTTTTTTTTTACCTTAAAGATCATCCTCAACAGTAATTCTATTTAAACGTTATTTAATAGCCAAGTTGGCTGAAAAAGTTTAAGGGATTTATTTTTTGTAGGAAGACTGTGCTGTACTCATGAAACTTCTGTAAAACTAATAGAAAATGATAAACAGTTAAGAACTTCTAGGTAGCACAATAGCCTATTTCCTTTTTTTTAATGTCTGTTAGTCATCCTTGCTGATTGACAGTCTCAATGTGTTTTCAAACTATTAGTTTCAAAGTATTTAAGATCTATGCTGTGTAGAAAAGTACCTTTTATTTAAACTTAATAAGTTTTGCAAGCTTAGTCATGACAGGAAAGTGAGAACATGATTATACTCTTCAATTTACCCTTTCTACATGGATTAATGTTCGTGTAGTAAAACAATATTTTAGGGGCAGCTGCAAGTCAGTTCCTTTTGTTTATCTGGCCTCTGTTTTACTTGCAAGGGAAAATGGCAAAAAAAAAAAAAAAAAGTATTCCTGAGTGTCTCAGATATAGGTAATGGGTCTTCACCAGACCCCAAAAATAGACCCTTATGAGCTCCTTCTTTCCTTTCTTCCTTCCTTCCTCCCTCACTCCCTCCCTCCCCCTTCCTTCCTTCCTTTTCTTTTTTTTTCAATTCCTCTGGCAATGAACCACACACTGGGATCTGACTTTATAGGTATTTTTTTTAAGCATAGTCAAACTCTCACACACTTATGTAACAGGGACTTTAGTGTAGGATTTTTCTGCAGAATACCATTTGGTCTTATTAAGAACTGTCTATTCAAATGTGGGAGCATTTGATTGAAAAATCCTTCTTAGCCTTTTTAAAGGTAAGTCATATGATTTTTCTTTAAATAAAATAGATCAAGGGATTTCCCATCTCCCAAATAATAGGAGATGACACTACTATATTAATACTCCTAAGAATTTATATAACCAGGACAACAAGAAGTAGTAATTGTTTTCTTAAAGTCACTTAGCTTTATTTTAAAATCAGGTTTCTGTTGTTTCCCAAGTTATCAGTCTTCCTATATTTTATGTTTAAATAGTATTAAAACCAGGTCCAATGGCCAATGACGTTTCACTTCTCAATGTTTAATGTCTTATTTTCATCAGTACACATTTATTTTATTATTTAAATGATTTACAATCCAATTTGAATTATGGTAAAACTTTTATTTCATACTTAGACTATTTATACATGATGTTTAATTTAAATTATGAGGAAGATCATTATGAATGAAGATCAATATAATGAGAGTAGTTGTTATAAATGACTTGCCACTCAGGTCAATGTGCTCTCTTGTATGCAATTGTTAACTACTCACTACTTTACAGGCCATTAACTTGTTTAATTTTCAATCTGAATTACATAATTTTTGGTCAACTTGACTTTGTTTACATGGTTAAATGCAATGTGTATTTTGGATATGTGCTTATTAAGCATTTTTCTTTAATGAACAAAGATACTGTAATTGTTAATGGAAATGTTAAAATATATTAATATTTTAAATAGTAATCTGAAATTTAATTAGTGTAAATTGGCAGAGTCAAATAAACCAAATTTTGCAAATATTTTGGCAATTCAGGAAGCTTATTACAAATGTTACTGAATTATTGTCTTAAATATTGAGACCAAGTTTAATTAAAAGATAAATCATTCTGGAGAAATTAACTAAAAGGCTCAATTTACTTATATTAAGTAAATGTATAAATACCTGTAAATGGCATAAATTCTCTAGAGTAAATCTTATTTTCTGGAATCACCCAGTAGCATATTGAAAGATGTTTTATAAAGATTTGCATGTACTTTTCAATCCTTTCCTATGTGATTTTAGATTAGTAATGTCTTTTGAGGCTAAGAAAACATTGCTTTAAATATTGGTTTGCAAGGAAACCAAAATAAAATATTTAAAAATTTTTGTTATATAGAGAGTTTAGTGGTCCTTTGGAGTTTATAAGAGGGAAAAAAAAATAGAAATCTTTCAATTCACTGGAATCATTATTGAAAAAGAACAATAAACCAAATAGAGGACCATCAGGTAACGAGGTAGCCTGGGAGAAACATAATTACAGTTAGAGAGGTACTTGCACAGAGTGTACTGAAAATTTTGTAATTTACCTTGGAAGTTATAGTTGCTACCCTTATGTTTTATAAAAATTTGTTGACCATGTTCACTCAAACATGTTTGAATCGTGTGTGTGTGTGTGTGTCCTGAAGGAACTAATCCTGTAACTATTTTCTGATTTAATCACAAGATGTTTTAGTTCGCTGACCCAAAATGTGACTAAAACTTTCAAGGAACATTGTTCTAACTAGTAGCTGCTTTTCTATTTGCATGATATTTAAATTTTATATATCAGAATATATTATAATCTAAGTGTTTTGCAAATAATTTCCATTTGTATAAAATATACACATTATATTTTTAAAAAGTAATACTTGGCCACTATGAAATAACATCTTACCATTATGGTTATTTAAAATAACATTTTATGATAGCATTTCAAAATAACATTTTCCATGATGGGAATTTTTATACATTATCTTATTTAATTTTATTTAATACTTATAACCTTATTAGAAATATAATAAAATAATTTTAGAGAAAATTGAATCATAAACTCTGATACTCAGACCCAAAATTGAATCTACTTTCCTAACTACAAAGCCCAGAATCTTAACCACTGTTTATAGTAGAATTTGGGGTGTGGGAAAAAAAGATATTAGCATTCCCATCTAAGGCTCAAAGATTAAGAATGGTTCTAGATAACTGTCTTTAAGTCAATATAATTCTAAGAGAATCATTTCAAACTTGTAGTAATCCCTGGCTTATAAGTCTCTAAAAGATGGGCTTCTGTTTAGAAGGATCCTGAGTATAATATATGAAACCCAGCACATTTATTGTATTAAATTTCTGAGACTACCATCAAAACAAGTTTTAAATTGCAGTATTTGAGAAGTATACTTTAGTAAAGTATGTTATTTTATATTACTGATGTCTATAAAATTTTTTCCTATGGTATATTTTTACCTTCATATATTCAGGATGTAAATGCACATGTGGTAATATAAACAAGATATTGATGATCTCCTAATTCAGTGATTTAAAATTTATCTGCAGAGTCCTTGGAATCTTTGGAGATGTCTTAGAGCCTCACTAAGATGTGACTGGAAGGGGAAAGAGGCAGTTCTTGCCCCCTTTTTAAAAATTTTTTATTTTTTTTAATTATTTTTAATTTTTTATGGAGATGGGGTATCACTATGTTGCCAAGGCTGGTCTCAAACTCCTGGCCTCAAGCGATCTTCCTGCCTCAGCCTCCCAAAGTGCTGGGATTACAGGTATGAGCCACCGTGCCTGGCTATATTTGCCCCCTGCCACACACTTTTTGTTTTTGAACTGTCTTTATATATTGGTATTGTGTGTAAAATTTAACTTGAAAGGAGAGTTATATCTCTAAACAGAAGTTTATAAAGATTGGCCTAATGACCTGTTTCTGCATAATGAAATATAGTCAGATTTAAATGATTGATTTGCACCCATTTCTACCACCTTGGATTTGAATCTATATCTGACTCAGGTCTAGGGAACCACATAGTTATGCTGTAGGGTAAGAATGTGAAAAAAGAATTTAATTTTCAAAGCTAACTTCTATACCCATATTTGACCTGTTATTGAATTAGTCACCCCAAATAACACAAAAAATTGGGTGTTAAGGGCAGATGCTGTGATTTTTATGTGAGGAAGGCTTTGTGTATTATACGAATGACAGTGAAAACCAGAGGTATGTGGTCTGGTTTTCTATCCTGAGAAAAATGAGAAGGAAGGCTTACAGATACAATAGGAAGTTTTAGCTGCCCACTGGTCTGTAAGAAAATGTCATTTAGGTCTGCCACTCATTTATGGTACAAGTACTCTGGAAATCTAAAACTTTTTCAAATTTCATAGTTCACATCCCAGCAAATGTTACCTCTGGATTATGCCTTTTTTGGGTGGAGTTTCCAAGAGAACACAGCTTTATCCATACATGGGAATAATTATAGATTCTCTGGGGACTTGCTTTAACGTTCTGGTCTATTTACTGGAGAGGATTCTCATAGGTCAGCCTACTGCAGGCTTTGTAATAATAATGAAAAATAAACAATTTTCAAAAAGCTCAGTGTCTGTTTCTACCAGGTTCCTAGTGTAGTGGAAGGGTATTTTGGCTAAAAGTATTATACAAATACTCCATTCATTTGATAACTCCCCCAAAAAAGGAAGTTCTATTGTTCCTCCCTCTTTTAAAGACAGCCCAGAGGAATAGGATCCACTCATGAATTCTACAAAAGGAATAGTATTTATAATATATAAACTCGATAGGAAACAGCTGATGTAGCTTTAGAATAAAGAAAGGTATGTAATTAGTGGCATCTTAAAACCTGCCTTTTTATTTTCCCTTTGTTATTTACACAAGTCTCAATAATTACTTTTCTTTTCTCTGTGACTATTTTGGGCTTTCTAAATTTAAGACCTTCAAGCAGAAATTATATTATTACAGATACAGTATCAGTGTCTTGTCTATTTCTTATAAAGGACAAATGACAATTATTAAAGAATAAAATTTAACCCAAAATTAGCAAATGAAATTAATTACCTATTTTAATATATTTAACAAACTGTGTTATTAAGAAAACTGAGTGTGCAAGACCCAAATTTTGCATATGCTCTAAAGAGCTAAGTATGCTGGATAGGTGGACACAAGCTACACTTTTTCTCTGAAGACAAATATGGGTGGAGAAACCATTGAATAGAATGTGCTGTGTAACCTGAACTTTTCCCTGATGTACTCAGTTCATGTTTCACATATTGATAATATGTTTGGCCCTCCTTTGCCTCAGGTGAATAAAACTAATTATGATTTCATAATCTTCAGCATAAGGATAAATTAGGATTATAATAAAATATTTCACTATTCATGGTGTCAAGTCATTGAGTAATAATAAATGAACAAAAATATTTTGCCTATTTTTAGGAAAAAAGTAGAAACTTACATCAAGGTAATAAAAGTGAATCAATCAGTCGAAAATCTGTCTTTCAAAATATCAGTACACAGATTAAATGATGTTAGACTAACACTTATATCTTTACCTATATATCATCCAGACCAATGTTAGACTAATAACTGTCTAATTTCATAATTCAACAGAATAAATTACTTGACACTTCTGTTTTCTAATGAACTTGACCCAAGAGCAGTGGGATGTGTATACTATTTCACTTCACTTTTAAATTCAAAGCAGACAGAGCTAGGTAGTACCCATGACTATGCATTGCTCAAAATGTCTGGGCTCAGAGTCCATAGAAGTCACAATTAGTTTTCAGGTCTAGAGAGGGAGGCATTGGAGAACACGTGCTGTTCCCTGGGTTCTCCAGTGGGCACTCTTGGAACTCTTTTCCCCTTCTAAAAACTCTTCTTTGTAATGCATGGGGCTACTTGAAGAATGATTCTGGAAAAGATTAGATAGATTGACAATGAGGTTGTGGCATAGAATCTGGAAAGGTCACATACATGCTTATGTATCTGTTCAACAGCAATAGATTTGTAATTTAAAAATCATTTTACATTTCGTCAGTTTAAAATGACATTAATATTGAATGAGTAATTTTTAGTGAAGTTTATGTAGGACATCATAAACTAACTTTCCAAAAAAGATAAATTAAACTTTGAGTTACGTATTTTTAAAATTGATTCATGTTATATTGACAAAACTGCAATTTGACACTGGAGATTTCCTGCTGCATTTTTTAATGGGCTTTCAAAACCATAGGATTCTACAGAGGTTCTCCTAGAGCTTCGTAAATCTGAGAAAGGAGAGTGTGAGGTAGGAGTGGGGAGACAGAGTTAGGAATGAGAGTCTCTGCTGTGTATTCATAGGTGTTTTGCCTATTGGTCTTCCATGTAGAACTGAAGTGAAGAACCAGTTCAGCTGCTTAAATTAAAAACTGCTGCTCTCATCTTAGCATGTTATTTTACACAGGAGGAAATTGAGGTATAGAGGGATTAAATGGCTTACCCAGTGTCACCTAGCAAGAGAGTGGCAAATCAATCTTTGGTTTAATCACTAATCTCCTAATTTCAATTGCACCAGGTTGATTCACTGTATGTTGATTGATTCCTTAAGTATAACTAGTAAATAAGAGTTGGGGAGCAGTCTATGATATGGGCATTCAGAAAAATGTTATGTACTTAATAAGCAACCCTGAATATGATTATTGGGTTCACAGCATACAGAACACCAGAATGGTATTCTCTATTTAGCAATTACTATGATTGCTTAAAAGATTATGTTTCAAGAAAAGTTTCAGAAGCTTTATAATTATACTTTGCAGAGGAAATTCCATTTGATAATATCCAGCCCTTACCATCGGCCTTAAATAACTTGTCCCATTGCATTCTGACAACCCTGGTCAAAGCCATAGGAGGTAGCATGTTACATAATTTCAGGGGGCAGGGAAAGTTACTCTTCCCACTCAACCCCCAAAACTGTTAATAAAAAGTCAGCCACACTTGTTCAGTGAGACATAAAATTCCACAGGAAAAATAAATCACTTGTTTATGCTTATGTGTTTTCCTTTTACATTGTAAAAAACATAACACCAATGAAATATTCAAGCTTCTACATCACAACAACATTGGTGTGAATGAGTTTGTTGCATCCTATGATTTACAGTAGAAGTATCCCAGGTATAAGGGAGTAGGTAAAGAGAAATCCCAAAGGGTAAGAAAGAGTATATAAATAAATAAATAAAATTACCAAGAAGAAATTTTGTAACATTTATCTTTCTTCATTTTGGGAAACAATCTTATTTTCTTAGCTATGCTAGTAATATTTTTGAAAAACTAAATGGTTCACTTGAGGACCAAATGAACCATTTAGTTTCTCAAGTGGAAATAAATACTAATGAAATCATAACAGTGGTACTTCTATTGCAACAAAACTGTGGAGGTAAAACCTGAAACCATAACCAACCACAATTTTTATTATTAATAATTAACTTATAATAATGACAAAATATTCTGTGCCTCTTTTTTGTCTGTAGCCCTCTTTCTGTTGGCATGTATATTTTCCTTGGCCATGGGCATTTTGAAGTAGAGAATATTTGTCTATAAGCTACAAAGTACATTCAGACTATCAAGGATAGGTCAGTCACATTATTTTTAAAAATACCATTATAATAAAAAATCTTAAATTTATGTATTTCCAAATATTAGTCATAAGTAATAAAATCATATTAATTTTATTACAACCTGATCTACTCAGTCCATACATTATATTCTTCCAATCTTTATATAATAACTACATACTATATAAAGATACCAAAAATAAGATTGACTGAAATACACAGTAGCACAAACTGGTTGATTTTTAACAGAATTGGCAAAAAATCAGCTGCACGTGACAAAACAATATTAGTTTAAAATAATAGAATGATTCAACAGACAGGCTTTGCACAACAATCTAGAATTCATCTCCCACCCTAGTTCATTCTAATTAGCTACACATTCACTCATCAGAAACTTTAACTGATAGAGGGAAACAGAATAGGAGAAGCACATCTGCTGAAGTCCTAAACCAGGAATAGCAAATTCAAATGGCTTCAGGAGTTTGGAGACAGTGGTTAAACAAAATTTAAGGTGTCAAGCACAAGATCAAATGAAGATCAGGAACTAATTGTGAAGCTAAGTGTGTGTATCCTGCCTGAAGGCATGCACGCTCATTTTTTGAAACATAATGCTGGCCAAATAAAACATATCTGAGTGCTATCTTCAGCTCTCTACCTGATTAGGATGGCAATGACCTAGACAAAGGGTTAGTAAGCATAGTGCATTATGGAGAAAAAGAATTGAATTTTACTAAATTTTTTATTGTATTCTTTTAAAAATATTTGATCCATGGTTGGTTGCATTTCTGAATGTGTAACCTGCAGATATAGAGGGCTGACTACAGAGTGATTTCTATCTCTTTAGTTGCTAGCATATTGTAGATCTTTAGCCTCATGCATTTAACTAAAAAATATGTATATAAATCGAATGGTATCCCTGTATTGGAATTCCCAGTTTTCTTGATAGTATTTTTAATATAGGCCAATGGAGAGAGACTGTGATGGTGAGGCGGGGCTTGTCTAACAGTGACATGGAATTGCCATTGTTCCAGCATCCTTCCTGCTCTGTAAACTGTACTTCCCACATGGATCTGCTGCAGAGAAAGGACACGATCAGGGTCTGTGTTAACGCATAGATTATAACTTTTCTTTTTGTTTCCAAGTAAAAAAGTTACAATAAACTCATAGTGCACAGCAATTTAGACTAAGGCTATTTTTCCTGATACATAATTAATAATCAATAGCTAAGTATTGATCATTTAATCTTTTTCTTCATCATGCAACAAAAATTAGTACATATAGACTCTCTTGGGTGGTATGTGAGGTGGTAGCATGTCTTTTAAGTTAATTCTTTAATATTCATCTCTATGCTCATAATGGTTAATCATGAGAAAGATTATTGAGACATCAAGATGTGCTTCTGTATATTGACTAAGAGAATAAAAAAATTATTTCAACAAGTGTAAGATATAACTAGGGAAAAGTGTACTGTAATAAAAAATAGACTGTGAGACTCTAGAACTGAATTTGAAAAATAAATGTTATTTACAAAGAGAAATCTCTCTGAAAATTCAAGAAACTTCAGGAAGAAGACAGGACTTGAGTTGGATTTTAAAGAAGTATAAAATTTTGAAAGTCCAAAAAGAACTGCAGTGAAGGTGTAAAAGGACTGATTAATAGTCTAGGGGAAAAAAAACTGTGGAAATGCAATTAAATGCAGTGAAGAGGGAAGGAAGAAAGTAGAGATTGTGCCAAGAATACAGGATTAACAAAAGAAATGCTTAGCAGGCAACGTTAAGAAGCTTTGAATATCAGGCAGAAGAATATTTAATTGATGATGTGATAGACAATACTAGTTGGTATATGTTTTTCAGTTAAGTGTAAGACATAATAAAACCTGCATTTAGAGACTGATGTCATCAAATGGCTAGCATTTATTCAGTGCTTACTAAGAGCTTCCTATATTCCTATATAATTCATTCAATTGGCAGAAATATCTATGAGAAGGTCCTATTATTTTACCCATTTTACAGGCACAAGTACCTACATCAACTTGCCAACTCACCTAGCCGATAGGATTCTAAACACCGGCAATCTGAAGGGACAGCCTAAATGATACACAGCCTTGTACGCTATGCTTCTGCAATAGAAAGGGTTGGAAAGTGAGGAGACCAAAGCCAGGAAAACAAGAAAAAACTATGCAGGACATGACCACTTCCAAGGATAACTTAGGATTCCCTTGTAGAAAGATCTTTGCGTGGTGGAGTAGGTATGAAAAACTGATGAGTGATGGCACCCAATTGAAGTTTGGATAGAGGGAATAAATTAGGAGAGAGGGGAGTAAGAATAGCAAACTCAAGATGTCCAGTTGAGTTATTCATAGGAAGGTATACCTCAGGAAGTAAAAGAGAGGTTTAATAAGTGGTTTGATATGAACATCAGTCTGTATTTCAAAGGTCAGACCTCAGATAGATTGCATCAATGCTATAGAGATTACAAATAAAACTAAAGACTAGATTTGCTTTTAGAGAGCTTGAAGGTAGAGAGAAAAGAGCAGAAAAATTGCTATAGCATTTGTACATAATTCAGGGGCAGGAAGACAAAAGTAGAAAAGGAAAAGAATGGTCTTATATGAAAAAATAGAAACAAAATAGTCTAATTTCCTGGAAGTTTATAGGATGATGGAAATCAAGGATAGAGAGAATAAAATGTTCTCAGGCAGATGAAAATTAAGGAAATAATGGTTACAACACGGTCACTAATGATTTTGAAAGTATAATTTAAGTAGGGTAGGTTAATAAAGGAGGGGGAATGAAGTACAGAAACAGTGTTTTTCCTTCTTGTTTTTGAAATAAGGTTTCTCTGTTAATCTTTTACAAGAAGGGAGCAGTATGGATTCAGATTCAAGGAGGAGGCGGCACAAAACGGAAATTTGTGAAAATTGTTAAATGATAGTTTGCATTGTATGCCTGTTACAAATCGATAGACTAAGACACATTAGAATCCCTACAATGGCCAAGGTCTATGGTACATTTAAGGCTAGGCCTGATTTTGCTCTCAGATTTCTATATAAACATGTTGACCTTATCAATTTTAGTCATATAAAGAAGCTAGAACTTTTTCTTTGTTTACATAAGATTTTTTTTATTTTACAAAACTATTTTGAAACTGATATTGGCAAATGTGTATCTTTGGCATATATTAGGAGTCAAAACTCTGAATTATGTGTAAACCTAGAGAGCCAATTGTCTTATCTCTGCCTCAGAAACACTTAGGATAATGCTGTTATTTTACAAACATATGAGTTTCTTACTGGTGAATTCTTACTTATAATTGAAATTTACTGAATATTACTTTGTTTAATTGACTAATAGCAAATTCAGGAAGCTATTACTTGTACACAAGTGATATTTTGAAAAAGAATTAAAATGTTTGAAAAGATCAGAAAATCATCTCATATTGTTTTCTCATTTATAAAATATAGAGTTGGAGTGCTATGATGCCTTCTAATTCTAAAAGATGACATGCTGACACTATCATTTGAAATGGTCTAAAATAGTTCATAAATCTTACTTGTGATATATTTTATTTTTGCTCTTTATTTCCAAAGGATGTTTTCTGGGGACTTCATGCTTTTTAGAGATTATAGCTGAAATCTTTCTTACTAGTATTTTTTACCATGATTTCTAATAGATTTGTGTGGAACCAGCAAGTTTATGCAATCTTTCTAGATAGACTAAAAGTCAATAGCATGAGCTACCATGAATGTAGAAACTACCAAAGCACTTTGACAAAGTATCAGAGTTTTGTCACCATTTACAAAAGATAATTTATCACGTAATATTGTTAATATCACATGATAAAGTATTTAGGGAATATTGTATAACATGAAATTTTAAATAAATTTTAATTTAATTTTCCTATGATAATAACTATGGAACACCTAAAAAAGAATTAAAGGTTTTTATCCTATTAAAACACTAATATTCAATTATGCCATCATTTCCTTCCCCAATTCTTGAAAAAAAAGATTCCTTAATAGCTTGTAAGAAATGCTTTCAGACAAAATAAATTGAAATAATTAGTTTATTAAAATGACTGTACCTCTGCATCAATAGTCCATATTTTAATAAAATAATGTTTATATTAACTTTATAATATGTGCTTATATTTCTAGATATGATAAAATATTTGTACATTTTCACAGCATCTATAAAGCTCAAACAGAAACGCCTGAAGTTTTGGTTGTTAAATATGATAAAATTTGCTTTATATTGAATGACATGAGAACAAGAAACAATCCAAAAAATTTTAAGTTAAAATAAAAGTAGAAAAATAAACTAAACACTACATTTATTTGCATATAACTCCAATAACAAATGATGCTTAAAAACAATGTTTCAAGAAATAGCAAATAAGCATATATTACTTTTTCCTCTAGCTCAATTTTTATCAATATCAGCGTAGTTTACTTTTCATGCCAAATACAAAATTTCCCATTTTAGGTTCTTACATAAATTCTTGGTGCCTAATTTCTGGGTTTTAGAAACCTATATTAAAGCTTCCTTCCCCAGTACATTTCACCAAAATTTATTCTGGGTTTTAGTTGGTGATGATAATCTGAGACTAAACCCATTTTCTGATTCTCAGCACAACTGTCACTAATATTCTAATTCACTCTCTTCTCAACTTACACATGCATGTAATACATAAAGATGTGAGAATTCTTTTTAAACCTGGGGAAATTGTTCTCTTTAGGATGAGGTACAAGCAAATTATAAGAGTGGGTGGGAATGATGGAGGCTATTTCTAGTATGCTTCTGCTTTTTAAGGAAGTTTTCATTTTACTGGAGAGAGAATAATTATAAAAATGATTAAATAACAGAAAAAGAAGTATCACAGGATGTTACAGTAGTTATTGGCACATGACTGGCTTAGACAGTAAATGGTTTGAACCTACCAGTGAAAGCAGTGTGTGGAATAAATGATATAAGAGTTCTTCCTTTAGAGGTAGGAAGAAAATGATTTTTAAGAAAGGATAGGATTTACAAAGTATTAATAGCTGACACATTGAATGGCTTCTTTTTGCTAACACTGTTCTAAGTGCTCACATTTATTAATCCTCATAACAACCTATGAAAATAAATGTTCAATTAAACCATATGAAAACGCCAAACTTCAATGTTTGACTTTCAAAAATACCAAGTTTATATTCCTATTAGTACTCTCACAGATAAGGAAATGGAGGTATAGAGAAATTACATAACCTGCTCAAACTTAAATGATTTTTAAGTGACCAAACTGGAGATCAAACTCTTAGCATCAAATATCATTGTTAACCACTTCACTCTATGCTTTAGAGAAGAAGCCACTACACTTTGTTAAGGTGAGGATGGGGTAAGAGAATCTGATTCATAGATTAAAATCTGCTAAACATCATTCTGTCTTTTAGTAGTACTTTATAAGGTCCTTGAGAAATGAGACAATATGTTTTCTACATTTGTACTCTACCTACTTCATGCACAGGAAGATATCAAGGGCATTTTAATAATTACACTTAAGTTGCCAGTCATGTAGATGACTACTATTTTCATGCCACAGTAATAATCAAGAGAGTATGTGACTATATAGAAGATATTACTGTCACAAACATCTGTTTTCAAATTAAATTGGCAGAATAGACGTTTCAAAGTCAATGGCTCCCAGCCTGGTTGTAGATCATGCTATGTGAGAATCACTAGGTTGGAATCCAACTGTTACCAGGTCTGGATAGTCTGCATATTTAAAGTCAGGGTTAAATACTGACCTACACATTAATCAAGTGATAAGATCTTAAATTATATCACTTTTTCCATACATATAATTATCACTGTTATACTTCAAACTTAACTGAGATATTTGCAAATCCAACTTAAAATCAAGCTCTTTTAAGTCCACAAAAAATATAAGTTCTTTTGCTTGTTTTAAAATTAGAGGAACTTGCAACATGTTTACTCTTGGTACTCAAGGAGTGGTTATACAATTTTCTAATACATACAGTAGTGTTAACATCAGAAGAATTGCATTCCTATTTTGACTACTTCAATATTCCTTACCTTTGTTTCTGAACAAATCATGGTGTTATGGAAATTACAAAAAATTAAAGTGAGAAAACCCGATTTCCCCATTATTTCCTAGTAAATATGTCATGTAACATTCACTCAGACATCTCTTTTTCTCAAGAACCTATTTTCTACCTCTGAAAAAATGGATGGGGTTAGATGGTCCAGATTCTAACAATAATTCAGTGCTTTCATTTCAACTGTTTGTGTTTCAACTTTGCCTTATTTGTTACTATAGATTTGTTTTAATGAAAAAGTGATTCATGGGTTTAGAATAAGGGCATAAAATACTATGTCTTTGGGTATTTAGTGCATTAGTTAGGCATTCTGTCTCATCAAGCATATTCTATCATAGACTGCTTTTGATTCTGCGAGAATTTATTGAGTTCCTTTCATGAAGAACTGAAATAAAATAAGTACCTTGAGAGGAAGTTTATAAATAAAAGATATTGCATTGATCTTTAAGATTCTTATACTGTGAGAATAATAATGTGTGTGTATGTGTTTGTGTGTTTCTTTCATAGAGTCTCTTGGAATGTATAACTTATCAGAGTTTTCAGCTACTATATAGCTTTCAACTTCAACATCCTCATCAAACACTTTTGTAGTTAGAAGAATAGCTGTAATAATTTAAGCAATTTTGTCTTAATGTCAGAATTGTTAGTGTGGAAATAAGCTCTTTGGGGAGAAAATGAGAAGCTTTTTAAGGACAATTTGTCATAAAAGGTAAGAAGTTCCAACATCACTCTAGCAGGTCCAACATACCTAGTGTAAGTGGGTTGCAACAGCACAGGACTTTGTAATTCCATTTTAACTTAGTGCGCAGTTCTATTCTAAGGAATTCCCTTATTCTCTGCATTAAGCAGTAGGTAAAATATCATGAAAATATGAAAATTAATTTGACTTCTACCAACTAAGTGCAGAGGGTGATAGGGAAAAAAAAGGCAGTAATAGCATGAGGACTAGTCTAAGGGTCAGAGACAAGGATTTTCATTATGATTCCACTACTGTTTGCCTAGGCTATCCTTAGGCCACCCAGTTTCTCAGAACCTTGGTGTGCTCTACCAGAAAATGTGACAATGTCCTTTCCTGATCCATCATTCTGTGAAATGATGCTTTCAGGTACATTATGGTTGAAATGAGAGTGAGAGCCATGGAAGGCAACTGGGAGAACATCTATGGAAACGCCCTCACGTTACAGATAATGAAATTGACCCTGAGGGGTTTGGTGACTTTCTACTTGGTCCCAAAGCTCCTAAAGGGTGGAATCTGATATAGGGTTTTTAATTCTGTAATTTGTATAGTTTCAGTACAAGGAGCATCATGATTTATAATGGATTTCATAAAGGAATAATAGGGCAGCTTCCTTATCTTTTCCTTTTCTTTAAAAAGTAGTAACGCAATAATTATGAATTAGGCTGTTATAATTTTTAGAAACATGACACTAACTGGTTGTCCCAAATATATTGAGTTAAGGAAGCCATATTGAGCAGGGTTTTGAAGGGGAGAAGTCAAATTTGTGTTTGTCATTCAGATGCATTTATTTTCTTAATGGAATAAATGTTGTCATTGTCCTCTGATGTGTCCAACTCTTGAAGAAAAGGGAAAAGCTTCCGATACCACTAGGTTGTTCTGTCAGTTTTTCTATTTTGCCTCATCAATCCCGCTTACTTAGGAGTAGAAAAGGAGTTAATGTTCAACCTGATGGGAACTTTTTGGAACAACTTTAATAAAATTTGCTTAATAAATTATGTTACTGACTTTTGCAACATTGTCAAAGGTGCATTCTAAAGCTTGTCAATTGTTTGCTTTAAAATAAACAGTCATATCTTCAGTATTACACACTGATTCTTCGTAGAAGGTTAAAAAAGGTTGCTATAAAAATCTGTTGAGAACACTTCTGCTGCAAGTGTGCAACAAGGTTGCCAAGTTCTCATGAACCAGGTACTTGAGCTTGTTCCTTTTATTCTGGCTGTCTACAGGTTATAAACAAACTCCAGAAAGTGCCTGTATTTACTACAAAGGTATAACCCCAACGTGTTTTTTCATAGGAAGTTGTCCTTGAAGAAGTTACAATTGCTTTTAAAAGTTGGGTTAAAACTGGCACAGAAGTATTAGGGACAGAAAAACAAGTGAGAGGTAATGGAAATCAGAAAAGCAGAAAGGAGAAAGCACTTATAGAAAAACAATAAGGAGGAAATGGTTACAGAAAAGTAACCAGGAGAAACAGTTCTTTCAGTCTTAAAGAATGGGGTAATTAGATCATGGAACACTGACCACCAATCAGAAAATAGAAAAACACCCTAAACAGTGACTTTCTCCATCACACGTATAATTCAGTCCCCAAACCTTATGACATATAGTCATAGGTGATTATTACTGACCTTGTGACTAACCTTTACATCAACATAAATTGCTAACGTATAAAAGGAGAAAGTTTAGAGTTAATTAGGGTCTACTCCACTCGTGGAGACAGACCCGTTTCCCCTTAGGAAACGTCTGTGCTTTCTTCCCTGTACTATCTTATAACTTCACGATTTCCAATAAATCCTTCACGCATACTTGCTGAGCGTCTGTCATCTCTCTCCATCGTGCGGGCCCGGCTTGCAATTCTTCCAAGCCAGGAGCCCAAGAACTGGGGCAAAAATTCAAAATCCAGCCATGGACACAGGACCGTGACAGAAGTTTACAGTTTTGGATCTCTGATGTGCAAAATCCACAGGAAGTGATAATGAACAGCAGCAACATTAAAGTTAAGCAAAGAGGTCCTTACACATACAGGTGAGTCCCCACAAATAAGTGGCACATTGAACATAAGTGACCTTGAATATACGTATTTCTGAGAAGGCTTCTACTTGATGAATGCTATTGTATTGAAATGTACTTATTATTTTCTTGCCAATAATATACCTTGAAATATTTTTCCTACCTGTATAGAATCCTAAAGATTTAGTGATTAGAAGATATTTATCTTGAATAGACATGTAAATTACCCAAGTATTTATTACCCAAATAATTATATTAGACAGTATATAGAAAAGAAATACAAAATTTTATAATAAATATGACAGCATCAAGAAGAAGCATTTAAGAAGTTGTTTAACTTCTTAAACAACTCTGTTTAAGAAGTTAAAGTGTTTTGCATTTGTGGCATATATGCTCAACTCTGAAATATGCATGAAGAGGGGAAGAAAAGCTATAAATCTTTAACATCTTAAAATTAAATGTATATATTATATTAGTTGTTCTTAAAATGTGGCTTCTGGACCAGCAGCATCAGCATCACCAGAGAACTTGGTAGACATGAAAATTCTCAGACCCCACCCCAGACTAAATGAATTGGAGACTCCTGAGTTGGGGCTCACTAAAGAGTTTTACAAACCCTCTAGGTATTCCAATACACACTCAAATTTGAGAACAATGGCACTAAACTTATTTTTATATAACTACAGTAAGGATTTATATCCAAACTAATTTTCAGGTCATATAGATATTTACATTTATCTAGTAGTTTCATTCTTATATTTTCTCTTGTACTGAGACTGACTATTCAATACCCTTAGCCTACATTACCTAATAGTTTAACACATTCTTGAACAGAATCTTAGACTATTAGAACTAGAAGAAATGATTAGCCAGAATTGTAAATAACTTTTATTGTAAATAAAAAACACCTTAACCACTGGATATAAGGTGACTTGTTCGTGTTCACACAGATGTAGGAACTGGTAACTCAGATTTTTGTTTACATTTTCTATTTAAGTTATATGACTTTAGCAATTCTTAAATTTAAAAAGGTGGAGATTGAGGTGCTAAAAACACTAACTTAACCAAGATTAGGGATATATTTGTGATATCCATATAGGAACATAGTTATGTTCTGCTATCTCATTTATTATACAAAAGTGTATTTTCACTTACGGATAATTACAACTAGTTATACACCATGATTAATTCTTACTTATCACAAAATTTCATATTTGTAATGATTTGTTATAATTCAAACTTTTAGTATCTTATCTCTTTTGGATACTCTATGATTGTATGATTTTCCTTCCTCTACAATGCATCAGTTTCTAGATTGACAACTGACACCCAAAATATAATGAAATAACAGTAGTCAAGTGTGGGTAGTGCCTACTACCATAGCATGTGATATATAAGCTGAGGAGGACCTTGGTACCTATCCTGTCTTAGCAATTTTAGCAATTTTCCCCATGTGTCCTGTCCCTATGCCCATGTCTGAGATTATTCAAAACTTTATCAAAGAAGACTTGGTTTTCTTCTTTACAAGAAAAATCTTACATTGGAAAATATTATTTTCATGGTCTTATAGTTCTTATGTTATTAGCAAAAACCTATACAAATTCCTTGTTTTAAAAGAATGTTACAGGTATATGTACCTATAGTATATATATTCGTAGGTATATGTACCTATGAAAATCTAGAGTTCACATGTAACCTAACAGAATCTAAGCATAATTGTTTAAAAAAGTAGAACCTGAATGAACTAAGTATGAAGAAGAAATAGTTTTTAGAATTTGAGAACTCATGTTTTCTGTTTATTATTTTTAATTTGTTTTGGGGAGGTTGTGCTTTCTACTTTTAAGGATATTATTTGGGATATGAGGGCATATACACATAAGATTATTTAACCTAGTTCTCCTCTGATAGTTGACAACTAATATCTATTTTATCCTTAAAGCCTTTGATCTAACTCTCTAAGGGACAAAAAGGAGCATTTATTAGATATACTTGATTCGCTTGGGGAGGCAATGAAAGGAGGGTGACAGAAGAAGAGTTGCATTTACAGCTAAATTTTATAAACAATAAACTCTTCTTCACATAACAATTTTAAAGAGATTCCTAATCAACCAGAGGTCATCTTGTCTCAGGATGTCACCAAATGGAGTCTTTTTTGTTTGCCTGAATGTCTTGAATAATTTGAAAACTGGTTACCTTTTAGAAAAAAGTTAATACTTTGACAGCCCTCTAGGTGTTGAGCTAAACAGGCTTCCCCATAATTAAGTATACCCTAAATCCAATTGAAACAGAGAGCGTAGGAGTCTCCTCCAACAGAATCACAGGCTTTATTTGGCCGATGGCTGCTAAAGTGAGTTTGATGAAACTTTGACAAAATGTGACATGAAACAAACCATAAAATTGCCTGGATTGAGATCTTACATATATTCCAACCTACACCATCTCCATAAAGACACTGTGATGCCTTCAGAATATTCTCAGATACAACATAAATAATTTTTTAAGTTACTTTGCTTTGGCAGGAATACAAATAAAGTAATCTTGGGAAAACTCTAGGGCAAATTCCTTTCCTTGGCCTTATTAACCAACACTTTGCCAAACTTGTATACAATGTAATTTTTAAACACACAAAAAATGAGTGATTATGTTCTTTTTAAAAGCACATTCTAAAAAGGTAGGTCTCACTTTTAAGGATTTTTCTCTTAGTGAGTGCCATCTACTGGCTTAATGTTATAAGTACAATTTAGTAAGCACTAGAATTTGGGTCACAATTATTTTGCTATTGTTTTAATTATATGTAAATAAATATTCCTGAAAATCAAAATATTTCAATTTGAAATGTCAATAACATTTAATACAACTTTGAAATAGTTTTTTGAGAGAAAAGGCACTACTTGTAGTTAACTATACTGGGTGCTATTTCAGATTTTTATATTCTCTGTATGTCTACAGTACTCCAGTGAGAATAAATAATGTTTTCATGAAATTATAATAAAAATAAAATCTCTTCCCACCTAATTTTGAATCCCCTAGCTAAATAATGAGCCACTAATGCATTTATTTATGAAAAATATTTATTGAGAACTCACTATGTCCAAGGTACTATTTTTAGAGATACAAAACACTCATAACCCCTACCCTACAGGAATGTGCATTTTTATTATAGTGGAATAAAATATTTTCTTTAAATTTCAGTCCCTTTTTTGGTCTTTACCTTAGTTAGCTATTCACCTCACATAACTGACACTCAAATATATGCTAGCACAATGATGATGTGTGCCTTGGTACTTTGCAACCTAGAGATGTTAGAGCCAGGAGCTTAGAACTAATAAATATTCAATATCTGGGGAGAGGGGGGAGGCAGCAGTTGGTCTGTAGCCCTTAAAAATGAAAATTATATTATAATACTCATTAAAGTACTGAAAAAGATCAAAGAGCCAATGCTGGATAGGCTATGTATTAAATACTTTCAGGGTTCTTTCTTACATAAGAAAATGTGCTCTTAGTATTTCCCTGCTTAAGCCTCTCCACTCTTTCCTCCTCACCCTCAGGATAAAATCTGTCATTTGAGTATGGGGTCCAACCCGTTTATGTTTGAGATCATTATTTTCCACAACCATCCTTACTTCTCGCTCGATAATCCAACCACACTCAAACAGTTGCATTCCCTAAAATATATAATATTCTTATCTGACACATGACATTGCCTGCCCTACATTACCTAACTAAACTTCTCTTTGTTATTTAGACCACTTCAGTGGAATGGCTACAAATTGTGTCTTGGTCCTCATCTCCACCCTGATCACCGCACACCTGGATTTGTATCTGCTCTGTGTTTCCCATGAACTCTGTGTAAACTCCCATTTTAACACATATCACTTCTCCTCTGCTATTTTAATTTCCTGTTTACAAGTTTAAGGCCCCTTTTGATTAGTCTGCTAAAGACCTAGCAGTGGCTTATTTAACCTCACTGTTTAGCATATCTGGCATATTCTATGTGTTCAAATATTTGTTGCATTAATGAATGGCATTTGAGATCTAATGTCTACATAAGCCAAATTTTTTGAATTTTGTTTACTTCTGTTTTTTCCAGAGTTCATTATCTAGCCAAGGAAAACATAACCCAGGACCCTGAGGACCACACAGTCTCTTTCGTGCAGCCCAACGGTGCCAACTTTGAACCTTCACTATCAGTTGGAACCGAGAATGACACTTTCACAGGTCTAAATCTGGCTGTAGCCATAAGTAAACAAACGACAAAGTTACTTGTTTTAAAATACTCTAGAATCCACTATAATTAACCTCATTATTAGAAATATTTTTGTTTTATTTATTTTGCAATTTTTTGTAAAAATGTTTTCCTATGTCATTATTTTGAATGGAGTTATAGTCATTTGGAAAGATGGCAATATCGTAACAATCAATTGAATTCAAAGACCACTTATCAATAAAAAAAAAATAAGGCTTAACTTGGGATGCCTTCTTGTGGCTGTCATTGAGGCAGAGAAAAGTAATCATCTAGGAATTAAACAAACTACACTTTTAGTTTTGAAAGGATTTTGCAGTGATTTTAAATTTGTACTTGTAAAAGTTTTATTAAACTCAATTTTAGTATTTAATTCATATATTTGTTAAAATCTGGTATTGTATCGGTGTCTTAAACAGTGATTTGATTTTGTTTTTGTAGGTTGTACCCCATATCTATCAAAATGCATTTGTTCAAGTGGTACTCAATTCACTTATCAAAAAGTCAAAATCTTCTATGTTCCAAAATAGAACTTTGAAAGAACTGGTATGGGGATATAAGGATCCATTTTTGAGTTTGGTTCCATATACTATTCCTACCACAGTGGTGTATTTTATCCTGTAAGTACCAAATATGAATGACAATATTGTATTCTAATTAGATAAATAGAATGACATTGGCAAGACATAATTTTATAATTTAATGTGTTAGCCCTACTGCTGATCTGAAGATACAGATCTGATAAATATCCTAATTTTTTAAAAAAAGTCCTTATCTCATATGGCTTCAGCTTTCCGAGTTGGGAAACTCACCTGAATTTAACAATTAAATTTAAAATTTAAAAACTGAGATATAATCAGTTTTCTACTCTTTTATAAATATACAATTTGTCTAAAATTGGCTTGTAAGCTAGTATATAAATCTTTGAACACTATTTTTGGTTTTGATTTCCCTTCTTGCATAATCAAATACCATATTTTTATTTGTGTTAATGTATTCATCCTATTGTTCCTTCTTCTCTAGACTGTTTACAAATTTGTCTTAGTTTATATTTAAAAAGTTAGCCTAAATTTGCCCGTCTCAATAAGATTGATATCAATAGGTCTTATTTTAATGGGATTTGTAAATAAGAATTTCCAATCGTCTACAAATGTCATATAATGGCAGTTTGAAGATTAAGGAAAATGTAAACTTGATGGTTCACTTAGTCACAGCTTAATGTTTTGAATTATAAATAGGAGAAGCTGACTATTGAATTGGAATTTTGACTGTGATTTCATTCAGCACTATACATGAATATTAGTTATATTCTCCAGTTCATTGTATTGTTCTACTTTTAGATAACGTTTAGGATTGCAAGGTTATATACCAATATAAATGTAAAAAGCCTTCAGGAATCAGAGATTCAGTTATTATTTTAACTCAATACTCATAACTATTTCCTTGGCTAATTTTTTATGCCTAATTTTTATCATTTTAGTAACTACTTAAAGATCACAACATTTAGAATACCTTTACAAATCGTTGTTGTTAAAGATTTTGTTCAATGTACCCTAACCTCAATATAATAGGAGTAATGATAAAAATGGCCTTATTGGCTTAATTATGACAAAGAGTGCTGGAGTTTGGATCTTGTCAACTTCTGATATTTATTTCAGCACTTAGCAATCATTTCTAGGAAGCTTTTATAGTCTATCCTTTACAACATATTAAAGCCCTAGAATTTAAAGACCTTATTGCATATATATTTCAAGTTATATAAAATAATTATGAACAACCAGTGTTTGGGAAATGTGAGCGTTAATTACATATTTTATACCTTGAAATATGTGACTTGTTTTAGAAGCAATTTTTTCTTGTACATATCTTTTCAGTACAACACTGTAGATGGAGTTTATAAAGTTTTCAATGGAAAAGATAACATAAGCAAAATTTCCATAATTGACACTTACAAAGGTAAAAAATAAGTATCTAGGTATAGCATGAGAGAGAGAGAGTGTGTGTGTATGCGTGTGTTACTAGGAAACTTTAAGGCAGGAGTGGTATTTGTTTAGCAACTGGTAAAACACAGGCATCAACCTGTGGAACAGACATGGTATATCTTAGCCCTGGAAACTCCTGTTCTGAAAGGCATTAAAGCTTAGTTGTGCCATCTGGCATGTTCGCACCAGTGCATAGCTACTGAATATCAGCCCCACATTAGAGTTTGGTTTACCTTTACAGACAAATCCAAAGAGACTATTTTCACCTTTGCTGCTTATCCAGCATCACAGTACACCTGTGCAATTAGACAACAGCAAATGAGAAGGAAGAAAATCAATACATCAACTAATTGTCTAGTAGATAATTACAAAAGTAAAAAAACACAAAATATGAATCTGAGTATATCAAAATTGTATATTCCAGTGAACATGAGCAAAATTTGTCTATAAAGGTGGAAATTTAAAGAATCCATGTGAATGCTTTCATGACATCCCCTGCAAAGGGTCTTAAAATAATTGTCTATATTGATAACTCAGTTTTAACATTTATCAGTGCAAAAATGGAATTAGTATTTCAAGTGGAATTCTAAAATTTACATATGAAACGTGAAAATAAAGAGTATGCCACCTTTGAAGTGGTAAAAGCACAAATAGCTTCATAAAGCCATTATTTTCTTTTTTTCCTAGTTCTGCACATTGATCTGAAGGATTCATAATTTATCCTATGTGTAAAATAGGAAAAACCCTAATAAATATCAAGGGAGAAAGCGTTTTTCTTTAAAGTTAATAACTGTGCTATAGAACAGTTATTTCCTGAAAAAGGATAATGAAAACTGAAAGAGATGACATGTTTTATTAATATAAATGGCCACGGCCTCAAACTGAGTCTTTATCTAACAATTACATGTAAGAGTTAAATATTAACTAGTATAGTACTAAAGAGACCAAAGAGTCCCTAGTTACTTATTTTTATAGAAAAGTCAAGTGGAGAAAACAAACACTTCTAAATATTCATTTCAGAGGAAAACATTCAATTTTTTACATTAAGGAACAATGAACATTTCACTCTATTTCAATATTAGAGATTTTAAGGGGAGTTGCTAAGCACCTCTAATTAAAGTGAGAATTTCACATTACTTTAATATTATGATAAGGTTGGTTTAACTCATCATGACAAGACTTAGCATGATTAACAGCTTATTCTATTTAAAACATAAGCAACACCTTGTGTTGACATCACACTGGATAAAGTTAGGGGTGGAAAAAAACCAGTTTTTCCACCATCAAAATGGGGCTGAAGATGCAGGAAAACTATTACTATTGTTTTTCCACTTTTAGATATATACAGCTTATTTATATACCCATGCATAAATAATAAACTCTGTCCTACTTTAATGCCAGCCCATGCAAGAATTAAAAGAGGAAAAATATACAGTGGGTGATCATCTACAGGTTTTTAATCTGTATTGATACAAACATCTGCTTCTTTCTTCCTTCCTTCCCACTCCCCTGTTCTACCTTATACTTAGTGTACATCAACCCACTTAACACTTTCCTTCTATTCTCCTGCTACCGAATGATTCATTTCTCTCATTGGAGGCAGGGAAGTTCTCTAGGTAGAGATTTAAATTTCTGATAAATGTTTAAATTTTTTTTTATCCCAAGTTTATTCTAACTAACTTAGCACTTGGCAGTTTTTATTTTATGATGTAGCCACATAATGGTATCAGGCACTGAATTCATTGCAATAAGAGAAATTCAAACAAAACATGACCTGAATGAAGTAGAACATTTCTTAAACACAGCACTTGCCACATCAAATCTTCATTATATTAGCACAAGCATTGAATCATAGTAGAAAAAGTAATGTGAGAAAGGTGCTCTTCAAATGAGAATGGTTAATTCGTTTTCTTTCTTTTTATTCCTAAGGAGCCTCTCTTATTGGCCAAGTTATTGTGGTATGATTAATGGTACAGGTAAGGACATTTGTTTTGTGGTAATAATCCTAACATACCTATCTCACCTTCTTCCACAAATTCACCATCATACCTACAGTGTTCTGAAAGTTAAGGGTATTTGTTTACCTCTCTTTATAGCCCTCACAACATAATTCAGAGTCTATTTTTATATAGTCTTAGTAAATATATAATGTGATGGGATTTCTGAAGATTAACTATAAAGAATTAGATCTTATAGCATTACTAAGGAAATGATTGCTTTGTAAAATCTTTTCTTAATGAACTGCCACCCTGGTAACAGAAGCAAAGGGTTAAAAAATAACTTAGAGAAGTAGTTACTATTCAAATATTTTGCAAATATTATAGAGATAACAACTTACATTTGAAAGAATAAAAAAAATTAAGATAATTACAAAAGGGAAAACACACTGATATCAACCCTGAAGGGGTCCAGCCTAGGTCTGCTTACTTGCTATATAGCAAGCCAGTTACTGAGACAAGGAGAATTGCCAAGGAAGTAAGGAATTTTTAATACAAAAGATGTCAGTCGGGAAAAGTGGAGGAAGCAGCCTCAAAATCATCTCCTGACTAAGGAAGAGTACAGATTTTTTAAACAGGTGCTACATGCATTGGGGCAGGTTAGTGAGGGATGGTGAGTCTTGGCATCAGGAAGTCTGTTCAGGGGCCATCAGAATCTCAACTCCTTTGTCTTGTGGAAATTCTGTAATTTGAGGGAAACAACTCAAAAAGTTGAAGTAGTTAAAAGTTACAGGGTTCTGGTCATCAAGCCCTACTGGCCTGAGAATCTAAAGCATGAGAGGTAGAGGTTTATTAAAAAAAAAAATACAGGGACCATTGAAATTTGTACATAGAGCCAGTTATAATACTTCTAAGTGAGGTTTAAAGCCAAGGCAGGATCAGTGAAATTGTGAGACAGAACCATCATTTTGGATAAGATGGTCAAAATGAGAGAAAACTAAAAAAAAAAAAAACCCTAGGTGTTTAATAAAAAGTGTGTGTAAAACATGAGCATTCTGAATTAGAATCACAGAAAAAAAAAAACCCTGTAAACTTAGATTTAGGGTATGATTAGATCTGGCTTATTATTCTCCTTGAAGAAAAGCAAATTACACATATGCCTACCATGAATTAAGATTTTAAAAAGCAGTAGGATGTTAGCTGTGGGTTTGTCATACATGGCTCATATAATTTTGAAATATGTTCTTTCTATGCCTAGTTTGTTGAGGGTTTTTATCATGAAAGAGTGCTAAATTTTGTCAAATGCTTTTCTGCATCTATTGAAATGATCATATGGTCTTTGTCATTTCTTCTGTTTATGTGCTGAATCACATTTATTGACTTACATACGTTGAACCATCCTTGTATCCCTGGGATGAAGCCCATTTCATCAACTTACCCCAATTAGAATGGCTTTTCTTAAAAAGCCCAAAAATAGTAGATGTTGGCATGGATGCAGAGAGAAAGGAACATTTATACACCATTGGTGGGACTACAAATTAGTACAACCTCTATAGAAATAAGTATGGGGTTTCCTCAAAGAACTAAAAGCAGATCTATAATTTATCCAGCAATCCCACTACTGGGTATTTACCCAAAGGAAAGGAAGTCAATTTATCAACAAGACACCTGCACTGAAATGTTTATTGCAGCACAATTCACAATAGCAAAGATGTGGAATCAACCCAAGTGCCCATCAATTCATGAATGGATTAACAAAATGTGGTATATGTATACTATAGAATATATGAAGCCATGAAGAAAGATGAATTAAGGCCTTTTGCAACAATTTGGATGGAACTGGAGACCATTATCCTAACTGAAGTATCTATAGAATGTGAAAACAAATACCACATGTACTCGCTACTAAACTGGAACTAACCATTGTGCACATATGTGCATGGAGGGAAGTGAAACTCAATGAAATCAAGCAGGAGGAGGGGGGAGAAGGGGAAAAAAATGCAATAGGAATCGAATGCCAGTGAGGTAATTAATGTTAAAGGTGAGCTTTCAACTACTAAGAAATAGTAGCATGAAGTTTACAAGGTTGGTGAGGGAATAACTTATAGAAAAGGATATATAATAAAGGTGCATAAAATTAAATAAAAAGGAAGCACAGAGAATGTTTACTTTTCCAAAGGCATGATTGAGTTTTGCATGCTTATTTAATTCTATCACTGTCTTGTAGAAAAGAACAGTAAAAACACTGCTGGATTTGCTTTGCAGGATTTTGAACTGTAGGGGGGTGGGTGATAGAAATTCCTTTTTAAGTAAAGCATTTATGAAAATAAATTGTCAAGTCCTCAGTATTACTAACTCTAGTAGTTGCATAAGCATAAAATACTGAGTCCTTATATAAAGAGAGAAATATACTGTGCTGCTGCTAAACAGTAAAGGATTCTTTATGGGTTTAAGGGGGGAAAATCATTAAACTATTTTATACAAAGCTAAGAAGTAGATAAGTTTAACAAGAGGCTTAATTAATGACAATAATATAAATACATGTACATCAGGTATCAAATTTAAAAAAGCTAAGTGGAAAATAGAGGTAAAACAAACTAGGAGCAGAGGAGGTCAGACAGGACAGGGGATGTTTCCTGTGAGAGATTCTTGGTTATGGCACTAGGGAAAAGAGTAATGAAAGGTTCCAATGTGTTTTCATCATGATTTAGATGTGCATCTTTTACCTTTAAGGAGTTTGAAAAGACATAAAATGAAAGTATTGATATATATTTAAAATGTTTCTTTTAGGGGAAAAAAAGCCCTGCTAATATCAGCTAACCTGTGGTCATTGCCCATGGCAATTGCTGGGTATAATTATTAATAAGACAAAATCTTCAGTGATATTTCAGATAATTACTTTTTAAAGTTTTTCAATGTATTTTCCTTTAATTATTAAAGTACTGGGAAGGCAGTTGTAGGCAATGCCCAGGTAGGGATCAATATGGGGAATTTAAGCTGAACTTTAATAGCCAACTGTTTCAATAGCAGGATCAAAAAGAGATTACAAAATCACAATGTTATATTTCACTTCTCACAAAAGTATAAATGAAGATAGTGTCTCAAGGTAGAAACACTGGCCAGAAGAACCACCTGGAATGTACCATTTTAAATGAACACATTCAGCAGTGGCTCATAACAGTATTTGAATATCATCAATTGGTGATATTCCTTTGAAGAATGAATAGAGTTAACTAGTTATTTCTCCATATATCCAATATGTGCCATGGATTATAGCTGTAACAGAAACTCAAGTGACTCTTTGAATTCGATGGATATGTTTTCAAAGCTTTTGCAGAAAATTTTTTAGGGTGAGAACTTTAGTAAATAGTTTTAAAAATATTAATCAGCCCTTAGGGCAGATGAATGAGTCACTATTAAAAATAAGAACAAACAATGTAGATATGGCAGGAGTTCTAAATGAACTTCATGGTAAGAATAGTGACACTCTACTTATGGGGTGTGGCATTTCATAAAACACAATTACAGCTTTAACATCTGATTTTACCAGTTTTTGAAAGTTTATTTTATACTAGTGAATGTGTATAGTATACAAATGTTGAATATGGTACCTTCTAGACACATGTAGCTGTAAAACACTCGCTATGTGCCTAGTATTAACATGATTGGAATGCACTGTAAGTGTAAAATACACACTGGATTTTGAGATATTGAGAATGTAAACTATCTTGATTTTTTTATTGCTTACATGTTGAAATTATGTTTTGGATATATTAGGTTAAATGTAGCTATTACTTTTTTTTAAAATGTGGCTACTATATAAATTTTAAATTATTTAGGTGGTTTGCATTATATTTCTATTGACCATGCTGGAATAGACATTTCTAGATTTTTCTAGAACATACCTCTAATCACTTGCTACTGGGTTGATTTTTGAGCAGATGGAGCCTCATTTCCACCTTTTGTTGAGAAGACCCGGGTATTGCAATTCTTTTCCTCTGACATTTGCAGGTAAGACAGATACTGAGGTATGTAGGTAAATCAGACCCTTTTTCCCTAAGTGCTAATTAGGGAAATTTTTTGATTTCTTAAGAATACAATAATATGGAATTCATAATGTTTATTTAACTTTTGCAAACTATCCATCTACATCTTTCAATTTTTTTCATAATGCAAATCATTTTCTTTGCCATTTCTAAGCAAGAGCTAGATTGCCCTTCTTTTAATAAACTAGTAGTCTATTTAATAATGATCAGGTCTAGAAGGCCACGCCAAATCTATCTAATGATGTCCAGAGAAGATGATGCAAATGTTACAGAACTGTGTCAATTGACATGCTCTAGCCAAATTGACGGGAGGTGGGGGGCAGTAGATACCACAAATGTATTGGAGCCTTTGCCACTACACCTGTATTTAATCTGTAGCAGAAATTAACTATGAAAAGTGACTTTGGTATAAATACTCCATGGTAGTTCATAAGCTTAGAAGCTTTTGAGGACAAAGGTGAAAATAGTTCACACTCAGGTATTGAGTTCTGGTATGTTTTTAAATTTCACAAGAACTTTTTTCCTGAGAATTAAACAAGAATTTTAAGTTCTAACAAGAGTATCTGAGTTTTCTAAGTTAAAGCAAGAATATAAGAAAAATACAAATCTCTAGACTGTAGTTCAGGTTCCTGGGATGCAGTTTTTTTTTTTTTTATTTAATCTGTGTCTAGGTCAATCTATGCTGTATTTGAATCTGATGTTAATCTGAAAGGAATCCCTGTGTATAGATTTGTTCTTGCATCCAAGACCTTGGCATATCCAGTTCAAAACCCAGACAATCATTGCTCCTGCACAGAAAAAATTACCTCAAAAAATTGTACATCCTATGGTGTGCTAGACATCAGCAAATGCAAAGCAGGTGAGTAAATATTCTCAGTAGCACAGTCTATGACATAATTTGCTATATTCTTTAAAATGCAACCTTTACCCAGAATCCAAAATTTAAAGTTAAAGTAAGAAAGCAATCAGGGCAAGAGATAAGGGTGGTGGCAGAATATTTGTGTTAATTTTGTATTGTTTTAGTGTTGTAAAATTTAGCTATCATTAGGTAAAAACACATGAGTATTTCCCTGTGCTGCTTTTAGATTTAGGGTAAAATGAGAATAATTTCTAGACCACTTTGAGCATTTGCCATTGTTTTAACCTTTGCTTCTTCTTACTTTTTTCCCCTAGCAAATAGTAAATATTTTCAGTATGTCTCTAACAATAAGAATTGACTTAACACACAAAATTTGGAGTCTGTCTTATGCTGCTCATATTCATCATGCTGAAGGGTATGTTGATGAAAACTCCTAAATGAAAGAAATTCTTAGTCCATAGACATATTACTGCTTGAAACATGAATATATTTAATTGAAATTTTGTATTCAGCAGCTACACTTTACATACTGAAAACTGACCACTAAGGAATGTAGGAAATCAACTAACTTGTTAGTAGCGTGCAGAATTATATTTTTGTACAGTAGTGACCTGATGTTATAATTCTCTCACACTTATGCCCCAATCGGTGTTCAAAAACAGCTTTGTATATTTTTATTTAAAAAACATTAATTTCAAGGAAATGTTTTCTGAATATGTAAAATGAGGAAAGTTATTTATTCCCAATTGACTTTTAAAACTTGTCTTCTGGAAAACCTATGTACGTTTCACTTCCTCATTTTCTACATGCAAGTCCCGATGTTTCAGAATTTATTGAAGGCTTAAATCCAAATGAAGAAGAACATAGGACATACTTGGATATTGAACCTGTAAGTAAATGTGTTATTGATCTGCTTTCGTTGATATTTTTTAAAAAATGAAATTAAAAGAAAAAATCTTCTCAGTCATACTTACTGACCATATTTATTGAATCACATTTTTTGTTAGTGAAAACTATATTGACTTCTTATTGTTGCTTATGAAATATCAAGAAAATTAGATTTTAATTTCAGCATATGGATTCTATAAACCTTTTTGATAAGTGCTAAAAATAATCTAAGTGGCTTAAAACAATTTTATATAAATTACCATTCTGTGCTTATATTTAACTACAGATATTATTTATATGAGGAGTCATTATATAGTATATGGGATTAAAAGATTATACAGGAATTTGGGCATGTATCAAGAAAAATCTATAAAAATTGTTACAGCACAATTTTATTCTTTAAATTATTTTGATTTTTTTCTTTTCAAAAGTTAAATGCATTTCTTGAATTTTAGTAGTAATGTTTCAGTTTAAATAATGGTAGTTGGAAGTGGTATAACTAAGGATACATAGATATTGATTGAATATATATTTTTTCATGTATAGTTCAGGAATTAAATTAACTACCTGAGCTCTTACATTTTGTATTTGCTGTTGTTTATTGCCTTAAAACCATTTAAGGTAAATCACAAATATAACTAAAACTGTAATATTAGGTTGGGCAAAGTAATTGTATGTTTATGCATAGATATGTATGTGTATTCACACATAAAACATAATTATATATACAGTTATGTATGTAATATATTGAATAGGTCTATTTAATTAACTTTTACAAGTTTCAAGTAGTCCTGTTTTACTGTATGTTCTATATTCTTTCTCTTCTGGTATAATAAGAAAAATAAGTTTTAAATATTATAAAATAATGCCTTAAAAAGAAGTTGGTAATTATTTTAGTTGTTCTCTTTTTAGATAACTGGATTCACTTTACAATTTGCAAAATGGCTGCAGGTCAACTATTGGTCAAGCCAGCAAAAACAATTGAGTGAGTCCCTTGAATAAGGTTATCTTTATACAATTTGTAGTATTTTCTTGTAAGGTTGTAAGTAAATCTATGAAAGTGAAAGAATATCAAATTTCAACTTCCCTTTAGCTTAAGATCACTAAACAATCATTACTAACTTTTTATGATAATTTTCATCTGTAATTTAGAATCATATCCAGTATTTATTGAAATGGTATTTGCATATATTTGGGAATGGTTTTTATTTGAGCATTTGGTAGCATCTCTCATTTTGTTAGGTGCATAAATATTTCTATAACAAATTTCTGTGCTTGGGAAAAAATAAGTATAAATAGAAATCTGTATTAGAAAGATTTATAAGAGCAAAAGAAGTCTGAGAATCAGCAATACTAAAATTTAAATGATACATGACAGGGAACAAAATCAAAGAACTTAGCCAATTCTGAACATTTATTTATAATAGTAATTATTACAATGTTTGTAGTATATGTATAAATATATTAGTTTATATTTTCATAATTTTCAATGTAGATTACAGAGCACTAAAGGGTCTGAAGAAGAACTATCTTGTGCCTATTCTGTGGTTTAATGAGGTTAGTATTTTAATCTAGTCATTAAAACAAACTTCTTTGTTTATATAAAAAGCTTTTAATATTTCAAAAGAATGTATAGTATTTGAATTTTTATGTATTACCATTGCCCATATGGATAAGTTTCACCTATTTGAGAGAACCTAATCATACAGAAATATGACCATGTTTTCAGTTTTTCCTTTTTTTAAAAGCACTTTCAATCATTTAGGAGTATCTTCAAAATGCATCTATTAAACACTTTTTCTTGTCATAGTGCTTGTCTTAGGGAAGAGGCACATGCATGCAACTGCAAGTAAATCAAGACTCACTGAATCTTACAGCACTAATAAAAGACAACTATGCATATAAAGGCTAGGTTAGAGTAGGTGTAGGAAGTCTATCCTATTTCCTGACAAGGTATTTTTAGTGTAAACCACTGCGTTGATTAGCCAGAGGAATAGAAAATACATTGAATGAGCCTTTAGAGTGAAAGAAATTGTTGACCCTTGCCATTCCGTCTGTCACTGGGAAATGTCGTTTGGATAACTGAGCAATAGTTCAGAGACAGTTCTGAAGACCAAATGAGTCCTAGTATAATGAGTACTTGCCATACAGCATGTTTAAAGGGAGAGGGGTGATCTTTCACTCTCTCAATACATTATTTGGCATTTATTGCCTTCTTTGACATGCATAAGGTATTCCATGGACCTGTCTTATAGATACAGATGACTAAGCACTATACAGGTGTATATATGTGGGGGTGGGGGTTAGAGTATTTTTCTTCACTAATCTACCCAAATAATGGTAATTGTTAATTTGCTTACACACTGCAGCCATTGGTGATGAGAAGGCAAAAATGTTCAAGAAATCAAGTGACTAGAAGAATAAACAAACTTGGCCTTATAAAAATAATCTTAGTGTTGGTGTGGTGATGTTTCTTGCTTTTATCATTTCATATTGTGTATACAGATAAAAAATAAGTAAGCAAATACAAAAAATATATTTCTTTTTTTTGCCAGCAAGTGAGTATTGTTTATTATAGCATACCTGAAAAGTTAATCTTAAATAGACCATAAACCTAAATGTATATGGTGAAATTTTTTTTCTTTTAGAAGAAAAACAGGATAAAATCATTGTGACCTAGGGATGCCCATTCCTTTCTAAATAACATTAACTTATATGTTACTTGTTTTCATTTTATCAAAGAGGTATTTTACATTAGGCCATAAATATTTCTGGATATGTCTAATCAGTCAATTTTGAATGAGTAAATAAGACCTATGAATATCAAGCAGATCACTAAATTACATCTTTAATTCTGGGAGGATTGAAATAAAGTATTTGTGACCATTTTAAAGTTAGCGTACATAACTTTTGTCAAATTTTCAACTTGTTCATTTCTCAATTATATAGCTAGTTATTAAAAAACCAGATAATTTAATATATCATTGGTTAGGAAAGGTTATATAAAATTAAATATCATTGATATTTGGAGAGATTGAAATTAAATAGGAAAATTAAATAAGCTAGAAATTAATGAGACTTAAAAACGTAAAAAAAAACCCATGACATTTAAGAAAATAGTGAAGTGAAATGAATAATAAAAACAGGATTTTTGTATGTAGACATGCTGGCCATATATTCTCCAAATCCAGGATGTATACTTTAGAAGTTTAATGTGAAGACCTGATGAGCAATCAAAAGGCTTGACATAAAATTTGAATATACAGGTATAAGAAAATAGGGAAAAACAGTGTTCAACACAATAAAGCAAAGTCACTCAGAGGTTAGAGGAAAAATCAGGTAAATATGGACAAGATTTAAGAGTTCTGGCAAAACTTTAAAATAGGTTCATATATCAGTGCTTTATATATAAGTGCCCATGCTCCCCTATACATAAACAAGAATGAATACCTGACCTTCCCTTCTCTAAATGAAGGCCTTTCTTTAGTTATCATAGATGGCATTGGTTTGGCTTGTGGGGGAGAATTTTTCACTTTCTCCATTGTTTCTATCAGCACTTCCTTTCCAGACTTCTGAAAAAACAAAATATGCAATATAAATAAAAGCAGTATGCTTGCTACAAAAATCACAACTTCACAACTCTTTTTTACTTCCAAACTGGTGACCTTAAGCTGTTTTCTGTAGAAATTCAGGAGCTGCCACTGATGCTAGTGACTAATATTTATCAAACTTTTAGTATGTGCCAGTATCACACTTAACATTTTACATGAATTATCTCATTGTATCCCTAATACAGTTTCATGAGTTTCCAATAGTCTGGATTCGTCAGTATCCATTGTAACTTCTGGAGACATTCCATGAAATCACATTTTAACAGAAGCAAAATTGTCTATTTCCAAAGTATAAATCAGCTAAATTGATGATATTTAAAAAAAAATAAAGTGGAATTTTGGGATAAATAATTCCTTTTTTGTGAGATTGTTAGTTGGTGTCTGGGGAGGCAACCCAATTTTCTGTTCTGATTATTTCTGCCACTATTTACTTGCTGAAAAGAAGACCAAATAATTCTACCTACAATTTATTTGGCCAGAATGTTTTCAAAATGCTAACCTAATATATTTACCTTACAATAAATACAAGAAATATTTCACTACTTTTAATACCTGCCCAATAACAAGTTATGATTAAACAAAGATATTTACAGGACCATTTCTATAATAGAAGTAAAAGATTATCCACTGAAAAGTAAAAAACAAAAAAAGGGTTCCAGTGGGAAAGCATGCTTTTAAAAAGGAAATACAGAAGTTATAAAATTTTTGTAAGTATTATAATATATTAAAATTACATGATAAATGTCATCATTACTTAATGATCCCTGGCTGTCAGATTCCTGGGTCTGTATGTAGCTAAATTATACATGTGACTTTTATAAGAAAAAATTACTGCCCTTTTTTACAAGTAGAGAAGAAAATTATTCTTGATTTACTAGCTTTAGAAGAATCACAGAAAGCGTAGATTACCTTCAACAAGCCTCAGTTTTTAATATCTTAAAAATTATATCCTTGGGCAGATTTGTGAAAAATTGAAACAAATAAGGATACAGGCATATGAGGTGGTGGAGCTAATGTGTGGTTTTACTGTGTGCATCACAAGGAAAATAAGCCAATGGTCCTTTTGAAAGTAGAATATATGCCTTTAAATGGAAGGTGGTCTGAAGGATGTAGAAGTGCCGGTCCAGAGCAGACTTAATTAGCTACCATTCCTTGTGAGGTATGTGCTGCCCTTGAGAGTTGGGAAGCAGCCCTCTATGTATGCTTTTTGAATGGGAATAAGCATTGCCTTATTGGTGAACTCTGTAGAAGAACTTCTCTCTGCAGCTTGAGAAATTGGGCTGAATAACAAAAAGTATGATATCTTGGATAGATATGATTTAAGTATTATCTATTGTATTATTCCACAGCTTTCTGACGAGTAATAACATTTCTTCTAATTTACAGGCAGCAAGTAAGTGTTTATACCTATACACCAGGTGTGTCAAGACCTTTGGTGTTATCTACAAAATGAAGATTTAATGATTTAATTTTATAAACTACAGCTTATTCCTTTTTTGGCACTAAGCAGCACATTTCAAAAGGATTATCAAGAGATCATTAAAATCTATACTTTGAACAAAACCCAGAAACTTTTAAAATGCATCATTTCCACAATTCAATTGATTTCAGTTTCTATAGCCTGGCTCAAGCATGAACCAATTTTTTTGTTGTTGTTGTTTATGTTCCAAGTTGCTAATCAGTTCCCTGATGGCAAATCCAGCAGAGGAGTGGACATTCTAAACAAATCCCAGGCCTCACATGCCTGTCTTCCTCAGCAGGAAGAAAGCATCATCACCCTAGTAGTATCCCTGTTCACTTCCAACAGACGGTCCCCAGGACTGTCAGTACATTGCACTTCATGCGCACCAAATATATTGAAAGACATTTAAGAATGAAAAATGATTGGCTCATAAGCCATTTATATATCTTAATTTTATTTCTCTGTGGAATACTTTGTACAGCAACAGTAGACAACGATTTTCTTACTTTATAAAAATATGGGCTTAAATTTTTGTCACTGATCATGCAAATAGAAATCATTTTTAGCATACTTTATACTTTAAAGATTGTCATTTTCTACATTCTGCAGCTCCTCTGGAAATCTGAGTAGATTTTAATCTTTCTACTTAGTTGCAATTTATGGTTGGCAACCTTAGAATGCTGTTCTAGCATTAACAGAGATAAATGATAATAAAGGAGTTATTGTATGAAACATTACAAAGAGTAGAATGTGCATTAGTAATTGTTTGTTTTTATATTTCTTGCTTTCATAGTCACCTCAGCAAGACTGATTTCAACCCTTAAAAGATGCTCTTCCTTAAATTCCTGAGTTTTATCTAGTAATGCCCACACTAATTGTATGTCTGATTTATTTTATCTGAGTTCATATTTCTTTTAAATCCATAGTCCTTTCTGAAATATTCTTTCTAAATTCAATTTTGACCACTTTGTTCTAGGCTAACATTTTAAGCTTATTGGAAGAAGAGCAAAAAAGACATTTGGTTTCATCCTTTACATCAGTAAAACTTGAGTTCAAGACTGAAAGAGACACATTAATAGGTAACCTTGCTTTCTTAAGAAGGATTCACTTAGTGCAGAGAACACTTAGTCCTCCTAAAAGTCTCTGATATAGAAAAGGGAGACAAACCAAATTCTACCTTGTGTTTTACAGAAGGATACAGTAAGTTGTAATTGCCCCGTTTGGATACAAAAATTCAAAATAACTTGGCCTCCTCATTGTAGCTACCTGGGTAACTTGAAAATTCCCATTGAAAATCACCTACCAAGATATCACCTGTTGGACGGATCCTTTGAATCTCTGAAGATAACTGAAGCATACAGATTAATGCCTTTCCTTTCAACTGGGAGGCAAAAAAAGTATCCCTCTAAGATATTGGCATGTAAGATAAGACTCCAGACATTTAAAAGTCTGTTTTCTTTGTATTAGGACATTTGTGGACATGTCCATCTAAGAGGAATATAAAAAAAAGATTTTTAATTCTTGATAAATAGAAGGCTGAGCTGTATAAAGTTGAAACTCTTAAAAAGAAGTGGATGAGAAAATACATATCAACCTCCTGTATATCAGGACTGCAGTCATGTAATCATGACCTGTTATGACTGAGATCTTAACATCTTCCTATAGGAATGATCTCATGACAATTAGGTATCAGAAAAGATTTTGACCTGTATTTGCCTTTAGTATTGTGTAAATAAATACATGTATATTACAATCTTATTCATTCTCAGAATTTCCTTTCTCAAAATCTGTACAATGTATACAAGGGGAAAGAAAATTCATATACAAAGATATGAAGATTATATTGAAAACATCCAGTAGAAAAATAATTTGTTAAAGAATGGGAGATTTTTTTATGTGAAAAATAAAAAATGGAGTTTGGATGTTTGTATGTGCATGCACATATTTGCTGTGGTGGGAGTGGGGAATTGCTTTTACCCTGGTGAAAGCATATGGTGGTTGGAGAGGGTAAATGGTTGAAAGCTGCAAATATGTGTGGATGAATTTGTATACTTTATCCATAGAAAAATTACACTATTTCGTAGAGAGGCATATTTTCATTCCAAATTGTGTTTATTAACCACAAAAATTATAGATGTTATTTATAACTTAAGTTTGAAAATCCATGGTATCTGCAACTAGGTTAACAAATTAGATAATTAACAGCATCTGAAAATAGGTTAAGGCATATTATTCCTTACAAGTACATAAAGAAACAGAACAAGCTCTGTAGCTTTCAGTTCTGACAAAAAGGTGTAAAGGGCATATCATTTCAGGAAAATATAGCTATATACATATTAGTTATCTCTGAAAATTCACTCTGGGAAAATGCTGAATATTTGTATTAAGACTTGTACATGTGCAATAATCTGTCAATTTTTTTAACCTGTTATCAAGGTCTGAGCTGCATAATTACTACCTTTTTAGTTGGAGTTTGTTTTAGGTGTGTTCCAATTGGCAGTTCAGTTATTCTAGTCCAATGTATTGGTGACTCTGTGGCTCTTCTCTTCACCTGCCTCTTTTGGCCTATCTACCATTCTATAAATGGATTTTAAACTCAAATAATATTGTCCATTATGGTTTTCTGTATATACCAACAGCATTACCTATGACTGATTTCCTGAGTTATGTATACAAATGTAGGTAATACACTACATTTATATGGGTCACAGAGGTATCCTACTTGTACGCCTTCTGACAACATTCAGTAAACAAACATGGCTGTTCAGCAGGTCACTGGTTCTCTATAGCTGTGGCCAAGTGAACTTGCCCCTGTGTCTCTCCAACACAACAAGGGTGAATTTTGATACCAGGCACCTTCTGTATTTTGAACTCCCTTGCTCATACCACAAATCTGGTCTTAATAACTCACCATTAAAAGAGAAGGCTGATGCAAAAGAGAGAGAGAGAGGGTGAGAAAGAGAGAACATATGAATATTATGTACTTCAGGATTTAGATATAGTGGGATTTCCACCCTGCTTTGTACCCTGTCCTAAGTTTGCAAACCTGCTCTTTCTCTTTGCCCTACCTTCTCACTGTGTATTTGAATTTGATTAATAAATTAAACTATTTGAACATCTTAAGTTGTTCTCTGAGATTTTCTGTTCCAAGACCTGTGGGATACTGTTCCAAGACCTCTGGGATTCCTGGTAGTACACTTGGAGGACACAATTGCATCAAGGTAATTTCCTACACAACATTATGTTTTTTTATTGGGATTTGAAACCAGTATGTCTGTTTAGGATGGCTCTGCATGCAAAATATGTAGAAAGTGTTCAACTGGCTTGCTCAATTAAAAATTATAAATATCATATGCAGTATAAGGCCCAGAAGGCAAATAAGTATATTTTTGCAATCATTTGATAGTAGTTGTCTAAAATCATTTGGTTGACAAAGACTAGGATTGGTTGAGAACGATATGTAGATGAGTGTAAGATCTGTGTGGACACAAAGCCATGAAGAGTTAGCAAGGTCTGACATGGGAAATATTAGAGAAAATCTTGGGATCCTTAGGGGAAGGAAAGGTCTCTAAAAGTAGCTATGAAGTGGGTAAGTTGACGTGTGGATGTAATCATTGACAACATTAAAGGGATAAACTTTTATAGTCAACTATTTTAACTCATTGCTAAATTGTAGAAATATTTACAAACAAAAACTCTCAAAGGTCAACATATATCAATAGCAGGGTTCAGTTATAAACATTAAAACTACATTTGACTCAGTTTAATATACCTGCTGAATAAGATATTTATTGATGAAAACATGTTTAAGCTACCAAAAGAGAAATCAGCAAACTTTCTGTAAAGGACCAAAATAAAAAATATTCTAGCCTCTGTAGGCCATACAGGAACTGCAGGAATTACTCTGCTCTGTCACTGTAAGACAAAAGCAGCCTCAGGCAATACACAACAAATGGTTGTGGCTGTTGTTTACAAAAGTTCAAGATGGGCTGGAATTGGCACACAGTCCACAGTTTGCTCATCCCTAGACCAGAAGTTACCTAACTTTGTAGATTGTGATATGATGGATAATTATTTGAATGACTTGGTTAATCTGAAAGTTTCCTACAACCCTAAGATTGTACTAGCCTATCATAACTATATAAGGTATGTCATTCAGAATTGGGGTGACAAAGAATAGATGTTCTTTAGTTGATTGAATTCCATTCCTTTGAAAGGAACTCTTGACTTTTGGGGTTAGATGCCCAGGTCACAATCTGTATGGCATTACTCTACATGACACAAGAACTACTTAAATCTTGAATTGACAGGGCCCTCACATCCAGTTCAAAACTCATTTGCTTTTTCCTCTGATGGTCTATATATTTTTTGGACAATAAAATTTGGATTAACTTTTCCTTTTATAGGCAGGCATTTGCAAATTCAGGTATTTTATATTTCAAAAAAATCTTTTTCCAATTAGGTCTTTTATTGTTTTAACTACATGCGATGCACGACACATTCCTGGACTACATAGCTACCATTTGTAAGCAGAATGTCAAACATTCCCTTAATTACCTGCTATAACTGTCTGAAATTCTTCTTTTACTCTTACATGTCAGATATATTACTAGTTATTTAATCTTCATTTATATTCAGTACTTAATTCTGTGGCAAACATTATGCTCCATCTTACAATATTTGTGTTAATCTATCATTACCTTACAGGATTCACCAATCTGTTAATGCCATGGAAATTTTGTTTTTACAAAGAATTTAAGGAGCACTGTTAGATGTGGCAGACAGACCAGTGGTCACTAAATATTTTGTCTGCCCCCCTACTCCTTTCAGACCCCTGAAGTTAGGAGAAATAATGCAATACATTTTGGCCAATTTTGTGTGGATGGAAGTATCAGGCAACAAACCTCAGAAGCCTTGAAGAGCTTCCATATCTTTGTTAACTGTTGCTACAATGGACTACAATACAGACGGGAAGGTGGGTGACATCAGTTTGGCTTCTTAATGGACTTTGTAGAGTAAAACCCTAGCTCACAAATTTGAGGCATGTGATAGGATAAAGAAACTGTTGTCACATTGAATGAATATTTTAAGTTATACTATGACAAAAGGTTTATGTGTTTTATCATATTTTGAATAAAAGATCCCCTCAAAAGGAAAAGATTTTCATGTTGTCTTTGAAGCTCTCAACACCCTATGTAAAATCTGTGTTAATTTGGAAACCCTGTAGAGATCCTGATATTTGAGAATTAAAAATATCCTGTAGCAATGTTTAGTAAATGGTATCTCTTAGAACACTAATTTAGAGATATGATAATATTTACTTTGTAAGAAAAAATGGCCCCCTTGTACAATATTTGGAAAATATTGTAAACCAAATAGAACTCCTAGGGAGTTGGTAGATACAGAAACATGATAAATGTTCCAAGACACCATTATTATTTCAATCCACTGTTTCTAAAATTCACCATGGAATACATTTGTTTAATTAGATATTTTGTGTAGTGACTTACAGAATTCCAATTTGGGAAATGCTAATATAGAGAAAAGTTTGATACTTCTCTTTAAGAAGGCTGCTATGTGATAGAAGGGTTATGTATATTCCATATAGCTCAAGAGTTCCAGGAAAAATGGGTACAAGAAAAATGGGAAGATAAGGAAGATACATTTAAAACTTAACTTCTGAGTCATGGCAAAAATTTCCTGTTAAATAAGAAATTTTGAAGCAGAAAAAGGGAGTGAAATACAGAATACATTTTCATATGCACATATATATAAACACACATATACATTCATATGTACACACATACATGTATACATATTTGTACCTGAGATGAACATCCCTAAGAAAATAGCCACTCTATAAAGTTTGGAAGTGGTCACAGTACCATCAGATGTGCAGACATCAATGCAGACACACACAAGAAACAAGAAAAAGCAAGGAAACATGATACCACCAAAGGAACACAATAATTCTCCAGTAACTAATCCCAAAGAAATGGAATTTATGAATTGCCTGAGAAGGAATTCAAAATATCTTAAGAAACTTAATGAGGTATAAGAGAATACACAGACAATTAAATGAAATAAAGACAATTCATGATCTGAATGAGAAATCCAACAGAAATATCATAAAGGAGAACAAAAAAAATCTTGGAGTTGAAGGATTCAATCAATGGTTGAAAAAAACAATTGAGAGCTTTGACAGCAGACTAGATCAAGCTAAGGAAAGAATCTGAACTTGAAGATAGGTCTTTTGAAATGACTCAGAGAAAAAAGAGACAAGAATGAAAAACAGCGCAGACAGCCTACATGATTCATGGGACACCATTAAGCAAACAAATATTCACATTATAGGAATTTAATACATAGAGGAGTTACAGAGAGGGGCAGAAAGCTTATTTAATGAAATAATTGCCAACAATTTCCCAAGTCTTAGGAGAAATATGGGCATTCAGATCTATGAAGCGTAAAGGTACCCAAATAGATTTAACACGAAGAGATCTTCTTTGAGGCACATTATAATCAAACTGTCAAAAGTGAAATAGAAAGAGCATTCTAAAAGCAGCAAAAGAAAAGCACCAAATCACATATAAGGAAATCTCTATCTGTGAATTCCTCAGTAGAAAGCTTAAAGGCCAGAGAAAAATGGGATGATACATTCAAAGTACTGAAAGAAAAAACTGGTAGCCAAGATAATGTATTCAACAAAATTGTTCTTGAGAAATGAAGGAGAAATAAAATCTTACATAGACAAGCAAAAGCTTGAATTCATTTCCAGTAGACCTTCTTACAAGAAATGCTTAAGGGAGTTCTTCAAGTGAAAAGAAAGAATGATAATTACTATAATGAACACATATGAAAGTATAAAACTCACTAGTAGAGGTAAATACATAATCAAATCTAGAATATTTCAATAGTGTTATGGTGTTGTATAAATGTTACATATCTTTATTATAAAGGTTAAAAGTCAGTCAAAAATAACTAATGCTATAATAAGCTGTTTAAAAATACACAATATAAAATGATGTAAATTATGGCAGTAAAAACATATATTGTATGTGTAAAAGTTTACAGTTTTTATGTGCAACAGAAGTCATTATCTGCTTAAAATAATAGATTATAAGATGTTACTTGTAAGATTCATGATAACCACAAAACAAACCACTACAGTAGATAGACAAAGATAAATAGAAAGCAATCAAAGCTTAGTACTACAGCAAATTATCAAACCACAAATCACAACAATAGAGAAAGAAAGTAATAAAGGAGCTACAAAACAATCAGAAAACAAAGTGTAGGCAGTAAGGCTTTTTCTATCAATAATAACCTTGAATGTAAACAGACTAAATTCTCTAACAAAAAGCCTGTATATAAATGGATTTAGTAACAAAACCAATTATATGTTGCTTACAAGAGACCCACTTAAGCTTTAAGGACACACATAGGCTGAAAGTGAAAGGATGGAAGAAGATATTCCATGCAAATGGTAACCAAAAGAAAGCAGGGGTGGTTAAATTATATCTGATAAAAAGACTTCAAGTCAAAAACATTTGCAGAAAACAAAGGCGGTCATTTAATGATAAGGAGATAAATTCATCAAGAGAAATAACCATTGTAAGTATATATGCACCCAACATTGGAGCACCTAAATACATAAAGCAAATATTAATGGACATGAAGGGAGAAACAGAGCAATACAACAATAGTAGGCAACTTTAATACCTTACATTCAACAATGGATAGATCCACAAGGCAGAAAATTAATAATGGAATACTAGACTTCAGTTCCACTTTTGACTAAATGGACCTCACATACATATACAGAACTTTCCATTCAACAGCATCAGAATACACATTTTTCTGCAGTGCCCATGGAACATTCTTTAAAATAGCTCAAAAGACAAGACTACAAGACAAATTTAATAAGATTGAAATCATATCTATTAACATTTTAGACCACAATGGCATAGAACTAGAAATCAGTAACAGGAGGAATGTCAGAAAATTCAAATATGTGAAAGTTAAACAACATGCTTCTTTGACCTGTGAGTCAAAGAAGAAATTAAAAGGGAGGCCAGGCATGGTAACTCAGTCCTATAATCCCAAAACTCTGGGAGGCTGATGCAGGAGGATCAATTTAGGCCAAAAGTTTCAGATTAGCCTGGGCAACACAGTGAGACCCCATGTCTCAAAAAAATTTTTTTTAATTATCTGGGCATGATGGTGCACACCTGAGTATATACCAGCTACTCAGGAGGCTGAGGCAGGAGGACCACTTGAGCCCAGGAATTCAAAGTCATAGTGAGCTATGATCAGGCCACTGTACTCCAGCCTGGGTGACAATGCAAGACCCTGTCTCTTTAAAAAAGAAATTAAAAAAAGAAATCCAGAGGAAAATTTAAAAAAATCTTGGGACAAACAATAATAGAAACACAACATACCAAAACCTATGGGATACAGCAAAAACACTTTTGGATGTAGAGGGAAGTTTATAGCAATAATCACCTACATCCAAAGCAAAGAAAGATCTCAAATAAATAACCTAACATTACAACTTAAGGAACTAGAAAAAGAAGATGCTAAACCCAAAATTTATAAAATTTAGAAAATAATAAAAATCAGAATAAAACTAAATCAAATAGGGAACTGAAAAACCATAGAAAGAATCAATAAATCTAAGAGTTCTTTTTAAATAAACCAAATTTACAAACCCTAAGGAAAAAAATGACTCTCGTAAAATCACAAGTAAAGGTAAATAACAGACAATTCAGCAATAATGAAGATCATAAAGGACTATTATGAGCAATTATGTGCCAACAAACTGTATACTCTTGTGGAAATTTATAAATACCTAGAATAATACAACCTACCAAGATGGAGTCAGGAAGAAATAGAAAGCCTGAGCAGACCAATAACAAAGAAATTTAATAAGTAATCAAAAACCTTGTGACAACAACAACAACAAAAAGCTCAAGAGGACAGATGGACTAAAGTTTGATTTCTAGTAAACATTCAAAGAAGAATTAAAACTAATGCTTCTTAATCTCTTCCAAAAATAGAACTAGAGAGAAAACTTCCAAATATAATTTATGAGGTTAGTATTACCATGATAGCCACAGAAAAACATCACAAAAAAACTGCAGACCAATTATTCTGATGAACATTAATGCAAAAATCCTCAAGATATTAGCAAACGGAATCTAACAACACATCAAAAAAATTATACATTGTGACCAAATGGGATCCATGACATGCAAGTCTGGTTTAATATATGAAAAATCAATATGATACATCACATTAACAGAATGAAAGATAAAAACCCCATGATTATCTCAATCAACATGGAAAAATATTTAACAAATTCTAGGAGGCAAGAGGGCTAACTAGAGACATCAGATGCCAGATTATCTCAAAAAGAAGGAAGAACTTTAGATGAAAAAAGCCATAGCCCAGGTGTAATTCTGAGACAAAAGTGCCAGAACCTACCACAGATTCCACTGAAATAATTTGTAGAGCAGAACAAGAAGCAGTAAGATTTCAGCAGAGATAAACCCCTGAGGAATTTGGAGCCCCATGGGAAGGATAGGTGGGGGTATTTGTTTTTCCTCCTCTCACACCTTTGGCAGACTGCAGGCCCCCAAATTGTTGGAGAGCTTCTCTACCCTCATGAGCCCAAAAGTTCCTGCTGCTTAGTGAACTAGGAGATTCTAGAGAACAGAGCAATGGGCTGCCAACCCCCTTGGGTTTGCTTCCCCTTGCCAAAGACCCAAGGCGAGGCAGAGGGCATCATACTGTTTTCCCATGCATTGTGTGCCTTTGTCCTCCCCAGGGAGCTTCAGCACTTCAGTTCTCTTGTCACTGGGACCCACCTTCCCAGACTGTGGTGGCCACAAGGGGTTGGTGTGTCCCAGGGGAACTGTGTGATCCCAGAGCTTGGACATTCAGGGTGGGCTGCATTCAGGGGAGAGGAGAGTACAGCAAACCAGGGGGCTCCTCCAGACAAGGGGGACAAGAGTGCCAGCTCTCCCCCATTCAGACTTTTCTCTTCCTCCTCCCCTCTCCCATCTACAGCTGCTAATGCAGCCATGGCAGTTACCAAATGAGTCAGCATGGGTGCCCAAAGGGACAATTGAGCCAGGGCTCCTGGTAGCAGCAGCTTCCCCTCTGTTGGTGTGCCCACCAGACCCAGGGAGTTGGGTTCATGCCTTTCCTCTTAAAGATCTGCAGAAAACCAAGGGATACTTGGACTGTGAGCTCCCAGCCCATCAGCACTCCCCTGTGCTACCCACCTGGCTGCTGTAGCAGGGCAGGGCATACCCTGAAGCAGAGGGACATTAAACCTGCTTGAGCAGTCCATAAGCAACTCGGGACCAACATGCTTCTCCTTGGCATGGTCAGGGATTGAATTTTGGGGATCAGCGGAGAGGCCCACAGGCCAGATCCCATATCCCCAGGACTCGATTGTGTCACTTAGAGGCATGGAGGAGAGATTTGCGGACTAAACTTGGGAAGTGAGGGAGCCCACAAAGAACAAAATGAGAGCTGCAGCACACACATGGAGCACCCCTCCTCGCACAGGAAATTCACAGGATCTGGGGCAGGGTCCTGGTCAGGGAAGCTCCCAGCCAGCAACAGCATTGGTGGTGAGCTTGGCTAATGTGGGCTGCCGTTTGTGGCCAGATGCAAGTAGGATATTTGTGGGGCAAGAGAAGAGGAAGAAGAGTGAAACCCACTCCACCTGCCAGACTGTGAATCCCAGAATGCCCCTTCCCAATAAGCAGACATGTTGGCTTGGTGGGGCCACTTCAGCCCTGCCTTGTGGCTTTCCCCAGCAGCCTGGGAGTTGGCCTTCAGCCTCTGCCAAGACAGCTCTTGTGCCTGCCTTTGTGGAGCCTAGATGCAGTCTTATCTCATCCAGCCCTACCCAGTCTCACTCCCCCACAGACCTCAGCTGTGGTGGAGAATAAGGAGTCCCCTGGAAGCTCCAGAGCCCCACCCCCCAACTGGGACATTGAGTGCATTTCCTGATTGACTAGAGCTAGACACAAATCCCTTACAACACTACTGCAGCTGGCTCTCTCCTGCAAGTGCCACATTTTGGCAGGGAGGACAATGTTTACAGCCCATTAGAGAATTTACTAATGGGCTTGGATGACTCTACACTCCAGCACCACCTACTGACTTAGAGATTAAAACAGGCATCCCAATATAATTTATACTGTTAAGAATACCACAGGGCTGGAGAAAGAGTAGAGATTTCAAAGACTTCTTTTCCCCTTGTTGACAAGAAGCAGGGAATCAGCCCATGCACATAGTACACCACTGCTATAGGCTACAAATAACTAGCAATTGAGAAAACCACCATACTCAGGATATCTATAACTAAAGTATCCATCCAGAACCTATACTCTCCTTATATTACCCACAAGCAATGCCAAAGGTCCTTGCCAAACATAAGCTACAAACATGCCCTTAAGAGTAAGGGGGAGGGGGGAGTCCCATCCAAACAAAAGAAAATCCAAAAACAAGACATGATGGTTGCTCCAGGTGAGAAGGAATAAGCACAAGAACTCCAGAGGTATGAAAACTCAGAGTGAAGGGACCCAACAAGGGATCATACCACCTCTCTAGTAATGGATCCCAACCGAAATGAAAATACTGAAATGACAGGTAAAGAATTCCAAATATGGAGTGTAAGGAAGCTCAATGAGAAAATGGAAAAAAAAAAATCAAGGAAACCAGAAAAATAACTCAGGAAGTAAATGAAAAATTTAATAAAGAGATAGATATATTTTAAAAAATTGAATTTCTAGAAAAGAAAAATTCATTTAGAGAAATACAAAACACAGTGGAACATTTTGATAATAGCCTAGACCAAGCAAAAGAAAACATTTCAGAGCTTGACAACAACTCCTTCAAATTAACCCAGTCAAAATAAAGAATAAAGAATCAAGAGGAAGGAACAAAGTCTATGACATATATGGGATTACGTAAAACAGCCAAATATAAGAATCCCTGAGGGTGAAGTAGAAAAAGCACAAGGGCGGGAAAACCCATTAGAGGGAATGATTGAGGAAAACTTCCCTGGTCTTGCTGGTTTCAGACACCCAGATACAAGAAGCTCGAGAGACACCTGGGAGATTTGTTGCAAACAAGCATCACCAAGGCATGTAGTCATTGGACTGGCCAAAGTCAATGTGAAGGAGGAACTCCAATGAGCTGTGAGGCAAAAACATAGAGTAACTTACAAAGGAACACCCATCAGACTAATGGCAGACTTCTCAACAGAAATCTTACAAAGAATAAAATCATGGGGTCCTATCTATAGTCTTCTTAAACAGAATAACTGCTGGCCAAGATTTTGTATCCTGAAAAACTAAGTTTCATAAATGAAGGAGAAATAAAGTCTTTCCTAGACAAGAAACACTAAGAGAAACTGTCACCACTAGATCTGCCTACAAGAAATGCTTAAAAGTGTTCTATACAAGGAACAGAACAATTGTTAGCTACCAGTATAAAAACACCCAAAAGTTAAAACTCAACAGCTCTTATAAAACAGTAGCACAAGGGAGAGAACAAGGCAACTATGTAATAATCAACATGATGACCATTACAGTATATCACATATCAATATTGACATTGAATGTGAATGGTCTCAATGGCTCCTTTAAAAGATGTAGATTTGCTGAATGGATTTAAAAAATAAAAACACACAACTCAAATACATGCTGTCTCCAGGAAACCCATTTAACATTGCAAATATTCTCATAGACACAAGGTAAAGAGGTGGAAAAAAATATTCCACACAAATGGAAACCAAACATGACCAGGAGTAGCTATTCTCATACCAGATAAAACAGACTTTAAATTAACAAGGATAAAAAAAGACAAATATGGTCATTATATAATAATAAAAGAAGATACAAAAATCCTAAACATATATGCACCTAACACAGGAGCTCCCAGATTCGCAAACAAATTATAACACAGGAAATACAATAAGTGACAAATAAATAGAGGAAAATAAATTTTGAAGGATGAAAAATGTGAAAACCCTCCAAATTCTGAAAGGTAAAACCAAACAGAAGATTTCATAAGCAAAATGCTTAAGGGAAGCAGACTTAAACTTATACAAAGAACAGAAGATCACAAATTAACAACTAGACAAAAGGAATAACAAAAAAATCTAGCAAAAAAAATCTACAGAAAAAAAACTAAATGGAAAGAAACAAATCGAAATGAATGAAAAAAAAGATTGTTTGAAACAAAATGTCTTGACAAGATGAAACAAATCAATGAACCAGCAGAAAACCAAATAAGAAAAAAAAAAAGCGACAGAAAAACAAAGACATACAATTGACACATGAATATGAAATCTACTTTGCTCACTCTATTCTCAGTTACCTCTAGAAATGGACAACGTGAAGAAGACAACCTTACAACACATAGCAAAAATAGAAAAAAAGACATTTGAAAAGATTGACAGTGTAAAAAAAACACTAATAAAAAACCCCAACTAAGAATCCACCACTACAGATATCAACAGACTGGCACCTATCCTCTGAACATTCCATAATATTGAGAGGAGGAACCTTCCCTAATACTTTGACCAGCATTTCTTAGATCTAAAGCCGGAAAATCCACAACTATATGAAAACTCACCAATGTCAGATCTATTGAGCAAAAACCCAAATAAATACACAAATCATATATACATGCAAAAGATAATCCCCACATCAAGTGTTCATTCCAGGATAAATAAACAATAAAATAGATTAAATGCATTAGAAAGTCTCATATTACAAAATCAATGTACACTTATTAGTAGCATTCTATATACTAACGACAGACAAGCTGAGAGTCAAATCAAGAACTTGATATCATTTCTAATACATGCAAAAAAAAATACCTAGGAATATACACAACCAAGGAGGTGAAAGATCTCTACAAGGGGAACTATAGTCCACTGATGAAAGAAATCATAGTTGATACAAACAAATGGAAAAATATCCCATGCTCAGAAACTGGATGAATCAACATTATTAAAATGTCCATTCTACCCAAAGTGATTTATAGATTCAAAGCAATTTCCATCAAAATATCAATATCATATTTCACAGAGCTAGAAAAAATAATCCTAAATTTCATAAGGAATCAAAAAAGAGCCCAAACAGCCAAAGCAATCCTAAGCAAAATAATAAAAAAAAAATCTAGAGGCATTACATTACCCAACTTCAAATTATACTACAAGGCCATAGTAACCAAAACAGCATGGTGTTAGTATGAAGCTAGACACATAGAACAATGAAACAGAATCCAGAATCCAGAAATAAAATCATATAGTTACAACAGTCTGATTTTTGACAAGGTAGACAAAAACATACACTGGGGAAAGAATGCCCTATCCAATAAATAATGCTGAAAATAGGATAACCACATGCAGAAGAATGAAACAGGATCCCTATCTCTTGTCATATACAAAAATTAACTCAAGATGGATTAAAGACTTAAATGTAAGACATGAAACCATAAAAATTCTAGAAGAAAACGTAGGAAAACTCTTCTAGACATCGGTTTATGTAAAGAATTTATGACTAAGACCCCAAAGGCAAATACAGCAACAAAATAAATAAATAAATGGGACTTAATTAAATTAAAAAGTTTCTGCACAGCAAAGGAAATAACCAACAAAGTAAAGAGACAAACTACAGAACTGTAGAAAACATTCATAAACTATACATCTGACAAATGACTAACATCCAGAATCTACAAAAAACTCAAACAGATCGGCAAGTAAAAACCAACCCCAACAAAATGTGGGCAAAAGACATGAACAGAGTTTTTTCAAAAGAAGGTAGACAGTCTTCTACATGTGGTTACTCAATTTTCCCAGCACCATATTTTGAATAGGGGATGGGTATGCTTGTAGCTCTGCCTTAGGCAGTGCATAGGCAATATATGTAACCAAAGTGTTTGTACCCCCATAATATTCTGAAATTTAAAAATAAAAAATTAAAAAAGAAAAAAAGAAGGTAGATAAATGGTCAACATATGAAAAAATGATCAACATAACTATCAGGGAAATGCAAATTAAATCTACAATGAGATACCACCTTACCCCTATCAGAATGGTCGCAATGAAAAAAAATCTTAAAACAACAGATGTTGGCACAGATATTGTGAAAAAGGAATGCTTATACACTTTTTCTGGGAATGTAAATTAGTACAATCTCTATGAAAAACAGTATGGAGATTCCTCAAAGAGCTAAAAGTAGACCTACCATTCGATCCAGCTATCCCACTACCAGGGATCTACCCCACGGAAAAGAAATTCTATCAAAAAGATATCTGTACCTGAATGTTTATCACAGCACAATTTACAACTGCAAAAATGTGGAATCAACCTAGGTGCCCATCCATGATGAGTAGGTAAAGAAAATGTGGTATATATACATATATATACACATGCAGTACTACTCAGGCATAAAATGGAATGAAATAATGTTATTTGTAGCAACTTGGATGAAACTGGAGAACATTATCCTAAGTGAAGTATCTCAGAAATGGAAAAACAAACACCATATGTTCTTACTAATGAGTGGGAGCTCAATGATGGGTATACATGGTCATGATAGGGGTACATGGTCATAAAGTAGTATAAAGGGCATTGGAAATTAAGAAGGGTGGGAGGGATTTGAGGGATAAAAACTTACCTACCAGGTACAATGTACACTATTCTGGTGATGGACACCCAAAAACCCTTGACTTCAGCATTATACAATTCACTCACGTCACAAAAAACACTTGTACCTCCTTAATATCTTGAAATAAAAATTATTAATAAAAATTAACAAAAACAAAAAAAGCTAAAATAAAATAAATAAAAATCTTTTCCAGAGAGCTGTTTGATGATGGAGAGCACTTCCAACCTTGTCTGGGGATGAGACTCATTCATAACAGCAAAAGTATTTAATATAAAGAAAAACTATGCATTGTGTACTGATCCTAAAAACAAAAACTTCTAACACCATTTGTTGATAAAACTATTTCAATGGTTTAGGTAGAGAAGGAAAGTTGTTCAACATAACAAACTACATTTATGATCAAACCACAGCTAACATTATAATCAATGGGGAAAAACTGAAAGCTTTTCCACTAAGATCCAGTACAAAACAAGGAAACAAGGATTCCCATTGTTGCCACTTCTATTCTACCCAACATAGTATTGGAAATACTCGATAAGAAAAAAATAAAAGTCATCGAAATTGGAAAGAAAGAAGTAAAATTATTTGCAGATGACACAATCCTATATGTAAAAAACCCCAAAGATTCCATGAAAAAACCGTTAGAACTAATACATGAATTTAGGAAAGTTGCAGGATACAAAATCAACCTACAAAAATCAGTAGCATCTTTATATACAAATAATGACCTGACTGAAAAAGAAATCAAGAAAGCAATTCCATTTATAATAGCATCAGAAAAACACCTAGGAATAAATTTAACCAGGGAGGTGAAAGGCATGTATGTTGAAAACTATACAACACTGATGAAATAAATTGAAGACGACACAAATAATTAAAAACATATCCCATGATCATAGATAGAAGAATTAATTTTGTTAAAATGTCCATACTACCCAAAGCAGTATACAAATGCAATGCAATCCTTATCAAAATCCCAATGGCATTCTTCAAAGAAATAGAAGAAACAATCCTAAAATTTGTATGGAATCATAAAATACCTTGAACAGCCAAAATGATTCTAAGAAAAACGAAGTTGAAGGCATTATGCCTCCTGATTTAAAATTATATTACAAAGCAATAGTAATCAAAATAGTGTGGTACTAGCATAAAAAACAGACACATAGATCAGTGATATTAGATTAGAGAGCCCAGAAATAGATCCAAACATACATGGTGAACTAATTTTTGACAAGGGCACCAAAAGGACACAATGGGGAAAAGAGAGTCTCTTCAATAAATGGTGCTGGGAAAAAAAATTTCCACATGCAAAAGAAAGAAACTGTACCCTTATTTTATACCATGCACAAAAATCAACTCAAAATGAATAAAAGACCTAAATATAAGACTGGAAACTATAAAACTTCTAAAAGAGAACATAGTGCTCCTTGACATTGGCCTGACCAATGATCTTTTTGGCTATCACACCAAAAGCTCAGGGCACAAAAGCAAAAATTAAAATACGGGACTACATAAAACTAAAAAGTTTCTGCACAGCAAAGTAAACAATGAGCAAAATAAAATGGCCACCTATGGAAAAGGGAATAATAGTTGCAAATCATATATCTGATAAGGGGTTAATATACAAAATTTATGAATAACTAATATAATTCAATAGTAGAAAAACAAATAACTCAATTAAAAATGGATAAAAGACCTAAATAGACATTTCTTGAAAAACATAAAAATTACCAACAAGCATATGAAAAGCTACTCAACATCATTAATCATCAGGGATGCAAACCAAAACCATTGAGATATTACCTCACACCTGTTAGGATGGCTTTTATCAAAAAGTCAAAAGATAACCAATGTTGGTGAGGGTGTGGAGAAAAGGGCAATCTTGTACACTGTTGGTGGGAACATAGATTGATACAGCCATTTTGAAACACTGAAAGTTTCTCAAGAAATTTAAAATAAATCTACCATATGATCCAGCAATCTTTCTTCTGGGCATATATCTAAATGATATGAAATCACTACCTCACAAAGATACCTGCATTGTCATGTTCATTACAGCATTATTTACAATAGCCAAGATTTGGAAACAACCTAGGTGTCTGTTGACAGACAAATGGATAAAGAAACTGTGATACAAATGTACAATGAAATATTATTCAGCCCTTAGAAAGAACAAGATCTTGACATTTGCCACAATGTGGAAGAGCCTAGAAGACATTATTCTAAGTGAAATAAGCCAGTTACAGGAAGGAAAATATTGGATGATATCACTTATATGTGGAATCTTTAAAAAATTCAAATATATAGAGATAGAGATCAAAACAGTGGTTACCAAAGGTGGGGCCAGAGGAGAAGGAAATGGAGAGATGTAGGTCAGAGCATACAAAGCAGCATGTATGTAGAATGAACAAATCTAATGTATAATATGAGGACTATAGGTAATAAAATAGTACTGCATATGGGACTTATGCTAAATGAGATTTTTAGCTACTCTTGCCCCCAAAAACAACAACATAAAAAGGGTTACTGTGAGATGATGGCTATGTTAATTCACTTCACTATAGTGACATTTTTACTATCTAAATGTATCTCATCACAAACATCATGTTGTATGCTTAAACATGCAAAATACAATTTACTTTAAGAAAGAAATAGCAGAAGAGGACATCAGAAGGGAGGCAAGTACATTTCATGCTTGGTAAACTGAAGTGAAGAGTTAAAATGATCTCTTTAAGATAGAACCTCTCGTTTACTATGAGAACGTGCTGAGAATCTCCAAGGAGGCTATATTACACAATATTCTGAAACACATTTTTGCAGAGCAACTTGCAGGACTACTGTTCTGTAAGTAGGTTTCAGGAAATGGTCATCCAGACAAATTATAATCCATATACTGTATGTAAAGGGCAAATGTGCTGGTTAAAGAGCATTATACCAGCAGACAAGAGCTCCAAATTTAGTCCTGACAGCCAACAATTTCCTGAGTGGGCTTCATTTGATTCATCTATAAACTGAAGGAACTGAGCTAAATAAAGTGCTTTTATCTCAAAAATTCTAGATATTTTAAAAAGCTTGTGCTAGTGACAATATGCTGTTGTAGAAATAGTTTCCCTAAACAAAGCAAGAATGTTAGTATTGCTGCTCTAGAAATATACTGCTTATATTTTCTAAATAATCTGAAATTATTCAAAACATTTTACTATTTTAAATACCTAAGATTTATTTTGAAATTTGTCCTCTTACTCAGGATGTTTTGCCATATTTGAGCTTTTGTTCAGATAAAAACTAATTCAAACTCTCCTCAAAGACCACAGGGCTGACTTTAGATATTCTGGGCTACATCAGTGCTTCTCAAAATTTAATGCACATCAAATTGCCTGAGGACCTTGTGAGACTACAGATTCTGACTCCACAGGTCAAGGGTAAAGCCTGAGGTCCTCCACTGCGCACAAACTCTGGTGGCCCTGATGCTGCTGGTTTTCAGGCAGTAGCATGGACTTGAGTGTTATTTCATTTTATACAACTATTTGCCTTTGTAAGATTGATCAAGTCAATAAATACTTCTGTTTCCCTGCTTACTCATTGCAAAGAGTGATAACACCCCTGCTCTAATGGCATCACAGAGCTATTGTGAAGGTAAATGACATAATATGTGATGATTCACCAAAATTTATAAGCATAACCATGTATTTTTATATGGAGTCAATGGTTCACTGAATGGGTACATTTTATTCTCTTTGTGATGACACATGTGACAAATGTCATTTGCTGATTTTCCACATAATTCTGCTTTCTAATAATTCAATGATCCATTGGAATGCTCTGAGTAAGGGTAGGGGAAGAGTTAGGTATTGGGAGTAGGGGGAGAATATCGATTAAAAAATCAGTGAATTTTACTGTTACTAAGCAAAGGTATAGGAGAGTCACACGATTTCATAGCTGAAAATGACTTTTACCTCATTTATTTTGTGGAAGAGGAAATGGAGATTCAGAAAAAAAGGAATTGTTTTAATTCACATAGAATGTTAGTAGCCAAGAACTAGGTTGTGCCATAATTCAGGATGACAGAACATATTACTTTTTTATATAAGAAAAATTCTGCATATAAAAGTGCTTAAAAATATAAGATGAAGATGAAGACTTTGTACAACCTAATGGAGGGAAGGACATAATTTTTTATGTGTGATTTGTCAAAATTCCACTAGATGGCAGACAAAATCCAATGTTAAATACCGGGTCATGAAGTGGAGGAAAAACGGAAACAAGCAAATTATTTCTGTATTGAAAGACTAGGTCTCTGTCTTTCACATATTTATTCAATTTATTACCATAACTCCTATCACTGATTTAACAAATAGATACGTATCCTATGAAACATTTCCTATACTTTTTAAAAATTGACCTAAGGACATGGCCACATATACAAAGGGGAAATTATTTGGTATAGTGAAAAAAGTATTAAAAAACCTTTCAGTCCCGGGCATATTTTTGACACTGAATAAAGAAGCAATCCTGAGTAAGTTGTCTAATTTCTTTGAATCTCATCTTCTCAACCATAAAATGAAGGTAATAAATAACAACGCACTACTAATTTGTAGGCTAGTGGGGGTTATATAGAAAATTGCTTTGTAAACTATAGAGCACTACACAAGTGTTCATTACTGTTATTATTTTAGAGGCTTTCCCCCCATTTCTTGTCTGAGATGGTGGGACTGAAAGCCTCAAATCGGGTAGGCCTTCCTTCGCCAGACTCCACTCTAGTAACCCCTCTTGGTGCCCTCAAGCTCCAAGAATCAATATCTTACACTGACTGTTGTCCACGTTTGGCTTCCAGTTTCCTTTGAACATCTGCAAGTTTCTCTACTCCAGGTAACACAGTCTGCTGGTTCTATTACTGCATGTCACAAGGACTCTTGTTCCCTCTGTGGGTTAAAGCCTCACTTGGCTCTCAGGAGAGTAAAATAGAAAGTTTCTTCAGAGTCACACTACTAGAGTGACTTAACTCTCAAATCTATGTGATAGAAGCCACATAGTGTCATACTTGTCCCTTCACACTTCTCTCTGGCCTTCTAGGATTTTTTATGTGGACTTTGTTCCTCTCTCCTGGTACTATTCAAATTCCATTATTTCAGAGACTCAGCAACAGCCCAAACTCACTCTATATATATCCAAGAAAGATATTGGACACCGTATCACAACAATAATGTTCAGTTTAAGATTCAAATTACTTACTGCTATCTGAGGTTACATAGAATATGACTCAAAACTCTACCACAGTAGGTGACACTTGAAGACAATTTTTGCTATCCATATTTGAGAGGCGAACACAATGTGACTTGTCAGATCCATAGCTGCTTAGCAGACTAAGTTGAATGTTTCTCAAAGGTTGTAGCCAGGTCTTATTATTGGGGAATGCTGACCAACTGAATTATAGGTTGATCTGGCCATTTCACGCACAAAGTGAGTGTCTTTGATGAACTCTAAATTCCAAAATAACAATACACTTACCTGCCACTTACAGGCTGTTAGAAAGCTGTGTTCTATTGTAGAAACTCTGCCCCTGTCTTTTGCTAATGATTTTTCACAATGAAACTAAAGTTCCTAACTGTTAACATTATCATCAAGACATGCATGCCCTCATTTTGGAGGAGGTAAAGTGGATCTATTGTGATTTCTCTCTGCTAACATGCCATTCCCAATTTTCTAGAAGTGCCTCCGCATTTGACCTCCTGAACTTGAATTTACGCTGAAGCATAAACACCTAATAAATTCAGAATGAATGAATTACTCCTTCTAACACTTTTTCCACTTTAAAGGAATCAGAACAGGATGAGTCGGGAAGAATGGTAGAGATCTCAACTGACTTTTAATCCCATAAATATCCCCGAACAAGATTAAGGTCTCCTAGCATCTTTTATTCATGCAAATACACTGTAATATAATGATCTGAAACACAGGCTACCCGAGTACGAGATGACGTTAAATGGCTGTAGGAGCACATCTCAAAGATATAAGTGACCAGCCTTCAGAGCAGAGGCAACTGGGGTAAAAATAAAGGGCCATGTAACTTTCAACTGGACACAGTGTCCCATGCAACTTAGGACATCCCATATAGAGAAAACAAACAGTGGTTTTAATAGAAAGCCTGTAAGTTGAAAGTGGCAAGGACAGATCATCCAAAATCCAAGTGTTAATTGGTCACTAAACAGCTTATCACTTGAGCAACTCCAGAACAAGGGGCAGCAGAATCATTCACGTAGACTGAGCAGTGGGAAGGAGGCCAGGTAGTAAATACGTGTAGATACATGTTAATAATCTTGTCTATTACAATACTACTATCAAGCTCATATTAGGGAAATACTTTGAGAATAAAAGTAGGTATAGCAGAGTCTAAAGCAGTATAGAAGGAGCTTGTGATAAGTAGAGAACCTTGGCATATTCTGTTCACATCCTTTAGAGTTGCTGGTGAGAAACTGGGGGACAGCTCTCACCCTGCCATGACCTGCTCAGGGAACCCATGACTTTACTCTCTAATTCACAGAGCAAACAAGCCACCACATCACCAATTTCTCAGATTGCTTTCTATCCACCAGCATGCTTATTTCATGTTCTGCCATCTAAATCTCCTCATTTCTCTATCAGTACAGGAAGTATTATCTTTTCTTGTCCAAGGTTAACCCTTACACTTTAGCATACGAGTATGCTGAAGTATTTCCTATCTTTAAATAAACTGAAAAAAAACATCCCTCTGCTACTAAAATATTCTAGGCAAGTAATCAAAACTACACTACCTTTTCAACTGGAAAGGATGCTTCCATCCTTGCCACCCTCCTCACCTCCTAAACTCCAGTCTGTTCTCAACCCAGCAGAGTGTCCCTGTTAAAATGTTGTTCCATGTTACTCGTCTGTCTAAAGCCTCACTCAGAGCATAAGCCATAGTTCATAAATTTCCTTCAAGACCCAAGGTGCTTGGCCCACCTTCCGTCTTTAACCCTGATGAGTGACCCTACATCACTCAGTTCTAGGTGCCCTGATTAACTTGTCCAGCCCTGCACATGCCAGGCACACTCTCACTGCATAGTCTTTGTGTTTGCTGCTCGTTCTGCCTGGGGTAATATCTACATTTCCATATATTCTCATGGATTTCTCCTTTACCCCATTCAACTTTTGTGTTTAAAAAGGACCTTCCCACAAGGTCATCCCTAATCACTCTCTTAAATTTGCATTCCACCCGAAGCTCAGCTTTTCTGCTTTATTTTTCTCCTTGCACTTATCTCCCACTAATGTGCTATATGTAAACTTTGTATACGTTTAAGAATTGTGCACATGTGTGTATATACAGACAGAGAGAGAAAAGAAGGAGAGGGAAGGGGAGAGATTGTTTTCTTCCTCACTGCACCGCAAAGAGGACAGGCACTTTAGTCTGTTTTGTACATTGACATAAACTCCAGGTTTCCTATAACAGTGCTAGGCACACAGATGCTCATAAAATACATGTTGAATGAAAGAAATGTTGATATTGGCATAGACTAAGAGAGCTGGCAGTGGGGCTGGAGAGGAGTGGATAGACTTCAGCAATATGTAGGAGACAGAAACGTCAGGATTTGGTGGTGGCTGGATATCACATGTTAGAAGAGAATGAGCTGTCAAGGGGATTGAGAAGAGGCAAACAGATAAAAGCCAGGAGAGTGGAGACAATGAGGACCAAAGGAGGGACTCTTCCCAGGGGTTGGGGTGATAGTAGTACCAAAGATAAGGACTGAGAAAGCATTTCACTGAATATAGTGGCATAAAGAGCACTGTGAAAACAAGTTCAATATAACTGGAAAAATATTCTGTGATCACTATCTCACCATGCTGCTTCTTACAAAACAAACCTCCTTTTTCCTCCTCTCTCCTATCAGCACTCATAAAAATGCAGGCGGATAATTCTAGCCAATAGCGTGTGGCAGAAGTGATGCTACATGGCCACCGATCGGTCATAAAAGGTAAAGCTTCAGCCTGGGTTTGTGTCTCTATTTAGATATGTCCCTTTGGAGCACTGGGCCACCAGTTAATCAACCTGGCTACCCTGAAACTACCATGCCGGAGAGACCACATAGAGATAAAGAAATGCCTGTAGAACCCCAATGTGTCAAGTTGCCATCTCTTTGAGTTTCTTGGGCCCACTTCAGTACCGGAGTGGGGAAGCTTTTGAGATGACTCCAGCCTCAACCACCATCCCACTATAATAACCACAGACACCTGCTATTAGTCAGCTCAGCTGAGCTGCCATAACAAAACACCATAGACTGCATGGCTTAAACTACTGATTTCCTTACAGTTCTGAAGGCTGAAAATTTGAGATCAATTTTGGAATCTGGGGAGGGCTCTCTTCCTGGCTTGCAGGCAACCGCTTTTCTCACTGTGTCCTCACATGGTAGAGGGAGAGGAGTTATCCCTGGTCTCTTCTTATAAAGAGTACTAATCCCTTTGGACAAAGATCCCACTCTTATGACCTCATCTAACCCTAATAACCTCCCAAAGGCCCTATCTTCAACTATCATTACATTGGGGGTTAGGATTGCAATATGTAAATTTTGGGAGATACAAACATTTACTGTGTAAATACAACCCCCCGTCTGGAATGCCTACCTATGACCGGTCCACACCAGAACCATGAGAGAAAATAATAATAAATGATTGTTGAGCTTTTATGCACTAAAGTGGACATACTTTGATATACAATGATAGAAAACCAGAACACCTATTTATCTTTCAGGCTTCTGCCAGTTATTTCTGCAGAGAACAATTTTATGTCCTACACTTCCTCACTACTTCCACTCAGGTATAAGGTAGGTATCCCTCCTCTGTGGCCTCCCAAACCTTTTATTTTGCTTTGATATGGAACTTATCACAAACAAGTACAATTGTCTGTATTTCTTACAAGAGTCTCTGAAGGCAGACAAAATAGAAGTTATGAAAAAAAAAGTATTGAAAAGACAGATAACATTTAAACCCTACACACACACACGATATCCCTAAGGAGTACAATTGTGGGTAGGGCAGAAGTAGGGAAAGCACTAGATGTGGAAGGGACAATATCTTATACCTCAAGAAAATAACATCAGTTTTACCCTCTGTCTTCAACCACCCCATAATAGCATGTGAGAGTGTGAGAGTGTGTGTGCACGCACAGGGTGATCTTACCTAAGCTGGCCTACAAGTCTGCATTAATTTTAATGAGGCACAGACCCAAAGGACAGCATCATCAGAGGTAGCATGGTTGGTTTTTGATATAATTATATAACAATGATTTAATGAAGTCACAGATGGTGATTAACACGCAAACATTATAAAGAAGAAAGATCACAAATGTACTCAAAGCCTATTTATTGAACATCTGCTACGTATCTGGCACTATCCTATATGCTACGGGAGAAATGAAAGAAGCGTAAACAAGGAAGCCTTCGAGGAAGTAATTTTCTAATTAGTGAGATAAGACAAACACAAAAGAAACTTAATAACAGAGAAGATAAATAGCTCATTTGAGCATATTAAGATATAATACAACCCAGCAGGGTGTAATCCTTGTAAATAGTTTCCAGTGCTATGTTCAAAAATATTTTTTCCAACCGTGGTTACCAGAGGTGGGGGGTGGGTGGGCAGGCAATGGAGACGTGTAGGTCAAAGGATACAAAGTAGCAGATATGTAGCCTGAAAAAGTCTAGAGATATAATGTACAACATGAGGACTATAAATAATTTTAGTGTATTGTATTCAGGATTTTTGCTAAATGAGTAGATTTTAGCTGCTCTTGCCACACACACACACAAAAGGGTAACTATGAGAGATGAGGAATATGTTAATTTGCTTCACTGTCATAACCATTTTACGATCTATACGTATCCCATATCATCATCTTGTATACCTTAAATATACATACTTTAAAAAAAAATTAAACTTTGGGCATTTCAGAGTTAATAATATGAGTGATACCAAGTTGAAACACAAAAGGGACTTTTTATGTTTTATTGGTATCATAATTATAAAAAAGGAAATACCCTCCAAAAGGACTCTCTTGAATTATCTAGTTAAGAGAAACAGCAGTGTTCTCCTGTGGAATCTAATGAATACATTTGCATAAAGATTTTCCTTTTTAACTTTATGTTTAAAGGACATTTATAGATTTCTCCCTGGTGTTATTAAGGCCCCAACATTTTCAAAAATTTTCATGTAACATAGAAAAATTTGATGTATATTTTATTCAGGCCATCAAGTAAAATCTGAACATTTCTTACTTTTTCCTCTGAAATTCATAACTTCCATTCCAAACAGTTATTTCTTAATATTTTTTAGGCTTTGAGGCTCAACATGATAATTTTGCTCAATAAAAACTGTACTATTTTGAGTTTTATATAAGAAGCTAATATAAAACCAGAAGTAGAAAAAAATACACTAGAGGCAATGATGGAGTAGATAGAACAGTGGTAACTTAATTAACTTTTCCTATTCTGTCCTTTTCCTTTATTCTCTATATTAGTGAATGGCTTCAACCCTTACCCAGCTGTGAATAAGATCTACTGAAGTTGCTTTCAATTTAGTGGGGTTACAAACAAGTAGGAAATAGCAATACATTGTTATAATCAGGGCAGAACAAGAAACCTATGGAAAAATCAGAATGAGAAAATTAGAAAAACCAGGAGAGATCAGAAAAATTATTTCCAATGAAATCAAAGCAGAGGGAGTTCTAAGCAGAAATAATATCATATGAAAAGATTTAGAGGAGGGGCATTCACTGGAAGAGCAAGAATAAGCTTCATATGGCTGCAATCTCAAGTGCAAGCTAGGGATTGTCAAGGATGGGACTGAAGAGATTAACAGTAAATGAACAAGGAAGGATTCTGTAAATCAGGCTAAGTAGTACTGGACTTACTGAGGGCAAAGTGCAGACCTTGAGGGTTTTAGGTAGGAGAGTGACACAACCAGATAATACTTTAGGAAAATCATTCTGGCTGCTGTGTAGTGAATCAACTGAAGGATGTTATAACAAGTTCAGTGGAAAATATTAGTGATCTGAACTAAGGTCATTGAAGTTTGCTGTGAAAGTGCATAGTAATCAAGTAATATGGAGGGGATTGATGGGATTTTTTGATTAATTTGTGTGATATAGAAGGACTTTTATGTAGATAGTTGGGCAACTTGATTGATGGATGTGCCAATTACTGACACAGGCAACGCAGAAGTAGATATGGTTTTGGCTGGGGGAAGAAATGTGCTCAGCCTTAGAAGTGCTGATTTTTTCAGGTGTGTATAGAATTTGTAAATGGAAAAAGGGAGAAAGAGAAAGAAAGAGAGAGAAAAAAAACCCATGAAGGACAAAGATATAATTGAACCCACAGACGTGAATGAAATCATCCAGGGGAAGTGTATAGGCTAAAAAGATAAAGCAGCCTAAACGGAATCCCATGTATTTATTTTTGTTGTTGCTGTGATTGCCTTTGGGGTCTTCATAAATTCTTTGCTTAGGCCAATATCTGTAAGAGTTTTTCCAACCTCTTCTAGAATTCTTATAGTTACATGCCTTAGGTTTAAATGTGTTATCCATCGTGAGTTGATTTTTGTGAGTTGTGACAGGTGTGGATCCTGTTTCAGTCTTCTACATGTGGCTATCCAATTTTCCCAGCACCATTTATTGAATAAGGATTCTTTTCCCCAGTATGTGTTTTTGTCTGCTTTGTCAGTGATCATATGGCAATATGAGGATGGTTTTATATCTGGGTTCTCTGTTCTGATCCATTGGTCTATGTCTCTGTTTTTGTGCCAGAATCATGCTGTTTTGGTTACTATAGCCCTGTAGTATGGCTTGAAGTCAGGTAAGGTGATACCTCCCAATTTGTTCTTATTGCTTAAGGTTGCTTTGGCTATTCGGGGCCTTTTCTGGTTCCATATGAAGTGCAGAACTATTTTTCCTAGATCTGTGAAAAATGACGTTGGTATTTTAGTGGAGATTGCATTGAATCTGTAGGTCACTTTAGGTAGTATAGACATTGTGACAATGTTGACTCTGCCAATACATAAGCATGATAGGTTTTTCCATCTGTTTATGTCCTCTGCAATTTCCTTCCTCAGTGTTTTGTAGTTCTCCCTGTACAGGTCTTTCACCTCCTTAGTTAAATATATTCCTAGGTATTTTATTTTCTTTGTTGCTATTGTGAAAGGTATTGAGTTTTTGATTTGGTTCATAAATGGGACAAGATTAAATTAAAAAGCTTCTGCACAGCCAAGAGAATGATCAATAGAGCGAATAGACAACCTACAGAACTGGAGAAAATATCTGAATGCTATACATCTGTTAGAGGGCTAATAACCAGAATCTACAGAGAACTCAAACAAGTCAGCAGGAAAACATCAAACAACCCCATTAAAAAGTGGGCAAAAGACATAAACAGAAGCTTTTCAAAGGAAGACAGACTAATGGCCAATAAACATATGAAAAAATGCTCAACACCTCTAATCATCAGCGAATTACAAATCAAAACCACAAGATATCACATAACTCCAGTGAGAATGGCTTTTATCAAAAATTCCAAAACAACAGATTCTGGTGTGGATGAGGAGAGAAAGGAACACTCATGCATTGCTGGTGGGACTGCAAACTAGTTCAACCTCTACAGAAAGTAGTATGGAGACACCTCCAGGAAGTAAAAGTAGAGCTACCATTTGATCTAGAAATCCCACTACTGGTATTTTCCCAAAGGAAAAAAGGACATCTTACAAAAAAGACACTTGCACTTGAATGTTTATAGCAGCATAATTCACAATTACAAATATGTGGAAACAACCCAAATACCCATCAATACATGAGTGGATTAATAAAATGTGGTATATATATACTATGGAGTAATATTCAGCCATAAAAATCATGGTGAACTAATAACATGGGTCACAACCTGGATAGAACTGGAGGCCATTGTTCTAAGCGAAGTATCGCAAGAATGGAAAAACATACACTACGTGTACTCACTATTAAATTGGAACTAATTGATCAACACTCATGTGCACATATGGTAGTAAAAGACAGGGGAAACAAAGCAGGTGGGAGGGGGGAGGAGGGGATGGGTAAATTCACACCTAACGGGTACAATGCCCACAACTCAGTGATGGGCACACTTATAACTTTTACACAAATGGCACAAAAGCAATTCATGTAACCAAAATGTTTGTACCCCCGTAATACTCTGAAATAAAAAATAAATAAATAAATCTAAAAAAAAAAAAAAAAGGAAACCAAACAGAATCCCAAGGAGTGCTAACTTTAAAGAATGGGCTGGAAGCAACAGCATTTCCAAAGGAACCGAGAAGGAATGCCAGGAATAGGTGGAGGAGAACAGCCACAGAAGCCAAGAGAATAGTGTGTTTTAGGAAAGAAACATTGGTGATTAGCAGTCCCTGTCCTTATGGAGACCTTGCATGGGAGTAGTTGCAGTGGAGTGGTGGTCACGGAAACCAGATTGCCAAAGAGTGAAGTGTTAAGAAGTGTGAAAAAGTATATGAAACCTTCTCAGGAGGTATGGCTGAAAAAAAGAAGTCATCAACTACTTTTCATCGTATATATAAATCAAAAAACTAAAAGAAGTTAGCCAGGATGTTGTGACATGGAGAAAGTCTCCTACCTATTTCTCTTTAACTGCAACCTAAGTGAGTTCATTGTTTTATCTGCAAGCAGACTATCTTGACGAGCATTAGAAAACCTACAATATCCAACGTGGCACTAGTGTACAAGTGCACGCTCCCATACTGTGTCCCTCTCACCCTTACCCAAGTGAAGTTGCAGTTTTTAATCCCTTTGCCCCACACATAATCAATCAAAGATTGGATCCTCCAGTGTGACCGGGGTGGGGTAGTGTGGAAAGAGGTCACCCAAGCTGGGGTTTGAAAGCCTCTCCTTTTCTTTCTTGGGGCACCAGTTAGGAAGAATTGAGGCTTGAAGAACATCTCCTTGAAACTTCAGGGAAATCACCAGAAATCACCTTGCTTACACTTAACAGAATTCTGATTCCTTAAGGAAATAGAAAATGAGTCTGATGAGTCTAAACTGAGGTTGAGTCACAGTATTTCAATTTCTTCAAAAACGAGCCAAGCTTTAGCTCTTTTTTGGTGGAAACTTCATGTAATTTGCTATACAGCTGTGCTTGTATGAATGTTCCTCCTGCATTTATAACTTTTCTAGCCTGACGCAGGTCACCAGAATAGATTCACTAGAACTAACATCTTTTTCATGTCTTTTGACAAATATCAAAACTTTTTGCTTGAAAGCAGACAGTCTTGTGCTAGAATGCCTGGGTTCAAAACCCCACTTCTGTCTTCTACTTGCTATGTGATACTGGACAAATTATTCATCCTTTCTGTTCCTTAGTTTCCTCATCTATAAAATTAGTAGGCTCTTACTTACTAGGTTGTTATGAAGATTAAATATGTTACTATTTTTAAATAACTTAGAATGATACATAGTACCTATTGTGTGATAAACAGAAGTAGAGGGAATACTTCCAAACTCATGAGGCCAGAATTACCAATACCAAAGCCAGACAAAGACACCACAGGAGAAAGAAACTACAGACCAATATCTCTGATGAATACAAATGCAAAATCCTCAATAAAATACTAGCCAACTCAATTCAACAACACACTTAAAAGATTATACACCATGACCAAATGGAATTTATCCATGGGATGCAAGGGTGGTTTAACATATACACATCTGTCAAGTGATATAGCACATTAACACATTGAAGGATAAAAACCATATCATCATATAAAAAAAGCACAAAACATTTGACAAAATTCAACATTCTTTCTTAATAAAAACTCTCAAATAGGTATAGAAGGAAATTTCCTCAACACAATAAAAGCCATTTATGAGAAGCCTACTCCCATCATTATAATCAATGGGGAAAAACTGAAAGCATTCCCTCTAAGATCCAGTACAAGGCAAGGATGTCCACTCTAGCCACTTCTATTCAACGTAGTACTGTAAGTACTAGCAAGAGTAATCAGACAAGAAAAATAAACAAAAGACATTCAAATCAGAAAGGAAGAAATAAAATTATACTTGTTTGCAGATGACAAGATCCTATGTGTAGAAAACCCTACAGAAATCACCAAAAAATTGTTAAATCTAATGAAATTTAATAAAGCTGCAGGATAGGATACAAAATCACATACAAAAATCAGTTGTTCCTCCCGCACTGAAAATCCTACCAAACATTTATTATTTTATTAATTTTATTTTTGTTATACACATAGACACTTGTAAAATGTTTAATTAATAATATATATATTTATGGGATGCAGCATAATGTTTTGATATATGTGTACATGGTGGGATAATTAAATCAAGATAATTAACATTTCCCTCTCAAAAAGAAATCAAGAAAACAACCCAATTTACAATAGCATCAAAAGAACCAAATACTTTGAAATAAATTTAACCAAGGTGGTGAAAGATCTGTATACTGGAAACTAAAAAACACTGATAGAAGAAATTGAAGACAAATAAATGGAAAGAGGCCAGGCATGGTGGCTCATGCCTGTAATCCTAGCACTCTGGGAGGCCGAGGTGGGAGGATCACTTGAGGTTAGGAGTTTGAGGCCAGCCTGAGCAAGAGTGAGACCCCGTCTCTACAAAAAATAGAAAGATTAGCTGGGCATGGGGACACATGCCTCTAGTCCCACCTACTTGGGAGGCTGAGGTGTGAAGACTGCTTGAGCCCAGGAATTTGAGGTTGCAGTGATCTGTGATGAAGCCACTGCACTCTAGCCCAAGGAACCTAGAAAGACCCTGTCTCAAAAAAACAAAAACAAATAAACAAAAATAAATGGAAAGAAATCCTATGTTCATGAACTGGGAGAATTAATATTGTCAAATGTCCATACTTCACAAAACTATAAACAGATACAGCAAAATGTATATAAAAGTTTTCCTATTGCATTTTCCAAAGAAATGGAAAAAATGCTAAAATTCACATAAAAGACCCTGAATAGCCAAAGCTGTCTTGAGAAAGAGGAACAAAGTTGGAAGCATGAAGTTTTCTAATTTCAAATTATATTGAAAAGCCATAGTAATCAAAACAGTATTGCACTGGCATAAAAACTGACATATAGACCAATGAAACAGAATAGAGACCCCAGAAATAAACCCAAGCACATAGAGTCAACTGATTTTTGACAAGGGCATAAGAATATATAATGGAGAAAGATAGTCTCTTCAATAAATGTTGGGAAAACCAGATATTCACATGCAAAGGGATGAAATTGGACCTTTTTTGTTCACCATATACACACAAAAAAATCAACTCAAAATGGATTGAAGACTTAAAAATGTAAAGTCTAAAACCATAAAACTCCTAGCAGAAAACATAGGGTAAAAACTCCTTGATACTAGTCTGAGAAATGATATTTTGGATATCACATCAAAAGCTCAGGCAATGAAAACAATGATAAACAAGTGGGACTACATCAAAAGCTTCTGCACAGCAAAAAAAAAAACAATCAACAAAACGAAAAGGCAACCTAAGGATTGGGAGAACATATTAGCAAACCATATATCTGATAAGAGGATAATATCCAAAATATATGAAGAACCCACACAACTCAGTAGCCAGAAACAAAATAAAAAACCCCACAAATAATCTGAATAAAAAATGATCAAAACACTTTAGTAGACATTTTTGCAAAGTTGACGTAAAAATGGCCAAGAAATATATGAAAAGATGCTCAACATCACAAATCATTAGGGAAATGCAAATCAAAACCACCATGAGATATCACCTCCATTATTAATTTTAATCTATTAGGATGGCTATTAACAAAAATACAAGAGGCAAGTGTTGGTGAGAGTATGGCGAATCGGGAGCTCTTTACACTGTCAGTGGGAATACAAATACGGAAAAGAATATGGAGCTTTCTCAAAAGCAAAATAATTATAAATTAAAAATAGAACTACCATAGATCCAGCAACCCCTGGTCTACTTATGTACCAAAGGAAATGAAATTATTACCTCAAAGTGATAGCTGTACTCTCATGTTCATTGTGGCATTATTCATAATAGCCAAGACATAGGTGAATGTATAAAAGAATTGTGCTATATATACAATGGAATAATATTCAGGCTTTACAAAGGAAATCTTTCTATTTACAACAACATGGATGAAAGTGATCAGTGGACGTTCTGCTAAGAGAATAAGCCAGACACACAAAGAAAAACACTTCATGATTTTACTTATATGTAGAATCCAAAAAGCTGAATATATAGAGGCAGAGAGTAGAATGCTTTTTTTTTTTTTTTAAACCAGGGGAGGGAGGGTGGAGAAAATAGAAAAATATTGGTCAAAGGGTAAAAAGTTGCAGTTAAGTAGGACAAACAAGTCTAAGTACAGTATGATAAGCATAGTTAATACTGTATTATTTATTGGAAACTTGCTAAGAGAGAGGATTTCAGGTATACCCACAACAAAAATGTAACTGAGGAAATGGATATTAATTTGCTTAACTGTAGTCATCATTTTACTACATACATGTATATCAAAATATGTTGTATACCTTAAATATATAGTTTTTATGAAAAATAAAAATACATTAAAAATATTTGTAAGCAAAGTGAATCATTTCAGAATCTCACTTGGCTTCAGTCACATCCACATTGTAGTTTATGAAGATAAACTCCTTGAGGGCAGAGTTCTTTCCACAGTGTTATCTCCCCTGTATTGTCTGGCACATTTGTCTGCACATAGTAATTTCTCAATAAAGGTTTATTGATTTTAAATTGCTCCCTAAGAACAAAAGCCTGCATAGCATTGGAGAATTAGAACCAGGGAGCTAACTGCATGCCAAAGAAGACAACGATAATGTGAGAGGTAATACAAAAAGAGCACAAGTTTAATAACTGTACCATAATCAAACAGTATTTTCTGTTTAGAGCTGTAATTTTCATGCTAATAGCAAGCATTTCAAATGCTGAAAGTGTGATAAATGCTGCTGTCATGTCTGTTTAAATTTATGTTTGTTCTTACCAAGCAGCTCTAGTTTACAATTGAATTCTCTATGACCTAACTGTCCTCTTCTTGCATGCATAATTGACTCAGCTTGGCTCCTAGATGTCCCTGGGGCACCCTTTGGCTCTCTGCTCACACATGGTCTCCCCTCCATGGTGTACTCAGCACAACACACACCTCATTGTCAGGCACACCCACCTGAACCCTTTCTCCATCTGACTCGCATGGGATGCTGCCAACCTCTTCATCATCTTCTTGAGTCACTACTCCCCAGTGGTCTTGCATCTGGCTGAGGTATGTGGAGAATCAGGAGTCACTCCCAGAATTCCTGGGTCTCTCCTATTGCCAACTGGGATTATCATTTGGGTTGGACTAACCATGCTTGGGCTTTCTCTGAACTGAGGAGTGCAGTGGACCTAAGTGTGTCTAGTTGACCAAGTCTTAAATCCCCAATCCTCCTTCTGCACACTGCTGGGATTTAGAATTTTTTATTTTTATCCTTCATTCTATTGCATTAGGTCACTTCCATTTACTTTATTTTATCCACCACTCAATGGGGATAATAATACTAAAGGTAACTCAAAGAACTTTATCTTGTGAGAGGAATAAAAAGTGGGGCAAAAGAGTTTTAAAGTAATAAAGGAGCTTTCTAACTTGGCAAGGACAATTTTACTTTGGACATGACTAAATTTTAAACTGTCAAAAGCTGTGGTTTCCAACACATGGCCCTGGAATACTATTTCCAAACAACATTGATGGCATTTACTCAAAGAAATATTTAATAAATTTTTAAAAAGGAGGCAGCAGGGTATTATAACAACTCTGAGCAAAGCTTGTGGGAATAAACAAAATTAAACAGGTTGCATTATTGCAGAATTCTTCAGCCATTAGTAAACAACAGTGCAGCATGTGTACTTAAGAGGACACTAATGCAATATGCACCATTTCTTGCTGGAGCTTCATGAGGGGTGGGGTTAGTGTTCCACAGAATATGATAGGAAAAAATACTTCTCTAAGGACATCATTACCAATAGTCACACATAAGTCATGCATATCATGACCTGTCAAATTGCTGATCATTTTGTTAACATTAGCTCCAAGATTGGAGAGGACTATCACTTGCATTGCTCTCTGGTATTCCTATGGGCTCCAGTATAATAGAATAATGAAATAGTTGATTAGCTGAATTAGGTCATGAATCAGTCAGCTAAACACACCAACATCAACTTCAACTTGCAATCTCCCTCAGATTGAAATGTCAAGAAAAATTAATAATCTCCTTGGCCCCATCCAACACTTTAGCTAGTTAGCATTCTCACTCAAGCGTCCATATAAATACGAAATTTGAAAAAGATATGCTCAAGCAGGTATAATTTCCTTTAAGAAATACAAATGAAAAGCTGGTACCATATTGGTCACCTAGTGACCAGATTTTCTATAAGTTATTAAGTATGAAATGTCCGATTTCCATAAGTACTAAGTTTGACAGTTGAAATCTCACATACTACTTTGACACTTCTTGTTTTATTTTTATTGTGAAGGTACATCTTCAGTCTTTCAAACACATGTTTTGTCTTGTGATTTTCTTTCAAATTTTTTTTTAGAACAATTTTTGTGAAACCATGGCTAAGTCAAAAAATTCAAGTTATTTTTGAATATGACTTCTGTCAGGGAACCAATGCAGCACAGACAGCTCAAAATATCAACAAAGTGTTTGGGAAGGATGCACCTAATCAGCTCGCACTAAGTCAATGGTTTGAAAAGTTCTGTTCTGGTGATTTTAATCTTGAAAATGAGCCACATGTGTGACCTGAGACAAAGGTGGATGATGATGAGCTGAAAGCTGTACTGGAAGCAAATCCATCTCAACCTATGCATGAATTAGCAGCAAGATTTGATGTTACTATACAAACAATATTGGAACATTTGAAACAAATCAGCAAGGTAAAAAGCTGGATAGATGGGTTCCAAGTGAATTAAACAAGTGTCAGAATAGAAATCGTCTCGAAGCTTGCCTTTCTTTGCTCTCACAACATAAAGGCGAACTATTTCTACACTGTATTGTAACATGTGATGAAAAATAGATTCTTTTTGACAATCATAGCATTTGGCACAATGGTTAGATACAGATGAAGTGCCGAAACACAGTCCAAAACCAAATATTCACCAAAAAAAGCTAATGTGTCTATTTGGTGGTCCAGCACTGGTATTATCCGCTACAGCTTCACGAAACCTGGTCAATCAATTACAGCAGATGTCTACAGCAACCAATCAGATGAAATGATGAGTATGCTTGTGATTAAGCAGCCAAGATTGGCCAATAGAGACAGGCCAATCCTCTTGCAAGACAACACTTGACCACCTGTCACACAAACAACGCTGCTCAAACCACAGAGGCTAGACTTGGAAACTCTCTGTCATCCACCATATTCAACAGACCTTGCACCAACTGACTACCACTTCTTCCAGGCTTTGGACCCCTTCTTGCAAGGAAAAATATTCCATTCTCAAGAAGCTGTAGAAAAGGCCTTTTGCGATTTCCTCGTCACTCACTCTCGAAGCTTCTTAGCTGCTGGCATAAACAAGCTACCATTCAGATGGCAAAACTGTGTTGATAGTTTAGGCACATATTTTGATTAATTGTACTGCTTCTTCAGATATAATATACTACACTTTTGATTTGAAATCAGACATTTCATATTTAATGACCTAATATTTCCAGAATCAACTGATACCTCAAGGAATGTTGGAAACACAAAATGGGATCATGGTGAGTTCTCTCTCCTAGTACCATAGCTGAGAAGGATTCATATCATGGAGCCAAAAGAAAGAAAAGATTCTACCATCATTCTTGCAGCAAGGGGGAGATAAACGAAGCAGGGAATCCACCCTGTCCATCTCCCAGGGCTATACCGTGTCCTAAAACTGAACAACAGGTCTCTTATCTATACGTTAAAAGGCTTTGAATTCTTAGAAGTTAGGGTATCACATTAGTTCTAAAAGATGATTTTGAGAGTGTTCTGCTCATCTTGTATGTTTGAGGAACAGAGTTCATCTCTGATCTGTGATTTCTGCTATTTCAGGATCTGGTGTCCTGGTGGTAATGAGTTGCCGCACTCTGATCAGTGGTGTTATTTAACAGAGTGTGCCTTAAAACAGCATCTGTTGCTACAAATTGACAAAGCCATCAATAATTCCCTAAAGACCAGCAAGCAGAGAGTTCAATTTTCTCCTTCCAAATTTGGAGAGTATAATATCAAAGAGATGACAACCGAGAGCTCAGACTCAGCAATCACTGAGGGTGGTTTCATTGTCCAGGCAACTCACTGAAGCAAGAACAGGAGTACTGTGAGCTGTATACTAAATATTAATTTATTTTGACAGGATGCTTATATAAATATACCATATATTTCTCATATAACATAGAGATCAGTATATAAAATTTTAATGTTTATTACATATTTCTAATAGAACAAATGAAATGTAATTAGAAATATAAATTTCAAGCATATTTTTAATATAAATATTTAGGAAATGAAGTTAATTAATATGAAAACATGACTCTGCAATGAACCATAAACAATGAAAATAAAATACTATTTGATCATTGTAGAGAAATTGAATCTCAAGAATATATCTATATCAAATATTCATAACTTATAATTAGAAACAACTCAAATGTTTGTCAACTGATAAGTGGATAAACTAAAGGAGATATATCCATACAATGGAAAATTATTAAGCAATAAAGAAATGAAATACTCACACGTGACAACAGGAATGAATACTAAGAACATCATGCTGAGTGAAAGAAACTATTGCAAATGACCACATATTGCATAACTACATTTATCTGAAATCTAGAATGAGAAAATCCATTGAAAGAACATAAATTAGTGGGTGCCTGGTGCTGGAAGAGGGGAAGAGGATGAGAAGTAACTGCTACTTGGTATGGGGTTTCCTTTTGGGGTGATAAATATAGATTATGGTGATGGTTGCACAACTCTGAGTATCTAAAAACTATTGAATGTACAGATAAATAGGTGAATTGGATGATATGTGAATTATATCTCATCAAACATATATAGACACACACCCCAATGTGTCTTTGACTCCTAAGAATATTTTTGTGCATTTTTAATGTGCTGATTAAAAGCTCTTTATGCTTCTATACCAATTGAAGGAAGAATGTTGACATATTTTGAACTAATTGCAAATATTTTCCTTTACCTCTTTAATCTTCAACTAATTCCAACTCTCCTTTGATAATTTTAAATAGACCGTTCTATTTTTTTTTTTAAACAAGCACTGCAATTTTTTACCATCAAGAGCTGTATTTCATCTCAAAGTACACTTTCCAGTTTGTCTTCATATTTTCTGGTTCATGAACAGTCAGATGTAGAACTACCTGAAACAGTTTCTATTGTGTTGAAATCCTGGTGATCTGGAAAACCTAAAACCTAAATTACAGGTCTTTTTCTTTCCCTTATATTGCAAGTATCTCAGTGCGATAGCATGCTATGATTCGCTCAAGTGCAGATGTGCCTAGGAAGGCAGGCTGAGGGTGGTTTGGAGTCAAGGAAGAAAAAATGGAGTAAGAGACTCATTACTGTTGAATTCAAAGCATAAGAGATTTCCAAATTTCAAAATAACTTGTTATCAGAACAAAATTATTCATAGTTTAGTAACGCAAAAATATTTTTAAGATAATTTGAAAATAATTTAAGAGGACAATTTTCAGGATACCAGCTTGGCAGCTGTCACTCTTATTGTGACTTCACAAGAATCTGAGTGCCATTCAGGTCCACTGTGCATGACTTCATTTTCCGAGCCTTGAGTACTTTCAAAATAAGGTACTTCTTTGATCTTGTGCTCAGTGCATCCAAGGTCCGTTATGTTTGAGAGCCCTACTATTGGCACCTTAGCTTCTGTACCTCCTCAGAAACCAGAGATTTCCCTGTTGCATTAAGACCAGGAGACCTCCTTCCCTTCCCAGCCTCCAAAAATTTCTCCTCCCTCTTTCTTCCTCCCAGCCATTGCTCTCTTCTGGTGCCCAGCATGATCCCCTCACAGAGTTCAGACACTAGAAAACTAAAGCCCAGAGCCAACTTTTCCAAAGCAATTCAAGTCTTAATCAAGCTGTGCAAAACTCCCCAGGGAGAAGGGAGCACCACAGCCTGAGAGGAGGAGAGAAAACAGTGACAGTAAAATTAATATCTAATTTATCCTGCCATATTTGGACTCACTTTCTAACAGTTCACTCCCAATGATTCTGTGATCATATAGAAAGATGCCATCCAATTTGCCACTGAATGATCTTTCACATTCCCATGACCCACAGGACCCAGCAGTGGTAATTGATTAAGGCTGCTCAATTTGCTCCTTTGCTGTGTCTCTCAGTGGTTTTATCAGCATGAGCCATTGCCCCTCGCACCAGTGCACTCTGTGCCCCGTCCCACTGGCCTCTGCATTGCTCTCTCATCATCTGTCTCACCTGGACCAGGGGCCTTCTGTTACCCTTGCATTCCACATGGCACATTTCCTCCTCTGTGTCTTACAGCGATTATTTTCTGCTGCTCCCTCACGTGGTCTTCCTCTGTCCTGGGTTACTTTCATTTCCTTATAGACTTCATTATGGTTAATGATTAGGTTTACAACACATTTCTGCAATTTTAACATAGTCTTTCCAACACTTATTTTGTTGTGGCACCACACAAATACTGGACACATAAGACTGGATTAATAAACTTTTATTAAAATGGGCTAATTTCTCTTCACATTTGCACTCCAGGTATAGTCTGTGTGTGTGTGTGTGTGTGTAGTAGAAGCAAATAATGAAAAATTTATGTCAACTTCTCATTTAAGAAGGGAAATTAAATTCCTAAAATTGTCAGAAAAGTATCTTAAAAAGCCTTAAATACCTGAATTAGTGTACCTTGGTGTGAAATGGGGCATTAAAATCCTGCCCCATTCAAGGTACATAGGTAAGTCTGCATTTTACAAGTGTTTTTCTTCCCCTCCCAAATTAGTTGTAAGCAATCCTTTGATCGATTAGACATTTTCTAAACTAAAACTGATTTAAAAGATGCAGATAGGAAATCAGACTCTTTAAATATTCAGGTAGCCTAGCACCATACTAGGTACTATGAGGGATTCAAAATAGTCCTATGTCTTTGTCTACACACATAAAAAATATGATTAAATATATAATAAGAACTCAAATATCATATGGTAGTACATTTTTCAGATAAATGTTATTGACAAAAAACACTTAGATGAAACTTAAGAGGAATCAGAGATCGTGCAGGGAATCATTCAGTAGGCCAGCTTCACCCCCAGCAAGCTATCCTTGGTACTACAGTTAAATTTCAGGGCTAGAGTTGGGAGATGTTTCTAAAAAGAGAGATTGCAAAAGTGGGAGAGCAGAAAATGCAGAAAAAAGGAGAAAGAAGCAAAACTGAAAGAGAGGAGAAATGAATATAAAAGTAAGAGAGAATGTCCCCAATAAATGAATTTCTGCTGAGTTGCATCTATGCTGAAGAGGCCAGGGTGCCCTCTGGAATGGGAGGGAACATGGAGGCTTGGATGGAAGTCAGGTTCAGGCGAGTGCATCACTTAACTTACCTTAGTCCCATTTTTCTTTTCTGCAAAGGAAGGGACAATCTGACCCCAAGAATCATCAAGATTTCTTTTCAATTCAAAATGTGAAAATTCTATGAAAGGTCACACTCTAAGCCAGGTGGCAGCTGGGCAATTGAACTTTATGTTTACTTTCCAAACATATTCCAAAAGCCCCCTGTAGAGTTTGAAAAGGCTCTGAATTTGTTCCTTAAAAAAATCTTAAACATGAGCTGCTGTTTGGATTTTGTTAAAGTTTTCTTTTTGTATTTTGTAAGAGACCTCTATCTGAAAAAGCCATCTGGGAAATATTCACCTTAAGATAGTTCTAAGATGGAAACACTGCTGCAGTCTAACCACCTAGAATGGGTACAAATCTACCCAGTGGTTACTAACTGCCATCAAAACCCTAAATCATTTTCAGCTTCAAGAAGACATATGTGTTGGGATAGGTCCCATTTAATTAGTCTTTTTTGTTGAACTCCAGAGTGCATCAGGGCTTAAGCCAACTCTTAATAAATACACCAGATTTTAGCATCTGGAAGGAAACTGATCCAAAACAAATTATATGATCCACATAGTATGTAGCTCTGGTGTGGTCATTTGATTCCTGAGTGGTGACCATACCCTCGATGTGTAGGACGAACTTTTAACCCAACAAATGACAATTTGGCAAACAACAGCTGCATAGCCCTTTCACCAGTGGAACTATAAAAACTCATAAAATGAATTGTGTTTACAGTGGTATTAGCACTTCAAAAAATGGCTATTTCTTTTAGTCTGCAGAAAATAAGAAAGCCTGCAGCAATCATGGGGCTCAGGTCCTTTTTAGAAGATAAACCATGGCTTGGCAAGGCAGATAAAATTAGTGTCTTTTCTTCTGCTCAACTGGCTACTTGCTTTCATCTTTTGCTTTATTTTGAATCTTTTGCTGAGGAAAGGAAGACTTTGTCTTGGATGGTTTCATTAACATGGATTATGCTATGTTTTATGACTAATCAAAATGGAACTGAAAAGTATAGGGTGGTGTCACAAATTAATAGGCTGTCATTTGGACACCCCTCCCGCCCATGCTTGACCCACTTGCACCTTCTCCCTTGATTCAGCAGGTTGTGCCCTAATCCTGCAGACCTAGGCACTTTCACGTGGTTATTGATTGAATCCACAGATTCAGTTACAGAAAATGACACTGTGTGGCCAGTCTCTTAATTACTTAATGCAGTCTCTGTGGGTCACGACAATATGCACATTAAAACACGTGGTGTAAATATAGCTGGAATGAGCCTGGCTGAGGCAATTTTTATAAAAGCTGCCCTACCCAAATGGGAAGTGTCTCAAATTCAGTTAGGCAAAGTGTTTCAGTGAAAATGATGCATTATCCTAGAAGCCATTTGGATGATGTTATCAGTTATGGATAAAATGACCAAATGAAAAAAATAAGTCAATGATTAATCCATAAAAGTCTATGTTGGGGTCTAGATGAGCAGGGTAGTATTTTGCTTCATAGTAAGTCTCCTTTTTAAACTAGAATAGGGATGAACCAAGATGTCTAATTACTAAGCAGAGTTTAGTGGGTCCTTATTAAGGACTCCTACCTTGCCCTAAATGTCTGAGGCATACCTTAATGCTATGTAAGGAAAATGAGTAATCACAAGGCAGCAAATCAATTTAGCTACAATGTCTGTCAGTTTTCTAGTTTTAATAGTTTATTATTCATTGGAATCAATTTACTTGGTTTTTTTAATTCATTTTTTATTGGAACTGAGTAGCTGGTTTTTAATTTTTTTTGTTTGTCTTCTTCTTTTTCCTCTCCTTCTTTCTTCTTCCTTTCCCCTCCTATTTGGTCCAAAAATATTTCAAGGAAGCTAAAGATGAAGATTTGAGAGAAAATTCTGAGCTCAGGCAGTCAATGGGAAGGAGAGGTCTTCCGTTTTTAGAGATTCTAAGATTGTTGAACATTCCATGAGTAATTGAAAGTTGTGCATATTTTCTTATTGATTGAGCATTTCACACATACGTTACCATTAGGGCTTACACACATTGCCTTTAGGTCCATGGCCAATTAATTTGTCTTTTTTTTTTAAACTACTGAGACTCAGAGCCCAGAATCAAAACACTGTGCTATGTCATTCAATATCCTATTATTATTCCTACTTTTTATGTAAAAAGCACTTCTAAATCTGCAAAAACAGATCCAGGTTGTTTTATCAAAAGTTAATTAGTCCCAGAATTTATAATTGCTTTTATAATTTTATTAATCTACCACTTAGAAAGTATAATACACTCTATGATCATAGTTATATTTCACATTTAATCTGTGGTTTGTGAGAGAAAAAAGGAAGTGATATATCTATCAGAAAAATAAGGTAACTACACCTCTGGGAAACTAACCCAGTTTGTAAGAATGAAGAAAAATATCAAAGGAACTAGTTTTTTATGAGGAATTTATTCATCATACAGACATAGCCCACATGACTTTTCAGGCTTTGCCTTTTGAGACAAAGACGTTTTAAAACGTCTAGTCTGTTGCTAAAGTCCAACAGCTATGCTCTTTTTTTCCATATATTCATCAGTCTTGTGAACTCTGAGATCATGAGACTATATAACATTTCTTTAAAAATAAAGGAACTTGAACGCTTCTCTTGTGGCTTATGCAAACCGCAACTCCTGTGCCCGTTGGGTTATCCTGTTGAGTAGCTTCATCTTCAATATCAGTGATGGACAAGTTCCTCTTTGCCGACCCCACTGGCCATCTGTCATTCTGGATTCCACCTACAGTGCATTGTATGAGCTATGCTGAACAGGTTTCACCCTGGTCAAGGTCACTGCCCAGCCAATCACAGCTGACGGGGTCACTGCAGATATCCAAATTACTTCCAAATGGAGGTGCTGACAGACAGTGTTAATGAGCACAGTTTTGTCAGACTTGTTGATGACCTTTGACAACGTCTCTCTTCCAGACCGCCAAGATCAGTCTAATTTTTCTCCTTCTGACATTTAGGTGGTATCTGATACTTAAATGCACAATTGAGGGTAATCTGAATATGGCATCCAAAGATGAATGTGCAGAAGTGATAAAACTGATGGTGTTGTTATCCATCCATTAGTTAAGAAAATATTTTATTTGCTTATCTCAAGAAATATCTAAGCCCACACCTCTGGTGGGCTTAACTGCGTAACTGTTATTGGAGAAGCGGATGTGAGATACACGAATCTCTATGTTTGCAAGTATGGCACAGTGATGATAGCAGAGCAAATAACCCTACTTCTAAGCAGTAGCGCACACCTTACTTTTCCACTTGTGTCCTGTGCTGGCCCATAAGGAACAGAATATGGGAGATAATAGATCATTCAAAGCTGTACTTTATCATTCTAAAATAATAACATCTGTTTATGTTGGTGCTAGGATGTTATGACAAAACAATCAGGTATATTATCAAATAGAGCATAGCCTTTACACTACCAGTTATCCTGTGTGATAAATCAGCCAAATCCCGACACCCTTGGGAAGCCACTTAACATCATGAAGCTTCAGAGTGTGTGGGAGTGTGTAGGTAGGAAGCCTATCAACAGATAGACCATTGACAAGTCTACAGTTCAATAAAAGAGTTTAATAAATAACTTTGTTCCTTAGTTTTAATATTGTTTTACCCAGCAGCTTCCTATTTATGTTCTGTGTTTTCAGGGATGACTGCCTTAGAGTGTTATAATTAAATGATACTTTTTTCAATGTTTCTCCTTCATGACACTCTATTCATTAAATGTCCACAAATTTCAATCAGATGAAGAGAAATCCTTACATGACTCTAGTTACTTAATCCCCAAGGGAAGTTCCATGATCTCTCTGTTCCCTTCGCCACCGGCTGGGTTTAGTCTCCATTTATAAGCAGACACTTACTACCTGTTGCCTCTCAGGATTCTGTTGTTCATCTTTCTTCAAACCTAGACCTCAAAGGCTGCTTTACGACTCTTTCACAACTTCAGATAAAATTACTTCAGAAATAGAAGAATTCGCTCAGAATATTTAATAAGTTATGAAATATTGTTTTTAAAAAATTATAAATGATTATCATTGAGATTTACTGTATCAGTCCTCTTATTTTTCATTAAAAAGGTATACTTGTGCTGTCTTTTTCCTCTTCAACAATTGTTTCAACAGACTCAATTTTTACGCCCCCTCTACTTGCAATTCAACACCTATTTTTAAAAATCATTTGCTACAAATGTAAAGGACCAAAGACATTTACAACAGACTTATGATCTAATGTCTGGGGAACCAATCCAAAATTAACTATGAGACAAAGATAAATGAAATAGAAGCCTTAATATAGATACAAAGTTTTAGAAGATGACAGGATACTCAACTTTTTTTCTCCTTTGTGATGTTTTTTGGGTTATGTCATCCTTCCTTGTAGCTTCAACTATCTCTTTGTGGAGATATCTCTTTTTGTGGTTCCTTCCACCATTTCTGCAGGCCAAGTGTGTGAATCTTTTCCCAGTTTTGTATTCAGAGACCTCATGTTGGGTAGTTTTAATTTGGCTATGATGATAATACTGCATTTACACCATAGAAATGGGCAAATGCTATACCCTCAAGGCTTTTTTTGCCCTCCTTATTCTGGAGAGACTGTTCACCGCACCACTGCTCTTAATCCTATCCTAATTGAATTCAGGTTAAGTCTTGGTAAAAAGTTATTTTATTTTGTTTTTGTGTTTAAAATAACTATACCAAAAAGTCATTTTAATTTAGTTAACGACTGCTATAAAAAGTATGCAAAATTAGGTTTCTTGTCCGTATATTACTCTTGTCCATATATTACTTCAAAAGAGACAGATAATTGTACACAAAGATAAAGTGCATATTCTTAGAAGCTGCCTCAGCTGTCCCAGTTGAAGACTTTCTGTCCCAACTGAAGAGAAAAGAAACACTGGTCTCACTGCGCAGGATGGGGAGAAAAGGAGAAAGAAATTCTCTTCTCTTCCTCCAAAATCTACCTTCCCCCTGTCATCATCAATCATAAAGTAAAACAGAGCCTTGCCCTCAACACGCATCCTGCACCACAGCAGCCTGGGCATGTCCTAGGAGCTTGCAGAACCTCCATGTCAACCCCAGACCTACTGGAGGAGAATCTACCTTTTAACAAGGCTCACAGGTGATTCATGCACAGTCAAGTTTGAGAAACCCTAGAATGGAGGAGATAGAGGAAAGAGGGAGCCAGGGGAAGAAGGGACTTGGGAGGAGTAAGAATTGCTGGGTTAGGCCAGAGGTACAGCCATTCTGTTATCAGGGCCTCTAGCTTCTCTGAAAAGGATAGGCACAACGGAGGACAAATTGAGCTTTTTAAATGATTTTGTTAGATGACTTTTCTATCCTCTACACCTGCGGCTAGCTATCTCCTAACACCTGTTAAAACGGACAGTGATACTGATAAGATAATTCTCAACTTCCACTGAAAAACTTGGAGAAAGTAATCGTAACCCTGAGAGTAAAGTTCTTCATTTTTTCACCCAGTTGAAAATGTGGATTGTAGAAAAAAAGATATTCTCCTTTCATTTTGGCCCTGTTTCACTCTGAGGCCATGTGTAGGTGAGCAAAGCCAAATGAGACTGACCCAAAAAAATCTGGTCTAGTTAGACAATACAATTGAACAGCAGCCAGGCCATGAAATGGAATCCCAGAAATTTAAGCTCTTACTTTTGTCCTGACAAAAAATGCTGACAGCTGAAAAGAATAATTTTTTTTGTTCTTTTGTGTACTTTTCTGCACTACATTACTCTCTCTAGGTCATTTTTGTGGACCTGGCTTTGTTGGAAAAAAGAGTGTGACCTCTTTAGCTGTCTCAGTTTTATCATCTGTAAAATGGTTTTGTGTGACAGCTCTTGGGACCTCCCAGGTCTTTTCACCTGTCCTCATACTTTTCACTCAGAGTACCCTGATCTGTAAGAGTCATTTAACTAATAACACTTTGTTCTCTGGCTCTAGCTGTTTCGGAATATCCCGACAATGTGTTGCACTAGGTTTTTTGGGGGTTCTTAAGTCTTACATTTATGAAATTTGTCAGAAATATTTTATCAACTAAAATGTGTACAGACATTGTGAATACTTCTGCACATGGGCAGTATTTTTAACCTAGTCTCAATCACTGATTTTTCTTGTGATAAAAGTGGTGTCCTAAGACATTTCAATGATCATGGTATTATTCTAGTTAATAGGTATTCTGATGTCATATGATAAAATCATTATCTGTGGAGAAAAATATCTATAGATAGGAAGACAAATCAGGAAGTCCTCATTTATACACACTATTCTAATATTTTCTACCCAATATTATCAACATTAAAAACCTCTTGAGGCTCAGAACATCTGTGGGTGGCTCTTTATAATGTAATAGGGCATTATAGTTTAGATCATAATATTCTACTTACTCTCTTATAAATGTCAAGTTTCTTAATATTATGCCTCAGTTTCCTCATCTATAAAAAGTAAATAATAATAGTACCTACTTCCTAGGCTTGAACATGAGAATTAAACAAGATAATGCATGTAAACCACAATCCCTGGCAATTAGTAAGCATCCTATTAAAGTGTTAGCTTTATTCTTTTATAAAATCCTCAAAGCACAATGTTGGCAATATTCAAATGCATTATTATTCAGTTAGCCAAAATCTAAATATTAAGTGGCTTCTATGTGTTTTGACACATAAATATTAATAATAAAATAATAAAAGCCCAGTCTCAGTGTGCCCACTGCATCATTGAGAAAAAGAAAAATAAGCCCTCATTATTGCTGTGATTTCTAATGCAATAGTTTAATTTGTTCTTTAGGTCTGTTAAGAGTGGCCAGAAGCCAAGATAGTCACTCTTTAGGACAGCCCTGACCAGGAAAATTTAGGCTTCAGTTGGGTGTGTTGGTCAGGTGAGACACAATGAAAAAATAAAACAAAAATATATGAAACATATGAAATTCATTACTTACAGGCCTCAGAGAGATTAGGGGGGCCAACGGGGTGCTGAGAGAAGTCTGCAGGCATCGGGATGCTCAACCAATGAGTGAGGAGGGAGGAGCGAGAGAGTAAGAGAGAGTGAGACACATTGCGAGGGAGCAGAGCGGGACTCGCCTTTATTATGCCCGTGAACATTATCCCGTGGGCTTTCCCGCAGAGGTTGTGGATTGACTAGTTAAAAGAATTTGTTCACCAAGGGGGATCTTATTTATATGACTCTGGTGTTGCCCATTAGGTTTATCATGGTCAGCAGCTGTGGTGTTTGCTGAATGGCTCGCGAGTGATATGAGGAACAAGTGGGCTGTGTTGCAACAACCACACAGGGAAGGGAAGGTTTTACTAGGCCAAAGGCACAGGTGGGTACAACTGGGTTTCAAAAAAAACATGTCAGGCCAAAAAAATGGATGTCAAGGCAGGAACTATATTAAATAAATTCATGACAATTATTCTTCCACTGACACCTAATCGTATCTCTTAGGTTCCTTTGGGAAGCAGCCAGGGCATCAATCAATCAATCAATCACAGCACCTGTTTGCCTCTCATCTCCCCCTTCTTAAATATATCTAATCCTCAAAGCATCTACATTGACCAACCCTTCTCAAAAACCAATAGCAGGATAGGCCAAGATGGGAGACTAGAAGCAGCCTGTATACACCACTGTCACGGAGAGGAACAAAAGTGGCCTGTAGATATTCACCTTCAGATCTGTTGTCTAGGAGAGAGCGTTGGGAATCAACATGGTGGTGATGGGAGACAACAAAGGTGAAGGAGAGGGAAGTGGGGTGACACTCAACAGGATCCGAGGTCCCCAAGGAAGGCACCCGCACATGGGGAAGGGACAGTGGAGAGAACACTGGGGCTCCACACTTCCCCTGATGACACTGCAATTGCAGCTGCAGGTGGGCCCCTCCTCTGCAGCAGGCCTCGGGTTTTGATGCAGGAAGCTGACTGGAGACTGTGCAGAAGTGTTGCTCCAGAGAGAAGGCACAGCAGGGTCCTGCTGGTTCCTGAACCCTGGGCGCTAGGCTGGTGCCATTGTGAGGTCCCAGCCTCAGAGCACCTGTGTCTACCTCGGGGTCAGATCCATTGCTACTGCCTCCACATTGCCCCAGCCAGGCTGGGGAGGGAGTGGAAAGACTGTGCTCCCACGCATCCCATGGGTGCATGCTGTGTGCCCCCACTGCTGCCTTGGGACCCGGGCAGATCAGATGCCTACATAACCGGTGCCCGCTGCCACTACTGGGTGGCCCCACGCAAACACTGCTGCCATGGAGCCTGCATGATGCATGTGCCTATAGCCCCTGGCTGCCGCCATTGCCACTTAGGTAGCGCCACTGACAATGGATCAGGGCTGGGCGAATGCTCAGGTCTCCCCTCCTGCCACTGGACCTGGGTGGAGCTAATGCCCATGCAGACTGCCCTCCCTGTGCCTGCCACGTGCTCCCCACCACATGCCTGCCTCATGTCAACCGCCTGTGACAACCACAAGGGAATAGGGAGATGCAGGGGAGCAGCAATGTTAATTGCTCACGGTGCACCTGGCCCTCACCTGCCTGGTCAATCTTCTGGAGTAGGACTCAAGCATGCCATCCGGGCACCTCTCCATCTCTTCAGTGAGGAACAGAGTTCCCAGCAGAGGAGAACAGTTGTACCGCAAAGCCATCTGTTTTGAGCTGACAGAATAGGTTCCAGATGAAAAGAAACCAGCAGAAGAACTCTGGCAACATGAAAAAACAGGCTGTTCTGACACTCCCAAAGGATCACACTAGCTCTCCAGCAATGGACTTCAACCAAAAGGAAATTGTTGAAATGTCAGATATAGAAGTCAGAGTATGGACTGCAAATAAGGTCAACGGGATTGATGAGAAAGTCGAAAACAAACACAATGAAACCAAAATAATAATTCAAGACAAAAGTGAAAAATTCACTAATGGGATATATTATTTTAATATAAGAAAAATATAACAGAACTGGAAATGAAAGTGTCATGTAGTGAATTTCAAAATACAGTGGAAAGTTTTAACAACAGACTAGACCAAGCAGAAGAAAGAATTTCAGAGCTTGAAGATAAGGCTTTGAATTGACCCAGTTAGTGAAAAATGAAGAAAAAAGAAGAAAAATGAGCAATCTCTCTGAGAAATACAGGATTATATAAAACAAACAAACATAAGAATCATAGGCATCTCTGAGGGAGAAGAAGAGAAAGCAAAAAGCATGGAAAAGTTATTTAAGGGAATATTGGAGGAAAACTTCCCTGGTATTGCTAGAGATTTAGACATCCAGGTACAAGAACATCAGCGGACACCTGGAAGATTCAAGGCAAATGAATCTTGTATGCTTATACCCTGTAAATCCATAGAAATTTTTTTTAAAAAGCAGTACATTTCTTTCATAATTTACTACATTCACATGCACATATATCTACCTTGATCTCTACTATTCCCCACCTTCAGCTCTTGGAATCAATCAGCGAACTCTTTTTTGGGTTATTATTGACGTGTTTCCCACCCTGGAACCTATGGAGAAGTCCTTCTTCTACCACATTAGCTTTTCAGAATTCTATACTACGGTGTCCATTCCAAGCTCTGCCCACAGCAGGAAGCCTTCCCTGTTTACTACAGTCAAGTCTCCATTCTCTAACATTCTGACTATTTGGATAGTTTTTGACAAAAAGAAAATGTAGTTTTTCAATCCTATTCCAGAAACTTGCTAGCTGTAGACACTCTGAGCTTATTTTCCCATCTATAAAATTCATATAATAATGTCTACCAAATAAGTGTTGCTATGGGAGGTTGATAAGATAATGAATAAATAGGACTGAAATAGCACATTAATAGAAAAAATAGATTTTTAAATCATGTTCTCTTATTGCCCTGGTGATATAGACTAAATTATTCAACTATTGTTTAAATGTCATCTTGTATTATTAAGCATTTTATATTTGTCTTAGCTTCCTCTTGGAAAATATAGATGATGCTATTATTTCTTATATGGGAGTACACGGTAGAATTTTTATTGTTTGCCTGATCAGTTCTAGTGAGTGTTCTACTTACCATACTGAAAATTCTATAGATTTTCAAACCAATGACTTTTCATGTTCTAAAATCTATATTACAGTATGCAGCAGTAATGATCACCTATTCATTAGATAGTAGAGTCTATAAGAATGCATTATATGCTATCAAAAAGGAAGACCCAAATCAATTCCACACGTTTGTTAAGCAAACAGGCACCTATTATGTGGCTGGCACTGTCCAAGATAAAAGGAATAAAAAGTAATTGAGAATCAAAGCTTACACTCTAGCTGTGATTTTTTTTAAAGGAAAGTGTTTTAAGGAAGTCTGAAAAGGATTTTCATGTTTCTTTTGAAAAAAGAATTAAATTCAATTAAAAAGAAAAAAACAAGTGCCAACAATCTCAGAACACGTTAAGCTCTCCTTCTGCTGTTCATCGGCTGTAAGTATATTTTCTCCACCCCAGCTCGTGGTTTTGGTGGTGGCTGTGGTAGGGATAGTGAAGATTAATGCTCTTTAAGGAGAGGAAAAGACATAAATCAATCTTTTTTTCCTTCTTTCTCTGCCTCAAATTCATCATCTATAAGTATTTTTATCCACAAGTATCCATAATTATCCCATTCCTGAGAAAGAAACTGGATTTGCCTCCATTTTAAAAGCCTCAATGCCAAGTTTGATAAAATCATCTCAAAGAGTCCAGAGATCATGTTTCTAGAAACAGTTTTCCTTCCTGTACATAACATGGCAGAGGAAAGCAGTGATGAGGGGTGGGAGGGGGTCCATTGTGAGGGGTTGTCCTGGAATCACTGCTCCAATGCTGACCCCAGTGCCCCAGTTTAAGATTGAGTTTCCCCATAAACTGGATTGTGAATCTCAGTCTTCTGGAAAAGGATGTTTCACCACGAACTCCATTCTCTAAGCTTTTCTCATTCACTTAGACAGCTTGTTTCTAACTGCAGGATTAAAGTGCATCAATTCCCCAGTAAATAAAATCAAGATTAAGTAACAGGGCCATTAAAGCAGCTGGCCTTTGCAAATAGTTGGTCTTAATTATGTCACATTGTATCTTCAGTAAGGTTATTTCTTGTGGCCTCTCATCCATAAAGGATGAGTTTGCATCCCCAGTTGTTTAGCGCCACTGTCCACGTGACCCTAGCCTGTCTTAACACATCCACACTGCCTGGTCTTTAACTGGTCTTTGATTTTCATCCAGTGCTGTTTTGGTTCTCATTATTGAAACCTAGGCATTTCTTCTTTTGGACATTACTGGGTAATAAATGCCTCATTCTGACAGTTTCTGCATATATCAGCTCCAGGACCATCTCTAGGGCTCTCTTCAAGCCTCTTCTTGACCTCTTCTGGGGTTCCTTTTTTCCTTCTGGGGCACACCACCCAACCAATCCTTCTTTACCCTCAGGGGATGAATACTGTCTCAAATCGCTCCTTCTCTTTGTTTCAAAAGTGCAATACAGAAGGGATCTATTACAAGTTGTTTATAACTCTGTGTGAATGAAAGTCAATACTTAAATCTACCAGAGCCATGTGCTCTTTTTAAAATATGGTTTGGACGCCTAGTTGGTCTGTCTGTTTTTCTGTTTTCTTTGTTTTTATTCTTCCTCAAAAAAGGCCTCTAAAATACAGCCAGAAATATATTACATTGAATGTAAATCACTCATGTCAAATCATTGGCCTACATAGTTTTTATAACCCTTGGAATCAAATATAAACTTCTCACCATGGTCATCAGAACCCAAGTGACTTGGTTTCTTTACATTTTGGATCCAGTCTTATTTCTGTCTTCTGGTTTCTCACTTTGGTGGAGCCACATGGGTTATCTTTTCTTTTACTGAAATCTGCCAGAATTGTTTATACCCTAAAGAACTTTACTGGGTTGTCCCTCTGCCTGGAATGGCCTTTTCCCTAATTTTGCATGATTCCTTTATTTTTCTTTAATTGTCTTCATAGCATTTATCTGAACTTAACTTATTACATAATTGTTTGTTTCTCTATTTTCTCCCCCTCTAGAAAGGAGACTTCATAACATCAAGGACTTTGCTTTGTTCCCTGCTATGACTTCAATGCCTAAAATACTGCCAGGCACATAATAAGTGCTCAATAAAAATTTGATGAAATCATTAGTAAATGGTATTTCCAGCATCAGAGGTATAGTAATAAAAAGAGCCAACATTTATCTGATACTCATTTTATGTCAGGTAGGTTCCAAGAACTTTATATGAATTATGTCAATTAATCTTGACAGAAGCCCCATGAGATTGATATTATAATACTGATTTCAGACCTGTAAAACTAGGGAGTAGTAAGCTAGAAAGCCAAAGCTAGGTATTCTGAATTCATGACCTAAGCCAGATGCTACCTAGACCCCTATAAATCTGATTACAAAGGCTGTTATAATGTATCAAACCCTGAGTTTTGCTATTTATAAAATAGATTACAGTATCTACTTCAGAACATCCTGTGAAGGAAGCAGACATTTATGTATAGTGTCTGCTTTTATATAGAAATGCCCACAGGAAATGCTCAGTAAGTGATTATTTTTATGAGGATAATGGTGGAAGTTCTGATGGTGGTCTGACTGCTGCTGATGTGAGGGGGGCAGCACAGGGTTTAGCTTTTCTACCAGTATGAATTCAGGCTTGGTTGGACATGCCTGGAGCGTGGCCAGGACATAAATGACAGGAGACCATAGTATGGGGTATTGAGGAGTCTTAGGAAAAGTCAAGTTCCTAACGCTGAGGATGACAGCTGACATCTAGGATGAATAAAGCTAAGCTCCAGGTGGTAACTCCAAGGTTGCCAGGTGGATGGAAAAGGAATTCAACTAAAGGAAGGAGTTAAGGGCCTGCTCTTGGTTTGGGGAAAGAAAGTTTAGATTAAAAAATGGAGACCCATAGGTTCACGTCATGCTAACGATTATCAGATTGTCTGCCAGCCAGTGCCAGGGGCATAAGGAAACATGAGCAACGATAAAGATAACAAACTGTCATGGGGGCTTCTGAATGAGCTGACGGTTTTTTTAACGGCATGTAATAAGAGCACCAATTAAACTGATAACAATATCTTAATTATGTGGCAGAAATATTTAAATTATTTTATACATATTGTTTTATTCTCATAATAACCCTATGAGGTGAATAATATCATCTTCAGTTTTCAGATGAGGAACCCAACAGGCACAGAGAGATTAAGTAACTTTCCTAAGGTCACTCAGTTAGCAAGTGGCTGCTGGGAATCTTTATAAATAGAAGAAACAGAGGACAATCCTGGAAGAACCATGGCGATGGTTCCATCAAGCCAGAGAACCCATCAAAGGCATAACTGAAAATATCGGTACAAGCATTGAGAAGAATAATGATGATTTCCAAAACTTGTATTTAAAAAAGTTGTAAGAGAAACTAATCATGTTGTCATCTCATTAGTTAAAATAAAAATTTGATGATTATGGTGTGAGATCCAGTTTCAAAATGTATTTAAATGTTTGAACAATGGCACTGTAAGAAAACCCCTTCCATCTCCATTTAATTATGTAAGCATAAATCAAGATGGATAAAGATGTACTATTACTGTTTCTATATCTACCAAAATTAGAAATAGCATTTTGGTTGAACTTTGTTTCATCTCTCAACTAATCCTCATCCTCGGGCAATCTAATTAGTAGAAGAAAAAGAAGCTCCATCTATCTCATTATACACATTTTCATGTAAGATTTTTCCTTTTTATGTTCAATGATTTTCAAATTTTGGAATATATTTATATTATTTGGCCAAATCATGTCAATTCATAATTTTTATTTAATTCAAAAGAAAAATGTTAATACGTAGAGTCTTATGGTCATATTATATTTTAAATAAGAATTAAATGAATATGCATATTTTTGTTGCAGACTTGTATGACAGTAAGCCTAATCTTAGTTATAAATTCTTTGCCTACTCCAATGTCTAGAAGAGGTTTTCGTAGGTTTGCTTCTAATGCTTGTATGGTTTCAGGTCTTACATCTACATCTTTATCCACCTTGATTTAATTTTTGTATATGGTGTGAGATAGAGGTCCTGTTTCTTTCTTCTGCATGTGGCTCTGCAGCTTTCCCAGGACCATTTATTGAGTGGGGCATCATTTCCCCATTGTGTGTTTTTTTCTGCTTTGTCAAAAATCAGTTAGTTGTAGCTATATGGTTTTATCTGGGTTCTCTATTCTGCCCCATTGGTCTATGTCTTTAGTTTTATCCCAGAACTTGCTGTTTTGTTTACTATAGCCATGTAGTATAATTTGAAGTCGGGTAATGTGATATCTCCAAATTTGTTCTTTTTGCTTAGGATTGCTTTGGCTGTTTGGGCTATTTTATCGTTCCTTGTGAATTTTAGTATTATTTTTTCAGATCTGTGGAAAATGATGTTGGTAATATGATGGAAATTGCATTGAATCAGTAAATCACTTTGGGCAGTATGTACAGTTTAACAATGTTGATTATTGCAATCCATGAGTACAGGATGTTTTTTCATATGTTTATGTCATCTATGATTCCTTTCCTCAGTGTTTTGTAGTTCTCCATGTAGAGATCGATCTTTCACCTCCTTGGTTAAGTATATTTCTAGGTATTTTATTTCCTTTGAAGCTGTTTTAAATGGTATTGAGTTTTTGATTTGACTCTCAGCTTGACTGTTATTAGTATATAGAAACGCTACTGATTTGTGTTCATTGATTTTTGTAACCTCGGACTTTGCCAAATTTATTTATCAATTCTAGGAGCCTTTTGGTGGAGTCATTATGGTTTTCTAGATATAAGATCATATTGTCAGCAGACAGGGTTAGTTTGACCTCCTCTCTCCCGATTAGGGTGCCTTTTATTTTTTTCTCTTTCTGAATTGCTCTGGCTATGACTTCTAGTACTATTTTGAGTAGAAGTGGTGACAGTGGGCCATAGTTGTCATTTCTAAAATGGGATATAACTGTTTTCTTTAAAATTTTTTGAATTTATAGCATACTGAAAATCATATCCTTTGCGACTACTTAAACATAGATAAAAATTTAGATGTTAACTTAAAAATGAGTTAGAGGTTACATAACTGTTCAAAATTTTCTTGGAGGTACTTCAGTGACAATGCTTGACACCTACTGCTCAAGGGCATGGGCGATAAAGGATAATCCTTGTGCCAGAGACTACAGCAAGGAAGAGTGAATTGATGGAGGGAGATAACACATAGGGAGTTGTGGGTTCTATGTTTCTTCCTTACTTCTAGGTTTGTGTCATGTGAAGGTACAAAATCTCAGAGCAGCAAACAACACACATCCTAGTATTTTAGGTAAAAGAGGATCTCAAAATGTCTCTTAGTATGGTGCAGGAATAGCAGAAAAAATTCCTATTTCCCTAAATTGTGTTTGTATGTAGTGGAAAGCTCACCTGCCATGAACAGACTTGGCAACAGGAACAAGAGATAACTCAGAGGACACTTGTGAATTGATGGCAAAGTTAAATATAAAAATGACGTCATCATAGATGCCAATATAGATAAATGACATGAAATATCAATTAAGCTGTTTAGATATAATTTGAAGTAAAAGAGACAAATGCTCAAATGAAAGAAATGGTTTTGTTCTCCTGATTGAAAAATAATAGCATATGCTATAAGCACTTCATGTATATTATTTTATTCTCACAACACAACTACTAAATTGTGTAGATATTATTATAATTCCAATTGTAGAGAAAGCGACAATCCATCAAGAGGGATTAAATAACATTTCCAGGTTATACCATTTATAAGTGAAGAAGTTGGAACGGGAACTTGAAACTGAAATTGACGTCCATTTGGAAATAATAAATACATTGAATATAGCTGGTTTGTGGATTTGTGGGTGCATAATCTATGAATACACACACACGCCCCCGTGTGCACATAGAAACTTCACCTGGACTCCACTGAATGTGCCAGACCAGTGTGGCTTAGGTAGAATATCCTTCATTTTTTTTTTCTGAGGCCTGTTTTTCCTATTCATGACACAAGCTGACTGTCAGTGTCAAACCACAGCTTACAACAACTGCCGGTTTACATCATTTCAAAATAAGGTCCTTTAATTTTCTAATTTCTCTGTTCAACTATCCATGATTTGGCAGAAAAGTGGGGATGATTGTGATTTATCCCCCAAATCAGTTTAATGAAAAAATTAAAACATATAACTTCATTTTCCTATGTAGAAATGTAGGAATAATATTAGGAAAAAGCCTAAGAAAGTAGAATATTCCTTTTATCTCATGAGCCAAGGATCACAAGTATATTGAAAAGTATCCAGAAAAACAATGGGAATGACTTTTATTTTCATAATAATTCCATCATATATCCATTTGCCTTGCAGAAATAATTATAGTTTTGATCTCATAAAATCTTTGGGTGACCCATTTTTTGGATGAATAATTCAGAGAGAAAAAATTAAGAAATAGAAATTCACCCTGCTTTTGTACTTGGGGATTGGGAGGTAAGCTTATGTAGAATAAACAATTTTAATGTGTTTGTTCGAATGTCATTCTTTAATAGCACTTTATGTAAGTAACACTCAAGCCTGGCAACATAATATCCCTGAGAAATACACTATTTAAACTATGTGGCAAGTAGTATTTTATGAGGTGAATAGACAAATACATTAGAGTCACTTGAATGAAGCTGAATTTTTTTTTTTAATATTTTGGAGCTAGTTCTTTCAACTCTCAATACCTGCACACTATGAAGGTAAAATTGTTATGAAACTGTAAAAATTGAAATGCATACCAAAGTTCCCTTAAGGAAATTGACAATGAAGTCCACCAATTGGCACGTGTGTAGAATTTGTTGTGATTTGTTTTGATTTTTAGGGGGGCTTGTATTCTTGTACAAAAAGTGGTTGGTTTAAATGATGGTATGATTAACTCTTAAGAAAAAAAATTCACAATGATCTTCTACAGCTTTGTCATCATACATAGAATTTGATAAAATTCTTAACGCCTCTGGTTAAATAAACACTTTTGCTTCCTTAGCCTACTTTTTTTTTTTTTTTTTTTTTTTTTTTTGGTCTAGACTTAAGCTTTTAAACATGCTGTAAAACAAAGCTGAATGTTTCTCTTGACCTTAGCTGTCAGAGGAGATGTAGGAAACTCATCTTTTTCTTAAAAAGAAAATCACTTAAGGAAGAGACATAAAGCATCAGCAATACATTAAAATTATAAGGATACATTAAATATTTTAAAACTAAGACTAAGTTGAAATATAAGCCAGACAGATACTGAGAACCAATTAAGCAATTAGGGAGTAGTTCAGGATCATCAAGTTGGAAGATCTGTTGAGACAACTTTTAATTTTTGTTGTTTCTTTTTTTTTTTTTTCCATTCACACTATTATAGATTGAAAGCCCAGAGGTAGACAGAAGAAAACTGTAATAGTTCTGTCATTCAAATGTGTTAACAGAAGTATGAGTTAATGTGTGGCTTCTTTCCACTCACTTTTATAAAGGCTCATTTTACCTGGTAAGGTACTGCCTGTTCCAATGACTGCAATCTCCCTACCTAGATCATCAGCATTTCACTTGACATAGAACACACTTGAAAGAGTCCTTCCTGTTTTAGCAAGATGATACCTTCTAAATAAGGGAATATTAAGACATTTATTGAATACTTACTATATGAAGTCTTCTGTCCTCACACTTTACTGATATGAAGTTGTGTAGAAAACTAAGGCAGAGAGAAATTTTAAAACTTTTCCAAAATAAGACAGGGAGCTTGCTTTCAAATTTAGGCAGTCTGGCTCCAAACCCCTGTATTCCTAAACAATGTACCTTTTTCTGATATAGACAGAATATACTCTAAATAATTGTCTATAGACATGGATGGATGTACTAGGGAGAAAAGAAATATGTATCTGCTAGCTTATGTATAAAATATGTTAGAAATATATACAGAAAACTGATGACATTGGACGTCTCTGGGGTTGGGACTTGGACAAATGAGGGTTAGTGGCACTAGAAGAGTTTAACATGTATACCTTTCTGGAATTTTTAAATTTTGAAATATCTAGATGTGTTACTTTCACAAAAATTGATCAATAAAGTTAAAAATTTATAAGAATTCAGAAGATTCTATTATGTTAACAAGTAACTTAACCCTACATTAAAAAGAAAAACTAAAGACATCCTTGGGGGAATTCAACATGTTTTATTTTGCCAGGCCAATAGTTTCTTCAATATCCAATTAAAGTTCAGGGTGATAATTACATTTAGTTTGTTTTCTTACACAAAGTGAACATTCACCATAATGACAGTTTCATCATGCTAAAATCTATTCACAAACCTACACTTTGAAAAAAAAAGTACATTTCTTGGAAATTTTATGTACAGTACAAATGGAAAACATATTAAGTTACTGAATTGCCAAACTACACAAAATAAAACCAACCACCAATATTCAGTATACATTACCAATACTTTTGAGAAAGAAAATTCTCTTTACATTTGGCAGAGTTATGTTCAAGAATTTTCATAATCTTAAAAAAGTAATAAAAGTATACACAATTTAATAATGCACATAACAGAAAGTATTAAATAGCACAAATAATATTATAAATTTAAACACCCTTATTGTCTACCAGTTTGGGCTAATATGAAACAAGGGAAACTGTGACCCTAAAACAATTTTGCTTTTAACTCTATACATAGAATAGATTGCCCATAAGCACAAAAGATGGTTTGGGCTTTACATTGACACATTTCTACTTGTGCGTATAGAGGAGAAAAGAAGTTTAATTGCACCTTTTAAGCAGGAAAACCATTTGTATAAAAACTGCTTTAGAGATTGCTTTAGAATCATACACATTTGGAACAATAGTGTTTTTTTAATGACGTTTGGTATTATGTTGTGCATTTTAACTGCTATTTTAGCCACATTGAGACCTCTTCTTATGATATTATCAGTTACCACCACTGAAAGAATACATCATATTCTTAGATTCTTATCAATGATCACATCCATTTTGAAAATGATTTTAGTTTTTGAAGTTTTATATGGCAGTGCTTAAAAAGGCACTACAACTACCTTGATTACCTTCTTCATGGGCTGTTAACTATAAATAAAATTTTTGTATTAGATTTTGATTAAGTATATGGTACTCTTTCTGTTTTTGCCTGGAAACATGAAATTTCTTGCAAAGTAAATAAAATGAAAAAGCAAAAGTTGTTTTTTTAAAAGAAATATGAAAAATGAGGAAATCATTCATATCTTTTCCAGCTAATTTTTCTGAGGAGGAAATAATTTCAGTATTATTATAATTAAAGTTATCCAATCATAAAATGAGAAGATAACTCTTCTATCCATCACAAAACTTACCACATGTACATTTATAGACCAGTGAACATATGCACCATAATTCTTTTAAAAGAATTTCTATTTTTATTCATATTATTTTGTTTGTTCCTTTCTGGGCATAATGAGCAACACACCACCACACACAAAAGATCATTAAAAAATTAAGTGTTAACTTAAAAATCAGTAGGATATCTGAGATTGGTTATAATAAAAGTGAGAGTCATTGAACTTGACTATTGAAGTTGTAAAGTAGCCACATTTGTTATAAATTCTCTTAATAAAAATTGCATTTTCTACTTTGATTTTTCTTTTTTTATTACAGTTTCACCCCTCATATAGAAGTTTGATACTTCAAAGTTTTTTTCTTCTTATATTAATTTGCCACACAGACTAGAAAATTAGAACAAAAATAGTAATCATTCAACAGTGCAAGATTATATTCTTTGAATCTGGAATAACTTAAATAACTTCCAAAAAAAGAAAGTAATTTTGTTTGGAAGGCGAGAACATAAACCTAGCTGCTTCACTGACATAATTCTCATCAAAGATCTTCATGGTGTAGGTTATTGATTTTATCTTCCTGAAACAAGGAATCAAAGGTCAATGACAGATATCAGCAACTGATAATTTTTACAATCTTAAAAATATAATATATTTCACTGGAAGCATATAAACTCATCATTTTCTCTTTATGAATCACTCATGTTTTTATACAACTTTTAGACGCCCTCTTCCTTGTCTTTCATCTTACATTTCTTTTGATAGCCACTTTGTCACATGCATTTATATGACTTTTACCATGTGAAAGTTGTGATTTTGGAATTTGTTTTCATATATAAAGTCATTCACAATTAGAAATCTAAAGCCCCAAAGCAGGGAAGGAATATCACAGGGTTATAGCCCTTGTTCAATGGAGGGATGTAACAATTCTAGTCTTGTAGCCTCACTGTTGATTTTGAAGAAAAGGTGAGTAAAGATATAAATAAAAATCTGGGTTAAGTTAAATATTTATATGCACCATGAGGACCATGACATGTCTAGTGCTAGTCAATATCATACAAGAAAATGCATGCTCATTTCAGTTCACATAAAACTCACTTTAGGAGTGAGTAATCACCTTTCTCAGGAATTTCCCATGAGTAAAGAAAGCCCAAGATTCTTTGCTCAAAATTTGATCATTGAAGACAGAGCATTTGTTATGGGAAGTATAAGCCCCATGGAAGAAAATATTATGACTCTGGCAACTGATTCCTCCTGTTTCTACTTTTCCGGCTATTGATGAGAGCCTTTAACTTGCCATAGTCTCCTCTCATTTTTTGCGATTCTCCTCCCTGTTGAGGCTGCTGCCGAGTGTCTTTGCAGTACTGATTAATCATCTGCATTTCTGAGTGGCTGAATGCCCCCATGATGTCTTTCGGGTGGAAGGGTAAAGCCCTCACAGAACTGGCCCAGGTCCATGGGGACCATTTGTCTGTCACAACAGCCACCATTTCAGAATCTAAAACTTTGAAGTTGATCTTGGCTATGGTCTGCTTGAAACTGTTCTCTGTTGCAATGCAGTGATACAGTCCTTGGTCAGAATCTTGAACAGAGCGGATCAGGAGTCCTTGTGAAGTGGCTATGATTCGTTCGTTCAGCTTGACCTAAAAAGAGAGACATACTGAAGCTCCTACAGCTGATCCCTTATTTCCTAAAGAACTATGTTCAACATATATAGAAAAAAAAATCACATTTGGAAAAAATATTGAGGACTACTTAGCTACCTTCTCAGTGGACACAAAATTTTGGTCAGTTCCATCAGTTCCATTGCCTTATTATTATTATTATTATTTTTAATATGGGAAATCTTGTCAGAGAGATATTGAATCTAATAAAGAGTGGGTGAAGATATTATCCATATTATCCATATCTTAGTGCTTTTCCCCAGATAGAAGTAGCTTCTCCACATATAAGCAAAGAATTTTGGTTGCTTTTGAAATCAGAATCACAGCCAACATGAATGCATAGATAATTTAAAATATCTATTTCATCCTGAAGTTCTTATCTTTTATATTTATAAAAATACTCACCGGTAAAAGCATAAAACCACAATTAAAGGGTGAATTTTATCTTTTTTTCAATGAATTAATGTTCTTTGAAATAAAAAATACATAAGCAGAGGCAGAGTCTTGAACATTATCAAAGGCCTTTTCCAATTATTCCACTATAAAGAATGTCTAAAAATGAGGTGGAATGTCATTGTGTTGTAAGTCTTCTAAGTGGTTTTACCTTCCAAGGACAGGTAATAAAAAGCTACGGATTAATGTTTAATTACTTTACAGACTTAGACTAGAAGAATGATCATTTGCTGGATATCAACTAAGGGCTTGAAATTCGTCCTCCTTACAGTTCCAGCTAGAGTATTGCCAATGAACAGATAAAAACCTAAGTGGTAAGATGTTCCTTGACATGTATACTCTAGAATACTCTTTCATTGAGGAAAAAAGAAATCTGACCAAAATCAAAATATGGTAATACATGTGAAATGTTTTTCTAAATGATAAAGTTCTGTGCAAATAGACAAGTTATTACTAATTAAATCCAAATCAAATATCGTTTTTAATAAAAAGTAACCCCCAGACAAAAGCACAAAAGGCAATATAGTATAAAAGGCAGAAAATAGAATAGAACTAGAAAAGAAATAATCAGTAGAAGGAGCTGGGCTCAACTGATCCTTCTGCCCCAGCTTCCCAAGTAGCTGGGACTACAGGTGCACGCCACCATGCCCAGCTGATTCTTCTATTTTTTTAGAGACGGGGTCTCACTATGTTGCTCAAGATGGTCTCAAACTCTCGGCCTCAGGTGATCCGTCTGCCTCGGCCTTCCAAAGTGCTGGGACTACAGGCGTGAGCCACCACACCTGGCCCAAAATTTTGATATTAATTTAATTTATTAAGTATATTAATTTAATTTATTAAGTATTTATTAATAACTTATCTAGAAGATATACTCTCACAAGTATGAAGATATTTGTTTACATGATATTTTTGATAAGAGGAAAACAAGAAATAATCTAGCCAGTAGATGGCTCTTAAAAAACAAAACAAAACAACAACAACAAAAACAACACCTAAGGTACATTTATACAATAGAATACTGTACAGTCAGGAAAAAAATGAGGTAGCTCCACCCATACTGATATGAAAGTGTTGTGTTGTTGCGTATGTTCATGTGTGTGTCAGTGAGTGTGTGTCTAAGAGAGAGTGGGGAACGAAAATCATAGAACATATTTGGAGGAATACTGAAGTGGAGGAGTTTAGATTTCACTTCATGCTATTTAGTTTCATTTTATGCTATTTATTATGAACTATTTGCACTTGCTCCATGAGATTTTATTATTTGTCTTACTTTTTTAAAAAAAGTTTAAGTTTAAATGTCAGCAATGTGAGCAATAAACATGTTTGCCTGAAATAGTAAAAAGAAATCAGGATAAATTTAATAAAATATTCATAGTTTATTTCACTAAGTGAAGAATAAGTGGAATTGTGCTGTGCTTAAATTCTAAACAAAACATATTTTCATAATTGTGTTAAATTTTATTGTAATCTTAAATTGTTACATTGTTATGTTTTTGAGAATGGAAGAAAAATCAAGATAGTAATATTTGAGTCTCCACTTTCTTGAGCATTCTGAAATAGAACATTAGAAATATCACAACAGAGAATAAATCCATAATACATTCCATTTTAAATTTTATTATTAATTTCTATGGCATGTATTCAAGCCTATATATGTATTTAATTTTAAATCATAGAAATTATATCCACTTACATATTATACTATTGAAATTGATACTGAATAAAGGAAAATTACTTTCCCTATATTAGTTAATTATAATATTATTATAACAGGGGTGGGAGGAGAAGTGAGGGATAAAAACTTGCCTATTGGATACAATGAACACTGTTCAGGCACAGGCACACCAAAGGCCCTGACCTAAGCATTATACAAGGTATCCATGTAACATAAAACATTTGTACCCTCTTAATATTTTGAAATAAAAAGAAAATCTAACTTGTATTCATTTAATTTTCAAGAAATTAATGAGACATAGAAACAAATCATGCCATATACTCTCTGGCTGATAATTCCTGATGATAAAAGTCACATATGATTATGAAATTAAAACACATGTTCACTGTAATTAAAAAAAAGCTTCCCTTCACCCTTGTTTTCCATAGCCCCTCTTCTCAAGGGCCACTTCTCTTATTTTCTTACAATTAATAGTAACTACTGCATTTTATCACATCTAGTGTTTACCCTTGATATGATGTGATGACATGGCACTTTGCCTCTGTGGCCTTCCAAAAACCCATAAACCTTGTCCAATCATCAGAGAAAAATCAGGAAAATCCCAAGTGAGGGACATTTTACAAAATATCTGATCAGTATTCCTCAAAACTGTCAAGGTCATCATAAATAAGGAAAGTCTGAGAAACTGTCACAGCTAAGGGAGGCTAAAGAGACCTTAGGACTAAATGTAATGAGGTATTCTGGATGGGATCCTGGAACAGAAAAAGGACATTAGATGAAAACTAAGGACATCTGAATAAAGTAACAACTTTAATTAATAGTAACATATCAATATTGGTTCATTAATTGTAATGAATGTATCATAATAATGTCAGATGATAATAATTGGGGAAACTTCACAATCTTTCTGTAAATACAAAACTGTTCTAGAAAATAAAGTCTATTAAAATTTAAAAAAGAAAATAGATCTCAAACAATAATTTTTATTATTAAAATTTTTTAGAAGTATTTTTTAGTATCATAGAATTCTGGGCAAGATGGGGCTCTGAAATCCATCTAGCTCATCTTTCCTCCTGATAATTAAATCTCCTCTTATGCAAGTGGTCATCTGCCTATAGTTTAATATTCCTGTAACAGGGGACACAATTTCCTAAACAGTTCATAACATCTTTGGATAGGCAAGTCTTAGAGTTGGAAAGTATTTTCTCAAATGGAGACAACATTTATTTTAGTAACTTTGATGCAGTATCTGTGTTCTACAGCTTGGGATGATATGCGCTCTACATAGCCTTAATTAACTTAATACGTAGCATCAAAATTGCCCACAAAAGAATACGCAGAAATGTACAGGGTTCTAATTTTCCCCTTAGCTCCATCACACTTTATGATACGCTGATAGTAGTACATTTCAGACTTCCTTATGGCTTTATATACACACATATATTTTTATCTTCTCATTTGTCATGAGAAGACAAACATGACATCAATATCACGCAATTCATTATTTACAATATACCACCCTATGCCATTTTACGATGTTGCCCTTATAAAACAGCTCTTTCCAATCAGTGAAAGGTTACAGTATGTATCCTTTTATTTGAATATCTAAGGTTTTTTTCCCTTACCACTAAATAAAGGCAATAATCCTACAAACAATGATTCTATATATTACCTAAGCAAGGCACAAGAGTTATGAATAATAAAGCAATGGAAACAGGTTACCACAGCAGAAAAATGCCTTTGCCATAAAGGTTATAGTTCTGTGTAATTTCTTGCTGAGGAAAATTGAACTTTTAAAAAAGCCTCCTTTTATCTTGTGAATCACACAAAGGTGCTACTGTGTGAAAACCTGGCATCTAGATTTGTGCACAACTTGTTTCTTTTACTAATGTTTCCACACACCAATACCACCGTCTTAGTGCCCAAGCTCTTGTTTCAACCACCATATTACAGAGGTGAGTAGGCAGAGAGAATTTCTAACTAATCCATCAATTCTTAGGACAAAGGATTTTAAAGAAAGTGGTACTTGTCATCCCAAAGACATAAAAGGATGTTCATATGCTTTTCCTTTTTCATTTGATCTGAATCGCAGTGAGGGACGGTGATTTAATGTTCTTTCCAAAGCCCTGATTGATTGCTGCCGCGCTGCATTACTCACCTCTTTCCTCCTGTCTTTGTCTTTCTGTAACAACCACTTGATAGACGCCTGTGGGGACTTGGGGGCACACTCAAGAAAAGTGGTGTTATTTTTTACTCCATACTGAACAATTTCAGCTGCATTTCTATAAGCTGAAAAGCAAAAATAAACGGAGAGAGAGAGAAAGAGAGAAAGAATAAAATTTAGAGCCTATTCTCCTATATCAATGTTTATTTCTCCATAAAATTGTGGACAACTATGGCATCCAGGAAAAGGCAGTGGTAATCATTAAGCAAGCAAACTATTTTACATTGTTTATCTGTTTTATTTAACGTAAAGAGGAGAGAAAGAGTATTGAGTTAATTAAGGCTATGTTGATAAGGGAAATGATGTTTGTGCAAGAGTTACTCTATGTCAATGATCGTACTTAATATCGCTTTGGACACTTAATTATTACAACGTTCTTGAAAGATTTTCTCAGCTTTTCATAGCTGAGCAAACTGAGGCTGTGAGTTATGAGGAAATGTACTGTAGTTAAAGAGTTAGTGTCTGGCAATACTGAAGCTAGTTTTTATCCCATCCCTAAACTCCATACTCAGTGTAAAACAGAAGAAGCTCAGAAGCACTGGGAAAGGTAGAAAGTAAGGTGTGGCCTCAGTGAAATGTAGTGGTTGAGAACACAGTCTTTGGAATTAGAGGAACACAGGGTAAAATCTTGACTTTACCACTATGGTTGTAGAAGCTTAGACAAGTTACTTGATCTCTCTGTGCCTTAGCATTATTCATCTCTAAAAAACATGAACAGTAGTTTTTTTTCACACAGGTTCGTCAATAAAAGTATTAAATTAGGTGAAGCATTTAGTATAATAATGTGGCAGCTTAGACATGGACAGAATCTGCATTAATAAAGCAGGCATAATAATAGATTCTACTTTAGCATAATTTCTTGAGTATTAAGTGAGAAAATCATAAAAAAGCACTTAGCTCAGGTTCTGACACAAAGTCAGCATCCATATTTGTTTGTCATGACCTCAACTGCCACTATTCTTACCACTATGACAACTACTACTATTAATGGTAACTGACAGACTTTTATAAAATACTCAGTAAGTAGAGAAATGGTAATCTGGATTTATTCTCTCAATTAGGTGTATGGAACAAGTAAGCAAAATCTATCTTAATTTCCTCCTTGTAGTTAGGGTAGTTAGTGACAAGATTGTCATTCTTTACTAAAAGAAAGCCCAGACTCAAAAGGATTAGAAATAGAAGTCTCAGTGTTAATTTTTTTAATATACTATATCTGTAATATGTGCTCGGAGATAATTCTGGTTGGTGGTGTTGAGGTGGGGAGAAGGGATTAGTGGGAAAAGTATAACAACATGGTATCTCCATGTCATAATGGGAAGGAAGAGATTAGATTAACTGTAAAACACAAGGCAGGATTGTCAACTGAAGTATACCTATGCTCACAGCAGGATTATTCACTATAGCCAAAGGTGGAAGCAAACCAAACATCAGTGATGCACGAATGGATAAACAAAATGTGTATATACATATAATGGAATATCATTCAGTCTTAAACATGAAGAAAATTCTGATACATGTTACAGTATGAATGAACCTTGAATACATTATGCTAAGTGAAATAGGCCAAACACAAAAGGATAAATATTGTATGATTCCACTTATATGAGGTACCTAGAATAATCAAATTCATAATAAATTCATACAAAAGTAGAATGGTGGATCCTAGGGGCTGCGGGGGAGAGGGAATGGTTAGTTAGTATTTAATGGGTACACAGCTTCAGTTCGGGAAGATGAAAATTATCTAGAGATGGCTGGTAGTATGGCTTTACAACAATGTGAATGCATTTAATGCCACAGAACTATAGATTTTAAAATAGCTAAAGTAGTAAATTTTATGTTATGTATTGAAGCTCACACCCTAACATGTACATTTACTGTAATTAAAAAGTGCTTTTCATTGTGTTCTTCAATGGTAAATTTTAAAAAGTAAAATGAATTTTATTCAGAAAGAAAATAGTTGCTAAGAAAATCTGTAATTACCATCTGTGTGAAAGACCTACCAACCAACATAGAAGTATAAGTGCTCCCAGACATTTGTTTTTTCACAATGCTTAATATACATACAAATAACATTTAATTTTTAATTACCATACATGAATACCAAAAATTTTCATAGTGAGTCTTTCTTGAAAATGAAAGGCTTGTATCTATTACAATGTTTCCCGTATTGAAATGTGATATGTAGCATTGCACTGTTTACAAAGATTGACCATTTCTCACTTTTAATACCTTTTAAGTTAAATCCTCTGCATTGAGTAAGTGGATTTCCATGTCTCACATCTTGTCTTCGGCTCCTCCTGTAGGTACAGAAATATATAAAAGTGACTTAGAATTATCATTGCCAATTATACCACATTTAAAGAATTGCATTTTTAACTTGGTATCCTTTTGATTGCCTAAGCTTCCATTAAAATTTTTTTAAAGAGGTCTGATAATCTGATGTAGTGATCTGACATTTCTCATTCAATTCATCAATGATAGGGTGGGTACTTATCCTTGCTTTTCTATCTAATAAATTCAGTCCCTCCCCATCTACCATTCATGACAGAATGGCTATGAATTTCCCACTGTATGTATATCCCGGGTAAATGCTAGATTCTAAATTTAACACTGTAAATTTTTAGTTTAGAGATATTCATCCAAAATTTTCTAAAATGATAACTTCTAAAGTATAAACTCACTAGCATTTTCCTTTTTATAAAAGTTTTTTTCTTAAATGAGCATACTTTTAATACAAAGTCAACATTTTTTAACACTTTCCGATATATTAAAACTTTTCTGAAACAAGTGATATAGACATAAAACACAGACATTTAATGTAAAGTTAAGTAACACTGTTCATTTATAATACTACAATAAGCATTTCCCCCCTCTACTTTTTATTTTGAAAAATTTAAAGTCTACAAAAAAGTGAGTACATGAGTGCAATGAACATTGGTATACCTAGATTCACAAAGTCTTATATTTTGCCACATTTTTTTCTCCTTCACATGTAAGTATATATCATGTATATGCTGTTTATGCACATCTATGAAGACCCTTAGAAAATAAGTTGCAGACATGATAATGCTTCACCCTTAAATACTTTAGCATGTCTCTTCCAACAATAACTGATTTCTCTATATAACATCATGATCATATTAAAATATTAATATTTATTTAACAATATCATCTAATATGCATTCTATATTAAAATTTCCCTAGTTACCCTCAAAATATTCCATACGGATTTTTAAAAGTTTATACAGGATCCAATCAAGGTTCATTCTTTGCATTTAGTTGTTATGTATTACCAGCTTAAGCATTTCAAAAATTTATGTACATTTTTTGTAAGTCAGTCATTATTTAAATAAAAGTTTTAAGTTATTTATATGCTAACTTTTTAATTTTCTGAGTCTTAGAATCACTAAGTGTCTTAGTTTCAGTTGTATTACATAGTGTAACAAATTAAAATAGAGCAACTGAACTCCTCGGAGCAAGGCATCATGACACCAACATTGCTGTAAGTGAGAAGGAAGGGCATTTTGTGTAAATATTGGGAGTATGATTGTTTACTCTCAATGCTGAAAAGCATATATGAATGAGCATATCACTTAAATGGGTTAAATGTCTTAACATTTTTGCCTTGAAGATAAGTTAAACTCAAGATGAAGAAAAATATTAAAATTACACAGTGGTTATTAAACTTAAAAAGCAAAATTCATCTCAAAGGCATTAATGAAAAAAACTCATTGTAAGGATACAGAGGTATATCCTTACAATGTACACAATGGACTGTATACATCTATTTATGGAAATATGGGAATAAAATATTATACCACACAAGTATTCCTTTTCCAAAAAAGTCACATGATACTTTTTCCATTAAATATTTCTGTACAACCACACACACAAAATAGGGGAAGTGTTAGTCATTTTTATCTCATGAAATATGATTAATGCTGTACTATATTCAAGAATAACTTCCATATCAGTTTTTTACTGCATTGCATTTGTTATATTTTGAAATCACAGCATTATTTATCACCAGCCAACTTGAGAGTATATGAGCACCATGTGAGAGTTCTTATGGCTGACCTCATCATTTTTAGCCATCTAGACAAGCAATATCATTCATGATGATTAAACTTACTATCCTGTGATCAGCACTATGTCATAGTTTACTCATACTCAAACTCTCAAGCGGGGCAATCTGAATTTACAGTATCACATAGCTTTCAGACATTCAAATATAGAAAAATATTATTACGGTTTGGCTTAAATCATGAGATGGGCAAGGCAGCCATCTGAGCCTTTTCTATGTGTAGATTCCCTTCAAGGCATTCATACTTCATCACAGAAACATGCTGGTAAGCAGAGTAATATTATATTGCATGTAGGATTTGGGATTTGGCTCAAGTTGCCAATGTTTCATCCATTATAGTCAATTCCTTAGGATAAACAATGAAATCATTTTATTCTTATATAGAAAAGATATTTACTTGAAGATTGAACTGATTATCTTGTCTTTAAAAAAGTTCCTAACTACATGTCTGAATCCAGAATAATAACATTAGAGACTAAATTGAAATTTTTGATACAAATACACAAATATTTAAGAAACTTGAGAGTGGAAAAATGCTTATATTGTTTACTATGAACCAAGTTATTTCAACAAAGAGAAACTATTGAGCCAATGGTATTTAACAACTGTATTATGTCAAAGTATAGATTGCGTTGATTTCCAAGTATAACTGTATTTGTCTGTTTCCATACAAAGATATGTTTTTGCTTTATATTCCTATGAATTGCTCTAAGTGATCTTTGTGTTCTAGTTAGATAGACAGTACAATCAGAGTAAAACCAGGTAAATTAACAATATTAAAGAAAATGAATGTGGAAAATACTTCAAATGATCATTTTCATCATTACTACAATTTCAAAAGAAAACAAATACAGCATACGGAAATTTAAAAAATAGTTAATTCATTCAGCAAACATGTTTTGAATTCACTATAAGTATATCCTTAACCAAATTTGGAAATAATTTGGAGAATTTAAATAGTATAGATATTTTTAGTAAAACATCCAGTGTGCTAGTTAAAGATGAATAGGGGTAGGCGCAGACATATCTTTTATATATATAGCATTTTCTGGCTCTTCACGATAGAATTAAAGCACTGCTAGAGATAATCAAGACAGTTCTTTAAATAGTTACTACTTCTTTCTCAACCCATCATGCATGGTTTAATATGGGGCATGATATTGTAACAATAAAAAATTGCAAGACAGACTCAGTTTTTTGTTTATTGAAAAGACATCATTAAGGTTATGGTTTGTGGTGGTAGGATGACAATGTAGAATCTACGTTTAAGTACATATCTTAGAAAGGGTAACTGGGGTTGTAATAGGTGGGAGAATATGCAAACAAATGAGCCAACTCATATTTCAGTGGAAACTTCTAAAATGCAAAAAAAAAATTCAAATATGCAATGACAGTCTATATGTAATATGGAATTTTACTTGACACATTCTTTGTTAAATAAAAATCCGTATGGGTCAAAGCCAAGGTCTTTGCAAGGAATGAATACTAATCTCCAATTCCCTCCCATTATATAAGAAAGAGTTGGTATTTCTATAGGACTATGGTAACATTCCATTTATAGTCTCCATAACACTTTATTTCCTGGAAAGTGTAGTGCCTACAGCTTCCTTCAGCACTAAATCTGCTTAATAGATTAAAGATTGTATTCTAGGTATTAGATATGCCAATTTTTAGAGCTTCTTACCAAGAAAAAAATACTTCCTTAGAAACATTTAGTCATGCTGATTTAAAAATATCACTGCTATCATATTTGGGAGTGCAAAACAAATATGGTTGAGAAATATTAATGATGGTCACAAAAAAGCATTTTTTAAATTTGACATTATATTTGGAATTTGCTTCCCTCGCACTTTGTGTCCAGGTTCATACCTCCAGCCCAGTACAAAGGCAGAAGATCACAAAGTAATGAGATCTAGAAATTCTATGTAGAAATCAAAACAAGTCATGGCCCTCCTCACTAACTCCTAAAATAACATGGAAGAACATAGCATCTTTGAACACATATACGAAAGATTCCTGGTTTAAAGAGTGGGAGTTTTCTTCATATCTCATGACTTTAAATACAGAAGACTCTTATATGATCCAGCCCAGGCCACCCCTCTCTACTCCACATTCACATTGCTAACTGCCTACTCAAAGTCCCCGCTTGAGTAGCTCATAGACACCATTAACTTCACGTCATCTTTCTCCCCACAAACCTGCTCTTTTCAGTCTTCTCTTTCTCAGGAAATGACATCTACCTACATTCTCAGTTCGGAGAATTTGGATCATTTTTGAGTCCTCTATTTTTCTAACTTCCCACATCCAATACATCAACAGATTCTGTGAGCTGTGTCAAGGACAGATCAGATCACTTTTCACCACCTTTACCTCTGTCATCCCTGTGCAAGCCACAGTTATATTTTACCTGGAGTACTACAGTAGCTTCCTGTTTTGTAGCTTCTCTCCCCCACAACGCCCGCACCCCCACCAACCCTCCTTCTACTCCAGGGCTTCAGTGAAGCCAAATCCAACCAGTGATCTTTCAAAACCAAAAGTCAAATAATATCATTCATGGGCTCAAAAACATTCACTCGTTTTTCATTTCACTCTAAATAAAAGCCTTTCAATTACCTACAAAGTTCTACATCATCTGATATTCTGGCCCTACCTGTCCTTATTCTCATTTCAGTATAGCTCCATTAGCTTTGGTGCTGTTTCTTGAATAATACTGACATGTTAGAGATTTCTGATCCGTCTCCCTGGAATGCTATTCACCCAGATAATTCCTTGGCGCTATTCCACACCAACTCCTTGATCACATATTATGGCCACAGTAGATCCCTCACATTTAACATTGCAACCCCCTGCATCCCACATGTCCTACCTATCTTCTTTGCCCTTTATAAGTTCATAAACCTTATCATTATTTGATATGCTAGGAGTATTCCTTATTTATTTATTGTCTGTCTTCCCCCTTTAGAATTTATTATACCTGAAGAAGAGATTTTTGCCTTTTTGTTGTTGTTTTTCATGTTATTTACATAGCATCTAAAACAATGCCTGGGAAATATTTGTCCTGTGATCAATTTTTTGAACTAATGAATAAAAGATCAGAATACTCTTGATATGTGAAAGCGCTAGGGTTGTTTTAATCTGTCAAGATCCTTAAAGGAATATAGCGAACAAAAGCTATGAAACATCATCATCCCAATAGTTTACTTGAAAGATCACTGATGCTCATGGCTGGTGATATTTGTTCTTTCTGCTAACCCAAAGTTTTAAAGGTTTTGGCCCTGTCACCCATCATGATCTACATTACTATATGACTGAAAATAGCTATGACCTTGGCTGACCCTAAATTCTGTATATTCTTTGTTCTACAGTCAATTTCTCCACTGTTGGTTCCTTTTAACTTGGTGCAGGTTGGTACAGAGTTTCCTACTTAAGTTTTTGCTTGGTTAAAAGACATCCTTCCTTAGACTGTCTGTCTTTCTTAACCTAACCAGTAATCATGCACTCACCACTCTAAGGGGAAAGCATGATCAAGGTTTGAAAGTGAATCAGGGTACCCATTCTGGAACAATACTCTAGTAGCTTGAACTACATCATGCCTTTGATTATAAGATAATTAAGTGATGTAGAGAAATCCTAGGAAGGTAAGACTTCAGGTTACACTAAAGCATATAAAATAAAAAAGACATAGATTAGGTGATGTAAAAAAATAAAGCTAAATGCTGGTCGAAATATTTGACGGGTCTTAGGGGAGTGGGTGTTGTAGAGGAGTTTTTAAAAGAGAAAAAATTCTTTCCAAAGTGCTGTACTCCATAATTACCATCTCTGTGAGAATCTCAAGTTATAAAGCATTGCTATTTTCTTCATTCAAAGACTATGTGTGATGCTAAAAATAGCTAATGTGTTTTGTGTCATTTAAAAAAAAAACAGTAGTAAAACTGATTTTAACAATGTGGAACACTTATGTATTGTCTGGTGACATACATTTTGATTTTTGGCTATATGTTTAGTACTCACCGCTTCCCAGTTGGGTAGAACCTAGAGCAAGAATGGCCATCCCAGGCACAGTAAGGGTCCCTTGCCAGGCAGCAATCAGCACAGGCTGTGCCATAGATGTGGCAGCGATGCAGAGACACTTGGGAAACCCCTTCGTTGGAGCTCACATACAACTGTTGCTATTAGAGGAATGATGATGATTTATTTCAGATGTGGAAGTTAAAAGAAGACTTTCAGCAGGAACACATCATAATATATGCCCACAAACCCTTGGATTCATTTTGAAATAGACTAAAAACGTGAAGCAAGACACAGAAGGGTATAAAGCCAAAATAAATAGAATTTTCCTACATTAATATACCTATAACATTACCACTTTCCTGTTTAAAAAAAAAGGCTCAGAGCACCATGTAGAATGGTAATGTGCTTTAGACATTGGGATTCATTGTTCTCTCAGATTTGAGGTAACATATTACAGATTTAAATTATGACTTTTTTTTCTTTGCTGTCTCTTAGAAAAGCACAAGGAAGCATTCTTATTTTTCAAGTCTAGCAACATGTTACTTTGTAAATTTGAAAAAGTCAGGTTCACAATAAAGGGCATATTTAATTTAGAAGAAAAAAATGATAAATAGTAAGTATTAGATGAAACGAAAAAAATAAATATTTTGGTCACATGCTTTTGAATGTGGCATATTACTCATTAAAACTATATTAAAATTATTTAGAAGAATATCAATATTTATATTTAAATGTGTCTTAAAATTTCTGCTTGCTCCAGTGATCTTTATTACCCTAAGGAAGTCATGAATAAAGATTTCATCCTCCTTCATTTATCGGGTGTCAACAGCTTCTTAAGATACTGCTCTGATTCCTTTGGCTGTGTATAAAGTGATCCTCAGGAGTTGAAGGGATGAGTTTCTAATTGACACTCCTTATTTTTCAAAGGGCTGATATTATACAGTTCAAGTTGGCATAGAATCTTTGAGCTGGAACTTGAATAGATGCGGAAGGGAGGGAGCACGTGCATGCATATAAACATAGGTATTTAAAAATTTAATCTATGGAGACATCATTGGTCAACCAAGCTGTGGAGCTCTGAAGGCAGACTTCTTGGATTCAAATCTCAGAAGCCACAAATTTGCTGTGTAATTTTTCTGAATCTCAGCTTCCTCATTAATAAAATTGGGATGATACCATACAGAGTTTTTATAAGAAATAAATGTTGTAAGGGCTATGTCCACATAACTTGGAATAGTTTCTGGCTCGTAGGTGCTCAATGAATGCTAATTAATGATAATAGTAGAGTAAAATACCAATTAACAATCAATCTATAAGTTTTTAATTCTAATCAATCATTTCAATCACATCTCATTCTATTATATCTAATGAAATTATTTTATTTAGATCAATTTTTTTTCAGAAATTGTGCTGAAATTGATTGATCCCCAGTTGAGGCATCCAAATTATATGAAAAAAGCTTCATGTTTTGACATTAACCTTTTCTCTAGGAACATTTGAAATAAGTGTTTATTCAGGAAATTAGTGAATAATCTAGTGAATATATCAACTTCATTAAAATACTTAAGGATGCTAGTTTATTTGAGGAAAGGACACAGGTGGTTTCATTCTGGATAATGTCTTTTTTATTAATCCTACTATTTTCTGTTATATATAGTACAAGAATAAATTTAAAAAAACAGCACATAAAATGGATAAAATAGGAAACACTAAGAAAGGTATTTAAGTATATATAAAAATATGAAGGTATTTACATATATATTAAATATATATGTAACAATTTGTAGTCCTCTCATACTGAAAACATAATGCAGTATGCAGTTGTGCAAATGAATTCCAGAGTCAAATAATTACCCCTCCTGTGAATCTAACTGTTTTAGTGAAACATTTTCAATTATCTACAATATAAGATGTTGAAGGCAGACATAATACGTAAACTACAAATAAGTTGAAACTTGTATACAGGATGACTATGCCACACAAATGGCTTTGTGTCCATTTTACATTTTGCTCTGATACTTTCTCTTTCCACTAAACCACTGTAAACAAAAGGCTTCCCTGCTGACTTCAAAGACAATTCTGACTTGAGATCAGCTCCCTAGGACATTAGGCAAAATGACGAATGGCTTCTTGTTACTTGGGAAAATGTTTGTTATACAGCACACAAACATTTTTACAGATGAGATCTTTAGCTCCATTGTACCTTATTTATTTTTCCTCATAAAATTCAGTCAAGTGAAAAGAGTATAATATGAAATACAACTTCATCTCTAACAGACCAAATATGGTGAGGAGCACTAAAATTATGTAATCAGTTGTGCTGACACATAAAACCTTTATTCTGTATTCCAAGAAAAATAAGTCTCAGGTTCTTACAGACAGCATTTGCTGAGGACCCACTTTATTTTAGGCATTTTATATAAGTTGACCTGTTCGTATGAAAGGCATTACATTTTAGATGTAGAAACTTAGGTCAGTGAACTTAAATGATTTGTCCACACTTTATGGTCAGGTTGCGAATCAAATGCATGTCAATCCTACTCTGAAGCCTACTCCATTTTGCCCATATTTGACTGTTAGAATTTTCGTTTTAAGATAACATCTTTAGGGGTTGGAGAGGTGCATGTTTTGCACATGTAGATATTGAAATTGGGCTTTTCATTTTCAAAATCATTGTATATTTGCATGCACAGGCACAAATTAGAGGATTAATTAGAAGATTTCTGATTGTCATAGTCAAATATTTCTTCCCCAAATCCTGAACCCTTAGATTTCAGACTTTCAGTTTTTTTAATGACATGTATAAACCATAGGAAATAGCATTTCCTTTAAAATAAGCATAAAAGAATGCATTGCACATTTCAAACATGTGACAACAGCAGGAACTTAAGGAGGATTGATTACTCATTCCAAGCCCCTGAGAATGTCGTGATGTTATAGTAGCTCAAACATTATGTTAAATTCTTCCCTTAGAAAGATTATTTTTATTTTAGTTGGCTTTACACACTGTAATATTTGAGAATATAGGATATACAAAATGTTGAAATATCTTGCTGTATATATGTTCTACCCTGACTGACTTTTATACAAAAATAAACCTATTCAGTGTTTCACTAATAACTAGTAAATTCTACACCAATTAAAAGTGATTTTGTGGAATACTTTAAGCATTATTATTTATTTTGTTAGCACTATAACTCATTTTCAGGAGTTATAAAATACATTTTTTATAATGGAAACATTTTAATATGCAAAGAACATAAAAACAGTTGAGTTTTTACCTTTTTGGATGAAATTTTTATTGTTGTTATGGGAGCATGATTCTAAAAGATTAGAAAACATCATGTTAGTTGCTCAAATGATCCTTAGAAGGAATTTTACATTCAAAAAATTTCTTTCCTATTAAAACTCAAGAAATCATCATTTTTCTCTACATGTATGTGTACTTTGGAAGTATATATACATATACTTCTCTATAAAGTACATTCCTCTTTGGAAACTAAGAGTGGATTTGTTATACAGATATATACCTAAACCAAAAAAAAAGTAGTAATTATAGCACATCCATCAACATTAGCATGAGAACAGAAAATGAAAATTTGAGAAGATAATTTGAGATAATTATAAAAAGTATATCTTGGAATATTGAATCCAATGAATAACTCAGAATTGGATCTGGGTACTTAGATGGAGGAGGCTGTTGAATGATACACCACCTAATTCTTCCACAACACAAGCATTCTGCATAGTACACTATTGTTCACCTGCCATGTGGTGTTTTGGAAAGATGCACTAGGCTGAACCACATTAATTAATCCTCATTGTTACAAACAAAGGCATATTATTAGAAAAGGTCCTCTTCTGATAAATGTGAACAAGTAAAAGAACCTAAGAATTTTCTAAAATAGCAATGCTTTTGAAAATCACTGTATTCATAATTTTACTTCTTAAACATTATTAGTTCATTTTGATGATTAAAAATTAGACTTCTGATAACCTGATGAAGATCCATGAGTTTTATTTGAATAACTCAAGTGGGAACAAGCTCTCAAAATCAAATGTGCCCACAGTTATTTTGCTTTCTGGAGTTGCATGTACTTATAAACATTTACAAAGAGAAAACAGTGATATCTTTGACTCTCCATTGCAACAATTTTTGATCATCTCTTATAGATACACACACACACACACACACAAATGTTGCAACTTACAACCACCTAGGCAACTGCTAATAGTTATACTTCGAATTCAGTTTAAGCATAGGGAAACCAGGCTATTTTCAGAAAATGTGAACAGAGAACTAAAAGAAAAGCTTGTGCTTCTATACTGTATAAAAAGCAAACACCTGGTTTTTCAAAGTTACATTGAATTTTCTGCAGTATATTAGTGTGACACTTAGCTAAGAAAATTTTTTAGTTTCAATGCATTATTTCCTCACACGCTTATCACAGTACATCATACACACCCAATTATTTTTACCTCACCTCAGAAAATGTGACACAGACACCATGTTGAAGACAGTAACTGTATTCAGTAATTGTGTCTCCTGATGTAGCCACATCAATCACTGGCACACGCAGCAATAAGAAAGTTCAAACATTTTCTAGTCTCTCTCTTAGGCTGGTGTTCCCCCACATGCATTTTGACTGACTCTATTTTTCCACTGAGAGTTTATTCTTCATGATGATAACACCAGCATAACTTATATAACAGACCATAAGTAGTTAGCACATGATCAGAATAACTCAAATTTCTTTAAGACCTTTCCGTAACATATATGTTTGGGTTTGTGTCAAGCTCACTTAATTAATGTTTCCTGATAATCAGAAAAAGATATTTCAGTATTAAAAATGAAGTGCTGCAAAATGACATTTTTTCCTATCTTCAAGAAAACTCCAGAATAAAGCACTTTATATTTTTTAGCCAGCCAAGTTATCCCTATTGAATTGAATGAGAAAAATATTTTATATATAATGCGATTTTCGTTAATCTAGTGAAACAATCAATTTCTTCACAAAACAAGACATGGTAAAAGCACTTGACTGGACACAACACTATTTTATGAGCACAATTTTAATGCACAAATCACAAAGTACCTATGCCAAAGTGAGCCTAGCATAAATCGTAAATTTAGTAACACATTAGGAAATTTGCCAGAATTCTTCAGATTTTGTTTGATTTCTTTTTTATATTTTTATATATTTTTTATTTCTTTTAAATGTATTAGCAAAATCTAACAGCATTCCATCTTAACCACTTACTTGCTTATAAATGCAATTTTTTTTTTTGGTGAACATGGGAATGTATATTAAGGAGTCAATACATTCTGAATCCATTCAATCAAACAAAGCAACTTGCTGTACTAGCAATATTCCACTACTGGGAGTTCTGGAGTGCTACTTTTACTCAGTCATAGGCTGACTCTGATCTTTTGTTGTCCCTGAGCCATTATTTCTTAATTGGTTTAGCTGGAAATAGAGGCCTGCAGCAGGATTAATTCTATGACAGTTTCTGTACAATTCTAATAGCTCCTCTGCTGTGCTTTACCCATCTTTCCAAATGCAGATAAAAAGGGCCACTTGAACTACAGTGAACCACTGTAAGGAGAGAAGGGCACGGCAGGACACCACAATTCCCCCCTCCTGGCTCTCAGATACATAAAGAACAGGCACTCTGCCCTGACCAGGTGAAACCTCATAGGACTGAACTTCTCTCTGTGTACCTGTGTTGCTGTGTTTTCTTTTTCTTTTTTTACCAAAAAAAAATTCAAGGACAAGGAGAATAACACAATGAAATCTCAAGTTTTAATAGAACATGAAGTTCTGAGTGCTAAAGAGACATTTGTTTTACTTAACTAGAGTGACATTTGAATTAAAAGCAATAAAACAAGAGAAAACAAAGCAGTTTTTCTTGAAATTACTGGCTAAAATAATATGAGAAAGCTTATCTAACAATCAATAATGTGAAAGCATTTGAGTTTCAGTGGCTTGTGAAGCAAATGATAAAAACCCTTTCATGGTAAGATCTTCTAGACCTTGACCACTAGAACTCATTTTTTAAAAATAATGATGACCAAAATTCTTCAAGTTCTGATGATAGCTGAAAAGAAATAATGCTTTTATGTTAAGATAACTTGAAATGTAACAAAATGCTGTACAAAAATATTTTCCTACATTTTTCATTTTATCTGATGTTTTCCTACCCTCAAAAATTTATAACATTCATTTATTTGATCTTTTATCAAATATTTTTTTCCTCCCATGTATCTGTAAGATTAAAGAATTCCACTTATCATGCATGTTCTGAGATTAATAGAATAGATGTTCAAACCTTAAAGACTTCCAACTCCTCCAGAATGAGCTCACCACTGGCAGAGCTGTTAGTAGGAAGAACAACCACCTTTTGCACAGTACCCTGATCTAAATTAAAGAAAGAAACAATCAGATGTTACAATACGTTTTTAAAGGAAAGAAAGATATTTAGACATAAGACTAGTTAGAACTTAGAATATTATTTATGTAAGTATTCAGTCATCAAAAATATATTGTATATATTGAGCTACTACCACTTGCAATATGGTGAATTTATTCCAAATTTCATATATTTAAATTAATATTACATGCAATTCGAAAGAAACTAAAATGAATATCTCATATTTTGCATGTATTTGGTGTAGTCTTACCTATGAGAGGGGGAAAGAATCTCCAAATGTCTTAAATCAAAAGTTCTGAACTAAGCGTTCAGAATATAACACATATTATATTGTATTATATTATGGAATATAATACATAACTCGGAATAAAACTCGGAACATAATGAATATATATATGAATATAATAAATAATAATGAATGTAATATAATGAATAACTTGGAATATAATACATAACTTTAAGTTTGGTCCTTAAGAATATTACTTACTCATCCAAACCAGCATTATAAAGTGACACTCCCATGATTCTGCTAATATTGACACACAATTATTTTATTATCTGAAGAAAGATTACTACAAATAAATTTTTATAACAATGGTAATATAAATTACTAGTACTGGAAAAATGGCATTTGATCTGTAGAGATAAGAGAGTTTAGACACAGTAAAATGTTTTACTCATAACTGAAAATAATTTTCAAAGAAGATGCATAACTGGTTTTATTTCAGGTGTGGATACCTATTCATAGAATAATTTTACTGTTTTCAGAATTTATCATTTGGCAGCATGTTTCTTTGGATATTCTCAAAATGTAGATGAAATTTTGAAATTAGATGGTCCAAATGAACTAAAGCAAATAAGAAATTGATTCATATTTCCCAGTTACAGATGACCAAAAAGAGACGCCCAAATAAATGTTTGACAGAAAATGTTATTTATGTCAAGATTTATAATTAAGATAGCTTCATGTGGTCACATAAGCATTATCTATGCTTATAATTATGTGACTCTACTAATCACATAAATTTTAGGTTTAAAAGAAATTCCTTGCTATTTAGCAATAAGAGGTGAAGGTAAAGTTGTGAGTAATATGGTAAGGTAAAAATATATTTACTAACCCAAATCTATTTCTATTAAAATAATTGATGAGCTGATTTATAAATATCAAATTATTATTCCTTTAAATTATAACTGTAAATTTATAATTTGAAAGTATACATTATCATCAACATACTGTAGCATTTCTTAATTCTGTTGAGAAATATTAGTAAGAAGAGTTAACTTGAACTGAATTGTACAGGACTTTACAACCAAGAATTATTTAGTAATTAACACTATAAATCTCAAATCTGCCATCTCAAAGTGACTTCTATTCCAGAGGCAAGAGTTACTCTGACATAAAATCCACATAAAAAGATATCATGATTACAAAGGTTCCCAAAGATAAAACTATGAGCTCTGAAAAGAATTAAGTGTTCTCAAATAAGACAACTAGTTCCATTTTTACCTAATGTTTTAACTTACTATGACAGCATTTCATGTGTACAGTTTGTTTTAAGAACCAAAGTGAAAGACTCAAAATAATTCTTAATAAAAAATAAACTCAACTTTAAAACATTGCAAACTAAAAAATGTTTAATAAATAAATAAAATATTTTTTTAAAAAAATTACACAAAAAAATGAGACAGAGAATTTACCAGAAAAATCCCTGAAACTTCTGAGGATCCACAGTTTGAGCACATCTTAGAAGCTTCAAAGTACACTCTATAATTTAAAATTTACTTCTTAAAACCATAGTCAAAAATAAAAACAATCTCAAAGCTTTGTAGGATCTAGCTGTAATTAAAAGGCTCTGAACTTTCTCTGTTTCACTGAGCAGCTTCCTTAAAATCAGCTCTGATAACAATTTGGGCTATTTTCTTGAAAGATAAGTAATACAAGTAAAAATTGGAAGCGAAAAAACCTTTGGAGATGCTGTACAGAGATATGTCACAATTGAAAATGGACGAACGTGGTTGGAGGTGTTCCCCAATTTCTATTAACAATCTATCACAATGAGCAGAGGAAACTTCTAGGGGAATACAATGTACCAAAAACTCTAACCTGAAAGCCACAAAATTTTAACAGCTAGGGCAAGACTTGCGTGGTATTGTGTATGTGTGCATGCATGTAAGCAAATGCATGCATGAGCAAACATGCTCTGGCTAAATACCTGTTGAATCAATCAGTGGGCATAAAGAAAGAGAGAAGAATCAGAAAAAAGATGGAGGTGTAAAATCTTTGTTTTAGTTCATGTTATCATAAAGGGCATGTTCTTTTATTTTTTTAAAGAACTCACAACAGAGTTTTATGGTTTCCTGCTGCAGCTTGTAAGGACCACTACCATTCTACATGACAGCAAAGATCTCTTTATTGAGTAGTGACCGAGTAGAGGCTGTGTATAACATAGCCCCAAATAAAAACACATAAAAAGGTATCCTGATTTCAAAGGATCCCAAAGATAAAACTATCAGTTCTGAAAAGAATTGAATACTCTCAAATGAGACAACTCGTTCTATTTTTTACCTAATGTTTTAACCTACTATGAGAGCAAAATTTACATAGATCACCATTTTCGTCTGACAGGACCCACAATAAACATACTTTATTCATAGCCATTTATAAACATTACACAAAGAAGAGCTATAAAAATGAGCTAATAAAAAGAAAGTGCAAAACCTTCTGACTCATTTGCAATAAAAGCTAGAATACCACTTTTATGTATTGCTTTTTTTCCCCTTATTTTAGTTGTTTTTTGTTTTGCTGGTAATGAGTTCCCTATATAGGAAATACTTCTGAGGTATCCCTGGGTTGTATCATTTACTACTAAGTAAATAAGTAGACTGGAATTGTCTTCCACCCATTTTTACTTATTGATTCAAAAAGAAATTACTAAAAAGAAAAAAAGAAAGAAAGACTTCAGTGAGTCAGGCAGTATGGATGCCAAGATGAATAGGCAAAGGACTCAAGAGTTCACAGTGTAGATTTACATTTTTTTGAGTAGTAAGTGCATTCCCATTAAAATGTTAGTCATTGAGAGATATGCATTCCAGAATGGCCATAAAACTGACAATTACTTATGTCTACATAAAGCCATGTCTGAACCCTTTCGTTTGAAGATGATAATATAGTTATCAAATGTCTTCCTTCTGAGGGTAGTGAGAATGGTATTTCTTGAATGTATTCACAACTATAAATCCTTTTTATTGTTCTGCAGAATTGGGATATTGCTTTTATATTCTTAGGAAAAGCACTATGCCTACAATACAGTTACAGTGAAATAGAGTTTCTTCTTTTTTTTTCTTGAAGCCTCATTTTGCTTGTGTGTAAAATGTAAATAATAACCATACCTTTGCAATGGATATCTGTTACTAAAGCCTACCCAGAATCACTTCCCGTTCTTTTGATAATAATGCCCTGAGACAACTTTTGGAAATCACACCTTTTATTCGTCTTTCATTCTTGTCTACATGGTTAAGGAATGGCTTACCTCTCTTCCAGCTCCAGAGAGACCCACGTGACTTAGGTCTGTCGGTAGACAGCTGCTTGCCCCTGTGATTTACACAGGAATGGGCCTAGAAACAAGACAGGGCCTGGCCCTCCCTGGGAATTAGGTAAACGGGAGTCCCTTTCTTTCTCAGATCAGGAGTGTTAAAACCTTGCAAATCTGGAGGTGCTGGAGCCATCCTTTCTATCACATGCAGAGACTCCGTTTGAGAATAAACAATGCAGAGGAAAGCAGAACCGAAAGACGGTGAAATAAGTTCCTGACAACAAATTCAGCTGTGTGCATAGCTGCCTTCGGGATTTCCAGTTAAACAAAGAAAAAATTATTTTGTATTAAATAGTTTGAGTAAGGTGTGTGGCCACTTTCACTTGAAAGAATTCTGACTAATAAAAACTAAACAAATAATACATGGAAATTGCTTAGCGTGGTGTCTGGCACATAGTATACCCTCAATAAGTAGAAGTTATTTTTTAGTTCTAGCTCAATTACTTACCAAACTTGTGACATTATTGGAATCACTTTCTTTTACTGAACCTCAATTTCCTCATGTATGAGGCATAGATAATAGAGATACCCTGAATACATTAAAGCACTGTGCAAATAAGCAAGGCACATCCTAGAAGGGATTTACATAATGTAAACCTATACACAAAGACAAAAGAGTAGACTCATCAACCCATATTAGTGATTTTTTTCTTTTGTTTCATTAAATCATTAAAGAAAATTTCCCAGACAAGCTTCTTTCATGCCTTATATATTTTATACTATCTAATTTTTTTCTTTCTAATATGAGAGAGTATAGCAATATTATCCTTAAACCTTTCCACTGTCCCCAGCCAAGGGATCAGCTTGCATTTATAGTACAGTAAGTGCTGGCTGTCTCCAACAAGTGGTCATGCACAGCTCATTACCCAGCAGGTCATTCAAATAGTCATTTGTATTTCTATCTCCTGAGTCTTATTTAAATAGTCTTTAGAGGGTTTCCCTGGAAACTGATGTGCCAAACTGTCTGCTTGCCACTGAGCTTCTGGTCGTCTAGGAATTTGGGAGCATACTGCCTCCTTAATCAGATCTGGTCAGTCCCTTCATCCTGGTTGCTAACCTATGAGAGTATTCTAGTCAGAGTCGGCTTCATGGCTATGTGATCCTCTGCCATGCAAATTCCTGCGCTTAGAGGGCTTCCTACTTGATTTAAAGATCTACTGTCACCTCCTTGAAATTCTTAATGGTTTTTTAACAAGGGATCCTGAATTTTCATTTTGCACTGTTCCCTGAAAATTATGTAGTCAGTTCTGATTTAGGTGCTGGTAATTAATAGCAAGTTGTACCAGCTAAGAAGCAGCCTTATTTACTTTAGGAAAGATAAACATACAAATCTCAACTTCGTGTACTAAACCCTTTCCTCCTTTTTCTCTCTCTTCACCACAGTGCCCCTAGATGTCAACCTAGGCAGCCCACACATGACCTTAGAGGTAAATTATTATAAGATAATCAGCTCTAGTATTTATTAATTGAAGCTAGTATTATAAAATATAAAATCACATTTATTCAATGGCAATTCTTCCATAATTACAATTTTCTGAACCAACTTGTTTATTAAAATAAAGAAACATAATTTTAAATCCAAAAAAAAGAACTGCAAAATCTTTGCTTGGCAAATGAAAGCTTTATATTAATAGATATGCGGGAAGTACTACTAGACATCTTCCATTGTTACTTTCTCTAATTAGATCTTATCAATTGGCTGCCTGATTTTATGAGTTAAAACAGATTTCTAATTCCTAATAGATTTATTTTCCCTGTTAGATAAGCAAACTGCTGCTACATTATTTTAATAGTAATTTTAAAAAATTAGATTAAAACTGAATCACGAGTTTATAAAACCCTTATTCGTAAGTCACTGGATCTACTTTATTTTAATAATTTTTAAAAATTTAGATTAAAACTGAATCACGAGTTTATAAAATGTTTATTCGTAGGTCACTGGATCTACTTTTACAAGGTGGCATTCTACTCATGCATACTCCCTGTTTCAAAAAAATAAAATATTTCTAAACTAGGCCATTTAGCACAATTTCCACATTTAGCAGAGTTTCTCACATGGTGAGCTTTGAATAGGTAATTGAAAAGCTGTGATGTTGACACCTTCAGCTTCAGCCCTGGGGCAGTTAGAGCCCCAGTTAGCCATCAATGGTATCTCAAGTGTCTCTATTTGAGGGGAGGGCTCTTCCAAAGGCAGTATCAACAAAAGGTATCTAATCAGCATCTTCTGAAGTGTGCTGATGCTAAAGAGCTTGTAGGGTCATATAAATTTGAAAGGACTGAGTAACCCTAAGTTAAACAGTTTTCTTTGCTGCAGAACCTTTTAGAAAGGTTAAAATAGTCTTCTATATTGTAAGGAAAATAGAGTATTTGGTGACTTTGAAGTTTATTTGCTGCTACCATTAATTTCACTTGGCTCCTTAGCTCCTAGAGTCATGTTCAGTTATACAAATAGTTTCTCCAAAGTGTGGCTTTCAGATTATTTTACTCAAAGTCACTTGGGGAGTTTACTAAAAATACAGATGCTGGTTCCTGTGTCAGACCACAGACTTAAAATTTTTTTAAGTACTGCATATTAAATGAGCTTTACAGAAGAAACGTATGTCTGCTCAAACATTTGAGAATCATGAGACAAACAGTATATTTCTTTTTAGCCTATTTATTTCTTGGTAGTTGTCTGTATTTATCAAAGAGAAAGCTATCAAATTAGTTTTTTATATAAATGTTAAATTTTCTTTTTTTCTTTCTAAATTTAGCTAAAATGAGATATTTTCTACTAATAGATATAGTTAATGACTTATTGGCAATGTACTAAAAAACTCTGGGAAAGTCTCCAGGCAAAATTACAATAAAGAAGTTTTAGATGAAAATCAGATTTATGAAATTACAAAAAGAAATCCCAATTAATCTTCAAATATTAAAATGACTGATAAAACCTAGAGTTGGCATGGATGTAAGGAAATATTTTCAAACACTTTTGGTAGAAATGTAATCATAAAAATCTTTCTAGAGGGCAACATGGCCATTGACCACGATGGAACAACCAATACTAGAGGACTTTCCTGCGGTAAACAAACATAAAACTGGACAAACTGTATGAAGCAATTCTTTTTAATGTAATAGATAACAGGCAGTGCAAGACTAAAAGAAAGGACACTCACAAGCTAATCTCATGATCATCCCCCACTTTCTGTCTGGGAACAATTTCCCAGCAGAGGTTGAGAAAGCTGGTGTCCAAGTAGAGCATGGTGGGTTCCACTGAGAAGAGGTCGCAGATATGAAAATTTGGGGCAGCAGAGGAAATGAATTCTCTGGCACAGAGTACTAGAGAAAGAAAGCTGTCCAGAAAGGGGGCTAGAGAAAGCAGGTTACAGAAATCCACGTGGAAACCCCCTGTGAGTCTATGGCTGAGTCCTGGGCTAAATATATGCAGGATGAGACTTCAGACACTTAACAGACCGCAGTGGCAATGGGACAGTGGTACAGATAAATGATAGGTTCAGCAGTTCTGGGAGAAGAGCAAAGCTCCATGAAGTTTTGGTTCTGGCCTCATTCAGATCTCATTAACACCTTGTTAACATTCCTGGCATCCAGCTGACACAAGAAAGGCGGAAACTTTAAGAGTAAGTGTCATAAAGACCTAGTTTAGGCCTGCCCTAACAAAACCTATCACCAAGATCCGTTAAGAAATGAAGAGAATTTGGAGTTTGAGTCCTGCAAAATTGGAGTGGCTTACTTTAAACATATGCATTCTGACAAAGAGTAGAAGACCAAACAAGTCCAAGATGATCAGCTAATAATTAAGTGCTTGCTATAATAATCATTAACACTATTCAGAGGAAGATAACAGAATCCAAAACCAAAGTATTACCCATAATGTCCAGTATTCAACAACAAAATTCATTACATATAAAAAAGAGAGAAAATATGATGAGTCAAGAAAAATAAGGAAGAAGACCCAGATGTTAGATTTAGCAAATAATATCTTTAAAGCAGTTATTTTAGCTATTATAAATATGTTCAAAGAATTAAAAGGACATATGTTCAAAAACTAAGGGAAGATATGGTCTTAATGAATTAAAAGACAGGAAAATTCAGCAAAGTAATGAAAACTATTAGATAACAAAATGGAAATTTTAGAACTAAAAGTATAATAATTGAAATAAAATATTAGCTCCATGAGCTTAATAGCAGATTGAGGAACTGGAGTTGAAAGAGGAAAGAGTCAATGAAAATGAAGACAGATTAACAGAACTTACATTAGTAGAAAAAATGATAGAAGAAAGCGAACAGACTTTTCGGGCTTGTGTTTTATTATCAAGTGGTCTAACAGTATGTTATTAAAAGTCTCAAAGGGGGAATAGAGATCAGAGAAAAATATTTGAAAAATAATGGCTGAAAACTTCCCAAATTTGATGAAAAATATTACATTACAGATCTAAGAATTCTACAAAAACCAAGTTGAGCATGTCTAAAACAGTGGCCCATGCCTGTAATCCTAGCACTTTGGGAGGCCAAGGTGGGAGGATGACTTGAGGCCAGGAGTTTGAGACCAGCCTGAGCAACATAGTGGGACTCAGTGTCTACAAAAAAAATAGAAAAATTAGCTGGGCATGGTGGTGCATGCCTGTAGTCCCAGCTACTTGAGCCTGGGAATTAATTTGATGAAGCCACTGCACCCCAGCCCAGGCAACAGAACAAGACCCTGTCAAAAAAAAAAAAAAAAAAAAAAAAGAACCAAGTTGGAGACTATAAAAAGAGACCAACTTTGGCATATTGTATTTAAACTGCTGGAAACAAACAGTAGAGGGAAAAAACTTTGAAACAGCAGGAGAAAAAAGACACTATGTCATGAAAACAAGAACCATAATTCTTGGTACAATGGAGGCCAGAAAACAATGGAATGACATTTTTTAAATGTTGAAAGAATAAAAAAAGTAAATCTATTATTCTATTTCCATGAAAACACTCTTGAAAAATGAAGGTGAAAACAATGAATAAAAGCTTAGAAAATGTGTTGCCTGCATATCAAGAGATATTGCCTGCATTTGAAGAAATTCTAAAGGATGTCTTAATCTGAAGGGAAATGATACAAAATGAAAATTCAGATATATAGAAAAGAAAAATGACAATCTGATATGATCCTCTTTCTGTTAGGGCTGATTGGTTTGTGGACACAAGTTTTGGAACTGCTGCAGACATTTGCAAACATGATAAAAGCTGTCATAAGAACAAAGCTAATCCCTTCTCCCTCCTAAGGAAGACAGAGCCAAAAATTCCAAAGAAAGAAGGTCCAGCCCTAGTCAAACCCCACCCAAAATCTACCCTGCCATTGAGCCTCTCAGTTTTGTGAACAAATAAATCACATTTAATAAAACACACACACACAACACTTCTGAAAAGTTTAGTGACAGTAAAATAAATGTATTTACCCTAAAAAAATAGCCAAACAGAGCTATGTGTGACATCTTACAGAGTGTAAACAAATCATTATTTGTAGTCGAATCCCTATATATGAGTAGGGGGATTACACTCTATTTTTAATGCAGGTCCATTATCTTTTATCTGCAATTCTAAAACTCCCAAATTGGTTTTTCTTTTTGTTGTTGTTATTGCTTTTTATTTCCTTTGATGGCAAAATCTGTCCTGACTTGAACGGATTTGGTCACAAAACCTGACCTGCTCTGACTTGCGGTTATTTATGATCATTATTTATCACACTTGGTTTGAAAATTTCCATGTTTCACTGCAGAAGAAGTACTGTGCATTATTACAGGATGTAGCTCAAGGTTTTGCAAGAAATTTTGCCTAATATATACGCACATATTACCTCTGGTGCATTATTTGGTTTCAAATAATGGAATATAAACTATAATTGCTCTTCTTCCCTTTTTTTTTTTGTTTATTTACTTTCCAGACTTTTTACAATAAGCATATATAACTTGAGCAATAAAAAATAATAATTTAAGGGATATAGTTAAGTAAATACATAGACTGAAATCTTACTTCTGTTTTTATTTAAAATGATAGAGTGTAAATCTTCAAAAACAGATCTACTAAAACTACTTTACTAATTCAGGAAACTAGTGTTGTGTCTGCCCAACAGCAGTTATGTTAGAACTAGTTGTGATGTTCCCTCATATGCTGAACACTATGTGTGTGAGTGAGTGTGCCCTGTGATGGTTCTCTTTCTGCAGTTACCTCTCAGGAATAGATAACCATTCCTCATTAACAGCTCAGTTAATGGCAGTTCCTATAATACTGCTAAGCAAATTACAAAGAAAAAAATACCCCTTTCCCTGAACCTGCAATAGTGTCCTCTATTTCCAGTTCATTCATTCTGGTTTTGCATTTGATTAAGGTTGAGCAAAACCTGCTGCCTGTAATCCTTTCTGTTTCTCTATAAAACGTAGATATGGTATTTGCCCTATGCACCTGACAAGGCTGTTCAAGATCAAAGAAGACAGCCTATGTGAACCTTCCTTGTAAATGCTACAGAGTATAACTAATTTTACTCCCCAATGGTCTGAAATTGTGCTTCCTTATTTTTTCCCCTCACCTGTTACAGAAATTATTTATGTACTTTTCTTATATATCAGTGCTTTACTTTTATGTATAATTTCCAACAAAAGAAATGCCTCCCACCTATTACCCACAGATTCATCTAGGATGTCATTAAAGTCTATCTATCTATTTATTTATTTATTTATTGCTTTCAGCTTTTCTTAATATAATGTGTACTCAAATTTCGGTATTCCTATAAAATAATCAAATGGATATTGTTCATTGCCATTCATATTGCTCACAAGAATCTGAGCTCTAGGAAAGAAGAGAGATTTGTGTGTTTTGTTCACTGCTATTTCTAGTGAATAGAACAGTATCAGGACACATAATAGGCATTCAAAATATTTATTAAATATATAGACGTATATGATATATATCATAGATATATGTGATTGATTTCAATTAATATATATCTACTAAATAGGTACATGTATTTATATATCATCAGATGCTTAATAATTGCTAGGTAGTACAATCAGGGCTTTACATACATTATCTCATTTAATCTTTAAAGTAAACCTATAGAGTAGGTATAATTAAGGAAACTAGGCTTAGAGATGTTATATAATTTGATCAGGGTCATACAACTGATAAGTGATAGAGGGCAGGATTTAAACTTAGGGCCCTTGAATGCCCAAACATGTTCCCTAACTTTTACCCTAGAATTCATCCAGGAATAACATTAAAAGCCATCCTAAGAAATTATTTTGTATTTGGTTTTATACAAGTTTTTGGAGAAATCCCAACCAAAATTAGAAATGATCATTAGGAGGAAAATCTCTTAATTTACATACCACACTGCTATATGTTAATCTAGAATTTTCTAGGTACACACACATGCTGCATCCACCACTGCTGCAGAAGTTTCAAAGTTATGTTTTTAGGTAGATTAATTGAATAGTAGACTTCTGGGACAAAGTCGAAAGAGAAAACTTAAAACCAATGATTTTACTAAACTTGGAATTATATAGTAAGGAACGACTAAATTATGTTTTTATTTAATTGAGGCATAACAAAAAATCAGAAAACAGCAAAATAATCCCTTTTAACTATTTCACCTAATACTTCATTTATTCAACTAAGGTGTCTGTCCTCATGAAAATATCTGATATATCTAATGTATCAAAAGTGTTTAATAAGTATGCAGTTAATATGTTTGTGTAGTTTGGTTCTAAAAGCTAACTTTCTCTGTATTAAGAAAAACATTGTAATATCACATTGGCTCAAGTAATAATCTATCAACATATGGATTATTATAGTTATTTCCTGGTGATATGGCTAAAGAATATTCAAATAGGTCCTTAGCAATCACTAAAATTAATGTTTTGGGACTCTGAAAATTACTAAAAATTATATATCACATGTTTAAGTATTCCTTCCTGCATTACATCAAGAATTGCTTTTATTTATATTTAAATTTCAGACAAATTGACCTACCTTGAATAATGCAGATATCATTATATAAGGTTTTACTGGTCCTACAAAGGATGCAACAACTAAATTTCCATGTTTATCATAAGATAGACTCTTCTGCATTAGTTTTCAAAGTGTAAAACACATACATAAACTGGACTGGAACATCTATCCACATTTCTTGGTGCCCCGGTAAAGAAAAGATCTTTCCCCTCTGAATTTGGTCATCCCCCAACCCACTCTTTACTTGCCCGTGTTCACCTCATCCTACTGCCTTCTGTTCACATCTCATTCTTTCCTTCTGGAATTATTATTCCTCTGTCAAATGTTACTAGTGTGTAAGAACATGGGATAACAAGGAAAGCAGCACTTATAAGGGCCCTCAGATACAGCTGTGCCACATCTGGTGCACCTGCCCACTGCTTCTTCCTGCCTGCTACTACTTGTTCTCAAGGCCACCATGATATTATTTAATACTTTCTAGTATTCTCCTGTTACTTTCATGATCACTCCATCTCCACCTTCTTGGTAAATACTCTTTATTCTTCCACTTCTTAAATCAGTTCTCAGAGTTAAATCCTTATCTGCATAGTCCCCTGGAGTGACCTCAAGCATTGTCATGGATTCAGCCAACACCTACATTGCTAATGACTCCCATATCTCCATCTCTAGCACAGCCCTCTCTGCTCAAGTGCATCTGCAAAAACACTCTCTTTGACTTATCTATCTGGATAGTCCACCAAATCTTCAACAAAATGTGAGACTTGAGCTTGAATTTAATTACTTTTCCTAACAGCTTCACAATCCTAAGCAAGCCATTTAATGTCTCAAAGCCTCAGTATAAAGCCACTTTATATTACACAAATATAAAGTGGGGATAATGACTCTATCTCATTGGGTTCCTTTGAAGTTTTAAAGAGATAATGTATTTTAAGTGATCTATTCAGTCTCTGGTATATAATAGGTCAAAGGAAAGGATAAGTGTGACCTTCAAAAAGGGATTCACTACTCTCCAATCTGCTTGCTGATTCTCTATTACCTTGGTCAGTCAAAGTGCTTCTTTTTGCTATTTGCCAATCCACAAATCTGCAAATTGGTCCACAAATCCTTTTGTTATCATCAGGTCCTTTCCTCCTCCTAAATATCTTTTGAACCTCATAATGTCTCTCACAACCTCCAATTCCTAACCACTGACTTACTTTAGGATCTCATCATTTCTTACCTATAATATGCAAAAAGTCTTCTTTTCTATTCTCTGTCTTTAATGTATCCTCTACAGCATCACCCAAGTGATCTATCTAAAATGTGTGTGGGTCATGGCTGGCACATTCTAAGATGACCCCTGATGAGTCATGCCTGTCTACAATTCCTCCTCTTGAGTGCAGATAGAAAATGTGAATTGCTTCTAACCAATAGAAAAATGAAAAGGTAGTGATATGTCAATACCATGATTATGCTACAATATATGAGATCCTGTCTTACCATCTTAAAGGGAGAGCCTTGAAGAAGCAAACAACCATGTTTTGAATACACAATGAAGAGATCCATATGACAAAAAACTGTGCATGGCTTCAAGGAATTAAGGGCCTTATTTCTGCAACAGCAAGGAACTTAATTTTGCCAAAAACCATGTGAGTCTAGAAGAGGATTCTGAGCTTCAAAAAGTAATGCAGCCTGGCCTACACTTTGATTACAACCTTGTGAGACCCTGATCAGAGAGGTCTGTTAAGCCATCATCCTCGAAATCTGTGAGATAATAAATGTGTGTTGTTTTAAGCCACTAATTTTATGGTAATTTGTTATGCAGCAATAGAAAACTATCTAAAATGTGTATCAGGCAGCCACTCCCATGCTAAATAAATATTTACTGAATTGGATTCAATTGTCCCCTCCACTGGGCCAAGAGATCCTTAAAGGAAAGTGATGTTGCTATTCTTCTTTATATATCACAAGCCCTGGCATGCAATAAGCTCAATAAATTCTAATGAATGAGTAAATTACATCTTTCTGATGTAACCAGTACTCTGTACTGGTTGAGAAAAAGCTATAGAATGTAACATATATTTTTGCATGACTCAAATCAGTAAGGGTATTTCCAGAGTTTTAAAACATCAGAATTAATTCTTTATGGATGCTTTTAGGGAGAATACACTTCCTTGCGTTCTTCAGCTTCTAGAGACCACCTCTATTCACTGGTATATGACAGAATTCCTTCATCTCCAAGGCCAGCAAAGTCACATTTCTGTGACATTTTTTCCACTGTCACATCTCTAACTATAGCCAGGAAAGTTCATGTGCTTATAAGGAGTCATGTGATTAGACTGGGCACACCCAGACAATTCAAGAAAATCTCCCCATCTCAAGGTCTGTAACGTTAAACCTATCTGCAAGTCCCTTTTGCCAATTAAGATAACATGTCCACAGTTCCAGGAATTAGGACATAAAGATATTTGGGGGGCCATTATTTTGCCTACCACGTTATTAGTGGAAGAGAAAAATAAGTGGGCAACTAAGTAAAGTATAACACATGATTTTAATACCACAGACTTCCTCAGAAAGTCCAGTTTCAAATCTTTTTGCTCCAATTTACATGACATTTCACATTCTATAATGAAACATTTCCTTCCATTTTCTACAATTTGAACTTTTCCAAGTTCAACAAAAATTTTTAAAAAGCTGGTTTTCCACAAAAACCACCACCACAACTGGCAGCTATAGACCTCCTATGGGTAGTCACATAGAGAAGACCTGGCCTGGCTGAGCAATAGTCTGAATTCTTTTCCTAGGGACAAAGGCTGCCAAGTCTGCTTCAGGGAAACTTGGCAGTACATCAAGAAACAAAACATAGTGTGGCTATTTATCCTTGACACACAGACAATAGACTTCACAAATTAATGTCTTTAGGCTAGAAAATTTTCTTATACTCATATGAGTAGTGAGTTAAATAGAAGCAACACCCAGGGATGAGGCTTGGCTGTAGTTGTTCTCTAGTCATCTAGGGAAATATCAGTGATTAAATAGTAAATGAGCCAGTGGTACAGAGCAAATTATCACCATCTCTCCTCCTGCCGAGAGGCACTATGTCCTTGCATGATATTCTAAAACCCTCCAAATATATCAATCACTTTAATTAAGTAAGCAGAAGTAGGCGGAAGAGTTTTATGTGTGTTTTGGTGACATGTAAGACATTCTGTATATAAATATAAGCCCCGTTTAAGAACAAATTCCAAATGTGCAAAAATTTAGTGATACAAGAAAAATCAAGGTAAAGTTCTGCTCCATTTTTATATCCTCCCCTCTCTCCTCAAATTCTCACCTTTCATACTTTTAACTATAATGTAACTGACATAAAAATATATCAAATTCACAGGTTAAATTCTAGCACAGTTAATTCATACACAAAAATCCAGTCTGTCCCAAGGTGAAGTTTATCCAAGTCTTCTCCATCACCTTGCAGGATGCATTTGTTCACACGTACGACTTGGTGACAACATGTGGATGGGTTAAAGTGAGTGATACCACTCAAACAAAGCAATGCCAAGGCTCATGTTGAGTGTCAACACATGAGCAGTATATCTTGACATATGTGGATGAAACATTTAATTCATAGTAAAATCAGAAAATATAAATGAAATTAACTTCATTAAAGAAAAAAATATATAGAAATTATGGTAAATGAGATAGAAATGTGAAGAGGATAGATGCTCAGAATGTGAAATTTGACAGCATGGGTTTACATTCTAGTTGTATCATATACTAACTACCATCTATGTGACCTTAGCTTATCGGCGATTCTGCCCAAACACAATACAATGAGGGGTAATAAATGCAACCCATTCACTCATTCGTTCAAATACTATCTATTGAGGGTCTACTTTGAGTGATGCACTAGTCTAGGTAGTAAGGATACAGCAGTGAATAAATCAAACCAATATCCCTGCCCTCCAAGGAACCTACATTCTTCCATTTCCTCATAGGATATTTATGGGGGTTGGATGAGATAATTCATATAGCAGAGCTGGCAAAAGGTAACCACTGCAGATAAATTTAATTAGTATTATTATAATATTAATAAAATTTTTCAGAAAACTTGAGAAAAGTATATTTACTTGCATAAGTAGAATATTAAATAAATAAATGGGTAGGTTGAACAGACTAGCAATAATTATATATATACTTTAATGCTCAAATGATCAATTTATTTATTTATATCTATTTTTATATATTTATGTGTATACATATAAATGTTATATTATAGAATCATTATGCAAGATGTTACACTGTCCTTAAAAGAACAGATCTCTGAAGAATATCTGATTGGAAACAAATTCTGCTTTTTGAAATAATTTTTTCCAGCAGTTAGGCATATATTTATTTTTAATAAATTGTCTTTTTGAGGTAAAATTTAAATGCAAACATTTTTCTCTAAGTGAGCAGTCACTCTATGGGCTATATTCCTTTTTTCCCCACTCTCTCTTCACATGTCCCTCTTTGCTACTCTTCTACATGATCAAGTAGTCATGACATTGTGACTTATCATCTTTCTCCCGTTAATTCAGCCATCATTCCACTCTATTCCATTAGTATTTCCTGCCGTGAAAATCCCTGTGGAATCCACTGTAAACTCGCGGAAGTTTCCATATTCTGCTTTGGAAAGCAGTGACCCACAATGTTATTAAAAATCAGTGACTTACAAAGGGATTTGTTCCTTACTCTGAGGCAAAGGGGAACTCTAGACATCATCCTTAGAGTGACATTCATGCACAGCTTCCAACTGATGGTCATCTTTTCTGAACTCAAATGCACTACTCCAGCTATCAAATTTTACATGGAGTATTTTAGGGCGTTCTTTAAAAATCAAAATTCCTGGCTCTGCACTTCATTAAGTATACCATTCCAAGAGATGCCAGAGTTAGTTACTATGAGGGCAGTTATACACTAATGCTGCAAGGCAAGCATTGTAAGGCTTTAGTCACATATGTGGCACACACTTCAAAACTCCACACTTTCAAAGGACTTACTGGAGCCAACATTCCAACTTAGTACTCACCCAGTTAAACGGAAGCTAATAAGAAGCATGAAACAGTATATATACTATAGAAGAATTTTTGCAGAACACCACATGTATTGACCCTACATTAAAAAAATCATAATAGCATTAAATCATCCTAAACCTCTAACACCCATTTATAAGAATACTCTCACTCTTTCATCAAAAACCACATGTCATTCTGATTCATTTATAGTGCTAAAAATATAAATTTGACGGAATGTATCTGAACCTGACCCAGACACTTAAATATTTTCATAACTCTAGAAGCAAAAGGAAAACAGGCAAAAATCTCTTGACTGTGTAGCACAGTCTGCTTTGAACAAATGGCCTAGATGTAAGCAGTAGGTGGCAAAGTTAAAATAGACATGTTAATCCTATAGGGCCCCTGCCTGCTGTTTTACAGCCCTTCCTAAAGATCAAAAAAAAAAAAAAAAAAAGGAGCAAGGAACATAAAAATACTTACAGCCCTAATACTACAGAATAAAACAAAGCACTGATTTTAAAATAATTTTTTTCAACCTGTGATTTTTTATAGGGGGTAGTAGGAGGAATGAGTAGGAAAATAAATAAGCTTAGTTTCCAGTTTTAATAAGTTTTAATAAAATGGCAAGTTTTTTTTTACTCAAGATGGAAGAATATTGATTTGGGCCAACATTATTAATTCCTGCATTATGTTTACATATTAAAAAATAGCTTCTTTAAGAAGTCTTAATTTTTCTAAAATTTTGCAATTGTCAACCAAAACAGAAGTGAGCAAACTTTTCTATAAAAGGCCAAAAAATATATATTTCAGGCTTTGGTGGCTTAAAAGTTTCCATGGTAATTACTCATCTCTGCTGTTGTAGTAGAAAAGCAGTGATAGACACAATATAAATGAATGGGTGTGGCTATATTCTAATAAAACTTTATTTATGGACACTGAAGTCTAAAATTCCTATAATTTTTACTGCTTATGAAATATTTTTTTCAATCATTTAAAAATGTAAAACAACATTTTTAGCTTATGTACCTCACAGAACATGCAATGGGTTAGATTTGATTATACTTTGCCAACACTTACACAATGCAAACTGTAAGAAATAAAAGGTCAGAGGACAAAATTCACTTTTCTTTGCCTGCCTGTCTGCCATCCTCCCTCCCTCTATCCCTCCCTTCCTTCCTTTCCTTTTCTCTTATTCTTTTCCGTTATTTCTTTTTTCCATTTATTTATTAATTTCTTCATTTTGGCATCAGATAGCACACAAAAAATAATCTGGGGCAGTCCAATGTAAGTGGAAAGCCAGATTATCACCATCTCCAATTCAGCCAGAGTTGTGCACCATAATGGTAATGGGCTAACTGTAAGATTTACCAGGCATGAAGCCCACACAACTAACATGGAGATTCTGTGAGCTACAAAGTCATTCATAATAGTCAAAGTGAGTACAATTACATGATCTCCTGCTTGCATTCCAATGAGCTGTCACATGAGTTTTGGTCTTTTCTTTGATGATTAATGTTTGCATTGAGTTCCCCTAAATTTTCTATGAGGAACAGAATAAGGGAAGCCATGAGAGAAACTTTCTTCCTTGTGGTAATAACTGGAGCACCATTCTTTTTTTATAGTAGCTAAGGGTTCTCTGGCACTGCGGGATTTGGCAACACCAAGAAGTGTTATATCCTTCCCAACACATTTGGATACACAAAGCTAAGAAATCCTGAGACAATGACTTATGATTTTCCCAAGAACCATCCCAGATAAGGCCATTTTGTTCACTTTTAGTAACAAACAAGAGACCTCTCTTTGGAAGAAATTTCACTGGCAATCCAACAACTACTTGGGCAGTAAATATTTTATACCAACATGTTCGTTGTTAGAGTTTCAGGTAAATTGAAATCATTGTTTTTAAATTATAGTGCAGTCTGATATGCCAATGAGGATAAGTTTCAATGGTTAAGTGAGTTACCATCTCTTCAGAAAGATGCTGTTGGCAGAGGCATTGTCACAGCATGCACTTTCCTATTAGGACATAATCCTCAAGAGACTCGTGGCTTTGTAAGCAATCATTAGTGAAGCTTCCCACTACAATTAAAAACATATGCTTAAATATTGTTTTTGAAAATGACACAAGTATTTAAATACCAACATAAAAAGTCTATGTAAAGGTGCCAGAAACTTATGTGGTAAGAAAAGCCAAAGAATTTGTGCAAAAGCATGTTTTTTACTGTCTTCTATCTGAATAAACACTACTGAACAGTTTTAAAAGGCTTAAAAATTCCACCCATGAAATCTACATATTTTATGTAGATTTTCATGAAAAAACAACCCAATTGTGGCATCAAAGTCCACCTTTAACACAGGCTTCAAAAGACAAAAAAAGGAAACCGCCATCTTTTCTGGGTAATAAAAGACACTGGGAGAAGTGTGACTCCAAATTACAACTTACCTTCAGGAAAAAAAAAATTTTATTTTTCAAATGCAAACTCCACATTGGATGATCTGAGCTGAGGCTAAAAGCAACTCTTTGTAGTCATTTACATGGAGGCTGTATCTTTAGAGAACACAGCTTGTATGTAAGTGAAGATTAGCTTCTGGAGTCATTTATTAATTCATTTCATTATATAAGTAACAATGGACAGAGTTATGATTTTCAATTTTCTTGATAAATATTTATTGAGCTTACCAGGTACTATAATATTCCTAGAGAGAAATTATATATCAAGGGGAAATAGAACCTTGAGAGTCACGTGCAGTAATGAATACAAATATGCGATATAGGATTAAGTGCTGGTTAGAGAGTTTTAGAAGAGGATAAATTGAGTTTGAAGTATGATGTTTGAAATGTTAATGGGTTATACAATGTCTGTTACCCAGCAGTAAGTTGTAAATGCAAATACAAGCACAAGAAATGGCAAGGACTAATGATACACATTTGTGATTTTTTTTTCAAAGAATAGATAATTGAAGCCAAATAAATAAATGAGATGGCCAAGGAATGAATATATATATATATTCACACACACATATATATATATAGAGAGAGAGAGAGAGAGAGAAAGAGAGAGAGAGAACCACGGACAGAACCTCAGGGAATACCCACACCGGCAGGCAGGAGGAAGACGGCTAATGAAGAGGGAACTGCCAAGGCAAGAGGGAATTAGGGCACATATGGCTGAAGCAATAGGCAAAGAGAGATTCTACAATGCCAAATGATGCCAAGAGGAGAGAGAGGTATTTCAGTGGTTAAAACACCATTTTTTCTTATCATGAGAACATACAAGACCTTGCAAAATCAATAACACAGCAGAGGTGGCTGTGAGTGGAGATGTACATACAGTTTTGCATCCCAGCATAAGGTTTCTAAGCTACGTGTTCAGTAGAGGACGAAAAGGATGAATAAAATGAAGAAGAATGTAACTGATAACAAAGGTCCTAGAGATGGCAGGATGAGATATAAATTGAGGGCAGAGTGGGGAATGGACAACCTGGGAAGGGAGGATTATTCCTCCGACATCGGGCAAAGAGAGGACCAGTGAAAACTTGGCTATGTCCAAGCATGGGAGAGGATGCCAAACTATGGTACATTTTAGAAGATTCTCAATCTCAGATCAGTACAAACTGAAATTATATGAGAACGAAACTTTCAGGTCTGAGGTTTGAAGTTTAAGAATAAATAAGGATAAAATAAGATTATAAGAAAAGCACACTTTGGAAATTTTATTTAGCCAAGAAAAAGTATCCACATTAAATTGATTGAACTCTGAGTGCAATGCATTCCTTAATCCAGAATACATATTCCCAAACTGCCATATTTTATAATGACTTTTACAGATTTTTTTATATCTATTTCCTAATCTAGTAGAGAAACTAGCTAGTTTCATGGAGGAGTCCTAATATTACAAGAAGACATTATTGTAAAGAGTGTTTTGTAAGTGAAGAGATTTCATCACTGCCTACAAGGTAGTCAGGGATGCTTGAAAAATATTTTTAATTATAGCCTCACTGGTAAACCATGGTTTATTTCTCACAAGTTGTGGTTCTCAAACTTTAGTGTGCATCAGAATTACCTATGGGGATTGTTAAACACAGATGACTGGGTCTCATCCTTAGAATTTTGGGGTGGGGCCCAAGAATCTGTATTTCTAACAAGTTCTCAGTGACACTGATTTCACTGGTCCAGGGACCACACTTTGAGAACCACTGCCAACATACGCAGCTTGCCATTTCAAATTGTATAGGTCTACAAACAAGAGTATTTTCACTCAACTTCTATTAAAGTAAATTGACAAATTAGAATTTGTACATGTATTAAAATAGCACCAATATTTTCAAAAAACCTATCTGTATGTGAGTTAAATTCACTTCCAAATGTTATGTAGAACATGCTATCTACCTTTATCATTATCCTTCAAAAATGGCTCCATGTATTTAATTAAGAAGTCACAGAGTTTGCTTCAGTTGAGAGGAACACTTACCTACAGTTAAAATTTTGACCATCCCTTAATTCAGCTCATTAATCTTATGTTTCATTATAATAGATGCTAAATATATACATACACACACACATATATATGTACACATATATATATTCATGTGTTCCTCACAACTCTATAAAGCTATAAAGTAATTTACTCTATTAGCTCCATTTTACAGATGTAGAAACTGAGGCATAGAGAGATTAAATACTTCGCTAAGATCCAGACAGAAGTAAATATTGTATTCTCTCCTCTTTTACTACACATTAAAGTATAGCTTGAACTCAAATACTTACCTGTTCCGAGAAACAGGACATGGTATCTGCCATCAGCAGCATTTACTCGATCCACAGCTATCTTTGTATACTTGTAGTCAGTGCCTATACGAACAATCAAAGGTCTTCTGTGGATTGGGTAGATGGAATTGTACATGAGGGGATGGTTCCGAATAAAAGTGACAACATCATCTGGGAACTCCTTGGTGGTTCGCATATTGGGAGTAAATGCCCCTCCTGGACACTAAAAGAAAAATTTTAAAAAGAACCAAGTTAATAAAACAGTTACCTTATTTTGGTAATAATCAAAAGGCCTCTACTTTTCAAAACACTTAGAAACACCAGTTGTTTTAAGTGTATTTGCCACCCACTGAGGAGAAAATAAATAGCATGACTATATATAGTGCTATTTGTAGAAAATTAACATACAAGGTATATGATTTGATAATTTATTTTTTTGTATTGTTTTGTTTTTATTTTATAATTTGATAATTTGAATGAGGCTAAGCCCACTTCTCTTACCTTATTTGTTTTCAGAGAGGAGCTGATGCCGTTTTGCATAGGATAAAACTTTTCACCCTTCTCCTTCATCAATTTTCTATTTTTTATTTTGTGCCAGAAAATATACTGCTAGGAAAAAAAACTTGTGGACACAATCTCATGCTGCTACTTGTTAAAATAAATTAGACTATCATCATCAAATTCAATCACAGCTCTAAAGTACAAGAGTTTTATTCCATCTGATCACCCCTCCCAAAAGAGGGATCTCAGAAGTCGGAGCTTAGATCGGCTGTGGTAAATTAGATCTGATAAGCCCCCTCTATGAAAGACTCCAGTGAGGTCCATTACCCTTAGAACAAAATCCCAACAGCTTAGACTGGCCTACAAGCCCCTGCATGATCTGGCCTGAGGCTACCACTTCTCCCTGTGTTCTCACTGCTCCTGGACCTTCAGCACGCTCCGCTCCAGGGGCACTCGCTGCGCCCCGTCTGGCATAGTCCTTTCCAGACCACCCCATGTGGCTTCTCTGACCTCACTCAGATCTCAGTTCAAAAGTTTCTTCCTTAAAGTCACATAGAAAAAGAGCTCCCCCGCCATCCATCTATACTTTCTATCTCCTTAGCCCACTATATTTCTTCACAGCCCTTATTTATGTAACAGTATGTTATATATTGGTTGTTTGTATATTTATTGTCTCTTTTTCTCTCTAGAATGTAATTTGCGTGTTGACTGGGTCTACTTTGTTCATTGCTTTGCCATCAGACCTATAACAAAGCTGGTAAAAGTAGATATTTGACAAAGAGTAGTTGAATAAATGTATTATATCTGCGGTCCCCAACCCTCCCACCCCCCACCACACAGCAGGAGGTGAGTGGAGGGTGAGCTAGCCAAGAAGTCCCACCTGCACCTACACTCAGTCTCCATCGCTTACATCACTGCCTGAGCCCCGCCCCTGTCAGATCAGCCGCTGCATCAGATCCTCATAGCGAGGGATCCAGGTTACACGCTCCTCATGAGAATCCAGCGCCTGATGATCCGAGGTGGAGCCGAGATCCACCCCCCCACCACATCTGTGGAAAAACTATCTTCCGCAAAACTGGTCCCTGGTATCAAAAAGGTTACATTATATCATTTATTATATCTGGCCTGCAATTTTGGTGCAGGGGCTGTGTGAACTAAGGGCCTCAATTCTGGCCCTGAGGGGAAAGATTCAGAGCATCAAGTTCAAAAGGGGCAGAAAGCAAGCAATATGAGATCTGAAAACAGGACTGCTGGATAGCTTTAGCAGCTCTGGAAAGGGAAGCTGACAAGGGCTTCTGAGGAGAGGTTTCCATTTATAGGGCACCTGAGGCCAACCTTAAGGGTAAGCTGTGCACTGCTGAAGCTATGAGCTCAAATGCACTCACTACTAGGATCTGAGTGTTGTTATGTGATCAAAACTGTTGGGTATAATATTTTAACACATATAAACATCTCATGCCTAACCCTATTAAATACCTGTCAATATCTCTACTTCCAGAAACAAAAACACTATGCTTTATTTTTCTGGAAACACACAGCACTTTTGTTCTAGTGTTCATTTATCCTCTTTAAAGAGGTACAAGGTAAAAGGCAAGTAACAAAGAAAGCTGCCTGATGGATAGCAATGGGCACAGCATCAGTGGTAAATAGCAGGGTGGAATGAGGACTCTGACAAACTGGAAAGTTGTGCCTTACCCAAAGATGGCAATGGACACTTATTTCCAGTGGATTGCTCCCAGCGCTGCCAGATTTCAACAGAAGATAGAAATGTGGAATTTCGTGTGAAATCTGCCAATTTTTAATGTACACTCAGTAAAAAAAGAAAAACAACTTTGGGGACCAAACAAAACACAACAACCTCTGGGTGGAATCCTCGCAACAGCTATCTAACAGTATTGGTGCCTCTGGGCAAGTGTTGCCGGGCAGATCCACATGTGCAATTATGTCTCAGCAGATGACTAATGTGGTCTCACTCATTTAGATTGCATCATTACGAGTGCAATTTTTAGCCTAACTTTGACCAGTTAACATTACTATAACTCTTTATAGGACTGGTAAATATAGTTCTCTTTTTGTAGAAAGGTATAAGAACAATTAAATGACTTAACAGAGGAGAGAAAATGAGAAAAGTAATAAAACTAAGCCTTTCATTCTTTATTTCATTAACTAGACTTTCATCTGGGGTTCATATGTTTTTCTTTTAATAAAAAGCATTCTATTTAAATATACATGTTTATAAATTGCCCACAATGAAGACCAAAATGAGGACAAAGAATTTAATTTGAGGTTGTTCTGAGATGATGGCTATGTTCTATACTTCTGCAAAGTATAGAATTATGGGTATTTTCTACCCTCATGCTTCACACAAAGTGGAAAAAGGGAAATACGTTGCTCACTGAATGAAAACATGGAAAGAACAATGCATGGGCAATTTAAATAGTTCCAGACCTTCATAAAACACCACTAATTATGGCTTGCTAAGGTGATATATCTCCTTAAGTATTTGCAAGCATTCTCATTTGTAAGTTCTGGAAAAATCCAAAGTTAACATGTATTACTAGGCAATTTATATAATTTTCAGTTAGTACAGTTTGGTGTGTGATAAGCTTATTAAATTATCAGTGCCCAGTTTCTGGCTTTTACTTAAAGGTAACTGAAATTAAGATAAAAATTATGTTAGGGTTGCTCAACACTGTAGTGATTAAATACAGTTGACTCACATCAAATCAGTTATTTCACACACATTCAAATATCTCCCATATGGGACTTTTGTTTTATATTCACAAGGAACTTCTCACTTAGACACAAACGTCTCCTTGTATGAGTTTATTTTCAAATTTACCAAAGAATTATTTTTGATAATAATTAATTTTTCTATTGATTTATGGCTTCAACTTTGTGATAAGACATAGAATGAGTAACAATAATGGTGACAAGAACAAAAATTGGTTAGTGTTTGCAGATTCTATCTGTGCTAGTGAGTTTGCTCAGTGTGATGCTGTCAAGTATAAATAACACGTGATTAGCTTTTTCTTCACTTTGTAATATCATAAATCACATGTATTGAAACCTCAAGATAATACAACATCTACGTGCTATCATAAAATAAAGCCTTTGTCCATTAATTAGGCTAATTAGGCTGGTGTCTCATTCTTTAGAAGGTTAATTTTACTATATAAATAGTCATTAAATAATTTTGGTTAAACTTCTCCTTTAAGTGTTTGTTTTTCTTCAGTTCTTCTAGCTTTCTGTTTATCAAGCAGTGATAAGCACTCCTTTTTTGAGTAAAGACATTTTAAGTATTTTGATTACTAAGGTGTTAGGTGAATGCTAGGAACAATAAGAATGCCACGTTGAGCAAGTAACTGCAGTTGGTTGCCCTTACCTAACTTCTTTCCTATACTCAGGTATTCACAAACATCTGCTGCCTTCTGAAGCTCCTAAACATTCTCTTAATCTTCATATCCATTTAAATTGTTGTCAGCATTAATATATTTATATATTAATATACGTCCCATTCTTTGGACACATTTTATTCAAGAAGCACTTTGATGTGCCCAGTAGGAGACATAAGAATAAGAAGCTACTGTTGTCTTCGAGACACACGTATTCTAGTAAGAAAGATGGACACAGTCAAAGCAAAATAACAATTAAGACATATAGTAATAATTTGAGATAAATATAAAATAAATAATAGAGCTTAGTTCAGGATCGATTTCTGTATATACTCAAGAATGAGTATTTTCTTAAAATGAATTTAGAAGAGTGGAGCACTTAAGGTTGCCAGGGTCAGTGAAGATGTCTAGAGATGAGAAAACAAAGGTTAGAGTACTTAGGGAACTGTAGTTCCTGGGACATTGCTGGATCGTAGAGCCTAAAGTGAAGAAAGAAGAGGGATGTGAGGCTGAAGACAGACAGCAGGAAATAAATGCAAAACTAGTCAGAGACAGAGTGACTGGCATGGTCAAGGGCATCTGTACCTAACACTTGAAAGATGAGTGGTTATGGATAAGTAAAGGGAAGTAGTGGCAATCCAGAATCTGGGCCAGTTTCTATCGCTGGTCTATGAAACTTGTATACTGAAAGAAACTGGTTTTACGTTTAAGTACTTGGTAACCGAGGCCCTTTGTTTGAAGCCCAAAGAATCACATAGCTGAAAACTTGTACTTATGCACCAGCTGGCCCTCGTGTTCCTTATATTTGCCCTCCACTACCCACAAAAGCCCTCTACTTTCATCCTACTAGCCCACGAAAAGCTTCTAGAACTTACTTATTAATTTCTATCTGTGAATTTTGTCTGATATTCCCTTCCTTCCTTACTTAACCACTTTGTCCACATCCAGTCATCGTTCAGAGCCAGTTCAATCTCACATTTTTCATATACCTTCCTGCACAAGGCTGTTTTATTATAATCTCTCTCTCCTCTAGACTGTAATAATATTTATTTTTTATTTTATGCACATGTTTTGTATAATGATGTGAGACAACATGTAATTAACTTTTTCTGTCTATGTGCCTTGTACGTTCAATTTTCTTGTAAACTTTCCTAACCGAATGTTTTCAAACATCTAAGAGAAATAGAAGTAATGTAAGCACAAGCAGAAGATGTATGTAATCAACAAAAGTGCCAGCAATAAATTTCTCTTTTTCTTGCCACCACTGTGTGAATCATGACTGTTCTGTGTTCTTTTGCTGGTACCAGACCTGTTCAAAGCATGATGATTGAAGCAGATGGTTCTGTTACACGTATAAATAGATGTTAAAATTGAACATTTTTATTAGGTTCTGCTTTAACAGGATATACAGTATATACAAACACAATCTCCTGCAGAAGCTTTATATCTGTTGCAACAGAATAATGTAATATGTTAGCTCAGCCACAGAGAGGCTGCAGTCTTTGGCTGCCCTTTGCAACATACCAAAGGTGTCTTGTTTCTTCCACAAACTTGAATCACTTATGGAAAAATATTATGACACAATTGGCAGGCTTCTTCCTACTGACACAGGCTTGCTGGTTGGGCTGTTTGCTAACAGAGCTATCAACCCTGCCTTAAAAGAAGCACTTACAGGGAACATAAGAATGAGGATGTAAGATTTCTACCAGTGTCTTTTCTTTAAGAACTGTCATATATTTATGGGGTTGGCCGGCAACCATACTACTGTATGGGGAAATAAAGTAAAACAATCACAGTTGATCATTCACTGGGAGGACTTCGGAAGCAATGTTCTTAACCCTAGGAAAAAGGGAATGCTTTGTGTCACTTGGCTGCAGGTCTTCTGGCTACATGAGTGGGATATTAAACCCTGGGAGTCCAGGGAAAAGGCAGACACTGGCCACTCTGAGTCAGAGAGCTGACTTCATGGTGTTTTGTTCCTTAAAGGGTGGAGGACTAAATCTTCACGGAAGTATGCTTCTCCAGGAGGAGCTCCAGAGGTCTCTCCTCCACCCTGCCTCTTTTATTCCCTAAGGATCACTCATCTGACAATTTTTTAATTTAAAGATGCTGCTCTGGTCTCAACACCAGATGTAAGAAACCACATGACAGAAACATCCCTCAAGTTCTGACTACTCCCTTTTTTCATGGAGTGTGCTCCAGATGTGTGTCACTAATCCCTGGCTTACTCTGCACTGCTTTAGAAGAGGGAAAAAAAAAAATGCTTATTCTTGAGAGCTAAAAAAATAGTAAAAATAGTAAAATAGTAAAAAGTGGGACTGTTAACAGAATTTTCTAATGTAGCATCAGTTTATTTTGTTTCACTAAAAAGGGTTTATCTATTCCTACATTTTATGTAGAATATTTGCTACTTGACATGAGTGGTTTTCTCACTGTGATTCTCAGAGTCCAACACACCTGTTAAGGTGCTTTTTAAGTTGCCATGTAGGTGAAGAGCCTGAGGAGGAGTTGGGCCAAAGATCACTTTTTTTGAGGGGAAAAAAATCCCTGATTTGTAGCATTTGCCAATTTCCATGGTGTAAATATTCTTACCATGGCTGGTTTCAAGGTAACACTGTGTTATCCTCAATCGAGCGGGGTACAAACTGGCTTCAGCACACACTGCAGGAGTCTCTGATTAGACCAGCATGGCTCTCTTTCACCTGCTTAATTTCTTTACCTGAGGGATTTCCCTTTTTAGGGGTGGGGGAATGAAATTTTGTTGCGTTTACAAATCAATTGCTCCTATACTAATCCCATACATATGATGGTCAAAAGAATCATCAATAAAAGCATATGTGATTATAACCACCTCTTAATTTTTCATATTAAGATGAAGCTATTACTAGGTCAACATCAAATACCAAGTCATTCTAAAAAATATGATTTATCCTTGCATATGTCATCAGTGAGTCATTTGGGGAAATGCATGAAATACAGTGAGTGAAATAATGAGAGTCTCTGACGTTCAAATGGAATTTGAAATTTGCTCAACCTCCCCTTTCACTTCCTTTTCTCGTATGTAACCCCTGCTTCTTATCCAACACTCCCCAACCTGAGGGATCCTAAGACAGCTATCTCTGCTGATTCTTTTCCTTGTGTTATACAAAATAAGTAAGTGTTTTGTTCATCTTCTTTTGAGCTGTGAACAGCAAAGAGAGGTAAGTTAAAAGGCTATTATGAAATCTATGTCAGGAATTTCTTGTCTATCATGATTAATTATGACTTTTTAAAATCTAATGTTTTCGTGAATAAGTAGCAATTCTCATAATTTTCCAAGATTAAAGATCAATTGTTCTATATAAAATACATATGAATGTTTAACCTTTGAGCTTCCTAGCCAGGAAACCAAACTCAAGCCCTTTTACTTTTGAATAAATAAATAGTTTTTTTTTAAAAGCTTAGTAAACTATTTTTTCCTATTTTTTTTTAAATTTGACAGCATGTAATTTAAGATGATGAGAATATAAAGAAATAAAGAATACAGTGCAAATAAACTCTGATAACACAAAAATAAAGAGTCAACAATTAGTAAAAACTTATGTGGTATAAGTAAAAAGAAACAAGAACACTTTGTTTACTTAAATGTTAACAGCTATCTTTTGATTTTTTTTTCATAAAATTATTCTTTATTTATGTTCACCCATTTTACAATTATAACCCCATTCTATGGAATTCAGAGATATAAGAAGATTTTATTTCTCTTTATTGTCAATTGTGTAACATCTACTCTCATTCAGTGTACTGTCTAACATTTTATAGAGACAGAAACTAATCAATATTCTAGAAGGCAACATTATCATAGACAAAATGAAAAACAAATAGTAGGGCTGTTATCATTAAAGTCCTAGAAAAACTCCAATTCCAATATGCCAGTGCACTGTCTGTATCTTCATCTGGGATAGTTAGTTTTCAATGCATCCCTTAATACTACTAATGTTGCCTGATATGGATATATCTACATGATTTAGAAACAGTACTTCTAGTTTAGGTGATTTCTAATTAAAAAGCTGCATGTATTTCAACAGTTCTAATTTTTATATTACTTTATAATTTATAAATATTTTATTTGAATAATAATATCTCTTTTGTTGAAATTATTTGCTTACACATATCAAATTTCTTTCTTTGAAAAACAAATAACATAATTTTTAACTAAATATAATCCCTAGAAATTGAAATATCTCCATATGAAGTTATCTCGAAATTAATTCTCACACGGTTATTCCTTCATTAAAATAGATGAAATTCCTCAATATAGAGAAATGTTGTTTAAAGTAACTAGCATTCAAATTCTTAGGCTGCCATTGAGAAGTTAACACTTTCAAAGCTATGGTTTCTATGACAATAAAATTAGGAAAATATCTCTGCCTCATCTAACTTACATAGTTGTTTTGGAATCTAAATGAGATTTTTGTTACCAAGAGCACTTATAAAAAATACAGAGAGCATTCTCTAATATATATGACATATTAGTAAAATCCTAAATCTAGGAACCCATGAGCTGAAAAATTATAATGAGCATACCAGTAGGATTATGGTTGTATTTAACAAATGTCAATGTAATATTCATTTCTTGTTAAATGATTTTTTTTAAAAAAGCATGATAATAAAGAAGTTTCCTGGATACTTACAGTTCCAGGGCGAGGATATGGAATTCTACCCTGATAGGAAATCAGCTGATGATTGGGCCCTTCTTTGTGAGCAAAAGGTCCATTAAATACAGTCTGTATATCAGATAGATGATACACACACACTGCTGATCCTTTAAAAACTGAGCTAAAAAAGAAAACAGAAAAAGTTGATCTTTAATTTTTTTAATTTAAATATAATTTTAAAAAATAGAGTATGATAAAAATTTGCTATAATTAGTTACGGAAAAGTTAAATGTTACAGTACACATGTGTAAAATTGAAAAAGTTCTACTGTTGTAAAACAAGGCCTTAATACATAAAATATTAAAATATTCAATTCATCTATGGAGGTAGTAGGCAATAATAAGTTATAGAAAGGTTCTTCTCAATGTTCTAAAAAATAGAGTTAGTCAAAATTTTCTAACTAGCTTATCTTAGTAACAACAAAAAATGTTTTGATGATTTTATTTATACATGTGAATCTGAATTTTAAATCACTATCAATACAACCTATCATAATTTAACTCAGAGAAATAAATCCCATTGATAACAGAACACCATATCTTTTTGCAGTTCAATTATTTTAATGTGAGAGTGTTCTCACATGGTGTTCTGAATATTAGTTGGAGGAGTCTAAGTTGTCACTGTTTATGTACTCTTATTCACAGAAAGAAAAATGGGGAGTCCAAAAATGATTCATTTATTATTCATTAATTATTTTCAGTCAATAAGATCTCAAAATTTGTTTGAATCCTTACTAAAAATATTTCCATTGTCACTAAGGCAGATTGTCTGAAATCAACATTTCTCTGACTTACAAATTCATCTCAAGTTAGATGCCTAAATGGAAAAGGTATTACATTTCCATGGAAATAAACAAGATATATTATTAATCATTAGCATTAACAGTCAGAAATGATAATTTTGAATTTTCCAATATTAAAGTTATTGGTGTCGAGAAAAAGGGAAACCAGAGAAATAGTTTTATTGAAATGAACATTTTCTTAAAAATTTGGTTATTTTTTCTTTGTTCAGTTCTTTGTGAGTTAAATCAAGACTACTTCTTTGTTGGAACAGGAGTAAAACACATCCTTAAAGTGATCTTTTTAGATATCTTGTGGGGCAAATGTAAATATGATTTAATATCTCTGTAATTTTCTTTTAGTTTGAATAGCTCATTGTAGTTTACAATTATAGGATGTTTTTCCTAGTTAGAAATGAATGTTAAACTTTTAGGTTTTTGTTTTGTAGTTGATGAAAGGGGCCCATTACATTCTTGATTGGCCAAGACACAGCAGGAGTATTATGCTGAATTCTAAGTAACATTTCTAATATAAACATAAATATGTACAGGAAAGGGTGCGAATATTATGAATTATCTTGAAACATATACTAATTAAGTTTGGGCATCCCAGAGAAAATAGAAAACATTAAACCTATTTTCAAATATATGAAATACTGTCATCTAGACCATGAAAACTATTTTAGAATTTTTTTAGTTTCTAAATAGCCATCACTTTAGATTGCTTCAGAAGTAGAAAATATTTTGATAGAAGTGCCTAATTTTTTCCAGCTTTAGTGAGGTATAGCTGGCATACAAATTGTACATAATTAATTAATGTATACAATTTGGTAAGTTTGGACATATGTATACATTGTATTACCATCACCACAATCCAGGTAATAACCATATCTATCACCTCCAAAAATAGAAACAAAAAAATGCCAAAAGTTTTATTTGATCATGAGTGCTCAAATAGTTTTCTTAAACCATAATATTTAATATACTTTATTCGTGTATTATAATTCATATTTTTGTTTCTTAGAGAAAAATAGCACGCAATCATTACAAATACTCTGTACAAAACTATTTTGAAAGCATTAGTTCAACTCAAATAGATTTTGGTAACAGGCAAAAGTAAATAAAACGGGAGGGCTACATTCCCAATACTATGTAAAATTAAGAGTGGAAGAAAAGAAGGCTTTTGTAATAATTATTATTACTCAATAAAGTTCATTGTATAATTCATAAAGTACAATTGCTTAATAATTACCTTGATGTTGTAAAAATGCCATACACTAGTGTTGTCCTTGGATTATCAGTTTCCAGCAGAAATACATCCTCTATAAAAAGGAAAACATTATTCTTTTAAAGGTGCCAAATATTAACTGTATTGTTTTAAAAAATTTACCCCAAGTAAATAATTTCAACTATGAAAAGTACTCCTCAGAAAGATATTGTAACATCATAATTTGGATGACAGGAACATGGCAAAGTAAATAAAATAAAATATTACACAGACACTAATGGAATTTATGAAGACTTTGTATCCCTACGGAAAGCATGCTAAAAAAATAGTATTAAGTAGAAAAAACACAATGCTATATAATATGGACTAGAAGTATGTAAACCTTAAAACCGTAATTCAGAATACAAGAAAAAGATTAAAAGTGAGTATCCCAGGGTAGCAAAGCTATAGACATTTTCTGGTTGCTCCTATGTTTCTGTATGTTCTAAATATCCTTTAAGGCTGATATATTACTTTTTTAAATTTAAAAATATTAAAAATCTTAATTTCTTTTTGACCTAGGGTTAGAAGCCAGAACATGGAAGAAAGCTTTTTCCCAGTGACTTTTTAAATATAAAATAAGATACTTTTGGCTTATGGTAAAATTGCTAGTGGTATTTATTTATTTAATGAATAGTTCCTCTAACAAGATGTTTAAAGTATATTAAGGCAAAGACAAAAGTTAAAGTACAGTAATAAACAACAGAACATGACAGTAGATTTCTGGTAGAAAACTCCAACTAATAATCAATTCCTATGTTTATAAGAAAGGTCTGGATTTGGTCACAATCTTGAAAATATGATTCTTGCTGAGAAATACAAAGAAATATGTATTCATTTTAAATTAACAATGAATTTAATTGGCCTTTTAAGCAAGAAATTAATAACCACTACCTCTTCCATATGTGAATAAAGGCTGACAATATCTACCTTTCCCTAAAGAACAAGCAAGACTGACACATAAACATACTTGCTCCTGGTTGGAGCTAGAACCCATTCTTCGAAGCGAAGTGTCACAGGAATGGAAAAACAAGCACCACTGGTACTCACCATCAAATTGGTACTAACTGATCAACACCTACATCACACAGGGCAATAATACTCATCATGGGGCGGGCAGGAGGGAGGGGGGTGGAGGGGCTGGGAAAAACTCTCACTGAATGGATGTGGGGAGCACAGTTTGGGAGATGACCACGATTGTAGCTCTGACATGGGCAGTGCATGGGCAATATATATAGCCAAAGTGTTGTACCCCCATAATATTCTCAAATAAAAAAATAAATTAAAAAAAAAAAAAAAAAGACAGCAAACACCAGCGATCTCCATAAAACACGGGAGCCCCGGGGGGAACGGAATCGAAATCTTAACGCAGAGATCCATGACCACTAAGGCAAATGACAGCAAAATGCGAACAAATTGCAAAACCAATAATAATAAAATTCCTGCTTATGCTTCCTGTAAGGCATCAGCTTTCCAATATCACCCCCAGGGAGCAAAGTCAACTCTCCATGGGGTCAGTGGAGACTATTAGAAGCCTGCTTGCTGGGCTTCTTGGCTGGAACCCATGCTTGCTGAAATAGCTTTGTGTTCAATTGAGTTCAACCCTTTAATCCTGCCCTTCTGCCTCAGGGGAATCATAGGCAAATTTAGCCTTGTTCCCAAGCCAGAAATAGCCTTTGAGACAGGTGAATCTTGATTTCTTTTTTTAATTTCTAAAAAAAAAAATAAAATAAAATATGGGGGATACAATGAGTGACTAGGCTATGTCACAAAATGATATTAGAAATTTTTTCTAGAAAAGCTTATACAGAAAATGGTGTTTCCATGATCAACATAATGGCACTTGAGGAAAACAACTATCTATTTCAGATAACTGTTAGAACCACTATTTTTTTCTTATTGTAATACAATTTTATTGCTTACCTCATCAACTACCTCAAAATCTGTGAATAATCATTATTTTCCATTTTAATAGATTAAGGCAAAAGAAAAGTCATTTATAAATGGCACTTAGTAAATATGATGTGTACTAGGTTATTCTGGTTAAAGAGAACTATTGCTTTGTAGAAAGGAATCTGTCTGTTAGTCCTTATTTGACCTGGAAAGTATAAGACTCCTCATGTCATACTGAGAATATTTGGTCTCAGGGTCACCAAGCAGAGCTAAGACAGAAGCATGAGTCTCCAAATTTCTACTCTGACACTTTTCCATCCAAACTCTATCCTGTCCATTAGCTGCAATAGTAAAATTATATACTTGTATTCTCATACAAACTGATCTCAAATCAGAATATTAGACATTCAAATATGTATGAAATACATATTCATTTATAAAAGCACAAACATGTTATAACCTATATATCAATTATACAAGTACTCCCCCAACACACACACACACATTCATATATCATGATTACTTCAATGAACTAAATGTTTCAGGAGTGTAATCAGGTACAAAATAGATTTTTGAAAATACTTAAGGGTAATTATGAACAGTATCTAGATCATTAATTCAAATTGGCACATTATTTATGCTAAAAATATCATGGAAAATACCGTCTTTTCTGAGAGCTTATTAAAAGATATAAACCTTACAAGCTCTCTTTCAGAAACATTTTTCAATCTGACATCTATGTACCTAATTCATCAAAGTGTGTTTCTGGGCCATCTTCATCCGTTACAGAGCACACCAGCCTCGCTTTTAAGAAGGTGGTCCACTTGTTGACAAGGCTACGCAGTCCACCAGTGTCATTCTGAAACCATTTTATAAACATAATTCAGATTGCTTAAGTAAATATTGAAGTGTATTAATAATTAAACTTGGACTCTTATTGCTTGTGGATGTTTTATAACCTGAAGAATAGAAATGTTAATCATATTTGCACATCAATAGTCGAAGAGAAATATTTAATATCTATAGTATTTTAGACAATAGTTATACTATTATTCTCTTATAGTATGATATCAGCTAGAAATCAATTAATTTATTTGATAAATATATGCCCTAAATATTTCTAATTTTAACAATATATAATGGAAATATTTATAAAATGTTATAGAGAATGAAGAATTTAATTTGCCTTTTCTTGGTAACTCATCCTCTTCAATATGAACATACATTATTGTATCCAGAAAGTCTGACAGATTCTACCGTGATCAGGAGAGTAGATACATTTTTACATTAAATTGTCCCCTATAGTTCTATTTTCCCTCCTTCATTTCTCCGCATTATCAATTAATTCTCAGTATTTCTAATTGGACGCTTTATTATACATATTTCTCTTGCCAGGGCAGGGGAAATGGCATTTGGATTATGCACAAATAGTCTCTATTGATGACATTGTTTTTTCTCTGTGTCCAGAAGCCTTTTATTTCTTCTGCTGGCTTTGCTACCTTGTTCCAAATGCCAGAGAAACAGCTGAACTCCACCATGCATGGAATATCGTAATATCTAAAGATAAACATTTTAAATGCTAAACACTTCAAGAAATATCTTTTCACAAAAGATGCTGATCATAAGTAAGTCAGGACAAGTCTCTAAAACTTTAATATGAGAGGACATCACAAATTTTCTTTCGTTGCTATTTATACTAACTATTTATATACAAGAACATTTTGGTTACTGCTTACAATTAGAATTGTATTTTATTAAAGCATTTCTTAATTTTTATTATTTATAAACAGTTCCTTAATAATCTTAATAAATACCACTGTATTAAATAGATTTGCAAAAATCAGTCAAAACTGTCTATTTGTTTAAAAGCATAACCAAAATATTTCCTTGAATTAAGATTTTTACTGAAATAGGGTATGCTTATCTCATATGACTGATGCTTTAACTGATGAATGAACATTACATTAAATGTCTCCTCTTAATACTTTATTTATTTTTAATAGTAGATAATAAAACCAGGAAGATAAACTATTGGAAAGAACATATTTACATAATAAGTTGAATTTCTTAGTCTTTCTTCAAATTAGAAAAGTATTAATACTTACAGGACATATTCTAGCAATCATGGAATGAATCTGTTTTGTGCTCCTGTTATTGTCAGTCAGTTTTTCTTTGAAGAAGAAGTATACCTTAGCATCATTTGGATCAGTACCATCTGGGATGACATGCGCATCCACAAACATAGGTTCTGAAAAAGAATATAGACTATATATACTCATGATGAAAATCCACCTACTGTTCATCCAAGTAGACCACAGGCACATGCTTTCCCCATCCCTGATATAAAAGAACAATTCAATGCTATAGGCAAAATTTCTAAAAGCAGTAATTGTATTCACTCAACATACCACACTTGGAATGTCAAGTACCACAAAGTATAGCTATAATATATATAATAGCTTAAACCATTTTTCTTTGTCTGTAATACATTCTAGAAGTACAGTAAGTGCAAAAATTCTTTGTGCACTGATGAGTTTTAAAAAATTAAAAAACTTTTCTACCAGTTATTTCCCATGGAATCTGATGGTTGATTTATTGAAAAAATGTTTGTTTTTCAAAGTGTGGTTTTCAATCTAGTGCATATAAACCCAAATTCATTGAAGCAGAATGAGGAGTTGGAAGTCAAGATCTGAAAAACACTTTTTTTCCTTAAAATACAGCATATGAAATGAAGGGGAAAATTTTCAAGGAAAAAAAAAAGGCAGTCATTAGAAGACATACAAGGTTTCCTTATTTCAAGAACAAAACAACTTTTGGCCTACTCTATTTCCTGATGTAGTGGAGTAATAATTTGAAGAAGTAAATGGACAATCAATGCTTTCTTGTGCTGGCCTATCAGTGAAATAGGATGCTTAACTGTGGTGACTCATGCTTAACCGTGCAATGTTAAGTGAATTGCCAAATTCAGGGTCAGTTAGAAATTTTCCCCAGGGTGACATGACAAAGATCTTAGTGGTTTCTTTCTCCTCTGAACAACAGCAACTGATTAGAATCACACAGTAAAATCAAATGAGCATCTTTTTTGATGTGAATTACATATGATGCCAAGAATTAGAAACAATTGAACACCAATAATCATAAAGTTATCATACCTATGATTTCTATTGAATATTAGTCAAATTACTAAAAATAATATATACCAGTTTTATAATTTTAGAATCTAAGTATAAAACAAAAAGGAAGATCTCCTGAATATAACCTATTCATTATATTTAAATGTCATATATTTAGGATAATTTTTAGATTTGGCATTATTAAAATATACAAGCAGATTAAATGAAGTAAAAAGCATATTTAATTGTAATATATCACAATTAAACAATTGGAAAAGATGTTTGGGCACTGGCACTATGATGAATGTCACTGTCACTTTTATTTATTCATATTCATACAACAAATGTAGGATGATTAATGGAATAAAGAATTGGAATATGGAGTATGGGCTAATTCAATTATTTATTTATCTCAAATATTTTAAATCATAGAGTACAGAATTATCTTTGCTGATGTCATGACCTGATATTTTGATTTGTAACAATTTTCCCTAGTTGTCATTATTTATTTATTTATTTACTATTTATTTTTATTTCAGAATATTACAGGAGTGCAAACGTTTAGTTTACATATGCTGCCTTTTCACCGCCAGAGTCAGAGCTACAAGCGTGCCCCTCCCCCAGACAGTGTGCACCACACTTATTAGGTGTGAATATACCCACCCCTTCCTGCCCCCCAACCTGCCCGACACCTAATTAATGTTACTTTCATATGTGCAGATAAGTGTTGATCAGTTAGTACCAATTTGATGGTGAGTATATGTGGTGCTTGTTTTTCCATTCTTGTGATACTTCACTTAGGAGGCTGGGCTCCAGCTCCATCCAGGATAATACAAGAGGTGTTAGTTCACCATTGTTTTTTGTGACTGAGTAGTACTCCATGGTACACATCTACCACATTTTATCAATCCACTCATGGATTGATGGGCACTTGGGTTGTTTCCACATCTTTGCAATTGTGAATTGTGCTGCTATAAACATTTGAGTGCACATGTCTTTATTATAGAACGTCTTTTTTTCCTTTGGGTAGTTGTCATTATTAAGTAAGTTATTAAGTAAGTTAGTTTAAAGCATAATACCAAAAATGCATAAAATATTTTCTTACCACTTAGCCATTTGGAATTGTGTTGATCAGTTCTGACTGCATTCCTCTTGGTTAAACTTCGAAAAATAGCAGCATCTGTCCCCATAAAATCTATATACATTCCAGAGAAAAGCTCTTCATCTATGAAAAAGTAAGAAAATGTTAACAGAAATTTAAATGGTTTTTAAAGCTATTTTAAAATTCAAAGTGAATTTATTTATTAGTAGATCATCACACATATTACAGAGTGTTTGTAATTCTTAATTGGTTTCCATTGTCCACCAAATCAAAAAATTTAGTATATTTTAATCTTTTCTCATTATTGCCTCTATGATTACTGCTATATATTTTTATCAAACCCCCAAACAACTTTATTCTATGTAAAAAGTTTCTCTGCCTATACTTTAGTATACTAAATACAAATTTTTGTATAGAGTATACGAGAAATGTTAGATATATAAAAGATAACAAAATAGCTTAATTAATTATTTTCTTGCAATAAATTATGAAAACAATGTAAGAGTGAGAAAACTTGGTTTCTAATTTTGGCAATCACTAACAAGCTAGGAATTAGGGCAAAGTTATTTAATACCCTGAGTCTCAATCTTCTCATCTATAAAATATGGGAACTGGATTATGATCTCAAAACTTCTCATCACATATTAAAATTTCTACAATTTTACTTAATGGATTGAACATCATAGTTTTTGTTTAAATTATTATTATGACATGACATGGAAGCCACACTGAAATTGTCAAAATAATTAAAAGAATTAATCATTAAAAGTATATATTTTATCTTTAGTGCTAGAAGGTTCCTATGAGGTAAACAAAGTGCTACTTTTTCAACTGCAACTCAACCATAAAAAATAGAATATAGTGACAAGAAAGAAAATATATTTTAAAATCTAATATAAATTATCATTATTAATAACAGAATCAGATACTTTCATCTGTATATATATAATATTAGATATTTAGTTTATTTTTGAAGATCCATATTACTCTTTATCTAGTAAGGAGCAGCAGGCATTGAATTGGTAAGAAACAATGTGACCCTTGTGTATAAAACAGTAGCTAAACATCTACGTAAAAAGAAATCAGACTTGTCAGGTCAGACCCACTGACCTACCATGCAGCTGTGTTCTTTGACTGATGTTCTAGGATTACTCCCTTGGCTACCTTCAGATTGTGGTCATTTTGGCAGGACTGGAATATTCTGAAGCACTCTGAGCTCACTGTTTAGTAATAAGCAAATGCCAGTTGGCACAGGATATAATGGAGAGTGGAATGTGTCTAATATGTGCTCCCAAGGTTATGAACTGACCCCTACCACTTAGCAAGCTGGGGTGGCAGGCATTTGGTTGCTCAGCTCTTCTTCCTAGTAGGGGTCCGAAGCCCATGGAAACAGATTATAAGGAGATAACAAAAATACACACGAAGCATTTTTAAGCAATTTAGCTTCTTTAAAATTCTGTGAACATTTGTGAGGCATATATACACATAGATTTGGCTGTTAAATTGCGACAACTTTGTAATTTATCATTTCACATTTTTGTTTTACCCAATTAACCATAAAACTGTGGATTATAAATTCTTGCTGTTCAGTTGATTAGCACAGCTATCGATTATCATATCTGTTACGAAGAAGGAAAAGAAAAAAGACACTCAGAGGTTGGTGTATGGCAGAGAGGGCTAATTCTAATCCTGTTGTATACTACCTTGTTAATTATGCTCTAAACATTACACAAGTCTGCATGTCTAATTAGCTTCTTTTCCTGTCTTAAATTCTCAATAATTTTAATAGCAAGTTAGGAACTTTCTATTTTATTTTGTATCAATAAGAAATATTAAATTAATGTCACTTTGGAAAAAATTTTGAAAGGAAGGTTTTTTTTTTTAATTCCAGAATTTCTTTGCAGGGTTTTATGCAAACATAAACTTGTGCCTTTTAACTTTAATCCAAAAATATTTTGCTTTCCAATTGTACTCCCACTGGCCAGAAAAACTTCCATGAGTTTTATGATCTTTAAAAGATAATATCTGACTTCTTTGTTGCCCTATAACAATGACTGAAAATAGCAAAAGAACATTGAACTTACACCATGGGTTAGATGTCACAACTGTATCATGAAATTTGGGATTCCTATTCTAAATTTTTCTTGGCATTTAACGGATATAAGTATTTTAACCAATCTGTGTTATTTAGTGTATTGCAATTGAATGGAAATGACAAAGCACTACGGTATGGTAAAGTGAGATGACCACAGAAATTATTAGAGATAATTTTACAGAGATAATCAATTGGACAAAGAAAATGATAAATACAATCTTACAAAGCTTTTTGGGTTTTTTTATTTTCAGTTTTTAAGTTAAGCAAGTTGTTTAATGGCTTTCTTTTGATTACAAATTATAATGTTTTTCAAATATTAAAAGATAGTCTAGGGACACGAGAATAGGAATTCAAGTCTCAGGTCCTTGAAAAACCAGGAAGGCCAATATCTAACTCCCATTTTGTAAACGAATCGAATTCTCTAAGGGTAAAACTATTAAAGGACTTTTGACAGTTTAGCAAGAAAATTTATAATGCCTTGTTCTAACTCTTTTTATTCTAAACAATATTGAGTGAGATAAAACTTCAATATTGGGCATATTAACAGATTTTTGAAGTTTTTTTCATAGTATTTAAGTTGAAATGAAATACTATTTGAAATGAAAACTATATATATTTAACTACTATTATACACGTCAAATGATTTCTAAAGGTGAATAAAATAGTCTTCCTAATGGAAAAAAGATTTGCCAAAACACTGCTCTTATTAAATAATATTTGGAAAGTTACCTGAAAAGACCTTGCATCAGACAAAATTGGATAGCTTTGTAGTTTCAAAGCTTTCTTTTTGTCCTAATGATATGCTTTCAGCTCCTCCCTGCCCAATTTGAATGCCCATGTGGAAGTAATTCACTGGATAACTTCCAAGGTATACCTGTCTTACATCAATTTCCAGATATGAGAAAAAAAGATGAGCTGCCTATTTAAATGATTCAAAGCAAGCATTTTGAACACAATTATTGTTTTTTCACCTGTTCTATTGTCAAAGGATGAATTTTACTAATGGCAGCACATAAAGAAAGCACAGAGGAAAAAGTACTACCGTACATTTAACATATTGAAATTCAAGATTTGTCACCAGTCAACTCATGATGACTCAGACATATTCTATAAGTGTCTTAACCAGATAAGAAAGCCTTATAAGTGAGCTATAGAAAGGCACTCAATGATTGAGGTTAAAAAACAAATTGATTTGTCAGTGTGTGTATCAGCAAACAAGTGGGGTTGCCACTTCGCTGGTATTTTATGGAAAGCGAGAAAAAGAAAAAGTAGCTTTATCACCACCTCATTTTTAGTATACCGACACTTAGACAATTCACAGAAAATGTACTTGGCTAATAATGTACTTGTTCTTTAATTTGAAAGAAATACCATTTTTAATAATTTATAAAAGATTAGTAAAATGTGAGAGTGCAGATATTTGATTTCAATTCCTTTGTATATATACCCAGAAGTGGAATTGATGGATCATATGGTAATTCTATTTTTAGTTTTTTGAGGAATATCCAAAATATTTTCCAAAATGGTTGTAGTAATTTACATTCCCACCAACAGTGTACAAGGGTTTGCTTTTTTCCACATCCTCACCAACACTTGTCATCATTTGACTTTTTGATAATAGCCATTCTAACAAGTATGAAGTGATTTTTCATTGTCTGCACTCCATGTTTATCTCAGCACTATTCATAATAGCCAAGGTATGGAAGCAACCTAAAATTCCATCAACAGATGAACGGATAAAGAAAATGTGGTGTATGTACACAATGGAATACTGCATAGCATTTAAAAGAAAGGAAATTCCATCATTTGTGACAATATGAATGGAGATAGAGGACATTATACTAAGCGAAATAAGCTAGGCACAGAAAGACAAAGACTATATTATCTCACTTATATATGGAATCTAAAAATGTTGATCTCGCAGACACAGAGAGAATTAACTGGTAGTTACCAGAGGCTGGAGGCATAGAGAAATGGAAGATGTTCCTCAAAGAGTACAAAGTTTCAGTTAGACTAGAGGATTAAATTTTAGTGATCTATTGCACTTCACATAGACCACAGTTATTAATAATGTATTTTTATTTCAAAATTGCTAAAAGAATAGATTTTATTGTGTTCATCACAAAAAAATGGTAAGTTGATGAGGTGATGGCTATGTTAATTATATTGATTGAATCTTTCTATAATGTATATAGATCAAAACATCACATCTTACCTCATAAATATGCACAATTGTTTAATTAAAAATCAATAAAAAATAAATAAGGAAAGAAAGTCCAAAAATTTACTAAAACATGAGGAAAAGTAGGTGTGCTTAATACTAGGACCATGATTACAGAAACATTGAAAACACTTTATAGCATATATGTGACTATATGTATACATATACATACTTTTTAAATGCTTGGCTTGCTCTAGGAATGACAAAATTATCTTATAAAGATGAGAAGATACACGCTCATCATTTAATCATAACTATTCTTGGAGACTGGAAATGAGAAATTAAACTCTAATTCTCAACTCACATCCTTCTTCCTTTCATTGTACTCATATACTTTATCATCCATGCAATCATCCAAAACAGGCATATCATATCACATTAAGTTTCTTTGTTACTTTATATTTACCCCTACCTCTTTCATTTTCTACTTACTGATCATAACAGACACCGTATTCACATTAGGGTTGAAAGAGCAGCGTCCTTTTCCAGATTCGCACTTGGAGTCAATCATGAAAACTTGGTCCTTTATTGTAGATAAAATTGAAAGTGTAGTAATAATAACTTATTTAGAAAAACAATTGTTCTTTAGTAAAACAAAGCATCATTAAAATTAATATGCTTTCTACTTGGTTGCATATGCCTTCCCAATTTACTATGTTAAGACTTACTTGGCCTGTAAGAAGAATCCACTTGTAATTACAAGCTAACCTCAGCAGGGACAGCTCTCATTCTATTATACTCCCCATAGAGCTGATCCAAGAAGAAGTTCTCCTCAAATCAATATCAGCAAAAATCACTTGAAAATCAAGGATCATTATAAATCTGAACTAGATGTGTTGAACATCAGCCAAAAGAAAAAAAACATTGTGCACAGAGGAAAAATCTCTATAAGGACTACAGTATATCCATAATAATTAAGATATTTTTTAAAAAAATAAAATTTTATGTTTTAATGCTTAGGTTTGTTATATAAAGCATTATACAAGATTCAACAAAGTAATTCATTGTTTAGATTTAAATTATGTCATTTTCTCATATATTTATTTAACAAAAGTTTATTGAGCATCAACTATGTGCCAGACTCTGACTAGACATTGGGGACAGTAAGCAAGATACACAAAAATCTTTGTCCTCAAGTAATTTATAATATAATGAGGAAGGCAGAAAATAAAGAAAGTATATAAGTAAAACATGGAGTATGTTAGATAGTGCTTGGTGCTTAGCAGAAAAGAATATTCATGGAAAGGCAATAGGGAAGACTTGGGATTGGGGGCAATAGATTCAGTCTGAAATATGGTGGCCAGTTTAGCCTCACTGAGGAGAGACATCTTATCAGTATATTTACCTTTTTTAAAATATATATATATATAAAGGTAGTACAAGGTACTACTAAAATTCAAAGGGAAAAATGATTACTTTCGTAGACTGCATCAGATGATAAAGGACCTTAATTATCAAGCTAAGGTTTTTGAAAATCATCCTGAAATAAATGTGGGCCCATTATTATTTTTGAGTGTTGAAATGAAAGGATCAAAACCTTGCTCTAAGAAGTAGGACCTTATCTTGAGTTTTGGGACATTGGGAATGGAATGTATAAAAGCAGACACTGGATTCAGGAAAATAGGTTAGTTTTCTTTTGCAAGAGTCTAGGAATTAGGTACTAATAATCTAACATTCCATGATCTCAGTGGTCATGGTAAGAGCAGTAGAGATACAAGAGAATTTGTATAATGACAATCAACAGAGCTTGGCAATCAATTAGAAATTGGTTGTAGTTCAAAAAGAAAACAAAGATGACTCGAAACTTTTGGCTCCTTGAAGAAAGTAAAACTATTTCATTTTTGTTATATTGAGTTTGAGGTACTGCAGGACATCCCCAAGGCAATAGGGAATGATAAAGCTTAAAAAGAATCATAGTCCTCTGGCCTAAAAAGGTCCTACAGCATGATCCTCATCCATGAGTTCATTCTACAGGTGATGAAAATCTGACTTACCCAAGGCCATGTAACTAAAGGGTGACAAAAATAAAATTTCAATTCAGTCTCCTAACTCCTAGCTATATCTGCTTTCCAAAGGGTCTTCATTCATGTAATGCCTAAACCAAACAAATAATTATAATCATGAGGAAAAAAACATAGTAAGCTTTGTTGCAGTTCTAGATCTAGAGACAGATTTGACTAAGTGAAAGTTGCCACTGCAGGAATTGAGGAAGTTATTTAGGTACCATTTTCTCTCCACTGACCTACTCTTCCATTTTACAGGACCCTCATACTCACACAGTCATAATCTAAATCTCGCCACCACCAGGAATAGATATGATGCACTCTAAATAATTACTAATTCAAGCACTCTGAAATAATTCTTCAAACTCATCTCCTAAGAATTCCTCTCTACTTCTCCCCAGTTCATCACCCATTTTTTCTCTTCTTGACTTTGTTAACAACTTTACATTCCATGTATTTTAATTTCAATGATTTTTTTCCCAAAACCATTTAGTTCCTTGAATCCATAACTTTTTTTCATTGCACCCACACCCTGGAAGGGTATATCTATCTATTGATACATTCTCCATACTTGCCTCCAAACTACTAAGCATTCTGTATAAGGTAACCCAAAAAGATAAATTCAACATATTATAGATTTGTCATCAATTTGTCACCAACCACAAATAAGCCCTCTACTATGCTCAGCAACCTTTCAAGGATGCTCTTGTTAACTGGTTCTTCTATCAAAAATTTCAAGCCTTTGCCACTATAGTCAAATCCTGTTTTGTCTTGTCTCCTAACTTATTCTCAGTTCACATTATTGCCAATTACTTTACAGGTAAAGTGAAGCTCTTAAACAAGACATCTTCAACTTTTCACTACTCCACTAATGCATGAAAGGAACTCTCTCTTACTTTGGGTCAGTCCTTCAACAAATGCTTTGAATTTTATCTTATATAATCTTCTTAGGCACCATATACTTTCCATTATCTCTTTTGTTTCTTTGATATATATTTTCATCTTATTAACTGGATCCTTTACATCATCATTTAAACAAGCCCTTCAGGTCCGATACATCACTCTTCTTGGGAATCACGTTTCTCAAAGAATTACATACATTCTTATCACCATTTTCTGACTTTTCATTTTCTTCTCAATCCACTTTAATTGGGCATCCAACCTCAATTGTTCTATTGAAACACTTTTTAGTAAGATTTTTCATGACATCATGGTACACAATTCAGTGCTTATTTTTTGGACCTCATCTTACTTGGATTCTCAATGGCATTCATGATCTTGATCACTTTTATCTTTTTAAATGACTTATTTTTATTCTAAGAAACTACATACTCTTGTTTCCCCCCCTACTTCTCTGGCTGTTTCTTTTAAGTTTTATTTATAAGTCTATTTTCCTCCATCCGGCCATTACAGTTAGGAGATCCTTGAGTCTGAATCATAGTTATTCTTCTGTTTTCACTTTATATTCTCTTGGCATGATTAAATCCACACTTTTCTTGGGCTTCATTTACTCTTATAAAACAATGACTACAAATTTGTATATCCAGCCTTCTACTCAACTGCCTAGTTGGTATTAATAGTTGAATCTTTCAATGGCATCTCAGACTGAATAGACCAAATTCAGGCTCATAATCTTTACCCTATACATAGTCTCTTAATTGTTTGTCATCTCAGTTCATGGCAAGTATATAATTAATAAGTCTGAATATAAACAAACAAACAAAGTTTCAATATCTATATCATTATATATATTTTTTCCATGTCCAAATCCACCAAAATCATCTATAATATTTTGTACTTTGGGCCTCTCTGTCTCCATTGCCACCACCTGAGTATAATAATCTCTTTTTTGGCCTATTATGACAACTTTCTAACTGATCTCCCCACAACTCTTCCAACCCCTTCCCACAAAACCCCAAATCATTTTTTACACAACACACAAGTGACAATGCAATTCTGTTCATGCCATTTCCTGCGTAAGATTGTCCTAATTACTTCTCCTTTGACACATGAGAAAGATGAATATCTTTAAAGTAATCTACAAGCTGAAATGTGATTTTGTTTCTGCCTTTATTCCCATTAAATAAATAATATTTGTGGATTGACTCAATAAGAGAAAATAATAGGACCAGAAAGAGAGTAGGTAGTGAAAAATTAAAAAAAAAAAAGGCCTAGGAAAATGTCCCATGGTCATAGATGTCAATACAGGCATTGAAAAATAGAAGGTATGCCCAACAGAGTTAATGTTATAGATTGGTCTAGGAGAAGGGGTCTGATTGAAGGAGTCAGTTTGGTCATTTGAGGTATCTTGGTCATTAGTCAAATAGTTTAGTTAATGTGTGGGAGTAAAAGTTAAATGAGAATGGTTTATTGAAGACACGGAGTAGAATAGCATAAAAACTGGAAATTCGGCCTACTAGTCTGAGAAGCTTTGTAATGAAGTAAAAGAGATGGAAAGGAGAAAAATTGAAAAAAAAACTCACATAGCCAAGATAATGATTTTAAGGAAAGGAAACATAATCCTCTTTTTAAATAGGAAAAAAAAGGTAAATACAGAGGAAAGGAAATGAAGATATGAAACAATGATGAAGGTTATTTATCAAAGAACTTTATTGATATGGAAAATGCATAATTTTTCTATTGAAACAGGAGGAAAGCTACAAAAAGATGTTGAAACAGACTAGTTTGGTGACTAATTTGCTTCAAAAAGTATACAGAATAATTTGGATGTCTGTGATATTCTTGGTCACCTGTGATGTTCTTGCTAAGTCGAAGGTAAAGTTATCTGCTTTATGAGGGGCAGGGGCTTAAATGGCTTCCGATTGTTGAAATAGATGTAATAGAAACGTGATAAAATCAACCAGAGATAAGATGTGGGAACAGTCCAAGAATTTGCTGCAAAATAACCAAACACTGGTTTTTTTCCTTAGTTCAAAGTCATGATTTACTCGTGTTGCTTTATCTTTTTCCAGGAACAGAAGCCAGGGAGTGAAGATAATGGATAGAACAGAAGAAGCATGGTTAGGCCTTGATACAGCAAGGGATGATAGGATCCTTGGATGGGCACTGTTGAAATGCTCCAGGAAAGCTCTGAATCAGTCTCACAAATTATTGGAAGAGTAATAAGATATAATGAAAGTGTGTGATGCCCCATACATGAAGTAGGGTCATAAAATATTCTCATAGAACCAGTGAATTTCTATGAAGACAGGGAGATGAAAGGTTGTAGGTAATGTCTCGTAAATAAAACTGAGTACTTAATAGGGGTGCCAACCTAACCTGGTTCACTTTCAAACTGGTTTCGAAAAGATGAAAAATGCAATATCTTAATATTAACAAAGAGTGTCACCAGTAAGTAGTCATTGGTCATTGCAAAATACAATGTTAGTGATAAAGAATAAGGAGAATTCTTGGACGGGCATGGTGGCTCACACCTGTAGTCCTAGCACTCTGGGAGGACTAGGTGGGAGGATCGCTTGAGGTCAGGAGTTTGAGACCAGCCTGAGCTAGAGCGAGACCCCATCTCTACTAAAAATAGAAAAAATGAGCCAGGCGAAGTGGCACGGGCCTGCAGTCCCAGCTACTAGTGAGGCTGAGGCAGGAGGATCACTTGAGCCCAGGAGTTCGAGGCTGCAGTAAGCTATGACCACACCACTGCATTCTAGTGGGGCGACAGTGCAAGACTCTGTCTCAAAATAAAAAAAGAAGGAGACTTCTCTCAAAATAAAACTTTCTGCATCACGTGGTCATTTTATGCTAGGCGATCTTTTATACTAAACGAAACGAAAATAAATACATTAGATATTTGATAAAACTGTGCAATTCTGTGTTTACATTGTGGTTTATATACTACAGATACATAAAATGATGTTATGGTGAAAATCATTCACCTATCAACTGTCAATAAAAACATATAAAGCTTAAAAATCATAACCAGTTCATATCTAAATTGGTTCTTAACATGTTCACATATTATTTAAGAGATTAAATTAATTAATGGAAATGCTCCCCCTTTGAAACATATCTTTTGAAGTGAGACTAAAGTAGTTCATATTAGCAAAGCGATTAAAATTTATTTCATGCTGGTTTTCCACAGGAGATTATTTTTGGGGCAGACATTGCAATTAAGTGCATAGTGGGCAATTTATACATGGGAAAATAATTTTATCTGAAATCTGTGCTCTGAAAACTGCTATGCTATTGTTGGCCTATACAGTGACTGCACAGACTTCAGTGGAGTGTCTGACAGATTGCAGACGTCTGAGGCAGTAGTTTATTTAATCAATTGATCACAGGCATGTGGTTCTAATGACAAGCTCAATGCAGCCAACTGTATTCTTCCAAGAAGCATAACTTTACCTTTCCTTTAAGAATTTTACTATTTCATAGCATCTTGAACCACATTTGAAAAATATCTCAATTTGGAGTCAAATTATAATTATTCAGTTACTTTTAAATGGTTTTTCATTCATCAAAAAATATATATGTGTAAATTACATATCTGAAAAAAGGAAATTAATAATGAAGGAATATGGAGAGAATCATTGTTCAATTTTATTAGTATTAAAGTAGATTAATTCTTGTTGAAGAAAAACTATATATGTTATACAAGTAGCAACATTAAATTTTTTCAAAATTCTAATCACTAAAATTGAATTAAAGCATTATTTAAGAAATAGACTTTCTAGATTTAAATTGCATAATGAAACCAAATCAAGATAGTTTGAAACATTCAGTTTTTAAAATAATTCTGTCTAGTAAAACAACATGTTTGACTAAAAGAATGAGTAAAAACTCTTTTGGTTGAATGCATAGTTACCTTAGTCCACATTTATGGACTGGGATAACAAACCCAGTCTTAAATATCACAGCTGAAGTTCAACCAGGCTTATATTTGACCATACATTAGCTATATATTTGACTAATATTTAGCAAACACAATATCACAATGCACCATATCATTTTAACTAATGTAAGAATAAGGCTAGAATAGTCTAACGTAGGGCAATGTTGGTCTAAAATGAAAGTACAATTTATTATTATATCAATTTATTTTCTGTAAAGACACTTGGCATCCTGTCTTATATATCTCACAGGTAAATATCTCATAAAAATTTACTGAATTTGAAAAATAAATAAGAAATTACTTAAAATAGATTTAAAAGGTAAGTTTATACTCCAATATTTCTATAATTTGGAGCAAATAGTGTCTGTGCTTTATACTCAATGTAATTATGAAATTAGAACATTTTTATTTCTTTTATCTTTTACAGCTTTTCTATTAAAATATATATACTAAAAATATATACACATATGCACAAACACTATATATACTTGCCTCCAACTAAAATATATATTTTTTATATATAGAATACATATAAATACATATACTTTTTAGTTGAGGGCAAGAGTTATACTTAAGTAATTTGGCAGACAGGAACAAAATATAATATACTTTATACTTAAAGGGCATGAAAATATTTTATTAATATTGATGATATTTCCAAGTTTTTACTCTAAAATATAGTTTCAAAACTCTTGGACACTAACATAAAAACTAAGAATGATAAATTATTACACTTACCTCTGATCTCCTCCCTCTGTTCAGATAAGTACAAACTGGGCTGAAAGCGCCACTCCCACAGACATACAAATGGGTGCGATTGAAAGCCTGAATTACACGGACGAAGTTCCCACAGCCGTGCTAAAAGAATCCGTAAATAAGCAGTTAGTAACTCAACGACGTTTACTGCCATTTCTACCAGCTATGTTAACTTGAGGTTTTATACGACAGGTAACAATGAGGTGACATAAACTTTTGATGTACTCGTCCATATCTTTGAGAAACTATGTGTGCACCTCATAAAGGTGATTTGAGAATAAATACTCATCTAACTTATGGAAGTACCAAATCAAATATTAAGATTTTGTGGCACTGAAGAAAAAGAACGACTCAGGAATAGTCAAAAACTTATTATAGAAACAGTTACTCAACAAATATTTACCTACTATATGCCAGGTTATAGTCTAATCTTCTGGACATTCTCAGTGAAAAAAAAAAACAAAGAAAAATCTCTACTTTTGTAGAAGCCAATTAAACAATATATGCCCTGTTTTTGCTACTTCTGTTTAAATCTTTACTAATTCTAATGCTTCATTTGAAAATGCTTTCAAATTTACACATGTCAATGCAAATATTATCTAGTGATACATTACTATACATTTTCCTTTCTGCTCTATTTTTTTTATTATTGTTAAGAGATATGTTTGGGGGAATAATAAAAGAACAACATGGTTTATTCCATTGATTTATTTCAGGAGGAAGGTAGTCCACCTCAGACAATAAGAAAAATGATCTGCCTCTCTCATATTTCAATATTTTATATATTGTATAAGTTTTTAAATTCTGAAACTTTTATAAACATACTCTTTACCTGAGAAAGTTTAGAAATTGAGACATACAAGTTTTTTTCTCAAGTTTTCCATATATATATATTATATATACACAAGAAAAAAATTTGTGTGTATATATATACACACATACACATATATATGTATACAAACATGTTTTGAATGCAATTGTGCTTATATAAGTTTCATATATCATGGATCCATTGGCCTACACAATTGGTAAATAAAACTAACCTTAAACAAAATGCCAGCACAACTATTGTTTATAATGAAAAATGATGAAATCATTCTTTTTATTCTTGATCCCCTAAAACATTCCTTTCCTTTTCCCCAGAAACTCCTTTCTCACCTGCTCCCAGTTTAACTAAAAGCAAGTCTGTCATTTATTCACATGATGAAATAAAAAATAACTATTATAGTTTTAAGTTGACTGTGACCTTGCAGGAGTACATAAACACGGTCAGCACCAAATGCAGATCGTTGTGATGAAATTATTCATTGAATGTCCCACATTTGCTAGGCTCACTATACTTTTCTGACTATAAATTAATCAAACCTAAGATTGAATGTTTTTCCCTTCACAAAGTCATTTTTCTCTCAAAGAAAGTTACTAAAATGATTTTATAATTAGAAATATAATATTTCTATGAAAGTCTATAAAGAAATATATCAAAAGTTGGTCATTTTTCCTTGGGTGGTGAGATAACATATATTGCTTTTTTTTCTCTTCTAGGTATCATGTATGTTCCTACTTTTTTATAATCCACATCTATTATTTATATTATTGGAAAACTAAAACAAAACAAACCGTGCTAAAATAGAAGTTAAATTTAAAGTAAATATTATTTTATATCTTTCCATCACTTTCTCTTTTTATATTCATTATTACTTGCCAGCAAATATATGCTTCTTTTCATACACAGTAATTTTATACAGATGTTTCTATGATAGATTTTATTATCAAATAATCAATCATTAACTCTACTGTCAAAGAAATTAATCCTTACAGACCAGACTATACACTTTATTTTTAGTTTAAGACATTAAGGATTTTTGTTAAATATACAGTGCCATTGTATCTTGACACCTGTTTATAGAGGTACCTGGAAATTGATTAAATAACTACAGAAAATAACATGTTTCTGGAGAAAAAGCACAGATGAAATATGGTGTGTATATAATATGTCTACGTTAAGGAAATCTGTGAGCAATGAGACCTATGCCTAATTTTTAGACGTTCAAGTTTAGCCATTCTGGGATTCTCTGTATAATATTTTCCCAGAAGACTTGAATTCAATCCAATTCTATTAATAATAGGTTGTATGAGTCCCATCTCGGGTTTTGTAGACAGTCAACTTACTTTCATGAATTATGGATATTGGCAAAAAGAAAGAAGTCAATAACATCTCTTTCATATTTCAAATGCTGATTATACTCACTTCATGTATATGTTTATATCTATTTATATATCTATCTGTCTATTTATTATGGATAATACTTATTGAGAGTTTATTATGTGCTAAACATTGAAATAATCATTTTATACATTTTACCTTTTTTTAACCTCCCAGAAGGTTTGATTTTCACATTTATAGCTGACATTTATTTAACATTTACTACATGCTACTTAGGTGCTTTCCATACAGTCATTTTTTTACAACTCCTCAGTCCTTTTTTAGAAAAATAAAGCTTAGAACTTTTTGAATTAACTTGCCCAAGGTCATATGGGTAGAAAAGCAGATTTGCAAAGACATATGTGTCTAACATCAAATCCTGAACTTTTATACACTTTATAATTTGTCATTGAGTGTAGAATCCATGATTGTTTTTCTAAGAGTTAATATTTATAAAACTTTTTATAGTTTTTATAACATTTATTAACATTTATGGACATCTTAACTCTTTGATGTGGATTACCTTAATTCTCACGACAAGGCTCTAATTTATTAGTATCCCATTTTAGTGATGAGGAAATTGAGTCCCAGAGACATTCTAGGTTTAAAAAGTAACTGAGCTGGGACTTGAACCATGGCCACCATCCACTGTGCAGCTTTTCTATAGGATTTTGATTAGCAATGCACTGATTCCCACACTATCTGATGCTCAGTGTGCTCCCCAGCCCTCCCCACGCATGGGAACACAAAAGGAAAAACAAATCAGTTGAGTTAATTATTGGAAATCATTATCTAGGTCCTTTCCATTTCCACTGTGCTGCCTTCATTTCTTGTCCACATTATTTCTGACCTACACCATTACAATGGTGTCAATTCCCTTTTGCAAATATTTACTGAACTCATTCTATGCAAGGCACTGTATGTGGTGCTAGCAACACTCGAATGAATAGACAGACTCAATTACGACTTTGAAAGAAAGGAGGTCATAATATATCAGGCTGTGACAGATGCTTCAATAGGGCTATATTTTTAAAAAATGTGCTATAGAGAATAAGTAATGCTGAACTGGATGTGAAGGTTTGAGCGGAGGTATCATTTGAGCTGGGTCTTGCAGAATAATCTAGAGATTCTGAAAGGCAAAAGTATAAGGATAGAACTTTCCAGAAAAAAAACAACATGCTAAAAACAGAGGCATGAGAGTGCAGGATTTACTTGTGGAATAGTGTTTAGAGGAGAGTATTATTGTTTGATGAAATCAGAGAGGCAATTAGAGTTGGTCTGTCATCTTGCCATAGTCTTCAAATGGGCAGTAGACAGTTCTGGAGAAAGGACAGAGTAAATTGCAAGCATGTAGATCTCAGAGTCAGACAACCTGGGTACAAACCATGGCTTCATCTTTTATTGGCTGTTAAAACTTAAGACAATTACTTACCTTCTCTGTGCTTCAATCCTTGTAACTGTAAATTTATGATGGTAATATTTGTTGTGAATAATATATTAATAAAGCAGTTGAAATAGTATCTGGCACATGATAAACACATCCAACTGTTAGATATTAGATTATTTTACTTGCATTTTTGACTTAATAGTTTCTGCATAAACCCTGTGCAGTGAACAGGACATTTGTCCTGCACAGAGCTTAGTATAGGTCCCAACCATGGTAGAAATCCACAAAAGGTTTAGAGAATGAATAAAGCCATAGAGACTTTAGTGGAAATAAATACGAGGGATGATTTCTTTTCATTATTTAATTCTCTTTCAAAACTATTTCCTGGTACAATGCTAATGAAATATAAGGCTCTAACATTATGCAGAATATAATACCATTTTATTTTATATACATATGTATGTCTATATAATAAAATGCTGGAAGAATATATTCTAAATTGTTAAGAGTCATTATGTTTCAGTACTGCAATATATTTTATTTAACAGTGATATAGTATTCATTGTGTACCATGTACTGCTATAAGCTCAATGCAAATATTAACTCATTAATCCTCTTACCAGCCCAATAAGGTAGGTGCTATGAATTAGCACATTTCACAGATAAGGAAACCATGACACCAGACAGTTTAGGTCTCCAAGGTCAAAGAGCTAAGAAAAGATGAATTATTTTCTGTTGCTTTCTATGTGCTTGTCTAGGTCTTCAAAAATTTCTGTATTGAAAATATATTAGTTTTATAATATAAAAATAGATGTTTTAGAAATATATCCTGTAGCAGAGGTAAATAGGCCTTTAAAAATATTGAGTCTTCATGGTCCATACTTATGCAATGAAATCTATCTCTTATCTTTTTCTTCTTGGTCTACACCTCTTTGGCCTAGGGAGTAAATCAAGGTGTTTTAATAGTTATTCCTAAAGAAACTATGTTTTTCAGTAGTTTCAGATCGTCTGGTCACAGAAACAGGGAAACTGATAGTCTACAATTAAGAAATCAAGTTTGACACTGTGTGCATATAATGTATACGTGTCTAAATATATATAATCCTGCTTAATATTTTAACAGTCTCCTATAGTACTTACATAGTTTATTCATTAAGCCCTATCTTACTGGATATGTTTGACAGCATGTGCTATTGTTTAAACTCAATTTATTTAAAGTATGAATAAAATATTAACATTTAGAAAAAAATGGAGCTTGTAGGAATGTGAGTACATAGGGCCAGAGAGAGAGATGAGAAGTAGGTTATATTCTCTTTAGCTGAGGCATAAAATTAGCTATATTCCCACCATAACAATATATTTTCTTTATAAACATTAGCTTATTATAGAATTATGATATAGTGTTAACTGGGATCAAATTTTAAATTATATTAAATTTTCTTCTTATAATTGTTTTCTTTTTAATAACCTCAATTAAAATTTGATACAACCAAAAACTCTGAAGGATTAAGGGATGCTTGATTCTGTTTTATTCTTGCTTTCAATTGTTACAACAATATAGATCTTAGTTGTCGCCACTTTATGTTTTGTTTAGAAGCTGACGAATATATCTAAAAGCAGAGAATTTTAACAAAAATGTACTTCTAAAACATATGCATAAAGAATTTGCTACAAACATTATTAATCTAAAAGCATTAATATACTCATCATCCATTGTGCCCCACTCCTAATCCCTGATAATCACTTAGAACAGATTCCCATGCTTGTTTGCTTCCATCTTTATTTATTCAGATCTTGTTTAAATTTTATGAAGTACCTAAATGCAGATCTGGGCAGTAGGGATAATGACATTTACCAAACAGTATTTCTGATCAGTGAGGGGAGACTTACAAGTAAAACCTGCAGAGAAACAAGTGCTAGAGTGTTTCAGCTATACATACAAAAAAGGACAACTAGCTCAGTCCTGGGTGGGTTGAGTAGTCCCTCCAGAGAAGTGACATATGCACTGTGGTCTGAAAGGATAAGTAGATGTTTCCCAGGCTGAAAAGATGGGAAGATAATTAAGGGAGAAGAGAATCATTTGTAGCACATACCAAAGACTGAAAGAGGGAGAGAGTATGGCTTATTTGAATTTCAGTATCATCGAAATAAAATAAGAGGAAAGATTAACAGAAATTCTGATATGATTGCCACCAAATCTATCAAAACTTTCTTAAATATCCCAACTGCACTGTGCTTTTCTGTATCTTTTGCATGTATCCTTAGTATTTGCCATTTTCTCCCTGAAGAGGTAGCATGTTTAGTGGGTAAGGGTGCAAGATTTAGACCTGTATATGCCTGACTCAAACACAGATTGTCCCACTTGCTAGCAGCGCTGCTTAAGTTCCTCACTCTCACTGATTTAGTTTCTTTATCACAAAAATATGAATGGTGACAATAATGTCTACCTTGTAGCATTGTTATAAGGATTAAAATAAAGTACCTGGAACAGTGCCTGGACTGTTGGGCATGATTATTTGATAATTATTGCATATATTAAGTATATTGTAAAGACTCTTAAATGTAGGAACTCCATCTTATTCACCTCCAGTTTATTCACAATAGCTAACTTGTACCAATTAAAATATTCAATTCCTGTGTTTTTAAAAATGAAATATTAAGTTACTAGATGGCATTTATTCCAATTGTGTTAAGAAATTCTTAAATATGTGATTTCAATGAGAAGTGTAATAAAAATAGGTTGTTCAGCAGAACTTCCAAAGATCTATTTCATATTATTTTTCTACTGTTGGCCTTTTTTTTTTTCCTGTGGCCTAATTAAAGGACATTTCTCTGTAAGTGCCTCACATGTATGAAATGAAATGGGTTTGTCACTCTCTTGTCTTGCATAGACAGAACATTTATTTGAATGAATTCATTTGATTATTATTTCCCAGGACTCAGCAATGTTGTATGGACAAATAAAACCCTTCCAGCTGAGTCCTAAAATTACCTAGAGCAGAGCCCTCCACTAGTTATTTCCCTTATGTATAGCAATGGGCCATATAGCAGAATTTAAAGATATCCATGACTGATACTACAGCATGATAAAACTATGGGAAAATGTAAGCATGTATTGAAGATTTTATCCAATAACTTTTAATGATCAGAAAGCCAAAAACAGAGGGTTTCTATTTTACCAAAGAGAGCAAGAACCAAATGACTTGGCTAATATGCTCCAGAAACCCAAAAACAATCTTTGGAAATAGAATGTACAAAGGTATCTAAATTCTACACATTCTGCCTATGGCAGTTCATAAGAAAGGAAAATGCAAACCTTTTTGAACAAAGGACAATCAAATTCACTAATTACAGCCACAAAATATTATTGTGGCAAAAGGCAAGATATAATCAGACACCCATCAGTGGAAAAAATCTCTTTATTAGAGAATGAAAGAAAACAGTTTTAATTCATATACAATTATTGAAACAATAGCCTCAGTGGCCATAACATCATTCTCCACAACCTTATATTTCATTGTACTATTGGTTTCATGGAAGTTAATTATAATGTATTCATTTTAATGTTTCTTCTATATTTTTCTGCATTTTTCCCTCTAGGGTATAGTCCAGCAGATTCCTCGGATAGCAAATACGCCCCTGCAAGTTTCTTCTGCCCACTTTCAGTTCCCCTTATTGGATGAATTATAAACTGAAAAAATGAGACCCAGAGCTGAGTCAATCCTGGTGATTTCTCTTGCCAAGAACCCCCCAGTGAGACCCAGAGATCCTGCATTCTTAGTGTTTTCCGTGGCCCTGCCTTGAGCCAGACTTTTTGGAACTTTACACCCAAAACTGCTAAGAGTCAATGAAAATAAAAGTTTCATTTCCACCTTCCACATACATGGATTAGTTTTCCCCCATATGTGGCCTAGCCTGATGAATCTCAGAAACACTCACTACCAAGGCTGAGTACGCAATCTTCACTCCTGAAATCAGCATCTCTTGACTCTACTGCAACATTTTTGGACACTAAGTTGAGCAGTTGGGCCATAATTAATATTTGTTATGATCTCAGACCTGAATGTGTATACGTGTCTACATTTACTAGTTTGTCAACCTAATCACCATATTTCTGTCTCATTCCTGAATTAGCATGTACTTTCAGGCTCATTTGATTGAGGTTGACTTTTCCAACAAGATAGAAAAGTTGATTAGAGGCAGAACTGTGTCTGTTTTTGCACAAATTATGTCTCCAGTAACTATGTCAGAAACCTAATAGGTGCTCAATCAGTATTTATTGAATGAATAATTCAAAGAATGAATGAATGAATAAAGGAAACTCTTTACCAGATTATTTGTGAAAGAATAGGTTGGTTATTTTGATACTTGGCTTCATTATATTATTTTTCATGATTTGAGGTAAAAAGGTAAAATGATGCTTCATTATATGCTTCATTATAAATATTACATGGTCTGTGCACGTTAAAGATTTGCTCCCTGAATTTCTCTTATAATATTCAAGAATAGTTTAATGTGTCAGTTTCAACAAGTCATTTTGTAAAAAACACCTTAGATTTCTTCCTTGACTGTATATACTGAATCCCACCTATAGGAATACAATTTGCACAACTGTTGCACACTGAACATTTATCAATATTTACATGTCTTGATTATTGATTTTGTGGTTAATTTTAAATAACAAAAGTATTATTCATCTCTGGTGATTTATATCCCTGGAATGTGCTGGCTAACCACTACCCTTCTGCCGAGAATCTTTCTTTGGAAAGAACACACAGTATCTGGGAGCTGCTCCAGACACTTGCATTACCATTATTTCAGCAGCCTGCTGAGAATTTTGCAGGTTGTATCCACTTGGAATAGGGGTTATTACTGAAATCCATCATGTAACATGTCTGTGTTAAATAATGAAAGCAAGGCAGGAAATTTTTACGCAGTCAGGAATTCCAAAGTTACAGATAGTGTGAAAGTTCCAGTTTGCATTTACATTTTTATCATGTGTCCAGCCGAGGATTTAAAACACCAACACCTTTGTCTCACCCTTGGCATTACTCAAAGTACATGGATTCAAAGACCAAATATTTAAGTTTGTGTGTGTGTGTGTATGTGTGTGTTTTATTTTTTAAACACTTACTGTAGGATCTTTGCCAGCCATTTTGCATTCTTCAACTTTGATTGTAGATGCTGGCCAGAAAACCTGCTCAGAAAGAAGAACAAAGGTTGCGTAATCTCACGTGGACATATGACAGCTCAATGCTGTTCATTTACTTTTTGCTAACAGATTTCTTTAAGATATTTCTATATTTATATTTTGAAATTCTTTCTTGTCTCGTTTCATGATCTCAAGCTGTTAAAGATCCTCATTTTATTATAATAATAATCTTTTTATTTCTCTCATGAGTTTTTCCTTTAACAAAAGCCTTTCAATAATATGTGCCCATTTACTAATTACATTTAAAATAAGGCCATAATTAATATACATGTGCAAAACATAATGCATATTTCACTCCTTTTGACTTATGGTATACTTTTCCTAAGTGCTATATCACAATGAATTTACATTTATATTGCTATCTCAGTTTAATATTATTTTTAGTAAACCACACAGCCAGACTGGTAGATTTACTTAAGATGGGCTTCTAGGTGCTCCAACAGCTAAAATAACTTGGTTGAAATCCAAGAGATTCCCTCTCTGAAATACTGTGCTAGCATTCTAAGTCATGGCAGCCTTGGGGCAGGTCCAGCAGTAATAATTACTTTTTTCAGTTGTCAACCCATTACCCATGTTAATATAGTAAATGCAGAAGTCTCCTGGCTATAATAAATTTATAATTAATCTACTTTTATTTATTTACTCCAGTGAAGTTCAATTTTATTTCCTTGTTGTAAAATGGAATGATAAATATAGGCCACAGTTGTCCAAATAAGAGTGCATTTAATAGCTGTGTTCCTTTCAAGCTTTCCATGGGTTACATACAGATGACAAGGTAGGTCTCCCTTTAATCTGACCATTATTTCATGCTATACTCCATGCTCTCTTTCCCTTTTTACATAGGTATACACGGGAAGCATTTTCTCATTTAACTCCAGGTTTTGGATTGTTAAAAACTATGAAACTTGACAAGAAGGATTGAACTTAATATGTTTTCAGTCCATGAAATAAGCACTAACTTCCAACTATTTATTGATATTGGGGCCAGTATTTTCTATTATTCTAATAAAATGCATATTGTTTTTCATTGTATTTGAAATTTTTAAAGAAAAAGGCACCCAGAAGGTCAACATTTCCCTCATGAAAATGATAAACTTACACTCAAAGGTTCTTGACTTATATTGTTAATATTCAAGGAAAGAATGTGATCTTTGCTGCCCACATATATTCGGTCCTGATCTTCATCCATTAATAAAATCCTATAGTCTAAAGGGTGGTGTGACAGGCTGAAGTATTCAGAGGTCTTGGTTTCTCGAAGCTCTGAAAGAGTGAACAGCACAAATGTAAATAGAGTATCTTGCTTCTATAATTCTATTATTTTAATTAAAAAATCTAAAACGAATATTTACCAAAAAAGTCAAGATACGTTTCCTACTATGGTAATAAATTAATTTTAAAATAGAGTTATATTAAGAGAGATTTTTATTTCTTGCCTTTATGCTAAAATAAAACATAAATCAATAAGTGCCATGTTAAAGTTTATGGTAATACTATGTGATTACAAAATTAGTCACATTTGCAATCATCTCAACTGTGTTTTATTACTGGACGTCATCAGCTCAAAACTAGTTAAAATAGACAAACCAAAGAAATACATGCAGTAAGCAGATTGAACAGAAAACAAAACCAATAGCAGTGTAAATGTTTTCTCATCCTCTATTAATGTTTTATTCTTGGACTCAATACATTCATCATTTTAGGACTGTGATTTCCTTCTCTAAATTTGCCTAACTTCTTCAACATAGTTCTAACTAGCCTAATGTATTTTTCTATAAATTACTTGAAAAATAGATCTATTTTTTCCATTACACCTCATTCAGGAGGCAGTGTAATTTAAATGCCAGTATGCCTATGCATATATCAAAAGGGAAAATATGAATTTTCATATAACTGAATTTTCAGATTTTCAGTATCCTCAATGATCAGTGATTCATACTCATTTGACTTCTTTTGCATCAAATATGTGCCTGTGTAGATGACCTTTGAAGACAATGAATGTATCATGACAAGAAAAACAGTCAATAATCATTATAGTAGATTCAATTTTCTCTCCAGTCAAAATGGTCCTTTTAAGGAGCACAATTGTAGACTTTTCAATCCAAAGCCTTCAGGATTTCTTTGTTCTTTGAACTGTTAAGAGTGACAAACTATATGAAAGAGACTGCTCTCTGAAATTACTGCCTTGCTAATGAACTATTAATATTTCAAAAATTTTAGGCATTGAATCACAAAGACATTTTTAGAAATTCTGATAGGGCTGTAGTTTGACTTAAACCAAAATAAAAATGATAAGAATTCTTATATGAAGCCATGAACTATATTCTGTGAATGCTTAGCCCATATCCCATATGAGAAGACAAAGAAGTCACAAATTTGACCTGTTTTCTGGGCATACTGGTTCGGAATGTCTGCTATAAAATTCCTCAAATAGTTTTAGCCAATAATCTGAAAATGCCATGGAAGCAGCATAGTGATTATGAAAGCAGGCTCTGGTGCCAAACATCCTATTATATTGAGCAAGTCGCTTAACCTCTCTATGCCTTAATTTTCTCACTTGTAAAAAGGAACAACGATAGTATCTTCTACCAAGAGTTCTCATGGAAATCTATTGAATTGATACATGTAAATATTTAAAATGAGTGAAAGAGAAATTATTCAATAAACTCCAATTATTATTACTATTATTAGGATTAGTATTATTAAGTTTGGATCATTATTTATGAAAAAGACATGAATTTAAGTAAAATAGATAATGTTTTCCTTCTTTTTCTTAATTTAAGGAGCTTGATCCATAAAATTATTAACACATAATCTTAAAGCATAGTCTCAGATATACTGTTCATACAACAATAGTAAAGTGCAGGATTGTTTATGTGGAAGATACAATCAAGAAGTTAGAAAAAATACTTCAGAAACACCTTGAAAAGTAAAATCATGACAGCATACAAAAACAAAAGACAGGCAGATCATTGACAACAAAAGACTAGGTTACAGATCTTTGGAAACAGGGGACTTGGGGTGCTCAGCATGGTGCAGCAAGCTGACCTTCCAGTTACTGAGCCCAACTCAGTATCATGGACAGAAAGGTGACACATTTAGCAGGTGGTGCCACTGACCCAGAAATTGGAATAACTTCTTTCATAAAGGGAGCAAAAAAAGGGAGAGGTGCATCACTCAGGAAAAAATCAGCCCATGCTAGGCCAGAGGTCAGAGCTAACATAGGGTAAAAAAAAAAAAAAAAAAAAAACAAGAGCTGAGAACATGGGAGAGAATATAGCAATTCAGAGCAATTGTCACTCAAAGGTTGGAGAAGACACAGACTGCCTTAATTTTGCCCAAAATCCAGGTGTTTTCTAAAGCTTGCTTTTCATCTCAGGGATGTGATTCATGGTTGTGCAAGTTTCTGTAAAACTTCAGTGGTAAGGTACAGCTTGGGCTGCAGAATAGACGTTCAGCAAATACCTCTTGAATAAATAACTGTCCAGGGAAATATGTGGGCTAAAGCAGTAAAATATGATTGAGTTCATGGCCTCTGGGGTTCAATCCCTGGAGTCGGAATCCTGGCTCCACCATTTCATTTCTAGAGGTACTTGGCAAGTGCCTTTATCTTTCTGAACTCCAGTGTTCTCATCTGTAAAGTCAGGATAATAATATTACCTACATCATTGGGTGGTTATACAGTTTAAACTGATAATATACATAAAGGGCTTAAAGGAGTACCTGAGCTATAGTGACATGGATTACATAGGTTACCTATTATTATGAGTAGGGGCAAGACATCAATCTTCAGCCAGGAAAGTCAGAACAATTCCTTACACAGGAAGAAAAAATGGAGGACTAGGAAGCCTGATTTAGATTATTAATACAGTCAATATTTAATTTTTTACATACAGAATCTATTCAAATTATTCAAGCAGGAAAACACAATAAAATAAGGCATTTAAAAATAATTTGTTTAAATATACAGGATAATTTTGGAGTGTGTGACTGGGAAGACTAAGAGACATTACTCTAGTTGTCAAGATATGATACTGATGAACACATGACATGCTAGAAACGGGAAGGAAGAGTTGATGTGGGAAACACCTTAAGAATTTGGAAAGATGTTATATGGGTGTAGGTTGCGGTAAAGTGAAGATGCGAATTTCCCCCAAGGTTGTAAGCTAAGAATAGGAAAAATGAGAACTTTTGGGAAAACTGAAAGAGATTTCTCTGGTGAGAGATTACTACTTTCAGAAGAATCAAGAGGGAGATTTCTTTGGTAGAGAGATTACTCAGGTGTTGATTGATTAAATTCAAATCAAAGTACAAATATCCCACGAGCATGTAAAATTAGATAACTAATCTAAAATTGCCACTGGAAATATCAAATCTGCAGGAAGAGATTTCCAATTCTTCTCATGGATTATTATGCAAAGCTCTGAGAGTAGATACAATCTCTGAGGAAGAGTCTATCTAAAGTGAAAAGCTAAGAATAGAGATGCATTTGTTGTCAGATACAAAAAGGGAACCCTAGAATTGAAAATGAAGGTGATTCACGATATATAGGTTAACAGTTTGACATTGTGAAGAGAGTACTGAATTGCAGTCAGACAGTTCTGAGTTGAAATTTCAGTTTCACCACTTACTAAGTATATTATTTTGGGAAAGCTAACTTATTTCTCCCAGTTTCAATTTCCTCATCTGTAAATTGGTAATAATAATATATAGATCAAAGAATCTTTCACCAGTACACAGTAGAGGATCAATGTATGTTCCTCTCAGCAGGAGATACTGTTGATTGTCTACCTTATAGATACTATCCTCTTCTTCTACCTTGGCAGAGCCACTCGGTGCCAACCATAGTGGTCCCATTCCCTTAACCAGTGAGTGGTTTAAATGTGGCCATGTGAACAATTCTGCCCAGTGAAATTCAAAGGGCGGTCTTCTGCAGGGCTACTCAAAGAGACTACTCGGGTCTTAAAAACTGACACAAAAAAGTGATTTCTTTTTCTATGTCTGGACATTGGTATGTGACCATATGATACTTGCAGCAATTGCATCTACTAAGAGAGTAGCTAGCTGAGAATGGCATAAAGAATGTAGAAAAAAAGTCTGGGTCTTTTAAGAAATCATTGAGCCACTGAACTAATCCTGGAACTGCACTATTACTGGATGATTCTGTTATATGAGATAAAAAAAAAAAATCCTTGCGTTTTTTAAGCACCTCGAATTGAGGTTTTCTTGTTCTGTTATAGAAACCCATGCTAACTGATAACATCTTTTGAGTGCTCTTAGCTCTCAACTACAAGTTTCTCACCCTTTCTACCATGGTTTATTTAGTTTAGATATTTTTTCAAAATGGTCATTTTTTTCTTTTCTCCTTCTTTTCCTAATATATATTGAAATAAAACCAAGAGTGTGATTTTAGCTGGGAAAACAGACTCAACTAAATTTTGTTTGGGAGTAACAAACAAACAAGTGCAGTTTTCCTCTTTACCTGTTTCATAACAAAACAATCAATTTCTTGCATTAATTCAAATACCAGAGGGAGCAATAACCACATCAGTTTAAGGCCTTTCTGGTCCGAGGAGTTTTATCTATTTTTCTGAGCCATAAAGCATCTTCAAATTTAATTACCTGTAACTCACTGACAGTTGACAGCTGTTAACCAAGGAAGATTTACTTTAGAAGTGCCCTTGCGATAAAAGCCTAGGCTATTTTGTTAAAATGCTATTTAAATTGCTATTAGTAGACCTAATTGAACTTTGGAGCTTGGGGAAAAAAGCAAAACAAAACTTTTTTTTTTTTTTTAAGAATAAAGAGATGAGTTCAAAGCAATAATAATATTATCTATAAAAAGAACGACCCAAGAATCTATCATTTTGGTTTAATGTAGATCCAACTTAAGTAAATGAATGATTCAATGATTTGGCCACAGTCATGGAAAATGATTGATTTAACGATTTGGCTACAGTGAGACAAAAAAGTCACAATTACTAGTTCATCATCTAAACAAGTCAAAGAATGGCACTGCCCTACATTTCCTTAAGTCTTATTAATGATGCCATCCTTTATAAAGCCTAACAGGCACAGATAGTTGTGTTGTTTCTCAGGATATGCTCAACTAATTGAGAAGAGATGTTGACTGAGATTATGTAGTATTAGAAAATGCAGTGGCCCCACAAAGTCCAGCATAGGTCTCCTAGTCCCTGGGAAAATCTCCTGGGAAAGAGCATTTAATGAAAAATACTCTGTGCTAGAATTCACATTATTGTAGAGCTCCATGATGGAAAAATACTGTAATGTTTTCTATGCCAATGTTTCCTGAGGGAAAATATGCAGTATAATATCCTTACCTAAAATTCATGTATTCACATGAACTTTTCTTTGTAGTGGGAACCACTGTGAGCCTTGAGAATGTAACCCAAGCGGGAAGAAAATTAGGTTTCCCCAAAATATAAATCCTAGAAATATAAGCTTCTGGATCTACTTGAATAGAGTCAATATATTGTTATAGCAATTACAAGTACAACTTAGTTTAATATATTATATCTGTCAATAACACTATCTCCCTAACCACATAAGAACTAACCTTTGTTCTCTGTTAAGCCAGTCAATGATCTTGATATCTCTGAGATGACTATGTCATTAAGAATCTAATTCATCTCATTCATGTGCTCAGAAATGTGATCTTGATGGAAAGCATAGAGAGTTTAGGGTTTACTTTTATGAATAATATTATATATGGTTGTCCCTTGGTATCCATGGGAGATTGGTTCCAGGATCCTCATCCAATAAATACCAAAATCCACAGATGCTCAAGTCCCTTATATAAAATGTCATAGTATTTGCATATAACCTACACACCTCCATATACTTTAAATCACCTCTAGATTACTTATAATACCTAATACAGTGTAATTGCTATGTAAATAGTTGTTATACTTTATTGCTTTTAAAATTTGTATTCCTTTTTGTTGTAGTACTGTTGTTGTTGTTGTTTTCCAAATATTTTTGATCCGTGGTTGGTTGAATCCACGGATGTGGAACCCACAGGTACGTAAGGCTGACTGTACACCTGCTAAACTACACAATAGGAGAACTCATTCACTCAGAATACTACATTTTCTTTGTTTTTTATAAAATTTAAAAACAGATAAAAGATTGTGTGATTTAAAATCAATTCCCAGAAGTCTCTCTATTAGAAGTATATGCAGTAATTACTCATTAAAGTTCATGATATACTATTAATTTACTCAATACATATTTTTTAAGCTTTGATCACAGCTGGCTAGACACTTTGCTCATATAAGAGGATGCAGATATAAAGATACCATGCCCTTATGATGATTTCAAAGCTTACTTCACATTCTGTTATTCTGCTGGACTAGCCCATCATGACATTCTCCCCATTGTAAACCTCAGATCTGCCTCAGGCAGAATGCACATCTACAGATTTCAAAATAAATCCTTAGGATACCTTTTACTTCAGAGATATTGCTACTGACAGGATAATTTTCTCCCCGGAATGTCTTATCTCAGAATAATTTAGAGTGGGATCCAATGACCCATCCTCTCCGTGAGGCTCAATGTTTCGAAACTGGGTTAAAAACTGAACTTCACCTGTCCCTTTAGAAAAGACAGGCAAAGACAAGCGCAGTGAAACCCTCAGCAGACTGAAGCTACAGCTCTTGATTGCTAATGTAAACAGAGACCAGAAGGCATGTTGTTAAAAGCATAGTTGCTCAGAAACAATAGCCCCAAATGGCAACCACCTGTGGACTTACCAGTAGGAATAAGTGCTCTAGGTGCTTAGCGAATTTATTTCATGCAATTTTCATTCAAAGCCTCTGCATTAGGTCCTAATATTTTTCTAGTCCCACACACAAAGAAACTAAAAGTCAGCAACTTTGAGCAAACTAACCAAGGTCACACAGGAAACATGAGAACAGGCAAGATCCAGGATTCAAAGTAAGGTCAGTTCTTAACCTGTGAACTAATCAGATGTCCTCTTGCTTTTCTAATCAGACTAACAATTTCAATAGTTATTTCTTGGGTTTCTATCAAGTTCTTGCCTTGCACATGAGCCTGTGTAGTACCAAACGTAGTATAAGAAATACCTCAGCCCCTCAAATTTCTTTTGCCACTTGGGGAGGGGTGGAGAACACACTTTAAACAACTCAAGAACAATCAAATTCTCAGTGACACTCTTCTCGCTAAACCATCATAGCAGGTCTGAGGGGCTGCATGAAAGTGGGATCACACCCAGCTTTAGGGAGAAGATAAAAAATTCCACTTTTCTATGTTTTTATATGGGCTTGATTGGTTAAGTGGAAACAAAATACCAAATGGATGAAAGCAGGAATGAAGGAAACAGTTGTATTCAAGTAGCCTGGCTAGAGAAAGGCAAGAGTGAACACAGGATGTATCTCCCAGGCATTGCTACAGAGGGAAGATTAGCAAACATAGAGGAAGGTTTAAAGAAGAGTGATTCTCACCCTGGTTTGCCCCAGACAGTCCCAGTTTGTGCCTGTTTCCCCAGCATAATTATCGATAGTGCCCCCTTTCACCCTCAAAAGACTCACGTTTGGGATGTTAAATTATATAGTCACTCTGCTTTTATACTTCTTCATCATTGCTTGAATAGCTTTCTATTAGTTTTAGGATAAAATCCAAAATTTTAACATGGTCTTCCAGGCCTGCCATAATCTGGTCAAGATTACCTCACTAGAAATCTTAATCATCACTACTGACCTATTCCCTCTGAGTTCTTGCTCTTCTGGCCTTCTTTACACATCTTCAAACTTGCCTTGCTCCTTTTTGTTTCAGGGCTTTTGTGCATGTTATTCCTCTTGCTTACAAGATTCTGCTTGCATTTTTCTAACTCCTACTCATAACTGTAGCAATAGTTTCGAAGGAATTTAAACAGGGCTGTCTCATAAAAACTTCCTTGATCCTTTAGGTGAGGTCAAGTCTCAGGTCTGCCGATATTTGCTCATTTTTTGTGTGTGTGTGTGGTTTTTCTCTTCTCTTGAAGGCTGCCTGAAAGATTCCCTGAAATGGTCTCCATGGGTTGGGGGCTGGAGGACCACACAGTGTGACTTGCTAAGACTTACCTTGTTTTCTGTATAATTCTGCAGTTGAAACTGACTCTGAATATGAGACAAAGTTCTTTGCTCCTTCACATTTTTTTTCTGCTATATCGAGTTTTATGATCTTTAATCTCAGTGAATTAAAAAATAGGAGCATAAACCAATAAAATGAGAAAAATACCATCAAATTCCAGAAAATTGGGGTTTTTATGGAATAATTTATCACCATTAAAAAGTAGGGTGTATGTATATGGCGGGGAGAGAAGGGGAAAGCCCAGCTTTGGAATTAGCTGACTGGGGCTGAAGTTCTAGTTTCACCTTTGCTGATACAGGACTTCCCCCAAACACCTGCTCCAGGCCACCTTAGGTCCTGCATTTCCACTATAACGGGAAGAATGAGATTATTTAATAACCAGAATGATCTCCAGTGTTCTCTACAGCAATAAAAATGTCTATGGAAATAATTCCTTTTTCACTGTTTGCAAATACTATCTATTATTGTAGAATATCTGTAAATCTAATATAATCCTTCACATTACTATAAATCTGGTATGAAAAAAGGGTCTATTTAAAAACCTATCTTAGAAATATAGCCACCATAATAAAATTGTATATGTTTTTGGAAAAATGAAGCTAAACCAAAGAACAAGGTGTTTTGTTCCCCTAGCAAAAACACCTTCAATTTGTGTTTTGTGGTTCAAGTAAGTGGAGAATTCTAAATTCTGACTTACCTTCCCTAAGCTTACTTGGGAAACATGAAAGCAGATTTCAAAGACTTAAGTTGCCAATTTTGGTTCCTTGTATGAAAAGTTGTGGCTGGATTCTTCCTCAGAGTAAGAAGAATATAAAATTAGGGAATATCTCAGATGTTCTGAGAGACCCTGAACTGGAAAGAAGTACTTCTGGAAGGTAGAATCAAATCTGAACCTATTGCTGAACTATATGAGGACAATATGCATGAGCTGAGATATGGTATCAATATGTTCATACTGTCAGGAAGGCCTCAGTTTCAGAGTGTCCACTTGAGCTGTAAACAAGGGAGATAAACTTGTGAAGGAGGAAACACTCCATCTGACACTTGATATCTAGAGCTCTTGACACTTCTGGAAAGCTACTTTGAGGCAAGGTGTGCAAGAACAGTAGGTCCAAGGTGGTTAGCCAAACAAAACCAGAAATATAACAACAGAAAGGAAAAAAGGGGAGGAGGAAATTTAATAACAATCAGAGATTGGTGTAAATTAGTGTACCTCTACTAAATAAAATATTAAGCTGTCATTACAATTGTTTATGTAGAGACCCTAAGACATGGAGTACATTTATCATGCTCTTAAGTTTTAAAAGCAGGCCATATTCAATATGAAAACAATTGTTAAAGGTCATTCCCAGAAAATAAGACTAGGAGGGAAATATTTTTAAAACATTCACAGCAAAGCCCTTGGGTGGTGGGACAGAAATGTAAAGACAAGGAGATAACACTTCAGACCAACAACTGAAGTGTGCAAGGGTGATGAGCTAATATGGTGTATCATGCCTGCAAAGCCCCAGAGCAGAGAGGATACGATAGACCCCATTCCGCACTCCCATCCCCTAAAGTGACCAGACTGAAACCACATATGGAAAAATTTTTACAACAACATTTAATACTTGTCTATCATAAAATTTATATTATTTATTGGTTTTCCAGGCTTTCAATAAAACTCCCTAGGATACATCGTGGCCTTCCTGTGGGAACTTCCAGTCAGCACACTTACGGAAAGAAGAATAGGAGATTTCACGTGCTGAGTGAGGTCTCTTGTCCCATCTCATCCCCATAAAGTTCTCTGAGCTTGTGCCACAGTTTTCTATGATACAATACTTGTGTTTACATATAATGCAACAGGCTCTACACAAAATAAAAATATTCTTTGAGTCATATATTTATTTAGTAATTCAATAGATGGTATGTGAGCCAGGAACTAAGTAAAAAGATGAAAAATCTTGGTCTCTCCCTTCAAAGAAGATAGTCTAGAGTGGAGGTATACAAACAATTGCAGTACAAGAAGATGACTCAGGAAATTAAGGAAGCATTGAAGAAGTAAGATGTCTTTCTGGAAATAACAGGGAAAACTTACAAGGAAGTGCTTAATCTTATTTCTTCATTTAACAAATATTAGTTGAGACATTCAATATTAAACTAATAATCACAATAATAAATTTACAAAGTACAGTAAAAGACTGAAAAAGTGTTTATGACAAGGGCTTTATATCAGGGGTCAGAAAAAGCTGCTGTAGAGACCTAATAAGGAAATAAGCATTTTCCAGGGAGTGGAAGGTTGTATAGAAACCCTGAGGTGGGAGATTGAAAGAACGATCAGACATTTTGGGAGGTGATAAAGAAAAGGATTTGGATGGGGTTTTCTAAGCAGAAACAAGGAGCCAACCAACATGCAAAAATGCAAACTTCTTGATTGTCACACAAGCAACATACAAAGATGCAAATTCCCTGAATGTCAAACCAAAGTGGTTAGATTTTTCCCAAGTCACTTGAGATGCCAATGAAAAAAATCTGAGAAAGTGTCTGCCATGATCACATACAAGTTTGTTAGAAAGATTCTGCTAATGAAAAGTTCTTGAGAGCATGATTATTTATGATACGGTATTAAGTGAATAAAGTAGAATAAAAGTAATTTATACACTTAAATTATTATACGTCTGCAAAGAAACAAATATTTATAGAAAAAAACTTTTGGAAAAATTTCAACTCAACCTTCTTCTTCATGATGTTGCAATTTACACATATTCTCATACAGGAGTCTGGTTGGACTGCACCTAACAAAATGTTAAACTAGACAATGAAAGAAATATCAATTACTAACTGGAAAACAGCTATATATTGCCAAAATTTCTCTATCTCTAGATTCCTTCAGAGTGATGGAAGACCACCCACAACTTTCAATAAGACAGACTATAATATTTGGAATTTAATAATGCAGCTCCCCGCAACAACCAAAATTCTTGAACTATGCTTTCACTTGATGCATTCTTAAAGCCATTTTCATTTGAGCACAGGAAAAATATTATAAACTGTATGCCATAAAATCTCAAGTTTAAAAAACCAGACTTTATGAACAAAGAGACATAGAGATATTTTCCTAAAGAGACAGCAATTTTATGTAAATATTATTTAGTTCAGTGGGACTCATTGTTTAGCTAAGTTACTGAATTTGGCTTCAAAACAAGAAATAAGTTTGGAGAACTACAGAGGACAGTGGAGACACCGATTTCACTTTAAACACATTCATCAGTCATTCAGTGCAGAAGCCCCCTTTTCTCCTTTTTTCTTGTATCTCTCTACCCTGACACTGTCTAAAACACAAAGTTAGTGATTCTGCCACACTTGGCTGCTGGAAAGATTTAAATGGTCCTTGGGAGTGTGCTTCTACATAGTAATACAGCCACCTTTTGATTCTTTTCAAGAGAAGTACAAAGGATCCAACCATGTTTCCTGCAGCTTTGAAAGCCCAAGACTCATCATATATACAATGGCTTTTCAATGTATATCCAAGACATTTCTCTTTTCTTCACGCCAGACTGGGAAACCATTTGTTTCCAAATTGCACATGACGGCATTTTGAGATGGCATCACTCAATCTTTCAAAAGAGAAGATCAGTGTTGCACTTTTCTGTTTTTGCTCTGGAAACACAATATTTATCATTCTTGCATGCCTTCAAGGAGAATAGCAGAATATAGGACTCAAAGTTTATTTATTTTACAAAATGTGGCTGCCTTCATGAGGTAAACATTAGCCATGACTGTCTCTTTAATTTTCAGTGTACAAGTAAAATCTTTTGGTGGAAATAGGCACACTTTAAAGAGGAAGTGATAAGCCATTAGAAATCGACAGTTTGACCTGAGTATTAACAGCTCACAGTCACCTTTTTAATGTGGAAGAGGGAAGTTTCATTCCACCGATTTATAGCCATTTTTATCCCTGAGTCTGAAAAAAGCAAAACATATTTTATTAGGCAAAATGACAGGCATAGATAGCTGTGATGGTGTTATTTGAGGGATTTCAAATGAAACAACTTAAGTGACTTTACAAGATTAAGTCAAACAAACCACATTATGCCATACAATCAGAACAGTGGATAAACAGGTTCCTAGTTTGGCATTCACCTTCTGTTTCTCTTTATCAGAGACATACAAGTTGTACTTCCTTAATTTTAAAAGTTTTCAAGCTTTGTTACTTTATAAATAATGAATGTAAAAATAACAAAACTATCTTTTAACATCCAAGTGTAAAATTAATTCAAGTTAGTACAATTCAAGTCAAAAAATCAAGTTATTCTAAAACACACAATTAGAGGCTGGGAAGTGTAGGGGGGAATGGGGGGATATAGAGAGGTTGGTTAATGGGTATAAACATACAGTTAGATAGAAGGTATAAATTCTAATGTTCAACAGCAGATTAGGATGACAATAGTTAACAACATTATATTGTACATTTCAAAGTAGCTAGAAGTAAGGACTTGAATTGTTCCCAACACAGGAATGATAAGTAGTTTATATGATGGATATTCCAAATACCTTGACTTGATTACATTCTTTGTATGTAACAAAAGATCACATGTACCTCATAAATATGTAAAATGTTATGTATCAATAAAAAAGAAAGAAAACATACAAACAATAGAAATGAAATTCTTTTTTTTTTTAACCTAATACATTTTCCTGGAATGAAGACTGGCTTTTGAAGACAGATATACTCTCAAGTTTTGGCACTGTATCTGGCTATGTGGCTTTAGGTGAGTTACTTAAATTACTAGTGCTCAAGTGTTCCCACCTGAGTGATGGAAAAAATACCTATCTCATGGGACAATTGTGCTAATTGAATGAGAAAATAAGCGTGAAGCACCTGGAACAAAGTATCTATCAGTCCTAACTGGCAGTCTCTACGTCTCTATGTAGAGACAAAAGTTTCAATTTTAAATAGGATATTTGTGCACTGTCATACCTTTAGGGCATTATCCTATAGTTGTTTACTGAGTTAATCCTGCTAAATAAAATCTATTGAATTAACATATAATTTGTATTGAAGTACAATCATTGTACTGATAAAAAGTTATGACATCTCAAAATTCTAGCAAAAATAATTCTTGAATTCCAACACAAAAATAAATGATAAAGAAACCCTTTTCTTAATTTTTATTCAGTCTGCCTATTTTAAGTTACCACACATACTGCCTAATTCCTACTGAGAATATACAAAGTACCCATAAATTTTCTAAGAACAGTTTACAAGCACTGTCTCACTGATTGTACACCCTCACTTACTCTCTATTAAACCTAGGTCTTATTATTTTCCCCATAAATGTATGAGAGAACTGCAGAAGAATCAGGAGTACCTTCCCCAAATTCTGAGTGTAAGTGCATGTGCCTTTGCATTGTTTATGAAGGATGAGAACATACTCAGCTGATGGACTTGGTCCCCTGCACTTTTCCTTGAGGACAGCCGTAGTCTTCAAATTTTAATGGACATAAGTGCAATGTAAGTTGCTTATTAAAAATAAAAATGCTTAGAAATAAAATAAATTATTTCCAGAAACACTTATATAGAGGGTCTGTTCAGATCAGTCAGTTGAACACACCAACTTGTTGTCATACCAGGGCCGTTGCCAAGATTAACCTAGATCTTCCCAATGTTGCTTACTACATATGATTCAGACCTCAAGAAGGACATCCCCATCCACCTTAGCCCAAGGAGTCACTTCTACATTGTTCTCTATGGCACAGCCCTATTTTGTTATCTTCAAGGCCTTAACACTATCTCTGGCCTTAAAGCTCAAATCGATTTTAAATATTACACTGCTTGGGGGTAGAATTAATGTCAATATGTGACTAGTAGAATGGTTATTGGAGGGTATGCATTTACAAGCTAAGTTTTGACAATGCTTTTTATTTGAAACCACCTGAAAAATAAAGAACTCAAGACCGTCCAAAAGATTAACTTCTTTTTCTTCATAAAGCTTTCAGAAGGTCAGTGATAATCTACATTCTTGCCTGTTTTTCTCTTTCCACGAAGAAGCTGGGAAGAGTTTCAAACTGTGTGAGATAGAAACAAGAGAGAGGAACTGAACCCTATACACAGTTGCAACACCTATGCAAAAAGCCCTTCTCCCCAGTATGGGTACATGGGGTCTCTAATTTATATATAAATGTGTTTCAAAAGTTTATAAGCCAGTCAATTATTTGAGCTTCAAAACTATTTTTTTCCTTAAAAAAACCCAATGTTATAAGTTGTACTGAGACCAACAGTTTTCCCAGCAAAAGCCTATCTGACCAACTGTCATGTTAATATAGTAATAATGATACTGAACCAAATGTCTGTCCAGTATTATTTTCTAAGATTTTACATAAATTATCATGTATTCTCATTACAGTCCTACAAGGTATAGACTGGTTCAGATGGTGGGCCCTGGGGACAGATGCCACAGTAAATAACCCTTCTTGATACTTACTTGTTTTATTATCTACCAATGTTACTAAATTCTTTAGAGCCTCGGTTTACTTATCTGTAAAATGGGGATAATGATATTATCTATCACGTGGGTTTCTTGTTAGGATAAAATAAGTTAATAAATTAAAGCAGAGCAGTTCCAGGTACATTATATTGCTCAGAAAATATTAACTGTTATCATTTTTCTCATTTTTAAGGAATAAAGGTAATATTCCTCAGAGAGGTCAGACATTTTTCTCAAGGTCACACAATTAAAAATGGTGGATGGGAGTAAATTGAAATGATGTCTTTCTGTCTCTAGAACCACTGCCCTTTCCAATACAACATACCATCTACACTGTCAGTGCATACTTGGCCATTGATGAACCATGTCTTCTTGAGAAAATGCATGAAATGTGCTAAATTAGCATATCACTGCAATAGTTTTCAAGATATATAACACAGGCACTATGTAAATATCCCTCTAAATCTGTATATCTGTTTTATGAAACATCTTTCTCTTTCAGAGGGTTTCTTTCCCTACCTGTTTGAGGAGAATCTTCCAAATGAAATCAGAAACCAAAAATGTGAAACTAATCAATGAGAACCTGCTCTTGTGGAATCTCCAGCAGAACCTCTCAAACCCTATCTGTCCATCCTCTCCCCCTGCGCTATTTACAAAGGGGAGCCACAGGGCTCTGCTTTTTACTCTCAGTCTATGAGAGGTCCCTGGATCCCTTCTGTTCCCTCACGTACACTGAAAACTATTATGAGACAAAACTGCCAGAAAATTTGGAAATGGGAGACAAAAGGTTATCATTCCTATAGGTACTAAGAATTTAACTACACACCCTCTGTGGCATCTTTAACTTTTTTGAAGCCTGTATTTCCTGAGTACTTCTTAGCTGGACATCACTAAACCAATTGCAACTGATTTTGAGAATTAAAAAAACAAGTTTTTTGTAAATAAAACATTCTTCAAGGGGAGAGACTTCATGTTCATAGTGATAGAATACAGGGCAGTATATGATAAATGCCTTTAAAGACACTCATAGAATGACACCAGCATCCACATCCACCCGACAAACAAGGAAATCATTCTTGATTCCTTCCTCGCAGCCAATCAATCAGCTGCTGAGTCGTGCTGATTTTACCTCTTAAATGTTTCTCATATCTGTCATTTCTTCTTCATCTTCATTATCACTCTTTAATTCTGGACATGCATCATGTCATCTCTGATAACAGCATGAGGCTTCTAACTGCTCTTCCTGTCTTTAGTCTCATCCTTTGTTCAAATATTTATTGAATGTTGGACAAACATGGGCCCAGGGGTCTGCATGGTGGGGGCCACGGATACCAGGACTCAGACCCTACCATACAAGTCAAGTGAAATTCTCCCAGCGGCGTCATGCTCCTATCTGAATGAATTACCATCCAAAGGCTAAACATAACCATGCTTTCACACACATCACTCCTCACTCCTGTCCCATTTAAAAACTACTCAGTGACTTTCTATTTCCTAAACCAACAGTTCTGAGAAGCCATGGGTACCTAAAGAATATAGAAAATGCTATGGCCTTTCATTTTCTCAAAAATTTCATATATAATCATAGTCATAAAAAGTTTCATGCAAATTCAGGATAGCACTGATATTCTGAAGTTCATTCAAGTACCTCACCATTTTCCATAAGGAGAGTCTATCCGCCTATGTGATAAATGTCTCACCTAAAGGGAAAACTCATGCCCATAAATATGCTAACCAAGGCTCTTCGTGACCTGACCCTTGCTACTTCCCCAGCCCCAACACCTGGTATTTCCTTCTTGATCTTTTTACTCTGCAATGAAGCTATCTGTATTGTCTGGACAACATCATACTATCTCATGCTTCTCAGTTGTGCTCATACTAGTCCCCTTTGCCTTTTTGGCCTTGCTAACTTGTCCATGTTTTCAAGGCTTACCCAGACTACCATATCTATAAAGTCTTTCCTGATTCTCACTTTCTCCTGTGAGAAATGAGAAAAATAGCTTAGCTTTATTTAATAACATACTATTTCACTGGCACTGAGGTAAGTATTTTAATGACATGCGTTTAATCTTTGCAACAACACTATGACGTGCACCCACTGTACTTCATGTCTTATACATAAGGAAACTACACTTAAGAGGAGTATATGTTGATGAATGATAGCTACAGAGTGGCAGAGTCAGGATTAGAACTCAGGAAAACTTAACTCTAATGTTCTTTCCATGGGAATGTACCCCTGCAGAACTCCTTCTATACACTGAGTTCACATCCATTCTTATACCCACTAGACACAATCAGACTAATTTATCCCACAAGTCTGAGCACTCCTTAAACATTTTATTTATTTTAGAAAACTCCAGAATACTTTAGAGAGACTAGAAGACTGTTCAATGAAAATTGTTTAAATTGACCTGGACAAGACCTTAAATTTCCCACTCAATTTGGGAGAGGGAGGCGGGGAGGGAAGTGAAAGGACTATTTGTCTCCGCAGTTATTGCTGCCTGACTTCCAGTATTTGTTGTTCATCGGGGAGGACATTTGAAGAGAGAGTGCTATAGAATGTTCAAATGTTCAGTGTACAAGTGTTTTTGCACCTTTGTTTTGTTCTTGTAGCATACAATAAAAGTAAATTTCTAGGTAAGTAAAAATTTAAAAATACAAGCCCAAATTTCTTAATATTACATTAAGTAGACATTAAAGTATTTTGCCAAGTTGCTATATATTTTTTAAAGATACACTCTCATTTTCTGTAGTTTTTTGTGTTGTGGACTGGTAACACCTATTGGCACTCTCTGCCAGGTATGGAAGACCACACTTGAATAGCATTGGTCTAAAGTAGTTTTTTCCTTTTTCAAAAGTAATAAGAGCCAACTCACTTGGCATCCTCATTTTGCTTTTGAATCATTTAGGATGGACAATGAGAGAACAGTGTAATTTGTCAACAAGTCTTCCAGTACTGAGAACTCTATATAGGGCTCTCTAAGGCAATAGGCATAAGAACCACTGGGGATACAGACAAGCAAGGTGGCACTGCAGGAAGCATGCACTAGAGAGACTATGTAGAAAAGATACAACAACCTTGTTCTTCTAACGAGCTTTTTACTCTTTGGCATATCATCTTGTTCAGCCTTAATTTTAGCATCTGTAAATGAAGGAGTTGAACTAAATAATCAATAAAGTCCTTTCTAGAATTGGTCTTTTCTGATTTTAAGATTTTATAAAACTCCCTTTAACCCCTACCCCAACATTAACTTGGAATTCTTTCAAATTTTATCTATAACACGCTTTCTTCTTTCCTGATACTACTTTCTGCTGCACATGCAACTAATCCTAGTTGTCTAGGAGATAGTTACAAAATTTCTAAATAATGGTAAAGCATGTAAACTTAGTTGAACCTGAATTTTAATATCTCTGATTTGAGATTCAGAATAAAAATCAACACAAATAACTAAAGCTCAGGACAATAAACAGAAAACTATTGCAAGCAATGTTTCTCTTTGGATTTTGACTAGGTCTATGCTCCCCCTTTTAATCTCATAATTGAACTTGAAGCTCTAATTTTTGACTTTAGGAAATTCATATGCTCTCTTGATTGTAATCCTGTACCTACAAAAAAAGTGCAATGGTAAATATTTAATAACTTCCTCCACTATCTGGTGCACAGTAGTGGATAAAATCCAGTAATTTAAAAATTATTCATTAGGTGATAACTTTACCACCTTCATGCCTACATACCCTGGACAGTGAATAACACTCAAGGCCATGTCATGGGGCACCACGCTCCACTCTGCCAAATATTTCTTCTCTTAACACATTTGAGGAGAAAAAAAGTTAGCCTTCTTTAAATAAGGCTAAAACAACTTCTTATACAACTTCTGAAAATAACTTCTTATACAACTTCCCATCCCTCTTATAGTTTTTGATGTTTGTATTCTTCAATGGATTTCTCCTCTCTCTATTCCTCTACTAAGTATATTTAGAAAACATAAACACTATACTCCAAGCAAGTCCAAAATTTTCTTCAAACAGATCATTCTTTCACTTCATCCTTGCCTTTTAACTCATTTTAAGTTAGAGTTTTTCCCCACATATAATTTATGCAGCCTATGTATTTTACGGAAGGTAATCATTCTCATCCCATGTCTGCATTTCATTTTTCGTCTGTAATGGGCCCATTCATGGTGATTTTGTTGTTAAATCTAGATCAAGAAATTCTTTTTTCTAACTCTGGAAGCCCTCTCTTGAAATGGAACACAGTCTCTTACATGGGAAGATGATAAGATCACTCATAAACTCACTTCAACACCCTTTCCCTCATCATGTTTCACAGCAACACGTTTCTTCACGCAAGAGATTTCACTGCCTTTTACGCCAGCTTTTGAATGTCATACAAAACATCATTTTGCAGCTAAGTTCCTAAATTTAGCCTTAAGTATGTCTACCTAATTCTAGCATGAGTGGATAATTGCTTAATCTTCTACCATAATCTTCTTTACTGCTCTTCATGAAAAGGAATACAAGAATATTTACTTAACCTTCATTTTATATCATTTATAAACAGCTTTTCCACCTAGCATTTCAAACAAGTAGCAATCCTAAGTTTTAGTAATGGTGGCAGTTAATGAACTTTGATGCATTTGCTGAGTGGATATAAAAAAAGGAAAATCACCATTGCTGACGAAACACTTTTCCCTGATTTTAAAGCCTTAATATTTTGTCTTTAAACTGATAGACTATAAGTTAATTTTATCACAATCTCTATTTCACGCATGATAAAAAAGTTGCATGCTTAAAAATAAATTTTCTTAAAGTTAGACACTACTAAATGTAGTAGGTAATGATGTACCTTTTCATAACAGATGCTCAAAGAGAAAATAAACACTATATATGAGGACGGTACAGAGTAACAATACCCCCAGTTGGTGCAAATATAAATTGGTATATTATTTCTGGAGGGCTAGTCTACTTTAGATTGAAATGTGAGGTTATACAACAAAACCCCTAGAGAATGATATAGGGAACTATATTTATGGTCTTGAGATAGGCAAAGATTTCTTAAACAGGGCAAAAACATAAACCACAAAGTAAAGAATGATGAGTTGGAATACATTAAAATTTGGATTTTCATTTATACAACCACACCATTAAGTGGCAAAAAAGCAATCCAAATAATAGGAAAAGATTTGTAAACACATATAACCTATAAAGGACTCATATTCAAAATGTATAATAACTCCTAGGAACCAGTTAGAAAAAGCTAAACTAAAAAAAATGGGCAATGACTTGAAATAAATGTCTTACAAGATATCTAAACGACTAACAAACATTGAAAAATGTTCAAACTTACTAACAATCCAGAGAATACAAATTAAAACTACTATGAGATACTACTACACAGCTACCAGATTGGCTCAATTTTTTTGTTTTAAATAATAATAAAAATAGAGATGTTCATATCCAAGATTTAACAAGGATACAGAACAACTTGAAGTTTCATATACTGCTGGAAAGAACATAAATTTATATAATCACTTTGGAAAATGGTTTGCCTTTATCTGCTCAATTGAACATATGCACACTATGTGACCCAGTAATTCAATTCCTAGGTATATACCAAAAGATATGTGCAAGAATGTCCATAGCAGTTTTATTTATGATAGGTCTAAATTGGAAATGGCATGAATGTCCATCAACAGAGGACTGGGTAAACAAATTATTATATTTTTCTACAATGCGTACTACTCAGTAATGAAAAAAGAATTAACTACTTCTACATGTAGTCAACGAATCTCTTAAAATATTAAGCAAAGTAAGTCATACACAAAATAAAGCTTACCATAAAATTCCATTTATGTAAAGTTCAAAAACAGAATCTATGGTGTCAGAAGTCAGGACAGTGGTTCCTTTCAGGGAGAAGGGAGGGGATAGTCTTTGGCATGGACAAAAGGGGTCTAGATACAGTTTTCAACTTGGGTGGTTGTTACCTAAGTATGGTTTCTGTGCTAACTCATGTGATAATTCATATATGCTGAAAATTTTTGCACTTTTTCTATATCTATGCTTGATTAGTTTATAATTATATATTTTTAAAAAAAGTATTTAAATCTATACATGCATAGTATTTGAATTAGTGCATATTAGTTTTTTGTGGTTGCTGTAACAAATTACCACAAGCTTGGTGACTTAAAATGACAGACATCTATTCTCTCACACTTCTAGACACCACAAGTATAAAAGCAGTATCACTGGGCTGAAACTGAGGTGTTGACAAGGCTGTACTTCCTCTGGAGGCTTTGGGGAGAATCTGTTTCTTGCCTCTTTCAGCTTCTGTCGATTTCTTGGCTTGAGATCACCTCACTCCACTCTCTCCCTCTACGGTCAAGCTTCCTCCTCCTCTTCTGTGCCAGCCTCCCAGCATCTTTCTTATAAGGACACTTGTGATTGCATTTATTGCTCGCCTGCATAATCCAGGATAATTTCCATAATTTCCCCATCTCAAGAGTTTAAATTTATTCACATCTATAAAGTCAATTTTTCCATATAATATGACATTCACAGGTTCCAGGGATTAGGACAGAAACATCTTTCAAAGGGCTACCATAGATTGCCATTGACAATAATCACTATGAGTTCAGAGGAGAAAGAAATAACTGAGTACTAGGATCGGCTGAGAAAGCTTCATGGAAGAGGACTGGAAAACTGCATTTTTATGTATAATGGTATCAGAACATGTACAGAGGAACAGGCAGTCACAGCACAAAATGACCATGAAGGATGTCAAGTGATAAAGAAAAAAAAAGTTGAATACAATCCACTATTAGAAAAAGCAAATTGAAATATATGTGCCTAAAATGTGGTACATTTTCACGGAAGAAGACAATGTTAGTTTTAGTTGTAATTACAAATCAGAAGCTATAACTGAAAATATTTTTGTATGATAAAAATATGATGGAAGGTGACTATCATAAACAATTTTTGTTCGTTTTGGTTTGTTTTTCCACACTTCTGAAATCCTTTGCCTTCTCTAAATGCCTGTGCTTGTTACTGTTATGCAGAGTTACTCAGGCTGCTAATGCAAGCACAATGACAGAATGTTCCCATAGATGAAGCACTTCATCACCACTCTGGCACTACAAGACTCAGACACATTTTGTTGGAAGCAGATGAACCCCTCCACTATATCCCCCGATTTGGTAACTGACAGAATCCCTGTGGAGAGGCAAGGCGCTCTCCTATATCTGCTCTTCACATTATTGTTACATGTGGCAGCTTAATCCCTGACCTTATTCAAGTTACTAGTTTGAAATGCAAGTCTATCCCCTTGGATAGCTGGTGTCATTTGGTATTCACATATCTCTTCAATAGAAAAGGAGATGCATTTCGGACATCCTTTCAGAGAAAATGAAATAAATTTATTGTTAAAATCTCCATAATGAAAACTCAAGTCACTGTGAAATTTTTTTGAAAAATGACTTTGCCCTAATTAACATAGTATGATTATAAGTGAGACAACATATTATGTATTTTATTGATGAAAATATTCTTTTAATTCTGGAAGATTGTATGGACCCCAACAAAATGCTCTCAAAAAAATGACAAAAAGCCTTTTCAAGGATTTCCATCTGTTCTTTGCCCAAGGTGACCTTCAGATCAGACACCACGTGAACTTGCACAAAAAGGCAGCTTATGAATGTATATAGAAAGGGGAGACTTACTGTTCCTTTAACTGAACATACTTTGGAAAGCAACAATTTCCCCATGCCATCCACTCAGGAGTGCTTTTAAAGGAACAGCATAGGTACCTCCCATTAGAATGATCATAGTCTTATGTTGGTGCTGAGTTCTGGGGCCATGCTTTTGGGCCAGAAATGGACCTCTTAGTTGTTGGATCCTGAGTGAGATCGAGGTTCTTGGGTAGGGCTGAGATGACCAATGTGGCAAAGGGTCACCTGGAATTTTCTAATATTTTAATATCAGTACAGGTATGTTGATGCTTATTATCAGTTGAATATCAAGCCTGCATCCATTATTTTTGTGGGTGGCCATCTATGCTCTTTTATATCTTTATGGAGAGGGTGTTTATTTACCCAACAATTAAACCCAGTTGGCTCATGACTAATACATAACCTATTATTTGCCTAAAATATCTGCCTAAAAGATTAAGACTAACTTCTGTGCATATTTTCTACCAATACAATTACTTTCTATTTTTGCATTTTATTATTGTAGTGGTTTGAAATTTTTGGAATGTGGATCCACTGATGAAACAACATTGTTTCTGTATTTAAGTATAAGACATAACCCGATATTTTACATACAGACATTTGGAGAGTTTGTTGAATGTCCGTGCTGCTCCATTGTTCATTATGTATACTGTATGGGGCATGTATAGCTCTTTGGATATCCCTTGTCAATTCTGTTTCTTTATTCTGGAATTATAATGGATAATAAATAATCTTATATGTGTACATAATATTTCTCTAAGCTCTTCCCATGATTATGTATCATCTCATTTAATCTATACAATAGCTATATAAGTAAAAAACTATAAGTTATCATCCAAAATGGGACATTTTCAAATGTGAAAGGGGGGAGCTAGCAATAATTACTTCAGGACAATTGGCATAAGTGGGGCCATCCTTGGCAAACTATGACGGATGGTCATCTTACCATGAAAATTATTTTTATCCTAATACACAGTCAAGGAGCCTGAGGCACAGATGTTTCAATAATGTGCCCAATTCACAGCAGAATCAGGGCTGGCTCCCTGGGCAGTCTGACTCTAGATTCCCTGCTCTTAAACACAGGGCTGGATGACTCTAGTGGCTTCAAGGTGATGCAAACACAAGGGAACTGGGAGTGATAAAAGGGGATTACAATTTTAACAATTTACCGTCTCTGAAATATTCAGGTATAACACTAGTTTGAGCTTGGGAGATAACTTTTTTGCTTGTGTTTAGATTTCTCTTCAATATGAAGCACTTTAAAAAAAAAATCTTCCCCTATCACTCATGTTATGTTTTAACTAGACTTGGCATGTATTTAGCAGTTTCATTATCATGTATTTATGTAAAAGATAAGCTTTTGTGAATGTATTTCTTGATTCTTAAAAAGAGGTCACATGCTTCTTAAAAACAGGGGGATATCTGGATTAAATATATTTAGTCTTTTTAATAGTCTTTCATAAATTAAAAAAGGGTATTTTATTAAATATCATTACCAAGTTTTTTAGAGTTTTCTCAAAAATTTTTATTATTTCTTAAAGGGCTCACCATGAATATGCAGGTAAAAAGTCACTGTTTTTTCCAATTTCATAAAAGTTTAGGATAACAATGGATTTGATAGATCATCTGAATTTTAAAAATGACCCTCTTGAGGCTACATTTTAGAACATTTGCTGTTTTCTGTCTGTTCTCTCCTATGTGTAGCATGCAAAGCATGTCCACTTCCGAAATATAATGAAATACCCCATATTTGAACAAAAAAGGAACATGAATGTGAATTAATCATGGACTAACAAAATATAACCTGGTAGGAATGAGTATTGGCAAAAGCAGAGAGAGGTTGGCATTGCCATGCCGCACAGCATTCAATACAATGGTGACAGCCCAGCCAGAGATTTTCAAAGGATACACAATCCTACATTGGTTGGGAAAAATAGGTCAGAAGAGGAATTTATGCTGAATAAAAATCTTTGTATCTTAGGCTTAGAGTTTAAAGGATTAATAAACAAATGGGCGTTGTGAATATAAATTCTTTTCTGGAAAAAAATGTTATGGACATTATTTTATTATATTAGTGACACTTCTGTTCCTAGATAAAACCCACCCACTATGTGTCTCTGTTGCTGAGGGAGCTACACTGAAAAGAAACTGGATCTGATCCTGTATCTGGGCCTTAGTAGAAAGAACAAGGAAAGATTCTGCCCCTGCACCGCTTCCTGCCACAAAACAACGCTGAAATTCAAGGTGGTATCATCCTAAATGGCCATTCCATTTGCCTCCCCCTTGTCTTGGAATGAAAATTACAGCCCTCAGGATTGAGCTTGAAGCAAAAAATAACATTATCCTCATCCTCCCCTTCCTCCCTTCTTCCTCCCTCTGATTCTCTTATTTCATTCTAACAACCACATGCCACTGAATAATGGGAGCACCAGTCACTGAGGTCCTAACCTCACAAACTTCATCATCAGTATTTTTTAAAAAGAAATTGTCTATTCACCTCTACCTACACGTTACATCAAATTAATTCTTGAATTTAATGCATTTTAATTTAATTTTGCCTTGTCATATATATGTATGTGTTCCTTAAATTAGAATCAAATTCTGATGTGAACAGCACTTCCAAAAGAGTACATAAATGCCTCAAATGAGCAGGTTTTGGCATCAGTGACATGGAGTCCTCTAATGAATGGAATTTAAATTTTCTGGACATGCTCAAGTGCCATATATTCTTAAAACCCCCTAAATAATAATTTCATAAATATTTAGCAGGTAAACAAAAGGAAAAGGCAAGTAATTACCTTTTCTCTTTTTCTTAAAAGAGAAAAATAAACAAAACCTAATGCCTAAATTACATGATCCATTACAAATTCAGCTAGGAGGACATCTCAGAATTGCTTATCATTAGATAAAATATTTGCTTCAAGTATATTAATTTTGGGTTATTGCTTGCCAAGATTAATTTTTTAATTAGTAGCCATAAACTAATATCAAGAATTCCCTTACCACCCAAGAATATGTCATAAAATTAATATATTTGTGAGCATTTAAATCTATCAAAAATTTTATTTTCCAGCTACTCCATTTCTCCAGATCCCTGACCAATATTAAAAATAATATTGAGAAAAATACTTTGATCAGATCAATTACAAGTTAAAACTGACATGAAGAAATTGTAAAGGAACTAAAAAGTCTTTGCTAACTAAACAAACCAAGAATTTTTACTAGCTCAAAATTTTCCCCAAAAAGACCTATATTGTCTTAGTTGCATGACATTTTTAATGATGTCTTGTTATTCTATGTGATGTTTTCAAACATGAGCAAGGGTATTCTGTGTTCACATAGTAGAAAACTCAAACAAATAGATTGATAATTTTTTTCTTCTCTCCCAAAACTTCCATAATGTTCAGATATCAGAGCAGAATATGGGAAGTTTTGCTATGTTATCTCAGATATTGCTTAAATTTCGCCTTAATATTTTTATGTGTCTAAAGGACTCAACCACACTCATGGCATTGACATACTGAAAAGAAATGTTAGGCATTTGCTGCCCAAGATAGTAAATAATCCTAAAGCTATTTGTATAATGAGGAAGGCTTTCTGGAGAGTCATACAAGAATAGGTATCCAGACCCCACTATAAGCTATTAGATCACAATTTTTTGGGTGGAGCTCAAGAATGTATGCTTTAAATAAATCTTCCAGATGTATATTTAGGCATACGTATTTAGATAACTTATTGTTTTCCTCAGTGTTTTTTAATTTAGAGATCAATTCCTTCACTTCTTACAACAAGTATATTACAAAGTTTTGTTATATCTTAAGAGTTTTTGGTTGTTTTAGAAAAGTACCCAAAAAGCTTCCTAGAGAGGATACCTGATCTGCTCTATCATTTATAAATTCATCCTAAAGATTTATATCAAGCCTCAGGTGGGTCCAGTAAGCTCACAAATGCTTAGAGGAGCCTCTGTAAGTCAGAGCAGTAGCTATTCCTCTCAAACATGGCTATGCAACTGCATGGACTGAATTCCATATGTTGAAAACAAGGAAATAAAAAGGAGATCTAAATCAAACACAAAGCTAATCTGTGTGCGTTCTATATTAACAATTATTTGGGGCACACATTTTCAAACTTAGCACCCTGATATTGCCACAGTATGTTGACAGCCTCCATTTAGATGTCTTTTGGGCCCACAGGATGGCAAGCTCCCCTCTGAGATGAGGCACGAGGCCTTATTTGGTAATGATAGCTCAGCCTGCAGCCCAGTGACTGGCACAGAAAATGTTTCTGAACTGAACTGAAATTTAGCAATCTCTGACACCTTTCACACATGTTTTGGTTTAGGAGTCCCTTTGTAATTCTGCCAGGCACACTTTATTTTTTAAATAATCAGGTTTCAAGAATGTCTCATCTGTTGGGCTACAAACTCAGTTAAACTTGGGAAACAATATTTTAATTAATAGGTGTAAAATATAAAGAGCTATTTATACAACACTCACTTAGCTTTTATTTAAACATTGTATTCTTCTGAAATAATCTTTTTTTGGTTGTATGCATGCTTAGCAAATGCATATAGACTAGTGCTTTTATCCCACTTACCATTCATCAGTAATGTTATTTCCTAGGAGAAATTAACTGTTGTTTAGTTTTTACTGAATAAAGTAAACTATGGCTATGATCTAGTAGTATAAATTTATAATCATAAAAATAAGGTTTTTTAAAAGAATTATGAATCTTCCACAATGGCCAGCTGTTTTTGAATTTCTTCATTAAGATTTTGAGAATATATGAACACTATTATTACTTCCCCAAGATATATCACCATCTCTATTATAGCTACTTTCAGAGTGGAACCCCATCATATTTCTGTTAACATGAGGCTCTGGATATAAAATAGATCCAACCATGCCCCTTGAAACATTGCTACAACATGGTAGAGAAAACTGACTTTACATGGTAAAAACTATAGCCTATGCTCTGCCCAATGAACTGAGTGTCACAGAGGCATTATTCCATTTCCGTATGACAGAGGTAACCTCAATAAGAGAGTGAGAGCTAAGTTTAACTGGCAGAAATGCAGAATAGAGGTTGAAGATCCCAAACTGCAGAGGTCAAGGTCCCATGGCCATTACTCTTCTGGTAGTGGCAGAAACTGAACAGGCAAATGTGTTCAATCAAAGGGTATGAAAAGTGAAGACGAGGCCACCCACATAAACCTTTGTTTGCTTACTTGGTTCTTTTCATAGGATTCCATGAAGACAGGTGTTGTGGCGTTTGAAAAATTCTGTTTGGGGAGACCTACTGCTTGGTGAGTGCTTTTATTCTGTAGGTACCTCAGCAGCATACTTTCTACATTTCTTCTTAAACTGATGTTTGTTTATTGAGTGTCAGTAATGTTGACATAGTTTTATGTGTGACTTTAAATCAAAGGCACGCTGCAAGAAATAATATGGATTTTTCACTTAATTAACAAAGGCCTTTATCCAGTTGACCAAACATGAGAAAATGAGAATATACCAATATGAACATTCCTTTGCCATTTTGTTTCCTGACAACAGCGCTACAAGACAGATTTTTGAATATAGGATTCGTAAAAAAGATGTTCTTTTCTCCTATGTTCAGCAAAACTTTGATTTTTAAATCTATTAATCCATCCATTATTCTTAAGCCATCAGAATGTCTATCTTTAAAAAGAAATGTAATAATGTATGTTTATAAAGTATTTTCAGAGGGCAACAGCTTCCAGATCAGTTACTTCTGAAAACTCATTACATATGCATTAGAAATTAATTCAGTCATTTGTAATAATGTAAGTTTCAGTTAAACTTGTCACTTACTAGCATTATGTCACATATTTACTTGCAATGATTTTCAATATTCTGGGCCTTGCTTTGAATATTGAATATAATGTCCAAATTTTAGAATTTACTTCATTTTATGCCTATATCCCATTTAAAAAGAAGTATGTATGGCAACATATCAAGTCAAACATATAAGAAGCCAGATTTAAAACAAAACCCATCTCTGTTCAGACAAATTAAATAGCTATAAATTTAAATAGTTAAAGCCTTTAGAAAGATGATCTGAAAGGTTATAAAATGTAACTATTATTGAAATAGCAACATTCACTATTTCAAAGATTATTCTTGAGTGTGTATTATTTGTCAACCACTGTATTAGGCTCTGAGAATGTTGAGTTAAACACTGTGCCTCTTTTCTCATTGATATTTTATTCAATGTTGAACTTACTGACGCAAGGGTTATTAAGTTGCTACTGATGTAATTTTCAATTATTCAGTGATAGGGAAAATATGTCAAGAAAAATAGAATAGAAAAGTAGGAAGAAAATAATGAAGAAAAACAGACCAAAAAAATCCACCTCACTAACTTTACCTTAAAAGAGCTTCCAAAATATTAAAATCAGATAAAATTCATTTTATTCCCATAGATTTACATAGATACTGATGGTTCCTACATATATTAGTCTAGATTCTACTTCTCTCCTGACATATGAAATTCTCATTTTCCCAAATGCCTACCAAATACCTCTTCCCGATTTTTCTAAGTATAACTCCAGCTCAGTATGTGTTGACCAGAACTTATTATCTTACCTTCAAACAAGATCTTTGCCTTGTGTATCTTCTCCTGTTAAAAGCACCATAACTCTCCTCTCCTAGACGCCCTGGAGCAACATCTTTCATTTCCTGTTACTATTTCTCTGACTCTCCTCACATCCCATCTGTTGGATTTCTCACAACCTTTTATCACATATAAAATGGTCCTTTTCATCATCTGACTGTGGAAATCATCTCTTAAATATTTTTATTAACCTATCTTAATCATCTTTGGCATTTACATACACTCCGGTGCAATATTAACTTCCTAATATAGAGTTTCTTTAAATCCTTCTGTTATTAATTAGCTTTGTGGTCTTAAAAAGGTCACATAAGCTCTCTGAGAAATAAATGTGTGAAATTAAATGGCATCTAAAATCTCCTTGTCCTGTAAAATTCAATGATTCTGTGTCAGAGACACAAAAACTTTTTAAGAAACGCTCATAGTCTGGAAATTACCAGATTTTCCAATTTTTAAGAGAAATGATCATTTGCTTTTTATTAGGAAATTCTGTAATTTAGAAATCTTGTAATTAAATAATTCATTGTCTTTAACACTGTGTAGGTCAAGCTACACATGTCTGTGGGCCCATCTGTCCCATAAGCAGCAATTTGTAACTTCTGAAATAAAGGATGGTACAATTCTCTCTCCCAGTGAAGACAAAAGAAATGGCAGATTTGAGTCAGCACCAAGAACAGAAAATATCCTTTTCTTCCAGTTCCCTTCCTTATATTTTAAAAAAGAAGTCTGATTATTAATATATCCATTAATCACATGTTTGTAACCAGCTGATGACCATATACTTTCCTTTCTCTGGAAGCAAAGACTATTCATAAAATTTATGTTAAAAAATGTTTTTAAAGAGATGGGGCCTCACTCTGTCACTCAGGCTGCAGTGCAGTGGTGATGTAATAGCCTACTGCAGTCTCAAACTCCTGGGCTCAAGCAATCCTCCCACCTCAGCCTCTGAGTAGCTGGGACTACAGGCATGCACCACTATGCCTGGCTAATTTTTTTTATATTTTCTTAGATATGGGGTCTCACTATGGGTCTTGAACTCCTGGCCTCAAGTGATCCTTTCACTTCATTCTTTTGAGTCTCTGGGATTATAGACATGAGCCACTGTGCCTGGCTCTATCAAAATTTGTTGTTTAGGGGAAGGGGAGATGGTGAGGTGATTATAGTCTGGAGAAAGTAGCAGATTGCAGGAATCCACAGCTGATGACCCTGTGGTTACATAGCCTGCTACTGTGGATATACCAGGTGCCATAAAAGGAACTAGGGGAAAAAACCAACAACATTTTGAAAAACAGTTTGTCTGTAAATTAGGAATTGCCCATATTAAATGCATAACAAGCTTTTCTTTTCAAGCAAAAGCTATATTATAACAATAAAATGCATATTTAAAATTAGATACATCAGGAAAGATTGTTTACTATTCCTAAAACCTAAGTTAAGTGGATATTTAAGAGCATAATATACCTTGAATATTTTAATGAAATAAATTATCAGTAACTACAATTTTAACCACAAAGATGACAGTGGGGATTTTTCAAAAGTGTATCTTTATATAAAATCCTGGTGTTCCAACTCAGTACAATTTTTGGTCACTTGGATGAATGAACTAAAATACCTCCCTCCTCCTCTTCTACACACACACACACAGATTTGGCAATGCTGTAGGTAATCACATATGAATTTAATGTTCATAATTAACTGTAATTAGCTAGCAAAATGTTAATGAAAGTGAGTTTGTTAGCAGCAAAGAAAATCAGCATCTCATTACAAGAGAAGCTGAGATTGCTTCACATATAAACCTACTTGTTCATAATCAGTTCATTGTTAAAACAGAAATTTTGTGTTCCTTTTAACATTTGTAGCCCCTAAAAACTCTCACAGAAGTAAAAAAGTATAGTAGGTGATATTTTTCTACATTGCATATTTCCATTTCCTACATTCTTCTTTGCCTTTCCAGACCAGACCCCACACCAGAGCCCTTCAGTGTTAAAAGGAAAAGAATTCATTTTTATCGATGGTCTCCATGACAAGCACCATGACAGGAGGAAAGGGAACCAGAAGAGCCACGAGCACCTCAAATATGCTTTTGATTAATATGTTTCCCTCCTTTCAATATTTAAAATTATAAAATTGTTAGATGTATTGCTTTCTTTCCTAAACAGCTTCTTCTTTTCCTGAGAGCACTGTCATTCAACAGCATCTTTCCAGTTTCTGGGATTCACACGTCAGCATCATCCTTGACCCTTACTCCTTCATTTTTCAAATCGAAAAGGGTGGGGGATGAGCACGTTTGTAGCTATGACGCGGTCAGCACACAGGCAATGTATACAACCTCAATGTTTGTACCCCATAATATTCTGGAATAAAATAAAAGAAAAGGGGCTGGTGTCCTATGGGTCCTAACCCTAGAATCGCCCTGTCTCTAGCCCCAACTTCAGGTACTTCTCATTCCTGGCTTTTTCTTATGTTACTTTTTCTTCTCACCAATTCTTCCTTTGCCTTGTTATCAGAGTTAATTTTCTCATAAAACAGATGATCAAAAATCCTCATGCTCAAAATTTTTAAAGTCTCTTTCTCTTTCTCTCTTTTTCAGAGTAAAATCCCAGCCTATAATTTGTAAAGTCAAATATTCTCCATGCTCTGTCTGAACTTTTTCTCCCATCTTATGTTTCCATTGTACCACTTCTTACTGTGTACTAAGCACTGAGCACTCCTGGTCATTATGCAAACAGGCTTAATCAGTGCCTTCTTTCCCATACCTGGACTTACCTTGCCCTACCTGAGTAGCATGACAATACCCTTCTTAATGTATCTAGAGTCTATCCAAAAAGTTCCTCTCTCAGTGCCTTGTCTGATGCCACCAATCAAAATCATCAACATTATTATTTTCTCCTCCATGACATGATAGTACCTTGTCAATGCCTGCATAAGAGCACTTTGAAGAGTCTGTGCTCTATTGGTTCTTTCCCCATTAGACAATAACTGCTTGAGAACAAGGACCATGTTAACATTTTTAAAAGTCATTATTTATTCTTCTCACTCAGCACATCTGTTTGATAAATAAATTTTCTCCCTTTCAATTGAGCTAGACTTTTCTTTTATTATTTTTAGATAAGGAAATTAAAGCTTAGACATACTACATGACTTAATCAGGGTCTCATGGCCATTTAGTTGCAAAGCTAGTCCATCTTGACACCCAGCCTCCCATGCTACCTACCATGCCATCATGACAGACACTAATACTGATAGGCCTGTCATGTAGTTGGGGCTATTTTAAGTATTTTTACATGTATTATTTAATTCTCACAATGAATCTCTATTTTACAAATGCTTAAATTAAAGCATAGAGACATTCAGTTGGTTGCTCAAGATCTTGCAGCTAATATAACATGGAGCCAAAATTAAGCACAGGAGTTTGGCACCAGAGCCCAAATTCTTAATGTTCTGCTATGAAATCTGTATTTTAAAAGAGCACAGCAGAAAGAGACACTGTATTTTAAAAGAGACACAGCAGAAAGTCTCTCTAATGGCACAGTTTAGATATTTGTGCCCACTGGATGTGAGGGAGAAAGAACTCCCTGAAGCCCTTCAAATCACCCCACAGATACCATACCTTTTTGCTTTATATTAAGGGCTTGTCTTGAGGGAACATGTGTATCTTTGCCTGAGTGAGTTCAGACTTTAATACTGGCCCACTGAACAAGATTTGGCCACCTTTAATTTATGTGCCTCTATAAAAGTCAACGTGAGTTTCTGGCTGTAAATTGTCATGCCTTACTAATGAGCTAAATTGTGTTTTCTGTCAATGTTCCATTTAATTGATGTGACCTCACTCATTAGCACATATGTATTTATAGTTGTAAGAAATGCGAAAAGGTTTCAAAACTTTCTACACACTAAAAAAGTCAAGAGGGGAGTGGGTTGAAGAGTTGGTAAAGTTATGCGAGAAAAGCAAGATAAATTAAGAGTTTTCAAAATTTTTGCTCTCAAGACTCCTTTGCACTCTTAAAAATTACTGGGTACCTCAAAGAACTTTTATGGGGCAGTATATGTTTATTGATATCTGCCATAGTAGAGGTGAACATTGAAAAAAGTTTAAATATTTCTTAATTTATTCAAAATAACCACAAAACTCATTATATATTAACATACATAATATCATTTTATGAAAATAACTATTTTTAAAATAAAAAATGATTAAGAAGAGTAGTGTTTTACATTTTTTCAAATCTCTTTAATGTCTGGTTTCATAAAAGACAACTGCATTTTCATACTGCTTCTGGATTCAACCTGTCACAGTATCACTTGTCGTGTAGCTTCTGGAAAACTCCACTATACATTCATGACAGAATAAGAGTGAAAAAAGGAAGCTACATCTTACTATTGTCATGAAACTAGTTTTGACCTTGTGGATTCCCTGAAAGGATCTTAGGGACCTCCAAAGGTCCCAAGTCCACACTTTGAGAGCCACTGGTAGAAGGGAAGGAGAGAAAGGACAAGGGATGGAGTAGTAACTTCAGTTAGGATGAGGGGTCAGGAAGGACGACTCTGAGGAAGTAAAAGCTGAGATGAGGTTGAAGAATGAGAATGACCCAAACCAACTCTAGGCATAAAAAATAAGCAGCATGAAGGACCCACAGCAAGGGAGAGCTTGAGAAATTTGAGAACCTGTAAAGAGGCCACTGTGGTGAGAATGCAGTGAGCAGGGGAAAGGTGCCATGAACTGTGCTTGCAGGGCAGGCAGAACTGGACTTGTGCATGGCAGAGGTCATTAACTATGGCCTGCGTTTCTGACCTGGATATCTGTCTTGCAGATGTATTGAGTTTGCACAGTGCTTATTTATTACTATTTTTATGATGATTATAACAATAGTGATGATGATGATGATGACTGAGTTGATTTTTTAAATGGAAATTTTGGGAAAGGTATTGTGAGCAACAAAGAAAATAAAATACTTAGGAATATATTTAACCAAGGAGGTGAAAGACCTCTACAGGGAGAACTACAAAACACTGAGGAAGGAAATCACAGAGGATGTAAACAAATGGAAAAAACATATCATGCTCATAGATTGGCAGAATCAACATTGTTAAAACGTCTATACTACCCAAAGTGATTTACAGATTCAACACAATCCCCATTAAAATACCAATGTCATTTTTTGCAGATCTAGAAAAAATAATTCTATGCTTCGCATGGAACCAGAAGAGACCCCAAATAGCCAAAGCAACCTTAAGCAAAAAGAACAAATCAGGAAGTGTCACTTTACCAGACTTCTAGCTATACTACAAGGCTATAGTAACCAAAAGAGCATGGTACTGGCACAAGAACAGAGACACAGACCAATGTAACAAGACTGAGAACCGAGATATAAAACCATCCTTATATTGTCACCTGATCTTTGACAAAGCAAACAAAAACATACACTGGGGAAAAAATCCCTATTAAATAAGTGGTGCTGGGAAAATTGTATAGCCACATGTAGAAGACTGAAACAGGATCCACATCTCTCACCACTCGAAAAAATTAACTCATTATGGATAACACACTTAAACTTAAGGCATGAAACTATAAGAATTCTAGAAGAAAATGTTGGAAAACTCTTATAGATATTGGGATAGGCAAAGAATTTATAGAGTAGACCCCAAAAGCAATCACAGCAACAGCAAAAATAAATAAATGGGACCCAAATAACTTAACTTTTTCAGAGCCAAGGAAACAATCAATAGAGCAAATAGACAGCCTACAGAATTGGAGAAAATATTTGCATGCTATACATCTATAAAGGGATAATAACCAGAATTTATAAAGAACTCAAGCAAATCAGCAAGAAAAAATCAATCAACCCCATTAAAAAGTGAGCAAAAGACATGAAAAGAAACTTTTCAAAAGAAGATAGACTAATGGCCAATAAACATATGAAAAAATGCTTAACCTCTCTAATCACCAGGGAAATGCAAATCAAAACCACAATCAGGTATCACCTAACACCAGTGAGAATGACTTTTATCAAAAAGTCCCAAAACAAAAGATGCTGGTGTGGATGTGGAGAGAAAGGAACACTTATATGCTGTTGGTGGGACTTCAAACTAGTACAACCTCTATGGAAAGTAGTATGGAGATACCTCAAAGAACTAAAAGTAGACCTACCATTTGATCCAGCAATCCCATTATTGGGTATTTACCCAAAGGAAAAAAAGGAATTTTATCAAAAAGACACCTGCACTAGAACGTTTATTGTGGCACAATTCACAATCGCAAAGATGTGGAATCAAACCAAGTGCCCATCAATACATGAGTGGATTAATAAAATGTGGTATATGTATACCTTGTAGTACTACTCAGCCATAAAAAAAAATGGTGAATGAATAACTTCTGTAACAAAATGAAACACCACATGTACTCACTATTAAATTGGAATTAATCAATCAACACCCACGTGCACATATGACAGTAAAACACAGCGGAAATCAAGCAGGTGGGAGGGGGGAGTAGGGGATGGGCAAATACACACCTAATGGGTACAATGCACACTATCTGGGTGATGGGCACACTTACAACTTTGACTCAAACTGTACAAAAGCAATTCATGTAACCAAAATGTTTGTACCCCCATAATATTCTGAAATGAAAAAAATAAAATAAAGAATAAATGGAAATTTTGCAAAAAAAAATCTGGATTTCTGGATTCTCTTAAACAAATCAGAACCCCAGGCAATACTAGGCCCACTTCTATATGGGGCAACTAGAACCGAGCAGCACCTATTGCATTCGAGGAAGCCACGGTCTCCACTACCCACTATGGCCTTTTCAAAGTTGAAGGCTTCTCCACTGCCATTCATCCTGGCCTAACTCTCTTATTAAAGTTCCCTCTCGGCCAGGTACAGTAACTCATGCCTGTAATCCTAGCACTTCGGGAGGCCGAGGCAGGAGGATGGTTTGAGGCCAGGAGTTCACGACCAGCCTGGGCAACATACCAAAATCCTGTCTCTGCAAAAAATAAGAAAAATTAGCTGTGTGTGGCGGCGCATACCTGTAGTCCCAGCTACTCAGAAGGCTGAGGGAGGAGGATCGCTTGATCCCAGGAGTTTGAGGTTGCAGGGAGCTATGATGATGCCGCTGCACTGTTATGTGGGCAACAGAGCAAGACCCTGTCTCAAAAATAAATAAATAATAAACAAATAAAGTCATTTTCCTCACCCCACAGACATGCTCTGTGTGTGAGACCACTAAGGAGGGACTTTTGTAGTATTTGGGTTTTTATTCTAAGTGAAATGGGAAATCTTTGAATTGTGGTATGCAAGAGACTGACATATCTTAATTCCCATTTTTAAAAGCCTACCAGTTGGTGTGTGAAAAACAGATTGTAGGGGGAAAGAGCAGAAGCTCCCATTAGCATGTACACTGTGCTCTGGGCTCTGCTGCCCTAAAGTGCATCATGAATTTTGTTTTCGCTCCTGCCTTTCCCATGTTGAAAGCTCTTCCTCCCACTGACACCTTCCCTTACCTTTTCTTCCTTCAAGATCATCTCAAAACCCCTTCCTCAGTTTGGAAATAAAAGTATGAGATATCCCTAGATCACAAGAGCTCCCCGTCTGAGGCCTTTGCTGTACTCCTTGTTTATATCAAGAATTTATAGTAGAGTTTTTTCCCCTAACAGTAACCCCATCAATTAGACTGTAAATTCCTTGAGGGCCTGAATCCTACTGCTCTTATCTCCTAGAAGTATCTGCTCCTAACAACCCAACAAGAAAAATCACAACAATTAGCAGTGGTGTCTACAGCATTTACAACTCCTTAGGTGCTTTTCTCACGTTGTCTTGTCTTTCAGAATCCCTTGCTTATTGGTTGATTGATCAGGATAGGCAAAATTTTGAGAAATTATAAGAATTATATCCATATTGTAAGCAATCACTTTTACAACAAAGGTACTACCTTGTTCTATGTATCATTTAAAAAGCCATAGCAACTTATTTAACATCTCTTTCCCTCTCTCTCAGTTTCTTCATCTGTAGTGTGGAGTTATAATAAATAGCACCCCCTCATGGGCTGTTGTGAAGATTAAATGGGATAATACATACTAACTGCTCAGTTCTTGTTAACTGTGTGACTGTGTGATAAATACGAGCTATCAGCAGCTGCATGGCTCTTCGATGCTCATCCCTACATACAAAATAAATAATTATGCCTGCATTATTCAAAATCAAGAAAGATTTTGTGATATTTGCACAACATCCTCCCCACTAAAGAGCATCCAGAAGCATACCTTCTTTTGTGATATTAATTTTTAGTAACAAAAATATTTCCCACACCTTCAGTATGTATATTACTAAAAGATACCATTCTGGGGAGAAATTTATGATTGATCAATTAATGTACAGTAGTCCCCCTTATACACAGTTTTGCTTTCCATGGTTTCAGTTACCCTTAGTCAACCACAGTGCAAAAATACTAAATGAAAAATTCCGGAAGTAAACAATTCGTAAGTTTTAAATTGTGTGCCACTCTGAGTAGTGTGATTAAATCTCATCCCATGCCATCTGCTGGAAAACATCCCTTTGTCCAGTGTATTGACTACTCACCCCTTCGTCACTTAGTAGCCATCTCCATTACCAGATGACTGTCCAGGTATTGCAGTGCCTATGTTCTTGCAACCCTTATTTTACTTAACAGTGGCCCCAGTGCACAAGACTGGTGATGCTAACAATTGGGATATGCCAAAGAGAAGCCATAAAGTGCTTCCTTTAAGTGAAAAGGTGAAAGTACTTGACTTAATAAGAAAAAAAAAATGTATGCCGAGATTGCCAAGACAAGATCTAAAGTAAGAACGAGTCTTCTATCTCTGAAATTGTGAAGAAGGAAAAAGAAATTTGTGCTACTTTTGCTGCTGCACCTCAATATGTAAAAGTTATGGCCACAGTACATGATAAGTGCTTAGTTAAGATGGAAAAGCATTAAATTTGTGGGTGGAAGACATGAACAGAAATATGTTCCAATTACAGCAACCAGGTTTGGTACCATCTATGATTTCAGGCATCTACTGGGGTTCTTTGAAACATATCTCTGTGGATAAAAAGGAACTACTGTATTAATAATTTTTCTAATAATCTATTTTTAGTAACTTTAGAATTTTACACTTTCTTACATTATCTGGTTTTAGCATCAAGCTCCATAACATTTATTGGTGCTACTGTGCTACATAGGTGGGCTGAGCATTTTAAAGACATATATAAGGTGGTACAGGGAGAAGTGAAATAATTAAGAACAGGGACTCTGGAGCCAGATGGAGTGGTTTGGGCCCTGGATCTACCACTTGTTTTGTGTCATAACTAACCCTTCTGTGCCTCATTCACCCCCATCTGTACATTGGAACTAATAACAATATCTAATTTATAGTGTTATTTTATATATTAAACAAGTTTTAGTGAAAATTTATAATTTATGTCCTAAAATATAAAAGAATATTACTAAATTATTTAGCAAATAATTAAAATATAAGTGATATTGCTTTCTATCATTGAATAGCTGCTTCTGTAATATAAAGCCCTTTGATAATATTTAAATTAGGCCACACTGAAAGTCCTACAAAATTTTTCAGTTTTTTTGTCAATGTGATTTGTCACATGCAAAATACTTATTCTTAAGCGGTGTGAAAACACTTGTCAGTAAAATGAAAATGCTACTGGTCTCAAAAACCTCTCGTTTCTTTGCTCTTTCCTTCATTGCATTGCTCCCAGCAGTTCCTGGGGAATTGCTTTCAGGGTCACGCCAAACTGGACCCAAGAGATTGCAATAATTACATCCCAGTGGTGTTGACATTCAGCTTTGTCCCACAAGCTGCTGAAGACAGGCAGGGCACCATCTGTCATGTTAGATGGTCACTAGTTAACTATACGTCATGGAGATTACTTTTCTGACATTCTACAGTTTGTTTCTGACCCAACCTTGTAAAGTCTGAAACAATCAGAGTTATCTTGGAAAAAGATCATAGCAAGATCATACAAGATTATGTGTATATATTAATAATGCATAGTTATAAATCTTATAAGTTCTAAAGTGTAATATCACAGGAAACACGCATACATCACTCTTAATTATACTACAAACTTTTTTTTTACAGTGGCAACTGTATATTTTTAACCAGTATCCTAATTTATTATTAATTCCAAGATATGACATTTGTTAGTCATGCCTACTGAATTCTTTAAATTTGGAATGTTTTGTCTCATTCTTCAACTGCCAAGCTTTTTGTAACGTGAAGTTCTCTAACTTCAGCAGAAACACTTTCCTTTATGCTGAAAGATTTATTTTAATCCCTGTAAAGATTAAGCTAATGTGTGATTTCAATTAACACATACTTCCTCATCTAATCTCATCTTAATGTTTTCATGCCATTTGGTGATAATGGCCACTAACGTTTCAAACTGTATTTTAACTACATTTATCTTTAAGTATACTTATTAATTGACAGATGTAATGAAAGAAAGTACATTTACCCTGTGTTTTCCTCTGTTCTTAAAATTGAAGTCTGTGTTTACACAGTTTTAGTCATTATATAATTAAACATTTTTCCCACCTAGTCTTTTGGTTTGCATTGATAAGAAAACTGATTGTAACAAAGTATTTTGTATTTTTAATTTTTCTCAATATAACTTTTGAAATGTAAGAGATAATTTATGATGTGTGAGATTGGATGCAGTATAATTGGAAGCAATATGACTGAAAAAAGGCAAAATCCTCCCAATAAATCCCATGTCATGAATTCTCACTAGAGGTGAAATTATTTCTTTCAACCTAAATCACACCTTTAGGATTTTGTAATAAGTTTCAAAGTTATCTTCTTCATTTAAATTTAATTACATTTTACGAGTTGAGCTTCCTCCATTTACATGAATTTTATTTTCATAATGAAATTTATTATATTTGTTTCAAGTTCAATACAATTAAAATGGATATAATTTCACAAAAATTGCCATTGGGACACTGAGGTAATTTAGAAAGTTTTATGTTGTAAGCTATAAAGGGCAAAGTAATTGATAGTATGGAAGGAGGAGTATAAGGAATCAAGAATGGTGCCCAAATTCCTAGCTTGGACATTGAGTTTATAGGGCTGAAGAGAAAGGACTTTGGGAAAAGAAGTGGGTGGTGTTCACAGTGAGACGACTTGAATTTAAGGATGCCTCTGGCCTGTGCATGTTCAGGTAGGTACCCAGTACACAGTTGGATATAAAAACGTTGTATTCAGAACAGATTTGCACTGGAGATATATCTGAGAAGGATCACAGCATAAAGATAGTGATGGAAGCCTTGGCAGAGGATGAGATTGTCTAGAATGTGGAGTGTGACCCTAGCGACACTGATATTTAAGAAGGCACAAAAAGAGGTATTTGAAAAGAGTAGAAAGAAGTCGCCATAGAGGTAGAAAATGGCATTAAAAAATATTGTCATTAAAGCTCAAGAAAAGAATATTTTCAAGGAGAAGAATGGTCCATAGTGCCTAATGTTACAAAGATATCAAATCAGATAAGAGGTGAAAATTATCCCCAGGTAGCAACAAAGAGGCGGGTGACCCTTCAGGGAGGTCATGGTATAGAACCCCAATTGCAGAGGCCTGAAAACTAGTGAGTTTTTTAGGACTTGCAAACAGCAACTAGAGCAATGCATCCAAAGAGCTTGTTACTGAACAGGAGAAGACAGGCTCTGCTAGAAAATTGGACCTAGGAAGGGATTTCTTCAAACAATAGGAGACATCTGAGCCTATATTAGTGAAGATGGGCACTTGAGCAGGATTTGTTGGAGATACAGGAGAGGGACAATAAGTGATGAACAAGGTTCCTTCAGAGACAAAGGATGTAGAATTCTAGAGCACAAGGAATCAAATAGCCTTAGGAAGAGGGGCGTGTGATCCTCTGCAGTCAGCAGGGCAGAGGCAAAGAGCGATGTGGATGAGGTAAGACGGCAGGCACCTGGCGGTCCTCTCGGGAAGCTGCAGGAGAGTAGGGAGGGGAGGGGCACAGAGTGCAAACACATATCACACTTTGTGAAACCCTCTTTCACATGAATTAAATTATTCATGGAATTTAGCTACTCATTTCCTTGGCTCATATTATGGAATCTCCTGTTTTTATATATATAGTTTTTGAGCTAAAGTCATAGTGTAAAACACCAACATAGAGTAAGAATAACATGAGGAAAACCACAAAGAGGTTAGGTGGTATTTGAAATTAGTTTGGACACATGGCCAAACCTAATTCGGGGTGACTTTGAGCCAAAAGCTTTTATAAGGCTTCTCTATGAAGTTTACAGAATTTCCAATTCTCTTCTTTGTAGGGGGCCCATCACAGTATCAACCCAATGAAATCTGCACCAACCCCCTTCAGCCCAATTCCTTTATGACTTTAGCCCCTACTACTTTATTTCTCACTCATTCTACTGGCCTTCTTCCCAGAATATGCTAGGAATTCTTCATCACACCTTTGGGCCTTTGCTCTGGCTCTTTCCTCTGGAATGTTCTTCCCACAGATATCCATTTGGCTAAGTCCCTCATCACATTCAGGTCTTTGCTCAGACCTCACAGTCTCAAGGAGGCCAACCATGACTACCATTTTAATATTGCAGCCTGCCCTTTCCCTGTCCCTGCTAAAGACCATTATTTTACTCTACACTTCCTTTTCCATAGTACTTGTCATTGTCTAAGATACTGAATAATTTACTTATTTATTATCCTTAGTTTTTTTTTAAAATCTATCTCCTTCCATAAGAATATAAGGTCCACTATGGTAGGAGTATATTTTGTTCAATGATGTATTCTGAGAGCCTATCAGAGTAGCTGGCACATAATTAGTGCTAAGTATGTATTTCTTAAATGAATGAATGAATTTGAATGATGCTTTTGTGATTCATTATGTTTAAAAATCATAGTGGTTGCTTATATGTTGCATAATTTATAGAAGTCTTTGAAAAGATCTGTGCCCTTCAGTTTATTTGATGGGGAGTTGATGAGGGAGAATGCAATTAAAACATTCACTCTTATCTCCACTTATAAACAATAACCTTATACAAAAGTAAACCATACTACAGTGAGAAATACCTCATCATATTCTTTAAGGAAGTCCCTTACTTTGTAAATATTCAATAGTAAACATTTTTACAAAATTATAATTTTTTCAACTGAAGTTAATTTGATTGCTGGGATGTACAATGTTGTTTCTGATAGAGAATGTTCTTTAACCAAAAAACTTTATGCCTGAGTGTTATTTTTGTTGCCTAGGGAAGGACACAAACACACATACAACACATACACACAGCATCTCAAGTTTTTCATTTCGTTTACCCAAGAAGTCAATAAGGCAAACACAATTATTCTTCCAAATGAACCTCAAATATTGCTCTAGCTACAGTTTCTTACATATTCTTGTATGACTTTAATATTTGAAAATAACCTATAAGATATAAAGACATTTTGAAATGTGCTGCATGCTGAAGTCATTTTTTTACCACTAACATAGCAGTACCAGCTTCCAAGAAAATATTAATAGAATTGATACTTCCTCTGAGTGCACTCTGAATTTTATACAATGCTTACAAGAAATAAGGAACAATTTTTGGCATCATTGGAGGGCTTTTACATGTGTAATTGATTAGGAAACTGAATGCTACAATTGCTACATTCTCCCAGAGCTTATCTTTTTTAGTATGGAAAAATCAAATCTCTCCTACATGTGATGTTTGTCTTAGTAATCATGGGAACAATTAAATGCATTTACAATTGGCCTCATGGCAGCAACAGCAATGAGTTGAAACAAAGTTAGAGAATTAGATTCATATTGTTCCTTATGGAGATAACTAATTAGCAGGGCTTAAAACCTCTAATCAGCCAGTATATTAAAATGAAGACAGTGTGAGGGGAAAATGTCAAGCCACATAAAATTTGTTGCAACAGAGAAAGCTTGCTGAGTATCATAAAGGGCTGAGGAGGCTTATCCATATGTGAATTTATATTCCCAATTTAATTTCCCAATAAATGATCCAAATATCATTTACTGGGAAAATTATGAAATAAACTATTCATGTAATTCTGTTGATTTAATCTAATAATAAATATTTTGGAATTCATTATATTTAAATAAAACATAAATATTCCAGTAATGGAAAAGTTGTAACATATAGAAGCATTTAGGCACATAAGAAGTGGCTGTGTTCTTCTAAATTTCATCCATGCAGTACAAAATTTACTGTGACCATATATAAAAGAACTACAATTGCAGCGGACTTTAGTCATTATAATTGATAATACAGATTACTATACCTAGTTTCCAAAATGCTATTGATTCGATACTGTATAGATAAAACCACTAAAATGGTACCCCTAAAATTTCAAGTAATCTCAATTAATAAATTAAGGTATGTTAATCATGTCCATCAACACAGTCCTCATTTTCCTGGGAGATACTTTTTTGGCCTGAAATGCAATACACCTTCTGGCATTTTTATTTTCTTGGAGACTGGACCATAGCAAGAACTTTGAATCACTGTACAGCATTGTGTAAAACCTCAAAATACATTTTGGAATTTTTAAGTAATGCATTCTTTCCTGGTATTTTACACTGTCAACTATGCCTCATATAATTTACATATTTGCTAAAATACAATCACATAGGAAAAAGGCACTAAATAGGGCTCCTGACGCAGAGTGAATATTCTTTGAACATGTGGTGATTTGTTAAGCACCAACGTCAACGAAACATTTCAGCTCAACAGGCATGTTAGAAGCCAGATTAGCATTGGCTTCTCCCCTTGAGGAGTCCCGATTACCTCATGTCTCACTTCAAACAATTTATTTTTCTTATATGCATGGCTGGGTTCAAGAGTTCTTTTCTTGTTTTAATTGGATATATTCTTTCTTTTTTCTTTCCTCTTTTTTCTTTTTCTTTTTTTCTAAGTCCTGTAATACAGTAAAGACATCCAATAGAACTCTTGGAGAGTTATCTGGAAAACTTTTATACATAAATGTTTAATTTGGGCAGTTTCCACATAAAACAGATATACACATATGAAAAAAAATTTTTTTGAAAAAGGTCCTGAAGAGAAGGCTCCTATCAGTAAGTGAAATTCACCTAAACTCACTTATATATCAGAAGGAATGAAAGGAAATACACCTTAAAGATAAGAATGAGGATTCTAGGACATATACCACACTGAGGAAATAAGGAGTTCTCTCTTCCATCAAGTAAATTGATTTTAATGTCTTCTTTCATGTTTTACTGTTATAATCCTTATATTTTTCTCTCAAGCATTTGCTAATATGCCACAAGCTGCCCTATGTGTGTTTCTTGTTAACAATGAATACAAAATTCACAAATTAACAAATGTTAATTCTAACAAATCAACAGCCTCTTTCCAAAATTAAAGGCAAGGGGCCTGAAGAAGTTAATTCTGACTAGGCATATCACATCACACATGGAATTTAGATTCTGTACCAAATCTCAAAGGACAGAAGCACACACCTTCGCAGGCCCCCTTCTTCCAAATCACAAAGAGCAGAACTAGGCCCAGGAAGGTTTGTGTTTGGACTCTGCCTGATCTGGGATAGTTTCAAACTGAATCAGAGGTAGCTCACTTGAATTATCAAATAAAAGTAACTGCATAATCCAATGGCATAACCTCCTAAAAGAAAAATTTGGTTTTGCCCTTGTTGCATGAACTTTGAGAACAGGCCTCTTACTTCCCTAATTCAGTTTTTGCATACTCAGACAGAAGGTCACCACCCTCTCTTTAGAATGACATTTTGTGTTTTTGTCCTATGACTCACCCATGCTTCTTGCTGTTCCTCCCACCCCAACACAAATACAGGCTCCCAATTTGCCCTAAGGCATGTTTCAGTGGAAGCTTTACAGTGATTCACTGCTATGTAGTCCTTCATAGTATCAAAGCACATCTTTAAATCATAAAGAAAAGACTCAAGATGTCAACAAAATGCAGTCATACCATTAATTAAACCATAATCTGTAAGAATCATCACTCAACTTTCATTTTCACTTAGTAGTCATTATTTCCTACAAGAAATCTCTCTGGAGTCGGAACTATGTGTGAGGCATTGTGATAAATCCAAGGGGTGGTTCTCTGACCTCTAGAATTTAAGTCAGTGTCATGACCACTTTGTGAGCAGAAATTTCATTTCAGCAAAAACATTTACGTTAACTTAGTACCTATTACTCCTTTGAATTGTATTAGTTTTGAATTTTAATTCTAATCTAATAAAGGTATTCTTATTTTTATAGTCATAGAAAGTTATAAGCACAAGAAATTCACCCCTGATTTTTACATGGACATATATAAGTAAAATTTCATGCATTCAATTAACTTGTTTCTTTTAAAAGTATGAAATATTTTAGATTATGACTATCCATTTTAATTTCTACATTTTACAGATAAGACTATTGAGATTAGTCCAAAATCACAAGGCTGTCAATGAAAAATTAAGATAAAGTTTCATGACTCCACCATAAAGGACTTGTAATTTTACATAATTAGTCTCTGTCTAATTGTTACAAATATTTGAGGCCCCATTATCTGCCTTTTCAGACATGAAATATTCTGTAAGAATATCTGTTTAAAAGAAACAACTACTATGTTCCAATAGGATGAATAAATGAATGAAACTTGTGTTTTACAGACTTCTGTATGGATAACTCTACAGTGAAGATAAGCAGTAAATATTTTTCATCAATCTAAACAGAAAAGCCAGGCAGAGCGAAACTTCAGCCTTGGAGGGAAAGTGTTGATGCGAGAACATAAGCAGTCCACCCTCATACAAACAGTGGCATTGTTTTCCATCTAAGCCAGTGCAAGGTAACCGAGATATAAACTCTAACCACATGTTCAGCAGAAATAGCAGAGTGACTATGTTTCTTTGTGGAAGAATTTCTTTATGTGTTTATTACTGCTTTGATGTACACTATAAATTTCTGCTTAAAGGTCACAAGATCGTGATGACAAATCAAAAACCAGGTTGTAATAATACATTGACTGTATAGGAAAACTGTGTGAAGAAGTGGAGTAAAATAAACATTAAGACCAGCACATGTATCAAAAAAAAAAAAAATACAGATTAGATGCCCTTAAAAAAACCTTCTAAGGAAATCTTTGGTTCCCACAAAGTACAAGCAAAATGTGTTACTATTGAGTTGAAGTCATTCTTTTTATGAAACCATTTCACCTGAAAGCTTTCATAAGATTAGTTTCATGATGACATTTCTCTTTAGAACGAGACAGGGAAAACAATTCTTAGGGCTAAATTTGATAACTGATTTAATAGTTTTGTAACTCAGGATTTTTCCCTATATATTGTTTCTGAAGCAGAAGATCACTCAATGTCTGAAATATAAATATAATATCTTTTTATGTTTTTAGACATTTGGAACATAGCTCGTCTTCCCATTTTCCCCTCTTTGATCCCTAGGCAAATTTTGTAAGGAATAATTTTTGCCTTCTTAAAAAAACCTGCACATTGGAGAATTCATATAAAAATATAATTGTTTAAAGTAAAAAAATTAATAGCTCTTGGATAATGTGAGTTTTAAATATTAATATATGAGTCAATTCAAGGTGATTGTTATGCATATATAAATTTGTTATGTTTAAAAAATCTGTATTCAATACTATATCCCAGCGTAAGTACCTATGAACTCTGTCCCACCCTAAAAATACTGCATTCGTATATTTGCATCCTATACGGCCCCAGGCCAGTGAGTCTGCCTGTTCAGTCCTTTAATCTTAATGACTGTCTTGTCATTGCATAGTGTGCCATTAGTTTATACAAACCTGCTGTGCTAAGCATCTATTACAACAAACCTGCTGGTGACATATTGATTTTTTAGTTTCAGTTGTCCCCCTTGAGACTTTAGAGCAGCTGTGTTTTCTGTAAGATTCCACTGAGTCTAGAGCATACTCACATTATCCATTCAAACTAATTCAAATAGAAGGATTGTTGATCACTAGTGAATACATCTACTGTTGAAGATTTTATCTAATAGTAAAGACCAATCAGCAAATTAATTAATTATACTGTTGCACATATCAAGTCTATTTTTTTACTTTATTTTATTTCTAACATCTGATAATGTGCTCACAACATGGTATGTGTGAAATAAATTTATACTGTATATGCATTGTGTATTCATATGTCTGTGCATTTATGAAAAAAAGCCTCAGCTGAGTGTTGTACAATTGGAAATCAAACTTCTTAAAAATAACTTACATTCTCAAGCCTTTCCATGACAAATGATATCGGAAGTTGCTTGATGAGCAAAAATTTAGATATCTAGGAGTTAATTAAATGTAATATCATAAAACTTATTAAACCAACCTTGTACCAGTGTTTATTTTAGTCCTTAGTGATGAATAATATGACTGAATTTATATATGCATTTAATAATCTCACTAAGTCAGTATTTTCTTATAACAAAACCAGTAAGAAAGGAATTACTAGGTAACAAATATTGATCAATTCTTCTCTCATTTCAACAATGATCACTAAGATCTTGAAATGTGTGCATGTTTGTATAAAATCATTCATAGGTTATATTCATTAAATATGGTATATATTTTCAGCCTACAGTTCTTGGCATATATATATACAGTTACCAGGGAATTAAATTTAAATAGTCCATTAAAAGATTTCTGTTTTAATGTATCAATGTCATTTTACAGAGAAGATCCAAAATCTAAGGCATGATACATCAAGTAAACTTAAATTTTCTCATATAAAATATTTTATATGTTTGCAAAGTTTTAAATAGTTATTAAATATCTAAACAGATAGAGCTTGCCAATTTTTAGATAGTATTCAAAACAATTCAATTTGACATAATGGAAATAGATAGTATAAGCAAACAAGTCACTAAACAGAAAATAGTGACTCATTGAAAATGTGAGTTTTTGAATGCCTCTCACTGTGGTTCTATCTTCAGTAAATACATTGAATTTAGAGTAAAGCAGAAAGATTAAATCAATGATTGAAATTCCTAAGCCAAGATTAAATAAATGAATCAAATTCTCAAATCAAAGCATTGGTAATATGTCTAACAAATTATAGTATTAAACAATACAATAGCCTTAAGGCAAAGGTTAAAGACTACTACAGTCAATCTGTCAAACCAGTTATTGAGATGCTGGTTAAAGGCTTTACATTTCTTAGAGTTAATTATAACATAGATTTGTTAAATGAATTGAAAGAGCTTCTTACGCTGAGTAAAAAGCATAATTGAGATTGGATACATACTAGCAATTATATGTCATGGCAAAAAAATCTAAAAATACTTCAAATTTATTCAACTCTCCAAAGCAATAGTCTAGTGTTTAACATATTCTAATATAGAGGCTTTTTAAATACTGTTTTTTATATTATCTTAGATGTCTCTATAATTATAATTTTGATTTTAGTTTATCAGTAGTAAATAGTCTATACAAAGAATGTTGTTGAAAGAACAGCAATATAGATTAATGCTATTAGTCTGAAAAAGTCTCTCATTACATGTTTTAAAGATTAATTGATTTTTACATTATAAGATAAACAAAATGTTTAAGAAAGAAGTCTGGCATTTTTTCCTCTTGAACCACTTAAAGTCAGACATGATTCCTAAGATGTCCTCTAAGAAACTTAAAAATAAGTAATTTTGTGGTTGATATGACATTGTTGACATGGACACTAATTTTCCAATAGTAATGTAGCAAAGAGATATCTAGAAGGAAGGATATATACACAGGACATATATTTATATTGTAATCAACAAAGGATAAGGAAGAAATTTCTTCTATTATTAAGTGTCTGAATTTTTGTCTATGCCACTACTTCTGTTTCATGTCTCAAAAGTATAAACATCCTTGAATTGGTTTTGACTATGAATGAACATTATAGACACTTAAAATATTATAACCACACTTAAAGAAACTTATTAAATCCAATTAAGGAGATACAGTATGCTATATTTTGTCCTATAGTTTAATGCTAAAATGTACTTTGATTTGATCTTATATTTGAAATGCTTTTTGAATTTTATATTACAAGGTTAAATGTCCTTTTTTTTTAATTTGACCTCACAATAACCCTGTTTGAGAAAGAGTACTTGTTATTACATTCATTTAGATATGATAGAAGTAAAGATTGTGAAGTTTACAGGAATAAAATGTAATAAAATTAAAATTAGAATCCAGGTCTCTGTATTCCTAATCTTATATGTAATCTTTCTGTTACATGCAATCATCTTTTTGTGTTATGAATAAATACGTAAATACTTACTTATACATAATTTACTATCAATATCAAAGATGTTCTCATTCTCTTTCCTGTATTATCACACATTCCTGTGATAGACTTTTTAAGACACCTGTAATATAGGTTATAAGTTATAATTTAGTTTAATCTTTAAAACACATCATCTTCAAAAAGGTATGGGTACAAATTTATTATGCATTATTAGTAAAAGCATGTATTATTTTAGATAACATAAATACAAATCAAAATAATTGCATACTTTTTCGAATAGAGTACAATGTGTTAAAGGCAGTGATATGGTTATTGTAGGCATAAATATAATGATAGAAATGATGACATATCATATTATAAAAATAAAAATGATTCATTTGTAGTACCCTCCCAAATAATGCCCAGTGATATAAATATTTTTTCATCCATTATAACTTTTAATAACAGAATCACAAATAACTAATTCAATTAAGTCAGCCAGTTGGAGTTGGGGGTGGGCAATCAATCATTCCAATTATACGTTTGGCACCTTTAAGTAAAATTAGTGGTCAAATTATTCAGTTTTTAGATGTTTGCTTGTTTAATATATAGTCTGTTATTCTCATAATAATTGGAAAAACTAATTAAAATATGCAGAAGTGAATCCAATCAGATGTGCATTAAGAGAAATCGTTTGTTTTCAGAAGTCTAACATATTGAAGAAACTGACATTGTAGCTAAAATTCTGTTGTCTTTGGTAACCTGGGCACTCATCTAAGTTAATCTATCACATTTTCAATACACAAATATTTCATATTTGTCGGTATAATTTTTGGATAAAATATCACAAAGGTCAATCAAAGGCAAGAAAGAAAGATAGCTTATTTTTGGTTTTGATCTCTTCAGTGGCTGATATAAGCAAATGTTTCCTGAAGGAAGCTGAGGGCCTTCCAAGGCTCCAAAGGTTCCCTAAGAGTCTCCCTTTAGTTGCAGCACCCTTTTCAACAAAGGCCTTGAAGTTCAATAAAAAAAAATTAATGTCAAGATTAAAAGTGTATAAAAAAATAAAGTTTGGAAAACTTAAAATCTTGAAGGGGTACTTGGTAAAATAAACTTTAGAAATCACTTCTAAACAACCAAATTTAAAGGCTCAAATATGAAAGTTGCTTTTTACTTGAGGTTCGGCTGAGTTATTGTATTATATATACTTTCTACTTTTTAAAGCTGTTGGTCTAAAAGCTGAAATACACATGTTCAGTGGTGACTAAACTTTCCCCAACTAGCTTGACACATGATAAACTACAAAGTTCATGGAGTTCCCAAAACACCAAAGAAGAATTAACAGCTCATGTCAGAAAAAAAGCACTACAAAGAAAATTTAGATTCCAGCAAGGATTGTTTTTAAATAAAATAATGTCCCCAGACATATGATATTACTAACATATTACCACTTTCTCCAAAACCCCAAACAGCCAAATGTCCTGTACATCAAATGGATGCATCATCTAGGTACAATGCCAATATTTTAAGATCTTTGCAGTATTGTATTTTGCCCTGTTTCTTTGAGAAGCATATGCATGTGTAATCTGCATGTTACTTGAGGCCTCCCTGCACTAAGAAGCTTTAATGAATTTTCATTCAGACCCCAACTCCAGGTCCTAACACAATTAAAGGTCTCCCAAGAATTCCATGTCTAGCTCACTTGTGCTTTTCTGTTTTACCTCTTGATTTAGAGCAGTCTGCTTGCTTCCATCCCAAGTTGATGTTCCACCTTCTACTGGTTTCCATAGAAATTTTAGACACACTTGGCATTTTGTGATACTTGGCTAATTGACTGATTCCATGAGTGAAACAAGAGGAATCTCATCAGGAATTGAAGGCTTTCTGCCCTCTTCCCTCTGTACTCTTTCTTGAGTCCAGACTCCTGATATGTGTCCCCCCTCACCGTGCAAAATCTGTTGCAGAGTGAGTCCAACTCCATTCACTCTCTATCCCTCCCGCCCCATGATACATCAATGGCTTCCCTAGTGGTAATAGCCTAGAGGACCAGTTTATCTTCTCCAGCTCCCCTTAAATTCTGAGAAATGAACTTTATCCATCACAAAATTATCCAAATAATTTGGCACAGATGTGGAAGAATGGGAAAGAAAGGAAGACTGGGAAAAGAAAACAAAAACAGCAAGGGAAAGCGAGAAGACATGCACACTCTTTCTTTGCACACTTATTTTTTCTTGTTTTAAATGATAAATACATGGGAGAGATTAATTGCTTAAAAACGATTCTCATACGGGAACTACCAAATTTTGTTAAAGAAGGAAAAAGTGCAAGTTATGTTGTTGAGTCCTAGAGAAAAATGTTTTACCTTTTCTGCTGAATAGTTAAAATCAAACTAGAAGTAACAAAACCTTAAGGACTAATGATTTCACCCTTGTAACTAAAATACATCCTCCAGATCATATAGAACTATCACACTTTCTTTAAATGAAGATTATAGTTCCACGCTAACCAGAAAATGGTATTACTATGACATTTACTCTTGAATGTAAAAAGCAATAGGAATACTTGTATAATTCAAATAACTATGGTCAACTAGAAAATTTATTTTTTTTCCCTCTGATTCTTTTGTAAGACACCTATGATATGCTTAGGATACTAACCTTCTCAAAAGTCTGAAATAGTAAATATCTTACAAACCATATAATCTTCCATTCATTTTCATAGTAGTTACAGAGTAATTAATTTAGAAATACAGCTTCGTTATCAGTCTTTGCATATGGTAGAATTCTAGAATCACAGATAAAATCATTGACTTCTGTACAGTCTCTTTATAGAATATAACAGACTATTGCTTTACAAATTCACTAAGATAATTTGACACAATTTGCCTTGCAGTTCTCTATAATCTTTCACAGTTAAAAGTTGAATGCATATTAATGTTTTTCTAGGAGACCTAGCATAGATTATTGAAATGTATTTACAGAGACATCATCCTCTACTTTAACAGTTGATGTGAGTTTGTTTGTTTATTTTAATTCTAATACCAAGGTCAACTACCACCTGCAGGTGTATATAGATTCTTTTCTTGGGGATAATATGCACAATATTTAAAATGCCCTGGTCAGACACAGTAAAATCATACTATGTAAGGAATAAATAAATAAATAAAAGATGGTCATGGTATTTTCTTTTTTTGGTATGTTTCTCTACTTCTTATTCAAGGCCTGTGATTAAGATGTGTGTACACAGTCTATAAAAGGAAGCAGAAGTAGGTGTTAGACTTTACAGGAAAACAATGCACCAAAAAGCTTTGAAACCAAAAGAAAAAAAAAGGTAGAATGGCTCATACCTAAGAGATACTACAGACATGCCAATATTCTTTTGAGTTGAAGAGCGTAAGTCACTAGATCATTATTCACAAAAATAGATTCTTCAAAAATATGTTGTCTAACAGGTATTTTAAAAAGCATTTCAAAAGATTTATGCATAAGTATTTTGCTCTCCATCTACTCAGGTTTCTACTCCCCTTTTAAAGGTTGGAATGTGTGGTTGTATTATGATGGTTTCTTCTTCCGTTTTTCATTGCTCTAACAAGAAAAGGCTATGTTTCTTGTAATTTTATTATAAAAGAATATAAGGCATTGATTATTTTCAGTGTATTTTCCTATTCTTCATTGAAAAAGATAGAAACTAAGGATTGTGTTATATTAAGTAGCCTAAAATTGTGCTTCATCCTCATGAACTCTCTTGTCCCTAAGCTTCTTCATTAGCAGATGACTAAAGGGGAAGAGGTGGAAAATGTGATGCCAGAGTTTCTACTTATTTTTAAAGTCACAGTTATCCCCTTTCATTGACTTATGTATATTGGTTTCCTTGTCTAGCCCTCCTTTGCTCCTAATGCTATACCTTGAACTCCAACCAATTGCCTTGCCATAACAACTTGTCTCATCATTTGTACAACTCATTAGCCAGGTTAGTTTCTCCAATCCCATTTTGTCCTAATCTCTAAAATCAACATTGTTCAAATTCATCACATGATGTCTTAGACTCAAGACAGAACAAGTTGGGAAATGAATGTCTGTACCATTGTTCTATCAGATATACCCTCTGCCTTTTTTCCCAGCCATATATTCTTAAACTGTACTCTTTCTTCAGGGACAACTCAGATTTTACATTCCTCTTTTATTTTTTTTAATCTCTAGCCTTCAACACTAATTACTAATAATGTCATGTATTGTGTAGTTTATTATTCTCTTCATCTCCTTATGGGATTGGAAGTTCATGGAAAGCAAGAAATTGATCATTTACTGACTGATGTTCTTTCTGTTCAATACAGAAAACAATGCCTAAACACAGTAGGTGCTTAATCAGAATTTTTAAATTATTTTATTTAAGGGAAATATCTTGAAAGTCTCAGGGTGATCATATTGATAGGTAACAATGTGTATTTATGTTAGATGTCATCCTAGATTTACGTAGACTCTGAGGTTACATAAATTATTCAGAAAATAAATTAAGTATATTTCCAAGGTATATAAATAATTCCTGGAAAACAAAAGAAAGACCACTCTATCAAAAAAATTAACTTAAATTGCACTTTAGCCATTATAAAACAGACAGCCATTTTAACCTTAAAATGTTACAAGAATTTAATGCTAGATCATGAATGAAAGGTGACTGAAGACATTTCTCTAAATACTATTGCTATAACTCGAGTTCTAACCCTTGTCGCACATGAATGCTGAGAAAACTAGTCCTATCTCCCAAATATAAACAATCTATTCTTGTGATTGTTACAAACATACAGTTTATGATGCAACAATGAGATAATTCTCTCCTTTGTAGATGATATACACTATTGCAGTTATTGAACACTGTGAATTACAATTTTAACTATGGCAGGTACATAGCAGAGTGTATTAGAGTATACTATGCTTTCCTTATTTAAATGTAGTGGCCTCTATTGGTTAAAAAAAAACATATAAAGAAAACACAGCAATTTATCTTTCAATTGCACATACACACAGACTTGTATATGAGTAATTTAAAGATAGACTCTTTGTCCTCCCACCAATAAAATGGAATTAAATTGTTCTTCATGTGTTGTACAATTGTTTCACATTGTTATTTCACTATAATGTCCATTAGAATTAAACTTTACTTGATTCAGTTTTTCAGATTTTTTTCCACAACGATTATGGGAATTCTAAAAAAATGTAGAGTTCATGGATGCATGTTTCTATGAACAGATTTTTTTTAAAAAAATCACATAGTTCTTGTTTCCAAGGTAAAGGGATTTGGACCCTCTCTGACACATTAGCACTTGGGGTTTTGAAGGCTGATAACTACATGCTTTCTCTTTTTTTCTTCTTTTTTTAGATGCTAACTGTAAACAGTGGTTATTTTCATAAGTCAATTAATTTTTATTTGTTTGGGGTCCCCAAACTTTCCCAATTCACAGATCCCAATTTACCTTTCATGACTATGTCTTCTTTTTAAATGTCTGATTGGATCTATTTCTAGCCTCTCTTATAACACTTCCTCATCCTTCATACTGCATTATCCCAATTCCTCCATTTACTTAAGTGGTTAGGTAGAGAAGAGAGTGATGATGAGGGAATGCCACGGAGGGACAAGCAACAAGTACATCCAAGTTGTTGTTATACTGCCTAGCGGCCAAGATTCTTAATCTCCTTGAGCCTCTGTCAGCTGTACTATAAAAGGACCAGATTAGATGAAGTCTAATTTTTCTTTCAGCAACAAAATTCTAATTCTAAATATAGGAAAGTGACACATATTATTTCTGGCCACCAGGACATGACTTACCACTTCACCACATTTAGACTGTTAGAAATAAGACTGTAACATAAAATATGTCCCAATCACTAATGGCATCCAAATATCATCACCTGATTTCTTCCCTATTGATTTATCCCAACACACACATGTGAGCATGCACACACACACACACTCCATAAATCCATGGTCTCTTTGAAAGTGCCACTTATTTTAGTGAAAACTGTTCCTAAGCTAGCCTTTACTAATGGTGCTTAATCTCCACGTGGCTTAAAGTAACAAACCAAGGAGTCTGTGTGTGGTGAATGTGTGGTCATGAATAAGAAGGAATCTGAATTTAAAGGGCAGAAAGCAATGGAAAAGGAAAGCCAGCCAACTACCTCTGTTTTTCCAGCTGTTTCACTGGTAAAAAATTCTAATAAAACAGATAGTGTTTCTTTATAGCCTCATTAGTTTCCCCTATGTAAACTGACAATGCAAGGCAATGTTCTTTGCATCCAATGTTCAGACACAGCAATCTTTTAATTTTTAAAGTATAGTTCTTGAATCCAAGCTGAACAAAGTGGCAAGCTTTCATAAAGGTGTTAAAAATCTGCAGAAATTCTAATCCCTGATATATAAAACAAATTCAAAGTCCTGATATGTACATCAAACTGTACATTAGCACAGAATGATTAGAAAATTGCAGACTATTAAGTTTAAACATAAAAGGGTCTCAGTAATATACACACTCTATTAATTATCTAGGTAGAAACAATGAAACAATGATGAGCTTTATAAAGAGGAGAATGACTAAAAAATCTCTTGTTAAACATCCAAACAGTTACCTTATTTTCTAAAATATCTCTGTGATCTGGAAAAATCAAGGTGACGATTTGATTTAGGGCTAAGGCAACGATTACTCTATAGCAATTAATTATGTTATTTGCTCCCATTTAAAGAGCTTTCTTCTACCATCCACCTTTAACATCTGACTGATTTTTAGGCATATGTATAAAATTTGTAGGTGCTCTTTTATAAATGTAATTAATGCTTTTCATAATACTTTCTTAAATATTATAAAATAAAAAGAGAAAATACAGAGAAGACAGTAATGTGAATATAAGATTTGTGGTTAGCTTTTCATATTGACTATAGTCAATAATATCTCCACAGTATTCTAATAATATTATAATTCATATTACAATATGATTTTTAAATTACTTCAATTTTCAATTTCCCAAAAATAGTACAGTATACCATTGTATTTTTAAAAGCCCTACAACTATAAACATGAGATTCATTTATTAATTTATAATAACTTGATGCAATTGTAGAGAACTTGAAAATGCTTCTAACCTCCACAAAAGCGGGATCATAAAGTGATTACTCTAGGTATCTGTTGATATAATCTTTTGTGTCAAATAAAGGTAATAGTAAAAACTCTTCTTGTCTGCCCTTAAGTTACTCCAACTTTAGGAGTCCTTTCTCATCTCACTATCCCTGTACACTGTTATTTAGCTAGGCCTCAGTCGTAAACCCTCTATCAAGAGCAGGTGTATCTTACCTGTAGGTTACCTTTGGTAAAAGAGTATACATTAAATACATAATTATATGTGTGTGTGCATGTGTGTGTATATATATGTACACACACATATGTAAGAGTGTGTGTGTGTGTGTGTGTGTGTATATATATATATATGAGAGATACTATAGAAAGGAAAACAGAAAAGTTGTCTTAGCAGCCTCCTAAACCAGCCTAATAGTTAACTGGAACCTCAGTTGTAATGGATTAGTAGCTATAATAGTTGTATAGGATCTATTGTGAACTTCTGTCAACCTCAGCTGCTGTTCCTTCAGAAGTAGCTGTCATAGGGCTGTCTGTTGAGCCCTACTCTGGTCCTCACCATGCTATAAACCAGCTAGCCTATGTCTCAGCTTCTCTTCCATGTCAACTTTTCTGTATTCTGCTTCTTGAATCCAGGCTTCTCCTTGCTTATTGCTTCTACTGTTACACAGTTTCAAATATCTGTTTTCTCCCTGTGTATCTCAACTTCTTCACCCTCTACTGATGCTCCTGTCTTGTGTTCCAGCCTCCCAAGAGAGGAAACCTGATCAGCCCTGCAGGGTAGCAGGGCTTGTGGGGCAAGGGAGTGGGAGGCCCACATGGGGCTGTGGAACTGGCCAGCACCTTGCATGGCCTGACAAAACCACTGGCCCACACTTTCTGAATGTAATTCTACTCAATTCTTCTCCCGCTAATTTCCCTTTTAGTAATTATTAGAAAACTAAAGATCTAAAATGAACTGTAACTAGGCAAAGTTACTCATTTTTATTTTCTTGGTTATGAGGCATTGTATGGAAATATTAAATTTGGGAATTTCCATCAAAAACAAAGAAAACATAAAACAACTAAGAAAAAAGCCATACAAATATCAACATTCTTTTCCTTTGTTTCTTGTGGAATACGTAGATCTCCAGAGGGAACTAACGTCTCCTTTTGGGGGTTGGGGACTATAAAGATGTTTAGTAATAAAAGGGCTGCTTAAGTAAGCTTTAGTCAGCAGACTTCACACTGGCCTACATGCCCAGGCCAATTCTGGCCTCCTCCATGAACACCAGAGAAGAAAAGTAAAGGAGAAATAAAAATGGGAGGAGATGTGCATAACAGGGAACACAGAAAAGAGGGCTCAGATACGAATGAAGAAGGGTAGTCGTAGATATAAGAATTAGGAAAATTGAAGAGAAGAAAGATACCTTGCTGATAGTATGGTCAGATAGTATAGAACAGTGGATCCTAAATATGTTAGAATGAATACATAATGAGCCTATCTTTCTAAACTATTCACAAACTTGAAAATTCCAAGGGTTTCTTTCTTTGTATTAATAGTTACAGCTTGACATGCCTTGCTAAAACTCATGCCAATTGTCATAAAAGATAACAAGAGAGAATTTAGATGCTGTTTATGTTGACTATTTCCAGATTTTTTCCCCAAATCATATGCTAGAATAAAAAACTGAAAAAGTATAAATCCAAATACAAAATATGAAATAATTCTTATCAAAGATGAGTAATGTTGAACTCCATGTATAAGAATAATAGAACATAGATAAAGATGTGTCATAACAATTATAATAAAATAAGAATTACTATATGAATCAGAATATATGTATATATACCAAGCAATGTTTTTGTCTGTTAATATTTAGCAAACTAGAGGCAGAACCAAATCACACCAGTTCTGCAGCTCACAGGACATGGGAATCAGGCTTCCATAAGCACATTGTATTGAGTATCAGGACACTTAGGTAGGGCATCTCTTTCCTTAAATACATCTGCATAAAGCTAGGATAGATTTTCACTGAAATGACTGAATAAAAATTTGTATCAACTTTTTAGATGCAAAATAATAGCCTACATCAGTAGCCACAGCCTGCCCATAATTTTTGTTAGATTAAAAAAAAAAAAACTATAACTGCTGATCAGAGTAGTGGCTTGATAAATTCTATCCCAAAGTCTGTCAACATATCCACAATTAATTTATAGGTTATTTGTGGCTTCACGCAAACCTCAACACATGAACCTGTATATATATATGTATAAAAAAGAAGTCGATCTATTGTTAAGTCCCTTTACTATATAAATGTGCTTATATGCCCTACTTTCTCAACTTATTTTTACATAATATTTTCATAAAGACAAAAATGAATGTATTATTTTGTTCAATTTGACATCTTTTAATGAAGATACGATATACATCTTGTTTTATGATTTTAACTTCATTTTTTCTAACTCTATTTTCCTTGAAAGAAATAGTTCTGTGTTTTGTTTTGTTTTTTTTTCTTCTATGCCCCAATATCACCATGGAGCAACATTCTTACAAGAACTACTGGTTTACATAGAAATTAATTTTTTATCTGGCTTGTGCTTCACTCAGAGTCTAGACCAAGAGTAGAAAAGTCTACATTGGTAGGGTCATCCAGGTAACATCAATGAATAAAGGAAACCAGGCTCGAAGGGGACAGTCCTACTCAGCCTCCATCAGTCCTTGCTAGATCCTCTGATTTTTCAAGAAAAATGAGACATAGAAATTGTCAACTAAAATCTCTTGATTCTTAAATGTTAGCAGCTGATTCATCTTTATGGGAGCCAAGAACATCCTTTTCTAGGCCAACGACCCACAAGTTTCCCACTTGTAGATTAATATTTTATAAAAAACTAGATAATACATTTCTTAAGGACATGGAGTATATCCTAGTCATCTTTTAATTTCCTCAAGTTATACAAAATAATAATGCCTAACATTTAGTATATTTTTACTGTGTGCCACGTCTCGCTAAGTGTTTTATATACATTACTTAACTTAATATTCACAATGACATTATCCAGTAGTAACTAACATTATCCTTATTTTACAGCCTAGTAAATAAAGTTGAAGGAAGTCGAGGCACTTGCCAATAATGACATGGCACACAAGTGGTAAAGCAAGATTTCAAACTCAGGCAGTCTGCTCCTGAGCCTGACCTAGGCTTTCTATTAACACATTTGCCTTAGCTAGTAGAGGTTGTGCAAAACAGGATCAATTGCTTCCACTTTGGTTTAAATAAGGCAAAGATCATGGTTGGGAGGGCCCATTCACTACTGTCCTATAAATTGTCCATTAAATACAAGTAAACAAAGCCACTCTATACAACAAATAAATATATAAAATATAATCCCCTTATGACTAGTTTATTGTACCAGTACCTTTTTTTCCTCTTTACTAAGATAACAAAGAGAAAAGAATAAAGTATGGAAAATGTGTAATTTGTGTTTTAGTATGTGTTCCCTACAATAGAAGATGTTGGATACATTGCCTGAGTGTCTTAAAAATAAATTAGGAAATATTGCACTATAACACCTCATTCTGTACACTGCACTAAACAGGTCTGGCATAACTGGGTGGGAGAAATGAGTCATGGTTTTACCCGCTGGAGGATGGTACAAGGAATTATTGCACCTAATTTTGGTGGATGAACTCCAGAAAAGAATTAGGAACATGAAGATTATAACAAAGTAAGGCAATTTTTCCAGTTGTCAAGTTAGAATTAATGATATAATTTGAGTTTTATCACCAATACTCCAAAACAAATAAGTGAAATATTCTGTGAAAAAATAGAAACTATCCTTGACTACATGATCCTATAATTTACTAATATGGCTATTTTAGTATTGTAAATAAGTGATTTCCATTTGGCAAAAAAATTTTTCTTTGTCCCATTCAGGGAAATGCCACAATTGTGAAATTTACATTTTGACACACAGGGAGTTGTAGTCTTACAGTCTCCTAAGCCAGATATTGATATTTTACTCCTGGAAAGATCTGAAGCGTTTCTCACTTTTCAGGTACTTCCCTTTGTCTATGTAATTTGCAAGACTTGCCACCAAGCACTAAGTAATAGGAACACACTAATTGTTTATTTCAAAGGCAAGATATATCTCTTTCCATTAAAGATCAATCAATAGTTATAGGTGGAAGCTTGGAAACAATGATATCTTCATTCTCTGTGACTACAGTCCTAAAAATACACAATGTCCAAGAATATCATCTGCTATTTCATTTAATAAAATAGCTGTCTGATTTTCTTCTCCCACCTAAATTGCATCCAATGAGCAACATTTGTTTTTCTTACTTTGCCCATATTAGGTACATTGTACATTATAAGGCATTAAATTTATACCTCTACACACAAAAAAGATTTATTTCCTCTTTTTTCTATAATGAAAGACATTACATTGGTGCGCTAAAATAAATAACATTATGAACCCTAGACAGAGGCTATGTAAAGTTTTTAATTCACTTTGTTTTAATAAGAATAAGTAAAGATGACATAACCTTTATAGTCAACACTGACATTTTCAAAGGCCCTGAATACTCAATTTGTGTTCTGTTTACTATTGACCTGTCCATAACACTGCTTAATTTATTTTTACCTCATAACCTTTACACATAGTTTTTTTCTACAAGATTTTTCCAAGTGTAAGTATGTAGCTATGTTTTACAGGTTAATGAAAGCATCTAAACTGTGAATATGTTAAAACAACACTAATCTCTCATCAAACTACAGAAAAGTTATTATTTTCCTAAAAAAGCACAAATAGTAAATTGGTCACATAAACAAGTATTATATAAATTGCCATGGTTCAAACCAATTTTTCCACTATGCACATATTCAAGGCTAACATCCTTGATTCATCTAAGACCAAAAAACGTGTAACTATAACATCACAATATCACACCAAAATTATATATAATGATTTGTACCATATAATACAAAGGATAGTCTTGTTCCCATATCCAGGACCCACTGATGTTTTCAATATTCCTCAATGAAATCCCAGGCCTATCTTGTATAGGTCCATGGACACTTATGCTTTTCTCGGTATGGACAGTATACTAAAGTAGGGAACTCTGGGCCATTAGCCTGTGGCTTTCCTGCCTACGTGAAAATAGTAGGATCATAGTACAAAGGGCAGAGACCTAAGCTAAGATCATTTGCTAAGAAGAGGGGTAACAGTATATTTAAAACAGCCTCTGAATTATTGACATCTTATGATCCTGGAACAGAGAGCTTGACAGGGTTTGATCCACTATTTTTGTCTTTTCTGATCTACTTCTGTCCCCATCCTAATAGAGATATAGTTCATTCATTCTTTCACCTTCAAGTGTTTATAGTATTAAGTATCTACTACGTATAATACATCATTTAACAAGCTGGAAAAAGAATGATATACAAAAAAGGACCAGAACGTGTTTCCATTGCCATAGGTGACATATTTTTCTGAGAAGAAACTTTCCCTATTTTCTTCTCCCACCCACCCCCCATCTCTGCCACCATGATAGCCTCCTCATCTTCTAGAGAGTGTGTTATACCACAATTAGATACAAAGGGCGTCCATTGCACCAAAGCTGTATTTAATCCCTTCTATACTAGGCCTGATGATGTAACCTAAATCAAGACATAGTTTAGTTTGCCAAGAATCTTACTGAGATGTCACTAGATTTCAAAATATGAAGGAAATAGAAAATAGAACATAATTTTCTAGGTTGTGGCTTTGAAATGGATCTTTACATTTCACACAGAAGTGAAGGGTATCGGTTCACCCTTAATGGGTTGTAGACACTCAAGCTGCATTACTGCTACACTAATGATGATTGCTCTGGCTTTGAAAATCTCACTTGTTAAGTAAAGGGGCTAAATTTTAATTTTTAGTAATGACCCTAGCCTGGAAACTGCTAGAACACTAGATTGAATCATGTTCTCTTTTATTGTTAAAATGAAGTCCCTGACAATTTCACATTATCTAACAGAAACTGTATTTTAGGGATTGGGGGGGCAGTGTTTTCTAAACATGGCTGCAGGTTGGAATCACCTGGGGTGGTTTAGAAACACTAGTGCCATCCCTAGAGATACTGACTTAACTGGTCTGGGGTGTGGCATCAGGATTTTCAAAAGCTTCCAGGTGATTCTAATGCACAGCCAAGGTTAAGAATCACTGTTCTAGGGTCTCAGGTTTAACCTTAACAGTCATTACAAAAAGCTCAGAATTACTGATTATTTTCTCAGAATTAGTGTCTAATTTTCTTCTAACTTCTAACTTTGTAGCCTTAAGATGGGGTGACAAACTGCCGATGAAAATGAAAGTCTAAAGAAAAGGTATGGAACTCTGGGTATGGAATTTGCCCTTGGGCACAAAAGACATTTATTAAGATAAGGTTGTTTTGAACTTCTGATATTTAAAATAGCCTCCTTCATGTCTTTGCTCCACCCTCAAATATGTTCAATATTCAGAGACAGAATATAAGAGAACAAGAGGGATTCAGAAATTAAGAAATGGAGAGGACTCTAAGAATAGTCCCTCACCCCTACCACTATACACAGTTTAGGATTTTAAATGCTCTGAGCATTTGGAGTTAATTGGAGTTAATTGGGAGTCAATCTATTTGTCAATTGATCAGTCAGGCAGTCATAATGACTCTGCATAGTTACAGGCACTATTAGGAATTTGAAGGTAAAATACAAAACAAAACCCAGCAAAAGTGCTTTGCCCCAGGGGCTTAGAGAGCCTTGGTTAGGTGCAAAAAACTCCTCCTTGGCATTCCAATTTAACTCCCCTCTCCATCCAGTTTATAAGCATGACAAAACTGTAATCCCTGCTAGCAAAATGATTAATGCCTACAATGGGTTTAAAGCTAATATTCTTAATTAATTTAAGATATTTTTTATTTCAGAAATGTCCTCTTTCATGAGGTGTCTGTGTCTCTTTTATGGCACACATCAGGGTTTGCCTGGTGTAATAGTTATTTACGGCGTTGGTTTATCCTACTTACTAGAACAGATGGCCCCAGAGGACATGATTCATGCCATATTTCTCATTGTACGTATAGAAGTAGCCCGCAGCACTGCACAAGGTAGGCTGTCTAAAATATTCATGGCATTGAATGCAGTGCTTTGGGTCTTTTTCTTTGAAGGAATAATAGAACCTCTCTGTAAGGAGGGTAGATGAGGGGAGAGCAAAAGAAGAGACAGATGGACATAACATTCTTTATAACAGGGCCTAAAAGCTTTTTCTCATATTGACCCATAGTTCACCAAAAATTAATTCTAACCAGATTTTCCAGTTTCCACTGTAAGGTAAACAAAACTTGTACTGTTGGAACTTAAAACAGATACTTACATACCTTGAAACATGTCTATGCTATTAATGGACCTCAACAAATTTACCTGAAGTTATTAAAAATCTAATATTCTTTTTACCCAGAACCAATATTAGAAAAGGTTTAAAAATTCTGCCTTAGTATCAGATATTTACTGTAAAATTTGGAAACCACAGATGGTTATTGTAGATGTAATTTCATGTAAGTGCTCATGGCACTGAATTTCATTTCCAAACCCACCTTAACTACATTCCTACTACACATTCCATCAGCACCTGGGCTCTGAGGCTTTTACCATTTCATGAATAATTCCAGGCTAAGCTTGACAATCTTTTCTCATGTCAATTTCAAAAAGGAAAAAAGAAAAAACAAAGAGAGGAAAGGAGAAAACGAATGCAAGGAGATCAACTGCTGAATAGTATATTTTAATTTTTAAATTTCTAATGTAATATCTGAAATGCCTATAGATAATTACATGTATAGAAAAATGTCTAACACATCAAAAAAGTAGAAGATTGATGTAAAAAGAAGTAAAGCAATGTAGACAATTATAAAATATTCTCTGAAGACACAATGTTGAAACTAAACACATTATAAAGGAGATAGGGATATTACAGGTACAATAAGGGGGGGCAATCATTTCCTTACACCTAAAATCAGAGTATTTTGTTATTCTGTAGCAAAGTGCTACAGAATATGCTGCTTTTTTCTTCAATAAAATAAAGCTTAGTGAATGTTCTTTTTCTTCTATAATAGAAAACTGCTTAGACCATTGTTGTCAATATAATTAAATAAATAACCAAAGGATATAATACTAGCATAAAGATCTCTTTGCTTATCCTTCTTTAGATATCAAAATAAAAAAATACAGCTACATAGATCATATGCATTATCAGGTCCCCCTGACAAACTTTGCACAATTAGATTTTTACACAAAGGTTTTAAAACTCCAGTCATATCAGCAGGTTTTGACTACTAATGGAAAATGAAATTGATGCAATTATGTTGAACAGTGGCAGGAAGCATGGCTTTTAAGAGAATCAGCTTAAAGAAAAAATCCCTGTTGCATGTGCATTAAAGCTGTCAAAACTCTAAGCTAAAGATCTGCTCTCTGTGCCAGCTAAACCCCTGCCCAACTCCGGAAAGTAACTTTCTGAAGCCATGCCAATCCTTTTCCTTGAAAATAACATCTTAATTGGTTTCTTCTAATAAAATTCAAAATGTTCTTTTGGTAATGATAATACACTCATTGTTTTATTCCAGCTTAATGTTCTGGTCTCTTGGAATGTTCTGAGTATTACTGCTTAGGAAAAAAAACCCAAAGCCCATGAGCCTGAATTTATAGAACAACAATCTAGCTAGATGGACCAGCAAAGTTGGAAGTTTTTTATTCCAGAAAGACTGCTTCTCTTAAAGGATGGTTTTGTTTAATATCAGATTCCTCGTAATGGCAATGAGACTCCAATCTCTTCCCATTGACTTCACCATTAGTACATAGTAGATAATAGGTGTGAATACAGAAGTAGAGGTTATTTAGAGAATACTTAGGCTCTGATCGGCAACTGACACAAATTAAATTATTCAACAATTATTTTCAAATCAATGGGTAATTTAAGTCATGAGGTTTTGCTTTTGCTTGAATTAAGATAACTAATGTGAATCTATCTAATGGGTTAGGAAAGTTATAAAAAGAGCTCCAAAATATTTACCACACCATATCAAAACTTCCACATGCCTAGTCATCATCTTAAGTTTCTTTATTAAAAGTTTTTCAATACAATCTATTGAATGTCTTGTATACATATGGACTTAACTCTAATTACATAATGAAATTCAATAAAAATATTTATATATTATTTATACAAGCCAATTTTATAACCACTTTGCTACTATTCATTTATTCCCTTAAACAAGAGGCCCCTGTGGTAAGAATTACAGTTCTAGTGGAATTGTGTTTCTACATGTAATAGGGACCCCACATACTACTTCTACCTGACCCAATTATAAGCAAGGCCAAAAATACTAGAGTGTTCAACTCTGCTAACAGTTTCTAATTTTGTTAGTGCTGTCTTAAAATCTTCAGACCCATTGTGTTCATCATTAAATTTCAGTAATGAATGAAATGCCAGGTTGGTGCACTTCACACAGTTTGTACAACGTTATGTCTGTTTACAAAACAAAAAAGGTCTTTACTAATTTAACTTTTATGAAATGAGGATTTTTGGAAAACAGAAGCACATAATTAAAGATTATATTTCACATGCTATAATTGGGACTCTGCTCACTATTTGGCAATCGATGCTAACTATAGTTAACACCAGCAACTTGGGTTGCAAGACTTCACTGCCTGAAAATAAAAGCAGGTACAGAGAACAAATGGAGGTATTTATCTTATTGGTGCCTTTACATATTAGGTGCCCCATTTACTCCCTTTATGTTCCTGTTATCTGAGCTAAAGACGGATTACCTCCTTCTTGCAGGTTGTTATTCAACAAGTCATTTTGTTCTCACTATCACTAGCCATCCGTAAAATGGGAGGGAGACAGGGCACAAATACATAAGTTACCAGAGTTTCTTGTCCTGGTCCTCAGCTCACTTGCACTAAGCTGTTACTCCATAACTGTTACAATAACATTTTAAGTAATAAAGTGTTTGCTAAACTAATAATTCAATTATTATATAATTATAAATCTGTGGTTATTCATAAATGTAAAGTAAGAAAACACATAAATAAGGCATTAAAAATGATGCCAGGAATACAACAGCTTTTTTTCTGACTTATTGGTTTTGGTGATGTGCATTTACAAGAGAATATAGACTTAGGAAAGACCAAAATGGTATTAAAATACAATGGATTTTTACTCTTAGACTGTGTATGTGTATGTGTGTGTCTGTGTGTGTGTGTGTGAGTAGTGCATTTATTTTTACTCAGATATATGCCCCCCTCTATAAATCATTCTATCTTTAGAAAGTAAAAATCTATACTAAGGAAGTAAGTTTTTCTTACTTACTGAAAAGAATTTAGCAGTTGCTTTTTCTTAAAAGAATTTAGCAGTTGCTTCTTTAGTGCTATTAATTCTACACAGAGTCAAGGTTTTCTTTTTGCTAGATCAGCAGTCTGATCCTCATCTTAGAGGAATAGAAATTGCCTTCTGTAAAATTAAATTTTCTTAACTCTCTTGATCTATCAATTCCATATAGACTAGAGACTTGGCATTAGCCATTACATTACATATAAGATTAAATATAAGAGCAGTCTTGTATTCAAAGTCTGGTAACCTGGTCATTTTTATAAGAAAATAGTTTTAGTGAGGTAGTAACTTAGAAATTAATTAGGTAGAATATTTCATTCTTTTATTATCAAGAATCTTAAGTGCTAGCAAAGGTTAAACTTGAGTAAGGTAAGAATATTTGGCACTTCCACTGGCATCACTTCAAACCAGAACACAAGATTGTTTTAATGATTTATTCCTTCTAAGCCAATATATAAATGAAAAGAGTAGAATATTCTAGGGATTGATTATGGGGAATACGGGATCCTCATATACACAGCACGTCAAATGAACTCTTGACTACAAGAGCAGTAACTTGAGAAAGGCAAGACAAGAACAGTATATTAATTAATTTGCATGAATTAGAGATAAATTAAAATACAAATTTTCATATTTATCTATTCCCTCAATCTTTGCAAAGAGAATGTGGAGACATATGATGTGAAGTTAAGCATATTTAAAATCTTATATATAATTATCCTCAAATTATTGCTAAAAGGCAGTAATCAGTTAAAAATGTAAAGTAAGTGAAAGCTACAGGGTCGTACATACTTTGAGGGAAGAAAATAGCATGAGGCATGTTTGTTAATATTCATATTAATGGTCTGGCATTTCTACAGATCTGGTAATATGCATTTGTAGTACGTCTTTGATTCTATACAAGCATTGCTCACAACTAATTTTCCTCTTCAAATACCATTTTGTTTTCTAATCTTGTCACTGCTGTAAAACCTTAGCCAAGAGATTTAGCGTCCCGGGGCCTCCATGCCCAGCTAATTTATGGGCATTCTGTAATAAATGAGATAATGTGGAAAGTCTTGGAAAAGTACAAAGCACTCTGCATGCTACTATTGAGTACTCAAAGACAGTTAATTGCTATTGGATAAGGAGGGAGGGTTGAAATGATTGTTTCTGAAGAGCATACACCTTGAAAATGTAGAATTTGCCATCTTTTACAGCTCAGCACATTGTTTCATGGCTAGTGCTACCCTAAAATAGCACATGGCTCAGCACTTGGCTCTGCCTTTTATGTTCCCTTCTTGCCAACTCATACTCTGTGCTAGAAAATGTCTTACCTTTCTGTTCCTTGCTTTTAAATGTGTTTTCTTTGACAACACAGGTTCTCAGTAACAAATAAATGAAAATGCAGAAGGCAAAGGAGTGCTGGAATTAGCCCAAAGTTTGCAGCAACCTTTCCCAATACTTTTATATTTTTAACAGTAATGGAAGTAAAACCAAAATGTTAATTTTTTTATTTATGTAAAAGATGTTTATGAAATGGAAAAATTGAGTATATGTCAGTGCTATATATTTTTAATAATACAATGATATCCATGCAAAAGAATTCTTGCATCACTTTTTCTATTTTTTTAAGAGAAAGTGTAGAGTATATTGAACTTATAGAGATACACCCTGATAAATCTGCATAGTGAAATGAGGAGACTAAATAATAATTTTTTCAGTAGTTATCCTTCACCTGAACTCAGACTTGCTCCCCCAGCCACCAAGGGAGATCTCGCCTAGAGCAACAAAATAAACACGTTCCAGAGAAGGAATTCCTGTTATGCTCACCTGGATGAATCATAAATTTCAGAGGGAATTTGAGATAGTGTAGAGAATTAATTTTAGTCCCTTTATTTTTAGGAAGGCTTCATGTTCTAAGCGAAAAATGAAACTGTACTGTGACACCTTTAGCATGATTAAGTGAGTTTACAGATGCCTTCCTAAAAAACTTTCTGTCCCTTTAATTATGATTTTTGTGGATCTTAAAACTATTTCTAGTGGCATCTATGGAAATGGCTCTGGCTCTGGAATCTGCTTGTGTTTTCATTTCACCTCTTTCTATCCCTGTGACCTCAGGCAAGTAAGTTACTTAATTTCTCCTCATCTCCATTTTATGAGGACAAAAATTTTGCCTAATTCACAGTTTTGTTAGAGAATTAGGCGAGATAACGTGAATTATTTAGGATAGTGCCTGTCAAAAAGGAAATATTAATGTTAGTGATTATTATAACAAACATAAGTCACCAGAAATATTTTAGAAACGCAGAAGACAAAATAGTGGCATACTCCTATAAAGAAAGGAAAAGTGCATAACTTTGGATCTAGGTATATTTTTCTAAACTAAAACTGCAAATAAAAGCTATATAACATACAGTTTTATCAATACACACGAACAACACATCAACATATATGACCAACATGTGAACAAATTTAAAATAAGCTACTAGCATCACTTGAGCCATCTTCATTTGATAAAGAGTTCAATCTACTTAAACATAAATATTTAGACATATCTGTGGTTAATCCACAGAATATGACACTTTTTTTCCATGCAACTGCTTTGGTTGAATGAGTGCATGAGCGTAGCACATAAGCTCCCTCTTCTAATTTCAGAACACCAAGCACTGCTTTTTCATTCCCAATGGCAGGAACCTTGTATCTTTGGAATGGCTTTACATCATAACATCTTAACATCATTTTTGGGCAACAGAATCAAGCTTATTACATTCTGAGAAAACTCACCTAGGACAATAATTATTTTTTTATAAAAGGAAAATATGTTTCCAAATTTTTCTAAAAAGCTTTATAAGAAAGATCCACAGCATGTTAATGTAACATCTTTCTATCATAATATTTTCTAAGTGACATAATTTGTAAAACCTGAAATAAAATTTCTCCCTTCCAATTCAAGCCTACAAAAAACATTTTGTTTTATTTTGATTACCAGAGTCCTATATTAGTATAGACATAGGGGAAAATAGACATACAAGGCTATAATTCTTGGCAATTCTTCTCATCTTCTATTGCAATTGTATCTTATAACAGTTTTTAACTTGCTGCCGTACACCACAAATTTAGTGTTACTCTAGAGTCTACACTTTACATAATGTCCAGATCACACAGGCATTCATCAATCCTTTACAGATTTCAATGACACTCTCACAAAGGGAAGAGTGTAGAGAGCGTTTTATACACACAGCACCCCTAGAGTTTTCATTTATTAAAACTTGCAGGTGTCTTTCAAGATATTTAAGTAACATTTAACTGAAACCATCCTAAAGGGACTTAAACGAAACTGCAGTAACACAAACCTGAGAACTAAATATTTCAGAAGATTCAATACCACCAGAGTGAGCATTCTCCAAGATTAATGAAGAAATCAAGAACAATTGGCTTTATTTTTATCTCTACACAAGACAAACTGTTTTCAACAAATGTGCCTTGTAATGTTAATGTTACCAGAGTTCATAAAGAGACAATTTATTATTTTGAGTTTATTGTCCAATAACAATTCATCAGCTTTTGGGTTTAGCTCACTAGGTCACAGGGTTCCTTTTATTGGTTGTTTAATTAACTAAACTTCTTGTCAAATGAGGCAGATATTAAAAGATAAATGATGTTCTGTAAAATTCTATTGTCTTTCATTTATATACTATCAATGATCTGGAGACTTCGGTACATTTATTACTGAAAATTCAGCACTGAAAAAAGGCAAAAAGAATCACAATGTAAATAAATGAAAGAACTGATAATCCTACGCAAGTATAGTCCCTACTGGTATTATACCTATTTCCCAATTCAAAACTCACACTAAGTCACTTTTATGTTTTTAAACCACTGTCATGCATACGCAAATGTAAATGTAAAATTCAACCTTGGGCTGGAAGATTAGTCAATATTAGCTAAGAAAAAATTTAAGAATCATTTGCATGAACTTTTATAATGATTTGAAAAATTATTTGGCATAAAATCAGAATTATATAAATTACAAATGATAATATCTACTAGAAGTCACTATTCTTTTAACATAGAAGATTTAGGTAGCACAAATGTAACTAATTAATAACATCTGAAGTACATTCTCCCATAGGACTGATGCCCATCTGGTTGACCTTGTGCTAGATCAATAGGAAAGGCAATCTGTAAATCACTGTTTCTCAAATGTTATCACTCCATCATTTCACCACAAGAAGAAGGAATGGTATGTGGATAGGAGACCTCTTGTTTCACACACCTTTAAATTGACTGTGATGCTTATTTGCACTGTGAGTGAGCCAAGACTGAGAGGCTTCTTCTAAAGTTGCACCCAGACAGAGACAGGCAGAAGACAGAGTTTTAGTGAGGGAGAAGTTTTCAAGACAAAAGAGCCAGTAGGCAAGGTAATTATGAAAGAATATCAAGATGCATGGACATGTAAGACAAATGATGCAAAAGACGTCTGATGCAACTTGAAATTGTTTGAATTTCCTCAAAACTACTTCCAATTCCTGACTTTTGATTGAGTAACAGTGATCGAAATTTTGAAATAGAAAATAAATGAAACTATATATCCATCTGTATTTAAACAAATGTATATTCATATATATGTGTATATATATGTACTAACCCTGTACAAAGCTCGATATTTTGAAATCAAGAATAAACCATTTTGAAGGAAACATAGTAACCTACTTAGTGTGATATACAGATAAGTGATCATTTGATTAATGAGGAACTTTAAGTAAGACATTTGGAACAGTCATCTCAAGCTATGAAATCTCTTAAAAAGGGACATTGAATTAATGTTTAAAATTCGTATATTTTAACAATTGTTTTTGCCCATGGTACTTTTTCTATGATACCTTGGTTAATATATAGTCCATTTTAAGAGTTTTTTTAAATTATTAATCTAGAAATTGTGGAATTTTATTAGATTTATTCTCTCTGTTAATATAGCTCTTGAAAACATTATTCAAAATGAGCAATATTCTATCTCCCTGCTTATTTACTAGTAATACTCTTAGGAAGGACAAAATATCAGGAATTGTAGAACTTTTAGATCTATAATCTTATCATGCCATATTCTACATAAATTATTAGTTAAAGTAAGTCTTATTCTGTGAGAATCTGTTTTGAGTTTGAGAGCATTTAAAATATTAGAAATGTGGTATTTGAAAAGCCCACCATAACTTCCATTCACTGTATACCATAGCAGTCACTGACCTACACAGTTTTGAAATTTGGTTCTAAAAGATTATACTACTTAATTTTCTTCTGTAAAATATAAATTGAAATTGTCTTTTCAAATTCAGACTTGACGAATTATCTCTGTTGACGTAGTTTTTGTTAATGTTTACATTAAAAGTTTGGGTTCATTTTGATACAATAGAAGAGAGAGCAGTTTAGATACTTAATATATTAGATCGCTTCATCTGTATATACATATGAGGAGAAATATAAAAAAATTGTAATGCCTCTTAATGTCTTTCCTTTTTTTATTTGATAATATATTTCATAGTTCTCAACTTGGGAGAACAAGTGTGAGCAGACTATAAGGTGCTTTAATAATTAAGGAAAAATAAGACTACAAAGGGCCTGTTTTTCCATTCTTCCCAACTGAACCACATAGCTATGGGTTTCAAGGGGAATGCCTGGCTTGGAGGCTAAGGACACAATTAGAAGCTCACACACTCCAAGTTCCAAATATGGCTCCTTCAGTGCTTATGCTGACCTTGGGGAAAGTACTTGGTGACTTAAAAAGAAAGAAAAAAAAGATAGTCATTTGACTGACAAGTGTCAGTCATTCTGCTATTTGAAATTTGAGACAACAGGGAGTTTCAGAGACACTTGGCTGTAGGAAAATCTGTGAGTATATTGTTTATCAAATGAAAATGAAAATATTTGTAATGACTCTGAGGTTTATGCAGACAGAGTTGAAAGAAGTAATAAAAATATAAATGACCTTGATTGGCAGGATGGTGTTTCTCATCCACTTCTTACTCCATCTGTCCAATTAGTATGGGTTACTTGACTGACCAAAATCATCCATCTGTAAGTCGTTTGAACTGTACATTAAAGCTCATGCATAAAGCTCATGCATACCGTTCCCTCAGAAGACCTTGCACCTTTTATGTATGTGAAAATTTGAAATCACACTCATTTCCCTAAGCTTCTGAAGACAACATTTGTACACAACAGCAATCAAAAGCATATTTCTAATCATTATTTTAGGTCCTTTTCCATTAACTAGGGGACTATGCCAAACTCAGGAAATCCTTGTGGAATAAAAGAAACACCATTAGAATAACACATGGAGTAACTAGTTTTGAGGCTAATGTCCAAAATTTATTGGGAGGATTTTTTTAGTAATTAGACCTGCATAGCTCTCACTGCTACTGAGAATTAGCACAAAGGGGGCATTTCTCAACATAACCAGGTAAATAATAAGATAAGAGAGGTTAGGCTTTGAGGTATTATTGACCATCTCTCCATACACACATATGTAAACAGGAAGAAATGTAAAAAAAAAAAAAAAAGGCATATACTTCAATCCTTCAAGCATTTTCATGAATATTGCCTCAAGTGCAACAGAAAGTTCAAGGGTTCTTCCTATTAACCACTAATGTAAAATAACCATGTCACCCAAAAAGCAACCCAGTAAATATTTTTAAAATTAATAAATCCTCAGTAATATTTTACTTTTTAAAATTTATTCAGTTTTGAATCTGGATAAGGAAGAAAAAAAAGACTTCAAATAACATTTTTCCCAGGGTGTTTATCAACTTTCTTACCATCAAATGTTAAATAAACTCTTGCTTGGGGCTGGGAAGATCCTTTTACACAGATAGAACATATAAATACTCCAACCAACACGCAAATTGCCCGGAATGTCATTTCTTCAGATTTGCAAGTTAATATCCAAGGGAAAATACCTTTAAAAGAGAGAGAACAAGTTTTTTGTATCTCATTTCACATTTTAGGGGTACAAAACCCCAGCAATCTAGACAAAACACCCTATTCACAACAGACACATCTGAACTTTTACAGTAATGTAAACAGTAGGAGGTGCTGTGACTTTGCTTCTGAGATGCGAAAATTTGGATTTGATTCATTTGTGTCTGGAAGTCTTTGTAATAAGAGAAACTGTTTCATCTTCCAGCAAAATAATGCTACCATCAAAACAGAACAAAACACTAAGGAAAAAACTTACTGATTCCTAAAGGATATCTCAATATTTTAACTGAGCTTCTCTGTAAAAATCCATTAAAAGATGAAAATTGTACCAACAGATTATTACTGGATGAAAAGTCTTCCCCCCCCCCCAAATATAACATAATAGTAGTAAAGAAATCCCAAGTGAACATCGATGCGTATCCACTCACTTCCATGCTCATCAGCTCTTTTGAAGTAATTGTCTCTGAAATGGTGTTTCTATACATAAATCTATGTGTGTTCAATCCTTGGTCACTAAAATCACTTGAATCAGTTATCTGCCAATTTATCCAGATGACCAGACAGCTGTTAAGTGATACAGATGAGGTAACCAGGGACTTGTGCCAAATTCAAACCAATGACCTAGTGGTGAGCAATCCAGGGAGCCATGTCTCCACCAATGCATATTTTAAATAAATCAACCAGAAAGTGGGCTGTCAAAATTCCAAAAGATAAATCAAAGAGACAAGTATTACTGCTTGAAACTGTAGCTATAAAAATTGATACATGCTATTCACTAATGTCTGAATCCCAAAGAAGATCAGGTAATGTGTTACAACAAATCTACAGGAGCTCTAGTGGCCACACTGTGCAAAGTAAACTCAGGACCATAAAAGATATGTGATCAATTTGCATTTACTGTAATTAAACAATAAAATGATAAGCCAGTTTAATCTAGAAATTTATTTTTACAGGTTACAATGCTGATCTTCACTATTATGTGGCTTATTAAATTAAAATTCTATCACTAAATGTATTCACTTCTTTACAAGTGCCACCAAGTGAAAAGCCTGCTTCATTAATACAGAAAAAAGAGATTAAACTGAACATACAATTTTAAACAAAAATAAATTGATTTCCTATGTAGTGTACATGCTATGAGAGTTAGAAATGAAATTGTATGCTTCTTTTACCACACAGATGGAGGAAACCCCAGAGATGTTTGTGTTGGTAATTTTCAAAAGCAACAGTTTCTTCCTGCTTCCACAACCTCTTCACCCAGTCATCCCTAAATTAACTTAGAAGAAAATTGATTTTATGGGTGACTTTCCCTTAGTAACGTGCTCCTTTGTTTTGTTGACTCTATAGTTAAAGCCAAAAAAGAAGCTATTAATATGCCTTAACCTTTGTATGTTTATTAAGCAGTCTCATACTATTGACACATATTTTTTTTTACATATTGCTATTGCCAGTATCTTATTTTTGACATGTGTCCCCCAAAGGAACATACGCCACAAATTGCAAAGAATATTACTGGGGATGAAATGACAGGTCAAATGAAGCTAGTATACCAAGCAATCTGATTTTCACCCTATCTAGTGACGGGAGGTAAGAGACCAGACCGAAAGCCAAGTGTTTTAAATATGCCCCCTCCAGCCCTCAACCCTCCCCCCCCACACACAAGTAATATCTAACAACTTCTTCCCTTTAACTCAGCCACAGACGTTCCTCTTGGCGTTTTCACTTGTACTGATTGAAAACTAATCACATGTAAGAGAAGAATTCTTTTATGCCTTTTGGAGCAATTTTGCCTTACAAGGCATTGTAATACTCAACTTTAAACTCTCCGCAGGTGTCACAGCCTAAAGAAACAACGCAAGCCGTGCTCTCAGCAAGGGGAACGCGTCCCTTACAAACCGCGCGTGCTCTTAAGAAAATGTCCAGGCTGGAGCACACCGATGTATGAAAAGTCCATACACAGACCGAAAAGTTACATTTTGCTAAATGGGTAGTGCTGAAAATAACAAATCCAGCTTACCGAGGTTGGAAGAAATCAGCACGGAAAAGTCATCAACTTGCTACCGGGTTGGATCCGTGTGTGTCTCCAGTCCTTTTCCCAGAAGACCTTAATTTCTAGAGCGTCCCGACGGTGAAATTCTTTCTTCCTGGTCCTCAAGAGTTTCTTTGTAAAGGAATCCTCAGCGCCGCAGTGCCGCGGCACCCGGATCCCCTCTCGGCGTCGCTCAATCAAGCACCTCGGAGTGAATGGAAAGTAGCCGGGCGCCGGGGGCGAGCGCTCTGGTGTCCGATTACAGCGACGCGGCGCGCGGCTCGGGCTGCCCCGGCGCGCCGCCCAGCCGCTCGCATCACCGGCCGCGCAGCCCCGGCCGCATCCCCACCGGCCGCGTGGCCCCACCCAGAGCGCGCCCGCGAGAGCGTGGCCCGCAGCCGCGAGGGCGGGCCGGGCCGGGCCGACCCTCGGAAGGGGCAGCCCTGGAGATGTAGCAAGGCGCGGCCGCAGGCTGGAAGACCCGCCAAAGAACTCTGTTCCTTTCGCAGTAGACGGTGGAGTGAACAACTTGCAGGGTGCGCTCCAAGGTTTTTGTTACTGGCAGCTCTTGGAAAGCACACGCTTTGCGTGGCCGTAAATACCAAGCGCAAACCAGCTTTTTTTTTTTTTTTTTTTCCCAAGAGAAGGATCACTGCATCCTTTTAAGGCAAAGAGATGCGTTTTTAAAAGGGCATGAGCCTTGTCCTTATCCTGCAGGAAATTTTCTAAAACTGGTCGAGATAAACCAACAATCGTGTCGCAGAAGTTTATCCTTTTAATGGGTATTGTTTCCTATTGCGTTTCCTTAATGTCCTGAAGGCGGTAATTCTGTTGACCTCTCCACTGACTCATATGCAGTACCCTCCCCTCTAGGAGACTCCCAAAACATGATTACAAAAAGAAATTATTTCACAATTTTGTGGAGAAAAGCTGTTCTTAATCATGCCAACAGATTGAGGTTTACAGATCTGCACATCAGGGGTATATTTCCAGCATATATTTTCAGGTATACTCGTCAAACTCTGGAAATGACTTTGATGTTTAAGTGAAAATTACTACTCCGGACCACAATGAACTAGATGTTTGAACATCGGGAGAAATGAGCTTTGATCCCCATAAAACGAGCAGGCACTTGTTTAAAATCACTGTGGCCTACAGCCCAGTAGATGTCACTATACAGAGGGAACGTGCTGTAATTTCTCCACCGTACACCTTACAACTTTCTGTATGTAATGAAGCAGAATCATTAAATTCTTATGAACTGTTTCCTAGAAAACAACTCTTGAGAGTACAAGGTCAAGTACAAGTGCTCAGTGGGACAGAATAATATCTCAGGTAGGAGGAAAGGAAGAGGTGATTGAGACACACCTTTCATGTGTCTAGGCACCACCTCTTTTGTCCAGTAGACATAAATGTTTCTCTCTGACTCTTGCTGCATAGTTGAGACATGAAGAGATCAAGTCAAATAAGAATGTGAATTTAAGAGTTCAAAAATAATATTCTAGGGCTAGTTATTATCTTCAAACTCTGTGTTTATGAAAAAAATTTCCAATCCAATGTCTATGCTATTTCCAAAAAATTAATATAGTAACAAACTATTTTTTGTGATGATTAGTGCAATAGGCGTGTGAGCAGCTCCTTGACATAAATTTGTAATAATGAATTTAACCCACAAAATATCTGACCGGGTATTAAAATCCAGATGTATATGTGAATAAGCACTATGCTTGCTCCTCTGAAGCTAAGATCCGGGATATAGACTGTCCACTATTATCGTCCTACTGGTATCTGAGTCAGCATTTATAAATTTAGGAGTGAGAAGAGTAAGTCATTAGAAGACAAGTGTGAGGATTAAATTATATAATGACCAATTTAGAAATGAGCTTTTAGAAACTGATTAATGTACAAATCCATGTAAGGGAGAATTTGTTTATACATTTTATTTTTTAAATGTTAGGGAACCAAGATAAGGAAATGCAAGGTGAAATGCACGTCTCATGGTGTATTTACAAGGGAGTTTAATTCCAAAATAAATTTACAAAAACTCAAAGAATTAACTTAATCTCTCATACATACTCCCAAGGCTTTGGAGACTATAACAAATAGCTTAGATTTAATCACAGTCTATGAAACTTGTGCTGAGATTCCCCTCTATTTTGCCTGAATAAACCTCTTTTCAATGTGCTCCTGGGATTTAATGGTATTTGCTTAGTGCTGAGACATTTACAGTTGGCCACACCTCAAAATGAATCATAAAAATACTGATAGGAATTAGCCAAGAAAGATTCAAGCGCAAGGACACAGCTAGTGCTCATGCTTGCCTGAGAGGGCACGGAGTGAAATTTTAAAAGTGGCAGAAGCCCCTAATAAGATCTCTCTCTGCTCCCATTTCCCCATACTGCTTGGTAGCCTAAAACACCTGAACAAAACAGGACCTGTATAAGAAACACTGGTGGCCAATACCACCTTTTTAGGATGTGGTCTTTGACTCTGTCCTTACAGGCAGGAAAAACATGAGCTAATTGAGGAAGCTGTTTCCAAAAAGGCAGGCACTAAATGGATCTACAGAAGTAATGACACAACTGAATATAGAGGGCACTAATTACAAAGTTTGCCGCCATCAAAATGTCTTGGAAAAACAGCCAAGTTAAAATACTTAGGCTCACTTTTATTAACATGTTATTGAAATGGTGCAATTTCTTATACACTGAAGTTTCTCTGCCTGCTGAAATATAGTAGCCCTATTTTTAATATTGTATGTTTTTGATGGTTCTGAAGAAAGCTATTTAACCTACTCTCTTGCACTGACTTTGAGTGATATACTTATCTTTCTTTATGAGTTTCTGTAGTAGCTATCAATTCTTTTATTTCAAATTTAAAGAAAATAGATTTTTCCCATTATACAGATGAATTAAATGAATAAACTCCACACTAAATACAGAATCTCAATCCTTGAGAAATTGAAAATTATCTTCTTAGACATAACTAACATTTGTGATGACAAAAGATAGATCATATATTTGCCAGGCACTTTCCATGTTATCTGCACAGCATTCTTTAATAAAGTTCCTATTTTACATAAGCGAACATTGAAGGTTTGCCCGAAGTCAAATGGATAGTAAATATTGGAATAGAAAGAGAAACTCAGGCATGATTGACTCAACGTCTCATGCTTTTCAGAATGTTTCAACATCTTCCCCTCCTCTTCTTTTCTGCTTAAACTATCGCCTCCCTTTGCTTCTCCACTCCCCTTTTTTCTCCTTGACTCCACTCCCAGACGGTAGCCTTTTGGATGTCCTGAACTGTATCTTTAGAAAGTCTGAACTTCCAATGATGATTTACTTTGTTTACATCAGCCTTACTTCTCCTTAAGGTACATTAGCAGCTCTGAGACCAAGCCGGTCAAACAAGTCTGGTCTAGAAACCTGCGTGTGGAACTGCTATCTGCATGGTTGATAGGCTTTAACGTTTCCTCTATCAAAATCGTTGCAAATTTTTCAACAGGATGAGTGCATCTCTACTTTCACTCTTAATCCATTGCTAATCTATATCCCTGACCTTTGATCTCTTTCTCTGTTGATATGTACTAAACTCTATGCTTCTCAAATTGTAGGGTCCCTGGCATTAAATAAAATACACCCCAGTGGTTTGCTCTGAAGAGGAAAACTAGGCAGAAAGAAAATTTTCATTGTTTGTTTCATTTTACCTTCCTAGTTTTAAACTAGGTGAGTATATGTAAGCTATTACAAAATTCAAAGTTTGTTTTCAATTTCTTTAAACATCTTTAAATATCTTAAATACATAAAGTACAATATTCCCCAACTTACCCAAAATAAGAGCATATTGACTCTAATGTTTATATATTACAGTATTTCATGTGTGAAGTAGAATAGTAAAGAATTTCAGTAGAGTCTGTTAGTGATTTTACTTTTTTAGTACAAAAATATCATGTGTGTATAACAAAAGTTGTAAAAGTAGTGTTGTGCTCATTCACACTTTCATCATGGGGTAAAATGTAAACTTTGTTTGGTTCATATTGAAATATTTTATGTGAAGCTTCAATGAGGATAGAGTACACATATTTGAGATTAACTCTATATAACCCCAGTTGCAAAGTATCCCACAGTTATTTAATAAATAATGTTTGTTAGTTGAATATATGCACACACACCCACAGTCATATTTGTCTTGGAGAAAAGTCAACTGCTTTTATGGATCTATTGTATCAAAAACTCTCTTTCTCTTCACCTGAGAGTACAAAACCCTTTCCCATATCTATTCTCACAGGAGAGCCATGCGAGGCCTGCGTAAGAGCCTCTGATTGTGAGACGCATGTAATGAGGCTCAAAAATAATAACCAGCTGGAGCAACAAATGCAGAACTGTTAGTTATGGCTAATTTACTCCCACCTACAGCCCTTCAGCACGGCCAAAGGCCTTTTCGTGTAATCTCCAAGTACATTTATACTTATATAAATTGCCTCTATTCACTTCAAATATCTAGTTTGTTACTTATGTAAATGCAGTAAATGACAACCCAGAAACAAACTTGCACAGTGGATTCAAGCCTAAGTAACAGGAAGTTCATCAATATCGGGGGGGGTCAAGTCTGCTTTTAAAATTAAACGTCACAGGTTACCTGTTCTGCAAATTGTCACCAGGATTACTGAAAAGTCTTTTATTCATTTACTGATTTACTGAAGGATGAAGTTCCAGCTTATTTTTTTGGCTCATACACTCCTTTTCATGGCCTGTCCTGGGTTAGTCCTTCATCCTCTCTCACCCATCCCTTCCCTGGCACCCTAAACTCTGTATGTATCACATGTCTTACCTTCCCATCCCTTGGCCACACCAGGCCTCCTCACATTTCCATGGCTTTGCGTGGGCTCTTCCCTCCCTTTTCCACCACCTCACTCCAGCTAGCAAATCCTTTCCTGTTCATCCAGACTCACCTCAAGTACATCCTCCTTATAGCACATTGCCTTTCTATAATCCTAAGCAAAATTCGTCAAGTCCTGGATGTTATGTATAGAATTGTAACTGTATCAATTTTGATGTCAAGTAGGTTTTGATTTAAATCTTTGATTTCTAACTTACTAACTATATATTTAGGGTATTGCTTCATTTCTAGTTTTAGTTTTGTTATTTGTAAAAAGAGAATTAAAACTACCTTTAGGTTTATTGGTTAATTAAATACCATACTGTGTGTTAACACCTTTTCTCTCACTTCCGTATTCCCGTAAGTTTCTTCATGTCTGCTCTATCACTTAATGTTACAGTCATGTGAAAATTTTCTCCATTAACTCCCAACTACTCCAGAACAGGACTAGGAATCTTAGACATTTTGTAGTCATCAGTAAAGCCAAGTCTTAGCACGTAGTGACAGCTGGATAAATGGTTGCTCAATTAGTTAAATTAAACTTTTCTTTCAATGCCGTTTTGTGGACCCTAAAAACCTAAATAAAATATGTTATTGTTACTGATAGTGTGTCATTTCAACACATGTAATTTCTTACAAGATTCTTAAGTTTCAAGGGTTCATAATTTTGCTCCCATACGTGTATTTTCCCCTTTAGACAATATTTTAATTTTACTTTGAGTTTGTAAAAACTGTGGGGACATTTGAACTGGGTTGATTCTTGACAATCAACTGCTACAGTAACAAGTGGTATGATCAATTTTAAATTCTTTTTTTTTTTAAACGGAGTCTCATTGTCACCCTGGGTAGAGTGCAGTGGCATCATCGTAGCTCACTGCAACCTCAAACTCCTGGGCTCAAGCGATCCTCTTGTCTCAGCCTACCGAGTAGCTGGGACTACAGGTGCTCTCCATGATGCCCAACTAATTTTTCTATTTCTGTAACAGTAGAGATGGGGGTCTTGCTCTTGCTCAGGTTGGTCTCAAACTCCTGAGCTTAGGCAATCCTCCCACCTCGGCCTTCCAGAGTGCTAGGATTACAGGTGTGAGCCACTGTGCCTGGCCTAAATTCTTTTTTTAATTTAAGTTTTAAAATTAAAATTCAGAAAATATGTTTTGAGTTTTGTATTTATAATTTAAAATAAGATTCCCTGAAAATCATATCACAATAAAAATAAAAATAAAATATGATTAAAAGGAAACTAGTAGCAATTCTTGACATAGAAAGGAAAAAAATAAGTTCATATCCAGAAGATTCCTTTAATTAGCAACTTCCCCTAATGCATTCAAGTTAAAAATTATATACCAATTTTCAGAAAATATCTATGGTTTCAATGAAAAACGATTTATAAAAAAAATCAATAATACCAGTTATTCAATTTTAAAATGATAAGATAGATAGGGTAACTTAAAATTTTTGTAATTATTAGCATATTACTTCAAGAATATATGGCATATTATACATATATATCTAGAGATAATCTATATCAACTAGGAAAAAAAAGCATTTGTACTTCATTACTGTAGAAAACATAAAAGTTTTGCAAAAGTAGACCTTGTTGAGAGGTATTGTGCTATGGTGGTAGAGTTAAGTGCTATTGTTGGCTATTGTTATCACTGGTCCCTTAGGAAGTATAAATGTGCATCTGTAACTTCCAAAAAGTCTTCTTTATAATTACTGCATGGGCAATATCTTATTTAGAGAACTTCCCTTTTCAAAATAAGCTATTACTCAAAAAGCCCACCCCTCACATCCCCATACACATATTTTTGAAGAAATGTACTTTCAAATGTTTAAAATAATATTCTTACCCTGAAACCATAAAGTTTAAGAAAAAACATTAAAGAATATTGTAATTCTATTACAACATAGCCATACTGAAGTCATGACCTCGATTTTGAGAGTACACGTTAGATTTGTGTATCCATTTATTGATGTCGTTTGTTCATGTGCTTATGTATGAACCACATTGGAAAGGTTTCCAAAGTGTAACAGCCTTTGATATTGGGAAATATTTCATTATTTGACTTACATTTAATGTGAGTCTGTTAAGTATGCATAAGCTCTCTGGTCACAATGTATTTCTTCTCTGTGTGACTTATGTACTTTATTTTATACACACAAATACACACTGGATGCTTTAGGTATATGACACATTTATACAAAATACAAATATATCTAATTCTTTTAGTCTCTCATTTTCATTTAAGGCCCTTTAACCCCATAATCATCTGTTGCTTTAACTCTTTTTTGCATTTCCTTTTTTGTTAGCCTTTTTTTAAAAAGTAGGATAATTATTTGAATAAAACCAAAATATGATGAGAATATCTGCAAATTGAAACACAAGAAATTACTTTTAATGACAAAGTAGCCTTTGGTAATACTTTAAACAATGACTCGTTAAGCAATACATTGGTTAACAATTTGAAGCTTTGGATAGTCCATTTTTAATCATCTGAGATTGCTATATATTTTGAAGGACAAACAAGTGTCCTCTGATTTTAAAGCTTAACATTCCCCCAATATTTAGACTTGGAAAAATTTCTTCACTGGTCAGTTTCACCATTTTTAAATTAAGATCCAAAATCATAGATTGACATAAAATTAAGTGTAAATCTACTTTCTCCAGGCGTCACAATCTTGACATTAATCAAGTCACACCGATGACCCATATTTTATTGACCTTGTCAATTTCTACTTAAACCAAATAAATTTCTTCCTTATTTCAATACTGTTTTTCAAAGTGTTTCCTACATTCTTTTGCAAATAAATCCAGACAGCTATCCTGGCACCTACTGTCTCTTCCCTCTTTTGCTGATCTAATCCCACCCTCACCTCTGAGCCCAAATGCCCTATGCCTGCTGTTGAAATATGGATGCCTGTAAGGGATCAAAGTTTTGCTCTTCAGGATGCCAAAGAGGGGTGGAAGTGGAAGAGAAATACTTCATATCGTATTTCTGTTACTTTCTAAGAGAGAATTATATTAGTTCAGTTTGTATCCTTACGTCTTAAGGAATTTTGCCAGAAACCGCCCTCTTAGCATTTGCATCCTGTATTTTCAGCATATGCTACCTCCTACCCCTCTACCAAGGTTTGAAGACAAGGGAAAAATAGGTAAGGAAATACATCTGAATGAAACATGGGAAAGACAGAAGGCTGCACTCAGAATCTCCACTCCTTCTCACCCCTTTCATGCTACGTGTAAGGAATCTGGCTATGGGGCACTGGTCACAGGTCACCACCATCTAGCCTTGCTACATACTCTGGAGTGTCCTCTCTCCATGCAGGCCTTGGACACATTGTCTTGATGACAGTTTTAGTGGCTCTCTGAATGATATCAGCATCACTCTGGAGGAATTATGGTTTGGATTGTGATAGGAGTCCTAACCCTCTTGTAGCTGTGATTGTGACCTCACTTGGAAATAGATATTTTGCAGATATGATCCATTTAACATGGGGTCATTCGATAGGCTCTTAATCCAATATGGCTGGTGTCTGAAGCAGAAGGCCACATGAAGACAGAGGAAGAGATTAGAGTCATGCTGCCACAAACCAAGGAATATCTGGGGCTATCAGAAGCTGGAAGAGACAAGAAAGGATCATCCTCTAAAGACTTTGGAGGGAGTATGGCTCTGCTAATACCGTGTTTTTTGATGTCTAACCTCAGAATTGTGAGAGAACACATTTCTTTGTTTTAAGCCACCCAGTTTGTGGTACTTTGTTGTGGTAGCCCTAAGAATTTAATTAATGTTAATTTTCTGCCCCTGTTCCCTGCACTATATCTTCTTTCCCCTGGACCATACTACTGGTTATAAACTGACACTCTGTGAGACTTAGACAAGGAGCTTCAGACTCCTGACTTGTCAAATGTTTTCAATATTTCCCTCCCATAATTGTGTAGTTTAAACCAAATAAAAAACATAAAATATCTGACAAGTAGTAGGAGTTAATGATTATTTAACTCCCTGCTTTAATAATTTCTAACAACTTTTTTGATTAAACATAATCTTAAAATTTCCAATTTCATACTTAATGAAATTCTTTCAAGATGTGTAGTGTCATAAAATATTTCATTAAAAATGGAGTTACACATATCTATTAGATGTCAGTGTGAACTTATGTTTATCTTAATATGTAAATATATAGGGATATCTATATAAATACATATGGGTAGATACAGAAATAGTTACAGATATGTATGTGTGATGGTTAATTGTATGTGTTAACTTGTCTGGGCCACTGTTCCCCAAAATTTGATTAAATGTTACTCTATATATTTTTATGAGGGTGTTTTTGGATGAGATTAAATCAGTGGATTTCAATTAGTGGATTTTGAGTAAAGTAGATTGCCCTCCACAAGGTGGATAGGTGCCATTTAATCCTTTGAAGGCCTGCAGAAACCAAAAAGACTGCCCTAACCCAAACAAGAAGGAATTCTGAAGCAGACCTGAAACTGCAACATCGGCTCTTCTCTGGGTTTCTAGCCTGCTGGCCCATCCTACAGATTTCTAGAACCAGGGCAGGAAAAATAAAAGATGAGCCTGGAGCTTTTTTTAGTTCCAGAAATTAAGGAAGTGCTCTAGAAAAAAAGGATAGGGATACTTCAAAAGGGCACAAATAACCTAAAAGAGCTCCCAATGGCCAAAGCTGGAAAACTTTGAACAACAAAATAAGTAGTATAGTACTGGGGTATAACTTAAAGTATAAAAGAAGTATACATGAATCCATACTGATATAAAACAAATGACTGAATGAATAAAATGTCTTCCAGAAGAATTCCAAATAAAATGTGTAGATATTCCCCAGTACAGGAGGTGGAGCTTAATTACTACCCCCATGCCCACTGGAGGGTGGCCTAGACTTAACGACTCACTTCCGAAGAACAGAGCAGGGAAAAGAATAATAGCAACTATACAATGGAAAAACTTAACCAAGTAATGAAGGTTAACCTCATGAGTGATGTAACCTGGGTACCATGTACTTCCGACGTGACATGAAGAGAAGGGCACTTTGCCTCTGTTGTAATCTTTCCAAAACCCATAACCACAGTCTAATCGTGAGAAAAACAGACAAACTCAGCTTGGAAGACATTGTACAGAATACCTGGTCAGCACTTCTCAAGATTATCAAGGTCATTCAAAGCAAAGAAAAACAGAGGAACTGCCACAGATGAGAAAAGACTGGGTGACATGACAACTAAATGGAATGTGGTACCTTTGGTCAGATCTGGAACATAAAGAGCACATCAATGAAAAACCTGGTGAAATACAAACACAGCCTGGAGTTCAGTTAATATGATAGTATTGTACCATGTCAGTCTCTTAGTTCTGATGAATGTACCATGGTCATGCTAAATGTTAACAATAAGGGTCACTGAGTGAGGGTTTTGAGAATTGTCTCTAATACTTCGTCACCTTTCTATGACTCCAAAATTATTACAAAATAGAAAGTTTATTTTTTTAAAAGTAGCATGAATCTAAAAAATATAGATAGTAGAGATGGGCTTATAATGAAAAATAACAAGTCTCTGACCAATACTCCTCTTCCTCTAGTCTTCTTGTCTACTTTTGAACATGTATCATGGTCTATACTAATATTTCTTAGTTAATGAAAGATTATCTTTGGTGTTTGTGGAATTGTAGGTGGAAGTAGAGACCTTACTCAGCATTCACTCTAAATAGTTTCATTTTATGAGAGTGAGATTTTTATTGTTTTTCATCATTTGTTTAGTTTTCTTTATGTTATAAATTATATTCTTACACTTTTATTCTTATTCCATCAACAATAGGCAATATTTCTCAAATGGATCCATTTTTCAAGATGTGTATATTATTACCACCCAGAACATTTTGTCCAGCTCTTCTTAAACTTCCTTTAGTTGCTAAAACATTTTATCATGTGCTATCAAAATTAGTTACATTTTATTTTGTTTTGTAACCAAAATTAACCCTTCTGGTCTTTATCTATAGTTTAGTTTGTAAAATTGAAAAGCAACAGGAAGTGATTTTTATTTACATCCATCTGAATAATATTTGTATGGAACCACGGGGTATGCTGTGATCACATTTTCTTTTCTGTCTAGTTTTATTTATTCATCCATTTTTTTAATTTCTATTTTTTTCTGGAATATAAAGGTGACTTTTTTTCTTTATAGCTTTTGTCATATTTGAGGTTCTTCAGAATTCTAAAAATAACAAGCCTATGCTATCCCTTTTTTTTTTTCCTCCTGAAATAATTCCCTTTCCTAACTTTCTATTCTTCTGCTTCAATCTGGGCTGATTACTCTATAAACCATTCTGGTACAATTCTATTGTGACACTCATGGGTGGAATTCTCTATTTTCTATATTCCATAGGTCTGTCTTCCTCTTTTTATTTGTTTGTCTGCTTACTCCCTATTTTTTCTGGAACTCACACTTGAGGAGCTTCCTAAGAAAACCTATGTGGAGAGTAACATTATGATACCTTAATTGTGTGCCAGGGACTACTCTGTCCACCATTCTCTCCATAGGATGAAGGGTGGTTAACTCAGAAGACACTGTAGCATTTGTTTCCAGGATCCAATTTTGTTGTTAAGAAAACTGATGCCAGTTTGATTATTATTCCTTTGTAGTTGACTAGTTTGCTCTCTCTTTTAGGAATTCCTCTTTGTCATTGTGGTATTGAGATTTTGCAATACTTTTCTTACTGTACATCTTTTTTTAAAACAGAAAAAAAAGCATTCAAATTTTATTTCATGCTCAGCACGTGTGCTCAGAGTCATACAAAATATAAAAACTCAGAGAAATGGCCAGATGGCTGATGCTTTTATATCATCTCGAGGTTACAGAGAGAATAGGGGCTCAGAACATGGCAAAACAGGTTATGAGAGGAGGAGAAAGGTAAATGTGTGTCTTTTCCACATGTTATGCTAGCACTCATTTAGCACTTTTGATCTATGCCTGTATGTCTCAGAAATGATTGTCTATTAATTTCAATTATTTCCCTTATATTTTCTCTTTTATTGCTTTCTAGAACTTTTAAAATTAATATTAATTACCCAGAATTGATCTTCTATGTCTTATTTTTTTTAATTCCCTTAACTTTATCTTCTAGACTTCTTTATGAATTATTTGGGGAAAAATAAATTCTTAATTTCTAAGAGGTACTTTTTGTTCTCTGATTATTTCTTTGTCATAGGATTCAATTTTTACATTATGTATACAGTATATTATTTAAAGAATATCTAATAACCCCTGTTATATTTGTGGATGTTGTATTCTCTTTTGTGAATATCTGTTTCCCACGTCATTTATTTGTTTGTTTACTTTGACTTTTTCATGTTTTAGACTTCTCTCAACTGTCCTGTGAATGTTGGTTATCCATTTATATGGGTTCATGATCATGAGTTTTTCTGATGTGTGAGGCACCTGATTACCAGACTTTCCTTTAGGATGAGGTCGGAGAGCTGGATTGCTAAAATATTTGGCTCCCTACCTATCAGAATACAGATGGTCTTATTTTTGGTGGCTACTTCCACATATTCAACTACCCTTGAAAGGTTAATTTTTGATTGTGGAATTAAAAAGCTGTCTTCCAAGTGTTTTGCATTCAGTTGTGAGAAATGGGGTAGACCAATTATGCTATCTACCTGCTTTAAATTAATCTTCCACCTTTTATGGTAACTGGTGCTCCAAGTCCTGAACCATGCTGCGGTTTTGCAGCACATATTGACTCTCTCCTCCCAGCTGCTGCCTTCTCTTCCTGTCCTCTAGGCCACAGATTTTTTATCCTGTTGCAATAGTACTACTTTACCATCTGCTTTCTGTCTTATAGACATGTGTTAAAAGCTTGTGAATAGCGCCATTCTGCTCACTTTGTTATTGCAAATTTATATTCTTTACAAATCCCTTTAATATCACTTTAATGTAAAGTTAAGTGGAAAAAGATATAAAGTCAAGTGTTCCATCGACCATTTTGAACAAAGCTTCCCCTCCCCCCCATTAGCCCTTGATCCACCCTCCCCCCACATTGATTTTTGTTTGGAATTATGGTTGCTCCATTTCACCTAAATATTGGTAAAAATTTTGTTTTGCACTGGGAAAATAAACTCACTAAGAAAAACACAAGGCTCATACAAGTGTTCTCAATAGACCTTGTTAATAGACTCCGGGTATTCTAAGAGTTCACCACATGTGAGAAACTAGACAATTCTAAAAATGAAATACATTCTGTGTTGTATAGAAAAGACTGACCATCTTCTCTCATTTAATTCCTGGCCCTAATTCCTCATCTACAGAATTAAAGAAAAAAAATTGAAGTCCCTTTCTGAGTTGAATATTTTACAATTTTATAAAAAATCCATATGTTAGAGTTTCTTTTTTATAATTTTAAATAATGTCTCAATAGTATAATCAGGTGACAATATTATTAGCATTTTCAAGGCATTCTATAAAATATTTTCAAAAATGGTTTTGATTTATGAATGGAAAGAATATCTTGGAATTTGTCCTCATAATTCTTCCAACTTAATGCCACTTATGGGCTTTATTATACACTATGCCTGAGTAAGACTATATATATTAAACATTTTCATATAAAATTTTTCATGTATTTACTAATCTTGAAGACTATGTGAGTCACTGTATCCTCTTGTAAGGATATTTTTCTTTATCAACACACAGTATAATTACCTTTTATGTGGAGTGGATTGGTAACTTTAATGACATTTTAATGGATTTTAAGTGGATCCTGACCCTGACGTTATCTCATTTGTATGTGACTTTCCATAAACCATTAGGCCTATGCCCTTTATTCAGTTAAGTTGTGTGAAACAAAGCTGGTACATGCCCCACTTGCCTTTCATTCCTTTTGTTATGTGATGAAACAATATTTGTAAATCACTTTAACTCTTATTATGAATTAATGACAAGATTGGAAAGTTATTTTCAATTACGGCATAAAAAAGAATATTGGTGAGCCAATTTTGGATCAGCGCTTTTGAGATAAACATTCCATATGATGCCATTCCAGTGTTAGGAATGGCCTCTGTCTAACGTATGGTAGTTTCAGTGAGGTCTAGGCCACTTTGTCTTTCTCCACTGGAGGTATTTATAGAGTTCCCTTATGTGACTGGCTTGTCTCTGAACAACCTATTGTGAAAACCTGGCCATTTTTATTTCTGTATGTAAAATAACAAAATTAAAAGCAAATGCATTAAAGTACAGAGTTTATAACCATATTTTGGTTGTGATAATATAATTTTATACAAATTATAAATAAACACCTTCCTTAATTTAGAAGATATCTTTAATTTTTATTTTGGAGAGAAACCGGTATTATCTTCTAAAAATCATTTTTATAATTGATTAAACCAAAATCTGGTCAAACTACCTTTTATCCCTAAATTATCTGCAATATGTAGAAGCCTAGACTTAGAAGGGATTTTTGAGATTGTCTTGTCCAATCTATTCATTATACCTATGGAAAATGAGGCTTGGAGTGGTTAGTGACTGTTAGGGTAACAAAATTAATACGCAGCAGAGTCTTAGAGAGAACCAATATCTGATGGTCACTAGACTAGGGCTCTTTCAATTGTCACTGTGTGTCCACTACACTTTCATACTTTAATGAATCAGATAGTCATTCTTCATTGGTTCAAAGAACTGACATGAATGAGTAAAATATCAACAGCTATTTGTCATTTACCACTGTACACGAATTTGTAGATTTCTGGCATTAGAGGATAAGAAGGATCTCAGAGGCCATCTAATCTGTCTTCCACTGTCTGTGCCCTAATAGCATGTGTGTTATGTGTAGTATTACATAGCCCATATATATATGTATATATGCACATACATATATATATATGTACAAAAGATATATATATATCTTTTGTATTCCAGTTTATACACTATGTATATTTTTAACTCTTGAATTTTTTATCAAATTAAAACTATTATTGAGTACACACTATGTAAAAGACATAACATTTAGCACTTTACATATATTACCTGATTTAATTTTCCCAATAATCCAGAGAAGTTTTCTTATACCCAATTATAGACAATGAAACAATGTTTAGGAAACAGTCTTTGAGAGAGTGAACATCTTACTTCATATCTCACAGAGCAGGGATTCAAATTCAAGTATATCTTTCTCCACAGCTTGTATTGTTAACCATACTTTTCATTGGCTTTTCACCCTTCTCCAAAACTGCCAAGTTTGTTCTCACTTCAGGGTCTTCAACCTGTTGGGTCTCTCTGCCTGGGAATCCTCTCCCCACCAACCGGACATGATTCATGACTTCTACTAATTGAGATCTCAGCTGAAATATCAGTTCTTCAGAGAGTTATTTCTTGTTCATTTATTTGTTTATCATCATCTATCTGTCTAAATTTGTGTATATATATTTTCTATTGTTCTTTCTCCCCGCTAGAATGTAAATTTTATGACAGTAATAAATTTGTTTCCCTCACCACTATAATATCCCAAGTCTAATATCTGGCATGGAGTAGCTCTCAAAAAGTGTGACTTGAATGAATAAATAAATTTACACAATTTACAGACTTTCAGAATTTTCAACATTGTTATAATCTCATCATAGGTGTTAATAAATATTTTTAACAAAATATTTTATTTTCACTTATACTATATTATTTTTCCTAAGGGATATATTATAATTTTTGTAATCATACTCTATTTTTAAATTTTTTAAATATTTAATTTTCTTTCAACTTTTTCTTGCTCTACATTAAAGCTTCTCAAGTGTGCACTATTGACATTTTGGTTCAGATGTTTCTTTGTTGGGGGTGGGGTCGGGAGGCTGAACTGTGCATTGTAGGTTATACAGCAGCATCCCTAGTCTTTACACACCAGTAGCTAGTAACTTCCCATCCCCGGATTGTAGAAACAAAATGTCTCCAGATATGGCCACATGTTCCTTGGGGAACACTTCCAGTTGGGGACCACATTTCTAAATCATCCTGCAATAAATACCTTTAAGTATAACATTCTTTCCATACTTAAAAGTATTTCTAAGGGTTAGCATCTCAGATTTAATTTATAGATAGAAAAACAGAGGCTTAGAGGGTAAAATACATTGCCTAAGTTTGCAGATTTATGAAGTAGTCTGTATGAGGTCAGTATGAGATTGGTATGAGATCAGGGCTTTTTGTTTGAGTGCTGTTTCAGGACCCCTAAATGAAGGACCCATATAGTGTGGTGCCAGTGCAGTACCTCGCTTCTTGATTGCCTCTTCACCCTACTTCCACTCCTTTCTCCCAGGATTACTTTGATGTCTCCTATCCCAACTTCCAGTAACCTATTTTTTTTTTAATCTCGCTCTTAGGGATTCATATTCTCCCTGTCTCTCCCCTTTTATTCACCTCTCCCTTTGTCTTGGTCAGGTTCAGCAGAAGTTGACCCTCAGCCAAGGATGTATATGTAAGCAATTGATTAAGGAAATACCGCTAGGGAGTGCTGGTGAGGGAGTTGGCGGAAAGAGGAGAGGGAAGGGAAGGAAGCCAAGCAATAGTGCAGGTACAGAGGCAGAAATCCCGCAGAGGGTAACATTAGCCTGATTTTGCAGGGAGATCTGGAGTATATGTTACACCTTAGAGTTGTCTCAACTAGAGGCAAGAGAGCTGGTTTTCATAGCATCTGATAGTCTTCTGTCATTGTTAAGTGGTTGAAAATAGAACATACGCCAAACCTTTAACCTCCCCACACACAGAAATGGAGGGAAAAAAAAGAATAAAAGAGGACTTGTAAAGACCTCCCGTATTCTTCACTACAGACTTCTCAGGTACCGAGTCATCTCCACCATGAAATTTGCCATCTGCTCACCGTCTTCTGTGGCTGCAATCACTCTACTGGGTCTTGGCTAATAAGTCAGGGATATTTAAGCTGGATACAAACAATGGTTCTGGGAATCAAAGATCTAAGAGAGCCTCCTTGTGGACATCTTTGGTTTTTATCTCAAAAGAAAAAAAATGGAGTTTGCTCATATGTGGGGACATTCATTGACGTTTCAATAAGAGATCTCTGGATCAAAAGTGGCTTCTTAGGGAATGCCCATTTCAAAGCCCTGTCACATGTCAAACCAGAATTTTTGGCCTGAGGAAGATGGCAATTATTTTACTTAGCGACAGCTGTCACCTTCTTGGAGGTTTAAATTTAACTTTGCAGCTAGAAGCTAGTCATCTTCAGATTCATAAATATGAATTCACTGTAATAAGGAGGGACACCAAGGGCATGCAGGAGGGACACAGCAAAGACAATTACAGTCTTATTTCAGTGCCATAAAGGAATTGTCAAGTGAACCTTAACACAAATTCCCACAACTGAGCATCACGCAACTATTGCCCAATAAAGTTAGACAGAGTGATTGCACTTGGTCTTAACTGCCCAGTTTCTATCATTAAAAAAAGGCTCTGAATAACACAGTGATGCAAAATGGAGAGAGAAATTTTTGAATTCTTCATATCAGAGATAGTAATCACAAGCTTATATCAAATTATCAAAACTCCAAGGCAAAATACATATCTATCTGTATATAATATCATGTATAGGGGAAATTTATGTTGTTAATATAAGGGCTATTTAATAGACACTCCCTCTCCATAGACTCTTTCATCCTTCTGCTCTGTTGCTTGGCCACCTTTCTTCTCTGTCTTCTCTTTCCATTTTCTCCATCTTCAATTTAGTGTTTATTTCTTAAGAAACAAGTTTACATATTTCTTAGTTATCTCTTTGCTAACAGAAACATACTCACTTTTCAGCTGTAAAAATTAAGGTATTTTTCTAAAGAATGACCTGAAAAGGAGTTCTAATGTCCACTGATTAAATAATAATTGTTCTCAATGTGCTTCAAATACATTGATGATATTTGAGAAAGTTATTGCAAGCGGACAGCAGACTTATTCTCTTAATACTGCAGTGCTGACAAAAAACTCAAGCCGGTTTGTATAATCGGATTGCTATTTAAGAGTTCCAATTCTGGATAAAAGGCTCAGTTTTCTCTTCTATATCCAGAAGACACTGCCTGATCCACAACTCCTGCCAGCATTCTCATAGCTGCCCCAGACAGTCGGTTGCAGAAACTCTAGCTGAGTCATGTCTCTGCTCAGCTACTCAGTAATAAGCCATCCCTTAGGGACATTCCTGAGATGTGCCAGAGATGTGTTTCTGGTCTCCACCTATTTCTTTGTCATGCCCCAGGCTGTGCCCACATTAGTGGAATTTCCAGTGCATTGCCATGCTCAGTAGGACAAAGGAAAGTCTGCAGAATTGGTACTTAATATTACACAATAAATTAGTAACAGAAGCAATGAAGCAAAGAATGGAATGGAATGCAAATTTCTTGGCTCTTAGCCTCAGATAGAACCACTTCCTTCCTATGAACAAATAGCGCTTACTAGGTTGGCTTGGGGGGCTACAGGAAAGGGATGGTTTCTAAGTAGTGAATTTTACTCTGAATAAAATATGGAAAATACCCTTTTCAAGAGGAGTGTCTATACTACTTTTTTCCCCCCTCTTAGAGTACTGAGTATATACTCAGGTACTACAGAATCAATGAACAAATATTTGCTGATTTTAATATTAAACAAAATGATTCAAATAATTACTAAACAAACACTTGCTGATTTAATAAATAACATAATGATTCATATATGAAATATTTTGTTAGATTCTACAAATACTATATTTTTTCCTTTCAACCAATATTCTCCTTTTGTTCCAGGAGAGCCTCCAAAAGAAAATTGCTGCTGCCAACTTAAAAAGACAGCCTTCTGAAAAAAAAAGTAACAAGTTAATAAAATATAATAAAAAGATGGTGGAGACTGTCAAATGTACAGAATGCAGAAGCAATTCTTCTCTTAGTCCCTATTTCATTAATAGCCCCTTCTGTACCAAAACAAAAGAACAGAAATGGACAAATTTTCTTTCAGACTCAAGAAAACTGCTTCATATGACTGTTTCCTATTTGTCTTTTTCAAGATGCCATACTGCTGTTGACTTCTAAAATATCTCTTCAGTTTAAGGAATCCATTTGTTCCGTCACTGCAATTGTTCCAGTGGTATAGAAACTCCTCCCTCTGAACTTCTCACCCAGTACTCAATGTGTTGATGCTAGACTCATGACCAGACTCCGATCCACACATACGGGCAAACATCACTGTTGGGTCAACAACACTTTCTGCAAAGATTTCCTTTTGAGACACGTATCTAAGGTGACAATGGTTAACAAGATTTGGCAAAAAAGTTAAAATCTATTTGCTCCACTAACTGTGGTCATTCATCCTTAATTTATTTCATGCTTCAAAATACCGCCAACGTTTCATTTCAAAAAAATCAATCTGTCTGGGCACGGTGGCTCATGCCTGTAATCCTAGCACTCTGGGAGACCGAGGCAGGAGGATTGCTTGAGGTCAGGAGTTCAAGATCAGCCTGAGCAAGAGCGAGATCCCATCTGTACAAGAAATAGAAAAATTAGCCAGGCATCATGTCACGCGCCTGTAGTCCAAGCTTCTCGGGAGGCTGAGCCAAGAGGATCACTTGAGCCAGGAGTTTGAGGTTGCAGTGAGCTATGATGATGCCCCTGCACTGTACTCAGGGCAAAAGAGCGAGACTCTGTCTCAAAAAAAAAAAAAAAAAATCAATCTGAGTATTCCACTTCCCTATTTAAATCTTGCATGGATTCCTATTTCATAGAAAACTAAAGGTAACTCCTTAGCATGGTAAAACGGCTTTCAAATGTGACCTTAACCAGTCTCTTTCTTTGCCTATCTCATTATGCGTTCCAAGATAAGTAAGCTCTAAATCACTCATTGTTCTCAGCACACAATTAGCTCTCAGGTCTCTGTGTGTTTGCATTTGCTCTTCCTTCTAGCTAGAATAACTTTCTCTCCCACACTGCGGCTGCTTCTCAGTTTTAGGATTTGTTTTAATGGAACTATCAAGATATTTGAATTATAGGTTTTGTTTTTACTTTATATTTTACTTATTTTCTATAGTCCTTGCTGAACTCTGAACTCTTTGCAGACTAAAATCATGAATTACTCATTTTGTTAACATTGAACGTGAAGTGCAGGCAGAAGTCATTAGCGGCCATAAGCAAATTGCAGGATCTTACCACTACTAGCTGAGTATTGGTCACCGCATTAAAGAGAAACAGGTCCTGCTATAGGTCCTGCTAGCTTTCCAAATAGGCATCACTTTTTAAAAAAAATTATTGAGATGCAGTGACATCTGCAGACCTGCCTAGGGATGTCCTGGCTATTAGTTTTCCTTAGAGCAGAGTTAGAATGGTACTGAGAAACATCAGATGATAAGGAAGTGGATTATGGATACAACTTTAAAAGAAAACCAAGCCATTAGAGTCATTCCCTTAATAAAGCAAATTCTCTTAGAAGGTGAAACACTGTAAGCAGCATCTTAGTATTCATTTATTTATTATCTCTTTAACAAATGTTTACTGATGATCTTCTCTGTGTAAAATATTGTGCCATGTAGAGGTAACACAACAGATAGATATCTCTTATGGAGTTTACACTCTGAGGGCAAAGAAAAACAATAAATAACTAATGTACAATAACATAAATTATGTTATTAATGATTTAATTGTAATCTGAGAACTGGGGTAAAGAAAGCATAGAATAGAAAAATATAATCTAAACTTTGGGGCCAAGCAAATTTTCTATGAGGAACTGATATTTAAGCCATGATATGAGGATGGCAAGAGTAAGGGAGGCGAAGAGGGGAAGAGAATTCCTGGCTTAGGGAATAGCCTGTGCAAATCCCCCGTGGTTGTGTGGTGTGGAATTCATTCAAGGATCTGAAGAAGGCAGAAATGTTTGGCAAGCAGAAACTTAGGACAAAGTGTGTTAAGATGAGTTGAGAGACTTAGGGAGTCATCAGATTTTTGTAAGCCATATTCAGAATTTTAAATTTTTTTGTAAAAGCAATGAATAGGCACTTCCTCTTCCCTTTTAAAAGAAGAATTTTGAGTAGAACATTGATTACATTAGATTTTCTGGCTGAAATATCATAGCTTGGAGATGGATAATGTTGATGTGAGGAGTCAAGTTAGCATGTAAGAAGTGAAAATATTTGAAATATATTGATCTACAGTTAACAGGACTTGATGCTAGATTGGATATAAAGTTTAAGGAGAAGGAAGTATCAAGGATGACTGCGTACTTTCCGGCCTAAGGGACTGGGTAGATGTTGGAGCCATCTCTGCCAATAAAACACAGGTGGGGGCCGTGGGTAGGTCATACTTTCAGTTCTGGAGACATTGAATATGAAGCAGCTACGGTAAATCCAAGTGGAGCTGTCCAGTAGGCAAATGGTTATGTTGGTACATAGCTCAGATGACAATTATAGGACTGAGATATCTATACAGGGTAAATGAAGCCATTGGATAAGATAATAAAGCCCAAGTAAAAAGTGTGGAGTGGTAAGGGAAGAAGGCCTAGAAGAGAGTCCTGAGGAATTGCAGCATTTAAGAGTTTAATAAAGGAAAGGTGTCAGCTAATCAGACTGAAAGTGAATGTGAAGTAATTTACCAGCAGGAACAGGTAGCAAGCTAGAGATTTAAAAGGACAAAGTACTTTTACAAAGAGATTTGCAAAAGACTTGGATAATGTCCATGAAAAAGTCTTTTTTCCACATTTAAGCAAGTTAAGTTCAGAGAAAAATGTTAGTAAATATTTAATAGTTGTAAAAATAATACTGCTTCAAATCTGTAAAATACAACATGGATAGATATTATATGATTTTTTTCTGAATAGAAGCAAAAATATTCGCATAGTGAATTCTTCATATGACTAACAGCATTGTGTAATTAGAATAGCAATGTAATCATAAGTGCCTAAGATTATTAGATGAATAAAAAAGGTTAAAAAGTGAACTTTGGAAGAAAATAAAGCAATCCAACCCAAGGATAAAATTTCTAGGCTAAAAATCAAACTTCTATGCTAAACATCATCATTTTGACCCTCTCCATTGCCTTTAGATAACTAATTAATTTTGATTTACTTCATAAGTCATCCCATTTGCCTAGCAATGAGTTGGCGTTTAAATTTACCTCCTTATAATGTTCTTCTGAGAGCACACTAATGTGTTGGTCTTGGAACTCTCTGTTAGAGCAGTGAACTAATGTTGATAAGAATGTTTAAGACAAATTTCATTTTATACAAAATTAACATATTATGAAGCATAGGCCAGGGTATTTTTTTAGATTTTTAGTCAGAATTTAATTATTTATTTTAGAAAGTAATTCTTAGTAAAATCTAATTTTCAACTCAAGGAATTCCTTTATAATAAAAAATACCCCTTGAGAATTAAATTTTCCTTTGCAGAAACAAGCAAAACAGCCTGAATGTGTGGCATTGTTATTATTGTCTATTAGTGCCATAGGAAAAGAGATTTGGACTGGAAAGTAAACTTGTGTTCATAAATCTCTCTACAGCAAAACCAAATAATCTGGGCTTTTCAAATGCATTTGTAGTAATTCTTGAAATAGAGTACAATATAAGAACAAAGCAGACAGGATAAATGAATTTATCCAAGTCAAGAGTTAAGAGGGCTTCTGAAACATTTAAGCACTGAAAAAGCACTCTCAGAATCATGACAATATTATTGTTAAACGTTTCATACAGCAGTAAGTGCTTTGAATACCGGAGAGCTAGGAATTTCAGAAATCCACTTCTCGTCTAGGAAAATTAACATCTGAGGTATACTTAGAAGAATGGGAATTTCTACAGGCAGAGAATGATGGTGAGACTCTACCATCTGAGAAAAGACATACAGGTTGTATGAACATGAAAATGGGCTAGAGGAAGTAGCTGGTATTATGGTGCATCCAGAGCCCAAATCTAAAAGGAGCCTAAAAGGAAGTAGCAAGAGTTTAGGGTGAAATAAAAGCACAGGAGAGAGCCATTGTTTGGCCTGTCTAGCACTTTTCCCTCCTTCTGAGAAAAGCCATTTCTTCTTTCAATGAACTACTTCCACCTCACTCCAAATGTACAGTTTTATTTGAGGTTGCCAATTATGATACAGTGCCTGGCTTCCAATCCCATCCTTAACACTAGAATGAGCAAGTGGCTCTTGTTAGCCTAATAGGAATTCTTCTCTAGGATTTTTGTTTTTAAATTGAAACAAAGGGCAGCTACTTCTTTGTCCTTTCTGCAATTTGGTCATTGTATTAGGCAGCATAATGCCCCTCCTCACAGAAATCTACATCCTAATCTGTAACGCCTGCCAATATGTTAGTTTATATGGCAAAGGGAAATTAAGGTTGCAAATCTGCTCTCCTTAAAATACAGAGATTATCCTGGATTATTCATTTGAGTCCAATATAATCACAGGGGCCTTAAACGTGGAAGAAGGAGGAAGAAGAGGAGGTCAGAGTAATGAGGTGTTAGGAGGACTCACCCCATTTTTGCTGGCTTTGGAGATGGAGGAAGAGGGCCAAGAGTCAAGGGTTGAGGGCACCGTTTAGAAGCTGGAAAAGGCAAGAAAATAGACCTTCCCCTACTGCCTCCAGAAAAAATATAGCATTGCTGATACCTTGGCTAACCCAGTGTATTACTCTTCTTGGGCTGCCACAACAAAATATCATAGGCTGGGTGGCTTAAACAACAGAAATTTATTTTTTTATAGTTCTAGATGCTGGAAGTTCAAGATCAAGGTGTCATCAAGGTTGATGTCTGGTGAGGCCTCCCTTCCTGGCTTGCAGATGGCTACCTTCTTGCCACATCCTCACATGGCCTTTCTTCTGTTTCCATGGAGAGAAAGAGAGAGATCGCTAGTGTGTCTCTTCTTCTTCTTAAAAGGACACTAGTTCTATCAGATTAAGGTCCCACTTTTATTACCCAATTTAATCTTTAATACCTCCATATAGACTCTATCTCCAAATACAGTCACATTGGGAGTTAAGGCTCCAGTACATGATTTGGGAGGGATACAATTCAGTCCATAACACCCAGTATAACATGTTTTGGTCACCTGAACTACAGAACTATAAGACTATACATTTGTGTTGTTTTAAACCACTAGGTATGCGATAATTTGTTACAGCAGCAATAGAAAACTCATACAGTTATATTAGCAAAAAAAAAAATCATTTTGACTTAATCTGGAGGGGTTTTGGTCCCTTTCAAAAAGGAGTCCTGATTTGGATTCAGGACATTTGAAAAGAATTAGGACCGTAATGCCATTGAGGCTTTTGCTAAAAAGAGGAATATGATGTAATTTACATTTAAGGCAATTATTATGGATTCTAGATTAGAAAGGCAAGAATTTGGAACCTATTGATTAGTTTAAGTAACACATAATGAAATTATTTAAAATGCATAGAACCTAATAAAAATGAAAAGTGTTACCATCGTTGATGGGTCCATTCCCATATTATCAAATGAATCTTTGCATTCTGGAGGTTGTGCCATTTTTGTGGGGAGCAGCCAGTTTTAGGACCTAACACAAAGGGCTTATCAGGATATTCATGCACAATAACACAGTATAAATTTATTCCATCAAAAAGAAAAAGAGAGAGAGAGACACATACACACACACAACACAAAAGAAGAAAGGAAGGAGGGAAGGAAAGATGAAGGAAGGAAAGATTCTGTGGTGGATTTCTACTTAGGGTCAAGGACAGTCACTTTGATTAATCTTTCCAATCAAATACAATTCTACAATTGAATTTGTTTTTTAAGTCATTAATTCTGAATTAACATTCAACAATGCTGATTCTTCTGTTACTATTTATTACTATTATTAAATTATATCATTATTCAGGTTGTTTTAATACTTTTTCTCCACCAACCTAACTGCAAACATTTTCCAAATAGATTAATTCACTCTCTTAATGTTTGTATGTCTGCAGAAGTCATGTCATCAGATTTTTAAAAAATGTATATCTATACTATTCTAAAGGCTTATTTCTTATTTTTAAAAAGATGTGAATTATATAGTATAGATCTTATACTATTACTCTCCTGCCACTTTCTTTACTTTTCAAATTTCTGCCAATGGTGATATTTTCTGACTTTCTTTTGTAGATAAATAGATCAAATCACAAAAGTTATTCACGTGATGATCCTTAAGAAAATTCCTTTCAAGTCATCTAGCTTCTAGGGCCTTACATGTTTGAGAAATTGGAGGATTGATTGGGGCTATTCTGTTTTACTGGGTAGACTTGCTATTACCAAATATCTTAGTATCTTCTCCTGTTTTTTGGCTGACTTATTCTACTCACAGCCGTGTGTGTGTGTGTGTGTGTGTGTGTGTGAGAGAGAGAGAGAGAGAGAAGGACAGAGACAGAGAGAGACAGATTAAAATGGAAAATGCCTGCTCTTTCACACTAACAGCTATTTTGTTTCCTTCATTTTAGAGCATCTAAATTCTTTGTAGAACATCTGGCCTGATGATCATATTATCCACTCGGGAACAAACCTCAAACCTGCATATATATACTTGCAGAATCTGACGCAATCTGATGACTTCCACAATATTTCCTGGGAATGTCCTCACTTCTATAGTTCTATCCTCCTCCTCCCTCCATGTGCAACAGGCACAACAAATTGTAATTGAGAGAACATGTTAAGAAAGATAAATTTCTTCTCAGTCTGGAAAACCTCATGTAAGCAACACAATAAAGAAGCAACTCAATGAGAACTACTCATTTTTTGATTGACTGTAGGCTCACAGATCTATATAGGGAAGGTTCCTTAAGAATAACCTAAAATTTACCGCCCCCCCCTCACAGTAATAGAGGGTTCAGTTTCCCTATATCTCTAATTCCCACTAAAAACATTCTACTACCCAAACCATGCATAAAATTCTTGTGGTGGCAGTATCAAAACCTTCAAAACCTTCCACCACTGAACTCAGGAACTTTGAGAAACATTAAAGTCTTCCACTAATTTAGAATTTTAGTTTTCTTTCTCCTTTACATTTTGTACTTCCTGGTTCAGATTTTCTTCCTTTGGTTTCCTTATTAATATAGGGGTCGGTATATCATGTTTTTTGGTCCTGAGACATAAGCTTTTTATCTTTAAATATTTATTAATTTGGGATGCATAGTATAATCAATATGACATTTACATGGTACGTATTTTTTCTTGAATGCTGTCTTCAAATCAAGGCTGTGTCTACAATAGAGAATATCTTAGACTTGAGGAAACATGCTAATTGATGTCTAGTTGTCATGAGGATTAAATGAGTTAGTATGTGTAAAGCACTCAGAATAGTACTTAGTACACAAGTGTCACTGAACAAATGTCAGTCATATTATCATAAACATGATCATGATTACCTTAGGCAGTATAGTACAAATGTTAGGAGCATGGTTTCTGAATCTAGAGATACCTGAGCTCAAATCTCACTCTGCCATTTATTATCTGTGGGTCCTGACATGTTGTACAATTTCTCTAAATGTTGGTTTCCTCTTTTTAGAAATGGAGATATAAGACTTACATTTTTAAAAGTAGTGAGATTAAATGAGAACATCTATTTTACAAGCTTATCGTAGTACTTGGATCAGAGCAAAAACTTAGTTGAGGAACTAGCAATTGCTCCCAATTAGTGGTAGCCACTTATTAGAGCATGTAGCTTTCTGAATCCTGGGCTGTGTTCACAGGATGGCATTTGCCAGCAGGTATCTTCAGGAAATAGAGAAACAAGAGAGAGCAGAATGTATCTGATGTGCCTGGTTCTGGCTTGCATCCCTATTCCTAAATCCAGTATCATTACTTTTGGATTTAAACTCGATGATATCTCTGGGCCTTAAATGACAGATGATCACAACTTTGTTGCTGGTGTCGTTTATAGAAAAGGATAAAACACTGTCTTGGGGCATCCTGATGGTGACCTTGAATATGTGTTTTGGCAGATGCATAAAGTAACCCTTTGGTGTCTCTCTGTGTAGAGGTCTCTCAGTTTGGTGTGTGATGCCAGGTGTTTCCATTACTGTCACATAATTGGCAGGGGCGTTGCTGGGCAGTAAGAGTTATTGGCATGTGGAGCAGGCTTGTATTGGCCTTGCAGAAATGATTGTTACATTTTCAGGATTTTTTTCAAGCCAGTTGTTAAAACCCAGTCATTATTAATAATTAAATTATATAAATTTATAATTAAATAATTTATATTAAAAGCAGAGGTAATAAACTTTCAAAACGCATCACTTTGTTATTATTTTACTACATATTACTATTAGCGATGCTCTTATGACTATTTACATCTATTGTCTCTGTATAGTGAAAGCGCTGTCTAATGGTGTGCTACTGAGTGTAGTTTTTCGACTCTCATTGACGTCATGTTGTTAGATTTAAATCAGCCAAGAAGGGAGTATATACTACAAAACAGGCACCGGCCTCACTGAGCTGGTTCTTAAACAATTACCAGCACATCACTTGAGTTAGAATAGAGTTGGATATACTAGACCATAGAGGAAATGTTTTTAAGTAATTATCATAGACGACTCTTTACTAGATTTTTCTTAATGCATTTGATGTCAAAGTAATGGTAGTCTTAAAACTGTGTGTTTGTGTGTGTATGTGTCTGTCTGTCTGTCTTTTATTTAAAAGACAAACTAGTGAGTTTAGGGTGAGGACAAATCCATTCCCAGTAGGATATTATTGTTAAATATTCATGAATTTTGACACTCAATTGGTAATCTGTTGGTTTACCATCAGTTGAAATTGTCTATGATGTGAGAATATTCGTACTACAAATTAGAGTGTGGTTTTGTTTGTTTTTAAGAACTAGTTTATCAATACCCTGCCTAAAATACTTAATCTTTGTCCAGAGGTCCAACAAAATGTCACCTGATTTATCTCTGTATTCAGTCATTTTAGGGTTATTCTGTTTCAGTTCTCATGTAATAATTAGTCACAGTCTCTGAGTGATACAAGGATAAACCTACTAAACCTTCAGAAAATGCAATAACATTGAACCCACAAGAAACAGTAAAATCATGTATTGACACATGTACTGTACAAAAACCAATTTTATATATTTTTTCTGTTTTTAAAATGTTATTTTCTGAATTCCTCTAGCATTTTTTTTTTTCATTTGAATTCTGTCCCTTATCATATACTTGCTAATATACTGGAATCTCTTTTGTCTGGTAACAGTTTTAGTCAATAGGTAGCTTTTTTTCAGTAAGAGTACAAATGTACAATAAAATGCTTTTGCTCAATTTTCTAGATACTACTACTAAATCTACATTTTATGGATTTTAAAATAGAACTGTTTGTATTGCAATATATAAAAATGTCAAGTTCTAGAAAATAATAAGTACTTATAAATTGATTGATAGAAATTTTTGCTTGTTTATAAGTGTTTGGTTTGAGTAATTAGCTAATGATTATATTAAATTTTGGAGATCTATCATGCTAAAAATGCTAAAATAAGTTAGAATAGAAATATTGCTAACCCAATTAATTTTAACCTACTTGATAACAAACTAGTTAATAAAAAACATCATTTACCAAAAAGTATTTTTACAGGGATATTTTTAGATAACTTTGTGGAGAATCTCTCTTAGAACAGCTGTCAGAAAATAGTTTGATAACACAGAGGATCATCATAGTATTGTTATCTTTTAAAGTCTCCAGTATAACTGGTTCTGCCTTTCCTATTTTGAGTGTGGTGCATCAATGCCAAGAATTACCACAGCATGCCTGAGGCTTTTGAAACTTTATCCTCAAATTCCAGAAGATCTATCATGAAACCTTCTTTGACTTCATCTATCTGTTAATCCAGTGCCTGCTCAGATGATGTTACCAGGATAGAACCAGGAGGCCCCATAGTTTGGCAATCAGTTCGTATGGCATAGCATAAGGAATCATAAAAGAGAGTAAAGTTGTATGTCATTACACATGAGAATTTATTGAAATTATTTCAATGACAAAATGAATGTAATTTCTATATTGTAGGTATTTCACATGATTTTAGAATTTTCTCCATTTATGAGATTAAATTTGATTGTAATGGCCAAGAATCAATGCCAAGCTTAATAGTTGAGCTAGTTTTGATTGATAAAACAAAACTATGTAATATTATAAAAATTCTAATTTATTTTTTGTATCTTCCTATTTATTTGATATATATTTTTCATATACCTGAAATGTACTGGGTATTGAATAGACTCTGGAGGACAATGATTGAGAAAATGACATATTTCTTTTTCTCATGGAACTATGGAGTACTGTGGAAAATATAGACAGAGAATAAGTATAAGTTCCATTATAAATGTTACAAGAAACACAGGCAAAAGGGGAATCAATAACACATGGCTTCACATAGTTTGGGGAAGTCTGGGGATGTGTTCCAGAGGAAGTGATGTTTCCACTCAAGGTGGAAGGAATCAAAGGAATTGATTAACCACAGAAGGCACGCAGCATTACAAGTCTATAGTCATCTCTCTTTGTCATCTGTGTTCCATGCAGTTGTCCTCTTAGCATTTCTTGAATTATTTTGGAAAATAGGATTATAGAGAAGAGTAGTTTAACAGGGGAAGTAAAAGAGAATACTCCAACACAGACACTATTTCTGAGGCCCCACCCCCATAACCTTTACTACTTCTATGATCCCAAAACTTGGACAGGATTCAATTTAATTCAGGAAGCCAGTGGGACAACCTAAAAGAAAACTGACTTCTGGAGGATGAAGTGAGAGCAGTGACAGGTGACTTTCTACTTCTCTTTATCCCCTCCCCTTTATTGATAAATCATCTGTAATTATGTGCAGAATTTTCTATTTATGCGTACATGTTTCCCTTCTTCTTCCCAGAGAAAAGCTCTATAACCATTGATTTAATTATCAAATGGATCTAAGCAAAAAATAGTTAGAATTGTCAAAAGAAAATTATTTAATTTACTAACATTAGTTAAATATTAACTTGTATTTTCTTCTCATTCTTTTAAAGATTTTTAATTGATACATAATAGATGTACATATTTTGGGGTTACATGTGATATTTTGATACTTTCGTATAATGTGTAAAGTTCAAATCTGAGTAATTGGGATAATCATCACCTTAAATATTTCTCTTATTTTTATGCTAGGAACTTCTCATTCTTTTGTGGTTTCATTTTAAATTTAATTATTTAAATAAACATAATTTAATGTGGTAATAATATTAAAATAAGGTAAAGGCTCAATTTTTCTTATACTTTATGTTGAAAAATAAATGTCTTTGCCATAAATTTTCAAGGCATCTTTTATTATGTATTATGTTCATATATGTTATACAGTCCATTTTAGAGCTATTCATAATAATCTGTTAATCTATGTGCTGCTTTTTATACCAATCCATTGGTGTTTTAATTATTGTAATTTCATAATGAGCTTGCATAGCTGAATACATCCTCCCTAGTTTTTATTTTATTTTTTTAATGTAAACTATTTAAAACTATTTTGTCAAGGAACCAAAAACAGTCCATTTAGATTGTGATTTGGAGATCAATCGTGCACTCACTGAGAAAACTAATTGTTTAACTTAATCCACCTTTCCATTCAGAATAGTATATCTCTCTCTTTTATATATATATGCAATGTATATAATAGATATTCCCCAGATGATTCCAGATACATATATATACCATACATATTCTGCACATTTCCTGTCAAAGTTATTCCCAAATGCTGTATATATTTAGATGCTTTTGCAAATGAAGCCTATTCCTGGTTATCATTCCAAAAGGTTTGTGATGGCAACTTAGTTAATATAATTATTTTGCTTTTGTCCAACTTATGAAACTCTCTTATTCATTTTAAAAGATTTAAAGTTGATTCCTTTGGATTTTCTAGATAATCTACAAATAATGAAAACATAAATTCTCTTTCTCTAAACCTCTTACTGTTTTTGTTTTGCTTTGCTTTTTATTCTATTACATTTTCTGGAACTTCTAGTGTAACATTAACAGTCCTGGTAACAATGTACCTCCTTGCCTTCATCCTGATTTTAAAGGGATCTAATCTATAAGTGTTTGAATAATGGTGAATAATCCTCCATTGTGATTAAAGGAAAATTATATTCCCAAATAAGGAAATGCTCCCCTTAGGATCATCTAACCTCCTGTGTGTTTATTCTCAAGATTGAAATATTCATTCCAGCATAGAATCACATCCTGTGCTCTTTAATAATAGTTATCCAGTAGACTTAATGACCCCAAACACAGCTGCATTCATTCTTATTCAGTTGTTGCTTTTTATATATTTCCAAGAAATGATAAATCTCATCTAAAGCACTTCAATTTACAAGTAACTGTTATACAAAGTTTAAATAAGGTGTGTGTGAGAGAGAGTGTGTGTGTGTGTATGTGTGTGTGTACTAAATGCCATGGACAATATTGGCAGCAGCACAGGAATACAGCTCAAATTTCACTTCCTCCATGAAGTCTGTCTTGAGTTCCTGGACATAAATAATTCTTCCCTCCTAACTTTCTGAAATAAGTGTTTCCAACACTCATATGACACATTACATACAATTAAACAGAGTAGATTTTTAAAAATAGCTTTCCTTTCATCCTTTTCTAGTAAAGTATATTGATTTCAATCATGAGATAAGATATTAGATTAACTAGTTTTAAGTCTCAGCTCTGCTTCTTAACTTGAAATGTGACCTTCTGCAGGTTTCTAGGGCAAATTATTTTGACCCCTGGTACCACAGTTTCCTCATATGTAAAATGAGACTAATAATATTTATTATATATTTAAATCTTCATTTTAGAGCGTATATTGAAAATTAACAACATACATGAAAGTTTTTAGAATGGTCCTTTTCTCAATTAATTATAATGAATAGAAAACAACCATAGTAGCTATTTAAGATCACCTTTGTGCTGGACATTCTTGTAAATGTTTATGTAAACTACATCTCATTTAATCATCTTAATAAATTAATGAGAGAGCTGAAGCTTGTAGAGATTGAGTTATTTGCCCAAACACACATCTTTAGTAAGTCAGGGAGTTGGAATTCCAGCCCAGGTGGTCTCATGGCAAAGCCTCTGCCCTTAAGCAATGCACAATTCAGGTTTCCAAAAAGTACCATGAGGAAAAGGGGTCTCTTTTATACAAATTTATAGATTTACATAGAGTATGGAAAAAGCTTTATATGAACTATAATTCAAATATTGCAACTACAAAAACATATAATAGTGGTGTTCAAATTTTGCTGTACTTTAGAATCACTTGGTGTTGGAGTTTTGTTTCATATTTGACTCTCTTCTTTTTTTTTTTTTTTTTTTTTTTGATATTCCAATGCCCAGAGTACTCCCATACCACCTACATATAAGTCGCTGAGGATGGGGTCCAAGCATCAATATTTATTAAATTTCCAAGGTGATTTTAGTGTTTAACCAAGATTGAGAACCAGTGGTTTAGAATGGTGATTATAATTACAACCAATTAGAATTTACCAGAACAAATCCCCAAGTATTCCAGATGGGTCAGGGAGGATTTTACAGAAGTCATGTTAGCTTTATATTTGAAAGAGAAAAAGTTTGCCAAGGAATCATGGGGGAAAAGAACGAGTAGGGAAGGGGGATAAATATGAATGAACAGAATATGCAGAACAGCAGAGGAGAAACAGTGCATAGTACTCTGGGGCAAGTGCCAGAATTCTGCAATCTAGAACCACCCTCTATATGGTCTTGTTTGTATAATAATTCTTCATTGATCATCTTCATCTTTTACTCTAAAAACATGGTGTCTTTGTTCCTTCCTTCTCAACTGCTCTCTTAAGCCATCCGCATGGTATTTTCTTTGACTCTCGAGCCTGGTCCCATTCTGACCACTTTCTTACTTTCTCCTTATGATTTAATGGTGTAAGTTTTCATTTCAATGTTTATTATACCATATTCAATTTTTGTTGTCTTCTTATTTGAAATGTTGAATAATCTATCTGTTCTGTTAGGTTTGTACACAGTTCAAAGGTAGGACCATTTAGTTATTTGTTTCAATAGTATTTCCTCTAATTGTATAATATGTTATGTACTCAGTAAATGCTTTTTAAGTATATGATTGCTGAAATCGTGTTTTTCTATTGTGTAATTTTTTTTAAATAACCTGAATGTTTTTACTTCCGATGAATTTAATTATTGTTGCCTCTAATCATATTTTTGTAAGTATTAAGTAGGATTTTATCAAAAAGTACAATAGAAATTTTAATACCTTAAATTATATGTAAATATGTGTATAAAATATGTCTAAAAGTAAAGTGCTAAGTTGAAAACTAAATGGCATTTTGAAAATGCATTAAAATTTAAATCTGTGACAAGAAATTCTGTTCATCTATGTACCTCAAGCTGCTCTAGTAATAAAAAAATTAGAGTTCAGTATTTCTTTATAATGGTTACAGATGGGATGACAAGTTGGGTATAACAGGAATTTTTGTGAAACCTATTATTTTGCCTTAAACCATGTGCAAATGACTTCCAGGAAACAATTGGTCAGGATGTGATTTGAGTCATAACTTAAAATTCCAAAGAAGACAATAGTAAAAACAAATTAAAATGCTATGCAAGTCTATCAGGGAAAAATGTTGTTTACTACAAAGTAGAAAATGCAAGAATAAAGAATTGAAATATTTCTTTTTCAAAGGGGAATAGTAGCAAAATGTAACATATGGCCTGAAATCATATTGCTGACAGTTTTTGGAAATTACTCAGGGGTTTCCAATATGAAACCGAAGAATAAACATCATACTGTCTTTAAAATGTAATAAGCCAACATGTGTCTGAACTGTTTAATGAAATCTTGGTGTGTTAACTGCCTCTGTGAGAGAAATGTAATATGTAAGTAAAATTGATAGATCAGAAAGTTAACTGACCAAATTGAACTGGTATCTTTATAATCATGTGTCTGCCAGCATTACACACTCAGTAGAAATTGCTGTTGATATGACATTTCAGATAATATCAGAAATTTTACAGGTGCTTAGGAAATGCACATGAATCTTTGGAATCAAACTTTGGGTGAAAATATTGGAGCACTTGTGAAGAGCAGTTGCTCTGAAACAGTACTCCCTGGGACCATAGCTAGCAGTTGCAAAATCCATTGTAACCCTGATATCTGGTCCTCAGAAAAAGACAATCAAAGAAATCAATTGTTCTTTTACCCCCACAATATGGTTTCCTATATAGATCAAAGATTTTAAAATGAGGATATAACAAATACAATTTAAAAAGAGCCTCCAACAATTAAAAAAACATGAAATATTTGTTAAGATTTCCAAAATCGTGTCACTTTCACAAATAGCACTCTAGAATTCTACAACTTTATAGTCACATTAAGAGATGAGTTGGGCATTTTAAAAGGTTACATCATATACTGGTAAAAGGGAGGATGTGAAGATTAGATTTGTGTGTGTATTTTCCCTCACAATCTTTTTGACCTCAGGCAAGCTGCTATGATTTTTATAATTTCTTTACCTCTTTGGAAAATGGCAAAGTTAGACTATATCAGTGCTTTTCTACTTTTATTGGTTGTTATTTATATACAACAAAAGGCTCATTTCATGTGAAGTCATAGGTGGAACACTAGACTTTAAGAACATGTCTGTCTTAGTCTGTTTGTGCTGCTATAAAGGAATACCTGAGGCTGGGTAATTTATAAAGATAAAAAGGTTTATTTGGCTCACAATTCTGCAGCTGGAAGATTGGACACCTGGTGAAAGCCTCCGGCTGCTTCCACCCATAGTGGAAAGCAGTAGGGGAGCCAGTGTGCAGAGAACACATGGTGAGAGAGGAAACAAGAGGAAAGGGAGGTACCAGGCTCATTTAAACAACTACCTCTCCAGGGAACAAATAGAGAGAGAACTCACTCACCTCTCCTCCCAGGGAGGGCTTTTAATTTATTCATGAGGGATCGGCCCTTATGACCCAAACACCTCCCATTAAGCTCCACCTCCAATCTTGGGGATCAAATTTCAGCATGAGATTTGGAGGGACCAAACAAACCAAACTGCAGCAGTGTCACTGTGTCCATCAACCTACCTTCTGTTCTGCCTAAACCAGTCAGGCAGTGAAAACTGGAGTTCACGTGAATGGGGAATGACAGGGGTAATAAAATGATTTTTGTTCTTTGAGAATCACATGGTGTTATCTTTGAAGTTGTCTAAAAATTCTTTGTGAAAAGTAGATTTCAAGCAATGGTTTTTAGAAAAGGAAACATAATGTCCAACAAAGCATTTCAGTATTACTACAAACCTGAAATCAGAATTGTATTTGTATGACATAGTTTTAACACTTTAAAAACTTGTTTAAAAGATGACTTTTATTTATCAACCACTAAGTACCCAGTGCTCTTCTAAGCACTCTACAGATAACAACTTATTTTAACCTCATATTAACCTACATTACAGATTACAGATGAGGAAACCAAGGCACAGAAAGGTTAGTTGCCCCAAACCACACAACCATGAGGTGCTGGATTTTGGTTCCATAGTCTTTATTTCTCACACTCTAGTGTGTTAAAAAATGAATTAATGTCAATTCTGACAGTTTAATTCATTATTTAGAAAGTGAGTAAAGCAGCTCTGCCTTCACTGTGTATCTTCTTCAACTCTCTGTAAGTGTAGAATTACATATTCTTTATTAAAAATACCTAGCCTTGAGCATATCCATCTTCTAATGTAAAACTTGAAAAGCAAGAGTTTACTCAACTACTTGCACGTGTATTAGTGTTTTCAGTTTGTCTTTGTTTCAGCAAAATCCCCTTTTTCAAATAAATCATAGGTAAACCTCAATTCATATGTAGAAATTTATTTTAATATATGTCAGTGAGAAAAATTTATTTGTCTTGATAAAGATTTTACAAATTGAAAGCAAAGGCTAGAAAACACTAAGGCAGATACTATCCATTATGGTTCTTGGTTTGATTGTACCATATATGACACATCTTTATTGATATAGCTGAGTAGTTACAAAGATAACTTTTTTCCAGTTTACCTTGCAACCTCAGGATAACCCTCTGTTAAGGCCTGGGGGATGAGTGGTGGTAGGAAATGTTGAAGTACTGCTTATACTTCTTATCATAAATATAAAATAAAAAAAGAACCCCCCAAATGGACTAGTGGTAATACTCTATAATATTTCATTCACTTTTTATTTTGCCATTTGCCTTATCTTGATGGGTGCAACTGCTAATTCAGCTTGATACCAGCACTGGCTTGTACAGATTTGCATTAAAGAATATGTTCAGGCCTGAATTTAGTTTTAAAAAATCAAGAAACAGTGCTGAACTGCACTTTCTTAATTGATGACACCTTTACAAGAAGTTCAACTACGTGCACAGAAATGGCAGATCTGCACAAGACAAGTTAAATCTGAAAAACAAGTTATACAGGGTGTCAATTTAACACAAAACACAATTGCAGTGGATGTTATCTGTCATTACAGCTTTTAAAAAGTTAAAGTATATTTTTTAAAATATTAAATCCGAATTAATTGGTTGTAGAGCCCCCAAAATACCACAACAGGACCAAAGTTTACATTTTGAAAACCATTCAACTAAACAACATTGTACCTCACTTTTATGGCTGACATGTGATTTATAAAAATGCAATAAAGATTACTGAGTACTAAATTTGTTGCTGGATTGGCTTATTGTTGGTAGATATTTTCACAGATGTACTTTGATTATCTTCTGTAAGACTTTTCTTTGTAAATGGAACATGCACAAAAATAGGACAATATTTAAGCTTAGTTCTTTTCAGGCTATATTGTTGAATTTTTATCCAATAAAATTTGAAATAATTTGGATTTACATGAACAGTTTCTATGGGGATCAAAACTCATTTTGAGTCCAAGGTGGCCACACCAATGCAAACTGACCTTTTTTCATCCTTAAAATATTTGCATTCCTCTGTGTATGTGGGCACTAAGAATATCAGCAGGGCTCTGCAGAGTCAAAGATTAAACGTATGAAGAAGGTATGAAAATAAATAGGTTGGCCAAGACTAACGGAATTCTTCTTTTGGATGTGTTTTTATAAAGAAGTTAGCCTTTCAACAGGCCTTTGAACATGGATCATTTTTAACCTTTTTCGCTCCTTTAACTAGATATATGTTATCAACTTTTGACAATTATTCCTTCAAAATGTATTGTGTATCTGCCCCCTTATGTTCATTCCCATTGTAAGCAACATAGTCCTGGCTACGTGTCTGCATTATTGCAAAATATAGTCTCTGTGCCTCCAATAATTCTGACTCTTTTCCCCAGATTATTATAAAAATTATATTGTCAACCACTTTAACAAAAATCATACAGATATTACACATTCTTATCTTGATAAACTGTAAACACCGCAGCATGAAATTCACAAAACACTCACATGCATACATGCATAGGCACACACATGTGCTTGTACACACACAGCTTTCCAATCTAATCTATTAATATTCTTTAGTATAAACCCACCACAGCATGTATGCCTGTCTCCTTATTATCTGTTTCACTTGTCCTCTCCTCTTATTTAAAAATCCCTGGGTTTTGCTTAAGATTTAGAAAAATCTATTCTTCCTGATTTCAATAAAACATTTTTATTCTTAATAATAATGAGGGATTTATGTTTCATTGTGATAATACATCTTATTTTCTGCTTATTTACTCTGACTTTATTCCTTCTTTTGAGGATGTGGTAATTTCACCTGTGAAATAACCTTTGCTTTGTTGATTGTGCTTCCCTGTGAGGTGCACTTTTATTTTGTGATATAGAAAACACAGCGCCAATATACAACAGTGACAAGAAATTTGCCAAATGATGTAAGAGAAACTGATGTTGCTCAGATTGGTTCAAATTTATCTAAAATGATGGCCTTGTAAATGTCAGACTGAAATGCAATTGACTCACACATACTGTATGATTTCTGTGATGATGTTCCATTACTGACTTCCCTGTAGTTAATTTGTTCATTATTTTCCATAAATATGTATTTTTTTAACTTGTATAAATTTAAGGGGTACAAGTACAGCTTTGTTACATGGATGTATTTTATAGTGGTGAAGTCTGAGCTTTGAGTGTAACCATCACCCAAATAATACACATTGTACTCAGTAATTTCTCATCTCTCGTCCCCCTCCCACCTTCCTGCCCTTCCAAGTCCCTAATGACTATTATTCTATACTCTATGTCCATGTGTACACATTATTTAGCTCCCACTTATAAATGAGAATATGTGGTACTTGACTTTATGTTTTTGAGTTTTTTTACTTAAGACAATGGCCCCCAGTTCTATTCATGTTGCTGCAAAAACATGATTTCATTCTTTTTATGGCTGAATAGTATTCCATTGTGTATATATATAACATTTTCTTTATCCATTCATCTGTTGAGGGACACTTAGGTTGATTTCATATCTTTGCTATTTATGAATAATGCTATGATAAACATACAAGTGAAGGTATCTTTTTGATATAATGATTTCTTTTCCTTCGGGTAGATACCCAGTAGTAGGACTTATGGATCAAGTGGTAGCTCTATTTTCAGTTCTTTGAGAAATCGCCATACTGTTTTCCATAGAGGCTGTATTAATTCACCAGCAATGTAAGCATTCTTTTTTCTTTGCATTCTCACTAACATCTGTTCTTTTTTGACTTTTTTAATAACAGCCATTCTCACTGGTATAAGATGATGTCGTATTATGGTTTTAATTTGCATTTCTCTGATGTTTAGTGACGTTGAACATTTCTTGTATCCTTGTTGGCTACATGTATGTTTTCCTTTGAAAAGTGTCTATTCATGCCCTTTGCCCACTTTTCAATAGGTTTATTTAGTTTTTGTTGTTGTTGAGTCAATTTCCTTGTAAATTCTGGATATAAGTCCTTTGTCAGATGCATAGTCTGAAAATATTTTCTCCCATTCTGTAGGTTGTCTGTTCACTCTGTTGATTATTTCTTTTGCTAGGCAGAATCTCTTCAGTTTAATTAAGTCCTGTTTGACTGTTTTTGGTTTTGTTGCTTGTGCTTTTGAGGTCTTAGGCATGAATTCTTTGCATAGACCAATGTTCAGAGACTACCATGAACAACTATACATTCACAAACTAGAAAACCTGAATTTATGGAAAGATACAACATCCTAAGATTGAAATAGGAAGAAACAGAAATCCTGAACAGACCAATAATGAATAATGAGATTGAATCAGTCAATTAAAAAAAATGTCCTACAAAAAGAAGCCCCAGGACCAGATGGATTCATAGCTGAATTCTACCAAACATATAAAGACGAACTTGTACTAATCTTCCTGAAACTGTTCCAAAAAGTCAAGGAGGAAGGAACTCTCCCTATCTCATTATATATATATATATATATATAAAATATATATAGTGCACTGTTCTCGGTGCTAAAGATATAATGATGAACAAAAGAGACCCGGCCCCCAGCTCTCCTAGAGCTTAGATTCTAGTGGGGTGGACAGACAATAATCTACAATCACCCAAGTGAATAGAGGGTGGGTAAAGAGGCACTGTGAGAGCCTACAATATGGCATTGGCCTAGAGAGGCCCTCAGCAAACTCGCTCTGAAGCAGTGATCTTGTATTGAACTCTAAAGCATGAGCAGATGCTACCTTGCTAAAGAGGGAAGGCAGGAATGTTCTAGCAGAGGGAACAGCTTGATTAAAGATCTTATAGTAAAAGGGAGCATGACTTGTTCAGGGCCTGAAAGAAGAGCAGAGTGGTTGAAAAGGAAAAAGTGAGGGGGAATGTACTGGAAGATGAGGCTGGAGAAAAAGATGGAGGCCATAGGAAGCCTGGGGCTAATACCTGGTAAGGAGGTTTCTTGTCACAGTAAGGACACAGGGAAGCCAAAGGGGAGCTTTAAGCAGGGGGAGTGATGTATGCAGAAAAATACCCAACACTAATTGGCAAATAAGAATATAAGATTTGTAGGTGTTAAGCATTCATAGTAAAGTCAACGCTTGGGAATTGTTCAAAGGCATTTTATATACCCTGCAATTTTGCTTATATAAAGTACTTTACAATTTAAAAACATATTGTTCATGCTGACATTTGGAGACTGTATGATATGCCTGAAAGTGGCAACCCAAAGTTCTTTTATAAATTATCTATAAATTAAAGGCTAGGGATGACCAGATGTTTTTAAATTAAAATGCTGAGAATGAAGAAGTGACCAACACGTTTTTGTAATAGTAATTTGATGTCGCCATGGATGCTTCAGCAATTTTACCCCTATGCCCCTCGTTTGATTCCAGCTTAGGTTAGAAATGACTTGAAATGTTACCACCTGACAGCTGCTGACATATCTGAAGTTAATGAATTGTCAGCTTAGCTCCTAGGGTAGGTGTCCACGTGGTAAAGCCAACATCCCGATTGCCACCAAATGGTTTCTTCTTCAGCAAAGTCAGTAAGAAGGCCGCAAATCAGTTTGTTTAATCACATCAATAAGAAGTGGAAGAGAAGAGTTAGGTTACTTTTTCCCTTTCCTTGAGACCACAGCAAATCTGTTTCCTCTCCTTTCTCCTCAAGTATTTTGCCCAGTCCAACTTAAAAGGAGCCAAATGATATGAATTCTCTGCTTCCCTTGCAAAACCTCTAAACACTTCACTCCCCCCACCCTGCCCCCAGTTATTCTTTTTGATTCCTTAGTAAACATTTTAAGGAATCCTGCCCTTGCTCTGTATTCCCAGGATTCGGATAGTAAGCTGAGATGCTCAGGTAAGGCACGAAGGAGGAATGAGATGGAAAACTGAATTGCCTAATCACCTCAGTGGGTGGTCCTTGTACGCGGAGATACAATTTATCATAAGGGTGGGATCGTAGTAACTATAACCTATCCACAATACAATAACATAGACCTAATGTGCATTTGATATTATGATCACATGTTGGCCAAGAAAGAAAGCCACCATGAATACTAAACACATAAAATGCATTAAAGGCTGGATAGGAAAATGAGAATTCTGTGATCTGCAATATTCCATTTGTTGTATTTTTAAGGTGCAGTAGAATGTACATGACTATAACAAATATGCATTTTCAACAACCAGACCTTAAAATGTGATTGTTGGTAGACAGTGTTGAAAGTGGTTATCATACATGTTTGGAAGAAAGCATTTCTGTTAGTAAGTATACGGTTTTTTTACATTATAAGAAAATATCTAAAGGTGTTCTTTTCAAGTTCTTATAATATAACCTTATAAGATTTTTTGTTTTACAATGTAGGAAATTTAAATGCATTTGTGTAGTAAGTGAGAAGCAAATTTAGAATTAGAATTTAGGGATCTTGTTTTTCAAAGCCTACTTATTTCACTATTACCATCTGTTAAGTTTTTCCTTTTATAGTGGGTTTTTATCATATATGAAGGCCAAAACAGAAGTACACAAAGAAATCTTATAGTTACAGGGATAGTGGTAAGGAGGGGGAAAACGTTGGGTTGACAACAAAGTGTTTTAACAGTTTAGTGTTTCACACATGGAGAAACAATCCTGAGGTCTTCTAACACCTGTTTTTCCAGATTCTGATATATCTGGCTAATTTAAACTCTTTTATTTTCCTTTTTATGTAAAGGAATTTTTTGGTAATAGCTATGAGGAAACAGAATGTCCATAGCAGGAATATTAATAATGCGGGAAGTTTATAAAACTCATAAGGTTTGATCCCTGATCTTTATCTTCAAACTTCTTTATAGAATTTTAACACTAATTCTAAACAGATATTAATTGTAAATCTCCCAGAAAAAGGAAAGAGAGGATGTTAAAGTACCTTGATACATTTCTTTTGGATATATACCTGGAAGTAGGATTGCCGGATCATATATGGTAGTTGTATTTTTTATTTTTATTTTTCATATTTTTATTTTATTTATTTATCTTTAATGGAAAAGTTGAACCCAGAAGTGGAGAGTAGAAAGGTGGTTTCCAGGGGTCACAAGGAGAGGTAGGAATGAGTAGATGTTGGTCAAAGGGTAGAAACATTTAGTTGAGATGAGTAAGGTCTGGAAACCTAGTGTACAGCATGGTGACTATAGTTAATAAAAATGTGTTGTGTATTGAAATTTGCTAAGAGACTAGATGTAAAGGATTAGATCTGTATTTGTGATGAGGATCTTTAGTAAAACATTTTACTCATCTATCTAATATCTATGATCCGGTCTTGCATTACTGGGAGTATCGTGGCTTTCATTCAGATATCTAACACCTTCATGCAGCTCGTGAGGATTTCACATTATTTTTTCCCCAAAGTTTGATTTTCTATATGTACTCATAGACTTTGAATTTTGGTGCAGAATAATTTTAATACAAATAAATAGCAATAGTGATATAAGTAAAGACTGAATGAGGATTTATTACTCTTGTGACAATTGGTTAAATAATTACTATAAGACAAATCAGTATGCTAAGTATTAGGGGTGGGGTTGTGTTTGCTAAGCATTTGCTGAGCACTTAATACTAGTACCAATGCTTATAAAAAGTCTAGTTAATACTGATGTGCCATGTGGGGGAACTCATTTATCACTTCATAATAATATATCTTTAAATATTATATAAGTATGAGTCCAATTAGGAGATAAGTACCACACAGTAATTTTAACAGGAAAAGTTTAATATGAAGAATTATTAACTATAATAAGGGACTGAAGTAAAAAGGGGTTGGCTAGTAAGAAGTAAAAATAACTCTACTGAATATAGAAATAGAATATTTGTAAGGAAAAGTAAGTATCCTAAGGATGAAATAATTGTCCATGGAACAGTCTCCCTTCCCCCAGGCCTGAGATCCAGACTTTATTGGAGAAGAAACAATTGGCTCATTGAAAGACAGAGAAGTTGTTGTGGTGCCCTGCCAGTGGAACTTGCCAGAAGTCTGTCTTTCAGAACTCACCAGAAATCACCCTCTTGGTACCTGGGGAAAGCTGTCATGAGGAGATTTCACACCAGGGATGCTCCACTATGAAACTGCCCATGGGGTGTCCTGGGGGAAGCCACTGGCCCTGAGTGCTCTGATTACAGGGTTCTTCAAACGCCTGATGCTGGGGAAGCTTCCTGCTTTAAAATGTAGGTTTTATTATTTATGATGAAGCCCATAGATCAGGGGACAATTGCCATTGAAAGACAATTTGTTATCCTCACAGATCCCAAGAGGAGGAGGACGCATGAGGAAGCACTAGGGTCAGTGAGGAGGCAGAGCAAGCGAGGGAAAAAATGTGGGCGAGAACCTTTGTGTGTTTTCCACAAGAAGGAACAGGAACAGCAGGGCGAGCAGGCTTATGATTGGCTATTCTGAATAATTTTAGTGGGCTCTGGGCATGTTGGCTTTCCCTAGTTGTCTGGTACTTCTCCCTGGGGTGATTAGGACAGGTGGATAGTGTGGCTCAGAGTGTGAGTCACTGATAAAGGAGGTGGTTGGGTACACAGGCTGCCTTAGACACTTCAGACCTACTTGAATGCAGTGGTTCATAAGCACTCAGGGACAACGCTACTTAAACTTCAGCCTAGAGCACCTGGAGAGCTTTCTCTTGCTCTGAGACTCATGATTTTGGTATTTCAACTTTACTGGGAGTGGGCCCACATTGGATTCTGCTTTCAGTCAAACAACCAAACAATCTAAATCACTCCCAGCCGGGCCCCGTACCTTACCCTGTAATCCCAGGGACTTGGGAGGCTCCAGTGAGCTCTGATCGTGGCATCACACTCCAGCCTGGATGACAGAGTGAGATCCTGTCTTAAAACCAAACCAAACCAAACAAAAAAACACTCCCTGTAATATTAGCACACTAAATCATATCCCTATTATTAATAAATCTAGGCAAACCTAAAATTAAGATCCGTATTCATTCTAGCTCACTCAGGATTTATTTCATAAACATTGCCCCAGCATTTGTTGGTATAGTACAAACTTGCTACTAGGATACTTGTAGATGTATGCATAAAGTTATGGCCCACACCAAGTCAGATTGCAATCCCAGAATTGCTGTAGCATGGTAGTTCTTAACCAGAGATTATTTTGTTCCCAACTCCTTCCCAGGGTATCGACAATGTCTGGAGACATTTTTGGTTATCACAACCAGAGAGGTGCTAACAACATCTTCTGGGTAAAGGTCAAAGATGCTGATAAACATCCTATAATGCACACAACAGCCTGCACAAAAAATAATTTTCTGGCCCAAAATGTCAACAGTGTTGAGGTTGAGAAACCTGCTAGATTAAAAGGAGATATCATGTTGGAGGAGAGAAAATCCACTGTGGATGGAGCCGGAGGATACACTTTTACCCACCAAATGGGTTCAGTAATCCCTGTAAGCCAGGGATCAGAGAAAGAGAAGCCATTAGAGAACTAGGCCCACTGATGGCAATGGGGGTAATAGGGTCCACATCATGGTTCTTCACCAGTCTCTGAATGTACAGTCAGAATAAAAATGAAATAATTGGTAGCTGGCATGACTCCCACATTGGATCTTTGGCCTGTGGAGTAAGAGCTATCATTGTTCTGTATTTCTATAGTCATCTAATTCTCTTTACAAAGTATTTTGCTCCCCTCCAAAATCTAGATGATTAATAGAGAATAAAGATGTTTCTAATTAGAGAAGGATCAATATTTAGCAAATATTATAGGACTATAAGTAACAAACTACTAAAAGTTTTAAAGATATTCTCTTTAATTAACAAAAATTATTAGTAGTTAGGTAGCTTCAGCATTTTTCCTTGTTCATATGATTTGGATTTGTTATTTAGATGAATCCAGGAAAATAAAAGTTTGTTTTGTTCTATTTGTCAAAATAACGAAACAAAACAACAACAGAAACAACAGCAACAAAAATAAACTTGGGGTCAGCATATCCATTTCCATACACAATATGCAATATTATTTCTTTGCTTTCTCTCTTTAGGTCTAAACTTAAAACACAAGTATATATCCCCAATCCAAATCGCTTAACAGCCTCCTGGAGAATTGAGTGTTCTAAATTTTGTGCCTAAAAAGTTTTATTTTACAGAGAAAGAAATTGAGACTCAGGAAACAGAAATTACTTTCCTAAGTTCAAACTGTGTTTTAGTTGGCTGCAAACTAGATTTCTACACTCCCATTTAATGATTTTTCCACTAAATAACAAAATAATATTAGAGATGGTCAGAATAATTTGAGGCAATTTAAAATCCTGCTATCTATTTCTATTTTCAATGAAATTCATTTTGTTGGACCTAAATATATTTACTAATTTGCACACTTAGGGAATTGTTTTATATGCGGCAAAAAATGAAGACATTCATGTTCAATATATAACGTGTTTTTTATTAGATTAAACAATTTATTTGACATCCCTAAAACACTCCTTTTGTTTCTCATGTAATTTTCAACTGTCCACAGAAGTTCATGAGAATCCAGGCATTGAGAAAGAGCATATCTAGGCTTTATTTCCACCATCATTGAAATGAACATGCTCTTGATAAATCACTTGGTTCTTTGTGCTTCTGTTTCCACACTAAAACTCTGCCTTTGTTCTCCATCTCATCACAGTAGGGTGCAGATGGATAAAAGCACAAGAGAGTTGTTGCTGGGAGGACAAAGTGATAAAGATAAAGGTTTTAAATAGATTTTTCCTGGTGTATAATTTAAGAGTAACAGTATTGAACTAAATAATGACTAAGTATGTTTGGGCAGGAAACTTGGTAGAGCAGAGAAGGCAAAGGGAGAATAGAAAGTAATAATGTGTTTGGCAAATTTCTCTGTCCTAAAGAATTATGGTATAATTCTTTTTTTTATTTATAAAGTAAAGAGATTTACTTTTTTGTGTAGCCATTTGTTCTAAGATCTTTGATTCTCATCTCATTGAAGAAAGACAAAGGATTATTCTCTGAGTTTTATGGTGCAAAGAAAAACAACATATGAATGCTGAAAATATAATTTCGTCAGTATTGTTCAAAACCAGACTTCATAATATAAATCTGAATCCTAAAATAGAAATATTTTCATCTTTATCATAAATTTATTTCTAATATGATCCCAAACACTGTGGTCTGGCTCTTCAATTGGGATGAAGAATCTGACCAAAGCCTGCTTAATGAAAGGTTATATTTGAAAAGCCTCTTAGTTCTAAGACAGAATCAAGTGAGGGTGTAGCTCCTCTTTGGTTTCAATAGAAACCCCTGTAAACCTAGTATTAATAGATTTCACATTCTAAATTCTAACTCCCCTACAATGATCAGCAATCAAAGTCCCCCTCAACATTTTCTGTCTTCCAGCTTTTACTTCCTGCTAGGTTTCTTGTAGTATTTCCTGCTCATCCACAATAAAGGGTCCGCCAAGGATATGAGGAGACTTTATATACAAATTTACAGGCTTCCATGTTCGTGGCTCCCTCCTTTCCTGAACTTATTCTCTCAATTTCCAGTTACCTGGCAACCCCAAACTCTGATACTACACCTAAATAGAATAACACTGCAACTTTCTACTGGATCTCTAGATTTTTCCCTGGACCTTGTGGACTGGGTGATGCTCAGGAGAAAAGCCATAAAAACATACATCTCACCCAGTGAAGTTTCCTTTTCTAGGGGTGAACTTCCCTCAAATTTCTGCTTGATTTGTATCAGTCTCCAGTGTTTTCAATAGCTCAACTTATTTTTGTGTGTTATAATACATTTTGTCCAGATTTCTTAATTGTTATTTGCAGGAGGGTTAGTTTGATAAAAGCCAGTATGGCATTACTGAAACCGACAAGTGACTTTGGAACTGGATTCCTTGGAGGCCTAGTGGACCCCAGATATGGTCCACAGACAGCTGCAAAGAATGATGGAGAAGTTTTGTAGGTGGAGCATCATCTTCCTCCCTACTGGTGCTTTAGAAAGAGATGATCTCTTTTTTTATGTTTTATTTTATTCATCATTGTTGTTACTTGTAAGATTTTATTTAGGAAATAAAATCTGCTGAAAGCAATTTGAAAAATCACTGCAACAGACCATTTATTTAACAGATTTTGAATAATATCATGACATGTGCTGCACCAGACTTCAGATTTTAATTTTAGTTAATGACTAACATTAGGGTTATGGTAACATTTTTATAACATAAATCTACTTTTACATGCCCAGGCTTCTTTATTCCTACTTCTATGATACTGAAATGAGTAGGATTTCCAGATAGAAAAAAAACCACTTTTATTTCAACATTTTGCTACAGTGTATAAATTACATATAGGCTACTGGCCATCATAAGCACAACGATTTTGACTGAAATTGTCAAATAAAGTTCTTTCATTCCAGATTTCTAGTAATAGGAATAATTGTAGTATTTTGAAACTCCTGTATTTGAGAATACAACAAAAGGAACAATTACAATGAAGTCATTATGGAATAAAGCTGATAAATATTTTATTGTATAATCAACTTAAGCAGAGTTATATAAGATAGCAGTAAATATTATATAGAAAGTTTTGCTTAAATTTAAAGAGTGGCATATATATCTAATTAATTAACTATTACTTATTTCCAAGAGTTTGGCCATTCAGCATAATGTTCTTATTTGCTTTGGAAACACGGCATTCCAATATTTTTTATTAGGACAGAGTTTCTATCAATTAATTTCATTTCCAAGTGAATGGGATTTTAATTTTTAAGTTATCATTAAAAATATCATGCTATATTTTCAATTTGAATGTTAATTTTATAACACTTGTTTGGGTGCAAGGAATTGTGTTTTCTTGTTGAGTGTTGCATTTCACCTGAAAAAAAAACATGAAGTGGACACAATTAGCCATCATTAGACACAAATTTGTCTCACCTTTTAAGGAATACTAAGAAGCGCCCTCTCAACTTTGTTTTACTAAGTTGTTCCAAAAATCTCTATTAGTGTTTCAATTCTTTGGGTAAAGTTTTTTTGTTTGTTTTAAATTGAAAACAGCCTGGAAAGGGTACTATATGATTACTGATATTTCTTAGGAGCCAGCTTATCACATTTCTAGCTAATGTGAATAAAAGATAAGTTAGAAAAACAAACCTACAGGTAAGATCTCAGAAAGAAATCTTGTAAAGTTAACGGGTTTTTTTAGATAGACGTTCTGAAGAGAGTATTGTATACCTAAACTGAGAGGAAAGTAAAGAATAAACACATAGAAGAGGGAGAAGGAAAGTGACACTGAAAAACTGGGGGTAAATTGGAAAAAAGGCAGAAGATAGCATAATTCTGACCTTAAACATATAACACAACAAAACATACAGACAGGTCATTCCTTCTAACTCCTTCATTTATAGATAATTTAATTTGAGACCAGACAGCTTATATGAACTTTCTCACTTTAGTATGGCTAGACCCAGTGAGAAGCAGGACCAGGTGAGCAGCCTCCACCTGCACTCAGTTCAGTTCACTTCGCCGTATTGCATAGTAAACAAGTCAACTTGATTTTAAGAACACTATTTTACAAAAATTTAATTTACACAAACATTGACTGCAAATTTGTTGTTATGCAGAACACGTTACAATTTTGCAAATGAGGCTAACCAAAAAATTTCAGCCTCATTGAATTTAATGAGGTGTTGAATTGAAGAATATTAAATAGTTTGATACCTAACACACTACCAGGAAATTGCCAAATAAATAGAGAAAATATTGAAGACTTGTATGAACATTTCCCAGTTTCCCTTTGAATTATCTTGTCTTCAAAGGAATAGTCTTTCCCCCCCTTCATTTTTTCCCATAGGTGCTTATTCAGCATTTTTAAAACAAGAATTATGCTTGAATAGTAATATATCACCAATACCAATGGATATATATCCATTTATACTTACATAAATACATACCTACACACATACATTTGTTCATCTTTAAATTCTACAATCACTGTCCCTAAGGGATTCATATATGCAGAATTTCTCAGAGTACACACCTAGATTAAAATACAAACCACACATTTTATAGACTCTAAGATAGTCTCATAGCAATACAAATCCTGAATGTTGCTTTAGAAACTTCTGCCAGATCCCATGTCTGGAACTTGTTATACATATGGGCATGATAAATAGCAAAAAATAAACAAGTGAGCTGAATTTCTAAGCAAGGCAAGGAACAAAAACTGCCACACAATTTCAGACTGAAAAGCACTGAAAGGCTCTTCTATGTCTAACCACCATTTAGGGGAAAGAAGGCAGAGGTAGAGGATGGAATAAGTGGATTTTGGGGTTAGTGGCAAACATTAGTGTTTTTGGATAGGTTAGCTTTGGTGGTGATGTGACCTGAAAAAACAGATTGACTCTAAATTCTTTAAACAAATAGTCTTTTCTTTTAGAACATAGTGCTTACTCTACAAGGGCATTCTTGGTTCATCTTTTATTTAAACCAATTTTTATCTCATAAACATCAATGACAAAAGAGATGTTTGTAAGTGTAGCAGTGAAAAATTGATCATTAGTTTAAGGGTGGGAAACAGAATTTTTCTGGGAGGGAGCTGTCTTTTCCTGAGCACAACTTCTATGAGCCATGTTTAATAAGGCAAAAATAGACTCAGGAATCTCACAAGGCAGAGATGTGTTAGGACTGCTATAAGTAAACTAAATTTCTCCTCATAATAAAATTAGTATAAATTGGGGAGTTTCCTAAGGCTACTCATAAGACAATGATATAGATTGGGAACCTGAAGTGGCTGGAGGTAATGAGGAGGACAGGTAAGGAAAAGGTCCAGCATGATGGGAGTGATATTTTCAACTGTGAATATGGCCCAAATGTTTTGAATACAGATGTCTAATTTTTAATGTAAGTACAGTAGATGGTTGTTCTGTCTTGTGCTCTGTGCGTTGTAAATTAACCCTTCCACTTCACTATAGGCTTCTGGCTCCACTCCTGATTTTTCAGTAAAATTCTCCTATACAACTAAAGAGCTACAACATTTTACCTCTAATCAACAATACTGTATTGTACATTTAACAATTTGTTTAAAAGATAGATCTTATGTTGTGTTCTTACCATAACAAATATCCTTTTGTAAATGTGATTTAAGAAATAATAAGAAAAAACAATATTCCATGATTGGGTCCACATAGCATAGAAAAAAGGAAAGGCTGCTAAGGCTATTTCAAGCAAAGAAAGGAATGAGAGTAAGCCACAAGAAGAAGAAAATATGAACCACTGGATGGGATTGAGGGTAGTATGCCCACTTTTGGTAGGAGGAAGTTTTGAGCCTCCCTTTTTAAAAATAAATCATGGGACACAGTGACTTCAAAGAGCTGGAGGACTTTAGGCAGTTGGAAGAGTTACATTTGGTCATGCTTATTTAAATACCAGAATTTCTGTCAGAATACCATTGTTCTGAAACTCACATGTAATGTTAAAGTTAATATTGAATTCATAAAATACACATAGATTTGAAGCTATTGACCTGAGGCCTCAAGGCCACATGTGGTCCTCTAGATCCCCAAGTGCAGCCCCTTGACCTAATCCAAACTTCACAGAACAAATCCCTTTATTAAAAGAATTCGTTATGTAAAATTTGGAGTCAGTCAAAAGGCCACACTCAAGGATCCAGAAGGCCACATGTGCCCCCAAGGCCATAGGTTCCCCACCCCTGCTAGACACCAGTGAAGATTATGTAGATTATTAGCATATGAAATAGTATTTAGCTAACCTTAAATAGTGAATAGTTTGATTTCTTTTGCTACCGTTTTCCTTTGAATTATTTTGTTTTTAATAAGTCAGATTTTGGAATTTCATCTATACTCTTTCCCCAAATCTAATAGTAATAAAATAAAATTTTGTGTTTGTGAATGGGGAAATCTTACATGAAGTAAAACTTTATTCTTTGACAAGGGAGATATTTATTTCAACGTTTAGGAAAATATCAATTCTACCAAGTTCTTTATTAGTTCAGATCACCTCCTGGGTAAAGGCTATCATATTTTTTAGTTCTTTTAAATTCCTTTATTATGGACACATTTTCTTTTTAAAAACAACACTTTAAAAAGCATATACTTATTATTGTTAAGGAATTAGCAAAGAAATAAAAAACAATTAGAAATATTTTCAGAGTTATACTGCTACAATATACCACATATTTTAGATGCTTAATAAAGTATGTAGAAACATACTTGTCAATGCCAAGTCCCAAGGGGAATGCATACCAACAATTCCATTTATGAAGAACTAGAAAACGGTTTCAACCTTTATTCCAAATCCTCTGGGACATCATTTTGCTAACAATACTTTTTATCCATTCTTACTACCTCCAACCAATTTCAAATCTTCATTTGATAAATGTTCTATGCCATGTTTCAGAATGTACATATATCTAATGGATTTTAAAATATTATACAAAGAAATATTTCTAACTATGCTCCTTACATAAACTTTACATCTTTATTTAGTTTCCAAGTCCAATAAAAAGTGCATCTTATTTAGAGGTCTAAGTTTACTGAGTTATGTAATGAATGGTTTTAACAAATCGCAAAGCACTTCACAACAGTAGCTATTCATATTTTGAGACAACTCATGTAATTTACCTTGGGATTTCTAGTTATTGGTTGCAAAGACAAAACCTGGAAATTTCTTTGAAGTTATTCAGCTAGCACGTTTTTACATTTCTGTGATCAAATCTCTTTTCTGAGAGTAGTATTATAGATATACACAGAAAAGATACAGAAACATAAAGAAATGGAGGCCAAAATATTCTAAGATGATATATGTCTTTGTGAACATGGCTACCTCTCAGTGTAATTAATTTAGAAGAAATACCATAGTAGGTAATTTATATGGAATACAATAACACTTACATCGGAAAATACTTTAGTCCATCCTTTAATTAAGACATTAGTATTTTGTTATTTTTGATGATGATGATGATGATATCACATTTGCCCACAATTACTGAGGGTTTGTTTTATGAAATATTTGATATCTACCTGTCAGAATGACATTTATGACCACTTCTAAATAATAATAGCAAATTTAATCTATTTATATGAAAGCCTCAGAATTACTGCTGAAACATTTCAGTGTAGTCCTAAACATGTTTTATAGAGATTTATATATTTAATACCACAGTGACCACAGCTAATCTTACAAAGTCATTGTGTATCACTGAAGATACCTGAATCAGAGAGCTTGGGGGTGGTGCAGTAAGAAAATTTCTCAGAGATCTCACTTAGTATTTTGTCACATTTTAAAAATAATTAAATTTAAAAACTCATTTTAGATGAACAGGAAATATATGTAACTAAACTAGGTTACTTTAAAGCATGTATATACCTCCTCTAGTTGGCTGTTTTGCTTAAAGTCACTCACAATAATATATATTTATAGTTAACTTTCATAATTAAAATTTTATATATTTATAGTTAATTTTATTATCAGAAACTATGCATTGTGCCACTTGTTAATGAAAGGTTAGGAGACATTCCATAATATACATAGTCATTAATACATGGGCATAGTCTTTTGTTCACTGTGTAATAAAAATTATTTGAGTGCCTACTATGTGCCAAGTAGACAGCAGGAATCAAGAATCACAAAGTCCCTGCTCTTGTGAAGTTAATATATCTGTGAAGAGATAAGATAGTAAACAATTAATAAATAAATAATATAATACCAGATCATGATAAGGGTAATGAAAAAATAAGGGTTAGAGAGTGTGCTGAAAGGAAAGTGTGCTTTAGGCAGACTGGGCATGTAAGGCCTCTCTGAGGAGCTCATCTTTGAGCTGAGACATAAATGATGAGCAGGAAGCAACGAGATGAAGATATCAGGGAATAGGGAACAGTTCCAGAACAGAAATAAGCCAGTGTAGCTAGAACACAGTAAGTCAAGAAGATTGGTAGGAAATGAAAGAGGATAGGTGTGCTGTGGTCCATCACGATGGCCTCGCATGCTGCCATCACTTGGTTTCCCCAGAAAAAAGTCTCTGAGACAAGTTTACATGCCAATAATATATTTGGAGGAGTGTAATCTCAGGGTAGCAAATGCGAGGGAAAAAAGGGAAATGAGGGAGGGCAGGAGTAAAACCAAATATAAGCAGGATTTTCTGAGCTAACCACAAATATTGCTCAGACGGGAAGTATGTCTTGATGGGTTCTATATGGAACCTCACAGGTCCATTAGGATTGACAGAAGAAGGCAAAATGCATCTCTCAGCCATGATCACATTCTCTCTCCAATTGGCCAAAGTTTGCCACGTGGACCCACCCCTATCTTCCATGTTTCTTTCAGGCACCTGCTGGAGCTACCAGAGACCTTGTGTGCATGGCTAGGTAAACACTAGGCAGTGTAGTTGCTGTGAACTCTTCAACAAGGTGACTTGATGGAGGCCATGAGGGAGCCCAACTCTGAACCCCAGGGGTTGGCCAGAAGAATTAGGAGATGATATTGCAGCCCATGGCTGGGGTTCACCAAAGAATTAGGATTTTATTCTAACTTCAAAGTCAAGCCATTGGGTACTTTTCAAGGCAAGCGAGCAATACTATCCTTTTTATGCTTTCAAAAGGTCACTGTCATTGCTGTGTGGAGAAAAAGGACATGGAGAAGAGGTAGGTGGCAGGAGATAACAGACTTCAGAGTTATAGGAGTTGTTTTTAACTGGTCAAGTCTACTGAAAGTATGAAAATGATAAGAAAAGAGAAATTACAATTTTCCTCACTATGGAAATCTTTAATGATGTTTATGAGAGCCATCATGGCGAGATGATAGAACAAAACACGTTCAGAGCGAATTGAGAACACGAACATGAAAGGTTATAAAGTGAAGGCAGTAAAGTGGGACTAGCTAAACCTTTTGCATAGTTAGATGGTAATTTTTGTCCAAGACAAGGCTTTATTTTTAAGGGATGATTTTAAAGCACACATATGTGCTGAGAATGAATCAGTCATGATATAGAAATTTATGAAGCAGAACAAAGTGGGGATGATTGCAGGACAATAATCTGCAGTGAGATGAGAGATAGCTTGGGACAGAAGTGGACAGGTTGGCCTTGGAGGAGAATGGGTGCTTCTTCAATCTCAACGTTAAACCCTAAGCACCAGTTATTTCATATCCATGTGTACCACTAAAATGCCCATCACTAATCAACATCTAATAATTCCTTCAGGAATCTAATAGCTGATATTTTAGAATTCAGGTCCAAGCACTAAATATATGTCAAGACACTGATATTGGTCACCAAAGAAAAATTTGGGAATCTTACATTTAATAAACGCAATTATTTTTAAAAATTGATTACTTGTGAAACCATATATGTTTTCAAAAGAATGTCATATAAATAGTACATTCTGAATTTTGTATTCAGTGAATTCAAAACAATTTCTTTCCTGTCCATAACACCTGGCTTTATGAAGATGCGCTGAAATGGACATTTCATGTATTGCTTGAGGGAGATGAAATTGGCACAACCTTGTAAAAGGCAATTTGGTGTTATGATATCAATAGCAGCAAATATATATATGCCCTTCAATACCAACATGCTGCTTCTCAGAAACCAAGCTAAGGCAAAAAGACTTTAAAATACAGGGGGAAAAATGTGTTTGGTATAAAATATTTATTGCATTAGTGTTGGCCATAGCAAATATAAGTGATAATGAAAATGTCCAATAATATACTAATATTTTAATATGAATCATTCACAAAATGAAATATTATGTAGCTATTAAAAAGTATTTTTATGGCTATATAAAGATATCAAAATTTTTTTTAGAATTCTAAGTAAAAATGATAACAAGTAGGCATATAATATAATTAAACATGCATAAAAATATAAAAAATGGTTTATAAAATGCACACACATGCACAAAGACATAAGGAACACACTATTACAACCCCATTACCACTTATTTATCAAATGCTTTGTGAGGTTTTTTTTGAAGGGGCTTTAAAATCATTTATCTGTAGGTCTATAATATTTGCCTTAAAGTCATTAAATTTTCTCAGCTGAAGTATGATGGAAGGTCTTGTGTTAACAAAATGAGAGACTTAAAAGTCATCCCACCACATGTGGATTTGATCTGCCCATTAATGAATTCCAATTTAAGACAGACAAGTAGCAGTGTCTTTTCCACTAACTACTGAGGGGTTTTTTGCTTCCGAGTAGGATTTATTTGGTATCTAGGCATGTAGCAACAGATTTCATATTCTTGCTGTCTCCCCACTGAAATTTCTAACTATGGGACTAAAAAATTCTTGGATTCATGTTGACTATTTTTTTAAAATCTGGAATTTTCTTCCAAATGATTGTTTTGGATCCTGCCATAAGGATCTATAACAGCAACGAGAATGGAGTTTCTCAGAAATTAAGTGCACATTCTTCACAGGCTCCCTCTCTCTCTTTTTAAGGATCATTAACTTTTAGACTTTAATTTAAGCAACCAGGCTAGTTGAAAAAAAAAACTAAAACAAATAAACAAAAGAAAAATGCATGATTCCCTTCTCAGTTGACTTTGGAAATAGATACTACCCATTACAAGTTTTACTCTTATCCTAAGCAAGTAATAGAGAACAATGAAGCTATTTGTTTTACAGCTTACGTAATTTGGAGATGGAATCTTTGCAATATTTCCTAAAGTATCTTTCTTTTTTTGTCCCATTAAGGGTCCAATTTTTCTAATTGCCTATGAATAAGGAGGCCAGAGCAATTGGGGGTTTTATTGCATACACACAGTTATTTGAATGCTATTATTTCCCACTATATTCTAAATACCACCATTGCTACCTCATTCCAAGTTACCACACTGGATGCCATAAGAATTGCTAAGGTTTGCCCTAATGTGTTTTTGAGAATGAGGGAATAAAAGCAATCGAGACAACAGATACATTTTCTAGAGGATACTGGGATATTGATGTTTATTTCTTATTCCAGATGGGTCCTTATAGCTCTTCAAAAGAATAACAACTCAAATATTATATATCAACAATATGAAGTGATGACAAAGTCAAGCATTAAGCACTTTAAAGCCATAATATTAAAAATTCCTTCACTGAGTGGGGTGTAGGTTGTGGCTCTGCTTTGCTTTACAGACTGATTCTTCAGAGGTTTATGAGCCAATACAAATGTAAAACCCAAGAGATATAATTGTGCACTTAAAGGAAAAGTAAAAAAATTGCCCAATAATTAATAAAATGTGGGAAAACATCTGTTTTGAACTACTAATAATTGTTATCTTGACACTAGTAAATAAATAGTAAAAGAAGTATACTATGTTTATTTTCTCTCTCAAGAACCTAATTTCTTATGTTCTTAATTTGGCTTAGGAAATGAGTGAAAAATATTTTCTTAGATAAATATATTTGAATGCTCTCTACCAATACATGCTATTACTGTCGATGATCCTCTGATAACATAATATTTTGAAATGTACATTTCAAAATTATATAAATTATGAAAATATATTGCTTCCATAGGGATAAGTCAACTGCTAAAAGAATGATACTGGCCTTATCAATTACTATCTGCTCTTATCAATTACTATCTGGTCTTGTGATTAAACATCACCTTTTAAAAAAAACTGAAATTCTAATCCATATTCTGATTATATATTATGTGCACATGCAAATAAATTGCATTTGGAATAATATTTGTAATGTTAAAATTCATTAACTGTTTCATCTTTGTTATTTTCAGTAATTCATTCATAATAATTTTTATAACTTTAAGTTGATGTAAATTCTTAATACAAAGGAGAGATCATTATTCAATAAGTCTCAGATGCCTAAGATAATGAAACATTTCTGTTTAACTTATGTTTTAGCATATTTAAGGCAACTTTGCTTTTACATTTTCAGGTTTTGGAGCCTTGGACTGTCCAGCCACCTCTTCTTTAAGTAGTTGTATAGAGCAGTCCACAAAGAAGAGGCCCATCCGAGAGTGGGAATATAAGACCAACCCAGAGCCCAGAACAAGTATATGTGGGACAACCTCACAACAACAGTAAAAAAAAATTAAAAGAAACACATATTTTAAATTTTTGGATATAACTCAATGCCAAACTAAGAAGTTGAAGAACATCGGACAGTATTTCTCTATTTCCTTCTGCCAAACTCTTTGGTGCACCTAACTTACATTGTATACATTTTTATTTCTCTGTTTTTGTTTATTGTTTAGAATTTTAAGGATCCTACTTAAATTTGCACTAAGCAGAACAAACATAACAATTGTGTTAATAAATACTTTTAAGTTTACAATTTAACTTCTGAAATCTACACTAAATTCAATTCAAAAGAAGGAGAAAAATTCAGAAAAAACAAATGTGTGCGTATTTTGGTGAAATGTTCTTGTGTGTTAAGTGTGTGTATGAATATATATCTTCCACATTTCAGAAGAATATTTAAAAATTTTAATTTTTCTCATTTTTTATGTGCTACATTGTTATTGTCTCCTCCTTCAGGACCAAATTTTTTCAAACTCTTTTAGTATTATTTTATTTTTTAACTTCTTTAACAATGAAAGAAATGGTTCAAAAGAAGTAAAGTATGAAAAAACTTAATACAACCAGATAATATGGGTTTTTTGACACCAAGAGGAAACTCTGTTAAATCATAATCTTAATCATCTTAATACTGTTCTTAAGATAACACTAATATTACATTTTTGGAAGTTTTACAGTATCAGTGGAAAGTTCCTCTTAAAAGTTATTGATCCTCCAATTCATTCAAGTTAAGAACAGTCTTCTGTCATTTAAAAATTCTTTTGTTTCAATTTCCTTTTCAAAATAAATTTATTTATAAATACTATCTTCTAGATCAGTTTTTCCACTGAGATCACACATTCCCGTTTCATTTCTTTCTTCTTTTTTCTCTCTTAGTTTATGTTCCTTTCACTCATTTATCTTTGTATATCGTTCTTTCAATGTATTTAGTACAATTCAAAAGTTTGGTAGAAGGATATATATTCAAAAAAGAGAGTTGCTGAATTATTTAAATGTTTGGATTTTATGAAGAAAAATATGCAGTGCTATGTAGGATGTTACATTTGTAAGGGGGCAAAACCAGTAAATAGACCGGGAGTTCAAAATTTTCTTAATTTGAATATGGAATAAAAGCCTTCCTTGCAGTCTAAATAACCCTAGAATATTAGCACAATAACAAATTGAAACATATTTTCAAAACTTCTTCACATCTGAACTTTACATAAATCTTTCATATCCCATCCGTATATAATTGTTTTTCTCATTTAGATGAAATATGATGTTGAAAAACTTATCTGCATAAAAATGCCAATATATTTCAGTTTTTAAAAGCAAATGTTGATATGTTTTTATCAATGACATCTAAATGGTCACCTGATATGTCCTTCGCTCTGTACATATTGGCTCATCTTTAGGGAATATAAATGTTTATTAGCATTAAATTTAATTCCAGGAATTGTACAGCTGATTTCAAGAACTGGTACAACACAGATAATATTACTTAGTGATTGATTAAGTTAAAATGTGTTATGATGCCTTGAGTGGTCCTTTATGTAAAGATTTGTTTATATCACAGTTTTAGACATGATCTTACAGTTAATCTATTCCATGGTTTACAACTTTGGTCTTGTGCATTTTAGTATGTTCAGTAGTATTCCTGCCCATTAGCCATTGATGCCAAAATCATCTCTCTAGTGTGACACCCAAAAATGTCTCCAGAAGATCCCAAATATCCCCTGGTAGACAAAACAGCCCTTGTTGAGAAACACTAATCCATTCCAATTAGCCATAGGATGCTTAAAACACCTCTCTATTCATATTGATTATACAGAGTCACTTTTTCTTCTGTGTGTAAAAATATCATTTTATGAGACATAGTCAAATTAGAAAAACTGATGAGTAGCAAAATCTTATTTAACTTATCACTTTCAGCACATCTTTTAATAATATATCATTTGCATATTTGCATTAGTTTTGAGAAAATTTATAGAGATATATTCTAATTTCAAAACACATTAGTGAATTTGTGGATTGAATAAGATCTATATAAGCATCTTGTGAAAATTTAGACATTTAAATTCGTCATCAAAGTGATTATATGACTATTACTATAATAATTCTCTTAGTTATTTCCCTCAAAATATTTTAAAAAGTTTGACAAAAACTTTACTTTTTATCTTTAAATACTTGCTGCTTTAAGTGCCTGTGAATAAGCAATTAACTGTCCCCGCACACACTAATTCATTCTGAGGTATTATTCACCAGGGATTAATATTGTGTTGGCCACTGCAGTCAAATAAATGTTACCACTCAACCAGTGAATGAAAATAGAAACATGGAGTTTTAGCAAAAACTTCCTTTGCTCATTCCTAGAAAGTCCGATTCCTGAGAAAGAGGCTATGGCAGTAAAAGGGATGATATCAAAACCATTTACATAGGTTCCTAGAAACCTGGGGAAGGTTGATTTTATTTTATTTTTTTCTGATTCAGTTTCTTTTTTTTTTTCCTTATGTCTTGTGTTTTATTTTATTTTTTTTATTTCAGAATATTATAGGGGTACAAATGTTTTCGTTACATGGATTGCTTTTGTACTGCTTGAGTCAAAGTTACAAGGGTGCCCATCACCCAGATAGTGTGCATTGTACCTGTTAGGTGTGATTTCACCCATCCCCTCCTTCCCCCTCCCACCAGTTTGATTTCCACTGCATTTTACTTCCATCTTTGCACATGAATGCTGATAGGTTAGTTCCAATTTAATGGTGAGAACATGTGGTGTTTGTTTTTCCATTCTTGAGATATTACATTTAGGGGAATGGTCGGCAGTTCCATCCAGACTGTTGAAAAAGGTATTCATTTTTTGTTATGACTGAGTAGTACTCCGTGGTATACATATGCCACATTTTATTAATCCACACATGAATTGATGGCTACTTGGGTTGATTTCATATCTTTGCAATTGTGAATTGTACTGCAATAAATATTCAAGTGCAAGTGTCTTTTTGATAAAACAACTTTTTTTCCCTTTGGGTAAATACCCAGTAGTGCAATTGCTGGATCAAATGATAGATCTACTTGTAGTTCTTTGAGGAATCTCCATACTATTTTCCATGGAGGTTATACTAGTTTGCAGTCCCACCAACAGTGTATAAGTGTTCCTTTCTCTCCAAATCCACACCAGCATCTATTTTTTTGGGACTTTTTGATAAAAGCCATTCTCACTGGGGTTAGGTGATATCTCATTGTGGTTTTGATTTGCATTTCCCTAATGATTAGTGACACTGAATATTTTTTCATAAGTTTATTGGCCATCAGTCTATCTTCTTTTGAAAAGCTTCTGTTCATGTCTTTTGCCCACTTTTTAGTGGGGTTGTTTGATTTTTTTCTTGCTGATTTGCTTTTCTTTTTAGATTCTGGTTATTAGCCTTTTACCAGATGAATAGCATGCAAATATTTTCTCCCATTCTGTAGGTTGTCTATTCACTCTGTTGATTGTTTCCTTGGCTGTGCAGAAGCTTCTTAATTTAATCAAGTCCCATTTATTAATTTTTGTTGTTGCCATGATTATCTTTGGGGTCTTCTTCATAAATTCTTTGCCTAGGCTGATTTCTAGAAGAGTTTTTCCCACATTATCTTATAGAATTCTTATGGTTTCATGTCTTAGGTTTAAGTCTGTTATCCATCTTGAATTAATTTTTGTGAGTGGTGAGAGTCTTGGATCCTGTTTTCAATCCTCTACATGTGGCTATCCAATTTTCCCAGCACCATTTATTGATTATGGATTCTTTTACTCAGTATGTATTGTTGTCTGCTTTGTCAAAGATCAACTGGCAATATGTTGATGGTTTTCTATTTGGGTTCTCTGTTCTGTTCCATTGGTCTATGTCTCTATTTTTGTGCCAGGACCATGCTGTTTCAGTTTTTATAGCCTTGTAGTATACATTAAGGTCTGGTAAAGTGATGGCTCCAGATTTGTTCCTTTTGCTTAATGTTGCTTTGGGTATTCAGGCTCTTTTCTGGTTTCAAGAGAAGCATAGAATTATTTTTTCTAGATCAGCGAAAAATGATGTTGGTACTTGGATGGCAATTGCGTTAAATCTGTAAATCATTTTGGGTAGTATGGACATTTTAACACTGTTGATTCTGCCAATCCATGAGCATGATGTGTTTTTCCATTCGTTTACATAATCTGCAATTTCCTTCCTCAGTGATTCATAGTTCTCTTTGTAGAGATCTTTCACCTCTTTGGTCAAATATATTCCTAGGTATTTTATTTTCTTTGTGGCTATTGTGAAAGGTATTGAATCTTTGATTTGATTCTCAGCTTGACTGTTATTGGTGTATAAGAATGCAACTAATTTGTGTACATTGATTTCATAACTTAAGACATTGCTGAATTTATTTATCAATTCCAGGAGTCTCTTGGCAGAATCTTTGGGGTTTCCTAAATAAAAGATCATATCATCAGCAAAGAGTGATAGTTTGGTCTCCTCTTTCCCCATTTGGATACCCTTAATTTCCTTCTCTTGCCTGATTACTCTGGCTAGGACTTCCAGCACTATGATGAATAGAATTGGTGACAGTGGGCATCCTTGTCACCAGTTCTAAGTGGGAATGCTTTCAACTTTTCTCCATTCAGTATGATGTTGGCTGTGGGTTTGTCCTATATAAATTTTATAATTTTGAGACATATTCCATCTATGCCTATTTTTTTAAGAGTTCTTATCATAAAAGGGTACTGAATTTTGTCAAATGCTTTTCTTTTTCTATTGAGAGGATCATAATGGTCTTTGTTTTTGCTTCTATTTATGTGGTGAATCACATTTTTGGATTTATGTATGTTGAATTATCCTTGCATCCCCAGGATAAAGCCCACTTTGTCATGGTGGATTATTTTTTTGATGTGCTGCTGAATTCGGCTTGCTAGAATTTTAATGAGAAGTCTTGCATCTATATTCATTCATAAGGGACATTGGTCTAGAGTTTTCTTTTTTTGTTGTGTTGTTTCCTGGCTTTGGTATCAAGGTGATACTGGCTTTATAGAATGAGTTGAGGGGGATTCCTCCCTTTGCAATGTTATAAAATAATTTTTGCAGTATGGGTACCAATTCTTCTTTGTCGGTCTGATAAAATTTGGCTGTGAAACCATCTGGTCTGGGATTTTTTTTTTTGCTGGATGATATTTTATTACTGTATCAATTTCATTGCTCGTTATTGGTCTGCTGAGAAGTTCTATTTCTTCCTGATTGGGCCTTGGGAGGTTGTGTGTTTCCAGGAATTTGTCCATTTCCTCAACATTTTTGAGTTCATGTGCATAGAGATTTTTATAGTATTCACAGATGATATTTTGTATTTCTGTGGTATCAATTGTAATATCTCCTTTTTCGTTGCTGATTTTTTTTTTTAATTTCACTTAGTTCTGCTCTGTCCTTAATTATTTCTTTTCTTCTGCTGGGTTGGGGTTTCTAGTTCCTTGAACCAATTCATCAGGTTGTTGATTTATGATCTTTCTGACTTTTTGATGTATGCATTTAAGGCTATGAATTTTCTCCTTAGGACTGGTTTTGCTGAATCCCACTTATTTTGATAACTTGTGTCCCCTTTTTCATTTAGTTAGAGGAATCTTTTGATTTCCATCTTTATTTTCTCCTTGACCCAATAATCATTCAGCAGTAGGTTGTTTAATTTCCATGACTTTATGTAGAATTGAGTGTTTCTGTGGGAATTGATTTGTAATTTTATTCCACTGTGGTCTGAGAAGATACATGGTATGATTTCTATTTTTGTGACTTTGTTGAGACATGTTTGGTGGCCTAAGATGTGATCAATCTTAGAGAATGTTCCATGTGCTGATGAGAAGAATGTACAATCAGTAGTTTTTGGGTAGAATATTCTGTAAATGTCTGTTAATCCCATCTTCTCCAGAGTCTCATTTAAGTCTAGTGTTTCTTTGTTTATTTTCTGCTTGGAGGATCTGTCCAGTTCTGTCAGTGTGGTGTTGAAGTCCCCAGGTATTATGATGCTGCTGTTTATCATTTTGTTTAGATCTAGTAGGGTCTGCTTTATGAATCTGGGTGCACCTCTGTTAGGTGCATAAATATTTAGGATTGTTATGTCTTCTTGTTGAATTACTCCCCCATTATATAATGACCATCTTTGTCTTTCTTTACTATTGTTGATTTGAAGTCTATGTTATCTGATATAAGAATGGCTACACCAGCTTTCTTTTGATTTCCATTTGCATGGGATATTTTTTTCCATCCCTTCACCTGAGTCTGAATGAGTTCTTGTGGGTTAGATGTGTTTTCTGGAGACAGCAGATACTTGGCTTGTATTTTTTATCCATTCTGCCAGCCTTTGTCTCTTAAATGGGAAATTCAAGCCATTTACATTTATTGAAAGAATTGCTGAGTTGGATGCATTTCTGTTCATCTTGTTGGGTAGAACCTTATTGCTTTGTTTTACCTCTTGAGCCATTATTTTATAAGGGCTCTGAACTTTAGCTTTTGGGTGAGTTTACACCGGTTGGTGTCTATTCCACTGATTGATGCATAATGCAGATCTGAGTACTTCCTGCAAGGCAGGTCTGGTCTTGACAAAGACCCTCAGTGTTTGCTTGTCTGAAAAGGTCTTTATTTCTCCCTCACATAAGAAACTTAGTTTTTCAGGATACAAAATTCTAGGCTGGCAATTATTCTGTTTAAGAAGACTGAGGATGGGGCCCCAATCCCTTCTGGCTTGTAAGGTCTCAGTTGAGAAGTCTGCTGTTAGCCTGATGGGTTTTCCTTTGTAAGTTACCTAATGTTTTTGCCTTACAGTTCACAGGAGTTCCTCCATGTTAACTTTGGCCAGTCTGATGACTATGTGGCATGGTGATTGCCTCCTTGCAATGAATCTCCCAGGTGTTCATTGAGCTTCTTGTACCTGGAGATCTAAATTTCTAGCAAGACCAGGGAAGTTTTCCTCAATTATTCCCTCAAATAGGTTTTCCAATCCTTATATGTTTTCTTCTTCACCCTCAGGGATGCCTATAATTCTTATGTTTGACCTCTTTACATTATCCCATATTTCTTGCAAGCTTTGTTCATTCCTCTTATTTCTTTGTTCTTTATCTTTGACTGACTTGTTTAATTTGAAGATGTTCTCTTCAATCTCTGAGATTCTTTCTTCTGCTTTGTCTAGCCTTTTCTTTAAACTTTCCACAGTTTTTTGCATTGCCCTGAATGAATTTTTCATTTCCAGAAGTTCTATTTGATTTTTTTTAAAATAAATCATCAATCTCTTTAGTGAAATTTTCATTCATTTCCTGTATTGTTTTTTATAGTTTCTTTGTGTTCGTTTTCCATTTTCTTTTGTATTTCATTGAGCTTCATTATAACCCATATTTGGAATTTGTTATCTGTCATTTCAATATTTCCATTTTGTTTGGTATCCACTGGTAAAGAGTTGTTTTCTTTTGGGTGTCCTCTTGCACTACTTTTTTATGCTTCTGGAGTTCTTTCACTGATTCTTTCTTGATTGAGTCCTGGGGGTACTAGGCTTGGCTTGCAGGTCTGACCCTGGGTCCCCAAAGATCAATCCCTGACCATGCCATGGAGAAGAGTGCTGGTCCCGAGTTGCCTATGGTATTCAAGCTGATTTTATGACCCTCTTGCATTGCCTCTGTCCTGCTATCTTCACCTCTTCCCAGCAGTGTGAATTGCATTGGGTCTCCCAGCTTAATCTCTGAGATGGCAAGTGGTACTCGTGAGTAGAATCATCCCTGCCCTATTTGCTTTAGTTTGGAAGATGCTATGATGAACTATAGAGTTGTTCTCCCTGTCATTGGTTGATGTTTGTGCAAAAGAGCCAGCTGCTGAGATGTTCTTTTGTGCCCATAGTAGGCTCTGGTCCCCCAGGTGGAGTACTTGAGTGCCCCAAGCTTTAGGAGAGAACCTGTAGCTCTCAGGGGGTTGCCTGATCTCTACCACCACTGTGGTGGGAGGAGGATGAAGGCAGTTCATGGCTAGGTTGCAGGAGCCCGGAATGCAGAAGTTGCCTTTCTGGCCACTAGGGGGAGCCACTCGTGGAGGGTCAGGACAAACTCTCCAAAGCAGGAAGGCTATTCACAGGGGAGGGGCCTAGGCACTTTAGTGTTAAGGCCCTGGGCTGGGATCTTTCCGCCCTTATCCAGTAGTGCAGTTTTTCTAGAGGGAGGGGTGGGCACTCTCCCAAATCACCACTCCTTGGATCCCTGCAGCACACGCCCTTCAGTTTAATCCATGTGCACTCCCTCTCCTGAGTCTGGCTCTGAAATCTTCCCCTGTCTGTGTGTCTGACCTACTAGGGTGCATCTGTGTGAAACATCAGCAGGAAGCTAATTCCCAAATTGTGGCCTCTGTTCAACCACAAGTCTTCAAAGAAAGTGGCGTGCGTGCCTGCCTGAGAGTAGCTACTGTTTGCGAACTTCTCGGCTCAACTGCTCCTGTAGTTGTAATGGGTGGGGGAGCAGCTGCAGCTCCTGGTCAGCCTGAGCTCAACCTGCTTTCTTTGTTGCAGTAGTTAGGGGAGGTGCAGGGGAGGAAGTGTCTGGATGGAAGAAAGCCGGCACTCTCCTGGGCGGAGCCCCTCATGGGCTGCCCAAACTCCTGGGGCTCACTAGTTCACCCCACTAATCCTTACTTGCTGCAGCACCTGGGCTCATGGAGGGTGGAAAAGCCTTCAGTAAACTTAGTGGCCTGCTGTTGACTGAAGGCACATAGGATGGGGAAGAGAATTCCCCCTTACCCTTTCACTGGGCTCCAAGCCTGTCTGGGTTTGATCCTTGCTGATATCTTCTCCTTTTTATCTTCTTCCTTTTCAGCTTTGCAATTTTTCTTGTGGAGTCTCCAGCCATCTCTGTCATCTCTCTCTGTGATCCACACCTGAGCTGCAACTCTTCTCCCTTCTCCTCAATCTGATTTCCTACCTTCCCGCTGGGACGGTCCAACAAGCAATGTCACTAGTCTGCCATCTTGTCTCCTCCCCTCTGCAGGATTGATTTTGGTTAAGAAAACTTTCTTTCTACAGAACATTGGGTGATCCAAAAGGTAGGACAGGCTAAAATAGGATCTGCCAATAATGGCAGAGAAACATGGGTAGAATTTGTTTCCCTTTCTTGTGAAAAAAGTCCAGTCATGGTTCCTCACCTCATCAGTGTCATGATTAAATCAACTGTACTCCTGAGAGAGGTTGAGGCTGAAAAGCTAAGAGTGGGAAATGGAAATTTTATTACACTCAATCTTTCGTTCACTAGACTTCAGAAACCCCTCCATCTATGCAGATAGCCAGATACTTCACATGGGATGGCTTTAATGACTATTTAATTCATTTGCACCCTTTTATATGAGAAAAATAGGAAAAAGAACAATAAACCCTGAAGCAGATTTCCCATAAAGCATGATTCATCAGGAAAAAAAATAGGAACAAACTTTGGAAATGTAATGGCAATAAGGAGCAGCATGGCCAAAGTGGGATAGTCTTGAAGATCACCCCCATGGAGCAAAGGAGCAAAGAGTGCCTGGCAATGGAGAGGAAGGGAGCAACACTAACAGGATGGAACTTCAATTCCCCATCAGGAGACAGAGCCAGAATTGTGGACAAACAAAATCAACAAGTGTGATGCAGAAAGGCCATCACTGGAGCAGAGACAGCAGAGACTCAGGGTGCCACAGTTGAAACCCAATGGGATTAAAAGTACCATTCAACAGTTAAAGCATGAAGAGTGAGAAAAAGTCAAGGAGTTGGAGGGCCATTATTTGGACGATGCAAATGTCTAGCTGTATTGAACCCTATAATGCTCATTTGAAGAGGTGGGCTTTTCAGTGCTTGACATACTATATACACTGCACAGATGCTGTTCCTATACCAGGGGAATCTACAGTGTAGCAACAGAAGACAGGAAGGGGACCAAACCTGAGAATTGATTCAGAACAGAACTTTGTGATTACTCAGACAACTTGAAAAGACATAAAGATTTTGATGTGTCAGTGAGATGCCAGGTTAAGAACTGTGCTCTTTGTACCCAATATGTTCTGTATAATAAATTTCCTGATTAACATGATTCTATGAGAAAACCGTTTCAGAGTTGTTTTCGTGAATCACTGGGAACGTGCAAACTCATTAATATTAAATCTAGGATTCACTACACTATAAAGGAAAGAAAGAAAACCCTAACACTCAACTACCCTGTAGACAAAGCATATTTAAAACTTTGAGTCCTATGCCTTGGAGTGTAATTCATACACAAGCTCAAGCCATGTGAGAAACCAGAGACAGCCAGGGAATTGGAAGCAACACAGAGATGACCTAGGAACACATTTTCTCTCATTCTGAGGTGGCCGGTTGCCTTCCATTCACATGAGCAGCAGATGGTGAAAAGGCAGCGAGGGTGGGAGTGGCTGGCACCTCACAGACTGCCAGGCTCCGTCTGGGCTCTTGATAAATATTAATTAAATGAATCAAATCCATTGAAGAGCACTGTCCATGCTGCCAATTATGACAACCAGTCTTTGTTTTATGTAGTATCCTCATGTTAGCATGACAAGATCTGTCTTATAAAGACTGAATGAGCTACACAGATAACCCAACAGAGGTGAAACTCAAAGGCCTAGCTTTGTACAGATTCTTCTTTATAAACATGTTATTAAAATCATATCCTAGTGATATTCTGATTAGCAATTCATCTAGAAAAAAGGTATAATTCTTTAGCAAAATGAATCTGTGTGTTATAGAGACTGGGAGAGCTTCAGGTTTTTCCATTGCTTGACCTGGGCTATAGTGGACAAGGAAGAAACCTGGCAGTCCAGAATTCATTCGTGAATGGGTCTTATATTTCTGGGGCTCACAGTCCATGTCACCTAGCAGTTGTGACAGTGTTACATGAGCCCCTGAGTTGAAAACCATTCAGAGAGATCTGTGGGCCTCTCTTTAGAAAAGAGAAGGTTATAGTTTTGCAGCCTAGATAAAATGAAGGTGATCTGGAGATTAGCCATTCCCCTAAGGGATGAGGGTTGAGAAGCCATCAAGAAATCCAGATGTTCAAAAACATCTCTACATTAAGTTGTGTTAATTATACTTTTTATGAAGGGGTGCCCAAAGTTAATGAGTCACAGGAATACATCCTCTTGGTTATATCAAGGTACCAGTAATGTCTGCCAGCCTTACCAGCCTGTGGGTTCAGATGAGGATTCATTAATATTAATGTCCAAATTCCACAGGCTCACTCATAATGGCAAGATGTCATTCTCCCTCCTAATGTGCAATGTCTGAAAATATTGGCCAGTTATTTCTGGGAGTCTTCATACGCTGTCTCATAAGTTCTCAGTTTCTTTCACACCAGGCTTCGTGTTAACGTATACTGCCAGGCAATGTCCTAAGGGGAGGCACCTGGTCACTGGCAACATCCCAGGATTTTTTACAAGGACATTTCTAGGCACCAAACTTACCATATGGGAGTGATGTCTCTCTCCCTCTATATGCCCAATTACTGTGCCCCAAAGCAGCACAATTAGTGTCTGAGGCCCCTCAGGAGTATAGCTGTCACTAGTTTTGGTTTGTCAGGTCTAGCCCTGGGCACAGGTGAGGAACATTCTGGCTTCCCCACTTATCCTTCAAGAATGAGGATAAATATTTCTTCTCCAGAAAAGCATTTCCTCATTTCTAGAGGTTAGGATTCCCATATTTATGTTCTCATAGTTCTCTGCATGTCTGACATGGCACTTCAGGATTTTATTTATATTATTTGTCTGCCTTCCTCCTCTAAACTTTTTATTTGTAAAGCAGAAACTCTGTATGTCTTACATATCACAGTGTTCCCTAACATGTCTACCATGTTGCACAAGTCCAGTGGGCACCATTGGCATGGGATTCTCCAGCATTGAGTAGCAGCAACCCTAATCCTTCAACATTAATAAAGCATGATAGTTGCTTAAGTAATTTTGAATGAGTAAATTCTATTATGCATTTCTACATCTCTCCTACAACTTTACTTAAAATCCATGCATAAAATCTCTGTGTTCTACTCAATTCCAAGAATATAATATAATACAATATAACCTAATCCCTTTTGTGCCGGAGAAAGTGATGATGAAGCAAGTGATATTCAGAAGAGGATGAGATTTCTACCAATCAAATTCAAATGGCCATATAGGATAGAAAAGTGGTAAAGATGTAAACAGCAGAAAAAAATGTAGGAGTTGGGGTTGAGGAAGCAACAAGGGGACATGGCCATGTATTCATGCAGTTATTCTACAAATGTTCACCGAGCACCAACTCTACAAGTCCTCATCTAGATGAGGGGAACACAGTGATGAAAAAAATGAAGGAAACAGACAAGTGAATTAATAAATAAATGACAAATAAGGTTAATATTTGGACAACAAGTGTTATAAAAGTGCAGTAGAGCCACAGGATAGAATGTGATAGAAACATATGTTTATTTAATACAATTTGATCAGTGACCAACCTCTTTAAATAATGAGAAGTGAGCATATAAAGATTTTGGTAAAAGCATTGCAGGAAAGGAAACAGCATCCTGAGGCAAATCAGGTAATGCTACTGGCTGAAGTATTCTTGAGGTTATTTGGTGACTCCAAGAAAATGGATGAGAAAAGTATAAAAATGGGATTTAGGGCAATGTTTAATTGATTGATACACATTCATTTTATGAATATTTGCACTTTACAGACAGTAGAAAACTGATGCTCCATGCACTCTTCTAAGCACTTTACATTTAACCATTTCAACAATCTTATGAGGTATGTAGCACTATTACCCCCATTTTACATATGAGGATCCTTGGGACAAAAAAATTAATGGACTTTCCCAAGGTCACACAATCAACAGATGTCAGCGCCTAAGTTTTAATCCAGGAAGTCTAGTTACAGAATGTGTGATTTAATCAGGTAAATATATATGGTTGATGATGAATTTCCAATCTTAATGTCATGTGAAGATATTTAAACAAATGGGGAAAATATGTATTTTAATATTTGAACTATTCAAATAATTACTATTTTACCACTTACTGTCAATTATTTGAGTTTCCTCATTGAAAAATATTATATAATTACTTTTATTCTCCCCCTTATTGTGTGCTGTGTAACTGAAATATTTGTGTAAGAAATAGGTATCAAAGAGCATAATCAATGCAATGATTTCTACTGTTCTCACAGTTGGTATCATTTGACATCACAAAATAATAAAATTAGATATGATAGTTGGTGTCAACTCTGGCACTTAAATAGTTGGGTCAACTTTACTTTGAGTGAATAAATAATAATTTATGAATTTTTATCAGCCATAACTTTAGTGTTAGTCGAATCTTTTTGTAATGCTCCCTGAGTGAGAGAAGAAACAATTGAAAATACCACCTTAAGATTTTGTACATCTGTTTATATTTTGTTGGGTTCTAAATATGATTTATGGAAATATTTTTAAAGCATTAATAAAGCAATATTAGAAGAAATCCTGAAAAAGATAAAAATAGAAACAGCATATGGCAACAGCCCACAGAAGATGGTTCATAATGTAATACAAAAAGTAATTTCTGTCAGTTATTCTGGGTACTTCTTGGAATTCTTCCCTTGGACAATGCTGACATTAAAATATCAACATTGTTATTAATGAAAGTATCCAAGACAATGAGCAAATAGATAAACAGAGTCAACTTACTCCACGGAACATTTACATTAATTTTATTTATTAAAAATTCAGCTGCTATTATTAGGATACACTCATACTTCATAGCTCAGTGAATGAAAAAGTGGTCCCCAAACTGCAATTTTCCCCCAACTGCTACTTTTCCTCAAACGTTTTTTAAAAGTCTTCTACCAATTTTGTTTATTTAAACTTCCCAGTAATGGCCCCACCTATCCATCTGTTGCTGGCACACTTTCTGTTATGTACAGATCACCCGTTCCAAGTGCTTTACCCCCAATCACACAAAGCTACGTTAGTAGGAATGATGGATTTAACAGGTATGCATTGTAATAGCTGGAAAACACTGGCTTGGGCAGATCATAACTGGAATAGAATTTTAAAGCTAAAAGCCACTCTGCATGTTCCAGTGCCAAGCAGAAACGTGGAAAATGACAGATGGTAAATATGTTCTCACCAACTGACAATTGCAATTCTCATGGCCAAAAAATCCCTAAGTCATACGTTTCCCAGGACAAATAGACTTCATTCTACATCTATGCTTAGCAAAAACATGTAATTATCTTTAACAAACAGATGTTTTGAGCTACTAGAAGGTATTTTGATAGGTATAATGAAAATATGGATAGTTATTTAAAAATTTAGGACACTGAAAAATCTATTTTATCATACATATTGTGTCATACTATTCTTGAATGTTTTAGGACTTACAGAATACCTCAGTTGATGTCCTTAGTTTTCTGAAAAAATATCTTCCCATAATGGAAACTAAAACAGAAATCATGCAAAAATATTTTTCAAAGTTACATGTTTTTATGGGAATTAGAATTAGGTAAGTGATTTAAAATGTCTAAGAAGAAGGCAGCTATACTAACCACTATACCACCAATGCCTCATGTATACTATGGAATACTATGTGACCATGAAGAAGGATGAATTAAGGCCTTTTGCAACAATTTGGATGGTACTGGAGACCATCATCCTAAGTGAAGTATCTAAAGAATGGAAAAACAAACACCACATGTACTCATTATTAAATTGGAAATAGCCGATGAGCACACATGTGCACGGAGGGAAATAAAACTCAGTGGAAATCAAGCAGTGGGGAGGGGGGAGGAGAGGGTGGGAGAAAACTTACCTAATGGGTACAATGAACACTATCTGGGTGATGGACACATTTACAACCCAGACTCAAGCGTAACAAAATTGATACATGTAACCAAAACCATTTGTACCCCCCTAATATTTTGAAACCAAAAAAAATGTCTAAGAGGCAGTTGTTGTATCTGGTTTTTGCCATATGCAATTGATGTGTTAGAAAAAAAAATTAATCTACAGTTTCTCCAGATTGGTATGGATTAGAGTAGTTAAAATTGATGTTAATCTGCTTTGTTTTACCATTGCTATATCACAGAGATAGAATTCTTTGTCCTACCATTAGTAAGAAGCATCATCTGCTCACCTAGAAAAATATGACCACTGGCTGATCTTCAAATATATAACAAATTAGTAATGCTCACAGTGCTGGCTAGTTCAATATAAAAATCTTTCTCGATTTCAATTTTACTATAACCTGGAAGTCAACATTTTGGTGTCTGTAATAATCACTCTAAAAATAGGAACATCCAAAGGAAGTTGACTCACCCTGTGCCCTGGGTTGAGACCATCATATTGAAAAGCATCTATTCCTCCAGACTGGCAGGATTTCCTATAACAATTTTTTTTTTCTTCATTCACTCTGAGAATAGGACTGAGAAGTTTTGCCAGATAAAATCTTGCTGAGGCTTGGAAGCTAATAGTCTTAAATTGCTAAAATTTACATTAAGCTCTGGCTCTGCTGGCTTCAAAAATAAGACCGAGTACAAAGCCAAATGACCTTAAATAACTCTAGGAATGAACATTCACCTGTGCATTAATAATTTGCATGTGACATAGTCCCATGTAGTGCCAAAGTAGATAGTGCAGAACAGAATGTAGATATGACTTCTTCAACATGTCTATCCTATTTTATTAATCCAGTAACTGCCATATTTCTACATAATTTTTTCTACCCCAGTTATACTATAGTATCAATAAAGGTTAACTGGGATTTCATTTTCTTATTTTATCTGTTAGTTTGGGGGAATAATATGTCACCCTGAATTTTAGTGGCTTAAACCAACAACTACTTATTTAGCTCACAATTCATCAGGCTGGAATACGGGCTGGACTTAGTGGCTCTTCCAACCTCACTCATTCATCAGCTGTCACCTGGAAACTGAGGCTGGCTGTTCTGGAATGATTCTACTTATTGTCCCATGGATAGCTAGCTGGCAGCTGGCTGATACAACTGTGGTGACTGGGTCATGTGTCTCTCTTCATGCAGTGGCTAGTCAGGGCTTACTCACATAGTGGTTGCAGAGTTCCATGAGCAGCAAGAAAGGACAAGCCCCAATACAGAAGCATTTTCTATGTCTCTGCTTGTTCGCTATTGTCTCATTGACTAACACAAGTCACATGGTCAAGCCCAGCATCAGAGTGGGTAGTTACTCAGAATTAAGGATAAAGCAGCATGGAGAGGGATAATTTGTGGCTATTTTTGCAATCCACTTATTCATCATGGTCAGCTTAACATACAGAACTGAGCACTGGCTGAATTTATTGCTTTAGCAGTGTTTACAAGAGAACAAGGCCAAAAGCTGCCATAATGTTCAGTTTTCAATAGGTCAAAAATTTAATCCACATATTTAAAATTGACTAGCATTGATTGAGCTTTTACTGTATGCAATATATCAGCATTTTACCTACATTATTTCTTTGGCTTGGAAAACATGCAATGAGGCTGCTGAGTGTGGTATTCATGAGTATAGACTTGAAGTCGGACTGCCTGTGTTCAGTCCTAGGCAATCCAAATACTCTGAAGACATATTTTCTTCCTCTTCAATGTTCTCTAGTAGTATCTTAACTTTTTTTTCTGAGCTGCTCTTGTTCACTTCCTGGAAGCTGTTGTTTCTATCAAATAATATATTGACCTTTTGCTATAAAGAAGAGAACCATAAATACAGCAAAAATAACTAAATAGTCATATTCTGAAAACTAATATCTATTAAATCATGGATCAAGGAAGTCAAAAATTTCTGTTATACTAGATGTCTTGATAAGGTATGTCAAGTTAGTTCTTATATTTACACATTCAATAATAGAAAAATTCTAAATTTTGTACCTGACTTTATGAAATTTTATCTTATGTTGTGTCTATGTGTTTCCTTACCAAAATATCTTTTTCTCTTGGCTGCCACATGTCTGAGTATGTCACCTTCCTTATTATTCAGCTTCTGAGATTTCTCATTATCTATCTTTGGCATTGCAACCATACCTCTTCAATCCTGACCACCAAACTCATGCCACTGTCCTCAAATGAATGGAACTAGGTGATACACCATCCCTGATTTTAGCTATTTATATCCACTAATTTATATGAGGACTGATGATCATCCTGGATGAATGATTTCAGCTAATGCAACTACTATGGCACCAACATATCTAAATGTTTTCATGGGCTTGTTCTATTTCTGTGGAGTCCAGATTGTTTGGAAAGAGAAAAGGGCTTCCAAGAGAAAACTCAACCAAAAGAAAGGATTAGGATGCTGAGCCACGTCTAGAGTCAGGAACAGCTGGCTGAGCAAAGGAGATCAAGTGTAGGTTCATGAGATATGTTAATTCTAACCCATCTGCCTTGGCATCACATTTGAATGCTAGAAGACAGAGGCTCTGTCCATGATTTGAGAGATCTGCTCAGGGATGTAACCTTTTGAAATAGAAGCAGCTTTGCTTTAGGATCCTTTCTATTCACTGATTTGAGTGTTATAGGAGAGTGTTGCAATCCCACTTAGTTAGAGAAGAGATATTATTCATCTACTGCACGGGCCAAAGGTAGTTTTCCAAGTCCACTCAGGAGTGGCATATTTCCAGCACCACCAGGTGACAGAAATGACCTCACAAAGTACACTGGGAACCATAAACATTGCAGTTTGGGAAACTGGACTGGCTGCACAGTTCTGATTTAGCCAGGCAAGTCAAGCATTGTAAGAACAGTTTCACAATTCCTGTAATATTTTTCTTCTTAATCAGTCTTTTATTGGACATTCTAAATGGGCACAACATGGAAAAACTCTGCTTCTTTTTATTTTGTAAAAGCAGAAAGAAGACAGTCCAAAATTTACCAATATCCAATGTCCTTCTGGTAATGAGCTCAGAGAAGCACTGTATCTGTGGGTCTGCAGGGAGCTTGGGCCACCTAATCCAAGCTCCACTGCTCCCAGGAGAAAATTACAATTAAAAATAATTCACGAGCACCAATATTCTTGCAGGTAAGCACGAGGGGCTTGGAGCATGGAGATTTAGGTATTGATGTCAACACCTAATATATGCAGTGGCTGAATAGTAAGGTCTGAGCCCATATTGCATGGAGATAAAGAAACTGAGGGCCATGTCATGTCACAGTCCTAAATTAAAAATGATATTCATAAAACTTTGTAAAATTAGTAAAAATTTGATACATTTATTATTATTCCAGATTAACACTCCTGGGGATGGGTCTAAACATTAGTGTAAATTGTTACCAGATTTCCCTTTTTTCTACCTGGAAGAAATAACATAAAATATGCTTTTTAAATGCATACAATATGGTTTAATAAATTGTGATACTTGCTCCATTCTTACTCCTCCCTTTAGCTCTTGGCTGACCTAACCGGGACTGGAGCCACTCCCTTCGTTTTCCAGCAGAGAATGTACTCACTCTTCCAACTTACGGTAGCCTGATGTTTCTAATAAAATATAAGCATTTGAGATTAAGCTTGAAAGTGTCAGCATAACACATTTAGTATAGATAAGTTACTTCAAGTGTCACTCTCTGGATTCTAAAATACATTAATAATTGAGGCTATTTTCTCCAAATTCAGATCATTTTAATAGTTTCAACTAATTTAATCAAATACTACTTTTTAATCACAATTTTTTCTTTTCTTTTAACCATATATATGTTTTTTAAATTAGCACTTGTATATATAAAATTCCTTTCCCATGGCATAAATTCAATTCAATTTGTTGAACAAATATAGAAACTCTGTTTTGGAAAATACATAGACTTAGATACCAGAGGGAAGGAATTGTGCTATGTTTCTTTTTCTTTACACTAGAACGTCTTTCATGTAATGGATGCTCACTAAACAGTTACTGAATTGAACTAAATTATGTTTTTTTGGTTTATGCTTTTAAAATAATAAAATTACTATATAAGTTTAGATAGGCTGACAATTTATGTAGATAGCAATAACCCAGGCTTCAAAAAAAGTGTTGTAGTAGAAGCTCAGTGGCTGCAAAAGAAGCAAGATGATTTCAGGACACCCATCTCCCCTGTCAGACAGGATAAGACACATGCTAGATACAGAGAAACAGCCAGTGAGTGATTTGTTGCTCTGATGTTAGATGCATGAATATTGGAATATGAAATATAAATCTTGGACTATACGAATCTCAACAGTATAGATAGCACTGAAATTTTGTTAGCCATGTCTAAAATGTACAAAAATAATGAATATTTTAATATTGGTGGAATTAGAGGAAGCAATCAGAAGTGGATCGGCAAATGGTACCAGGAGACTAGGAAGCCGGGATACAAGAGTGGGTAATTAAGTCAGCCATTAGATAAGATTACCAGGCAAAAACCAGGCTACCGTACCTTCCATGAAGGCCAGAAACTATAGGAATCACTAAAAAGAGTAGCTATTATGGAAAGAGCATGAGCACTGGAATTAGACAGACCTGGAATTTAATCCTGTCTGTGGCTTTTAGCACATTAATTCATGTACTTAAGCCTCAGTTTATTCCAAAAGAGGGAATAATAATATTTAATATGTGTGGGATATCTAGCATAGTACCTGGCATATAGGAGAGACTCAGTAAATATTAATATGTGTCCCCTTCATGAATCCATAATGAGTAGATATGTGATACTGTTCTGCAGAGAATCAATGTGATAGGAAACTATTCTCTAGACAGGTGCAAGCCAATTTGTGATATGGTGTACCAAGACAACTTTGAATTCTGAAGAACCAGGGGCTAAGATCTACCTATACTGAGATAGACAGCAGTTATCTTCCCAGACGATTTAGGATGGTATATGAATGTTCTTATTTCCCCAGTGAAAGAGAATTTAGTCCATATCAAAACTAATAGTTACAATTATCTCCTTTTGCATCTGTAACAACCCTATAAAATATATGCTATTATTCTCATTTACTGTGGATAAAAATGAAGCTCAAAAAATCTGACTTTCCCAAGTATTGATTTATCTGACCACTTCTCTCCATTTTTAATGTTAACACTCTCATCCAAGCAACACCTTCATTGTTTGCCTGGACTACTCAAAAATCCTCCTAACCAGAAGCCTCAAATCCACTATTTCTTCTTCCAATTAACCTTTGACATTGTTGAATAGCCAGTCTTTTACTTAATGTTAAAATTTTAGTTTTAATAGGTCTTTGATCTTTAAAACCTTCAATAGTTTCTCAGTGCATTTAAAGCAAAACGCAGATATTTCCTGAAGAATCACTTGACCCATGGTCACCATGCCCCGCAGCCACACTGCTCCTCATTCTATTTTCTACATGAATGTGTGTCCTCTGCCGGAACAGTCTGGACTCCATTCTGTACCCTTTCATCCTTTGGATATCAGTCTACATTCACTTCCTTAGAAAGAACTTCCTTGATTGTCAAATTTCAATTGAGTGTCCCTGATTTTCTCTTCTATAGTATATTGACTTCAATTATAGATCTTTAAATCTCGGTTTGCAATTATTTATTTATTTGTGTGATTATGACTTATTGTGTATCTTCTCCTTCAGACCTTAAGCACCACAAAAGTAAGGATCACATTTGTGTTCTTCACAACTGTCTATCTACCCAGTGGCTGGTGAAGGTACTCAATAAATATTTTAGAATGACAGAATAAATAATGAAATATTACAGTTAAATAAGTAAAATGACCGAGATTCTGAAAATTATGTTATACATATAGATGAGACCATATCATAACCAATATTTCTGGTAAAACCAAGATCATGGCCTCAGATAACAATGTACTGGTTATAGAAATTTGTATAGTAAAGCTACAGTGTTCTTCTTTGGAGTTATAGCATGTGAATATCAGGCTTATTTTTCCTTCACAGCTCTAAAAGTTCAGAGGCTTATTATAATCTTTTCATTTTTTAAATTATAGTTTCCATTATGCTTGAATTTCTTAAAAAATATATATTCTTTGTTTTAAATTTTCATTGTGATTTAATCATAATTTTTCCTTTCATAATTCAACTGAAGTCATTGTGAGCTTGGAAAGCAAAATTAAGTTTAAATATTTAGACAAAAGTCAAAATGTATTTTTAAAAATGCAGAAATTTTTACCTTTTCTTGAAATACTTTTTACACAAGCTATTATATCAATTGCTATATATCAATTGTGCTTATTTCTTTTTATAAGAGGTAAGAATAGTCATATAAAGCTCTTAAGTTGCTTATATTTCTAACAGAAATTGACATTAAAATAGATATATTATATAGAATCTGGTGAACTTTCAGTGAAATGTAGACACAAAAAATTACACTGATCATAATGACACAGGCCAATGACTTACTACAAATTAAACACAATTATGTAACTGCTAATACTTTTCAATAATTATTGCTTCCACCAAAGATAACCACTACTCTGACTTCTATCACTATAAAAAGTTTTTCACACTTTTGTACTTTGTGTACAATACATCAGATAATATGTATACTCTTGTATATTTGGGCTTCTTTTCACTCAATAGTATGCTAGATTCTGCCCAGCTGTTTGGTGTAACATAAGTTTTGGGTTTTCATTGCTCTATTGTATTCCATTTAAAAAATTTAATACAGTTTATTTATCAATTCTATAATTGATGCATATTGGACTTTTTCCTAGCTTGGGGCTCTTATAAATATTGCTTCTATTAACATTCTTGAACATGTCTTATGATGCATATATGTATGCAGTTCTCTTGGGTATATGTCTAGCAAAGAAATTGTTGGATACATGTATGTATAGTATTAGCAAATACTACCAAACAATTTGTCAGCCTCATTTTTTCTTTTAATATTCCCATTGGCAGTGTCTAAAATGTCCTCTTGTTTAAATTTTCCCTAACACTTGTTATGATCTTTTTAAATTTTAGCTTTTCTTATAGGTGCTTAAAGGTGAGTCATTGTAGTTTAAATTTGAATTATCTGATGAGTAATGATGTTAAAAGCACTTTTAAAATACTTTTAATGGACATTTGGATATCATCTTTTGTCATGTACCTATTCAATATTGTGTCCTTTTATTCCTTAAACTAGAGATTGAAGTTTTTTTCCTTAATGATTTGTAGTTTTCTTATATGTATTATGGAAATAAGTCTTTGCCAGATTGATATATTGCCAATATCTTTAACTCTGAGGCTTGTTTTTTCACTGTTCTGGTGGTATCTTTGAAAAACAGAAGTATTTAATTTTAATGAGATTTATTAATTTTTGTTAGGCTTTTTATGTCCTGTTAAAGAAATATTTGCTTATTTCAAAGTCAAGAAGATATTGTCCTATCTTAGTACATTTCAGAAATCAATTGTTTATCTTTTACATTTTGGTCTGCAATCCATTTGGAATTGATTTTTGTGCATGGTGTATACTGGAAATAAGGTTTATTTAATTTTCCATGTGAATGTCCCATTGAATCAATGCCACATATTGAAAAGACTACCTTTCTCCATTTTATTGCAGTGGCACTTTTGGTAAGGCACCTGACTCTGTAAGTGTAGGTCTGTTTCTGAACTCTATTCTTGTCTATTTGTCTTGCTTGCATGAATAGTATACTGTGTATAAAATAAGTCTAGATATACAGTAGTATACGAGGGCTGTCCAGAAAACATCCAGACATTGTTAACATAATGAGAACAGTTACATGGCTGGATACTTTCTAGACAGCCATTGTGTGTCACTGAACATTTTTCTACTTCAAGAAAAGATTGGCTATTCTTGACGATGAGTTTTCACGTAAATTTTAGAATCCTCTTGTCAATTTCATACACATAAACGTGCAAAAATAATAGTCTTGGATTTTGATTGAGACTGAATTTTTTCCATTGATCAATTTTGGAAGAATAAATATTTTTATAATACATAGTATTTGAAATACATGGTATATAATGGTATATACTTTTGCTTTAGGCTTTAGTTTTGTCAGTGATATTTTGTTGTTTCTGTTTATATTTTTGTGTATCTAGCATTAAATTTATTCTATGTTATTAGATTTTTGATTCTACATAAAGGTATTGTTTTTTTAACTTCTTTCTTTAATTGTTGTATATACATACAAAATAATTTTTGTATATTGACCATGTTAGTACACTCTGTTAAATTTGTAAGTTCCCATTTATTAATCTGTGGATTATTTAGGATTTTCTATACTCTATTATCTGCAAATTAATACAGGGTTAGTCTTTTACCACTATTTATACCTTTTATTTCTTTTTCCTGCCTTATTAAACTATCTAGGATTTCTTGTACAATGTTGAATAGAAATGATAATGGCTATATTATTTCTGATCTCAAGAAGAAAGCTTTCAACATTTCACAAATACATGTAATGTTTGCTGTTGGTCTTTGTAGATACCATTTATTGGGATAAGAAAGTTCTGTTCTAGTCATTGTTTTCTTAGTTTTATTACTTTTAAAAATTTTTTTACGAGGATAATTTATTATTTATTTATTTTTAATTTCAGAATATTACAGGGGTACACAGGTTTTGGTTACATAATTTGCTTCACACCTAATGGGTACAATGCACACTATCCGGGTGAAGGGCACACTTACAACTCTGACTCTTAGTTTTATTATTTATGAGGTTGAATTTTATAAAAAAAAATTTTTTCTGCATTTTTTGACATTATCCTGTGATTTTCTCCCTTGAGGTATATAACTTTAATTTTCCATGTGGATATCCAATTGGATCTATGTCATGTATTGAACTTTGGATATTTGGCTTAATTACTTTTGCCAAGTTTGGAAAGTTTTTAGACATTAGCTTTTCAAATACTGCTTTTGCCTATGGTTTCTCTCCTGCTTCTGAGACTTGAAACATATGCTAGGTATTTTTTTCACTTTACAATGTCCCATATTTCTCTTATGTTCTTTTCCATCCCTTCCTTTTTGTTCTTCTTCTTATTTCTGTGCTTCAGCTTGAACATTTTCTGCAGATCTATATTTAAGTTTACGAATCCTGTCTTTTGATGTGTCTAATAGGATGTCAAAATCAATTTTAACACTTCAATTATTGCAGTTTTCATTATGTTAGTTATTTTTATTATTGAAATTTTTAATGCTAGACTTTGAATTTGATTCTTTTTATATATTCCATTTATATAACTAGATTTTCATCTTTTTATGTATTAATAAAATCTGTGGCTTCCAACTTGGATAACTGGGTGATCTATGGTTCTAATTTTCATTGAAAGCTGGAGATCTTTCATGAAAATATTGTGGAGGCTCTGGGTGGTGTTGTTATCTCCAGAAAAAGCTTACTTTATCCTCTGGCGGGGACTCTGAGTTAGGGGAAGATCACAGTAAATCAGGGGGTCAGTGTACCGGTAGCTGAATTGTGATTTTCGTTTGGGTCAGTTTATCTCTGTTTTATCCCCTGCTCCTAGGGCATTATTGTTTGGAACACCAACTGAGTGCCTAGGGTATTTACTAGGGTCCTTCCTCCATGACAGGTCCCTAATTTTAATTTTTATCTCCTTAGGACTAGGAAACTCCCAAATACTCCTCCCAACTTTTTTTTCCCAAAATATTATGGGGGTTCAAAAGTTTTAGTTCCATAGATACATTCTATAATGCTGAAGTCCACCACCAGGACAGTGTTCTTTGTACCCAATAGGTAAGTTTTTATCCCTCCTTGTCATACTCCCCCCTTCTTTGTTTCCAATGTCCTTTATGTCTTTTTGTGCCCATATACACCCATTGTTTAGTTCCCACTTATTAATTCCCATATGTAGTGTTTGTTTTTCCATTCCTGAGAGGCAAAAGACATGTTCAAAAGAAGAGCAGACAAATGGCCAACAGACATGTGAAGAAATCTTCAATATCACTAATCATAAAGGAAATAAAAATTAAAACCACAATGAGATACCGTCTTGCTCCTTTCAACTTTTAAATGGCTTCTACTTTCTTGGTTTTTTAGACTATTTCTCTGTGCATAGACTTTAACAAATACTTCAAGGGGGAATAACTGTAACCCCCCTTTTTTTGGTTTCCCCTCTTTCTTGGATTTTGCCTTTTACGTGCTGGATACCTCACTCCAATTTTTATCTCTTAACCCTACCATATTTTCCCTACATACGTCATGTGTTTACCAATTTATTTGTTTATTTATTTTTGTCTCTTAGCTTTCTTTTTATTTTGCCTTCTGCCTGGTTTCTCAGTCTCTCTCTATAGCAAATGCTCTGAGTATGAAAGCTACTTACAGAATTTCAAGTTACCTCTTTGAGGTTCACTTCTGTGAGGGATCTTGGCCCCTCAAGTCTTGATAGCCTCAGCAACTCTCTAATGACTTCAAACAACTCCTTCCTCCTTTGTAATTTTTTCTGTCTTTTTTACTTGGTCTTAGCAGAAGTGTTAGTCAGCTAAAGTTACTCTATTGTAGCCATCTCAGAAATTCCCAGCAGCTTGGTTTTGATGATTCAAGAGTTTCATATTGTTTTGAGTGTCAGAATCTGAGTGATTTAACATGTATTACATAAGCTTTAATAAAAGCCATAAAAACATGAAAAATATGTTTACTATAATATGTGTGAAATCTTTAAAATAGGAAGAACAAAGGCACTACACAAATAGAATGGCTTTTTTTATTTCTGAAAGAATAATTAACATGGAAAAGTCCCAGTTTTTCTGAATCTGAGAACTGATTATATTAGAATGCAAAATGGTAAAAACCATATAAATATATAGTTGCTTAGTATTCAGAGTAGAAAGAATATACTGACTGCAGTCAATGGGAATTTCCTTTGCAATCCAGGGGAGACCTGAGTTTTCCAGCTACGGCAGAGGTAAAAATAGGGTTGTGCTATGGACGGATGAATTGTGAAAGCTTCAATGGCAACAAGAGAGTTCCAGAAGTTGAGATGTTGCAGATCCATAGGGTTCAGGAACTGTTACCATTGGACAGACTGTTTCACTTTTCTTCTGCCAAAGGACATTAATACACAGTTGGCTGGTACCAAAAATATTAGGATAATGAAAAAGAACTTATTGAAATGATTTAAAAATTCTGTACATCACTTTCAGCTGAGATATTTTGGATGTGTATAAAAACATATCAAACCTATATTTGCTCTCTATTTTATGTATTAATTTTCCAGGACAAGGTCTAATATCAAAGTAAATGTAAACCAAACCACTGAATTAAATCTAGAGAGCAATATTCAGATGCTTTAGACAGTAGGAGGGAACTTATCTATGCTTTTATTTTATGCATTGGGACTTCATTTTCCTAAAAAATATAGTATCCAACTTTAAAAGAAAATGGTTTTATGAACATTAAAGATTTTCAATGAGAAAACTATATTGAAATTGTGGAGTAAACTTTTTAAAATTCAAATATGGCTAGTATATAAAATTTCATATTGCTATATTTTTATTATGGGGCGCATAATACAAATTTATGCTCTAAAAATTGAATGTTAGTCACAAATTTTTACATATTTACATATTAAAAGATTTGGTAGCATTATTGAAATTCTAGGTGAATCTCAAATAAAAGCACTAAATCTATAAATAGCAACAATTGGGAGGGTCAGGAAGAGAGGATTACATTTCCAGGCATAAACACTTATTCACCATTATGGTTTGTATATTGATGGTTGTGGAGACTGCTGACTCATTAGTGATGTACACACTCCGAATAGAGTAAAATTGTGACTCAATCATTCCGTTTGTCATTCAGCAGTGTTTATAACTTCGTATTACTTAATCAAATAATTATTTTACAGAGGTTGTGAAATATCTTCTTTAAGTCTTACAGGAAAGTAAATATATATATATATTTGAGACAGGGTCTCACTCTGTTGCCCAGGCTAGAGTGTAGTGGCATCATTATAGTTTACTGCAACCTCAAACTCCTGAGTTCAAATGATCCTCCTGCCTCAGCTTCCCAAGTAGCTGGGAGTACAGGCATGTGCCACTATGATCAGCTAATTTTTTTTTCATTTTTTGTAGAGACAGGGTCTTGCTGTGTTGCTCAGGCTGGTCTTGTACTCCTAGGCTCAAGCGATCCTCCCGCCTCGGCCTTCCAAGGTAGTAGGATTATAGGCATGAGCCACTGTGCCCAGCCCAAAAATCAATCTATTTTTTTAAAAATTAACTTCTCTATGTTTGTTTCTGATACCACTTATTTGAAACTTTCTAATGTGCCAAACTTCCATTTATCTCTAACATTCTATGTTTTATCCTTTTATGGATATTATGTTGGGGTAGGAAAAAATCTACCTGAGAATTATAAAACCCCAGATCAAATATTTGTTCTCCCAATACAGCATGGATTATGCTGGGCAAGACACGTTCTAGTCCTTGATTTATTTGTTCTTAAGAGTGAAGGAATTATAATATAGAGTCTGTGATTTTTAATTCAAATTATTTGATTTGATTAGACTTTTAAATTTCATTTAGGGTAAAAAACTATAACTTGTATTATTCTCAACTGAATAAAATTTAACATTCAACCTAAATTTTCTTTATAGCAAAAGTTGTTCTACCTTCTGGATATTGTACGGCTTTTGTACATTGTCACTACCCTCACCTCCCATGTATATTTCAGGTGAACTGACTATGCAATCAAAAAGAACACATTTCTTAAAGAAAAATTACTGACAAAGATTTTACTAAAATATGAATGCCCAATTGTCCAAACATCGTTTACTGAAAGTCAGTTCTCTTTGCATGATGTGCAACTCCAGCTCTGTGAAAAATCAAGTTTCTATATTTGTATCCATCTGTTTTAGAGCACAATATTCTGTACTATTGTTCACACTGCTTCATGGTCTTAAGTGTTAAGAGTTTTAAATTAAATCTTGGTATCTGGTAAGGCAAGTCTAGTTACATATTACTTTTTTTATGGTGTCTTGACTTTTCTTAAGTCTTTGAATTTCCATATACGTTTTAGAATTTACTTCCAAGTTCCACCGAAACTCCTGTTTTGATCTTGACTGGTACTGCATTGAATGTACAGATCAAACTGGGGAAAATGGCATCTGTATGATATTGTCTTCCCACCAATGAACATGATATATCTCTCCATTTATTTAGGTCTCTCAAATATTTTACTACAGAATTATGCAATGTTCCCACAGATATTTTGCACATACTTTGTTAGGCTTAATTCTAGGTACCTTATTTTTGTTTATACATAAATTGCATATACACACAAACACACACATGCAGAAGTATGATTTATATTTTTTTACTGTATATTTTTTTTTACTGGTTCTTGCTTGTGATGTGTTATATCTTTGCAAATTTTGTGACTTTTGAATATAATCTGTTTATTTTCCTTGGAATCTTGTCTATGGGAATACTTTGAGCCTGAGATAAAGTTGGGTTCTTTCAGGAGGATTTGTTGTATTTACTTCTGTCAGCCATCTGGGAGCACTGAGTCTAGGGTATTTTAAACTAAATTATTTGCTTGAGGGTTTTTGGACTGTCAAACTGTATAACTGTCAACAGGCTGTAAACCTATATAATGACCAACTTATGGCTACAAATCAAATTCACAGGAGTGATTTTCTAAAAATCCTTTTTGCCCAGTTTCAATAGAGACAACTACATAGCAGCACCCAATTTGGAGGAAGATATTTCTAGTTCACCCTTACAAATGAGGTGAAATATTGGTGAGGTACTAGCTTGATAGCACTCTTCAATTACACCTTTCAATTCAGGCTCTAAAATTTAATTCTTATCCCAAGTCCTGCACATTTGCAAAGACTGATACTTAAATTCACTGAGCTCAGAAAAATTCCACAGGACAAAAGAAAAATTTAGTGTCCCATTACTTTTGACCTGAGTCATTACTTTCTTGATAGGTAATGGTTGTATTTTAAAAGATTTTTATACAATTTTTTACAGTGTATCAGTCTGGGTATTTAGACAGCCATATTACCCGAAGCAGGGTTTCCACATGTGTATTTATGAAATGTTCTTTAATTAAAATATATGTGAATATTACCTCAATCTAAAGAAATATTTAAATTCTAAAAATTAGCACCAGGATTAAGATTTATATTGTAACATAGAATTACATAAAAACTATTATTAATTATTTCCCAGCTCTATTCACTGAAAATGCCTAGAAGCAACAAAGACCCAATAGGAATAGACACTACTCATCTATGTTATTGTCTTCAAATACTATTCCCCATTTAATGGAACCATGGCTTTTGCAAAGAAAACTGATTTCAGCCATGCAGCAGAAAATATAGAATGAAACTGGAAAATTTCTGTGGATCAACAATAAAGCATCTGTTATTTTGCATAAAAGGGCAAAGAAACCAATATAAATAGGTCACATTTTCCAAATATAGGAGGATAATTTGAATATCAAAGAGAATGCTAATTATATAAAACACATTAAAATAATGTTTTGAGTTTATAATGTGGGGGGATGAGAGAAAGAAAGAATGAGAATTGCCAAGGGGAAAAGAAACTGAAGAAACTCATTGAACATCACTAGAAATAACTTGTCACCAACTCTTTACTCTTCAAATCAGCAACTAAAATGAGAGAATCAAGAATTTATTCTGAACTTTATTTGTGATTTATAATTCACATTATCCATACAGCCTTGAATGATAAGGGAGAGAAAGCCATTCTTTGCAAAATTATTCCAGCTAATAAATAACAGAAGAATAATTAAATGGAAAAAAAATCACCATTTTGCAACTCCAAATGAAATAAGTGATTAAGGAACCATCAATAGATGGAGATAAAAAATTGATGGAAATTTTTATAATAAAGCATTGTGCTACTGCTACATGAATTCATGGTCAATGTTAGTTAACATCATTAAAATGGTGAAATAACACATTGTGTGCTTCTTGATGTGATATAATATGAAACACAGAGAACGACTGTCTTAGCCCATTCCTGCTGCTATTACAAAATACCACAAACTGGGTCACTTATAACTAACAGAAATTTATTTCTTACAGTTCTGGAGGCTGGGAAGTCCAAGATCAAGGTGCTGGCAGGTTTGATTTCTGGTGAGAGCCTGGTCTCTATTCCCAAGATGGTGCTGTGAACATTGTGTCCTCACATGGCATGGCAGAAGAACTGGAAGGGCCAGGTAGCCCTCTGAAGCTACTTGTTCCAGGATCAACTCAAAAGTCTAAAGTCCAGAGTCTCATGTAAATATCATCAAAATCATATATGGGTGAGACTCAACGTATGATTCATTGTGAGGCAAATTTCTCTCCCACTGTGAGTCCATGAAACAAAATAAGTTATGTGCTTCCAAAATACAATGATGGGATAGGCATAGGATCAACATTCCCATTCCAAAAGGGATGAATAATAAAAAAGAAAGGGATAACAGATCCCAATTCCAAAACCCAAGAAGGGAAAAAACATTAAATCTTGAGGCTTGAGAATAATCTCTGACTCAATGTTCTGCCTTCTGGACACAGTAGGCTGGAAGTTGGGCCCCAATGCTTCAGGTGGCTCAGCTTCCATGGCTTTGCTGGGTGCAGCTCACCTGACAGTTCTCATGGGTTGGAGTGTCATGTCTGCAGGTCTCCTAGGCTAGCATTGCATATGGGTCACTCTATACTTCTAGGGTCAAGGAGGTGGCTCTGCTGCCACAGTTCTAGTAGACATTGCCCTAGTGGGTGCTCTCTGCATTGGCTCTGACCTCATGACTTTGCTGGGCAATGCCCTACTGGAAAGTCTCTTTGGTGGCCCTGACCCCACAGCTCAACTAGGAATTGCCCTAGTGGGGCCTCCTTGTGATGGCCTTGGCCCCTGTGCCAGCATTCTGCCTGGGCCCTGAGGTTCTTTGAGAAATCCTTTGAAATCAAGTTGGAGGTAGTCATACCCACACAGCTCATGTACACCGCATGCCTGAAGATTTAGCAACATGTGTACAACACCAAGCTTTACCACGTCTGCCCTCCAGAGTGCTGGCCTGAGCCACACCTGAGCATTCTGGAAGCACACCTAGGATGGCCAAGGAGGGCTGTGAGAGAATTCAAGGAGCAGAAACGAGATGTGTAAGGCAGCAAGACCTGAGTTCATGCAGGTGCCTGAGGTTCCTCTTTTGACATAGTTCTGTCCCCTCCAGTCTTGGCACTCTGGGTCTGCAATGAATGTGACAGCATAGATGATCTCTGAAATGTCTTCATGGTTATTCTTCCATTGTCTTGATGACTAGCATCTGGCTTCCTTCTATCCATACTAAACTCCTCATCAAATGTTTCCTTGGGCACATCCTTAGTGTTCTCTCCTGAACACAACTTTTCATTCATTACAACTTGACTAAGTTAAGGATTTTCCAAATTTTTAAGTTCTGCTTCCCTTTTGATTATAAATTCCATTTTAATTCATGTCTTTTTTTGCATTTTACTATAAGCAGTCAAAAGAAGCCATGCATCACCCTCAGGACTTTGCTTAGGCATTTCTTCCACCAAATATCCTAGTTCATTACTGTTAAATTTTGCCTTCCACAAAGCACTAGGACATGGACACAATTTAGCCAAGTTCTTTGCCACTTTATAGCAAGTATGGCCTTTCCTCAAGTTCCTAATACCTTGTTCACCATTTTCATCAGTTTCTCATCAGAATTGCCTTTACTGTCCATATTTCTACCAACATTCTGTTCACAACCACTTAGATAATCTCCAAGAAAATTTAAGGTCTCTTCGTAGCTCTTTCTTTCTCCTAGAGCTTGGGCACACATCTTCTCCTACCTTTGGACATCAGAACTCCAGGTCCTCTGGCCTTCAGACTCTTGGACTTGCACCCACCCCCAATTTCTTGGGCCTTTGACCTCAGACTGAGAGTTATTCCATTGTCTCCCCTGGTTTTCAGGCCTTTATACTTGGACTGAGCCATGCTACCAGCTTCTTTACATCTCTAGCTTGCAGATGGCATATTATGGGACTACTCAGCCTCCATAATTACATTCCCATAATAAACCCCCTCCTATGTTTCTATATACAGACATACATCACTTAACAATGGGGATACATTCTGACGAATGTGTCATTAGGTAATTTTGTCATACATACATCATAGAATGTACTTACACAAACCTAGATGGTATAGCCTATTATACACATAGGCTGTATGGTATGGCCCATTGCTCCTAGACTACAAACCTGTAGAGCATGTTACTGTACTAAATACTGTAAGTAATTGGAACACAATGGTAAGCATATGTGTATCTAAACAAATAAATGATAATATGTTGCACTGTGACATTGCAATGGCTATGATACTAGGCAAAGGGAATTTCTCAGATCCATTATAATCTTATAGGACCGCCATCATATATGCAGTCCATCCAACCAAAACATCATTTTGTGGAGAATGATTATTCCTATATCCTCTTGGTTCTATTTCTCTGGAGAATCCTAACTAATATAGATTTTAGTATTCCATTTATGTCAAACCTAAGTCTAATCAAACATCTATACCTCATTTCTTATATTTTCTAAGAAATACAGAGACCAGGTGAACAATTTAAATGACACTAAAACATGCAAATAGAGAATTTGGAGGCATTATCCTAACCAAGTCTTCCAGTTTCTTTCAACAAGTAAAAAGTAATAAATAAACAGATGGGGAATGCTTTATATAAAAATAACTTAAGTGACATAAATAGTCAATGTCACATGTGAATATTGTTTGGAGATGTCTTCAAACAGACCAACTGTAAAAAGATATTTTTGAAGCAATGGGTAAATGTAATTATATGTCTGGGTATTAGATTTCAAATTTTTAAGTGTATATTAAACACTTTCGGATCTTTTTAGAATTAAACATTCTGATTCAGCAGCTTGCAGTGAACCTGAGATGCTGTATTTCTAACAGTCTCCCAAATGTTGCTGCTGCTGGTCATGGTGGTTTGCAGATCATGATATCAGAAGCAAGGTATTAAGTTATTTTGAGAAGTAATTTTTAAGTTTCTTGTGTGTGATCATTTAAATCTATCTATATGAGAAATTGTCTATTTTTAAAATGATTATTTATGTGATAGATATGTATACTGCAATGTGTAGGTTTGAAAAGAAAGATGTTAAATCTGTATTAAATTAATTAGAAAAAAAGAAAAAGAAAACTAATAGAAAAGCAAATGGGCAAAAATTTGACAGTTGCAAAATCTGGCTTATGGGCATATGGGAAATATTGAACAATTTTCTTTACTCTTTTGGTTGCTTTAAATTTCAACACACTAGGCATAGAAAGAACATTTCTCAAAATTATCAAAGCCATATATGACAAAACCACAGCCAACATCATACTGAATGGGGAAAGTTGAAAGCATTCCCACTAAGAACTGGAACACGACAAGGGTGCACACTGTCACCACTTCTATTCAACATAGTGCTGGAATTCCTAGCCAGAGAAATCAAGCAAAAGAAAGAAATAAAGGGTATCAAAATTGGAAAAGAGGAGGTCAAACTATTGCTTTTCATGGATGATACCTTATATCTAGAAAACCCCAAAGACTCCAGCAAGAGACCCTTGGAATTTATAACTAAATTCAGCAAAGTCGCAGGTTACAAAATCAATGTACACAAATCAGTAGCATTTCCATACACCAATAACAGTCAAGCTGAGAGTCAAATCAAAGACTCAATCCCACTCACAATAGCTACAAAGAAAATAAAATACCTAGGAATATACTTAATCAAGGAGGTGAAAGATCTCTACAAAGAGAACTACAAAACACTGAGGAAAGAAATCACAGATGACACAAACAAACGGAAAAATGCATGCTCACATATTGGTAGAATCAACATTGTTAAAATGTCCATACTACTCGAAGTGATATACAGATTCAATGCAACCTCTATCAAAATACCAATGTCATATTTCACATATCCTGAAAAAATAATTCTATGCTTCATTTTGAACCAGAAAAGAGCCCAAATAGACAAAACATTCTTAAGCAAAAAGAAAAAATCTGGAGACATCACATTGGCAGACTTCAAACTATACTACAAGTCTATAGCAACCAAAACAGCATGGTAGTGGCACCCAAAAAAATAAAAAAAGAGACATAGACCAATGGAACAGAACAGAGAACCCAGGTGTAAAACCATCCACATACATCCAACTTATCCTTGACAAAGCAGACAAAAATATACACTGGGGAAAAGAATCCCTATTCAATAAATGGTACTGGGAGAATTGGACAGCCACATGTGGAAGAATGAAACAGGATCCACATCTCTCACCACTCACAAAAATTAATTCAAGATGGATAAAAGACTTAAATGTAAGGCATGAAACCAGAAGAATTCTAGAAGAAAATGTGGGAAAAACTCTTCTGGATATCGGCCTAAGCAAAGCATTTATGTTTAAGACCCCAGTGGTAATTCACAGCAACAACAAAAATAAATGAATGGGACTTGATTAAATTAAAAAGCTCTGCACAGCTAAGGAAATAATCAACAGAACAAATAGATAATGTACAGAATGGGAGAAAATATTCATAAGCTATATATCCAATAAAGGGCCAATAACCATAATCTACAAAGAACTAAATCAAATCAGCAAGAAAAAAACCAAACAACCCCATTAATAGTGGGCAAAAGACATGAACAGGGACTTAACAAAAGAAGACAGACAACTGGCTAATAACATATGAAAAAATGCTCAACCTCAGTAATCACCAGGGAAATGCAAATCAAAACCACAATGAGATATTACCTTACCCCAGTTAGAATGCTTTTTATTAAAAAGTCTGAAAACAATACATGAAGGCATGGATGCAGAGAGAAAGGAACTCTTATACACGGCTGGTGGAACTGCAAATTAGTACAACCTCTATGGAAAAAACTATGGAGATTCCTCAAAGAACTAAAACTTGACCTTCCATTTGATCTGGCAATCCCACTACTAGGTATTTACCCAATGGAAAAAAATTCACATTATCAAAAACACACTTGCAATTGAATATTAATTGCAGCACAATTCCCATTTGCAAAGGTGTGGAATCAACCCACGTGTCCATCAGTTCATGAGTGGATTAACAAAATGGGGTATATGCATACCATGGAATACTACTCAGCCATGAAAAGGATGAATTAATACCTTTTGCAACAATTTGGATGGAAATGGAGACCATTATTCTAAGTCAAGTATCTAAAGAATGGAGATACAAACACCACATGTACTTGTTATTAAATTGGAACTAACCAATGAGCACACATGTGCACAGAGGGAAGTAAAATTCAGTGGAAATAAAGTGGCAGGGGGGGAGGAGGGGATTGGTGAAAACCTACCTAAAGGGTACAATGAACACTATCTGTGTGATAGACACACTTATAGTTCTGACTCAAGCAATACAAAAGTGATCAATGTAACTGAAAACATTTGAACCCCTGTAATATTTTGCAAGAAAAAAAAATAAACAAATATTATATCATTAAAAAAAATAAATTTATGCAATAAGTAGGGATTAAAGCATACCACTTGAGAAAATCATCTATTCACAAAAGAAGACAGCAAGAGAGGAAGAAAGGACAAAAAGGCCTAAACACAACCAGAAAACAATTAACAAAATGGCAGTAGTAAGTTTTTATCTACCAATAATTACCTTGAATGTAAATGGATTAAATTCTCCAATCAAAAGACAAATAGTGGTTGAATAAATTAAATAAAAAACAAGACCCAAGTATGTGCTGTCTATAAGAGACTCCCTTCATCTTAAAAGGCACACACAGATTGAAAGGAAAAGATGGAAAAAGATATTCCATGCAAGTGGAAACCAAAAGAGAGCAGAAGTATTTATACTCACGTCAGATAAAGTAGGCTTTTAATTTAAAAACTATAAAAAAAGACAAGGGAGGTAATAATATTATAACAAAGGGGTCAGGTCATCAAGAGGATATAAAAATTATAAATTTATATGTGCCTAACATCAGATAAACTAAATACATACAACAAATATTAATAGGCCTGAAAAGAGAGATAGACTGCAATAATAGCAGAGGACTCTAATACCCCACTTTCAACAAAGGACAGATCATCCAGACAGAAATCAATTTTTAAAAAATTGGAATTGAACTACAGTTTAGAACAAATCAACCTAACAGACATATACAGAACATTCCATTCAAACAGTAGAATACACATTCTTCTCAAGTGTACATTTTCCAGGATAGATCATATGTTAGGCCACAAAACGAGTCATAACAAATTTAAGAAGATTGAAATCATATCATATATCTTCTCTGACCACAATGGTATGAAACTAGATATCAATAATAGAAGGAATTTCAGAAATTTCATAAATACATGGAAATTAAACAAAAGCCTCCTAAACAACCAATGCATTAAAGAAGAAATTCAAAGAAAAAATTTTAAAGATCTTTACACAAACAAAAATGGTAACATAACATACAAAAACTTATGGAATACAGCAAAAGAAATCTAAGAGGAAAGTCTAAAGCAATAAATGCCTACATCAAAAAAAAAAAAAAAAGAAAAAAACAGCCCAAATAAACAACCTATTTTTGTACCTTGAGGAACTAGAAAAGGAAGAACTGAAATCAATTTTATTAGAGGGAAGGAAATAATAAAGATCAGAGAAGAAATAAATAAAATGCAGACTAGAAAAACAGTAGTAAAGATCAATGAAGCTAAGAGTTGGTTTTTAAAAAAGATAAACAAAATTGACAAACTAATAGCTAGAAGAGAGGACTCAAATAAATAAAATAAGAAAAGAAATATGAGACATTGCAACTGATACCAAACAAAAACCAAAGAATCATGAAAATATGATGAAAAAAAATGTGACCAGAAAATGAATAACCTGGGATAAATGGATAAATCCCTAAACCTATACAAACTACCAACACTGAATCATGAAGAACAGAAAATCTAAACAGATTAATAATGACTCAATCAGTAACAAAAAATCTTCCATCAGAGAAAAGCCCAGGACTGTATGGCTTCACTGCTGAATTCCACCAAACATTTAAAGAACTAATACCAATCCTTTTCAAACTCTTTCAGAAAACTGAAGAAGGACTACTTCCAAACTCATTTTATGAAGCCAGCATTATCCTGATGCCAAAGCCAGACATGGACAGTACCAGAAAAGAAAATCACAGGCCAGTAACCCTGATAAACATACATGCAAAAATTCCCAACAAAATACAAACAAACCGATTTGAACAACACATTAAAAGGATTATTCACCATGATCAAGTGAGATTTATCATTAGGATGCAAGGGTAGTATAACATACACAAATCAATAAATGTGATACATGAACAGAATGAAGGACAAAAACCATATGATCATCTACATTGATGCAGAAAATACACTTAACAAATTCAATATCACTTCACAATTTAAAACTCTCAATAAATTAGGTATATAAGCAATGTACCTCAACACAATAAAGTCCATATATATCAAGGCCACAGCTAGCATTATACTCAATAGTGAAATAGTGATAAGTTAAAAGTTTTTCCTCTAAGATTAAGAATAACATGAGAATGCTCACTCTCAACACTTCTATACAACATAACATTGAAAGTCCTAGCCAGAGCAATTAGGAAAGAGAAAGAAATAAAAGAGCTCCAAATCAGACAGTAAGAAGTCAAATGGTCTCTGTTGGGAGATGACGTGATCTTATATATGGAGAACTCCAAAGACTTCACCAAAAAACTTTTAGAAATAATAAATGAATCCAGTAAAGTTGCAGGATACAAAGTGAACATACAAAAATCAATAGCATTTCTATACACTAACAGTGAACTATGTGAAAAAAATTAAGAAAACAATCCCACTTATAATAGCTACAAAAAATAAAATATTTAGGAATAAATTTATATAAGGAGGTGAAAGATCTGTACACTGAAAACTATAAAACATTGATGAAAGAAATTTAAGAAGACACAAATAAATGAAAAGATATTCAATGTTTATAAATTGGAAGAATTAATATTGTTAAAATGTCCACACTACCCAAAGTGATCTACAGATCCAATGCAATCTCTAGCAAAATTCCAATGACATTTTTTACAGAAATAGAAAAAAATCCTAAAATTTGTATGGAATCACAAAAGACCCAGAATGTCCAAAACCATCTTGACCAAAAAGAACTAAGTCAGAAGCATCACCTTACCTGACTTCAAAATATACTAGAAAACTATAGGAATCCAAACAGCATGGCACTAACATAAAAACAGGCATATTGACCAATTGAACAGTATAGAGATCCCAGAAATAAATCCACATATTTATGGTCAATTTTTTTTTTTCACAAAGATGCCAAGAACACAAAATGGGGGAAAGCACAATTTCTTCAATAAATGGTGTTTGGAAAACTGGATATCCACATGGAGAAGAATGAAATTAGACCTTCATCTCACACCATATATAAAAATAAATTTAAAATGAATTAAAAACTTAAACACAAGTCCTGAAACTATAAAAGTACTAGAAAAAAAAAACATAGGGGAAAATCTCTATGAGATTGGACTGGGCAAAGGTTTTTTGGATATGACAAAAGCACAGAGAACAAAAGCAAAAATATACAAATGGAACTACATCAAACTAAAATCTTTTGCTCTGCAAAGGAAACAATCAACAGACTGAAAAGAAACCTATGAAATAGGAGAATATTTTTGCAAACAGTATGTCTGATAAGTGGTTAATATCCAAAATAGATAAGTAACTTAAACAACTCAATAGCAAGAAAACAAATGAGCTCATTTAAAAAAAAATCTGGAAAAAGGACTGGAATAGACATTTCTAGAAAGAAGATATCCAAATGGCCAACAGGTATATGAAAAAAATTCTTAACATCACTAGTATTAGGAAAACTTAAATTAAAACCACATGAGATATCACCTCAAGCCTGTTAGAATGGCTATTACAAAAAGATAAAAGAAAACAGGTAAGTGTTGATATGAATGCGAAGAAAATGAAACCTTATACGCTGTTGGTGGAACGTAAATTTGTAGAGCCATTATGGAAAACAGTATGACGTTTTCTCAAAAAATTAAAAATAGAACTACCATATGATCCAGCAAGTTCACAACTGGGTGTATATCCAAAGAATATGAAATCAGTATGACAAAGAGATATCTGCACTCCGTTGTTCATTGCAGTATTATTCACAATACCAAGACATGGAATCAACCTATGTGTCCAGAAACAGATGAATAGAAAGAGAAAATGTGGCATATATGTACAATGGAATACTATTGGCCCTTAAAGGAAGGAAATCCTGTCATTTGCAACAACCTGGATGAAACTGGAGGACATTATGTTAAGTAAAATAATCCAAGCATAGAAATACAATTACCACATGAGATACAGGAGGCCCAATAGTCCCCAGGTAAATACATTGCAAAAAGGACTTTACCACAGCTAATTATAATTAGAATGACCACAGTCAAAATCAAAGAGAGAATTTTAAAATTAGTGAGAGAAAAGCACCTAGTCACCAATGGAAACCCTACCAGACTAATAGCAGACCTCTCAACAGAAACCTTACAGGCCAGAAGAGAATGGGATGACATTTTTAAAGTACTTAAAGAAAAAAATGCCAGTCAAGAATTTTATATCCTACCACAATAAGCTTCATAAATGAAGGAGAAAAAAGTCTTTTCCAGACAAGCAAATGCTTAGAGAACTCATCACCACTAGATCAACCCTATAGGAAATGCTATACTAAACATGAAAATGAAAGGTCAATATTCACCATCATGAAAACATGTGAAAATATAAAATTTGTAGGTCTTATAAAACAATCACACAAAGAGGAAGAGAAAGGAATTAAATGGTAACATGGCAAAAGTTCAGCAAACCACAAAGACAAAAAATAGAGAAAAAGAAAGAAACAAAGAATTTATAAAACTAAAAATCAACTAATAATAGACAAGAACAAAGCATCACATATCAATATTAACCTTAACTTTAAATGGGTTAAATGCTTCACTTAAAAGATATAGATTGTCAGAATGGATAAAAAATATGATCCAAATATATGCTTCTTACAAGAAATTCATCTTGCCCATAAAGACACATAAAGACTGAAAGCAAAGGGGTGGACAAAGATATTACATGAAAACAGAAACCAAAAGCAAGGAGGAGTACCTATATTTACATCAGGTAAAACAGAATTTAAACCAAAAACAATATCAAAGACAAAGAAGGTCATTATATCATGATAAAGAGATCAATTCGGTAAGAGGATATAATAATCCTACATATATACGCACCCAACATTGGAGCATCCCGATTCACAAAACAAATATTACTAGACCTATAGAATGAGATAGACAGCAACACAGTAATAGTAGGGGACTTCAAGACTCCACTCACAGCACCATACATATCATCAAGACAGAAAATCAACAAAGAAGCATTGGACTTAAATTGGACTTTAGACCAAATGGACTTAACAAACATTTGCAAATCATTTCCCCCAACCACCACAAAATATATATTGTTTTCATCAGCACATGGAACATTCTCCAAGATAGAACACATTTTAGGCCACAAAACATATTTTAACAAATTTTTGAAAATCAAAATCATATCAAGTATCTTCTTAGACCACAGTAGAATAAAGCTTGAAATCAATATAAAGAACTTCAGAAACTATACAAACACATGGTATAAACCACATGCTCCTGAACAATCACTGGTTAATGAAGAAATAAAGATGGAAATTTAAAAATTTTTTGAAACAAATGAAAATGAAAACACAACATACTAAAACCTGTGGGATACAGGAGAAGCAGTGCTAAGAGGGAAGTTTATGGCATTAAATGCCTACATCAAAAAAGTAGAAAGATCTCAAGTTCACAACCTAGCATCACACCTCAAGGAACTGGAAACACAGGAATAAACCAAATCCAAAGTTAGCAGAAGATAAGAAATAACAAAGATCTGAGCAGAACTAAAAGAAATAGATACAAAAAAAATTACAAAGGATCAACAAAACAAAAAGTTGGTTCTTTAAATAGATAAACAAAATTGACGAACTACTAGCTAGACTAAGAAAGAAGAGAGAAGATCCTAATAAACACAATCAGAAATGAGAAAGGAGACATTACAACTGATACTACAGAAATACAAATGATCATCCGAGACTATTATGAACAACTACACTCTCACAAACTAGATATCCTAGAGGAAATGCATGAATTCCTGAAAACATACAACCTCCTCAGATTGAACTGGGAAGAAATAGAACTACTGAATAGACCAACCATGAGTAGTGAGATTTAACAGTAATAAAAAATCTCCCAAAAACAACAACAAAAAAGCTTAGGACCAGATGTATTTACAGTCCAATTCTGACAGATATACAATATAGTAGTGCCAATCCTCATGAAACTGTTCTATAACATTGAGAAGTAGGGGAACCCTCCCTAAGTCATTCTATGAAGGCAGTATCACCCTGATTCCAAAGCCAGGAAGGGATGAAACAAAAAAAGAAAACTACAGACCAATATGACTGATGAACATTGACATAAAAATCCTCAACAAAATACTAGCAAACTGAATCCAATAGCACATCAAAAGGATAATTTATCATGATCAAGTGGGTTTCATCCCAGGGATGCAAGGATGGTTCAGCATATGCAACTCAATAGATGTGATTCACCACATAAACAGAATTAAAAACAAAAATCATATAATCATCTCAATAAATATGAAAAAAGCATTAGATAAAATCCAGCATCCTTTCATGATAAAAATGCTCAAAACACTTGACATAGAAGGAACATACCTCAACATAATAAAAGCCATATATGACAAACTCACAGTCAACAGCCTATTAAATGGGGAAAAGTTGAAAGCATTCCCCCTGAGAACTGGAACAAGACAAGGATGCCCACTTTCACCACTTCTATTCAACACAGTGCTGGAAGTCCTAGCCAGAGCAGTCAGGCAAGAAAAAGAAATAAGGGCATCCAAATTGGAAAAGAGGAATTCAAGTTATCTCTGTTTGCTGATGATACAATCTTACATTTAGAAAACCCTAAGGACTTCTCCAAAAGACTCCTTGATTTAATAAATAAATTCAGCAAGGTCTCAGGTTATAAAATCAACAAACAAAAATCTATAGAATTTCTATATACCAACAACAACCAAGCTGAGAATCAAATCGAGAACTTAGTCTGATTTACAATAGGTGTAAAAAAAAATACCTGGGAATAAATTTAACCAAAGAGGTAAAAGATCTCCACAAGAAGAACTACAAATCACTGATGAAAGAAATTATAAACAATACAAACAAATGGAAAAGCATCCCATGCTCATGGATCAGAAGAATCAATATTGTTAATATGATCATACTGACCAAAGCAATCTAAAGATTCAGTGAAAATTCCATCTAAAGATTCAGTGAAGATTCAGTGAATATTTTGATAAAATATTAATGTCATTTTTCATGGAATTAGGAAAGCAATTCTAAAATTTACATGGAACAAAAAAAGAGCCTAAATAGCCAAAGAACTCCTCAGCAGAAAGAGCAAATATAAGACCTGAAACAATGAAAATCCTAGAAGAAAACCTAGGAAAAACTCTCCTGGACATTGGCCTAGGCAAAGAATTTGTGACTAAGATCCCAAAAGCAAATTAAATGCAAACAAAAATAGACAAATGGGACTTAAACTAAAAAGCTTCTCCACAGCAAAAGAAATAGCCAAAAGAGTAAATAGACAACCTACAAAATAGGAAAACATATTCACAAACTATGGGTCTGACAGAGGACTAATATCCAGAATCTACAAGTAACAACTCAGCCAGAGAAAAACAAACAACCCCACTGAAAAGTGGGCAAAAGACATGAACAGAAGTTTTTCAAAAGAAGATAAGATAGAGAAATGGCCAAAAAATACATGAACAAATGCTCAACATCACTAATCATCAGGGAAAGGCAAATTACAATCACAATGAAATACCATCTTACTCCAATTAGAATGGCTATTATTAAAAAGTCAAAAAATAATAGATGTTGGTGTGGAAGCAATGAAAAGGCAACACTTAGACACTGCTGGTGGGAATAAATTAGTACAACTTCTATGGAGATCAGTATGGAGATTTCTCAAAGAACTGAAAGTACATCTATGATTCCATCCTGCAATCCCACTACTGGGTATCTACCCAGGGGAAAATAAATCATTATATCAAAAAGATACTTGCACTTGTATGTTTATTGCAGCACAATTCACAATCACAAAGATATGGAATCGACCTAAGTGTCCATCAACTGGTAAGTGAGTAAACAACATGTGTGTGTTTGTGTGTATGTATGTATGTATATTCACACACATACACACACATATCAGAGTACTACTCAGTGATAAGAAAGAATGAAATAATGTCTTTTGTAGCAACTTGGATAGAACTGAAGGCCATTATCCTAATCAAAGTAACTTGGGAATAGAAAAATATCTGCCACATGTTTTCATTTATAAGTGGGAGCTAAACTATGGCTACGCAAGGGCACCCAGAGTGATATAATGGACATTAGTGACTAATAAGGGATAAGACGGGGTGAGGGAGAAAATATTACCTATGGAATACAATGTACACTGCTTGGGTGTTGGGTATAGCAAAAGCCCAGACTTCACCACAATACAATATATACACGTAATGGAATTCAACTTATACCCCCTAAATCTGTTAAAGTAAAAAAAAAAAAAGCTTAAAAACATCAATTTTAGGACAAAGTTTAAAGATCTTAAGGATCTTAAGTACCTGACTTCAAATCTTTATGTAAAACTATAGTAATTAAGACAATATTATATTGGCATGAATATTAACAAATTAAAATATGTACAAACACACGGTCGCTTGGATTTTGACTAAGATTCTAATGAGAGAAAATAATCATTTCAACAAATAGGGATGAAAAAATTGGGTATGAACTTTGACACTTCTTTCATTTCATTTTGGTAATTCTAATAAAAATATCTTGAAATGATCACAAAGATAAATTTGAGAACCAAAATTACAAAATATCTGGATAAAAACACAGACAATCTTAGCGACCTTTAGTTAAGTAAGAATTTTGTAAATAGGACAATATTGACCCTACAAACTACAAAATTTGATAAACTGGACTTTGTCAAAATTAAAAACATTTGATGTTCAAGAAACACCCTTAAAAAATGAAATGGCATGGCACAGACTAACAGAAAATAATTTTTAAAAGTAGTTCTGATAAAGGGCTTGTATTTAGAATTTGTGGGAAAAAACCCCAAAAAAATACCAAAACCAAAACCAAAAATACCTCTTCCAATGCAATACAGTATCAAGAAAGCAGACAACTCAATTAAAATATGGGCAAAAAATTTGAACATTTAGCCAAAAAATATTATGAATTGCCAGTAAGTACATGAAAAGATGCTCACCTTCATTAGTCACTAGGGCAAGGCAAATAGAAAACACAGTTTCCTCTACATACCCACTAGAATGGCTAAAATTAAAAGTGTGACAATACCCTCTATCAGGGAGGACTTGGATCAGCTGAAACTCTTGTATATTTCTAGTGGGAATCTACAATGATATCAGCTTTTTGAAAAACAATTTAGAAGTTTTTTATAAAAATAAAGCAAATCATTGGCAAATATAAAAAAACTAATTTATTAACTTAAAATATTAAATTTATTGATAAGTAGATCATTATTCCTCTGGGGTCATGTGGGAAACATACACTTTTTGAAATTCAGAATTGTGGTAAATACTGAAATAGAACAGGACAGTTATTTCTATGATTAGGATTTTAAATGCTTAATAGTATGTTTATCTTTTAGAAAGATAATCCCACTACCCCATGACAATGCTGAGAATTTTCAGTGTTTTCCACCCATGTGGTTGCTTTTCTTTGTTTTCAAAGATATTTGAAATGCCTCTGATCCCTTTCTGCCGCCCATCATGGCTAGTGCAGGGTAGATGTGCAATAAAGTTTCATAATAAATTAATTATTCTTTTATATGTGTAGTAATATATCTCATCAGCTTATAGTTCAGTCTTTTGGGTTTGGAAATGATGTGAATCTTTCAGATGATGTTGCATACCTCCTTTGATCTATTTGGCTTTGTTATATAGGTTAATGCAACGAGATTTTCAAGGTGTCTATAGCACCTCAATTTTATCCTCTTTGCACTAATTTATGAGAGAACAAAAACATTTGTAAAATGGATCAAATTCTTTTTAAACTTCATTTACTCACTCTTTCATTCCCCTAATGTTTATTGAACCAAAATATAGCAGGTCATCTGCTAACAACAAACTTTCAAATAGATATATGTGTTATTCTAACATATGCTTTTATAATTTTTGACAAAATTAAGCAGATTTTTGTGGTTTATAATTATCAGTTAGATCGCTTTCTTCCTTTCAGTGTTCCATTGAAGTCTAATTTAATTGCTAGAACAGTGCATTTATTTGCTAGAACAATGCGTTTTCTGGTTTCTGTGGTATGTCTCAGAACCAAAAATACAAACTCCCTATATTATTTTTATATGTTGTGAGGACTTGGAAAGCCAAAGTAAGTACAATCTACTATTCAGTAACTGTAACTTCCAGTAATAGGTAGTAAAACTCATTTTCAAAATATTATATATATTTAAATAAATTGCCAAGTGACTACATGATAACTCATAACCAAAATCAATGACTTCTGTCACCCACAAGCCAGTTTATGTAAAAATTCAGAATGGCACTCATTTTACATGATGCCAAAACATTTGGATAAAAGGGAAAACTCAATCATCCATTTATTTTCAAATATTCAGATGTTATTCATATCGAACATCCAGATGTGTGATGAAATGTATTTTTTCCTTGTTTTATACTATATAGATATGTCTGAATGCAACTAATTAGATCTATATGCTTCTATTTTCATAAATAACTTATGAAAATATTCCTATGTAGAATACGAGAATACATTTTTAAGTGTGCAATAATGCAGATATAAGACCTATCACTAAAATCACCATTTTCAAGATCTCCTTTTGTAAGTGTAGTTTCAATCATATGGTTTCAATGAATTAAAATACTTTTTCCTGGATCCTATTAATATATATTTGAAGATACAAAATAATAACTATGAATTATTCTAATTTAATTGTCAATTCATGAACGTGTGTTGCACACAAGTTATATCCTTACTAATAGTATCAAATATAGATCATAAAAGGTTATGTTTATAAATTAAAATTGCTTTTAGTTTATTCAAAAGATATTTTGCTGATGCTGACATGAATGAAAACTAAGTAAAACCATATGTAATCAAATTCACAAATTCTTTGTGCTCATTCATATCATTCTTCTTCTCTTCAGCACTCTTTCTATTGAAAATGAATTAACTAAATATTTAAGTGATTAAAATGCAAACAAAGACATAACTGGGAAGTTTAATAATTCCCAGCCCAATATTTTAAACTTTAGTAAGAGCTTCTTAAGGTTTGGACACACCTAACTATTTGTGCTTCTAGATTAATAAAATATGGAACATAAGCATTCCTGATAGGCAGATGTGGGATATATCCACCCAATATCAGTAAAAACAAATTTGAAACAGAAACTTTTGCATTTGCCATAAGATTAGATAAATTATAGAACAATGTTTTTTAATTTCCAGTGTCTGAAGTTGGAAAGATGAAGGATTAAACTTTAGGAATAATCGATTTCAAATCATCTGCTTCTATACAAATTAGCTTTATACTATATCTGGAATTCATGAGTGGGCCTCATATATTTTTGTTGGAAGTAACTGGTTAATTCTCCAAAGACCTGGTTGTTGTCTAAAAAGCTTGCCTGGATTTTATTTATTGAAATTTTTGGACTTAGAACTTAACCTGTTTATTCTCATATGTAGACCAAACCCTTCACCACCACTGATGGTGGGCTCCAGTCAGATTAACAGCATTCAAGTCCCAACTACCATAAAAATCAACTGCTTTCCTTTTTCATTTTTCTCAATATGGTTGAACTTAAATTATGTGCCAAATGAATATTCAATTTTTATATTTTTCAGCCTCTTGTTCTATGCTCTTCAGTATTACAAATTAAGTAAATCAGAGAAATAAAAACAAAAATAATCAAATGAGTCAATGTCAATTCCTATTCATATCTGACAAAATGTTTATTGGCAAACAACGTTAAAATCTACAGGTGAATTAAGATTTACAGATCATCTTCATTGGATTCATGATTACTATTGAATATGTGGACAAGAGTAAAGAGTGGCTTTTGGTAGTGACAAGCCAATTGCAATTCTTGGAACCAAGTAGATTCTTTGGTTTCATTCAGAAATTATACAACATGTTAACAATTTTCTTCACTGATTTTTTTTCTTGGATTTCCACATGTAACCAACCATATCAAATCATTTAAGGGAATAATCCCAACAGATAGGATAATCTATTCATTTATTCATTCAACAAATATTTACTAATTGTTTACTATGTGCAAAGCATAGTTCCAAGTACTGGAAACACAGCAATAAACTAAAGCAAACAACTGTTTCATGGATCATATAATCTAGTGGTGAGGGACAAACAATAGACAGAATAACGACATTATATTGTGTTAGAAAATACATACTGATATGAAGAAAAGTGAAGTAGGAAAGGGGATAGGAAATATTGAGGTATGTTGCAATATTATATAGGGTAGTAAGTTTTGGCACGGTCCATTTAGATATCTGATCAGCATTATGGGGTGGAGGGGAACAGCATGCAGTATATAGAGGTCCTGAGTGGGGAGCATGCCTAGCATGTATGAGGGACAAGAAAGGAGTGCAATATGGCAAGACCAGAGAGAGAAAGAGGAGAGTAATAGCGGGTATGACAGAGAAGCAACGGTTGGGAGGAGATTGGGTAAAGACTTAGGGTTATTTAAGGGCTCAAAAAGTTCTCTATGAACTTTATTCATAGTATAATTAGTGATTTTAAAACTTTATTCATAGTAAAGTTAGGGAGTAAAATTTTAAAATTAGAATTCTACTCAATGAGAATTAACTTGAAAAATGAGTATTATTTCCACTCTTTCCAGCCTAATGGAAATTCCAGGCAGTGGAATACCACAGTGTTCTGTCCTTGTCCATGCCTTATGAAAAAGAATATTGGCAATTTGGGTAAAAGCATAGAACTAATACTTACCACATTTAAATTTTAAAGAGAAAGAGAGTTTTGTTAATAGAAAACACTAAGCTAAAATAACTAGAATAAAATTTAGAAAGACAAATATAAGATTTATATTTCATTTTGAAATAAGAAGTTACGTGATTTAGGAAACTTACTCTGATAACAAATCCACTAGTTTTAGAAAAATTGCATTCAGATCCTGAGAAGTGATTGTCTTATACTTCTCTTGTCGCATCATCTTATGTATTGTGTTCTATTCTTGGAAACACATTTTAAGAGGGACACTAATAAGCTAAATCATGCCAAGGAGAGGATACAATGGAAATTCAGAATGATAACGGGTCAGGAAACAATTTCATAAACCATGCAACATATTAAATATAACTCTTTGTTTTTACTCTTGTCTTCTACCCCATCCCCTGCTGAGAGCGTATTCTCAATGTTGCAGAACTGATCTTTTGAAAATGTCAGAAAATGTCACCTCTCTTCTAAAAACTCTACGATAGCTCCACAATGTCCTTACAAGGGTCTACAAAGCTGTGCCCAACCCTCCCCCATCACCTTTCTTATCTTGTTGTCTCTACTGTTCCCCTCCTTGCTCACTCTGTTCCCATCATTGTGGCCACTTTACTGCTTTGCCATGCCCAAGGCTGTTCTTTCCACCTGCAACACTCTTCCCCCAGTCACATGGCTAATTCCCTCACCCCTTTCAAGTCCTTGCTCAAATATCACCTCAATGAAGCCTACACAGGGTGCTCTATTTAAAATTGCAAACTATCCCCATTTCTGCATCCCCGTTCCTTTACCCTGCATTGCTTGTTTTCACAGGACTTACCAATATTTTAAAAGTACATATTTTACTTATTTATTATGGTCATTGTTTTGCTTGATTTGTTTGTTTGTTTATTTGTTTTTGGCTATCTCTCTTTGCTAAAATGAAAACTTCTTAAGAGCAAGGATTCACTTTTTATTCACAGATCTATCCCAAATTCTCAAAATGGAACATGAAACGTAGTAAGATATTGATAAATATTTTAATTAAATTAAAGTGATTTTTAACCTGTTCTTTCAAAAAAATACAAAGCATTATGATGTTAGAAGGATATTAATAACTGTAGTAGATTCAGTGTTTTTGCTCTAGGTATAATAATGACCAATAGAATAACATCAATACAATGATGAAAATGCTCTTCACAGTATATAGGTTAGTAGCCACTAACCATACATATTTCATGAGCAATTGAAATGTGACTAGTGTGGTCAAAGACCTGAATTTTTATTTTATTTAATTATAGTTAATTAAAATGTACATTTCTATAGCCACATGAGACTAGTGATAACCATGTAGGACAACACGACTCTAGAAGGGGTAAACTAAAGTCATTGAGTAACTATTAAAGAGAAAGAGTTTTGTTTAATTGAAGGAGAACATCCCAATCAGAGCTATCCGACAATGGCATGGTCTGCCTCATGAATAGAGTGTGTTCTACCTCAAGGAAGCAGTTTCAACAATGGCTGGAGGGTTAATTATTAGAATTGTTACAACAGAGATTCTTGCCCAGGTAGGCTAGATGCACTGGTAAGTTAATGTAATTTCCAAATTTAATATCCTATTATGATGTTTTAGATCTAAAATTAATTTGTACTGTAACTTATTTAGTAATCCTATAGATGGAAGAATGTCTAGTATTCCAAAATAATAAATAGTATACTAAAAACAGGTAATTTTTCTCTTTAAATCCTGTATGAGTGAAGGTCAAGGAGGTAGGAAATATATTTTTAAAGCTAACCAAACAAAACAAATTGCTTGATATCACTTTCGTATATGAAACCAGTCTCTACAATGTAATGTCAGGAGTGTGGACTTAGTCATACAGGCTTGAGAGGCTCTGGTGGTTGAAGGCCACCAGATGTCCATCTGTATCAGTCTTCTTTACTTCCACAGAAATACAACTTTTTAGCTTATGGCTGCCCACCCAGGAGGGACATGTCCCTAAGTCTCTGTAGATATGGGACTAGGCTCTTGTCACTGAGATGCAAGCAGAAGTGATATGTGCAATTTCTGCCTTGCTTACTTAAGAAGGAATCTCTGGCTCTGGCCATGTGCTTTTCTCTTCTCTCCACTGGCTAAAATGGCAATGATCAAAGTGACTTTAAATTTTTAAACAATGTGAATATAGTATTTATGTCATGAATTAAGAGCAGATCTATTAAATTTCTAATCTATATCAGGACTAGTTAATAAGATAGAAAACATAAAGTGTTTCCCCAAAAGCAAAATGATAAGTGTTTTAAATATCTGTTTTTTTCAGAATCTGATTTCTTTCTCAACAGTCTAACATTAGATTTGCAGTGCAAGGTTTGGGAATAGCCATGGTACAGTGATCACCATGACCAGTAAATCTTTATGACTGCTATTAGGACTGGTGACTTTACTTTTTCGTATGAAAAAGGAAAAGACTAAGGAAATGGCCAAGGCGCTGGTGGGCAGGCACCTTTCCCTTTTCTCTACATGGTACTTAGTGTTTGATGACAACAAATACACTTAGATGTAAGGCTGTAATTTTAGATGGCAGAGGATGTGAATCAGTTTCCTGATACAAACATGTAATTAAAATCAAACAATGAGAATAGTTAAACATGCCATTGCCCAACAGCTTGTTTAATGATGGACTTCCTTCATCCCATAGTTGAAAGGTAAGGGTTCATTGCAACTATTCAGTAGTCTAAATACAATTTGTGTCTTAAAATATTTTTTGACAAAAGCCTTAGTTCTCTGACTATATTTTCTCATGGGCAAATGTTAGGATTAATAGGTATTTTATTAAGCAAAATTGTTTCTCCCACCAAGGTTTGCCAAAAGTCAAAGTTTAACTTGAAAGACTCACTGTTTTACTCCTTGTTTTATTTCTGATATAATGAACTGCAATTATCTGAAGTGTATCATAATAAATAGGACATTCAGTTTGTGATACAAACAGATGGAAAAGCTTAACCGACTTACATGATAAGGAAGGGTTACATTTTCAGACAAAAAAAGTATTGTTGCTATTTTCAATTACTAGGCACATTCTCCAAGTTTGACAAAAACATATTCAATTCCAGCATTCATTCGAAATTCAAGTTTAAGCAAGTTATTGAAATGATGTACAATCAGGTCTATTTAGTCAGGAGAGTACTGAGATCCTGAAGACTTTCCTCATTGTAAAATAGTCTATCACTTTTAAGAGGAGCTGAAAGAATTCTTAAAATGTTTGACACGCATTAAATTACAAGATTATAAATGAATATATTGCAATACATTAGCACACAAAAAGCCAACTTTCTAAAACATATTCTTAAGGCAATTTTTACCTAAGACATAGTGATTACACAGGTCAGGAAGTAGGGAAAAAGGGAAAGATAAGTCTATGCTATAAACCTCAAAATTTCCCAATAAAATGAACAAATGCATTATTTCACTTTTAAAATCACTTTAATTTATCCCTAACACTTTTCCATAATTCAGTCACATCATAAACCACTCCTTAATTTCCCACATTAAAATTTACTATTTGATGCCTTGATCTGAAATGCAGGATATAAAAAGCAGAAATAGAGGCAAATTGAAACATGCATAATGACTGTGCAATAAAAATAGTATGCAGATTCTGGAATGATAGTCCATTCCATCTTATATTTTTTGCTTTGATTTTTAGGCAATTTTTCCTAGAAGTACAAAAGGAGGTTTTTTTTTTCTTTTTAGATCTGAAGGATTTTTAAACTACTCCAGCTGAGTAGTCTCTGCATTTTCATATTTATTCTTTAAAAACATTATTCTAAGCAAAAGTGATTGAAGTTCTGTCTCACTTTATGATACGTCTTGAATAAAAACGTAAATGACAAAACAAACAAAAATGATTTTTTGTATTGTATGTTTATTTTGCAAAGTGTTTTTAATTTATAAAAGCAGATACTGGGCTTCCAGTTGAGAAAAGATGGTGTAAATTTATTTATCCATTCTCCTCCATGCTAAGCACAACTATAAACCCTTAAAAGAACACCAGAGGCAGACAAAGGAGAATGTTTAAAGATGTAATGAGGAATCCAGAATGACTATACGCCTCAGGACTGGAAATACAGTATAGTAGGAGGGTGGCTTACAATCCCCACCAACAGAAAAAGATGACCCAAGCCAAGGCTAGTAACAGAAAGCGGTCCATAGAGATTAATTCCTCCCCCTCGCCAAATGAGTGTCTAATAAATCAACAGATGCCAAACTAAGATGACAAAGATGCTAGAATTATCTGACACAGATTTTAAAGCAATCATCACAAAGATGCTTCAACAAGCAATTATAAACTCAGTGAAAAAAAACAGAATGTCTCAACAAAGATATATAAAACACAAAAGAAGAAAAAGTGGAAACTTTACAACTGAAAAAGATAATAACTGAAAAAATTAAAACTCATGAAAGTTGTAACATGCTAGTCATTAGGAAATTTGATGATACAGGTAAAAGAGAATTAGTATGATTAATCTTGAATATTTGTCTTAAAATAAATTAGAATTTTTATTGACAAACTGTGACAATAATTTATATTTATATGATTTTTAAAATATCTAATTGATTTTTTGGAAGTAAGCTTAACTTGGTTAAAAAAAAAGTTACTGAGTTTAATGTTAGTGATTTAAAAATAAAGATTACATTTCCCTTAAAATCATCTGGCCTTAGAGAAAACACTATTTGGAAAATGTGTTTGTAATTCTTTTTAAACTACCTATACAGGAATAGCATGCTCTATTCATTGAAACGTAATTGAAGACACATTTGTCTATTTTGATAAACGGATATAAAAAATTCAATAATAATATTTCCTTTTAATTCATCTTGTGGAATTACAAACTTAAAAAAGTAATTCATCTTATGTGTATACTAGATTTAAAGTCATTAAAAATTATTTGAAAATCATTTTCTTTCCATATTGAATGAAATAATAAGAAAACTTACTTTGCAGAGAACAGTACTTTTAGAAGGCAAAATTCATGAGTTCTTTCATAAACCACTTGTTGATTGTCAGAATCCTTTGGGATAGCAACCACAGGATGTGAATTATTTTGTTTTGTGATGAACAAAACTTGGGGTCAAAAGGGAATATTTTTTCCCCAAAGACTATGAGGAATTTGAAGGGCTTTTTTTTTTATAATCAACTGATTAGCAGAGTTTGAAATGAATTAATTATTGTAGAATAAGGGATTTGCTGGGCATGTTTTTCATTCTTCAAAGAAAACCAGCATTTTCTTTTTCAAACACCCTCTGCTGCAAAATAAATGTGCCAATGAAACGAGAACAATTTATATCTTACAAACTTAATCTGATTTCTTCCTTTAAACATTATGAATGAAAGGAGGCAATTCTGGAGACATTCATCTATGAAGTGCCTCCGGTGTACCAGATATTGAGGTTATTTGTGTTATATCCTTCTCCCAACAATCCTATGGTGTAACTAGTGTTACCTGAATTTGAAAGATGGACTTTAAGACATCACATTAAATACCTTTCTTCAGATCACACATTTAGATAGCAGTTGAGCCTGGAGTAAAACACACTTGCACTTTCGTCCAGAGTCCATTCTCTATCAACTCCATCATGCTGTCTCAAACTATTGGCAGGTGTGATTTGGTTGTTCAGAGTTCAGACGGTGAAGAGCTAAGAGAGCTTTTATCCACACAGCTGGATGTTATTGTCCTCAAATTCAGATCAGAGCTGTCTCCTTCCTCACTACATATTCATTCAACATCAAAGAATAAAATTGAGAAGAAGGTGTCGACAACTCAGGATCTAGAAACTGTGTGTGCACAGTGGTACTCCTTGTAAAAAGGCAGTAGACAAAAGTAAGAAAACATTTCTGACCAAAACCCAGTTGTTTTCCTAACTGATTTTCTCCATTTCCAGCTGCTCTAGCATTTCACTTGGCAGCAGGAATTTAATGACAGCTGCTACAAGGATCATGATGAGAGACTTCCTACGTTAACTGATCTTCTGGACAGGCTAATAGCTTTGATCTGTCATTGTTAGGTCCAATCTAGTGCTAGTGATAGGAAATTTAGTCATATTACCATTCAACTAAAAGCTGATCCAAAATTAGATATGGAAATAGAATTATATCATTCCATGTGGTTTAAGGTGCAATGTAAGTTAAAAGGACTAAGTGAATAAGATTGTCTGTAAATGGAATATTATTTATTAATTGTCTTGGCTTTCTAGGATCACAAAAGTATTTTACTACAAGAACAGCAGCAATTGGGTATTATCTCTCCAAATTCCAGAAGTTATTTAGCAGCTGCAATGAGTCATAAATGATAGGAATATTTGTCCAAAAGAACAAAACTAGTATGAAATATTAATGACTAAACCCAAAGTGATTTTGAAAAGAATGATATAAGCATAAAGATCTGTCAAAAATGTTAAGTAGTTTACTCTGAGTTTTATTGACTGAAGTACTTGTATTTCATTTGGGACAATCAGTGCCTCTTAGAACTGGTTTTTCTAGCACTGTTTTAGTTCTTCACTGCATGCATATAAAATTTTTCTGCTCTAATCAATCTCCCACCCTTATGCCCATTACTCTCACAAAATAGCCTGCTTCCTACTTTGCTGCAAATTTTTGTACCTTGAAATTTCTATTTGTTCTATATCCCTTCTTACCTCCAGGGTGTTTTTACAGGTTTACCCATGCTTTTATCATTTTCCATGGCTTTAGAGGGGGTTTCCTCCTTCTTGGTCTAACCATTCCCATTTTGCTCATTAATTCAAAAAGCATTTAATCCACTCCTGTTCTGAGCCAAGAATTATGCTAGGAACTAGGAATGTAAAGATGACTAATGTCCCCCTGAAGGCACTCAGCACCATCTCCTCACCATTGATTATATTCTATCACGCTTGTGTCATCAGACTTACACTTTCCACTGACTTTCTTTCCTCTGCATCTAAACAAGTACAGTATAAGAAAACAAAACACAATCTTTCCCTATTCAACTGCTGTCCCTCTCTTACTTTGCTGTTAGTGCTCAATTTATTATTAATGTTAGTGTCTATAAAGTTTTTCATTCACTCAGCACCAAGTAATTTTTTAACCTTATACTCCTGCTTCCATCACACCATTTTCTGAAATTTACTGAAAGTTATCTATGGTCTTTCAATGAACTTTGTAGTTCTTTGTAATTCTTTTTCTTTATGGCTTACTTTCAACATTTTTGTTAACTTTTGAAATCACACCTTCATTTCTGAGTTCATAATATTAACTTTTTATTATTGTCCTCCCAGCTTCTGTGGCTTTTTTTTCTCTGTTTTACTTATTTGCTGGCAGTCAACTTCTGTTAACTCTTAAATACAGATGTTTCCCAAGGTTCTTTTCTATTTCTTTAAATTTTCTTTTGACAAAATTATCTACCATCATGTTTGCAACTGATGCATCAGTGTAATTGCCTACCAAATTTTTTTTTGAGGATGGGTAGAACTAACTAGCTTCCATCAGAGGATGAGATATATTTATCTAAGATACAGGGAAGAGGGAAGGGGTTTTGTATAGAACTCTAGCAGGTTTTTGTTTTTATTTTTTATTTTTAAAATTTTTCAATGTGATGTAGTGATAGTCTCTTAGATACATTGTCCCAAAGACCTACTAACTCCATAATTGGTGAAAACATTTATATATGTGATGTCAGCACTTATAAAGAAGAAGTTATGTACCTCTAATGCCAATATAGAGAGGGAAATGATATACTTTGTAGGAAGGGACCACCCTCAAATCACATTTAGCCAAAAAATAAGCCCTCACTACAGCAAGGCATTGAGTTGCCTGGGTCCTTGCTTTGTAAGCATCAGAAAGCTGTGCTTCTTCAAGAAAACTGAGGAAGAGTTTAGGGAAGATATAGTACACAGTTGTTCTATACTCCAGTGTGGTTTGGTAACATTCAAACCTTTCTATAGGACCTTTTTTTTTTTTTCATATCAAAAGCATGAGAGCTATTTGACATCTTATTTCAATGCAAAACATTTTTGTTAGCCATAATTTTGTGGGTAAACCCTCAGAATCTGGGGACTTCATTCTAAGACTGACAAATTATATGTTAAATGGTGTGTCATTTATAAATCTAATATGTTGCTGTTAATATATTATTAAGTCCTTTTAGTGTATGGACAACTCAAGATTTACCTAATTCTGAGGATAACAGGGAAACTTACACAGTATCTGACTGCCTCATGTTATCGCCAAAAATCTGTGTCATAAACTTACAGTCCATTTGTTCCACTGCCAGTCATGAAGGCAACTAGAAATTGTAATCTTATATTGTTTTTCATGTAGAATCCTGCCACTTGACCTTCATAAGATGATTACTGATGTAAGTATAGGCCCTAAAAACATACTGCAAAGGAATATAGGCAAATCAAGTTATTGTGTCAATACTGTAGCTAAGTTTTTATTGTATTTATTGTAATAGAAGTTTCATTCACATAAGTGTCTATTATTCTACATGGATCTGCTGCCTATAAATGTTTTAGTAAACTGCTTAACTGATCTATCAATGTTGAGTGAAAAATTTTAAGCCTTTGTTGCATTTTTTCCAGTCTTACCTAAGTGTCTGTGTGGAATATTTAAAATTTTATAGTTTGTTAGCTATGGCTAGGTAATCTTTGAATATATATGTTCTCAACATTTTTGTGTTGGGGAATTGCTAGGTGAATCTGGACAAAAGTTAAATATGATAACATTCCCTAGAATTAAAAAATATACAACTTAGATGCAAAATGTTTTTCTCCTAAAAAAACTACCCTAATAATTTATTTATTGTAGATGCTTGAGTAATCTCTAAACATTAGGTTATTTTGCTGATTGCAGCCTTCTGTCAGAATTTCTGGAACTCCAACTCTTTAGTTTATCTGGTAAGTAATTACCATTTATCAGTAAATCTTTTCAAAAAATTAATTTGCTTCTTTCTTGGATAGACATAAACAAGTAGAAGACATTTAAATTAAACATCTGATTTTTAGAATTTCTTAAAATGAGATATGTATTTAGAGATAACCTGTTCTAATACCCTTTCTGTTATTCCCCTTGGGAAAATAAGATCAAAGATAGGAATACCAGTCCTAGAAAGATTGATGGACAAGGGCATGGGCTTGTGGTCCTAAAATTTGATGAACAATGCTTACAGTCATGGGGATTCAAATGCCCCTTGCTTAAAGAGAGGTATAATATTCCTGAGTTTTAGGGCAGTGTAGAGTCAGCAGGTGGCTAAACAGAAGAATATATTCACTATGATAATGACCAATGTTACCCAGCAGTAAGACTTATCATTTTACATGGCATTGTTTTTGGATTTAGCTTTAAAATATGAAAAGACTTGATGCTTAGAGAAGGCTATTATTGGCAGGTTTAAAGGTAAAAGACTGGATAACACTTAGAACACTCAAGATTTGGATAGTATTTCAGGGTAGCTGAATTCATATGTAGGTGTATAGTGGATATTCATATGGAAAGCTAATGTGGTGACAGATTATAAGGGCTTTCAATGTCAGGCCTATGGGTTTATACTTTATTTGGTAGGCACAATCATTGGCAGGAGGGGGGACCAATAATTCTCATTTTTTAAAGAGAGTGATATTTGTTTTTAAGATCAACCAAGCAACTAACCAGGAAGAATTGGCAGGGAATGTGTTAAGGACAGGGAGACCAGTTTTAAGAATTTTTTCTTTTTGTTGTTGTTGTTAAAGAACTAGGGTAATAACCATTATTATTTGAGTAGTATCATTAGGATGAAAAAGAAAGGCTAGAGAAAGAGACAAAAATATATCACACACACAAAAAATATCATATGAACACAGAAAACAGACTGAATAAGGGAGAAAATATATATGAACACAGAAAACAGATTGAATAAGGGAAAAATATATCATATGAACACAGAAAACAGATTGAATAAGGGAGAAAATATATATGAACACAGAAAACAGATTGAATAAGGGAAAAAATGAAGAGATTTTGAACCAGAATAAACAGAACAACAATGCTGAACAGAAACAGGCAAGTCTGGGGGAGGTGCTGATCAGAGGTGGAGGGCATGGATCATGAGTTTGTTTACAGGCATGAGGAATTAAGGCAAAAGGATGACAACCAGATGAGAATGTTCAGGGCACATTGGGAAATTCAGTGGGGAGATGAGGACAACAGATAGAGATTTGAGAATCATCCACAACAAAGTAAATCAGACAAAGAAACAAAAACAATTCAATGAGAATTTTTTTCTGTTAAAGTGAATGTTGTGCTGATGCAGTCTATATCCTGCCACAAGAATTCTGGACCTCCCTTTTGCATGAGTGCCCTTCTATATATTTCAGTGCAATAATTAATTTATGGAAGTCATGCTGTGGCAGGGAGCTGTTTGTAGGAATAAGGCACTATAGAATTGTTTTCATCTGCTAATTGTTTAGTATTTTCCATAACCAGCTTTATCTGCACAAGGCTGCTGCTTGTGCTTGAACTTCCCGTGCCAGTGCTTTCACCGTAACAAGCTGAGGAATGCAGTACACTCCTCCAAATTCTGTTTTGGCAGAAAAATCTTTCACAGAGTTTTAAGCTTGAACTCAGTTGAGTTTGTGATCTCTTAGAGCAACATCACATTTGACTAGATTTAATCATTTCTGTTTTTCAATGACCAAAAACATGAAATTTAACCAAGCTGTTAACATACAGAGCAGTGGGGGTAGAATCATACAATATTAATAAAAATTCTAGGAAATATTTCAGAAAGATGGGAACCAGGATTACAGAGCAACTAATGAGGCTTTTGTGGGAATCTTATTTTTAAAATAGTGAAGGTAGGTAGCAGCTAATAGTAAAATAAATGAAAATTAAAATGAAAGGCAATATTTCATCCTATCACTTTGGCAAATAACTAAATGCAATAAAGAAAAATAGATTTATCATCAATATATAATAGGGAAAATAATTTTCATCTACATTGTTAGAGGGATTGAAAACTGGTTACATTTTTATAGGGAAAATCATATGTGTAAAAATTAAAAAGTAACTATAACTTCCTCCAATAATGTCATACTTATTAAAACATGAGGCTATAAAGATACGAACATTACTGGGTATTATTTGGTTAAATATTAGAAAAGACTTAGCCTATAAGAAGGGATAAACACATTTTGGAAGAGTCATATAATAATACGCAGTCAGTGAAACTAGTAATATAGACATATACTATAGAAAGAGGTTCACAATGTATTTATTAAGTGAAAAAGCCAATTACAGAAGAATATGATTCCATGTATATATATATTATATGTATATTATATGCATGGTTTCACCTTGACTAAAATATGCTCAAGCAGCCATAGACTCTGGCCCTGTACCCATCAAACAAAAGAGAAACATCTGTCCCACAGAATAGGCTTTCTCTCTCCCCTGGAGTCCTGACCTCCATGGGGTACAGCAGGAAGTGCGGATGGCAGTCATTGGAAAGGGACTCTAGAGGAATTTCTACATTGAGAGGGTGGAGAACAAGTCACAGAAGAAATCAGAGAAGGATAGATCTAAGAAAAAATATAAGGGAAGAAAGAGCTTGTGAAAAGACCTACAAGATGAGTAGTGGGGATTTAAGAAGTTGAGAGAAAGATTTATGAGCAACTATCATATAGGTTGAGAGACTGAAATAGAACTTCTTTTTAAGTCTTGTTGTGTATTAAAAATATACTTCACCATCAGTGAAACATAGGAGAAACCTAGGTTATCCAGGAGAAACATAGGTAAATAATTGGATCTTAATCAAGTTTAATTTTTGCAGGACATTATTTCTTTTAATGTAACCCACTGTCCAGATTAACTCACAAGTTTACTCACTTTTATGCAAGTTAGGTAATTTTTATAGGTTTAATAAAAAATAACTTTAAAGCAACTATTGAAATATTTTTTCTTTTCTAAAACAATGGTAAAATTAGATATAGTTTCATTGTTCTAAAGAGAATTGATAAATATAATTTTTTTGCATGGTATTATTTTCTATATATGTATACACATACATATATAATTGGTTTATTTATATTTATCATATAAGCAGCAATATTTCTAGATATTAAAAGTAGAAGAATGGGTCTTCTGATGGTAGTAACTAAGCTAACACAAATCCTGGACACCGAACAGACCCTCACAAGGTACGTGCTTGCAGATCTTAATTAAATCACAATTATGGTACACTTTAGTTCATTCTTTTCTTGGATTATGAAAGTTTGAAACATGGGCTCTAAAGCCCTGCAGAAAGGGGTTTAAAGCCACTACTTTATGATTATGTGAGCTAAAAATGTTACTGACTACTTCTAATCTCCAGTCTTCTCAAATACAGAGAGAGGAAAAAAGCAATAGGCCTAAGAGCCCTATACTATCTTCTCCTTTTAATACACTTTCTACCCAGTGACTTTCATGTACATCTGTTTGGCAAGACTGACAACTCCTGCCCACTTCTAGCTGCAAAGGAGTTTGAGAAACCTAGCATTTTAAGCTGTGTTCATGGCTACTCAGAACAAAATAGCAAAGTTTATTTTAGTAGAGAAGAAGGAGAGAATAGATTTTTATGTATACTTAGGCAATTACATGGGGATAATATTCACATGGAGATAACATCCACCCCACAAATATTGTTATAAGGACAAAATGCAATCATATATACACATAATCAAAAACATAACACTTTGTAAAAAGTACATAGTCATAAAATGGTATGTGAAAAATCATCCGAAATTCTCCTGGGTTGTACAAAATGATTAAAAATCAATTGACTGAGAAAACAGTTGCCTGGGCATTTTTATAGAACATATATTTTATGTTAGCAATGTCATTTTAAAAATTCAAACCAGGTCACAGAAGTGTTTGTTAATGACAGCAGAAAACATTTCCTATAATTTTATATGTTTGCTAATTATGGATTTCTTTCACTTTACTGTGTTCGAGAGCAATAAGAAAATTTAGGCCAGGCACAGTGGCTCATGCCTGTAATCCCAGCATTTTGGGAGGCTGAGGTGAGAGGATCGCTTGAGGCCAGGAGTTTGAGACCAGTCTGGAAAACATAGAGAGACCTCAGCTCTACAAAAATATAAAAAATAAAAAAATTAGCTGGCATGGTGGTGCAGCCTGTAGTCCCAGCTACTAAGGAGGCTGAGGCAGGAGGATTGCTTGAGCCTGGGAATTGGAGGTTGCAGGGAGCTGTGATCGCACCACTGCGCTCCAGTCTGCAGTCTGGGTAACAGAGCAAGACCCTGTCTTGAAAGGAAAGGAAAGGAAAGGAAAGGAGAGAGGAGGGGAGGGGAGGCGGGGAAGGGGGAGGGGGAGGGGGAGGGAAGGGAAGGGAGAGGAGAGGAGAGGGGAGGGGAGGGGAGGGGAGGGAAAGGGAGGGAAGGAAAAAGAGAGGAGAGGAGAGGAGAGGGGAGGGGAAGGGAAGGGGAAAGGAAGGGAGAGGGGAGGGGAAGAGAGAGAGAGAGAGACATGTAATAGTGTTAATAGCAGTCTTGATTTCAAATACAATATTTTTAAGTTTCACATCGAGTTTAGCTCTGGGAACTATTCGGGCCTCCTGTACTACTGTGCCAGCTTTTAAACTTTAATCGAATTCATTTTACAATATTTGTGTATTTAGAGAAGTCTTTTATTTTGATACGTTTCCCAACCTGTGCTCTGGTACCACGGCCTGATGCAAGCGGGAGGCAGGTATTTGACGAATCGGGACCCTTAACCTTTAGTTATGTCACAGTTCCTGGGCTGGTCTCCTAGTCCTAGTGCAGCCTTGTCCCTTTACCCCAGAATCCAAAAAAGTACATTTCAAGATGTATTGTAACTTTTCATGTACTTGTGCCTCATCTCCCTAATTAGATTGTGTGCCCCAAGAGCAGGGATGGAGTCTTCTTTAAGATCCTACATGGCTGCATAAAATTGGTGCTTCCTACATGTTTTTGATTATTAATATAAAACACATTGTCTTTTTCTGGCATTTATGATATAGGTACTTATGTCCTAATAAACATTATTTGTGCTTTTTGTCAAAAAAGAAAGTTGCTCAGTTCTCTTCTATTCCCTTGATGATACCTGCACTATGTTGCCTCTTGATGAAGTTGTATGGAATATTTTCATGAGACATTTATATGTTCAACTTGTACTCACATGAAATATTTTTTTTCCATGCTCTCACTTTTATATTGGTAATGGATTGAATTTTATCCTCTGAGATGAGGTCAGGAGTAATCATTCCTGCCCTGTGCTTAGTTATAGAACTTCCAGAAATTGGGAGGGTCTTCGAAATCAGGCATCCCAGCACTCGCTATTTACAAATGAGGAATCTGAAGCCAGGAAGGTCTGAGTTTTCAGCTCAAGAAACATTTGTTGAACATCTGTCATATGCTTAGCCCCAGGCTAAGTCCTGGGGATAAATAGGCAAATTAGAAATAATCATGTAAGGATTAAATGTGATATTGCACAGCATGAATGGAACATAGCATCTGGCATGCAATACTCATTCATACAACAATATTTGAATGTTTTATATTTAATATCATGGCTCCCGATTTTCCTAGATTGGAGGCAAAATAAAAAAGAAAGCCTGACAATTGATTGGAAGATGAGGATTCCTTAAGGATTTCACTCTTAATCTAAGACAACACAATAATATTTTTACTGTTCTATGATTACACAGCAAGCAAGCAAAACAGAAATTTAACTGAGGTGTCTTCACTTCTGTTTACAGGTTTTTTTTTTTAAATCTCCAGTTACAACTTTCAGAGCTACAATATGATTTGTAAATTTTTACCATTAGATATGAGTATCACTATACTAGAAAGTAAAGAGGAAAAAATAACAATGGAAGAAAAGTTAGGAGAGCTTTGATCAGTCCTGTAGTATACCTACTATATGTAAGAAAACATACTATATTAAGAAAATATACATATTATAGGAATGATAGAGTACAAGAAAGCAAAATCTACTCTAGGCACTTGTAGTGTCCTCTGGCACTGGGGGACATGAAAAATTTTCAAAGGGTATTCAAGCAAAGATGGGGGCATCCGTGGTCCTACATGCCTGTTTTTCTTAAGATTATTGGCCCCAATATGGTTTGACTTGGTCACATGCATCCAAGGGCTGAACTACTTTTAATTCATATTGACGATATGTATTCAGTTTTTAAATAAATTCTATTGGTGCTACATCAGAAATGACTTTACAGATATAACTTTTACTCTCTGTCCCCACTTCCCTTCCTGTATTTCACTCCGAGCTCACTACTGGATCAATGAACCGCTTGCTCTCTTGCCTGCCTTTCACACCTCTGTCCACTGTCTCCATATCCTTTTCTGTCCTTCACACCACCATCGGTTATCTTCCTTTAAACTATATCTACAACACATCTCTGTACCCCTGGAAAACATCTATAGGCATTTGTGGTATACAGGTAGAAATGCAAATTTCTTCAGTAAGTATAAAACAAACTATTTGCTTGATTAAATCTCAAATGCTCAAAAGCTCCAAACTCCTGGTTCCCTACCAAGAAGATAGAAATGCTTCTGCTCATGTAATTTAAATAACTAAATGTCCTAGTCATCTCAGGATGCCATAAAAAAATAGCACTGGCTAGGTGCCTAAAACAACAGACACTTATTTCTTCACAGTTCTGGAAGCTGGAATTCCATGATCAGGGTGCTAGCATGGCCCGGCTCTGGTGAGGGCCTCACATGGCTGAGAGAGAGCAAGAGCAAGTTTCTTGGTTGCTTTTATAAGGGCACTAATCCCATCATGAGGACCCCACCTTCATGACCTTATCTAAACCTACCTCCCCAAAGTCTCCACCTCCAAATTCCATTGTATTGGAGGTTAGGGCTTCAACATATGAATTTGGAGGCTGGGGGGTGGGGAGGGGGATACACAATTCAATCCATAGCACTAAACGTTAATACTTTCAGTATAGTGTTGGTCTTTTCTGGTCAAATGTGACTAGATAAGATGTAACATTGTATGCATACATAGAAAGACTAAGGTATCAATTTTTAGCTCCTTGTCTAATCAGGCAAAAAGTCCATTCAACACAAACAGGTTTAAAAATACACCTGCTATGATGCCACATGCATGCACAAAATATCAACCCTACAAAAAGAACGTGTGATAGTTTGAGATCACCTTACCTCTTGCAGTTATCCCAGTTAGATTCCGTACCAATTCAAAAATAGATACAGGAGTTAGATAAGGAGGAAAATATCCACTTAATTAGAGGTAAAGCTGGACTGGAGAATGTGACTTGAATTTGGAGCCAGATGGAACTTTATGCTTTTTTTCCTTGTGAGTTGAATCAAACCACACATTTACAGGTTGAGGAGCTGAACAAGGTGTCCTCCCACAACAGGGGCAGGGCTGCCATGAGGAGACGACATCAGGGAAGCAGCATAGACAACAAGTGTGGCCTGTGGGCAAGATGATTCTAAGAGAGAATCTCAGGCAGGCTGAGATATGTCTGCCTAAAAACTCTTCCTAGTTTTACAGGTTAAAGAAGTAATTTCTCCTCCTATGGGAAAAAACTGAGAGGTGGAGGCAGGAGAGGCACTTATCCACTGCTAAAGCTTTCCCAACTAATGAACTGAGGCAGAAGTGTGAAAAATAAGAAGAAAGTTGTTTTGTTTTATTGTTTCAGGTTTTTTGTTGTTGTTTGCTTCGGGGTTTTTTTGTCCATAATGTACAAACAAGACATCTAGAATACTACATAGCTCAGAAAACATTTTGCTAATTATATAGGATAATTACTCAGTCTTTCATAGGAATCAAGGAATGAAGGATCAATACTTAAAGGGCTGTGCATCAAGCAAATGAATAAGATGAAGATCTATTAACAGTTAAAAGATAAAATAATCACAGCTGAATTAAAAATTTAGAGAGGGGCTTTTCTGTGTTTAGCAAAATACACTGATAAACCATTTGCAGTAGAAAAATGAGACTCTAATAGCATGTTTTGGGATAAGACAAAAAAGGAACTTTACTCAGAAATCAAATAAGAATGAGATGACAGCATCATAGAGGGGAAGGAAGGGAACGGGAGGGAGGGAACATTAATCTCGCAAAAAGAGTATGTTGCAGTTTGGAAAGACGTCTCTATCACCAGTTCCACATTCTAAACCGATTGAGAAGTAGACACAGGAGGGAGATACGAACCAATATGTTAACTTCAGCAGGGATGAAACCGGACTGGAGAACGTGACTTGAATGTGGAGCTAAAGGGGACTTTCTGCTTCTTCCTTCCTACATTGAACTGAACACATACAAGCCAGGGAACGAGTGTTGGACTGAGTATAAGCAGAGAAAATCCTGGACTTCCCTGGCTTTTACTGCTGCTCATAGAGAGTCCCAGTCATCAAGAAGTCTCAGGTACTGACCTAGCTGCTAAACATACGGTGATTCATAGGGAAACTGAGAAACAGAAGTACATGCAATGGGCAACTATCTGAGAAGAGAAGACACCTTTTGCCAAATCCTCAGATAGTCCTGGGGTGGGGGTGAATAGCTGGGTTCTACTTAGCGTGGAGGCCCTGAAGCGAAAATGGGTATCTCAGTCTATAAACAACCAGCAGGAGTCTTTGGTCCTGCACATCACCAAGCCTCTGGCTGGAGAAAAGAGTGTGATTTTTAAATATACCAAAGCTGTACTTTTTTTACCATTAAGGAGAAGAATCCAACTGAAGCACACAGATAAATGCCCCAGAGTTAGGGGAGATGCTAAGTCAGTTCGAACTGCCTACTCCGAGCATAGCTAGGCTATGTCCAATTTTAAAGCAAAAGGAAGTTGTTTCAATATACCTCCCTCAGTATCATCTTTATAGCTGTCTCTAGCAGCTGATTTGAGTAGTCTGGACTGTTACCAGTATAAAGAACTAAAAACATAATGCCTGGTCACTTGTCACCTCAAGTCATTGGCAGCTTTTGGAGCACCAGCAGAATAAAATCTGGGCAAGATAATCATTCTTTTGAGAATGAACAGTATCATAGCAATGGTCACTTGTCTTTACCCCATGACTTCAGAACTAAGGACTAAGAGCATGACATCCAGAGGGATACTTGGAAGGGAGGTGATGCAGTCATCCAGTTATGGAGGATAAACTAGCAAAGTGTGGTAATAAGGTTACTGTGACCTCAATTTGTGCCTGCAATCTTATTTGGCTGGGTTATCAGGTTACATTTAATTTTATTTATTTTCTTCCTTTTTATCTTCCTGATATTCTTCCCCTTTCTTTGGTGGCTATAGAATGGGATATTTTAAGATTGTCCTCCCTCCAACTCTTGGTAGAGAAAATGACAAGGGTATCAGGGCACCTAAGACTGATGAAAACCAGGGTAGAGAAGCAGCTGTATTAGCAGCGGTGATGTTTCCCTGGCAGCAGCAGGAGCTGCCGTGGTTTATTCATTCCTCGGTTTTTTGTCAGTACAGTATATGCAGATAAAAATAGTGTTCTTAACAATGAATTTCCTAAGGGGTGCTAGTGACTCAATTTCACACAGGCACTATATATTTGTGGAAATAATCAGATCTACTAAGACTTGGGGGGCTGTGTTTGTACACTAAATTTTGATACTAATCCATGGGTCTTCCTAACCCAGGTGATTACCATTAGCTAGCATGGATAGGAGAATTGTTCTGATTAATCCTTCCATTGTTTAGTAGACCCTTTTCAAAAAGCTGAAGGAAGGAAGGAAGGAAGACCCCCGTTTTCTGTGTGCTGATACCAACTGTTACGTAGTCATGCCATTACCTCATCAATGTTATCAAAAATTTTAATCCATTTTAAAAGGTTTACTAAATGTATTGAAACTTGAGAAGATATTATCTTATTTAAAATAGAAATGTCTTTCAATCCCCAAATAAAATATAAAAATATTAAGTTTCCATGAAAAATGTTCAGATGACAAGCACTCCATTAACTTCTGGAAGACTTTCAGGTGAGCATGACTCCTCTGTGCAGTCACTGTTATTGATTATGCCACATTGCTTTACTTAGAAATAAAGTTAATCTCTCTTATTACATCAAAATGATCATATAAATTAAAATGTAAAAAGGAAAATGTGAGCCTACATGGAAATAAGTAATGCATGCATTTCAAGAGTACTGATATATTGAGGATGACATAATACCAAAGACTAGAAAACAAAATTAACCTACCTCTTCTTGAATTTACTCCAAGGTACCAAAAAAGTGTTTTCACAGTTGTCAGGATCCCCAGTTGACAAGGAGCCCAGCTGAATAAAGCAAAAGAAAAAGTGCTGGTAATATGAGTTGACATCAAAAGTTTTATGGAATTCCAAACTTGAGTAGACATCTTGACAAAGGAAAGTGTAGAAAATAAAATGACATACAATGTTACATTGTTCCTTCTCTTGGGATTAAATGAACTACCTTTTTAAGCTTACCTAGAAGTTTTAACTACGAAATTTACGCTTCATGAGAGGTCAGCTTGCCCTGAAGGACTAACTTAAAACAAAAAGCTTAAATGTGTGATAAAAATAATCTCTCTAATCAAGGAAGCTATTCTACTAACAGGCAAGTTCATTTGTAATTAAATGTATGACATTAAAAATGGTATTTATACATAACAGGAGAAAGTGAAATATAAGCTCAGGGTCATCAGGACTAAAATGCAACAAAAAAGCAAAAGAGATTAAAGCAGACTTTTCTAATATCTTGACTAAATATTTAAATATTCTGGTTGAGTTTGCAAAGTTCTTTCTATAGTGGGTAGAAGTTTCCCCAAAATATTTTGGATAAATTTTAGTCATAGTTAATTGATTTTCATAGTTGTATAATTGGCAATATTACTTACATAGTGAGAAAGAACTTTAATATTTCTTTACTCCAGCACATAGATGATAGAGATGGAATTTTAAAAAATGCATATGTAGCAAAGCTAACTTCTGATGTTCAATTTGGACTTCAATTACTATTATTCCTGTTACAGTTGTTTCTCATCATGAATACACTGTCATACTTGTATGAGTTTTCTGATGACCTCTTTATTTTTGAGTACCAAAAGCCAATTTTTAAAGGGATAGGGCCAGATCCTAGAATCAAAGTTTTACTTGGTAAAGCCCCAACAAACTCTAGCAGGCTTTCTTGTGGACACCAGCACTGGCATCCATCTGCTTGTTTGCTACGTATTTCTTAATTCATGGGTATTATTTATGGCAACTATAGGTGTTTGCAACCTTAAACTGTCACTATAATGTTGTCATATTGAAGTACTGAACTGAAGATTCCAATATTTTTCCCCCAAGGGTAATATTTGTTGAAAAGACATTTTCAAATAGAACCTATGTATGTTGTTTTCTTCATTTATTCCCCTATTCAGTAAATACATATTGAATACCTGTTGTATTGTAGAAATAATGCTCAAAATTGGCAATACAGTGACCAAGTTAAAGAAAGTGCAGTCTTGGAGTTCATGGTCTCATGGCAGACACATATTATTAAATACACAATTAATCTGTGTGATGCTATGTGATTACTGAGTTCAGTAGGTCAGTGAAATTTTAGTAGAGGAAGTGATACAACAAAGCTAAGACCAAAAGGATGAGTAGAAGTTAGCTAGGAAAGAGCCCAAGTGGAGTGGTAGAGTGACCTTTAATTTAGACAGTAAGTATTACTTAATACACCATATGTCAAACTTAGCCTCTGAGGACACAGCATTGAACCAGACATACCAGGTCTCTATTCTCCTGGATTTGCATTCAGTCTGGGTAGGAAAACAAAATCAATTTAAAACTCTGTAAGTAATTTGAGATGGCAACAGTGCTATGAAGAACTAAAACTGGGTTGCTGTGCACATTTTGTTTACCTTCCCAGCATCCATTTGCTCTGATTCTTTTCAGAGGTTTACTTTTTCTGCACGCAGATCATATACTTCTGGGGAAGGTGATGGATGTCTCCCTTCCTACCTGGTGTGAACACAATTACTCTAAATGTAATTCCATCTCTTTGCAAGCAATCAGTTGCATGATTCAGACCAAAGCAATGAAGTTGGGGATGGTAATGTAACACAATTCTACCCACTGAAATAAGAAGGGAAAATTGTTCAAACCTCTAGGGGAAAAGTTGCCTCACTCTTAAGAGAAAGTCACTGGGAAGAAAATGGCCTCTTTCTTCCTGTGGTTGTGATGCCTAGAGCTACTGCTGCTGTATCCCTGTACGGTGGAGAGAATCTCAGAGAAACAAGGCTCTCGTTGAGCCATGCTGATTCCCACCTGCCTCTGCATATTTCAGTTATATAAGCCAATCATCACACTTGCAATATGACTCTGAGTTTCTGTTACTCATCGGAAAGCAGTGCAAATGACACCAGAGAAAACGTTTGATGTGTTAGAAGAGTGGGTGGGAGAACAGGGGACAGGGTAGATTCTGCTTTAGACTGGCTAGCCAATTACTTTCCTTTGGAGAGATAATATTTAAGCTGAGACAAGAAGCAGCCCTGGGAGCTGACCCTTCCAGGAAGCAGAAAAAACAATTCAACAGTCACAAGTTTCAGCTGAAAAAAGGAGGTGTGAGACTAAATTTGAGCCATGTCCCCATGATAAAAAGCTTGTGAGTCATGTGGAAAGGTTTAGGATTCATTCTAAGAGCTGTTAAAGTATTTGAAGTTTTGTGATGACAAAGTATTTTCTTTATTCCTCTATGTAATATTCAATCTGACGTTTCCAACTACTGCTAATATGTGTTATGTACTTTACAGCAACCACATTTTATTTTATGGGACCAAAAAAATTGAAATGGAATTAACATTATTCTTTCTTGTGCTGTGAAAACTTATTTTAAAAGTATTTGATGACAGGAATTTCTTACAGAATGTAATGACATTCAGTGAGTAAAATCAGTTAATAAGTAACAATCCAACACTGTACAATTTTAATGAAAAATAAAGTCTGGAAAATTTGTCTTATTTTTAATTATTGTTGTAATCAAAATAAATTAAGGTTGCAAGCTGTCAAAGGATGTTTGTCTCTAAAACTACCCCTTTTCAAGACAGCATTGTACTAGGCATAGGGTAATTGTAATAATCAAGGAGGCATGGTTTGAAGAGTTAGACATTAATTTACCAGACAAATTTAAAATAGCTTTCCTAAATTTTCATATTACTACTCTTAACATGCTTTATATCATAAATATGTTTCTTTCATTATGCATATCTTCAATGAAATATTGAAGAATGTGGAAACCTCTTAATTTGCACAAATATTTACCAAATTCCTCTATGTGCAATACATTATGCTAGGGACTTTGAAAGGAAGTAAAAAAAAAAAATTCTCACCCTACCATAAGATATCACACCACCTCAGAGGGGAGGAAAAAAAAAATATATGTGTATATATACACATACACATATATATCAGACTTAAAAATAACATAAAATAGAATGAGACACAATTTTTAAAGAAGTATAAAAAGGGATTACAGAGTGATCACTTTTGCTAGTGAATAAGAAAAGGCATCATGGACAGGCATTTGAGAAGAATCTTCACACATTAGCCAGGTGCTTACAGGTGAGGCAGAAGTGTTCCAAGTAATTTTAAATTAAATAATGGATTTTTTTGGATGTAGTATAATAACTATAGAATTAATCATGTCTGATTTACCAAATGCTAACCTCAGGGAACAAATCTGATTTAGCCTTACCATAGGGAGCTGTAATTCTCCAGATAGCCACTGATGCACTATATACATGATGGTTAAATATAAAAAATATATTTCCAGATGCCAAGAAATTAGCAATATAATAAAAAGTCCATAGAGGATAAACAGGGTTTTGATGATTTTTAATGCACTTTTATTCTTAGAATAACTCAGCAACAGGAAAGAAGATGAGAGACTGTAGGTAGCCAGAGAAGCTGTGAGGTACATAGTAAGACTTACAGTTCCAATTCTGCCCCTCAGTGCCTGTATGATCTTGTCCCTTTGCTACCATTAGTTTTGACATTTGTCAAATAGAAATATTAATAATATGCATAGGTTTGTTCTAAGACACAAACAAGAAAAACATGTGAAAGTACTTGAAAGTACCTTTTTAATTAATATTTTCTTAAGGGATGGGGTCTTGCTCTGTTGCCCAGGCTGGTCTTGAACTCCTGGGCTCAAGTGATCCTCGCACCTCAACCTCCAGAGTAGCTGAGACCACAGGTACATGCCACTGCACACAGCTTGAAAGTACTTTTTAAGCTCTAGAATTGTCCAGTGAAACAGGGTAGTCACTAGCCATATGTGACTATTTAAATTAAGTTAAATAGAATTTAAAATTAAGATCCTTAGTCACACTAACTACATTTCAAATACTTTATAACTATATGTGGCTAGTGGCTACCATATTGGACAGCATGGACACAGAATGCTTCTATCATCATAGAAATTTTTATTGAACAGCACTGCTTTAGGGTATGATACAATTATCTATTGCTCTTTCTACTTACCTTCATGGTCACAGAATAAGATGTTCTGGTCAACAAATGAACCCTTTTAGATAGAAAATAACTAGATTCAGGATAATGAGAAGTGGTATAAAACCTATCTTCATAAGAAAATATCTTACTTGTAAATTGGTCTCCATACACTTCTATATATTAATTTTCTCAGGCAACTCAATTGTTTTTCTTGGGATTCCATGGGGAAGTAATCACATTTATAGACTCAGAAAATTCAATAGGAACTAAAAAAGTCATTCTGCAGTTATAAGGTGAAAGTAGAAACCATATCAAGTTTTAGAAGATGCTCTAAACACTCATATTTATTGTAAAAATTTTTACCATCAGAACATTCAAAGCACTAAAGTATATGGACACTACTTCTACAGTTTGATGAATTTTTACTTATATATACACCCACCACACTTCCACTGCCCAGAAGGCTCCCCTGTGGCCCTCCCACTCAGTAAATCCCTCCCCACAAAGATACCACAAGACTGATTTCAATATTAGTGACTAGTTCTTGACTTTATATAAATGGCATTGCATAGTATATATTCTTTTTTCAGGCTTCTTTTACTCAGTATCATGTTTGTGAGATGAGGCCATGTTCTTGCAAGTAACAATAACTAATTCTTTTCCAAAAATGAGATAGATTTTGATACTAAGCTCTCCTGTTGCAGTGAAATGAGGTCCCTACTCAGAGAGGAGAATGTAGTTGTCTAGCTGATTTTGATGTTTAGAAAAATGTCTTCCCACAGTTCTAATTTGTATTGGCTACATATATGATTAAAAACTTGCTTGAGGAAATCAATTTATTTTCCGCTGGTTTTTCCTCCTTAAAGTGCAGAAGGTTCCCAAACATCATTGTTCTTAGCCTTTAAAAGTTTCACTGAAAGTTTATTCTCCAAGGAGGCTGTCATTTTTTCTGAGCATGGTGATTACCTGAAACTTCAAGATTTCTGTAAGTTTTTAGCTTCTTGAAAATGAGGGTTTCTTTCTATAGAAATAGCACTTGAAGGCAGTGGATGTGAGAGATCTTCAGAAAACCCAGGTTTTTCAGATACTCTTGTCTTTGTATGAAGGCAGTTATGAATGTTTTTTTCTAATTCCTAAACATGAAGTCCTACTTAAAGTAAATAATAACATAATTTTCCTTTTGAATATCAAACTATCTAAATAGTTTCAATAGTTTCCTTTTGAATATCCAGACAGATTTGAGCTTTAAAAATATTCCTGTAGAGTATGTGTAGAACAGTGCACACAAATGGAGTTACCATTTGTTCATATGTGCCAAGTATTCTAATACTCTTTACATAATCTTATTTAAAATCTTTCCTACCTGCTCTTGCACACCTGTGAGATTTTTAGGTGAGAAATATTTTCCCACTTATAAATGGAGAAACAAAGTTCAGGAAGTTTAAATGATCTCCCCCAGTGAAGTCAATGAGAAAGCCTGGCTTTAAACTCCATTTGACAGCAGCGATGACTGCTAATGTCTATTGTTATTTGTGTTTTCCTAAACGAGTATGGAAATTGTATAGACGTTAAAGCAATATTATAGATTCTATGCACCTTCACATCTGGGTTTATACACAAAACCTATTCTTCTGAAGTCAGAATCAAATCTGTTTAAAAAAGAATTTATCTAATTGTAAAAGCTAAAGTCTAATGCTGACAAAATGGGAACAATCTTAAATAGTATTAAAACATATCAAGTATAGAAAGTTAAAAATGTTATAGATCCCAAGTAATGTTTGCACATTTTTATAATTTGTAAACTATATTTGTTTATAATGTTATAAAATGTGAAATTGTATTCTTTAAAACTATATACTAACATAGACTTTCCAAGTTTCTTTTTTGTCTTAAAAAAAAAAATTTCCCTTATTATACTACAAAGAAATACCAAAGCCATGGAAATCAGAACTTTCATTTTCTTCCCTGAATGTTTTGTTGCATATTGGATGGTAAAATTTAAGATTAACACATGTAGATATTATTACCATTAGCATAATAGATATAGCCTAATTCAAAGGTGAAGGACTGGGTTAAATGGGGATGGAAAAGTCAAGGTAATTAATGTAGAACATACAAAATTAGATGTTGCCAACAAGTTGACACAATTTAGGCCTCTATTTCAGGGGAAAAATTCTTTAAAAATGTTTTTAAAGATGAAGGCATAAAAGGTTCTTTTATGTCATGTCAGCATCTCAGGAAGTTTAACAGCTATTTGATACATAATGTTGTACATGGTAACTGCAAATTTACGAAGTAACAACTAAGCTATTGTCTTGGCCACTAGGATTCACTTTATAACAAACCTTAGAACAAGAATGTAGAAACAATTATATATCAGTATTTAATACAATATCTTTTCCTCTGTTTTTGAAATTTTAATTTTGTCTGAGGTGTTGCTTTTTTAATCTGCCTTCTTTTAGACTGACAGGGTCTCAGAAAGTGATTAGGTAAAATTGTTGCATCATTGTGCTGTTGGATGAGGATAGTGATGAGATGTATTAATAAAAACCATAGAGTTGTTAACCAAGTATGTCTGCCCTGCAAAATACCCACTTTCATTAATTTCAGTGATTACTCACTTCATAAATCAGTGAATCTGACATGGAAATCTATTTTGGTAATGTAAATAATTGCTATGATGTTTACATAGTAACTGAACTATATAGAAAATTCAGCAAATAATGAGTTAAAAGGGAGTTTTCCCCTTTAACACTTCCAAAGGAGAAAAAAAGGCCATAGCAATGTCGTGAATTAAAGAACCTTAAAAGAAATCAGCTTCAGATAATTGCCCTGATAAACAACTTGAGTTCCACTTGTAGATCTTGTTTAGCTGCCTTGTTTGTGGAAAATATTTTTATTTCTGAGATTTAGAAAGGCAGATTTCCACAAAAGACAGTTTTTGTGACTTAATTGATCTCTCAAAGGGAGTGCGTTTCAGCTTAGGAGGCCAAAGTGCATTTTCTGTTGGATCAAACTCTACAGCAGACATTTATGGGGGAATTCTTCCATTCTACTCTCAGCTGCTAGGCCAGTTGGTTAGAATTTGCTGCCAGTGAGTCAAAAGGTCATGAGTCTGATACTTGAACAGATCACTTTGCTTTACATAGAGAAAGCTCTGTAACCAAGACTGATTACAGCCTTATCCCTGCCAGCGCCAGCTGAGTTCCAGGTGTGAGGCTTTTCCCACCAAGAAACCAGACTCTCCATAGACTCACTAAAGATGGGTCTCCCAAGAAACAACACAAAATTTCTTCCTCATAAAGTAATTTCTGCTAAAATGTAATGATAGCCAATCACAAAGAAAATAGGACTCAATCTTTAGTGTTTTCTGAGAAAATAATTATTAATGCAAATCAACCTCGAAAACATGAAGTCCAAAATTTGGTTTTTTTCTTTTTTGAGACAGAGTCTCACTCTGTTGCCCTGGGTAGAGTGCAGTGGTGTCATCACAGCTCACTGCAACCTCAAACTCCTGGGCTTAAGCGATCCTCCTGCCTCAGCCTCCCAAGTGGCTGTGACTACAGTTGCACGCCACCACACCCAGCCAATTTTTTCTATTTTTGGTAGAGACAGGGTCTTGCTCTTGCTCAGGCTGGTCTCAACCTCCTGATCTCAAACAATCCTCCCGCCTCAGCCTCCTAGAATGCTAGGATTACAGGCATGAGCCACCGTGCCTGGCCCCAAATTTTAACTGGGATGCGTATTTTTTAGATTTTCTTTTTTTTTTTAAAGTGGACTAGTTTTTTTGTTGTTTGTTTTTTTGTTTTTTGCGGGGGGGGGAGTAAGTAAAATATTTCTGGTATGAGACATTAAAGTGAGGATGTGAGGATGTTCAGCAAAGAATGAATCAATAGTTTTAGAAGAATATTTTAAAATTATAACCATATGTGGTAAATTTTAGAAATGTGTGACTTATTTATACCATAAATTTGAAATGCATTTATTATTAACATCTCTCAAACTATTTCACTTAATTAAATCAGCATTTTGTCAGTTCTATATGGGAGCATTTTGTTTTTATCTCTCTTGTTGTACATTTTTAATGTACAAGAATATAAAATACAGGGAACTGAATAGTACTTGAGATGGGTCTTGACTTAACCACACCCCCCATGTCATTGGTAACTGAATCCTATTAATTATCTCTGTCAAGCATCTCTGGAACCTGACATTCTCGTCTCCACACATACACTGTCAATACTTTAGGCAGCCTCTCATAATCCCTCATCTGAACTTCATACTATTCTCCTGATGGTCTGCTTGCCTCCAAAGTCACAGTCATCTTTCCAGAACACAAGTTTCACCATGTCATTTCCTAGCTCCCTGTTCTCTGTAGAATAAATGTGAGATTCTTCATGATCCATATCCTGTCAAGCTCGGCTCACTCTCTATGACCCAGTTACATTAAATTAGTTGCAGTTTCCAAAACGTGCTGACTAGCTAATGGTTCCATTTACTTACATACTGTCTGAAATCTACATTTGCCTTCCCAGCAGTAATCTCTACCCTCTTTTCCTTTGCAAAACAACAGCTTCTTTTGCTTCTTCCATGTAGATTTGGGTTCCTCCACAGCTGCCAGGGATGACTCATGATTAGCCTAAACCCATCACAGTTTCCCTCTCATTCCCTTGGCAGAGATTACTTCTTGCATAAGCATGTGTGCCTTTGAATCTGGGGGACAGTCTTCTAAAGGCTTCTGGTAAAGTCTTCCTCACTTTTAAATAAGGGGACAAGACAGGAATTTCCTTTTTTATATACTGTTAGATGATGTTTGGGGAAGATATGATACTCTAAATACTTTCAGAGGACCAAAGCTAACTCTGAGAATAGCAGAGCAGAAAGAGAAGAGAAATTTGGTTTCTTAGTGATGTCGTAAAGCCATGGAAAAAACGGTACTGGCTCTCCCTCCAATCTTGTTATGAGAGATGAAAAAATTCATAAATTTAAGCCACATTTAGATGAGGCATTTGTTCCTTGCAGCCAAAACATCCTAATTGATACAAAGGCATGTATTTGCTAATACGTACCTCACCTTTGCTAATATTCACCTGCTCTGTGCCAAGGTTCCTTAATTTGCACATCCTTAGAATTCACCTTCTCTTTTGTGCCATTGCAGTTTATACATACAGTTTTCATAAATACCTATCAGATAGCATTTCAATACTTTATTGACAAATCCAAGGCATCTTTTTATGAGCTTGACACACATTATATTCTTGCCAACTATACATAAACAAAGCATGAGAAAATGAATAACTGTTTCAATTGATCAATTTATTTAGCTTTTTATAGTAATAGAACTCACCATCATATAAATGATAAATTATTTTTGATGGTGAAGATAAATGATGGTTCTACGTGCATAAAAGCGTTAAAACACCAAAGACAGAAAAATCACATTTTAAAATAATTTTGATAATACTACATAGTTTTAAAATATTCTTATAACATCTTTCATTGGTAAAAAATCTTTTGCCTTTCAAAGCTTTTCATATACATAATTACATTTTGTTCTTCACAATACCCTTAAATGTAAGGGAGAGCAGTGTTTTAATATACATCTTTCAGGTAAGATTCACTCAGTTATAAAAAAAAAAGAATTCATTTGCTCAAAGACTTGAAGTTACATGATATTCCTTTTCAAAGTACCTTAGGTTTACACCCTTTTCTCAGGTCAGTCCTCTTTATCTCACTACAAAAGAACAGTGGCACTTAATGTTTGGTGTATGTCAGAATCACTGAGGAGGTAATTAGAGTCAGATCTAGGCCCTGCCCTAACCATATATAATCAGGATCTCTGGTGGCAGGAGTCTGGGTACATGCTTTATTGATAGATCTCCACCAATGGATGAGGGATGAGATCTGTAGCTCTAACAGAGAGCTGACAAATTGTGCTCTGCATACAACCCCCCCATCAGAATCAGCTGATATTCTTGTTAAAAAAATGCTAATTCCTTTACCTCATTCTAGACTTTCTTAATCAGATATACTGGGCTTGTTTGGAGCTAAGGAAACTATACTTTTGAATGTTTATCAGGTGATGGATATATAAGTTTAGAACCACTATTATGGCTTTATTTTTACACTGTTCTACTTTTTCACAACTTCTGTTAATTACTCTGACCTTTATTTATTTCCTCAAGCCATAACCATTGTTGGAGTAAGACTGACAGCCGTCACTTTTGCAGCCTATCCATCCAGACCAGCCACTTCCAAATACTTTTCAGGTGTTCTCTGTAGTAATAGCTAAGCAGACAAAATAAATATGACTGTTCTGAGTGGTTAACTTCACTAATCTGTATTGAAATATACAGGGCAAGGTTGATCTTTCACTCTCCTGTCAGCTTTCTATTTTGGTAGATGATGTAGTGGTTTCTATACCCCCACACACATGGGTGCTGCATCACGAGAATTTATGGAATTCAATCCTCCTTGCTTGGCAATAAGAGAAGAGTTTCTTTATCGTGTTGTGCTTTGTTTGGTTTATAATAAGTACTCAATTGTATTAGTTTTCTATAACTGCATTAAAATTTACCATAGGCTTAGCAGCTAAAAACAACACAAACTTATTTTCTTACAGTTTTCATGGGTCAGGCGTCCGGGCATAGCTTTACTGGGTCTGCTGCACAGAGCCTCACAAGAGTGCAATCAAGGTGTTAGCCAGGGATCACTCTCAGCAAATGAAGGTTGGTCAGGAGTCCCTGCCAATAGGCCCCCTCACAACATGGGCTTCTTCAAGGCCAGCAGGAAAAATCTCTGACCTCTAGATCCTCTTTTAAAAGGCAAACTTGATTAGGTCAGGCCTATCCAGGAAATATCACTTTTGGTTAATTTAAAACCAACTGATCAGTGGCTTCGATTACATCTGTGAAATCACTTCAACCTTTACCTTATAATGTAATCTAATCACAGGAGTGAAATCCATCATATTGAAAGGCCTCACCTGTAATCAAAGACTAGGTATTATACAAAGCGTGTGCAGTAGGGCGCAGGCATCTTAGAGGCCATCTTAGAATCCTGCCTACCACGTCAATAAATGTTTGCTCCCTGTGGAATATCTTTTGCCTTGGGTTTTGTTTTTTATTAAAATACATGTAAATATAAAATTAAAAAACAATCAAAGAGGACAAAAGAGTATATAATGGAAATATATCTATCTCTCACTACTGATTTTTGATCTCCTTCCCTGTTTGCTGGCAACAATATTTAAAACAATTCTTATATATGTTTCCAGATTATTCTGCACATCTATGTGCTATGACCCTGATTTGCACATTCTTTTTTTACAATATCCAAGGTATATCATTAGTAGCACATATGTGTCTATCACATATATATACATGTGTGTATAAATATATTTGTATTGTAATGTTATTCCATCGCACACATGAATTATAAATTATTTAACTAGTCCTGTATTGATAGATATATGTGTTTACTCTTTTTATTGTAAATATTTTCACTATTTAGGTCCTTGTACACGTGCATTCCTATATTATGGGATAATTTCCCAGAAGTAGAATTGTTGCTTCAGATAGTAAGTGCTCTTAATATTCTGATAAATATTGACATTTTTTCAAAGATATATAAAGTTACAATCTCAGTTTCCTTACATTCTTGACAACACTGCCTCAGAAAATTTTCACCTTTCCCAATATAATAGTTGAACAAACACACTTCAATATTGCTATAATTTGTGTTTCTGTAATTAAGAGCATGTTTAAGTACCATTTGATATGTCTGAAAGCTATTTTTTTGATAAATTGCCTATTTATGTTCTTCACTCATTTTTATCCAATGGTATTTCTTGTCCCCTGGCACATAGCAGAATATTCAAGGAGCATGTACCACAGGGTAAGAAGCAGAAAGCATGCTATGCTATTCTGATCTCTTCAAAGTATAATGAGTCATGTGAGCATTTAAGGATGTAAGTAAAATCCATGATTGGAGTTTCGATCTCATGGGACATGTGTTCTTCCCTTCCATCTTTCCTTACTTCCTTCTGCTCTACCCAAGCACATTCTTAGTTCTCATGGGTAAGTTGCTTTAGAATGATTGTGCTGTAATAAATAATAGGCACAGACTCAGAGGATCTGCCTTTGAATTCCAATTGTGATATCTGCTTGCCTTAGGTCCTTGTATAAATTATTTAACCTAGCTGAAGCTCAATTGCTGTGGGGCTTAAATGATATAAAATAAGTGTGTATTAAATAAGTTAAATAAATTATGTATTTAAAGAAAATTACTAAGTCTTTTCATTTTTTGCCACTGGTTTAGTTTATGACACAAGCATGTTCTGAAAATTCTAACAAATTTTAATCTACAAATACAACAAATGAGGTAGCACAAATAACCATATACAAACATCAATATCCTTTGCAACTTGTCCAGAGGCAAAACATAAACCATACCACAAAATAATGTTTTTGGAATTTCGAAGTCCTTGATGCTATTAAAATGCAAGATCTTGAATTTCTTTGATTAAGCTACTCACAACATTAAACGATCTCACTAATCTGAGTTTAAAAATGTTTACTCTGAAAGTTTTACAAATAAGTATTTTTAAAAAATGTAAAGAAAAATAATCTTCTGGTCTGTGAGTATATGACAAATAGAAGCAAGTGTTCAAATGGCAATACCTGAAGAGATGAGTTAGTCCAATGGATAGGAGCAAAGGAAACCGCCCACTGTAAAGCTTGAGGAAAGGGGATAAAATTATGCTGTTATTACATGCATGCTGTTATGAAGGCCTACAGAGAGACAGATATCACCTTAGGACTTTTCTAAAATGTCCCTTCTAAAAACATTTCGTTAAATGTGTACATTGTTATAAGCAAATCACAAATTTGTATAACTTTTCCACATACTAATTTGAAAGAATATCCTTAGCAATTAAGATTTTACACTGGAAAAACTGTTTGTAGGATCATAAACATAATGGCCAGCTTGGCTTTCTGTCCCTCCAGTACTCCAGCCTTCACATCTGGGGACACTTGAATTCCACCTGCAGGTTTAGTCCCACCCCAGACTCTGGAGCCATTCCAGGATGGGGAAAAAAAAAAATGAGGACAGATGCAATCAGTATCAAGGTAGACTTTCTGCCAGTCCCTTCCACTGGAGTAAGAAAATGTACATGGGGCCATTTTATGGGGTGGGGGCAGGGATGCAGAAGCCTAGAGAAAGGTTAATTAATCCCCACTGGGCCCTGGGCTGGAGGTCCTCAGTGATGTCAATGTCCCATTTGTGAGCCCAACTGTTGTATTATACCCTGATTTGCTTTTTAAGTCCAGGAAAGTGATGGAAGGCTGCTTGTAGTCCTTACTATGAAAAGTTAGCTCAGAGGAGATGAGATATTGGATGCATCCCATTCTCATAGTAAGAGCAGAGAGTAGGATGCTTGCATATACTCACATTCAGGAAATAGACTTGAAAAGCTTCACAGGATGTATAACGTGGCCATGATTGCTCTTCCATCTGTTTCCCTAACAATAAGGCTCTGAAATGAAAGATGCCTGTATGCTTGTCTGAAAGTAATAAAGCCTGTCGGAGGAACAGGGAAGAGGAGGGAAGAGCTGAGGAGGGTCTCTCTCTGCACTTGGTGTTGGGTACCCTGCCTGAAAATGACCTCCTTAAAGGAATGTGTTGAGCCAATCTTATTCATATTTTCAACTTGAATGGATGCATGAATGAGGAAAGATACTGACTTCATATAAGAAAATTTTTCTGAAACCTGCTGCCAGGAAGAAAAGGATCAATAAGTCCACTTGGGCTGGAAAATTAACCTAAAGATGCTGAATGAAAAGGACCTTGGAATTTGGGACATTCTCCCCTTCCCCTTTGTAGCTCATATGTATTAAATACATCCCTACCTTACACCTTTATACCTGAATCACTGTTGATTCAAGTGGTATCCTAGTCCTTTCAGCCTAATCTTCAACCTATAGTCTTCCTAAACATCAGATTAAGTTAGAAGCAGAAGCCTAATTATCAAGCACTGATTTTTAAACTCAGATTAGTGAGATGGTTGAATGTTATGAGTAGCTTAAGAAAATAAATTCTTCAAGATCTTGCATTTTAAGAGGCAAGTTGCTTAACCTGTCCAAGCCTCAATTTCCTCAGCTGTAAAATGGTAGTAATCACACCAACTCCATTGATTTTTAACAATCTCAGAATGCCTTGCACATAGTAAGTGATAAACATGAAGAAATTGCTACTAGTGTTATTTGCTTTCAGTCATGACAGTATTTTGTCTGGGCTTCTGAAACCAGTTGCCAAAACCTCATATAGTCTGAGACTTCTATCTTGGCCTTGGCCTATCTTCCAAGACCCTGCCTGCTACAGAGGGACAGGTCCCTGACAGAACATAATTTTCTTGTTGGATTACAAGAAATCTGTTGCTGTTGAAACATGTCCTGACCACCTGTTTCCATGCTCAGCTCCCAGGGTATCTATTAATATCCAGCACCTGGCCACTCCCAGTCTGGCTACCTCACTGACTCAAGGTTGTGTGACTGGTTTTACTCAGTGAACACGTTATTGAATTTAGCAAAAAACAGTGACAAACCCAACACATATTCCAGTGAAATTCAACATGAGTGCTCTATGTTAAATAGTCCTCATCCCAGCTACCCTCTTATTACTTATGAACACACTTCACGCTTTCACAATGCAAACTTGAAAATTGTTAAAGAAATTCTTGTGGCTTAGCATTGCAAAAGAATTCAATAGAAACTAACCATTTTGATTAATATGCCTAGCGTATTCTTATGTTCTTGGTTTAAGTTAAATTTGGAGCTCATGCTGAATTGTGTCACAGAACTAGACTTATTTGTTTGGCAGACTCAATTCAAAATCCCAATTAAAAATGCAGCATTTTCCAAACCCAAGCAAGTGCACACACACACATCACAGCAAAACTCATTTCAAATGGTGTTTTTACTCTTCTGTTCTTTAGCAGTTTTGTTATTTAGTGGACAGAATGCTATTATTATGATGATTATAATTACAATTATTTTTGATTTAGGATATATGATTGACTTTTTTCTCATCAACAAAAAAGATAAAAATGTGATTGTTACTCATTCCCCCATGTACCTGAGTTTTGGGCTTTCACAGTTTAGGTAGGAATTGTTTGTGTTTATGGCTAAATAGAAGAATAGCCCCCTGAAGGTGTCCTTCCCAGGCCTCTATTTTGGAAGGCTTAAACTTTTGAGGCTAGATGGGTGGATAATCCCTGCAGGGATTGGAAGCCATGTGACTTTCAGGAAGGGAAGGTATTAACCTGATCCCTGGTGGTTATTGAGGAGGTTGTGCATTAACTCAGCCATCCCTAAATAGAGAGTGTGGGCCCTGAGGGTGCTTGAGAGGGACCTGAGCCGGGTGGACTCTGAAAGCTCTGACCTTGGGAGTTTCAGCAGTGATCTTTAAAGCCAGCCCTATGGTCAGTCAAGAGGGATATTTTAAGGGAATCTCTGAGCAGAGCAACAACACTTGATTATCACTGGAAGACCTTGAAGAACAATGTTGGGAAGGTGAGCAGCATGTACCTAAAACCAGACATTTCCTCCATTGTTTTGCCTGAACAAAACCAGCAGTTTCTTATATATTACAAAGGGGGAATAAGAAGGCCGTGAACATGGGCTGATATTGACCTTAAAAGGTGAAGTCATATATTTTCACTACACATAAGGAACTATTCACTGGTATGACCTGACATATGATCTAATGTGTTTTAAGGATTTGCATCCTTGGCCCATTTATGCCCTCACCCTCCTGTACATCTAAGAGCCTTGGGAGATTATCCTAGAATGTCTATTTCTGCCTCAGCCTGGAGCATGACTCAACAATGGGCTTCTAACTGAAATCTCTCTATAATGAGTATCTGTAAGCATAGAACACCTGCACTGATAGGTTATGTAAAGAACAAGTCAGACATCAGCTATTCTGAATCAACCACTTATTTGAGAGTGCTGGTTTTGCACATTCCAAATTCTGGAGTCAGAGTGAGTTCTGTCTGATCTATCAAGCCTTGTTTGGCACCTCTTCCAGGTGGATGCGGTACACATGGCACATCTTGGTGACTACATGGAATCTTTGTGCAAAATGGGAAATGATACCTCTTTTCCTTCCAGGTGGGTGCAACCCAATAGTAAAGTTACAGAGCTTGGCAAGTGGCAGGCAGACTGAATTTTACCTCCCACTTTCCTCTCTTGGATGGATGTTCTTGTACAGGAGATGAACTACACAACCCTGTGTGGCAGCCCTGATTCCTTGTCCAGCTTTGTGAAATTAGTCCCTCCTAGATAGTTCTCTATAAGCAGTCAATAAACTTTCATGATCATTTAAAAATAATTGCCATTACTAGCTTATGATTTCTCTGTTAAAGATGCCAAAATTCATATATCACCAGCGGAAAATTGGTTTAATAAAAGTAAAAATCACTTGCATATATTTTGCAAGGCATATTTATCAACAAAAGATGAATGCAGTTTTACTGTAAAAATTTAAGAATAAAAATAAAACTATGTACTTGGAATCAACCTCAGGAATTGGATTGGAAAGCAAATTTTGAAGGAAAAGAAAATAGACATTAGGAAGAATCAGAATTGTTTAATGTGGGGATCTGAAGGAGGAAAATGGAGATTGGACAAAAAATGAAAGGAGAAAAGTAAATCCTACTGAGTGAAGAAATGCATCATCTTTGTAAGATATCCTTGAATATGAATTAAGCTGTCTAATTATGGTCATAAATGTGATGGAAGAGTTTCCACATTTCCAAAAGGACATTACCCTCCCAGAATATCAGAATAATAGAACATTGTTAAAATTAGGAAACATTTTAAAAGTTGGGATCAATTGTGATAAAGAAGGGAAGACTTAGGGGCTTATTATCCTGAGAATGCTGAATATTCATCACACTAGAGAACTGCACAAGGAAAGCAATATTCAATTTTTTCAAAAAACCTCTGTGTAGTTAAAGGAAAATTAAGAAACAATAATAATGAAAAAATTGAAAGAAAAAAGAGGGAGCGCAATATCTACCATTGGTTGATTATATGCATTATCATTCACTTTTGGCTGGAGCAAAAAAAAAACACCAAAATCTTAATGGTTTATGAAAATATTCGTTTCTTGCTCACATTATGTGAGGACTTCAGGCTGGCTTCATTTCTGCTGGGTTCAGCTAATCTTGGTTTGATTTGGCTTAGCTATGCTTGGCTGGGCTTGGCTGGGCTTGAATCTATGTGTTTCTTCTTCTGGAACTCAGGCTGATGTTCCCCGATACATCTTTTTATCTGGGATATTTTCTAATGAAGGAGGACAGGAGCAAGATGGACAACTAAAATAAGCATTTAAAGCTTCTGCTTGGGCATGACACCTATAATATCTGTTCATATTCCATTGGCCAAAGCAAGTTCCATGGCCAAGTACAAATCAATGAGGCAGAAATGTATAGTGTCTATATTAATTTTCTATGGCTTCTGTAACAAATTGCCACAAACTGGATGGCTTGAAACAATAGAAATCTATTCTCCCATAGTTCTGGGGACCAGAAGTCCTAAATCAGTATCTTTGGGCTGAAATCAAGATGTTGGCTGGGCAGCACTCCTTCCAGATAGAGGCTTTAGGGGAGAATCTGTTCTTTGCCTCTTTCAGTTCCCAATGGCTGCCAGCATTCCTTGGCTTGTGGCCACATCACTCTAATCTTTGCTTTTGTCATCATGTTGACTTCATTGTATGCATGTATCAAGTTACCCTCTGTCTTCCTCTTATACATGGAATTTAGGGCCCATACAGTATTATCCAAAATAATCTACTAAACTCAAGACACTTAACTTAATTACATCTCCAAAAACTATTCCCCCCCCCACCAAATAACATAATAGTAAAAGTTCCAGAGAATAGGAACAAGTATCTTCTGGGGCTGTTAATTAATCTACTAAAGTTCACCTAAAGGGCAGTCTGGCAAGAAAGGAGATGAATAGCACTAAACAAATAATCTATCATATATGCCATGTGGAAATATTGTCAGCTTTTAAGATGAATCAGCAGAGGTATAGACAGCCATTATATGTTGTAGCTTAACCCCTAACTTTGAAATCTTTTAATAATATAGAGAGCCATTAGGTTGCTTGGTTTAGAAATGGCCTGCTTAGAGACATTGAACATTGGTCCTCTAGTGTGATTTTCAGTTCCCTAATTAGAGGATCTTTTGAAACATTTTCTAATTTTAATATAATTTTAACATTATAACTATAGTTATTAGTATTCAAGGCCATATATTTTTAAAAGATTTGCAGATTCATGTAAATATTTTTCTTTCAGAAAAATGCAAGTCATTTGTCTCTTTAAAATTAAGTGCTAATGAGTGTTGAATGGTGCCAGAGGTCAAAGGTGAGACTGCTCAGTGATATCTGGAAAAATGACTGGCATCTTCAAGAATGAGCCAATTTGTGATCTAGAGCTCCAAGTGGATTCAAATTTGGAAATAGATTTTAAAAAACTGTCTTTATTGTACAGGAAGTGCTTTCATTTACATAAGTTAAAGGCTTTCATCTCCCTTTTATCTTACCAACATCCTCTAAGATTATGAAGGTCAGTTATTACTATCTTCCCCTTCCAAGTGAAGAAACTTTGATATAGCCAGATAAAATGACTTCCCACTGTCACACTGGGAAAGGTGTAGTATAGTCAGCCCTAGTTATTATGACTATCCATTAAGTATTTATTAAGGAATCTCTGTACTCAATATAAAGAAAAGAAAATGGAAGGCAGAAAAGAAGTGAAGGTATCAATCCACTGATAGCTTTTTTTAGCAATACAAAGTTTAGCAAATGAAAAGCAGGAAATACATTTAAAGTAGAGAATGAATTTTAATTAAGAATTAAGTAATCTAAAATTTATAGGTCAATTAAAAAATCAACCAGTCAACTTAAAAGTATTATAGGGTGTTAGAAAACTATCTGAAAAAACATTTTCTTGATTGGTTTAAACTGCTAACTAATGCTTTTAATTTTCCTCCAGCTCCGCAAATTTCTGGGGTAAAAAAATGACCAAAAGATTGTTGTTAACATAATACATACCAACATTTTCTGTATTGGCTTTCACAGTAGAGATGAATTACAGAATATCTGGAGTCCATGTTTCTACCTCAGTGTTTAATTCCTATGAGGTTAGAAGAGGATGTTGTTGCTTGGCAATCATGCTCCACATAACTTATAAATCTGCATGTCCCTGTCTTTGTCTTTATGTGAACTCAACAGAAAAATATGTATATGCAACTTGTTTCATTTCACCTCCCAACCCCTGTAGTATAGAAAATAGCAGGTGTTACATATAACACTCGTGGAAAGCTCTTGGATGTAGTAAAGCAGAGAACTGCAAACTCAAGGGAGAGACAAATCAGGACTTAAAAATTCTGGGTGCTTTTGGAGTTAATTGTGGTGATATTGAGATTAAAAATTCAAAATGAAAAGTCCTAAAGATAAAGTTCAATGAATCACTTTTATATAAAAATATTTTCCCAAGTTCACAGCTCTGTAGAATAATGAATTCCTCAAGACAGGAATATGCCATTGTTGTATTTTTTCCCTCTTTTTTTTTCTGAGGCAGCGTCTCGCTCTGTTGCCCTGGCTAGAGTGCAGTAGTGTCATCATAGCTCACTGCGACCTCAAACTCCTGGGCTACATTGATCGATCCTCCTGCCTCAGCCTCCCAAGCAGCTGGGACTACAGGAGGGACTGCAGCTAATTTTTCTATTTTTTGTAGAGAAGGATCTTGCTCAGGCTGGTCTCAAACTCATGGCCTTAAGCAATTCTCCCACCTTAGCCTCCCCAAAGTGCTAGGATTATAGGCGTGAACCACCTCACTGGGCCAACATTGTTATATTTATTTGTTATATTTATTGCTTAACAGAGTGGGATGAACAAAATAAAATATCCATAAACTTATTTGTGCTTAACATTGGATACAAATAAATTTCAATTCTAAATATGGAAATTGTATGTTATATGTTCAATTTACAATTAAGCTGGAAAGGTTAATCTTCCAAATTGTTTTGATTTATGATGTCTAATAATAATTTCAAAATTAGTAAAGTAGTATTAATGACTTTAAATTTAAATATTCAATTTTAATGATGATTTAATTTTACTTTAAGGTAATGATTTTTCATTACCAAATATTTATCCTTTGTTATAATTCAAATAGAATTGACAGATTATTTTATTCCAAAGTGGGTTAACTTCAGCCAAACAACCAGTTTAACATATGTTCCATGGAAGTTTATGGGTGCCATCTGAAAAGTGGTTTGGCGTTGCGGAGAAACCTCAAAGCCTATCCTGACAGCCTATGTGAGGAAGAGGGTTGACATGGTGTTTCAGGCCAAAAACTCCCAAGTAAATCCACAATCACTCTTGCCTGGACGACTCAGATATTTATTACGTGGCACTATCTTAAATTTTGTTTTCCACATCTGTTCTTGGACAGTAAAATCCTAGAAGCTTAGGGTTTTTAGAAACTACAAAGTGGTTATATTTTAAATAGTCTTTTGTAATGTTAAATTCATCTCACTCCTCACTGTGTTTTTGGAAATGAAAGCGAGAAAATATGTCTGCTGTGAATATGATATATAGAATTCATTTAAAGTAAGATCAAATATTTCATATAATGATAAGAATTTAGGGATGTCAGACCTATAATACCATTGAAATTTTGTAAAATTCCTATTCATGAAAATGAAATCCATTTTCCATATTCTTTTATTTGGAACACCTAAAATGTCACAATATCTCACCCATATATATCATGAATACATATATGTGTATATATGCATACATATATAATCTATATTATGTATGCACACATATATTTATACATCTATATGAATGTATATGTGTATCTATATGTATGTAAATGTATATATTCAGTAAATAGATATTTGAAATCATTGAATTTTAAATCTGGAAGGGATCTTAAAAGTCAACTTCCATTTAGTAGAGCAATTCCCTAAGAGAAGAGGTCATATATGTTGAATGGTGTGGAGAGTGAGAGAGAGATAGGAGTCTGGGATTATTCCTACAAATTTGGCTCCTGCAACTGGATAAAAGTACAGTCACCCCTCTGTACCCATAGGGGATTTATTCTAGGACCCTCCACAGATACCAAAATCCATGGATGCTCAAGTCAAATATGGCATACTATTTGCATACAACCTATGCATGTCCTTGCATACACTTTAAATCATCTCTAGATTAATTGTAATACCTAATAAAATACTTACATATCATCTCATTTGTGTAGATTCAACATAGCACTCAGTGAGTGGCAAATTCAAGTTTTGCTTTTTGGAACTTTGTGGAATTTTTTTTCAAATATTTCCTATCTGCAGTTGGTTGAATCCTTGGATGTGGAACTCACAAAGGGCCAATGGTACTCCACTCACAATGTGTATTTCTTAAGGATGGAGTCAAGAAAATTAGTTTGAAGGGTACTAGGGACACAACTGGGAACTGAGATGATGGTGTGAGGTGATTTTAAAGAATACTTAAGGCAAAACTAGCAATTTCCCTGAGACCGGTCAAGTTAGGTGTCTCTCTCTCCCTGTCTCTCTCTCTCTCTCTCTTCACTTCTCTCCCGCCTCCACCACTGGGCATATATTTTTTTAAGACATTCCATCTTTCTTGCCCAAAGATTTCATTTTTACACACCAAAAATGGATTTTTAAAATCTTAACAAAATTCACAAATGATAAGATCACACCTGTGTATTTAGGGACAATCGGTAAACACAAAATAGAATAGCATGACTTTAATGCTGTCATTGTTTTGTACACAGACCACTTAGACTCACTAAATTAAAAACACTAGAATTTAGACAATATGTTGAAGCAACATATGAGACAAACAAGGGAAAGCAAAAATACAACTGTAGACTCTCGTATTTCCTAGAGACCAAAATTTGATATCTGGCATTGCAAGCAAGGTTGATAACAAAAAAATCTAAAAGCAAGTTTTATGATTCTAAAATTCTGGTACCAAATGATCAACTAAGGAATACAATTGTCTGCAAATAATAAATAATGAAGACGTTAACTTTTTAAAAAATTACAACTTAAATGATCTAACCATGATATCATATCTCTGTAATATTACAAACAGAATAATAACCTCTGCAGGAAAAAAGTTTAAAGACCCAACTTTAACTGAAATAAAACAAATGCCTGTGTTCATTTTATGTTGTAAGAAAGTCCAAAGAGGATTTATCATGCAAAGTAAAGGTAAGAATTATCTTGATTCATCAACTTGTTCATTTGAAGCTTGAAACTAATGAAAGCAATTTTAAATCAGTGTTGTTTTACTAGTCCTCTGAACTTCCAAGGCGTTTTATTAACAATTTTATTTTAGGCCCTTTTATAGTTAACCAGGTTATAGTTAATTTTTCATATGTTTGTGTGCCTCTCTAAATCTAAAACTCTTTGAGGAAAAGAACTACATCTTATTTTTCTCTGTCCCAGAATACTAGCACAATATCATGAATGCAATGAAAACTAAATAGAAGTATATATTAAATCAATTTGTGTATTGATGACTTTAATATTAATCAAAATGGCATTCAGATTTTACCTGATACAAACTTTACCATTACCATTTCATCTAGATGAGTTATATACAAGTATAAAGCACTTATTGCTGACACGATATTGATTGATTTTTTTATTCAGATAATGGAAGAGTTACGGTATAATTTCACAGGTAGAAAAAATATCGGGGTGAAGGGGAATTAGTAAAATCCTTTTTCCTTTCGCTTTGAGATTCAAGATCAAGTGATTTTCAACAGCACATCAATAATAAAGTTCTAGATCCTTGTGTTCTATATTGCAGGTCCTCTGGAGACATATAATAGATTTCTTGGGTGAAATAAAGTTTAAGTAAATAGAGACATGTTTACTCAAACAATCTTTGCTTAGTAACATGAGTTTTCATATCCAATGTACTCTTGCCAGACTTCAGGCTATAAAATACAATGAATGGAATGAAGACATTTCTTCTTTTAAAACTGTTTCCATTTTAAATTTATTTCTAAGAAAGTCTTTTGGTAAGAGGTAGTTGACAGTTGCCTCCTTTCTTCAATTTGAGAAAAGAGGACATGGATGGAAAAGCTTTTGAGCTAGGAGAAAGACGGAAAGATGAGGATGACTTCATCCCCATAAACAATAATTTTATAGTCCAATGGGATAGAAAAAAATGAAAGAAATAACACAAATAAACACTTCAAATACTGAAAAGTAAAATCAGAACAGAGAAAGAAGCAATCTCTTGGAGAAATTTTCCAGCTGAAAAGGATTATTTCCCTCTTCCTGAGAAAAATAATATATAAAATCATGTATTTGTATGTATGTGATTTATATTTATTATTTGTTTGTAGTTATCTCAAATTTGCAGATTAAAATTGTCTTTCCTATGACTCTTCTCTCCTCCAGTGCAAATTTCATGTTATTGGTAGCTAAAGCTCCCATTTCTAGGTTTTTGATTTTGTTTAACTTCTTTTGGTCATGAAGTAGTAGATCTGTAGTTCAATGTTACCTTCTACCTGAGCCACGTGGTACCTGTTATCACAATGTCATCCTCGTTCCTCCCCTTCCCCCCACCCCGCCCCAGGTTTAACATATCCTAACATCTAAAGGCTTCTGCTTCTGTTTGTGGAATCAGTCTTCTTGTTACCTCATTTATAAATAAATTCATGCAGCTACCAGTCCTGTGTTTAAGTCACATTGGGAATGGTAGCTTGAAAGTAGAGAAGAGTCTCTAGCAATAGCTATCGAGATGAGCAGGTTTCACACAGGCAGTTATATCTATTGGCCTGTTTATAAAGTCTGTCTCATACGAGGTCTGTCCGGAAAGTATCCAGCCATTCTCGTTTGATTAACAATGGCTGAATACTTTCCGGACAGACCTTATATATGCAATCTCATATTGCGTAGCATGTGAGATATGCATACCAATATGACATTTCATCTAAATATGGTAATATCAACTGCAGGAATTATCTTTGCCATGACATTTGGATGAAAATGGATAGATGTATTCTTATCTACAATATGTAGATGGAAAAGCAATGACATTCCCTAAATATCACAAACACTTCTTTAAAAACTATAGGATATTTAAGAGGGCCCTGAGAAGTTCTTTTCTAATTCCTTTTCTAATCCTCTGTATTAGGTATCAGAACTTTTATGAACTGTGAAGCCCACTGGGACATTGTCTCCTTGCATGATCTCATTCTTTTCCATGGCTGCTTCTATCTTCTGTTTTTCGCTAAATTGTAAGCACCTTGAGAGCAAGGGTTGTATCTTTTTTCATTTCCTAAATACTTGTTTCAATTTTATGGATCTCATAGGACTATCATAAAAGTTAAGAAATTATAGGAGAGCATCTAATAATAGGGCTTCAGTCTCTTCAATGTTAAATGAGTCTTCATATTAAATTAGCTCTTTGGGAATGTACGGTCATATTTTCAGACCAGTAAGATTTTTCATAATCAGATTTGTTATTTGTGCTACAGATTCTAAGCAATATATTTTCCATTTTGTGGAGGGATGATGTATAGGGTAAGAGTTGGGAATATGGTTGAGTTTTGTCCATAAAAAATATACACACACGAACAGAAATTTCTTGCATTTATTAAGTTAATAGTACATATTACCATTGTAAATCTAGAATACAAATCAAACAAAAAACTATTGTGTTGCTGAAATTTCAACTCAAACTTTGTTAGGATCACAAAATGTGAGAGGTCAAGCTAACTACATTCTTTGTAACTTGTATTAAGTCATCTAAACAGATGGTGAATATATTATATTGAATAGTTATGACTAATAAATGTATAAGAAAAATGTATTAACTCTTTAAAGTAATTTATAAAAGTTTTCAGGGTATAAAAAAATACTTAAATTTACAAAGTAAAGTTTTAGAGATTTACCTGTGATGTGAAGCAAAATATAAGTGAATTCCCAAAGAGAAAACTTTTGGTATTACATACCAACAAGTCATAATTGTATAATTCTGTAAGAGTATACTCTATCAATATTATTTGGTGGCATAGAAAATGAAAACACAATTTCTTCTCTTAATTATGATAAAAGATTCCTAAATGATAATGTATTATAAACTCTACATTCTTCTAAATTATATATCTGAGAAATGAAAGAAAATATCTAAAAAAGCAAAGCCACATTTTATTTTCCATGGCTCTGAGGCCATACACTCTAAAGGTAAGGAAAGAGTACTGTATTCAGTATCATGTTTATGTGCGCTGCCGTGATTTTTATAATGGAAAATAAAACATTTAAAAATTTTTAAAAATATAGCAATAATTATACATATTAAAGTTTATTAATGCTGTCTAAGAAATAGTTCCCATTATATTTGTAACAAATACAAAGTATGAAAAAATGTCTACAACTATTATCTATGTATATTTAGCTTAACTGTAGACAGAAAAGAGTGGAAAAACAAGTATTCTTTCTTCTCTAAATTTTTGAGACATAGAGCTAAATAAAACATAAGTGCCTTCCTATTATAAAATGTTATCTCAGTTTTAGGACAGTTCATAAAACTTTCCGAATTATAATGTAATTGGGGAAAATATTTTCTTTATTTTTAAGTGTGCAAAAATTATTTCTCCATATCTGGAATCCAATGAAAAGAATGAAATATTATATTTCATTATTTGCATAATAAATCAATGTTCAAGTTATGTGCATAAGTATCTCAATATTTAAGCTGAAAACAATGTATTTAAAAAGAAAGATTTCACAAAAAATGAATATAGTTATTTAAATATAAAAATTAGGCTTCACAAACAGCATGTGTTAAACTTTTCATCCCATGACAATAAAATATATAACATTTTGGATTGAATTTTAAATCAAATTCATGCTTACAGTATTTATATAATTTTTTTTCAAATCAAGAAAGGTTAAGATGAGTGGAATAGTACAATCCATTTCTGGACTTCCAGAATACATTTTTATGCATAGGATTGACATACAATTAAATTAAACTAATATTTTGGTGTCAACGATACAGAATCATTTTCTCTTATGCAATAGCCATACAAAATCTCTCCTCTACAAATATGATTTTAGTATGAACAATTTTCATTCCATACTGTCTCCCACTCTCACGTTCTCTTTTCATTATCCTTTACAAAAGAGCAATAGTTTTGATTTTGAATATTGGATGATCATCATAGCTTTATACCTAAAATCATGTGATATTCTTTTCTAATAAAATTATATAGCAATTTTATATTCATATTGGGAAATTTGATAGATTATTTTGCAAAGCTTTGTGAGACAGAAAAGAATAGTTTTAGATATTTAGAAGTTGTTTTTAGTAACTTTAGAAATTTAGAACTTTTAGAAATTTTTACTATGAATCCATTTAAAAAGATTCTATTAAAAGTCTTCCCAGATAAAAAAAATTTAGGAATTTAATTTAAATCAATAATATATTTTAATAGAATATATAGAAAACTTTTCCTCAACTATATTTCATTTCAGAAGTACTTAGCATTTAAGGCAATAAATAAAGCCATAAATTTCTAGTGAAAAATATTGTTTAAAATTTATGAAAATTTGACAAACAGAAACTGCATGCAAGAAATATCAGAAGATTCATTGACGATTATATAATCAATAAGTGTGTTTGGAGCACCCTTTTTAATGTTCAACTTTCCAGAATTTATGAATTATTATTCAGACATTCTGATTTCACCTTTCCTTGGTAAAAGTGATACAATAAATGTTTCAGAATATATTTCATCTTCTGTTGAAAGATAAATAGAAAACAGGAGATGGGAAATAAAGCATCAATAATAATGGTCAAGATTAATTTTCAAGACACGTGGTTAATAATTTATTATCCCTAATAACTACAATATCATTTTATTCAGAAACACCTTCATATAAAATGTCCATAAAATTTATGCTAGCTTAAATAATCTTGAGAACATCTGTGAAATATATTTGGTACTATCTATTTAGGAATGGAATTATATAATAAAAAGGTACATAGGGAATTTCATTATTAAAGCAGAAAAATATTTCTTCCTACTGTCTATTTGAATCTACTTGACACTCAAGTTTGCCATAGTATGTCTTGGAAAATCATAAAAGAAAGATGTACTTTCCTTCAGTATCCTTCCCTTTCAAAACTTATTCGTCCCAAACTCTTTTCCAGGTCAGATTAGAGATTCAGTGGCCACGGTTTCCTAAATACCTTGCAGAAATCCCAATAAATCATCTCCTGATTTGTTGTTGCTAAAATAATTCCTTTATTGTATCCTTTGTTTATTAAGTTAGTGTGTGGTCTATTATGTCGAACATTCTGGATTATGGAATCTTTTAATCTGTGTTTCTTTTTCAGTTTGGATATATACTAGCTGTGTGTGTATATATTTGTGTGTGTGTATATATATATATATATTTTGGTTGTGAAATTTTAGGCTAGTTATGAAAAATAGAACCCAAATCTCTCATCTCTTAAAGGAGATAATTATGTTTATATTATATGTATATTTGTTTGTAAACTGTGAAAGCAAATGTAAAATGCTTAGGAGATTTGCAGCACATTAATATAAACCACACAAGGGATAGCTACTGCTACTTACTGTTAATTTATTCCTCAAATCAGCAGTGCTTAAACTTTAGGGTCTCAAGACCTGTTTGCTTAGTTAAAGATTACTGAATTTTGTTTATGTGGATTATAATTATTGATATGCTCAAAATTAAAATTGAGAAAATTTTTATAATATCCATTTATTAATTTATTCAAAATAATAATAAAATGACTAAATATTAGATTAAATAAAAATTACTACAAAAATAACTATATTTCCAAAACAATGTGTAAAAGTAAATCTGCTGTGATATGTTTTATTTGTCGAAGTCCATGAAGAAAATCTGTCCTCACACAAAAGCATAGTTGGAAGATGATGAGGTATTTTAACAACTTCTTAAGTGTTAGTGCATTTTCTTTTTTGATACTACACAAAAACTTCACAAATGTTAGTTTCTTAAATGTTTGTTGCAGTCTAGCTAAAGTTTAGTTGCATGGTAGTTAAGAAAAAAATAAACTGAAACAATATCAATAAACATCTCATACTCTGTAACACTAAATCCACTTGTCTGTCCTATAATTTTATTGGAATTTACTGGAAAATATTGGTTCATTGAGATTTGGAGATCTTCCAAATATTGACAGATTTCATTATTGTATTAATTTACTAGGGCTGCCATCACGAAGTACCACAGGGGTGATCTAAACAACAGAAATCAATTTTCCCATATTTGTTTGAAGAGTCTAGTCTGAGATCAAGATGTGAGCAAGACTGTTTTCTTCTGGGTCCTCTCTCCTTGGTATATTATTATTATTATTTTAAAATTTAAGTTGATAGATAAAATTGTACATATTAATTTCACAAATATATTCACCACAAAAATGATAACCATGTGAAGTGATGCCTATGTTAATTAGCTAGATTTAGTCATTCCACAATGTAGGTATATTTTTCCTTGGCTTTTAAATGCCAGTCTTCTGGCTCCCAGGGAAGGAGGCGAAGAACGCCAGCGGCTGCCTGCGAGCACAGACCGCTCACTCCGCAAACAGCATTGCGAATTACAGAGAAACAACGCCGAACGCCCAGCCCAAGAAAACAGGTACAAAATTTTCACAAAGATCGGAGGGCGCACGGAGCACAATAGAGCCCAGAGTGCGGGAAGGACGCGCTCGCCAGGTCGGCGCAGCGAGACCAGCCCCCCAAGCGGTTACACACCTCCCCATCCACTCAGTCAGGGACAAGCCCAGAGTTGGGGCAGGGCGGTTGCACAAGACAACAGACGCTGTGGAGTTGGAGTAATCACGAAAGCCAAACACAACACTCAGCTGCAGTATACAGAGACCGCGCAGGGCTGGGGATCACGCTGGGCGGAGATTCAGCTTCCCGGGACAGTGCGTGGGAACCCGCAGACCGGCACTGCGTCACTGGAAGTCAGCGGGACTGGGCCCAGGAGTTTAACGGGGAGCGGGACACGCCCTTAAAGGCTGCCAGCAACTGCCGCTGCGGCCGGCGGAGAAAAACTGCGCTCCCGGCGCGATCAGAGTCCGGCTGTGCGCCAGGCTGGCGGCGGCCGCCATCTTTACAGCGGCCCGCCCGGAGCCGTGAGCCGCGTCTCTAGCTCCGCCCCGCCCCGGCCCAGGGCTCATCCGCTGGGGCGAGACAGGCTTTGCCTGTGGTGGCCAGGGACAGCTGCATCCGTGGGTTCCAGGTGGGATGAGATCCCGGAACTGTAGTGGCGGGACCTTTGTGTATTGGAAACAGTTTGCAGCTCGTCTATCTGGTTCTGCTATCCCGGCTCTGGCCTCCGACAAGTCCACTCCGTGCTGGTCCTAGTGCCCGCCCTTCAGGTCCCAGCACTCCTGTACCCCAGAGATCAGTCTTTTTGAAGGTTGCTGGCTATAGTGACTCATTTGGTATAACTGCTGGTTCTCATGATAACCAAATACCTCAAAAGCCACAGGCTGAACCAGAGCAGCTCCCCATAATCCTGCCCACTTCAGTAGGGAATTTCGCGCCATCCAAGAGCGCTTCCAGCGGCCACTACTCCCCCCTCCCTGTGGGAACATCCCCCCGGTGGAGACTGCTGGGGATAGAGACGGCCAACCGCCTCACCTTGGGGTCTAGTGGTGGAAAAGGGGTGCACAATTGGAGATCCCCCTATCAACCAGTATCACGCGGAGACGCACATCAGAAGGGCAGCCACACGTGGCTAGAGGAGCAACCTCTGAGCTGTGTAGAATTTTCCCAACTCAGCTCTTACACTGCAGCCAAAAGAAATTTTGTTTCTACCTGCACCTCAGGAGGAGCAGGGTCAAAGTAACCCCTAGGAGCTACAAGGCCCCTCCCAAAGCACGGGGCTTTAGCATACCCCAACTGGGGGATCAGAGTCTGCCACGGACATAACAGAATACCTAGCTAATAGGGAGCGGAGGACTCATATCCTCAAGTACAATTCCTTAGCTCAGAGCCCAAGCTGGGAGGTCATTCTCACCACACTCCACTGAGAAGAGGAGAAGACCACAGGTCAGAGTTAACTCAAGATCCACCAAACTTGCTAAAATACACCTAAGGCAATACAGGCCACTACTTCTCTCCCTGGCTTTGCCAAGGAACAATAATTGTGAGCCTGTTGACAGGGCCATAACCTAGCTCTAACACCCCCAGCTCTCGACCAAGAGGCCAGATGAGAAAAAACCAGCGAAAGAACTCAGGGAACATGAAAAATCAGAGTGAAAAGTCACCCCCAAAAGAAATTATCAGTTCCTCAGCAATGGATACCAACCCAAACGAAATGGGTAGAATGACAGAAGAGGAATTTCATTTATGGATTATAAGAAAGCTCAATGAAATTCAAGAGAAAATTGAATCCCAGCACAAAGAAACCACAAGAAAAATGCAAGAAATGAACGAAAAATTCTCCAAAGAAATAGAAATATTACGGAAAAATCAAATAGAAATCCTAGAAATGAAAGAAGCATTCAAGGATCTACAAAACATAGTGGAAAGCCTTAAGAATAGGCTGGACCATGCAGAGGAAAGAATTTCAGAGCTAGAAGACAGCTCCTATGCGCTAAATAAATCAGCCAAAGAGAAAGAACACAAAAACAAGAGGCAGGAAAAAAGCATACAAGAAATGTGGGATTATGTAAAGAGGCCAAACATAAGGATCATAGGTATCTCTGAGGGAGAGGAGGAAAATTTGCATGGGCTGGAAAATTTATTTGAAGGAATAATAGAGGAAAATTTCCATGGCTTAGCCGGAAATCTCGATATCCAAGTACAAGAAGCACACAGGACTCCTGGGAGAGTCAATGTGAAAAGGCATTCACCACGCCACATAATTATTAGACTGACCAATGTAAACACAAAAGAGGCACTTCTCAGAGCTGTAAGACGAAAAGAACACGTAACCTACAAAGGGAAACCAATCAGATTAACTGCAGATTTCTCAGCTGAAACCTTACAAGCCAGAAGGGAATGGGGAGACATCATCAATCTCCTAAAACAAAACAAAGGTCAACTCAGAATTCTGTATCCTGCCAAACTAAGCTTCTTATATGAGGGAGAAATAAAGACGTTTCCAGATAAGCAATCACTGATAGAATTTGCGAAATCCAGACCGGCCTTGCAAGAAATGCTTAGACCTGCATTATACACTAAACAGAGCAACAGACACCCACCTATGTAAAACTACGCAAAAGCTAAAACCCCAGAAACCAGATTCCACAATGATGCAAGAGGTAAAACAAAAGATACCACCCAATAGAATAATCAGAAATTTACCCCAAATATCAATTCTCTCAATAAATGTAAATGGCTTGAACTGCCCATTGAAGAGACATAGGCTGGCTGAATGGATTAAAAAATACAAACCAAGTATCTGTTGTCTTCAGGAAACACTCCTTACACACAAAGACGCATTCAGACTCAAGGTGAAAGGATGGAATACAATTTTCCAGGCTAATGGAAACCAAAAGAAATCCGGAGTAGCCATCCTCATTTCAGATGACATAAACTTTAAAGCAATAAAAGTAAAGAAGGACAAAAATGGACACTATATAGTGGTGAAGGGAAAAATCTCACAAGAGGATTTAACAATCCTAAACATTTATGCACCCAACACAGGAGCACCCAGGTACATAAAGCAAATACTGCTAGATCTAGACAACATAATAAGCAGCAATGCCATAATAGCAGGGGACTTCAACACCCACTGACGGAACTGGACAGATTCTCCAAACAAAAAACAAATAGAGAAATAAAAGACCTAAACAGGACTATAGAACATTTGGGCCTAACAGATATCTACAGAACACTCCACCCAAATAACACGGAATATACATTCTTCTCATCAGCTCATGGAACTTTCTCTAAAATTGACCACATCCTAGGCAACAAAACAGATCTAAACAAATTCAAAACAATAGAAATCATACCATGTATCTTTTCAGACCACAGCGGAATAAAATTAGAAATCAATTCCAACAGAAACTCACATCGTCCAAAAATGTGGAAATTAAACAATCTATTGCTGAAAGATTATTGGGTCAAGGAGGAGATTCAAATTGAAATCAAAAGATTCTTTGAACTAAACGATAATAGGGACACAAGTTATCAAAATCTGTGGGATACAGCAAAAGCAGTCCTGAGAGGAAAACTTATCGCCCTAAATTCCCACATCCAAAAAACAGAAAAGTCACAAATCAGTAAACTAATGAATCATCTTAAGGAAATGGAAAAGGAAGAGCAAAGCAATCCTAAAGCCAGCAGAAGAAAAGAAATAACCAAAATCAGAGCAGAATTAAATGAAATCGAGAACAAAAGAACAATACAGAAGATCAATGAAATGAAAAGTTGGTTCTTCGAAAAGATAAACAAAATAGACAGTCCACTTGCCAGTTTGACCAGAAGCAGAAAGGAAAGGACTCTAATAAGCTCAATTAGAAATGAAAAAGGAGAAGTCACAACTGATACCATGGAAACACAAAACATCATCTTTGAATACTACAAAAATCTCTATGCCCACAAACACAAAAACGTGGAGGAAATGGACAAATTCTTAGAAACACACTACCTCCCTAGGCTCAACCAGGAAGAAACAGAATTTCTAAACAGACCAATATCAAGCACCGAAATTGAAGCAGTAATAAAAAATCTACCCACAAAAAAAGTCCTGGACCAGATGGGTTCACACCTGAATTCTACCAAGCCTACAAAGAAGAACTGGTGCCTATACTGCAGAAATTATTTGAAAATATCCAGAAGGATGGAATCCTCCCAAACTCATTCTACAAAGCCAATATCACCTTGATACCAAAGCCAGGAAAGGACACAACAAAAAAAGAAAACTACAGACCAATATCCCTTATGAATATAGATGCAAAAATTCTCAATAAAATCCTTGCAAACCGAATTCAAATGTACATCAAAAAAATAATACATCATGATCAGGTGGGCTTTATTCCCGAGATGCAGGGATGGTTCAACATATGCAAATCTATAAATGTAATTCACCATATAAATAAAAGCAAGAACAAAGATTATATGATCCTTTCAATAGATGCAGAAAAGGCTTTTGACAAAATCCAGCATCCTTTTATGATAAGAACTCTTAACAATATAGGCATAGATGGCTCATTCCTAGAAGCTATTAAAGCCATATATGATAAAACCACAGCCAATATCATACTGAATGGGGAAAAATTGAAGCCATTCCCCCTTAAAACTGGCACCAGACAAGGGTGCCCACTATCTCCACTTCTTTTCAACATAGTGCTGGAAGTCCTGGCCACAGCAATTAAACAAGACAGAGGAATCAGGGGCGTCCACATTGGGGCAGAAGAGGTCAAACTTTCACTATTCGCAGACGATATGATATTATACATAGAAAACCCCAAAGATTCAACCAAGAGATTACTGGAATTGATAAATGAATTCAGCAAAGTCTCAGGATACAAAATTAATACACACAAATCCATAGCCTTCATATATGCTAATAACAATCAAGCCGAGAAACAAATTAAAGATGCAATACCTTTCGCAATAGCCACAAAGAAAATTAAATATTTAGGAACATATCTAACTAAGGAGGTCAAAGACCTATATAGAGAGAATTATGAAACACTGAGAAAAGAAATTGCAGAGGACGTAAATAGATGGAAAGCCCTACCATGCTCTTGGATAGGCAGAGTCAACATAGTAAAAATGGCTTTGCTACCTAAATTAATTTACAGAATCAATGCAATCCCTATCAAAATACCAACATCATTTTTGCCGATCTAGAAAAAATAATTCTACGCTTCGTGTGGAACCAGAGAAGACCCCGTCTAGCCAAAGCAATCTTAAGCAAAAAGAACAAATTGGGAGGCATCTGTCTACCAGACTTCAAACTATACTACAAGGCTATAGTAACCAAAACTGCATGGTACTGGCACAAGAACAGACACGTAGACCAATGGAACAGGACCGAGAACCCAAATATAAAACCAACCTCATACAGTCACCTGATCTTTGACAAATTCCAGAAAAACGTACACTGGGGAAAAGATTCCCTATTCAACAAATGGTGCTGGGAAAACTGGATGGCCATATGTACAAGACTGAAACTGGACCCACACCTCTCACCTCTCACAAAAATCAATTCACAATGGATAACAGATCTAAACCTAAGACATGAAACCATAAGAATTCTCGAAGAAAACATTGGAAAAACTCTTATGGACATTGGCCTAGGCAAAGAATTTATGAAGAAGACCCCCAAAGCAATCACAGCAGCAACAAAAATAAATACCTGGGATCTGATCAAATTGAAAACCTTCTGCACAGCCAAGGAAACTATCACTAGAGTGAACAGACAACCTACAGAATGGGAGAAAATATTTGCATGCTACACCTCTGATAAAGGGCTGATAACCAGAATCTATACAGAACTTAGGAAAATCAACAAGAAAAAATCAAACAACCCTATTAAAAAATGGGCAAAGGACATGAACAAAAACTTTTCCAAAGAAGACAGAATGATGGCCAGCAAACATATAAAAAAGTGCTCAACTTCTCTAATCATCAGGGAAATGCAAATCAAAACCACAATGAGATATCACTTAACTCCAGTGAGATTGGCTCATATCAAAAAATCCCCAAATAACAAATGTTGGCAGGGATGTGGACAGATAGGAACACTCATACACTGCTGGTGGGACTGCAAATTAGTACAACCTCTATGGAGAAGAATATGGAGATACCTCAAAGAATTAAAAGTAGAATTACCATTTGACCCAGCAATCCCAGTACTGGGTATTTATCCAAAAGAAAAAAAGACATTTTTTAATAAAGACATCTGCTCTCGAATGTTCATAGCAGCACAATTCACAATTGCAAAGTTGTGGAAACAACCAAGGTGCCCATCAATACACGAGTGGATCAATAAAATGTGGTATATGTATACCATGGAGTATTACTCAGCAATAAGGAACAACAGTGAATTAACTCATCTGGTATTATCCCGGTTGGAGCTAGAACCCATTCTTCGAAGCGAAGTGTCACAGGATTGGAAAAACAAGCACCACTGGTACTCACCATCAAACTGGTACTAACTGATGAACACTTACATCACACAGGGCAATAACATTCATCGAAAGGCAGGCGGGCGGGAGGGGGGTGGAGGGGATGGGAAAAACTCTCACTGAATGGATGTGGGGAGCACAGTTTGGGGGATGACCACGATTGTGGCAGAACAGGGGCAATGTGTATGGCCAAAGTGTTGTACCCCCATGATATTCTGAAATTAAAAAAATAAATTAAAAGAAAAAATAAAATATAATATAATAAATAAATAAATAAATGCCAGTCTTCTGTGTGTGGCTTCACGTGGTCTTTCCTCTGTCTGTGTCCTAGTCTCTTCTTATAAAAACAACCAGGCATATTGGATTAGAGGTCACACTAATGACCTCATTAAACTTAATTACCTCTTTAAAGACTCTGTATCTAAATATTGTCACATACTGTACTGGGTGTTAAGACTTCAAACTATGAATTTTGGGGAGGGTACAATTCAGCTCATAACAATTATCCAACTGACAGTCTTTGTTGTGAATGGTAAAATTCAAGTTTGTAAGAGAAAACTAGAGTTTTAAAAAACCTGTATCTTGCACCATGGCTACCCAATACTTACAGATTTTTCAGATAAAGTTAATGGCAATATTAAAAAATGTGATTTTTGATATTGTATATCAAAATCAAATAGGAAGTTCCTAAAATATTTTTAATGATTAGACATGGTGTGTAGCTACCAGCATTTCTCTCTCATATTTCAATGACTATTTCAGAAGTTCATATTTGTGGTACTTAAATTACAAAACCTAGCGCTTATTTATTTTATTATTTATCTATCTACTTATATATTTATTTAGCTTAGGTTCCATCCTTGTTGATAAATTGTCATATTAATTTCATATTCAGTGAAACATCTGGCTTCTTGAAAGCCTTGAAAGGCTTTTTTGGTCAACAAGGCTACAGTTACACAGCTTGCTCTTTCATATACTGATTGAGCAACCCCATGCAAGATACACTTTCTAGAGTCTCAATTTGATTTTCTTGTTTTTAAATAGCAAATCTTTTTTAGTTTCATTGGGAGAATTAAAACTATTCTGTGTAAAGTATGTATTATATAAATTGCTGTTAAAATATTAGTTTAAAAATTATCCTAAAATTATAAAAGATGAAAAATAATTTTTAAAAAGACTTTCTTCTTCATGGTGGAAAATATCTAGTTAAGGGTAAAATCTATAACAGTACATAAAGTTTTATACCTTTGTGAAAAACCAACAGAAATATTGCATTCAGAATATATCTCTCAACTGTCTTTTTATTATATTAATATAACACTTTAATTACTTTTCTTTTGTCAAAGCACTTGGTTAAGAAGTCTCCAAGCATATCAAATTCTATATATATCTAAGACTACTCGTATTTCAAATTATACCTATGCTTGCTTATTGTACATCACTTGAAAGATGCATATATCTTCAACTTAGGCATTATTTTTAAAAACTTATTCAAACTCACTTTGAAAACTACAGGGAATTTTTGATCTCCTGAAATACATGAATTAGTGGTTTATGGTATAGATAATTTTAGTAAAAGAAAAGGAGGAAAATGTTTTTTAGTTAGCATAGTACATCAAAGTTAAATTCAGTCAAATAAAATAGCCTCTAGGTATTTCCATCCTGAAAGAATTATTGAAGGCTTTGATCTCAAACATTATGTTCAACTCTGGATCAAATTTTAACCTTCATCAGTCTTTGCTAGTCAACAATTTACTTTTCTTCTCTTTCTTTCTTTTTCTTTTCTTTTTAAATCCTGAGCTATATACATGGCCTTTGCTCAGTGTCAGTCTGAAGGCACTAGATAGTTCTGACAAATGAGCGTTTAGAAATCTGTGAAAGCCTTACTTTGACCTTAAGGGGCAATACGGCATAAGGCTGTAAATTTCTCTTTATGTCTCTAGGATACACACACACACACACGTATGTGTGTGTAGCTATAATTTTTTTCCAGTCAGATTAGACTATTTGATCTCTATATCTATTGAAAAAAAAGAAGAAGAAGAAGAGGCAAATGAAATTTAGGTCCCTCCCCCATCCATTTTATAGTCTTTATTCCTTATTCACTTTAGACTGTGATGTGGCAACGGTGGGTGGGTGAGGGTGGGATTAAATTTTTGGCATCCAGAACATAAAACCCCTAGACTGGAATTGGTACCACAATGAGCCTTATGTCCTGAGGGAAATTCTGGACCTAGCAACGTTTAGCTGTCAACAACTACTCGGGTACTGTTTATTTTCTATTTTATTTTTGTCATAATAGAAAGGCATTCCTCACCATGTCAGAATTAAAATTTGTCTTTTTTCTTACTAACTAAATTGGTGGGGCTGAATCATTTGCAATTTAATTAGCCAAAACCATTTCTTAGCTATCTTCTCATTTTTGCAGGGGCAGATGTGCAGTGTTCCAGATCTGCTGCCCTCTCCTCTTTACCTGGTGCTGATATATTTGCTGAAAAGATGAGAAAAGGAGACATGATTAAAATGATAACTTGAGAGTTATCAATTTCCTCTTCTATGTAGTTGTTCCTAAAGAAAAGCCACATGTTATCAGTTTAAGGTAGGAAACCCATATACAAAAAAGGGGAGAAGGAGTAATTAACAAAACGGTATAACAGAGATTTATATTTTTAACAGAGGAAAGAATATAAGTCCAATAAAGACCTCGTATTCTTGTTTCAAAGTTGAACTAGTGGTGTATTTTTAATATATTGGCTTTGCTTTTTTCCCTCTTAAACACACGTCTATCTTTAACTCTTTTAACCTTCTGGATTAAGAGTAGAAACTAGAGTTCACTTTCAGAAATAATAATGGAGTGAATGGTTGCAAAATTTTTGGTGCTATCAGCACAGAATATACCAAAATCACGTCGGGAAAATAAGACTATTTGGGGGAGAGTTTTTGTCCAATGTGGAAAGTGAAGGATGTTAAAAAAGAATTGAGAAACATCTTAATTTTTTATGGGAAGTAGAGTGATAAATTTTGAATTAAAATATTTATCCATACTTCTAAATATTCATGAAGTGACTTTATGATGTCATGGGATATATCAAAAGATTTTCCAGCAAAATGTACTTATTATAATAACAAACTACATTACATGAAAGAAATCTTTTAAAAGCTCAAGTATAGATATGGTAAAATATTTCTGTAAAAATTTAACATTCTTTTATAAAGGATAATAATATCATCTTGTCTTATCTGTCAGTCTTGATGCAAATTTTAACACAATGAAAAACACAACCACTCAAAAATACCCGCTTTTCTATTCAGGGATTTAATGTTAATATAAAGAAATATCATTATGAATGTAAGAAATATGATGGACCCAAGTACTATAGCTTAAGTGAATTTTGTTTTCCATCTAAAGCTTGAAACAAGATTGTGTGAGTAGTGTGGTGAAAAAGAAAAAAAATTACTTCTAAACTATTAAAGTGTTATGAGTATCAAGTGTATATGAAGATTCTTTAGGTTATTCAGTGCCACATATTTGCTCATAATTTTAGATCATTTTTCTAACTGGTGAAAAATAGAATCAGAGAATGCAGTGACTAATTCTCCATGGTAAACTAAGATTTAAATTAGCTCCCCTTTGTTATATACATTCTTTTATTAATTAAATTTATTATTTAATTTTAAATGTGACAAATAAAATTGTATATATTTATTGTGTAAAACGTGATGTATTGAAGTATGTATACATAGTAGAATGACTAAATCTAACTAATGAATATATGCATTACCTCACATAGTTATCATTTTTGTGGGGAGAACACATAACATCAATTCTTAGGATTCTGATGGGGCTGGTTTTTTCCCTTGCTTCCATACAAGTCATCATTTAAGAGTAGATTAGATGCATCACTTGTTTTATGTACAAGTGTTTGTGCATTTGTACTTTATATATATATATATAAAAATTACAGTTTTTTTCCACAAAATCATTTTATAATAATTTTCACACAATTATAGTGCAATGTAATTCAACATAATTTTCTACACTTTCCAAAAATTCTATCACTTACAAAGTGATAAGCTTTTCAGAAGTATTTTGTGAAGTGGCAAGAAGCCAGCAGCAATGTATATAATTTGCAAGATTTGTGATATAAATGATAAAGTTAAACTTGTGAGATTTTATTATAGCAGACTTCTAAATATTTAAAAATATCCACATCCTTGATTTACATTCACTTTCTTTATTGCTATTTTCTTCATATAATATAGCCTTTTTTTACTCCTGTGTAATATTTTTAAAGTTCTCAGCAAAATCTTTTTTTAATTTAAATTACAATGGCTTAAAATTCTAAACATTTCTCTTAAAATATATTGAACCTACTCCATATTTGTTGAGTAAATGCAGCATGTGTAATATCATGATTTAGTTAGAGGACTGATGCTTTAACTGATTAAAACAATTCTAATAAAATCAGGCAATTAGCCTTATGAAAAATTAGTAACAGATTCAGAGATGTAACATTAATATAAATTATTCTATTTCTATTTCTATTCTTTTTTATTTGGTTTTATTGTAGCTATGGGGACAGACTTGGAAAGACAATATGCAGACAGTTAATGGCCTCTCTCTATCAACATGAAGAAAGGAGACATAGAATGGCTGATAGGAACAAAGGCAGAAAGTGCAATGTACATATTATAAACCAAATAAAAAATTTACGTTTATAACTATGTTTAAAACTGCTTTTAGAATCAAAGTACAGCATAATGAAAAATTGGAATTTTCCTAATGAAAAGAAATGATAAATGCCTGGGGTGATGGATACCCCAGTTACCCTGATGTGATTAGTTCACATTGTATACCTTTATCAAAACATCACATGTACTCTTTAAATATATGTAACTATTATGTACCCAAAATAATTAAAAATAAGAACTTAAAAAAATTTAAAATTCCAAAATTCTGCCCTATTTCTAGTGTTTTTCATTGTAAAAACTATTAATATACATCTTTTTTGATATATTCACTAATCAAAATCTTATACTTCTCCAAAGAAAATTTTACATAACAAGGTAGAAATGAGGCATTTTCAAGAGTGCAGACCAATGGTTTCAATTTATTTTTATACACAGGTTGTATCTGTCATTTGAAATCATTATTATTTTTTTAGAATTTATTATGCATATTTCAATTCCTTGCTACCTCACCATGTTTCATTATGATTTAGTTTTCAAGTATAATATGGAATGTGCAAAAAATGACATGCATCCTATATAGAATTGATTAGTCTAAGTTGTTTTAAGATAAGCAAAGAATTCTCAAATAAATGTTTTTGTTTGACTTTATTCATTCATTCTTTAATTCATTCATCAAGCCTATAGCAAATATTTATTGAACAAACTATGCAGGAGTCAAGTTCCCAAAAGAATTTCAGTTAGAACTTGCTTTTTGTTTTCTTAAATTGATTTTCTTACTTTAATCTGTTAATCACTAATTTTTGACTAGGTAAACTCTCAAGTTAATTTATGTTAAATATGATGAATCATGGAACTTGTCGAGAAGTTATTGTCACATTTATATTTAGGGATATGATTTGATTTTCTTCTGTTTAAGTAGCTATTCTATTTTAGTCACTTTGAAAACTGAGAATAGTGCTAATCCAGTCTTTATTTAAACTTTGGTTGTTTGATCTCTTTCCTTTCTTAGACATTATATTAAATTCTATATTATGGTCTTGATATTATTTATGAGCCTGGATGTACTTATCACAACAAAAATATATTACAATTTCATTTTACAATTCCTTCTCTAAACATAGTTTTTTTGTTTGAAGCCCTCTGTGTAGAAGTCTAAGAGTAGATAGAATAAAAATCAAATTCATGTACTGAGAGATTTATTTCATTATTAATATGTGTGAACTTTATTATCTTAAAGAGTCCAACAATCTAAGATGTTATTAATATTCTCTGTGATTTTGTTTTGTATTGTCATACAAAATTTGAAAAATAATTTTGCTTTTACTTTAGAGTTTAATTTCCTGATAATTTCTGAGTGTGAAATAGTGAGGAATCGAATATTGGAAGTTGCAACAGGCCATACTGTCTTATGAGGAAGCAGGTTATGTGCAATGAAATACTCTTACTAGCATAGGTAGAAGCAAATTTGGTTGAGGATGAGATCAATGTTACAGAAGTAGAGCCAAGAGTCTTCTTAGTTTCTTCCTTATTTTTTCCTTTGATCATTGCCCAAGTAATTAAATAAAGTCATTTTATGAAAAATAACTTGACACCTACTACTTCTCGGAATTAGTGGTATTCTTCGAACCTTACCTTTAAAAATATTCCATATAATTTTTTTTGCTCATAACTTCTCTTTTTTTGTCTCAAACATTCACTCAATTAAGGAAAATCTGCCTGTTTTTATCAAAAGGGTAGAACAGGTTTCTCCAAGGCTCTTGAGAAAATCTCTTATAATTTGGACAGTAACTCTGATTCCTTTAGGGCAAGTCAATTTTCTTTTTCAATTACTCTTTTAAAATAAAAGACAGCAAGGACAAGCAAAAAGGGAGATTGGGGGCCAGGTGCGGTGGCTCACACCTGTAATCCTAGCACTTTGGGAAGCCAAAGCAGGAGGATCATTTGAACCCAGGAGTTCAAGACCAGCTTGGGCAAAATAGTGAGACCCCATCTCTAAAAAAAAAAAAATACAAAAATTAATTGGATGGGGCGGTGTACCCCTGCAGTCCTAGCTACTGCAGAGGCTGAGGCAAGAGGATTGCTTAAGCCCAGGAGTTTGAGGCTGCAGTGAGCCACAAGCATGCCACCGGCCTGGGTGACAGAGCTAGACCTTATCTCAAAAAAAAAAAAAAAGAAGGGAGGGAGGGTGGAGGAGGAGGAGGAAGGAAATCCAAAGCTTATATTATCTTAATTCGCCTAGTATAATGATTTATTTCTTACTTCAAAAAGATTTTACCTGCTTATACAAGATTAATCAATCCAGTAGCAAAAAATAAAAAAAGGAAGGTTTGAACATTAAACACTTCACAATAGGAAACAGGTAGGAAAAGCAATGTTTAGAATTATAGTAAATCCCTTATGAAATAAGTAAGAATATCATATCCCAATCAATCCAGCTCATAAATTAGCATAATAATTTGGCCAAGATCATTCAAAGAGGTGAGAATTTTGTCATATTTTTCAGACCCTAAAACATATAGTTTTCACCTAAATATAAAATAAGAAATCATCTCTTTTTAAAAATGGACTTTAAAAATTACACTAATTGGAAAGGTTAATTTGAAAACTACCAGTATGACTAAAGCTAGACATTTTAAATAATGATCTCATTCTGAGGTTTTTGGCTTCTAGATTGTCTTTTTTCTGTTTTTTGTTTTGTTTTGTTTTTGTCTTTACATGTGTATCTTGATTGTATACACAACTTACTTGGAAATGTGTGAACTTTTTATTGCAACATATATGTTGCCTCATTCTATACTGTGCTTGTTTTTCTGTACTTCTTAAATTATAAATTTAGCCCTTGCTGTGGTCTGTTGCTTTGGAATAGATGTGACAAACTCAGTGCTCAGAAAAAGTCATGTTCATGGTGGTAATGTAACTAATATATTAGAGGAACTAACTGCCTCTGCTAGAAAGATTTACTCCAAGATTATACCAATGGGTGGATGACACCACTTGATATACTGCCTTCATAATAAATGATTAATTAAAATAAGTAGTCTTGGCACTAATATCATGAATATGTTAAAACAGTGATTCTCAAACACTAATATACATAAGAATATCTTTGAAATCTTGTTAAAATGTATATTCTGGGGTAGACTCTGCATTTTCAAAAAGCTTTCAGGTAATGCTGATGCTGCTGGCTTGTGGACCACACTTGGGGAGCAAGGATCTGGGTCCTCTACAAACCCCATCCTAATCAAATAAATGTAAAAATAAGACCAATCTCTTACACTTAGATCAAACACAGCATTCAAAAGAGATTTTATAAACATTACATCCCTTAATAATCATTTTAAAGATAGCAACAAAGTGACTCAGAGTTTAACTGACTTGTCCAAGGTGACAGATAATCAAAGAGAGAAATCTGAAATCCAGGTCTGGTGGATGTGAATCTTTTTCATTGCATTAAGCAGCTACAAAATAATTTAGCTCAATTCAATGCAGTAATTACATTTTTTGGAAAGGGGTGGTTGGCAGTTACAGTTCTATTTTTTTACTTTGTACAAGTAGTAACTTGTGGTGAGGCTTATTTTATTTCACTATTCCTAAGAAAGTTCATCACATTCAGTGAAGTTTTCACAATCTGTTACCAGCACATAAATCAAAGTTTTTCCATAGCAGTGATAGATTCATTTTTGATCCTGTCACTCTTAAGCAGACAACTTGGTCAATCAATAAAGCCTTTTGACACCAATTCTTGGCCCAAACTCATTTATACAATTGCAAATTCCTGAAGTTATAATTTGTGAACTCTCTCTAGGATTTATCATTTGATGAAGGGCCAACCTTTCAGTTCTCGAGTTTACTGTTTCCCGTCTAGACAACTACAGCATAATTTTTTTTTTTTGGATAACTTTGCTGTTCTTTCAAATTTTTTTCAAACTTTACAAATGATGCAGTTGCTTTTTAGCTCTATGGACTTTGTCTAGTAAAACTTTTCTCAAATAATTATGTATATTCCTAGGGAAGTAGGAATATACATAATTCACCTCACCTCTGTCCCCAGCTCCATCACCCTTCCCTACCAGCATATATTGCTATATATTTCTGAGTCTTTCCACAATTTACACCAAATTTTTGGCAATAATCCTACCAAGGAACAGTCAGACTAATGTTAGATATTGACAACCAGAACTTTTTTGAGTATATTATATTTTCTTTTGTGATATGTTACCATATCCTTTCATTCTATTAAATAATACATTTTGCTAATTTTTTAAAAGATATACTTTTGTTTCCTTTTTAGAAGATTTAAAAGTGTAGTGATATATTTATATGAAAGAACATTTTAAAATCTTTGATCAGGCTGGGTGCAGTGGCTCACGCCTGTAATTCTAGCACTTTGGGGAGTCTATGGCAGGAGGATCACTTGAGGCCAGGAATTTGAGACCAGCCTGAGCAACATGTTGAGATCCTGTGTCTACAAAAAATGGAAAACTTAGCCAGGCATGGTGGCAAGCACCTGTAGTCCCAGCTACTTGGGAGGCTAAAGCAGGAGGATTGCTTGAGCCCAGGAGTTTGAGGTTACAATGAGCTATGATGATGCCACTACACTCCAGCCTGGGTGACAGAGCAAGATCCTGTCAAAAAACAAAAAAAAACAAAAAAAAACAACTTTGGTCATGGTAACCTAAAAAAATACCTCTCTGTAACATAAAGTTGGGAATGGCCTGATAACATTTTTAAAATCAGCAGCATGAACCAGTGAAGAATAATTTTCTAGGTCTGGGGGGGTGTTAAAATATATATCCAGATAGAAGTTGGGTATTCATTTATAAAATGCTTCCTATTATAACTGTATAAATTTAGATATGTTAGGAAAGGATGCTGTTCAATTACATGGCTGGTTTAGAATACATACATAGCTTCCTTAAGTGATATACCTGTCATGTTCCTCTCAAAAATCTTTGCAGCGTTGTTCTATTCAGTTCTAGCTTGGCTACTTGTCACTAAATGAAAACACCTATTTCTGATATGGATGGTTAATAAACATTCTTACTTCAGAGTTAACCTTGCTTTTAGACCTAACATTAGAAAATTTAATTTCTCTTTTGAGAACTCTGTCATGTGTTTAACAATACTGTCTCAAAGGCTTATGATAATATAAAAGATATCAAAGAAAAAAGCATATAAGATTTAAATAAAACTTTATATAAAATGTTAGTAGATCTAACATAAATGTTATCTTGTAATAAAATAACAGTACTCCATTTTAGCATTTTAACAGGACTGAAAATAGATTAAAATGCAATCAGAAGAGAAACATGAACAGCAACGTCTCTGTGAGCTGACTGCCCCACTGTCCTACATTGCGATGCTTGCTAAATAACTTCTTTGGTTGGTATTACTCATGTTATCTAAGGAATGCTAATTATGTTTTAAAGAGGAAACCAATTAAATGTAGTCTACACATCATTATTCTCACTTTGTGTTTGATTTTAAAAATTAATCTGTATATGATCCAGGTTTTTAAATTTTTTCTTATAAAAAAGAAAAAAACATTTAATACTTTCTAATCACTAAATTGACTTTGAAATGCCATTAAAATAGATTATATATATATATATATGTAATTTTCTACTTTCTAAAATGGTGCCTAGTAAGGCTCTATTTAAATGGGAAAAATGTATATATGTTTATTTGATTATACAGAGAAGTGTTTATTCCAACTTTCTAGCACCTGAAAAATTTTTTAAAACTTTATATAGTTGGACTTCTATGGAATAAATTCAAATATTTGGCAATTTTGTCAAGATAGAATTTTAGAATAAACGGACAATTCTTATTTTTCTGATAGCTGTATCAATATTTCCCATATTTAATGAAGTCAATGACTTAATATCTAATATATATTCCTTTCATAAAAGGTAATATTAAAAAACATATAACAACTAGAATGGTGTGAAAGCTTACCAATCAAAAAAATATATAAAGTGCCATATCAGAACAAAGTTCAGGGGTGAATGACTTGTCAGGACTGAATTACAACCTTGTCTGCAATAGAAAATATGATTCTAGAAATCTTCCTGGAGACAGCTAATGATAAAATCAATTTTTCATTAATTTCTATGCAACTTAACACTCACTAATCAATTGCATGTACTTGCATATTCATGTTTACCCTTCTTCTTGGACATACCCATCTTACAAATACACCTTATTATGTTTGCCTCAGACTTCTTATGCACAACCTTGAAATTCCTGGAGTGCTATGATTTTAGTTGATAAATTGATACATATGTTACTTTAAACCTGAATATTATTTTCCACGTTATTGGTATATTCTAGGTGCAATTTGGTTGATTCTGAGTGTTTAACTTATGAAACATATTTATTTCAATTAGTGTTATCATTTGACCAAGACATGTGCCTTACAGACACTGGTGAAGACATCCACTTATTAAATACTTACCAAGGGCCTACTGTGAGTTGGGAAAAATAGTGGTAAATGGGACGGATAACACAAATAGCTAACACTCATAGCAGTGCTGCTCCTTGTCCTTTACATATCGCAAATTCACTTACTTATCACAACAATTCTATGAAGTTTTTATACATTCTATGAGGTTCCTGTTATTGTCATTCCTATGTTACAGATGAGCAAACTCAGGCACAGACAGGTTAAGTGACTTGCCCAAGATGACAATGCAACTGGATTTTTTAACTTAATTGGTGGGACAAGAGTGTACAATCTTAACCATTGTGCCATGTTGCCCTTCTGGCCCTAATGGTTATTATCTGATACCTGGGAAATTTGACTGATACCTCAAAATTAAAAATGATAAGAAATAAGATACTCCACATTATAAATAGAGATTCTAGTTGCATCCAAGTTGGACTTATTTAAGTAGCAGACGCAATTCACCCACGCCCATGATATGTAAGAAAAGACTAGAAACTTGAATGGATGACTCACTGAGGCAGTAAGTAGTCAGTTTAGTTGGATTACTATGATATTTCTCTTTCTTTCCCCAGCTGCCACCTCAATGCAAATGAGGAGAACTCCAGAAGTACCCAATGCTACCCACTCTACTGCTGGATGCTTCTAAACAGCAGAACAGCATTAAGCCATCTGTGGGGCTACTAGGCTAGAGCATACAGAGATAACTCCTAAGGGAGTTTGCCATGCATCTTCAGAATGTGGAGAATATCCGTGAACCAAGCTTGTGTCACTTATCATCTATGTCCCCAGGGTGGAGTAATCCATGAAGTGGAAGCAGCCTGCACTCTCACGTGTGACATGTGGCAAGGGTGTAGGGGTTTCCAATTGGCCAAGTAAAAATGTTGCACAAATGGCCAGGCCCCAAACCATTTTGATAGCATCCTGCACGAGAGGGGCACCTGTCTGGGGCAAAAGACTCCAGCAATGGAACTCTGTCAGGTGCATCGCCAGGGGAGTGGGAAACCGCAGGTGTCTACGAGAGCCTGAGAAGAACCCATAAATACAACTTGTGAAAGAATTAGCATTTGGGGCTTGACACAGAGAATGCTCAGATGATAACAAACCAATCACAAAAGATATTTCTCTGTCTTTTCTCAAAATACACTGGAGGAAGAAGTGAGACCGAAAAGCAGAGGGTCAGGAGTGGAAAAGAAAGAAAAAGGAGACTATGCTCGACTTTCAGTCCCTGAGCTAAGGGCAGAGCTGAGCTGGCAGGTGGGAGAAGCTTCAAATTGCACGTAAGATTTTAGTTTTGTATTAAGTTGGCTGGAATTCTCAGGGCCAAAAGGAGTTAATTACTAAAATAAGAATTCTTCTTATAACCAAAATTCATAGCAAAGGATTCCATGTGAGGCTGATAAGGGAAATCAAAGATGTTTTAAGGCACTAGTTTGGAGGAAAAAAAGTAGACAGATTTAGAGCCATTTCATATTTGTAACCCCATTGGATTCAGTCCACATATTAAAGGGTTTAAAAAAACATAGCACCTCTTTTCCTGAATCTCATAGTACAATGGGGAATTATATAGTTGTACAAGTCATTTCAATATAATGCAAGAAGTGAAAAGAAGCATATGATTTTATTAGCAGGAGGGGTACCTAAACTATTGAGCTTATAAGAGAAATTTATGTCTAAATTGGGATCTTAGATATGAATCTATTAGCCAAGTAAAACATGAAAGAAATGGAGTGATGGATTGTAATTAGTGTTCTAGGTGGAGGGAATTCTGTTCAGGAAGACTCCTATGTTAGGGAAAACATGACAGTCTGAAGGAATTTAGTCCAATATGAACATTACTCTCTGGAGAAAGATGACTTCTCAAAATGTTTTCTGGAAGGATGTGTGAGAAAAGCAAGTGGGTAAGATGGACCATGGCAAACACTGATTTTAAAGCCATGTTCAGAAGTTTGGACTTTAATCACTTCATTAATTTTAAAGGGGAAGATATTTAGGTCTCCTACAATTTTCACCTGCTTTCCCCCATGAAGCAACACTGTCAAAAAAATTATTCAATTACACTTGTTAAAGCACCATAAGGAAGATTTTATTCAGGACTATTGCAATAAGTATGGGGACCACTGCATAGGATTTTGCAATGGGGAGAGAGATTGGGCTCAACTCTGAAAACAGCACGGGCAAGAGAAAATTTATAGCCGAAGAGCAGGGTGGGGGGGCACTAGAAGCAAAATTAATGAGGAAACATCAGGGGTAAGGAGAGTTCCGGCTAAACTGATCTAACAGAATTCTTGCTGAAGACAGGCCAGCATGATCAGACATAACCTGGGGGATGGTGGAGGATGAGGAACCTGATCAGATATCTAGGGTGTTCAGATATTGAGGGTGGGGAATTCTTGGTAAACTGGCTTAGCAGGTGTCTTTTCTAAAACTAGCTTTTATAAGGAAGTATACAGATAGGCATAAGAGAAGGTTCAGGAGCCTGACTAAAGTTTGGTCAAGCAAAAAGTCTTTGTCAACCACCAAAACACTATGAAATGTGGTATACTTTCTATTCTAATGAACCTTCAAGCCTTACTTCCTTTCCAACCAAATAGCTGTCTTCACGCTTTATTTCTTGGAGAAATTCTAGAGCCAATATGTAAATATTATCAAACTTCAAATTGTGTATACATATATATTTATAGTATACTAATATAACTTACATTTCATTAAATCATACTGTTTTTGCATTTTTTGAAGATTATTTCTTAGTTTCCTGTTTTATTTTAACCAAAATAAAAGTGTTGTAAAAACAACTTGATAAATCTAGGAAAATTATTTAAATTAATGAAAGCCTGTAACATGTTTACTAATGGACTTAAACACTAGATGCTCAGTTTTCCTATTTCTATGTAAGATGCTCACTAATAGCAGCTACTGCCTTTGCATCCATCCCTAAGGCTTATAAATAACTAACAGTTACCTCATTCTGTTTAGCATATAATGCATGGCTCTTGACCCTTCTCTGGGGAATTATTTGACTCACATTATACAAGTTTCAGAAACACTACCCAAGATGTACATTGAGTGAATACCCAAAGGCCTAGATAAACCAATAGCCATGTTGAGTTATTACTTAAGTATTATTTAACAAAATTACACTTGCATCACCTGGGAATACTTGGAAGTGGTGGTTTGATATAGAGGAAAGCTATTGTGCTACTTGCTTCAATTTATTTGAGGAAAATAAAGTCGTGTAAGGAGAAACAATCTCTATACTCAGATACCCATCACCACTAACTGGGGATACAATGACCCTTTTTCTAGGTGGGATTATAGATTTGGGGAGAACAATTCTTTTGCCTTTAAATGAGACTGTTAGGATATAGGTATGTGTTTACCACATTTGTAAATTCCACAGGAAAAAAAATTGGGCCATTGTATTTTATTCAAAAGTAAAAGGAGAAGGTACATTTTTTATAGCATTTGTATATTTTATCCCAAATTATACTTTCAAAATATGTTTAAATTTTTTAGATATTAACTACACTTGGGTCATTATATAATTACTAGAAATTTTAGTTTTTAAAAATATAATTACCTCATTGGAGGATTACAATGGTAACACTTGTCTTCATTTAAGGTATCACATAATGGAGAAATCCTGAACAGGATATGTGTTTCTTTTGGAAAACTCTATGACTGATCTGCTGGTACCTTTTGCAAAGACTAATTAGAATCAGAAAGAAAGACATATTGAAAGTTTCCATTATGACATATTTACCTTCTGAAAAAAAACTGAGTGACTATCGCTGTTATGTTTAAATATAATTTACCTGGGTATTTACCCAAAGGAAAAAAAGACATTCTATAATAAAGACATCTGCACGTGAATGTTTATAGCAGCACAATTCACAATTGCAAAGATGTGGAAACAACCCAGGTGCCCATCAGTACACGAGTGGATTAATAAAATGTGGTATATGTATACAATGGAGTATTACTCAGCAATAAAAAACAACGGTGAATTAACACATCTGGTATTATCCTGGATGGAGCTAGAGCCCATTCTTTGAAGTGAAATGTCACAAGAATGGAAAACCAAGCACCACTAGTACTCACCATCAAATTGGTCCTAACTGATAGATACTTATGCCACACATGGCAATAATATTCATCAGGGGGCGGGCAGGCGGGAGGGAGGTGGAGGGGATGGGAAAACTCTCACTGAATGGATGCGGGGCACACAGTTTGGGGGATGACCATGATTGTAGCTCTGACATGGGCAGTGCATGGGCAATATATATAAACAAAGTGTAGTATCCCCATAATATTATGAAATAAATTTTTAAAAATAAATAAATATAATTTACCATTGAAGGAAAAAAATTACAATCTCAAATTATTTGGAAAAATAGATAAATTTACAAAGATTGGCATTTTTGAAGAGCACAATTCCCATAATATCACATTCATGAAATATTCAGTAAAACATCTAACAGCTTTATTATAGACATATTAATAATATGTGCCCAGTAACTATCAATGGTGAATATTAGACATTCTAATAGAAAACAGGATAATGTGAAACATTGATTTCTTAATTTCCCAAAGGTCTAAGAATGAATATTGTTATTATCTCTTTGTGATGTCTACCTTAACAGGCTGGAATTTTAAAAAATGCTTTTCTGGCTACAGACATCAAATAAAATTGCATATAAATAATATGGATTTTATATAGTTTTACTAGTTTTTAAATATTCTTAATTTTCTCAATTGCCAATTTTGCTCAGTTGCAATTTATTTTTTAAACATGAGTATTCTAAGTAATATTAAATTTGACATCTCATAAGCTTATTACTTAAAGTTTCTTTTTTCCTAGGGATATAAGATGAACAATTACAAAAATACATAAAATGCATTTTTATAATAGATTGCTACCTCAGATTTCAGCCTCTGTAATAAAACACATGCACTTTAGGGCCAGGAAGAACTGAGCTTGTATCCCAGTTGTGCCGTTTGGGAGCTGGGTGGAATTTTCCCCATCTGTCAAATGAGTACAATAATACTAACCACTAGGGTTTCTGTGAGAATTAAATTCAATTATATACATGAAGTTCTTGGCATAGTGCTTGGCACAAATACGCAAACAGATGATACTACTGTTTTCTTTCATCTAAGATGCAGACACATGCAATGCGGCAAGGTTTACTCACTACTTGATAGCAATATCCTAGTAGATGCAAACACAAACAGTCTAATAGGTAGAAAGAATAACAGAAGAACATTAAGAAAAAAGACTTTCAAACATTTATGGATATATTCTCAAATGGCACTAAATAAATATGTCAGTGGGAAAAGTTGCATTATATTCAAATATATCCATTTGTACTACATAGTTCTTATTGAGATAAATGCAATGTTTTTCCTAATCAGAAAGATACTTTAGCTCATTCAATAACAACATTCAGAATTGTTGTTTTCAGTAACTATGCAAATACATTGTATATACTAAGCAATTGTGCATATTTTTACTGAAGATGTGCTTTTTAATATAATCAAAAAGGTAAAAATATTAAAGAAATATTTATATACCTATGGATTTACTTATTTACATCATATATTTCTGTATCTATCTATCTATTGCTAGCTTTCAATAGTTTGCTGCTGATAGATATACAACCATTGGTAATTGTACATATTTTCAGGGTAATTTCTGATATTAATACATTCATATAATGTGTAATAATCAGATCAGGGTAGTTGGGATATCCATCACCTTAAAATTATCTTTTTTTATGTTGGGAACATTCAAATTATTCTCTAATAGCTATTTTGAAATATGCAATGGATTATTGTAAACTATAGTCACTCCACTGATTTATCACACTCTAGGTCTTATTTCTTCTATCTAGCTGTATTTTTGTACTTATTAATCAAACTCTGTTCATCCCCCGTCTCCTCTACCCTTCCTGGCCTCTGGTAACCACCAAAATACTCTCTATATTCATGATTCTCGTTTTCTTACTTCCCATATATGAGTGAGGACATGTGATATTTGTCTTTCTGTGCTTGGCATATTTCACTTAACACTTGACTTGTAATACTTTCAATTCTTAATTCCCATCCTTTTCACTATATCATACTTTAGGTGTTTATACTTCCCAATTGGAGTTATCCAGTTTTTCCCCAATTTATTAAGTATACAGTTCTTGGTTCCAGTGTTTTATCAACACAAATATTAGAGGAAATATAAAAAAATGTATGCCAAGTTTGCTCTTATTTTAGTGTAAATGGATCTGGGGAAAGACTTTGTAAAAAAAAATTACAAAAACCATAATGTTTTAAATCAAACACAACATTTCTAATTGAGGAAGAGGTGTCTAAAGGCAGAAATTTGTTTGAGAGAGCTGGTCTTATACCTGTTTTAATAACAAAAATGTATTAACTCTTAAAAAATTGGCTTATAGATATAACTCCTTAAGCAAGAATAGGGCTATGATAAATTAACAATATTATTCTATGTTATGAATACCTGACTAATTTCTAGCATACATTCTCCAGATCAAGTTTACAACAACCCAGGATTATTTGTTGTAAAAGAATTTTTTAACTTGTAAAAAAGAGCAGATCAAACAGCTTTTCTCACTTACCATTAAATTATTTTGATTTTTTGTGTAAATATAGAAATATCTTAATTCATTTGTTTGATTTCTGATTCTTCCTCTACTTTGGTGAAAAAGATCCATGTTTGAGTGAGTCTGTAGTATACACAGGTTTAGTGGAGGTATGTGGCTCTAGCAACTATGTTTAATAAGATATGCCAATTAATTTGGTAACTGTGGTCACTGAGCATGACAGTTTAGATCTGGAAAGTTCATTTTCTTTGGATCGTAGAAGAGTCTAACCAAAAAAAGAAAAAAAAGAAGAAGATTATGAGAAACTTAGAGCAATACTACGTGACAACATGGATTGAGCCTTTGTTCTGTGTAAAGAACCTGCTAGAATCCATGGAGAAGGGGACAAAAACAAAAATGAATAAGATATTGCCTCTCCCATCTTGAAAGTGATCTAGAGCTGTGTTAGAATGAGGAGAAGCACTAACAGGGAAAAACATCAACAACATAAATTTTACTTTTCTTAAGTGCTCGATGCTTTTCAGGTGCAATTCCTATAATGGCAACAGATGACTTACCAGTATTATTGTGAAGAAATAGAGTCAAAGGTCACTGTACTAACTGTCCATCCTCAATCTTGCTTTGCCTTAAAGAAAAGATTGCTTTTCTATAAGACCTAGAGTCTAACAACAATATCCCTAAATTCGAGTGTTGCCAGGTATTCTCATTTTGATTTTTCCCTCCAGAAATAAAGACAATTAAAATGTATTTCTGAAATAAACTGCCTTGGGGTTAGTGTAAATTCACAGGGATGTACTTGAAGACAAAGCACTGTTTTGAAGACCACCCAAATGCATAAATCAGCAATGGAGGTATAAAAAATTGAATTTACAGTATTTTAAATGTACTAAGTTACTTTAGGTGTACTTTAGATAGTTCAACAAAATATTACTTACACAGGCACTGGATGAGGAGTCATGAAAAGGTTGATATATCATCATAAATAATACACACTCTGCTCTTAAGGGTCTAATAGTCCAGCAGAAGAGAAAGCACCTGCATTATTAAATATGATGAAAGTGTGATGTGTTCAATTATAGTAGGCAAGCCTTTAAGGACAGTGGAGTGCAGTAGAAGGATTCCTAGAAGTTGAGACATTTGTCTTGAAGTGGTTGAATCTCATCAGGGGGGTGCGTGTGTGTAGCAGTAAGAGATAATAAATTGAAAACTCAAAAAAGACGGTGAGAATGGATTTAAAGTGTGACAGCCCATAGTCAGGAAGGCCCATTTAAAGTATGCTGCATGTGAAAATAATGAGTCCAACTGACCTATTTTCAAATTATCAGAGCAAGGTCCTTTTAAGTTATATAGGGAAAATGGAAAACTTTTGGGTTCCCGGGGATTTAAGTGCTATGTCTCGTTGTAGCGTGCTCGCTAACATTCTGTATTCCCCAGATCCCTGTGATTTCACAGATCTTAGAGGCAAATGTCACAGTTATTTTGTTCTTCTTCTTGTAAACTATGTGAAGCACACATAATGCATATTTATTCTCGTCTGTTTCCTGCCACACAGGCCTGCTCTGTTCTCTTTCCTCTTCCCCCCACCACTGACATCCAGATGCACATGGGCAAATACATGCACATGCACTCAAGAAAGATTTATGTTTCTGCTTGATGACTACCTATTAAATAAATCCTTTGGCTAGATGAAGATCACTAAAACATACACAGTGTAGAACACATTTATATAAAGAGAAGCAACCAAAGTTCAGGAAGGTAGTGCTAGAAACTAGCCATCCAAAGAGGATTAGTTTAGTTTCGCTGGAGAGTTTTCATTCAGATATTAAACTTTGTTTCCTACTGTGAAGATTACCATTTTGCACTCTAAACATCTAGACCTAACCAAACAGAATAAGCTACTTGTCTAGACATTGCCTAATAGACCAGGGGGAAAGGGGAGGAAAGACGGGGAAGGTTCGCAGCAGTAGAAACATCTGAACAATCCGTGAAATGCCTGCACTATGAGATGTTTTCAGAAAAAAAGTATTGATATGACTCCACACGTAGTTTTGGTGGAGGATTATTTGACATGGCACTTTAAAAACTTTTTATTTATAAAAATAATGTATTCCTAATCTCAGAGAGACTTGATTAAGTTATAATTATAGTAAGTAGTGGACACATAAAAAAGTGAGTTTACAGAAGAGAAAAAAAAAATAAAGCACTCCTGAACTACTTAGCTCTGCTATTATGTATGCACCCGAAATAGAATATAATGGAATTTTCAGGGGAGACAGAGGTTCATCAAAACTATCTCTATTTCCTACTGATGTTGTTCCAAAAATCTCAATGTGGTCAAAAAGATTTCGAGAATGTGGCAGGACTTGAATGTATACCTCATTGGATTTTAATTCCCATCATAAGTCACTTTGTTCTCTGCTCTTAGAGGGTCCCTAGCCTTGAAAAATATGACATAACTATAACTACTTTCATATTCTGTGCACTCTCCAACACTTTTTGTCATGTATAGGAAAGAAAAGTCTTCTATGTTAACTAATGCATGTACAGGAATAGCTTCACCCCTTGTTTTTCAACACAGGAGAGGTGTCTGCAGATTAGCTGGAGAACTTTTGTTGCGGAAAACTGTGGTAAAGGTTGAGGTGTAGAAGTACCAGAAACAGAGACCCGTTATTTCATTATCTAAAATACATAGTGAAGTGCAGAGAAGAGAATATAACCTAAAAGGACAGTGGAGGAAGAGTAGTACAAGAAATAGTGGACGGGCATAGGGGACTTTGGAGTGTAGATGAACAGTTAATTGGGAAGTGATGGAAGTTGTTCCTCTCTCTCTCTCTCTCTCTCTCTCAATCTCTGCCTCTCACCCTTCCCTATATGTGTGTGTAGGTAAGAAAGAGAAAAGGGGATTTTAAGAAATGTCACTGTACTGAGTATTATTCCCATTTGGCATTTTCAAAAAACTTCATAAAGATTTTATGTCTTTGGCTACTATATCGTGACAAGACAAGAATTTAGGTAACTTGACTTTATGGTGGCTTCATCTCTAAATCTTGTATTAGGTCTTATTAAAGAATATTTTTTAAAAGATAAAATCATCACTCTCATGCAAATATGAAATGAACATATATCAAATATTTTATTCAACTCATTAATTAAAAAGGGATTCAGTAAGATATTACAACTGGTTCAAAGGAGAATTCAAAGTACTATGCTTACATAAGTAAATCAAGAATACCAAAATGAATTTACAAATAGATGCAAAATTAGCTTTATTTTTTCACAAGGGGGAAAATAAATCAATTATCTCTTCACTGAAGAGAATTCATTTTCATAACATGCAGTACTATGAGTGGGTGGAGGCAGCCTAGAGATGTAAGCTACTCAGGACACCAACTTCAAGTCTTATGGCCTGCAGTAGTAATTCATACTGTTTACAAGATTAGAACATGTTTTAAGTGGGTTTTCATGGCAGTATTGTACAATGTAACAAAGATAAAATTAATGTTTGAACGATTTTTAAATTCTTAACATTATGTAGTAGAAATCTGCAAATGCCATAGTATGGTTCTCATGATAATTAAGTATTCTTTAAACAATCTACGTGTTAAATTTTTGCCTCATTCTTAACCTCATAGAATTATTCATTTCAGATGATGAAAACTATCCTGTAATTTTCCTGTCCCACTTACACAAAGTTATCACAAAGATGGAAAGTATGAAATATAGGCCTTATCTCGTGGTTTGAGCTGAATAAAGTAAGAAAAACTCCAATTGGTCTAAGATTAAAGAAATAGAAAAGTCTAATCACAGGAGTTTGAGTAAACTTGATTAAAGTGAAATTATACTTCAACTGCTAGATAAAGATAAAAGTCACACATTTGCTATTGATCTGTATTGACTAATGCTAATAGAAAATGAAATCTCTTACAATTGAAAGCCTGAAAAATTTAACATGCAATTTTTTACTTTTGAGAGCCTTTGCAAAATGGATTAATCTAATGTAAGCGTGATAGTTAAAGGTATTTTATGAATTCACAAGTATGACTATAAATATATTCATGATACTATGCCAATATCTACTGATTCTCAGTTGCAAGGGGCATGCAATTTAAAATAAGATAACATTTTAAATAAAGGTAGATTGCAGTTATACCTAAAAAAAAAGCAGAAGACAAAATATTTCAACATTGTCCAATTAAAGGCTTAACTCTGTCTCCTAACATAAAAACCAATCTAAACACCCACCACATCACATCATGAGAATGGGTTACCAAACTGTTTCTGTTTTGCATCATCTATGTTAATAACACTTTCAGCTCAAGTATGATGTATATCCCTATTAAAGTGATATAAATGTAGGAAGTTTAGTCTGAGAATTACTTGTGTAATTTTTCTTGTTTCGTATTTTGGTGGTACCTAAAAAATGATTAGTCACTTCAAAATTGTTTTGTGTCATTTCCTGAGTGATTTACTATGTGTATATAAAAAGCTTGAGTTCAGGGTTTGCATTGAATAAATCACTAGGAGTCAACAGAAACAAATTTCCAGAAGACTATTTAGTACATTTAACCAAAACAAAAAATAATTTCAAGTGTTAATTTTAATTAGGTTTCTGGATAAGGCTTACGTTATTAAACATTCTTACCTTAAATTGGCCATGAAGAACATAAATTTTATGACTTGTTAAGAACAAATTACTATAATTTTCTCAGCAAACACCAAACATAATACAGGAAACACAAATTTAGTAGCTTGTTAAAAACAAAATACAATACTGAGGATTTTTGTACCGTGCCCTACTGTGAGAGGTAAAGCAACAATAAAATAGTACAAGTAATAAAATAGCTGCTGCTAAACATCAAATTAGTCTCAAAGAAATATGCACGTGTATTAATCATCATTAAAATTATTATCAGGCCTACAGTGTGGAGAAGTTTGTAAAGTAAACCCTTAGCTTTTAAACTAGGTACCAGTTAAAATTATAGCTACAACATAATCCGGTGGTTCTGACAAAGACTCCCTGCTTTGATATTTTTATTTAATTATTAAATTAATTTTTTTTAGAGACAGGGTCTCACGCTGTCGCCCAGGCTGGAGTGCAGTGGCACAATCTTAGTTCACTGCAGCCTTGAACTCCTGTGCTCAGGGAACCCTCCTGCCTCAGCCTCCCAAGTAGCTAGGACGATAGGCACGCACCACTACACCTGGCAAATTTTTTTTTTTTTTTGGTAGAGACAGGGTCTCACCTATGTTGCCCAGGCTGGTCTCAAATTCCTGGGCTTAAGCAATCATCCCTCTTCGGCCTCCCAAAGAGCTGGGATTAGAGACGTGAGTCACTGTGCCTGGCCAAAACTCCCTTCTTGACCAAACTTTCATCAGTCTCCTCTGAAATAGTGTTTAGACTATGCCTCATCCTTGGGCCTTGTCTTCAAGCTTGCTTAGCCCAGCTGTGGCAAGAGTCCCACTAAGTCAGCATAGAAAAAAAAAATCCCTCACTCTTAATATCTGGTCACTCTTGATATCTCATCTGCCTTAATATCTGATTAAATTCGTCATCTCCCACCTTTGATATTTGATTACCCTGACCTGCCTTCAGCAAAAATCTTAAGTCAGTTTAGCAAAAATCTCCCCTACCCTTGATGACTCCTCTTAATAATTTTCTATCTACTAAACTCCAACCTCCCAACCTGCTCATTGGCTATAAATCGCCACTTGTCCATGCCGTATTTGGAGCTGACCTTGATTTCTCTCCGTTATTTTGACAGTATTGACACCTATCTCAATAGTTTTGAATAAAGTCTTCCTTATGGTTTTAACATTTGACAGAATAATTATTTCTTTAACAGTTTGAAGGCTATATCTGAGCCAGTGTAAAAATCAAGTAACTGCATTAGATGCCGAAATTTTTTGAAAATATAAAATGAATTACTTAACCTCTGATTTTCTCATGCCTAATTTCAATTTTTGTCATATTGTTTAATATTCACTTTTTTGTGAAAACAAAATCAACATTTCTTATTAAGAGCTCAAATTTTATCAAAATATATTACTGTAATTTAAAAAGCTAAAGGTAACTTTGATGTTTTTCACCCCTTTACCCAAGAAAACCTATATCAATATTTAATGAATTTTTATCTAATATTTTCCCTGAGAATGTATGTTTTAAAGCATTGATTAGAGTCCTTAAAGCATCATTGTTTTCTCTCTATGACTGAGCTATAAATGTGTTCACGTCTTATATGACATTTAGCATATATAAAATATAAAGGGACAGTAATTCTTCTGCTAAAACAAAATAAGCACAAAGTTGGTGCTTTGTATTAATAAAATCCAAGCAACATGCAAAATCGTTAACCGTGACGATTCCTTGGGGCATGTGTGTGTTTGGAGTTGGTAGTAGTAAGGAAAGGACTGAGTAACTTTCATATTCTATTTTATACATGTCATTTGTTTCCTAAAATGTTTTAAAATCACTTTTACAATAAAAAATACAACATAAAGCTCAGTTCCTAGCATGGCTTTGATCAATAACTGGCACAACAATGCTGGTAGGGTTTACTCCAGATACCTGTTGCCCTGCCCATCACATCATATCTATAGAGAAGCCTCCTTCATTGTGTGATAATAGGGTTGGACTGAATTAATTGCTTTTCTTCTAATCATCTGAAAGCCTAAATTTAGATACTGTGCTATTTCCTTTCCAGAACCACTTCTGAACCAGAGTCCTAAGCCTATGTTTTGTTGTTTTATTTTTATTTGAATGCTGTACACTCTGCTGTGGTTTAGGTGTTTGTTCTCTGGAAGCCTCATGTTGAAAATTGATCCCCAATTTTGGAGGTGGGGCCTAGTGGGAGGTGTTTGGGTTATGGGGGTGGATCTTCATAAATAGATTAATGCCCTCCCTTCGGGGGTGAGCAAGTTCTCACTCTATTTGTTCCCACAAGAGCTGGTTGTTAAAAAGAACCTGGCATCTCCCCCATACTGTTTCCTCCTCTCTTACCATGTGATCTCTGCACAGGCCTGCTCCACTGCTGACTTCCACACTGAGTGGAAGAGGCCTGAGGCCCTCCCCAGATGCAAATGCCCAATCTTGAACTTTTCAGCCATCAGAACCATGAGCTAAATAAACCTTTGCCTCAGATATTCCTTTAGAGGAACACAAAATGGACTAAAGCACACTGAGTCTAATACCTTCTTCAAATCATGACTGTTATTCAACTCCACATGATTTACTTCTGTTTTTGTGGATAACTTCAGTAGGTTGTTCATATATATTTTTTTTCCAACCAACTTCAGCTGACCTCATTCTCATGATTTCCAAATTGATGTTGGCTATCAGCGCAAATCTTCAGTTTCACATCCTCTCATCATCCTTAATAACGCTGACCTTTACTATCTTCACTCTCCATTGACCACCCGTAATATAACCCCACCCTTAACCTCATCAGCACATCCGCATCTAACAACTCCAACATTGTACTTGGCATGCATAATCAAAACTTCCTGTCTTCTTTCCCATTTCCCCACACCCCACACCCGCTAAATCTGTTTTCTAACTCGACTGAGAATGCCAATTTCTCAGCTTCTCCCTTTTTTAAATTAACTCTATATTTTTCTTCTAAATATATTTGTGGCCTCCAATGCATCTTTGCTCAGGAAACTTTTGTACCATCTTTCTGGATTTTCTTGGACTTATGCTGGTTGGGTTCAAGATAGTTCTTTTGGGCGAGCCATTCTGAGTTCCCTTGTCTGCCTGCATTCTGGGTTTCATTCTCCAGCCTAACATTAGCTATGTGAGCTTGTCTTAGTCTGCTCATGCAGCTATAACAAAATACCATAGACTGGATACATTATAAACAACAGAAATATATTTCTCACAGTTCTAGAGGTTGGAAAGTCCAAGATCATGGTGCCAATAGATTTGGTGTCTGGTCAGGGCCTGCTTTCTGGTTCATAAATGGCACCTTATATCCATGTCCTCACATGATAAAGGGGTGTAAGCCAGCTCTATGGTGTCTTTTTAATAAGGGCACTTATCTCATGCATGAGGGCTCTACCCTCATGACTTAATTACCCTCAATGGCCCCACCTCCTAATACCATCATGATATTTTAATATATGAATTTTAGGGGACACAAATATTTAAACTCTAGCAGAGCCTAAATATCTATTAGATAATTTTGTTCTTCACTTAAGCTAGTTATCTTTGTCTTAATTCTGTTATTTGCCACCGTAAATTCTGATAAATGCAACTGATAAAACCAAAGAGCTTAATGAGCAGCCTAACTTGGCTAGAGCACAGGGCATATTTGAGTCAGTGGGGAAGATAAGGCTTGAGAAAAGGTTTGGGAGCTCTCTAAAATGTTCATCTATGCCAATGATTCTTAAATTGGAGTTCAAAGTTACACAAAAATTCCGTGGATAGAAATATATTTAATGGAAATGATTTTCCTGGAGACCACCCAAAGTAACATTCAGTGAATAAATACACCTCAAAGTCCAGAATCTCTCATTAATAAGCAGTGGCCACTCCATCAGTGTGGCCTTTTTTGGTACTAAGACCTAAAAACTAAAAGAACAGGTATCCATTTCATATATGCCCAATATATCATGGTAGATCAGAAGGACAAAAACCACAAACACACACATATACTCCACTTGAAAGGGAATAACTGGAGTCAAAAATCAGTGACTAGTCCATAACCACTCTGAGATCCTCAGTGGTCCTATGAAGTCCTGTTACTCTGGAGGTGAGGAGGTTCCTTAAATAGAACATGATTCTCTCCTGGGAGAGCTTCCTTGTTCAGCCTCTTTATTTTCCATGATTCTAAAATTTAGCCTTTTCTAAAATGAGGCTACACAACTTTCTTTGCTCACTTCTTGCTCATAGAAGGTAGGGGGCTCACAGGTTACTTTTCTGAAAGAGTCACAGGCTTTTCTAATTTAGGCTCATGGCTATTTTGGCAGTTACTACTCTCTTACTCAGTTTACCTCCAGTCTGTTTGTGTCAGGACCTTCTGGATGCTTATTACAAATGTAGATGTCTATGCTCTACTCAGTTGCAATCAGGAGGTGAGGGAGAAAGCAGAGTCTGGGAAAATGCATATTAACAAATTTGTCAAATAAATTTGGTTCTTTGTAAATTTTAGGAACTGCTAGATTAAACTGAAGATGATTTTTGAGGGAGGGGACTTTTTTAAGTTGTTGAAAGGTAAAAAGATAGGGTCTAGGAACCTGAACTAAGGTAGCACCACAGCAGTTTGAGAAAAAGGAGTAGATCCCAGAGATATTTTGGACATGGAAGCCACAAAAATTAGAAATGCTACGTATGGGAGATGTCAAAAATATAAAGGAATCAACATGAACTTCCAAGTTTTCCATGGGATAGAGTGCATAGGAGATGTAATACTCTGAAATACATAAATTAATTTAAAAAAAAAGAAAGAAAATGTTTGCCCAAAATATTCATTTCAAAAGAATAGATGCCCTACTTTAAAAAATCTTTTCATAATTTGATATTATATCCAATTACATTAATTTTAAAGCATTTTAATTTATGCAACAAAATATTATCATGTATATTTTCTTTTTAATAATTAACACACAATTATAGGAAGGCTGAGTAGAAATATTTTCTATTAAATATGAGGAAATTGGCATGCAATGAGCTTTAAATAATATAACTTCATTATTTTTTTTGTACTAGCAATATTTATTAAAATGATTGTTAAATAGCACAAAATACTAATAAGATTTGTAGATACTTTTAATTTTTTAATTCATTTTACATGCTCAGTTTCAAATTTAAATAAATATTATGCTCTTGGGAAAAAAAAGATAGAAAAGAGAGTTGCTCTTGTGGATTTGGAAGTATCCCTGGGGCTATGACAGGGAGGGAGTGTTAACTGAGGGCCATCAAAATAAGAAGATAAAAGAAGAAAGTGGAGCTGGTAGTCTCTGAGGTGAGAGTATTTTAAGCTATTCTTTTCCAAAGCTATAGATTTGAGTCAGATTCGCCTGCCACATTTTCCTCAAATTCTTATGCTAAGCAAGGAACTCACTGATAGTCTTTTATGTACTAGAAAGTGATTGTGGTTCTTTTCTTTTAAAATTATTAGATAGTCTTGAAATTAAGATGTTCTAATGATGTACCTAAGAGAAAAAAAAAAGACTTCTGCATGATAAATGACCAATTATTTATGAACCTTCACTTATTTATTTCTATTCTATTTTTCACAACCCCAAATCCTATAGACACTCAAAGGATATGTGCTACTGCCACATTCTATCTTGTCTGAGAATTTGAAAGCAATACTTCCTTTCAGCACTTAGGGTTGACATACATAAATTAAAAGTAGAAATGTGTTCAAGATAAAAATTTCCTAGCATTGGAAGTAATGTGCACCTCAGCCCACTGGGCCCCTGGTTAGACAAAAGGGGAAATAAAATGTGGCTGCAGCAGTGCATGTAAAATACCTGCTATTACTGATTATCCATGCCTTTGTTCACTATTCTTACTCTAAACAACTCAAGAATTTTAATTATACCTAGCAATGACCTACCAAAGTATAGATTCCCTCTATTCTACTCTGACCTAGGACTTTCAGCAGAATTTCTCTATTTAATAAAGATAAAAAAGAAGAGAGGTTTCAATAAATGTGTCCATGCCATAGGAAGATATGCAAAAGTGCCCCTGGAGGTTCTCTCAATTTACTCTGCCAATGACAGCAGGGTGCTCTGGGGACGTATCAATATATCAGTGTGTCTCTCAGGAGCACTAGATCAGCTTTCCTTTCCCAAATGGGATCATTTTGCCTGACCGAAGTACTCTGACCTTTACTCTACCCCACTGCCTTCTCATCCTTTCTGCCACCACCTACCCTCCCTGGCTGTGCTTCAAGACAACCTCCAAGTTCTATAAGACACCTGTACTCTCATTCTAGAAAAAGTTAAAAAATTAAAAAAAAATGTAACGTTAAAATACTTCTTTTTACTTATTTTTGTCTGCTGAAAATGTATACATTTAGACACATTTTCAAAATACTCTTACTTATCTTCATAATTTTAAAACATCTATGTCTGCCCCTATTATACCTAATGTAATTATGAGCTTTTTATTTACTCCACACAGTTTTGTGTATGTTAAATAAAGAAGAAAAATTGCATATATGTATGCATATATATATATTTATATACACACACATACTTTGGCTTAATTAAATTCCATTTATAGAGTTTATTTTTTTTTTAATGTTTGTGTGACAGTAGAAAGGAATAGCTTCACAAAGAAGAGGCACATATTTATTTACTTTCTTAAAAGACCTTAATATCCACTTAGGGTCTGTCCTTTATCTGAAAGGCCTTGAAAACTGATCTGGTAGCTGAGATTTGTGAGACCCCTCTCAATTTCTGGCTCTGACATTCCCCACATGGAGTGGAGAGGATATCCTGTTTTTACAATGCACTTAAGAGCAAATAGCTTGAAGCTATACCAAATGATCTGTAATCAATAGAACACTGACATGATTAACAATGACAAATCAGTGGAAAAATCTTCCAGAGGTGCAATAGTAATGTCTCCTTGGGAATGATTTTATATGAAATATTCTCACTTCACTGGTGTTAAAGATACTTTCCTTGAACACAGGCCCCACCAGTCTTCTGGAAATGAAATACTAAATTTTGAGCAGAAAAATGTTCTTTGTTGTAGTACATATACACCTTCTATTAATATATCCAAATAAAGTGCAAAGCATTTTAAAACTGTTTGAAATTATAGAAGTGGTTGGAAGCATTTTATTAAACAAAGTAAATACTGAACAAAAGCCATAGAGGCAGAGTTCACTGATGCAAAAATTTTGGTCATTGTTAGGGACTTTTACAAATATTTTTTGTTCTGTCTAGCAGATCCTAAATCCCCTAGTTTTTTAATAATAATGTTAATAATAATAATAATATAATTCACATATTGTAATAATAAATCAGCAGTTACTTTTTATTTATATTTTCCCAAAGAAAATATAAGCTGCATAGATATTAATTTCAAGAGATATACTGGAGCATGTACTTTTCTTGTCTTTTTCTTATATTTTCTTGTCTTTTTTTTATGTTTCTCATTTTCTTGCCATTTTACTTATTTTTCTAGAGACATCCTAAATAAATAAATAAAATGGCATGCCCTTAGTATGGAAGCAAATTTAGCAGTCTGCAATCTTTAGAGAGATTAAAAAACAAACAAAAACCCTGCTCTCTTTATTTGGTTATTTAAAATTATGAAAAATAATTTCTCCTGTAAACCATACCTCATTCTATTTTTTTTGCTTACAACCAGACATATAATTGACTTTAAATAATTCATACTTGAGGCATTTTTTTTGCATTTAACTAAGTCATATGTTCACATCATATGTGTACAAATTTAAGTTTTGTAAATACTATTTTTAAAGAGAGAGAAAGAGTTCCAGATAATTTTCTTAAAAATGTAATTATTGTTTTCTTTATTTTTCCATGAAGACAAAATTATAATTTAGGGATATTGTGCTTTTTTAATGTTAATAATTATTTGAGTAGATTTCTGATGAAAGAGGCAAGGAAGGTGCTCTTTCTAGCCATATTCTTTAACAATGAACAAAGAAAATGGAAGTAGCCCTTTCCACATATTTTATGCAAATAATTTTCCAAAAAGTATTTTATTCCTTCTCCCTCATGATTGCTGCTGTGCAAAGAAAGATACTTTGAGCTTTGATACCATTTGTTATTAGGAGGACTGTTCAGCCTGTTGGAATATACCCTCTTGTTTGGTTACATATTTCTTTATGTGTAAGGTTTTTTCCTTCCTTATCTTATTTTAAAAAGCAAATATTTATTGAGCACCTATTATGTGCCAGACACTGTGCCTGATTTTTATATAATTCACACAACACTGTTAATTTTATGTTATTCTCTTTCTACAGATGAGGAATTTAAGGCTTTGTGACATCTGAGATCCAATATTTTTTCAGTTCTTCAAAGCTTGGAAGAAACAGGATCTATAAGCTTTTGAAAATAATTGTTTGTCAATAAATAATAACCAATGGATTAATTGATTTAATCTTTATTTTATTGTATAATTACCTTCTTATAATATATTTTCTAATACTATTGGATTGATTTTTACAAATACCTTATATAAGAAATCTAACTTACTTTCATACTCAGTACTTGTTGCATATGAGTTCTCGACCAGAGGCAATAACACAGCACTGCTCTGCCCAAACTTTAGAAATATGTGGGGCTGGTTTTGTTTGTTAATAACTGAGGGATACTTCTAGCATTTAGTACTAAATATCACACAATGCAGAGGAGACATCTATACAACAAAGGACTATTCTGTCCAAAATGCCAGTAATGCTGAGGAATAGCACTGACAGTAAAATCAGCACAAAACTCAAACAAATATTTGTACTGATGCCATCATCATTGTGATCTTATTCGTTGAGAATTATTTCATGTAAAGTCTTTAAATTTGGGGTCTTTAAATTAGTGGGTCATGAACTCAATGTGTTGTGACTAAGATTTTTTTAAATGAAACATAAGGGAATAGACAATATCAAATCACACTGCTCATAGTTAGAGTATTCTTATGTAAATCTTTTGTTTCAGTTACATTGTAATCCAGTACACAGAGACATTTAGGTATAAATGTCTGTATGTACTTACAGTATTTTGGGAATTTACTTCACCTGCTATTTCATATTCTGTTTTCATTAAGAGAAAGTCACCTGAATATTATCTTCTAATTATTTTTAAAATTATTTGTCTATGCACTTTCAAATTTTAAAAATTTAAAGAGAACTTGTTTTAAAAACAGCATAGGCAAGTTAAATTTTTCAAACTATTTTCAAAAATATATAAGTAAATAAATAAAAGAAATAGTGTCAAAACTAAATGAACTGTATATTTAACATTCTTCCACTTCGATTCTCAACAAGAGAGAGACTTCTTCCTCTTACCTCTCTTACCCAGTAAAATCCAAAAATTTCTTTAAAATATATCTGACATCTCCCTCCAAATCCTGACTACTCAAGTCCATACTTTTTTCTTTTTTAAGAAATCCTAGATTATTTGTGTTTAAATGTCATTTTCTTTGCTTTTATTGATCTTTAATTGTTAATGTAATCTTGTCTCTTTCACTAAAATCTTCTCAGTGACACTTTGTTGTTGTTTTGGCTTTATTTCCAACATCTTTCAAACATGCCCAGTAAGCTTTTACATAGCATTAGCATAGTATTTTGAGCTTAGTATAGTCAATGAATATTGTGGAATAGATAGATGAATGAATCAATTGACTATAGAAATTATAAATATTATATATAGAAATTGAATTGACTATAGAATTACATTGACTATAGAAATCATAAATAACTCTTCAGAAAATTATAAATATTCTTTATTTAAACATAAAACTCCTTAGAACTCTGTAAGGAATAAACACTGGAAAGGTAGACTATTATTTACTTCATTTTTGTCCTCTTAAAGTATATGAACTTTTTATTTGTCACTCAGTGATCATCTTCAGTTCTGTTTAATCAATACCATATGGTGTTTTCTGAAACAAGTTTATTTTCATGAAGTGAAGCCATACTTCATATTTATTATAAATATTTCACAATGTATTAACTTTTTATTAAGTAACTCCCATAATGATATTTCAATATATATTCATTTCATTTATGAAACAATACTTGAGGAAGGGCATAGATGTACCAGCTGCCAGAATTCCTATATTATGATGCAGCTAAAATTACTATTCTTCCAAAAATCTGCTGTTCCCATCCACTTGCAATAGCTTTAGAGTCAACGACTAGATTGCATTCCAGCTTTTTTGATTAAAAAATATAGAAACAAAATAAACTAAGTTCTTAATTGTAAGTCTGTGACATATCTATAGAACTGAAGAAATGTATGTTCTTATCAGCAGTGATTACTGAAAAATTGATTCAACTGACATCTATTTCCATATTTAATTTATAGACTTGGGAAAATATTATTTTAAGAAATACCTATTTATTATGAACAGATTTACCCAGAATTACATTTACTCTAGCTGGATTTACTATATTAGGATATTTATCTTCCAAATAAAATATTTTATATCACAAAAGATGCCTAAATTGAAAATTTGCATATATCTTAGAATTATGTACCATTTGTGTTATTTTGCTCATATCATTTTATGTGTTTGTTTTAGATGAACCAAAAAATAAATTTACAAGGCTCTTATTCTGATTTTTACATTGAATTTTCACCAGAACCTCTTACAAAAATTATATCTCTAGAATTGTATTTTAACTGAATATAAGTCCCTTACTGTCTAGATCAATTCTTACAAGCCTGATATGTATGGTTATTATTTATCTTCCAGAAATTGTTCAGTTGCTGATGAATAAGAATTCCATTGCCCATTGTAGCTTGCACGTTTTTTCATGCCTGCTCAGATCACATTCTCTACTAAGAGATGAGTCTAGATGGTTAGATTTGTACCACATACAATTTTTCCCGGCTATAGCCAATTGAACTGGGGATGAACACCTGACCCAAAGAAACTCATCCAACTATAGTTGAACGGGGTAATTAGTATCTCAAAAATTTTCAATAAGTTGATGGTGGTCTCTGGAGTTAAATGGTCATAAACATTGTTGGGTTGGTGCTCCGGCAAAGGAAAACCATGGCCAAACTGAGTTATGGGGATGAGAAACTATGAAAAATATAAGAAAACTAATGTGTTGACAGGCAAAGAGCATGAGAAACAAAAAAATCTATACAGCTCAAAAGAGGTAAAGAGAAAGTGTGTCATCATTTCCCATACTTTCCACATGACTTCAATCAGTTGAAGCTAATATTTTTTATCAACTGGCTGTACTTCTTGCAGTTTGACTTCAAGTTCATATCTTTTGAAAAGCTCACCTTTCTACTTTTGTTCTGTATGGGTTTCACTTCTTTGTGAAGAAAAAGTTTTGATATTTGGTATCTGTGGTGAGCCATCACACTACACCATCCTTTCACTGCATGCTGTAAATTCCGGAGTGTCTATATGTATGTTCAATACAGTGTAACCACCTGTTATAACAATTTGGGTTTATAGAAAAATAATGTTTTTGAAAAGAACACTACAGGATATATGCATTCCTTGATTACAATGGGATTTAATAATTTCCATTAGAAAGAAATTATATTTCCAGTATTCAGATCTAGATGCAAAATTGCTTCATGTGTGGATTTAGAATAAATTAGCCAGGAAGAAAGTACTTATTTGAATATAATGAAACCCTCTTTCATTCAAATGCTGTTGTTCTTTTAATTTTAAAGTCCCTCTTATCTAGTTTATTTTCATATGAGACAAATAAATTGGCTTGGTAAGAGCTTTCCAACTCTCACAAACTTTGTTACATAAAACATATAGGTTTTTTGAGAAGGGATTAGATAAATTTGCTTAGGATGTCATCTCAGATAATTAAAATATTCTGATTCAAATCCCTGGGCAGAAATTTACAACAGAAACCATCCTCCCCCTACCCCTCTCTACCAAAGGGTTAGCTCACCATGAAAAACAAGGGAATCCATACCAGTGAATGAAGATTATTAAGCTAGAATACCATTGAGAAAACCTGGTCCTAAGTATGCTGTGCAGCCGTGGCAAGAAATATCTCTTGACCTAGCTGTGCTGATATTTTTTTTTAATCAAGCTTTGAGGATGATCGATGGTGTGAATAAGAAATAAAGAATAGTAGCACTGGACAGCACTGTGGGACTTGAGGGACACCGGCTGGACAATAAGAATGGGGAAAAGCCATCTATTCCATGCCTTCACGCTCTGATTAGATACTTCAGACAGGCAATAGCATCTTCCTAGCAGTGAACAGAAAAGGAGTCAGATTTGAAGAGACTCTTTGTTTGATGCAAGTGAAGCTTGGATATGACAAAAATTATTTTTACTCCAAAGCAGAGCAATGGCAGCAAGCTTTGTCTGGTTTCAGCTGCCTTTGACCCTGGCTGCAAGCCCTGTTATGGTACCCTCTTATCTCGTTGTGATACAACTGAGTTCTGTGTCCTTTTTCTTCTCAGAACTGGTTCTTCTATTGTCTCTCAAATCCTTAGGCAATATTCTTCTTATCTCTGCAGAAAATATTTTTATCATTTTTTAAATAGAAAATTTTTATTCATATGACCTTCAGAGCTGGCCAATACCCATTTCTTCAACCTCATTGCCCGTCTCTTGACATGTGACATACCCCTAAGCCTTCAATCAATCCCCTATTTTCTAGCCATCTTGAGGACATGCAGAATCTGAAACATACCTTGTCTCCTTCACTAGTCTTAGGGACACTTAAAGAGAAAAGGATAATTAAGTTATTTCTGTACTTCCAACGCCCAGTATTTAATGCTACTGCCCTGAAGTGATCAGGCAAATGTTCTAGAAGAAAACAACAGTGCTTTAGTCTTTAGTTTTATTTATTCATTCATTTATTAATTCAAAAACTCTTTATTGAATGTTTAGTATATAATAGGTATTATCTATGCAGTATGCTAAATTGATGTTTCTGAAAAGAGTGTCAACCATATAAGTGATTGTGTTAGTTAGGGTTCTCCAGTGAAACAGAACCATTGGATATGTAGATATAGGTAGGTAGGTAGTTGTAGATAGATAGATATATAGATAGATTCATTATTAGGAATTGGCTCACACAATTATGGAGACTGGCAAGTCCCAAGATCTGTGGGGTGAGTCGGCAAGCTGGAGACAGGAGAATTGATGGTGTAATACCAATCCTAGTCTCAAGGCCTGAGAACCAGGAGAGTTGTGGTGTAGTTCCAGTCCAAAGGCCAGCAGGCTTGAGAGCCAGGAAGAGTCAATGTTTCAGTTCAAGTTCAAAGGCAGGGAGGGGAAAAAAAAAAAAGCTGATATCTCAGTCTGAAGGTCATTAGGCAGGAAGAATTCTCTCTTACTTGGGAATAGGTCAACTGTTTTATTCTAGTCAGGCCTTCAACTGGTGGAATAAGTCCCATCTTCATTAGGGAGGACAATCTGCTTTACTCATTCTGCCAACTTAAATGTTAATCTCATCCAAAAACACCCTCATAGACACACCCAGAATAATATTTGACTAAACGTCTGGGCATTCTGTGGTCCAGTTAAGTTGACACATAATATTAATCATCATAAGCGTACCTCTTGCTAATTTTGTACCCATATGCACCTCCTTAAACAATACTTAATCTCAAAATAAAGGCAGTAACAAGGTCATAATTCCACTAATGAAATAATTATGCTACCTGCAACCAAAATTGCACTAACCCCCTCAACAGTAGAAGAGGTAAAGTCCTTCAGTGATTTTTACTCTTGTCCTTGATATCCTGGGTCTTAGCCCATTCAGTCTGCTGTATCAAAGTACTCACTTTGTTTCCCACAGTTCTGGAGGCTGAGAATTCCAAGATCAAGGCTCTGGCAGATTTCACCTGTTGGGGGCCCTCTTCCTCATAGATGGTGCCTTCTCTCTGTGTCCTCACGTGGTGGAAGGGGAGGACTCTGGCCAGTTCAGCTCTTTATAAGGAGACTAATCTAATTTGTGACAGCTCCACACTCACAACTTCATCAACTCCGAAGGCCCCACCTCCTAAAACTATCACATTGGGTATTGGGTTTCAACCTACGAATTTTGGGGAAACACAAGCATCCCATAACTTAAGCAATGATGTAAAGTTAACAATACTTAGATACTATAATATAAAATCAATGCATTTTATGTGAAACGATAAGAGGACAATGAGGGAAGAAAACAAGATATTTGCTTTACAAATACATACACATACACACAAACAATTCATAACAAATTAAAGAGCATATTCATGACAGTTACAAAAATCTGTTTTAGTTTGCTTGGGCTAACTACCATAATAAAATACCACAGATGGCTTACACAACAGAAATTTATTTTCTCACAGTTCTACAGAAAGTCCTGGTGTCTCTTCCCCTTCTTAAAAGGACACCAGTCCTACTGGATTAAGGTACAACACTTATGACCTCATTTAATTTTAATTACCTCCCTAAAGGCCCTAAAGCCATATATAGTCACACGAGGGGTCAGAACTTCAACATATCAATTTATGGGGAACATAAATCAGTCCACAATACTGTTCAATAAATTTTAGTACTTATTGTTTTTATTATACATGGTAAGCACTCGATAAACACTTGATTGGTCAATTTGTATTAGTTGGGATATTTAATTTTTATTTTAAAAATCATTAAAATTTACATATATCAAACAGGTTTAATATAATTTTCATCAAATATACAGGCATAGCTTGTTTTATTGTGCTACACTTTATTGCACTTCACAGATACTGAGTTTTTTACAAATTGAAGATTTGCGGCAACCCTATGTTAAGAAAGTCTATCAGTGCCATTTTTCCAATACCATGTGCTCACTTTGTGTCTCTGTGTCACATTTTGGTAATTCTTGTAATATGTCAAACTTCTTCATTATTATATCTGAGCTGTGATCAGTGATCATTGATAATAATATTGTAATTGTTTGGGGACACGAACCACACCCATACAAGACAGTGAACTTAATCAATAAATGTTGTGTGTATTCTGACTGCTCCACCAACCAGCCTTTCCCCATCTTTCTCCCACTCCTCAGGCCTCCCCATTCCCTGAGACACAACAATATTGAAATTAGGCCAATTATTAACCCTACAATGGCCTTGTGTTCAAGTGAAAGGAAGTGTTACATGTCTCTCACTTTAAATAACAAGCTAGAAATGATTAAGCTTAGTGAGGAAGGCATGTTTAAAGCTGAGATAGGCCAAAAGATCGGCTTCTTGTGCCAAACAGTTAGCCAAGTTGTAAATGCAAAGGAAAAGTTCTTGAAAGAAATTAAAAGTGCTACTCCAGTGAGCACATGAGTGATACAAAAGCAAAACAGCCTTACTTCTGATATAGAGAAAGTTTAGATAGAAACTCATACCAGCCATAACTTTCCCTAAAGCCATAACCTAATCCAGAGCAAGGCCCTTCAATTCTGTGAAGGCTGCAGAAGAACAACGAGAAGTTAGCAGAGGTCAGTTCACGAGGCTTAAGGAAGACACCATCTGCATAATATCAAATGCAAGGAGAAGCACCAAGTGCTAATGTAGGAGCTGTAGCAAGTTATCCAGAAGATCTAGCTAAGATCATTGATGAAGGTGGCTACACTAACCAACCGATTTTCAATGGAGACAACATAGCTTTCTATCGGAAGAAGATGCCATCTAAGACTTTCATAACTAGAGAGGAGAAGTCAATGCCTGGCTTCAAAGCTTCAAAGGCCAGGCTGGCGTTCTTATTAGGGGTTAATGGAGCTGATGACTTTAAGTTGAAGCTAGTGCCCATTTTCCATTCTGAAAATCCTAGGGCCCTTTAAGAATGATGCTAAATCTACTCTGCCTGTGTTCTATAAATGGAACAACAGAGTCTGGATGACAGCACATCTGTTTACAGCATGTCTACTGAATATTTTAAGCCCACTGGTGAGGTTTACTTCTCAGAAAAAAAGGTTGTTTTCAAAATATTGAAATACTGCTCATTGACTATGCACCTAGTCACCCAAGAACTCTGATGGAGATATAGAAGGAGATTAATGTAATTTTTCTGCCTGCTAACACAACATCCATTATGCAGCCCATGGATAAGGAGTAATTTTAACTTTCAAGTCTTATTATTTAAGAAATACATTTTGTAAGGCTACAGCTGCCGTAGATAGTGATTCCGCTGATGGATCTGAACAGAGTAAATTGAAAACTTTTTGGAAAGGAGTCACCATTCTAGATGCCATTAAGAATGTGTGTGATTCATTGGAGGATGTCAAAATGTCAAAACATCAACAGGAGTTTGGAAGAAGTTGATTCTAACCCTCATGGATGACTTTGAGGGGTTCAAGATTTCAATGGAGGAAGTAACCACAGATATGGTGGAAATAGCAAGAGAACTAGAATTAGAAGCAGAGCCCGAAGATGTGACTGAATTGCTGCAATCTCATGATAAAACTTGAATGAATGAGGAATTGCATCTTATGAATAAACAAATAAAGTGGTTTCTTGAGACAAAATCTACTCCTGGTGAAGATGCTGTGAACATTGTTGAAATTACAACAAAGGATTCAGACTATGACATAAACTTAGTTGAGAAGGCAGTGGCAGAGTTTGAGAGGATTGACTCAATGTCGAGAAAAGTTCTGCTGTGGGTAAAATGCTATCAAACAGCATTACATGCTGCAGAGAAACCTTGTGTGAAAGGAAGAGTGAACGTGGCAAACTTCATTGTTGTCTTATTTTAAGAAATTGTCACTGCCACCCCAACCTTCAGCACCACCACCCTGATCAGTCAGGAGCCATCAACACTGAGGCAAGACCCTCCACCAGCAAAAAGTTTACAGCTTACAGAAGGCTTGGATGATCGTTAGCATTTTTTTAGCAATAAAGTATTGATATTTTTAAATTAAGGTATGTACATTGCTTTTTTTAGACATACTGCTATTACACACTTAATAGATTACAGTATAGTATATACATAACTTTTATATGCACTGGTAAACAAAAAATTTGTGGGACTTGTTCATTGTGATATTTATTATATTGCTGTAGTCTGGAATGAAACCCATGATATCGCTGAGGTGTGCCTACAGTTGGTGATTGATGAATACATGTAGAATTTTAAATTAGCTTATTTACTTCACATAAATATTCACCACTTGCATTTTAGCCCAGAAGTCTGTTTTTCTCATATAACTAAAAATCATAATTCTTTTATCTCTGTGGACAGAGAAGATATCAAACAATGCGGCTTAAAAAATATAAATTGAAAGTCCAATGCTGAACAGAACAGATAATTTTCACCCTTAAAGCTATTTTGACAATCAATAGACTCTTCAATTTTCTGTTATTTTTCTCTTAATTAATCTCCCATTAGTTGAAGAGTAGGTCTTATAATTTATCCTATATGTTTTCAGCAAAAATAATCATGAAATTTGAGCACATAAAGCAGTGGTGTTCTGGAGCAAGCTTGTACTGGCTTGTAAGAGACAATTTTTAAATTTTCAAGAATTTTAGAAGCCAGACATTCACATGGTCGATACCAAAATTAAATTATATATGTAACTTTACAATTAAATAAATTATATTAAAACAAAGAATTAATGCTTAAGTGCATACGTTTCTAATTATTTTATTATCTGTAGTATGGACTTTATGACTTTTATACACACGGTGGAAATGTTATCTAATGGTGTGCTGCAACAGAGCTTTCCGACTTCGTGTTCATTGGCGTCATGTCAGTAGCTTGAAACGGCATGATGAGAAAATTTGCACGATGACAATCAGCAAATACTGAAAGCTAGGGCTTGACTTAAAATTTTTTGATGTCTCAGATTTAATAAAATGATGGAAAAATATTAATAATGCAAATTATATTTCAAAATGTGCAGTGTCTGCATCCATTACATCATGAATATTCCAAAAAAATCCCCAAATCTGAGGAAATTTTTCAGTATTCGTAAAGGATTATCTTATTCAGCAAAGAAGCCACTTACATCATTGGGAAGTAAGTGAAGTTCAGATATACATCTTTGTTTTATCACTTTTAGCTTACTCATTAAGGTAAAAGAAAATATTTGTCCACATTCACATTGGAATTGTGATCTTGAATGCACACATGAGCAACTGATTTGCTGAGTTAGATAAAAAGCAGGTACTTATTTATATTCTGCCTTTTTTGTCACACTATGTTGATAATAGAATCATAAAAACTGAGTGTATTCCATATTGAAATTACAGGTGTAAACTGCAAATAATGTGAGTGTATTCATTTAAATTTTTTTTATTTCTAAAGTTATATAGTGAAATTAGTAGCAGGGCTTTTTATGCTAGCATTCCAGTGGTGGCATTAATTTTACTAACATTTATAAACCCATCCTTTTTTTTAGAAAGCTGGTTGTTAATTTACTAGTACATCACTGCCTCAAAATCTCATTCAAGAAACTTTCTAAAGTTGCTAATTTAGAGTGAGCATAAGAGTGACAGTAAACAGTAACAGTGTATTTTTCTATTGCTGTAACAAGAATAGCAGTTGTTATAATCCTTAGGCTTATATGAACTGAAGCATATATATATGTGTGTGTGTGTATATATATGCACACACACTCATGTACATAAAGACTATATAAGACTATACTAACATGTCTTTTAATGTTTCTACAAGTACAGTGTAAAGTTTTTCCACCTTTTCAAATTTTGCACTTTGAAAATCTTCAAAATATAAGATGTTTCTTTCTGTTAATTAAGAATAAAAATAAATTCCATAGTTCTACTCTCAGATTAAAATACAAGAAAATAAATGTAATGTGCAGTCCATTATGTAGCCACTAGTCACATATGACTACTTAAATGTAAAATAATTAAAATTAATACATAAAACTGAATTCTTCACTCTCAATAGCCACATCTCAAATATTCAATAGCCACCTGTGACTAGTGGCTACCATGAGGAACAGCACAGATATAGAACATTTCCTTCAAAGTGGAAAATTCTAACAAAAAGTACTAGGATATAATCTTAGCGTTATGATTTACAACAGGGCCTGAGGGCCAAATTGGCCTGTCACCTGTTTTTGAAAATAAAGTTTTACTGGATCACAGGAACATCCATGTGTTTACGTGTTGTTTATGGCTCTTTTCTCACCACGATGGCAGAGATGAATAGTTATAAAAGAGATCTTACAGCTCATGAAGCCTAAAATATTCAGTATTTGGCCTTTTACAGAAAACAATTTGCCAAATTCTGACCTAGAGCCTCTCTCCCGAGCAATTGATAATTAGCATCATTTCTGGCTAAAATCTCTTTTTCCATAAGTATTTATAAGCCTTTGCCTTCCTCACTCACCTCTTCCTTCTCCCTCCTCCCTTCTCTCCTTTCTGTTATTTCCATCACGTATTTCTGTACTTGAATTGCCAAACTTGAATGAAAAACTCTTGAGGAATTCCTAGTAACTTGATAAAGAGAAGAAGAACTCGGACTTAGATTCATGAATACTTTTGTGAATTTTTAGTCACCACGACATTACAATAAAAATACAGTAGTGTTTTTAATAAAAGTCACAGAGAATCTCATTATTCTGACATGTGGAACTGGAACGTAGAAAGGAAGTAATCTTTCTGTTTTATGGACCTGAATAAAGAGGGAAGTCCCCGAGGGATAAAGTCCCGTGCATATCTCTTTTGCTCACTTCTTTGCAAGAGAAAGTTCATATTTCCACTACTGATACATACTACTGCTTTTCACTTCAGATTGTTTTATTTACCAAAAAAAAGAAAAAGAAAAAAAAAACCCTTGCTCTAAAGACAGGTTAAAATACTGTCCAGTTTTCTTATTTCATTTTTATCTGAAAACATTCCAAGACCACCTCAGCTCTTTTGTGTAATAAAATGAGAGGGAAAGAATTTTCTTTGATCGAACTCACATGGAACAATAATGTGTATATAAAATGCAATTTACTTACCAAAAAAAAGTCCCTTACTATTTAGGATAACTGCAATTAAAATTTGAATTGAACTACAACTCTGAGCTATGTAGTGATTGCCAATACAATTTTTCTGTGTTTATTAGTGGTAATGGGAGCCTGACAAGAAAATCTATTAGGCTTTCTCCACATGTAGCAAAGCAAGGAATTCCTTTGACTCTGAATGGATAAAACAATTTACCTAACATTTGGTCAGGCCCTTTACTCTGCATCATTTTATCCTTTTAGAAATAACTGATTAATTTAGAAATAACTGACTCATTAAGAAATAACTGAGACGTGATAAAACGAATTGATATTTTCTGCATCTAATTCTATTAGTAATGGTCATACACACCTAGCTGGCATTTACACAGCATTTTATAGGGGAATATTCATGACACAGTGTATCCCAGCTCTGCTTCTTGCTAGCTGTGTAATCTGCCACAAATTACTTAACCTATCTGTTGCTCAGATTCCTCATCTATAAAACAGGATAAAAAGTGTATCTATATTATGGGACTGTTTGAAAATTAATCAAATTAAATACTTGCAGAATCTTTTCAACACAGCCCCCGTAAGCTCTCCCTAAATGTTAGAAAGCACTGTGTTATCACCAGTGGAAAGATAACATGTATCGGAAGCAGTCAGTTTTGTCCTTAAATCCTGGTTCTGCACTTCTTGTCATGCTAAATTCTCTGAGCCCCACCTTCTTCCTCTATAAAATGAATATAATTATACCTGATCTTAGTAGTTGTAGTAGGTTTACTGACAAAATATGTAGGGTGTCTGGTATATGACAAATGCTTAATAAATGATAGCTGATAGATATGAACATAATTGTGTAAATATGAAGACTCCAATTAGCTGACTCATTTAGTCTGGCCAGCCAACATATATACAATTTTAGGTCTATTTCCTCAAATCTCCTCTGAGATCAGCCTTGTTAAAACTGTTGAACAAATGTCTAACCAGTGAACTTTGTGCTTGCCTGTCAAGAAAGACGTACTCTTTCTCTTTGCCAATACATGACTTCCACGCCTGTGGAGTTAAGCTGAGAAACATGACTTCATAGGCTATGAGAACTGCATAGAGGCTGAAATTATGTAGATCATGCTCCTCATTCACATATGAGGTCAGTGAGGTTCAAAAAAATCAAACTATCCCTCCAGAATTGTACAACTATTTGGCCAAATTTCTTCCAGGAAGCTGGACTGACTGTTCCTTCCATTACATTACCTTTAGTATTTATGTGTAAACACTTCCAATACTTGTTTATATTACTTCAGAATTGCTCTCTAGCTGTTAACATGTGCATATCATTTTTCTCCAAGTTCTATGTTTCTTGGAGTCTTTTTATTTTATTCCCTTTTAAGCAAACATATTAGCATTATGAACCAATTGGTGAGTATTTATTTAATCAGTGAAGTAGTGATGTTTCATGTAGACTTGGAATTCTAGTATGTAGGGGCAAGGTATCTAATGTAATTTATATAAATATTCCCTTTCTGATCAATCTTCTTACATCAAGATATTTCATATATTCAAATACAATAAACACACATATGCACGTACACATTGCTCAGAGCTCCATTCCATTGTTAATGTGTTACCCATTCTTAGAATGCTTTATCACAGTGATTTGAATGGAGAAAGGGCTTTATAACAACACACATTGTGCTCCTACAATGCTGATATGCTTCAGTAGGTTTCCCCACCTTTTCTTCTCCCATAACCACAATCATGAGCCAAGGTATATGTTATGTACATTATAATGCAATTTTGACACAGCTATTTTCACTCAACATAAAAAAAGGTAAAACTTTTAAAATTACTAAGTAATGGATGAGTTAGAATTCCTCAGTCATTTCCTTGATAATACGCCATCTCTGACCCCAAGCAGTTATTACCATTTCTTGGGATCACACATATGTTAAGGCTCAGGTGATCTGGGTTAGAAGCCAGGGGTAAGGGGCGACAGAACTAAAGGCAAGGTAATGAAATGCGCTAATGCCATGGATGTCTGTACATACGTTTTTATGTTATTAGGTAATAAAAACTCAACGATTCTACATTGATCCATGTTAATCATAGCAAAACAACTATGCTAAATAGGCCTTAAAAAAAGTCTTACTTTTAGTCATTCATTGTTATTTGTGAGAATAATAATGTTCCTCAATTGCACTAGATTAGGAAGAAAGATTTCTAGATTAAAATATTAGACTAATATTGACTACATATGTGAAACATTGGATATCTTTTTAAATTGATCATAACTACAAATGAGGATTAGAGTCATGTTATCATAATTATCACTAACATGACAAAGCAAAGGACAGAAACCACATCTGGTTAGTTTAACAGAAAAAGGAAATATTGAAGAGATATCGGTACCTTCTAAAACCAGCATGAAGGCTGTAGAGCTGAGCCAAAAAAAGTAGGATGTAAAGGAGACCAGACAGCCAAGAACACAGCCACCATCACATCAAGTGCTCAGGCTGGTTAGAAAATTGTCCTTAGTGCCAGGACCACTGGACATGCCCTGCTGAGCTGTTGGAATTCAATACAGCTGCCACCGTGGTCACTGGACTCTGGCTATTTTTGTTGCCACCACAATGTTCCAATGGATTTGTAAACAGTCAGTGCAGAAGCACAGTCTCAGGCAGGGGGATCTGACTGGCAGAGCGGAGGTCCCAAGCTCAAGCTGAGTCACATGCTCTGTGTCTGGGCTGCCAAGGGCTTGTGAGAACACTTATCTGACCCTTTCAGTCACCAGGCCTCACAAAGTGTCAGACTGCCCAGTCACAGGAAGAGCATTTCTATGCTAATCAGCCAAAAAGCAAGCAATATCCAGCTCACTGTTTCTCTCTTGTTGGTTTTGATTCCTGGCTCTATATTTTTCCCAAATTAAGTAATCCAATTTTCCTGAACTGCTGTCTATACTCCCTCCTGAAGTTATTAGGCATTGGTGATGTTGTTTACTACTAATAATTTTGTTTTGCATAATTATTCTTGCTAAACACTTTTAAGTTTCATTTCAGATTTTTATTAAGTTTTGGCTCATTATCAATAATGAAGAGTTCAATTTCACTAAGGTAATGCCTTCTTTATAAGATGACCTTAGATCTACTGGATTTAGCTAAATTGTGAGGTTATGCTGACAGACAAACTGATCTAGTATCCAATTACTAGGTATCCTCTCTTTTATTAGGCATTAGGTATGGTATTTAGTTATTACTAATGAACCTTGACTAAGAATGTACTATCAGTACACAAACAGAAGAAAATTGCCATTTGTTCTCAGACCTCGTTTGCTACTTTCTGTAGTGTTAGTACTGGCTTATCAGCTAGTGTAACATACAATTGTTAGTTTCCTTGCTCTGTTTTTTAGATAACTGTGCCTAATGGCACCTAAATGCATTTGTTCAGCTTTTAGTACAGGCATGCAGGACATATACCCATAAGCACATGCATACACACACACACACACACACACAAACATAAGCACACACTAAGCTGCTATAATATTTCTGCTACTTATCTGTTAGCAAACAGAGCTATGTGCAGGGAAACTATAATCAGCAATAGAATCAAACTCACTTTTTCACAAAACACAAAGACAAATTTTATGGATATATCTATGCAAAAAAATTTTATGCATTATTTCTATGAATATTAACTCTTAAAATAAATTTTCTATGCCTTCTTTGTGGCATATAAATCAAGGTCATTACATTTATTATGCAAACATCCTCAGTCATTATCTTAAAAGCTAAAAGCATTGTGAATTATTGATATAGAAGCTACTCAGAGAAGATGACCAGGTCTTTACTGCATTACCAAACATAACAACATAGTGTTAAATTAATACAGTTTTCTTATTCAATTTGAATAAGAAAATACTTAAATATTGATTCTATACATATAGATTCATTTACCTCTCTTTATTGATCAAGTACCCAGTAGTAGAAAAGCATATCTATTGGGTACATAAAAGAAGTTGGATTTATGAAGCATTGGCAATTGACAATCAAGAGGAGAATTAAAAATAAGATAAATATACATAGGAATAAAATTAGAAAGAGAAGGGAGAGAGGAGGGCAGTATAAGCAAATTAAGTTACTTTAAATTCATTGAAAAGTCTCATTCAATATAGGCTCAATTTAATAAATTTTAATATCACAATACAAGCATATCATTTAGAGATATACAGTTTATCTCAAGAATAGTTGTGAATAGAAAAGTTCAAGTGTAGTTATCTTTTAAGACTGAAATTTTGGGTTGGTGTTTTATATATGTGTAGAGAGAGGAAATAGAAGACAGAGATGAAAATGGTGATTTCTTTTTATTTTGTTACCTTAATTAAGATTTTTTAAAATTTTGTCTACATGTGTACATATTTATATAAAATGAAAATATCCTACACAAAACTCACAATAAAAAAGAAAAGCATTAGAAAATATTAAGGAAATAATTTTAATGAACAAAATTATGCAGGGATAATGAGTGCATGCATAAAACTTATTTATATTGGAATAGAAGAAAATGAAAATAGAGTAAGGGGAGTCCAAGCATGAAGGGGCTAGATAGGGAAATGATGACATGGCTATATGGCAAACTCCTTTACCATCGTGAAAAATGAAGTTTTAAATGTAACTTTGATTGACTACATATCCATTAGGCCTAGGATTGGACCACATAATAGAAAATTCCAAAAGCATAGTGACTTAACTAAAGAAATTTAATTTTCTCATGCATAAAAGAAGTCTGCGGACACACAGGCCAGTACTAGTGTGGAGCTCAGTTTCCTCTCTTTTTGCTTTCATTCTGAGAACTTGACTACATCCTCAGAACATGGCTGCTGATCTATCTTTTTAAGAATGTTTTTATAGTAAGCAGCCATGGAAGGTGGAGATAGTATCTCCCTCCTAGGCAAAGGGTGTGTAGGCTTACTGACCATTATAAAAGTTCCAGGCTCTGTAAGTGCAGGTGTTGTCTGACCCTCTCCTCACAGTCCTGTGGGAATTGGCACTCAGAAAACTGGGACAAGAAAATGCTGATATTCTGACCACTGCTATTGTTGTGAGAAATAAAGTCCTTTATCTCTGACCCAGGAATCACATATCGTCTGCTAGCTTCCAAGAGACTGTGGAAGGTTAACTATTTTGCTTGCAAGTAGTGTAAAATCTCGGAAACTTTGCAGTTCTTTACAGTCCCATACAATATTTTCTAATTAACATAGAAAATGTTGTATGTGAACATACAAGGGAGGCTGTGAAATGTTATTTTTTAATTTAGCACTAAAATTGGAGCATTGTTACTAGAAGGAAGGAAAAATGGATTTCAGGGTAGGGCACAAGAACTCACTGCCATAGCCTGAAAAATGTGTTCACATGTATTGTTACATGAAAAAACTAAAAGTAAAGCATACTAACAAAGAGAAATAGGCTACATATTTAAACATTTATAACAAATGTTTATAGAGGTTATCTCTGGGTAACAAAGGCACATTAAGTTGTTAGGGCTGCTGTAGCAAAGTACCACAACCTGGGTGTCTTAAACAGAGGTTTGTTGTCTCACATTTCTGGAGGCTGGAAGTCCTAGCTCAGGGCTTTGGCTTGGTTCCTTCTGAGAGATGTGAGGGAAAAATCTGTTCCAGGTCTTGACTTGTAGATGGTCATCTTCTTCCTGTGTTTCTTCATATCATGGTCTTCTTTGGTACATGCCTCTGTGGCCCAATTTCCCTTTTTCATAAGGACATCAGTCATATTGGATTGGAACCTAATGACCTCGTCTTACCTTGACTAATTACATCTGCAATTAATCTATTTCCAAATAAGGTCACATTCTGAGGTCCTGGGGTTAGGATTTCAACATATGGGTTTTTGAGGATACAATTCAAGTCATAACAGATGGTATGGGTGACTTTTTTGTTGTTTCTTTTTAACTTTTTTTTTTTTCCAAGTATTGTTATATTGCTTTTGAGTTATTTTGGTAATTTTTAAAAAATCTAATTTTTAGAAATAAAAGTTTTGTGTAATCATTATGCTTATACAATCCTATTAGCAACCTCAAACCATGCTTTAATGTCACCCACATATTTTTTGTTCATCAGTGCAAAATGTTGTTTTGTAGTTGACTTAATAGAAGATTACCTCCAGATTTGTCACAACAGGTTGTTTTACCTCTCTTCCAGCTCATTTTTATGATGAGTGTTTTGTTTTGTTTTGCCTGTTTAAATCCTCAGGGCTCCATATGTTCACAAAATGACTGCACATACATTCATTCCTTGGGCTTGTATCCTTCAATAGGAGTGGCTTCAAGTACGGGACTTTTTAACCATTCATTATAACTCTGACTTCAATGCTGAATTGGTGGGAAATTATATCCACTAGACTTCATTCCCAATGATACAGAGACATTGAGTGGGAGTTTGTGAGTGATGACTTTTCCAGTAGAATGTGAAGGTAATTGTAACAGTTTGACATGCAAGAACAGAGTGACTGCTTCAGGCATGAGGACACAGGGAACAAATCAAGATAAAAGGAAGACTTGGAAACAAAGGCTACATTCTGAATCAGTTCTCTCCAAGTACTTTACACCAGAGGAGAACTTGTTAATGAATAACCACTATTGAATAGCTGCCATGAAAACAAACAGAGAGCTATTCTGCTATTAGTTACATATTCATGCAAACGTTACTCATTTGTTCCTGAAATCAAACATTCCCTATCACCCCTGAACTACAGGATACAGAGAAATGCTTAGGTAACTAACACAGATGAAAAAAAGAGGTAGGAAATGGGGATAATGAGGAAAGTTGACCACATGTGAGACAGTGAAAGACAAGTAAAAGAAATGGAGGGGAGGGACACCCACATCTCATGTGGAGAAACGTGTGGCTCATTCAACTAAGCCCCAGAATAAAACTTGGGAGTTTACATATTAGTCAAGGTCAGGGAAAGACGGATCATTATATTCTTAGAAGTACAACTCCCAGGTAACAATATTTGTTTGTTTGTTTTTAAACCCTGGTTACCACAAAGGCCTAGAGCTTTATATAAATATTATTCTCTTTGTTTAACATCAGCAATATGATGAGAATCTTAAACATCCAAGATTTTTCAATTCCATTTTAAAAACAATGCTGTATTCATTGTTCTATTTCAGATTTGCTTCTTATTTAGGAAAAAAACCCTAATTCTTTATTTTTCAGTATAGCATCTCTTATAATTCCAATTTATTTTCTTATTCTTCAATCCATCTCTAGGGTTTTTTTTTTTTTTTTTGCTGCTTCCTGCAACATCTTCTAATCACACCCTCCCAGTTCCTGTTTATGGGAGATCACTTAGAAAATCACAGGATTCCATGGGACGTCATTTTAGTTTATAGTTTAGTTTACCCGACATTAATAATATGTTAGACAAACACATTCCAACTTATAGTCAGATTTATTGAGTTAATAGTTTTAATTAATTGCTTTTTATTTATCTAATTTTACTGTAATGAATGATTTAGTTTCAGTTTCCTTATGGCTCCTCTCAAATTTCAAAGAAAAGTCAAAAAGTCCAATAGAACTTCCAGCCTTTAGGGGTTCATATATGGAACTACACACTATCTATATTTAAAATATTGAGCAAATTGGATGCTTTATGTAAGCAAGCCTTTACATTTTGTTGGCTTCCAAGAGGCATAGCTCATAGAGTCTGAATGTCTCTGTTACAGTCTGAGCTAAAAGTCAGTTTGAAGACATGGTTTAATGTTAATAACTCAAGCCAGGAGAAATTTATCATGTTCCAAGTTTGAAAACAAGTGGATCTGAGAAAATAAGACATATTTTAATCAGAACTCATGAATAATAATTTTAGTCTGAATGAAATGTTTTAATCTTGAAAAAAAAAGAAGCAACAATTTTAAAAGAAATACTAATGAAATGGAAATATTCTGACATGATAGAAATTTTTAGGTAACATCACTTCTATGTTACTCACCCCGACTTCTTCTCCTCTTTCAATTTAAATGAAGTCATATCTAGCATATCTGATACCCTGAGTAGATAATTTTTCAACATCCCTCATATTTCTATAACAAAAGTATATTCAGTAATAATCTTCCAATAATTACTGTAATCATTATTTAAGTCATTCCTTAATTTTAAATCAATTTTAAAGAGAAAAATCTCAACTTTAAAGATATTATTTAAATATTTATTTTATTATGAAGTATATATTAATACTTTACCTTCAACCCCCAAAAAAACATTACCCCTTCATATTCAGTCTACTACACTTAAGAAAAATTTAACTGCAAGTAAAAACTCTGCAAGTCAGCAGTCCCATAAAATGGCAGATAGTTATTCATGTTGTTTCTTTACTTTTACAATCACTGTGCTTTCACCATTTATTTACAATTTACTGTTTAAAAAAAATGCTATGTAATATATGACAGGGGATGGAGACAACATTAGTACCAGAATGAACCTGAATGATTCTGAACCATTAGGAACTTAGTCTAGAAGCAAACACATATTGCTGAGTCTGTGTGTATGTGTATGTGTATGTTGGAAGATGCTAACATATAAGGAGAAGGAACACTTAGATTCTGAAGGGTACCCTTCCTGTAAACATTATTTATATGCTCATATGATGTGAAACATTTATATTTAAAGAGACCACTTGGTTTGCTAGGACTGTTTAAAAATGTTTTTCAAATCTGTTCAAAATTAAAAACACAGACATAAAATATTTTTCTTTACAACCCTGAAAAAATGATCTACTGAATTTGTATTAGTTTAGTTACAAAAATAGATCAGAGGATGCTAATCCGTGAAAAATGTGTCTCCTCCTCCCATTTTTCACATCCTTTAAAACCAAGAGATGCGTATAATTTAACCATGCTTGCTTTGGGTAACAACCAGCATGGGGTTGAAATGCATTGAGTCTGCTTTCTAAGGAAGTAGAATACTTCACATTTTTAATGCATCACTGAACAGAGGTCAAGTAGGGTAGTTTCAGCATAATATAGCACATCAAACTACCCACACTAATGTAACTCAATATACCCTGTGTATGTTTCTCCCACATTAACAAGTGAGCCATCAATCTCTTAGCAAACTTGAGCCCAGCTATAAATTCATGGTATTATGCTTCCCAACATGTTCCTGCTCATGATTTTTATGATTTTCCCTAATATATGATCACTTGGCAAATCAAAAAAAGACTTAAGATGTTTATTTTTGATTGTCAGATTAACCTAAAATAATTATTATTCTCCACTGAGAATTTCAGAAAGCTACATAAACTCTATAAAAAATAATTGTGTTTATCCAACAGAAGAATTATAATTATCTACCTGGTTTCCTCCTAACTTTCCTTGTAGACATTTAACTAAAATTACCAGCTGGGCCCGTCATCTTGAGGAGAAATAATAATTGTCAGATAATAAGGTTTACATAATTCTTAAAGTACAAATTTAAAAATTGCACAAAAGCAAATAAGAGAATAAGAAATTCTCTGAGAAAGCAGGCATTTCACTTAATGTGAATGACGGGTAAACTAACTCCCTCAAATTAGTATATTTTCCTTGCTGTTTAGTACTTGTTTATGGAAGTTTTGAAGCATATTTCATTTCAAATAACATAGAGCAACAGTACATTACATTTCAACCACAAGCAAGAAAAATGGAATAGTCTGTAACTTATTTGAACAACTCTTTCATCATTTGATTGCACAATCATATTTTCATACAGCAAGGGGAAGTTTTAAGTTTAGATGACTTTTAGTCCATCTTCCTTTAAATCTAAGCATTTACCACATGTACATACATCTCTTCTCTAAAAATACCTCTTGTAGGTATTTATTTAATAAACATTTGAGCATTTTGCATATTTGGGGATATGAAATGAATAAGATAAGGTTTCTGGTTTTGAAAAACTTGCAGTCTCCTGAAGAAAATATATATTGTAAAAGAGGGTGTTTTGTTTTTGTTCTTTGATAACACAATTTGGAAACACCTTGAAATCTCATATTCTAAAACAATGAGATGTAGCTCAAATTGTTTTGATGTGTGTTCTAAGGATTCATGGAGAAGGCTGACCTGTGCCACTGCAAACAATGCAAGTGATGCTATCTCCTGGACAGAAGAGTCCACTTTCAGAGCAGGTGACTCATCTTCCATGGCTGTCTAGGCTGGGATCTGGGAATCAAAGATGAATGAGCAGAGCACACAGCCCAAGACTGCTTTCTTAAGATAAAGTTACAAATTCTTTCTTTAGAGAGGATAGAACTGGGATGCACTGCTTTGTTTATTTGGAATACATATACATATATTCATACACTTCTTGAAAACATAAATTTGTGTCAAAATTAATGATCAGACATAATGTTTTTAAAGGCAAAATTACTTTAAGCTCATGGGAACGCTTGCTAGGGATATTCAATATCTAGCAACTACAAAATGATGAGGCTTGCTTTTTAAATAGATGTTGATAAAATGTCTTAGAAAAGGATTAGTTAAAACTCTCAACCTCGTAATAAAAATAATTCTGTAAAGTTGAAATGTTTTTTATAAACCTGGAAATGACCTAAATTTTCTGGAGTGGGTATCAGTTAAATAAATTATATAACATCTATATTTAAAAAAACAGGGTCATTTGGAAGTATGTTTTAGATACAAATTTATTGGAAGTGGAAAAACTTTAATGATAAAGCAAATGAAGAATGCAGATTTTAAATCAGCATTACGTTGATGGATTTCATGTAAAGCCTACCAATATGAAACTAAAAACACAAAGAGATACAGGCATGATATATTTAGCAATATCCCATTAATATTTTCTTTATTAAAATATAAGCATTTTTAAGAGAAATTTGAATAAAAGTATTGATTTATCATACATGTCCTTCTAACTCTTCTACTTTAAACAACAATAAAATAAAAATATGTATTATATAAATCTTGAGTGTCATTTACAATGAAAATAAGTTAATTTTCGTAGTAGGTTTACAATCCATCAGGCAATATCTTAAATATATTATTACATATTAACTCACTTAATCCTTACAACAAACCTATGAAGTAGAAACTATTATTATTCCCACTCTTTAGATGAGTACAGTGACATTCAGAGATATTAATTGTCCAAGTTCAGAGAGGTAATAAGTGACAGAGCTGGATTCTGAATCCAGTTATCATTGCTCCAAAGTTTATTCTCTTAAAAAACACAAGATCTCATTAAGAGGTGTAATAGTTTAAAAAAGTTCAATATAAAATTTCCACTTTTTCTGTCAGCTATTTAAAATATTTCTGTGCTTTTAAATTATTTTTAAAATGTACATATATTTATTTTTTTAAATTTACCATCATGAGTTTTAAGATATTCATAGATTTGTATAACCACTATCAAAAATGGGATACAGGACAATTCTATTACCCACCAAATTCCCTCATGCTGCCTCTTTGTAGTCAATCATTTCCTCCATCCCTAATCCTTAGCAACTACGGATTATTTTCCTACCCCTACAGATTGCTGTTTAAAAGGATGTCATATAAATGGCATCATACATTATGTAATCTTTTGAGACTGTCATCTTTCATTTAGAATAATGTATTTGAGATTCATTCATATCGTTTTATGTATCAATTGTTCATTCTTTTTATTGCTAAGTAGTATTCTAACATATGGATGTACAACAGTTTATCCATCAATCAGTTGAAGAGTGTTTGGATTGTTTCCTGTCTGGGACAATTACAAATAATGCTGCTATTTTTGTCTAATTTTTTTTGTGTGTGAACAAACTTTTTCATTTTTCTAGGACAGGATTTCTCAGCCTCAGCATTATTGGTACTTAGTACTGGATGATTATTGTGGGGGCTGTCCTGGGCATTGTAGGATGTTTCACAGCATCCCCAGCCTTTATCAGCTAGATTGTGGTAACACCCCTTGTGGCAACCAAAAATATCCCAAGACTTTGCCAAATGTCTCCTCAGTGAAAAATTGCCCAGATAACCATTATTCTAGGATAAGTACCTAAAAGTGGTGTTACTAGGTCATCCGAATATGCTTAACTTTATTAAAAAAAAACTCTCTTCAAGGGTGGAGGTATCATTTTGTGTTCCCACCAGAAAAATACATCGTTGGCAGCATGTCATTGTCATTTTTTTGTCTTTGGGTTTTTTTTTTTTTTGGTTTTTATTTTAGCCATTCTAATGGTGCATAGTGGTACCTCATCATGTTTTTAATTTGTAATTTCCTAATAAATAATGTTGTTTGCCATCTTCTCATGTGCTTTCATGTCATCTGTATATCTTCTCTGTAAAGAGTCTCTTTGGATCTTTCACTCATTTTAATTTTTAAAAATTGGCTTTTCCTAATATTTTACTGAGAATTTTTGCATCTGTATTCATAAGGGATATTGGTCTATAGTTTTCTTTTTTTGTTACGTCCTTTCCTGGCTTTGGTATCAAGGTGATACTGGCTTCATAGAATGAGTTGGGGAGGATTCACTCCTTCTCAATATTATGGAATAAATTCTGTATTATGTGTACCAGGTCTTCTTTGTAGGTCTGATAGAATTTGGCTGTGAATACATCTGGTCCAGGGCTTTTTGTTGTTGTTGTTTTGGGGAGGTTTTTTATTACTGTTTAGATCTCACTATTTGTTATTTGTCTGTTAAGGAGTTTTATTTCTTCCTGGTTGACTCTTCAGAGGTTGTGTGTTTCCAGGAACTTGTCCATTTGCTCTACGTTCTCTAGTTTGTTCACACAGAGATTTGTGTAGTATTGATGGATGATGTTTTGTATTTCTGTTGTATCAGTTGTAATGTCACCTTTTTCATTTCTGATTGAACTTATGTGGGTCCTTCCTTTTCTGTTCTTGGTTAATCTAGCAAGAGGTCTGTTGATTTTTTTTATCTTTTCAAAGAACCAACTTTTTCTTTTGTTAAATCTTTGCATTTTTTTTCCAATTCATTTAGTTCTGTTCTGACCATCATTATTTCTTTTCTTCTGCTGCCTTTGGGTTTGGTTTGTTCTTCCTTTTCTACTTCCTTGAAGTGTGACAATAGGTTGTTAATTTGTGATCTTTTTGTCTTTTGGATGTAGGCATTTAAGGCTATGAATTTTCCCCTGAGGAATGCTTTTGCTGTGTCTCATAGATTTTGATAGCTTGTGTCCCCTTTGTCATTTAGTTCAAATAATTTTTTGATGTCCATCTTAATTTCATTCTTGACTGAATAATCATTCAGCAACAGGTTGTTTAATTCAACAGCACATAAAAAAAAATAATCTACCAGAACCAAGTGGGCTTCATCCCAGGGATGCAAGGATGGTTCAACATAGTAAATCAATAAATATAATTCACCACATAAACAAAAGCGAAAACAAAGACCATATAATCATCTCAATAAATGCAGAAAAAGCATTTGACAAAATCCAGCACCTTTTCATGATAAAAACCTTCAACAAGCTAGGCATAGAAGGAATATATCTCAGAATTATAAAAGCCCTATATGACAAACCCGGAGCCCACATCATACCGAGTGGGAAAAAGTTGAAAGCATTCCCCCTAAGAACTGGAAAAAGATAAGGATGCCCACTATCAATACTTCTAGTCAACGTAGTGCTGGAAGTCCTAGCCAGAGCAATCAGGCAAGAGAAAGAAATAAAGGGTATCCAAATTGGGAAAGAGGATGTCTAACTATCACTTTGTGCTGATGATATGATCTTGTATCTCAAAAAGCCCAAAGATTCCACCAAGAGTCTCCTGGAATTTATAAATAAATTCAGCAAAGTCTCAGGATACAAAATCAATGTACATAAATCAGTAGCATTTGTATATACCAATAACAATCAAGCCAAGAGTCAAATCAAAGACTCAATACCTTTCATAGTAGCTGCAAAGAAAATAAAATAGCTAGAAATATACTTAACCAAGAAGGTGAAAGATCTCTACAAGGAGAACTACTGAACTCTGAGGAAAGAAATTGCAGATGACATCACAAATGGAAAAACATGTCATGCTCATGGATATGTAGAATCAACATTGTTAAACTGTTCATGCTACTCAAAGTAATCTACAAATTCAATGCACTCCCCATCAAATTACCAATGTCACACTTCACAGATGTAGCAAAAATAATTCTATGCTTTGTTTGGAACCAGAAAAGAGCCCAAATAGCAAAGCAATCTTAACCAAAAAGAACAAATCTGGAGGCATCACATTACCAGATTTCAAACTATGCTACAAAGCTATAGTAAACAAAACATCATGGGTATTGGTACAAATATAGTGATATAGACCAATGGAACACAGTAGAGAACCCATAAAGAAAACCATCTACCTACAACCAACTGATCTTTGACAAAGCAGACAATGTACAATGGGGAAAAGAAGTCCTATTCAATAAATGGTGCTGGGAAAATTCGATAGCCACATGCAGAAGAATGAAACAGGATCCCTACCTCTCACCACTCACAAAAATTAATTCAAGATGGATAAAAGACTTAAATCTAAGGCATGAAATCATAAGAATTCTAGAGGAAAATATAGGAAAAACTTTTCTAGATGTTGGCCTAGGAGAAGAATTTATAACTAAGATCCTGATGGCAATCATGGCAACAACAAAAATTAATAAACAATATTTGATTAAACTAAAAAGGTTCTTCACAGCTAAAGAAATAATCAACAGAGCAAATGGAGAAAGAAACACCAAATGTACTCTCTATTAAATTGGAACTAACTAATGAGCACACATGTGCACAGAGGAAAGTGAAACTCAGTGGAAATCAACCAGAGGAGGAGGAGGGGATGGGTAAAAACCTACCTAACAGGTACAATGAACACTATTTGGGGTGATGGGCACACCGATAGCTGGGACTCAAGCATTACAATAGTGATCCATGTAACTTGAAATGTTTGTATCCCCTTAATATTTTGAATTTTTTAAAAAATTGGCCTTTTTTGGTTTTTTATTTATACATAATAAATGTACATGTGATAATTTGATACATTCATATAATGTGTAAAGATCAAGTTAGGGTAATTGGGATATTCATCACTTAAACATTTATCTTTTCTTTATGCTGGGAATATTCAAATTATTCTCTTCTAGCTATTTTGAAATGTACAATAGATTATTTTTAACTATAATCACTATAGTCTATCAAACACTAGGCCTTATTTTTTCTATCTAACTGTATATTTGTACCCATTAATCAATCTCTCTTCCTCTTCCCTCCCCACTTCGTGGCTTCTGGTAATCACCAATCTACTTGCCATCTTCATGAGATCCAGGTTTCTTGCTCCCACATATGAGTAAGAACATGTGATATTTGTCTTTCTGTGCTCAGTTTATTTTACTTAACATAATTCAGTTCCATCCATGTTTCTGCAAATGACAGGATTTTATTCTTTTTTTAATGACTCAAAAATATTCCATTGTGTATATATACCACATTTTCTGTATCTATTCATTCATTGATGGACATTTAGGTTGATTCTATATTTTGTCTATTGTAAATAGTACTGCAATAAACATGGGGGTACAGATATCTGTTTGATATATTGATTTCCTTTCTTTTGGATGTATATCCAGTAGTGGAATTTCTGTATCATATGGTAGTTCTATTTTTGGTTTTTGAAGAACCTCTATACTGTTTTCCATAATGGCTGTACTAATTTACATTTCCACCTCTTCAGCAATCATTATTCCCTGTCTTTTTGTTAATAGCTATTTTAATTAGGGTGAGATGACATCTTATTGTGGTTTGGATTTGCATTTCTATGACAATTAGTGATGCTGAGCATTTTTTAATATATCTGCTTGCCATTTGTATGTCTTCTTTTGAGAAATGTCTGCTCAGATCTTTTGCCCAATTTTAATCAGATTATTTTTCTGCTGTTGAGTTGTTTGAGCTCCTTATGCATTCTGGGTATTAATTCTTTGTCAGATGGATAATTTGCAAACATTTTCTCCTGCTGTGTGTCTTCTATCTTCACTTTGATGATTGTTTCCTTTGCTGAGCAGAAGCTTTTTAGCTTGATGCAATCCTGTCTATTTTGCCTGTCCTTTTGAGGTCTTACGCAAAAAATCTTTGCCCAGAGACAGACCAATGTCCTGGAGCTCTAAATCTAAGACCAGAAACTATGAAACTACTAGAAGAAAAAATTGGTTTTTTATTGTTGAGTTTAAAGAATTATTTATGTATTTTAAATGCAAGTCCTTTGTCAGATATTTGGTTTGAAAATTTTTGCCTAGGCTGTATTATTTTTTAATATTGAAGTCAAATTAACAATTTTTTTAATGAAACATGCTTTTGTTGTCTAATTTAGGTACTCTTTGCCTAATACAAGGTTAGAAAATTTCTCACATTTTCTCTAAAAATTTTATGGCTTTATGTTTTAGATTTAAGTGTATTATATATTTTGAAGTACAAGTTTCACACTGGGTGACATATAAGTCAAGGCTATTTTGCTTGTTTTTTCACATGAATGTGCACTTGTTCCAGCACCAGTTGTTGAAAAGTTATCCTTTTTCCATCAAGTTGTTTATGCAAAAAGTCAAAAATCAGTTAATATATTTGTGTGGGTCTAATTCCGCATTATCTCTTCTGTTCCTTCTGCCTCTTTGTCTATCTGTCTTTTCACTAAGGCCACAAGTGCCTGATAATTGTAGTCAGCAGTGAGTTTTAATGTAGGTGCTATAAGTCCTCCAACCGTGGTCTATTTGAAAATTGTCTTGGTTTTTCTAATACATTTGTTTTTCCATTTAATTTTAGAATTGACTTGATTGTATATACAGAATATATGCTGAGATTTTGATTGGGACAGTGTAAAATCTATAGATCAATTTAGGGAGAATTAACGTGTTAACCGTAGTGAGTATTTAAACCCATATATATAATATTTCTCTTATTTAGGTTTCTTTTGATTTCTTTCTTTACTGTTTTGTAGTTTTGAGCATAGAGATCTTACACATATTTTTAGAGTTAAAGTTAATTATTCTATTTTTGGAGCTATTGTAAAAGATATAATCTTTACAGTTCAATTTCCTTCTTAGTATATAGAAATGTGATTTATTTTGTATACTGGTTTTATGTTCTATGACATTGCAGAATTCTCTGATCTCAGAAATTTTTTTGGTAGATTTCTTTGTATTTTCTACATAGACAATCATGTTGTCTGTGAATAGGGACAAATTAATTTCTTCCTTCCAAGCTGCATAATTTTTTTCTTCTTCTTGCCTTATCACATTTTCTAGGGCCACTAATATGATGGGGTATACAGAACAGACATCTTTGCCTTGTGCCTGATCTTAGGTGAACAACATTCGGTCTTTCCACTTATTTTTGAGTATTGAAGCAACCTTATATTCCTGGGATATATCTCACATGATCATGATGTATCTTTCTTTTTAGGTATTGCTGGATTCATTTGGCTAATATTTTGCTGCAGATTTTTGTGTTCATGAGGGATATTGGACTCTGTTATTTTCTTTTTCTTTGTTTTTCTGTCTTTGTCTAGTTTTGCTCTCAGGGTAATGGGTGCCTCATAAAATGGGTTAAGAAATATTTTCACAGCTTTAATTTTCTGGAAGAGATTGTGTAGATTTGGTGTTACCTTTAAATAATTGGTAGAATTTACTAATAAAATCATCTGAGCCTGGAGTTTTTTTTTTTTTTTGGAAGGTTTTTAAACTATGAACTCAATTTCTTTAATAGTTAGAGGATAATTCCTGTTATCTATATCTTTTTGAAATAGTTTTTGTGATTTGTCTTTCAAGGATTTAGTCCAGTTCATCTAAATTATTGAATGTATGTTCAGAAAGTGGCTTTTCTGGTTTTTTCAGCTTGGTGTTTAATAAATCAAAGAACACTTGGAGCACAGTGCAGTCTCTGAGTAAACAATAAATGAACACAATCATGCATACCAGAGAAGAAATAGCAAATCCCAAACTCTCATCTGAATAAATTATTCTTAGGTAGCATTCTGTTTCAGCCTAATAACTGTAGATAACTTTATAGTGACAGTGATATCCTGTGACCATTCAAAAAACAAAACATGTGGCTTACAATATTTTAGCTTAAAATTTAATACATAAAGTGGTTTATAGTATTCCCTTATGTACACTTAATTTCTGTGATGTCTGTAGTGATGTCCCTCTTATTCCTGATGATGCTAATTTGGGTCATCTCTTTTTCTTTATCTTTTCATTTTGACTAGACACCTATCACCTTTATTGATATTTTCAATCAAGCAACTTTTGATTTCATAGACTTTTCTCTGATTTTCTGTTTTTAATTTCACCAATTTCTGCTCTTATATTCATTATTTCCTTCCTTCTGCATGTATTGGGTTTTTGTTTGCTGTTTATTTCTAGTTTCTTAAGGTAGAAACTTAGATAATTGATTTTATTTCTTTATTCTCTCCAACATATATATTTATGCTATCAATTTCCCCTTATGCACTGTTTTATTTATATCCCTCAATTTTTGATATGTTATATTTTAATTTTTATTCATTTCAAATAGTTTTAAATGTCCTTTGAGATTATTTTTTGACCTGGAGATTATTTAGAAATATTGCTTATTATCAAAATATTTGGGTTTTAACAAATATAATTATTTATGTTAAAATTTAATTATTTAATTCCCCTATGGCCAAGAAATATAATTTCAATATTTTAAATTTAATAAAGTTGTTGTCTAACTCAAAAGATGGTCTATATTGGTGAATATTCCTTGTGTACTTGAAAAGAATGTGTATTCTACTGATGTTGGATATAACAGTCTATAAATGCAAATTAAGTTGGTTGGTATGTTCTTCACATCTTCTACATCCTTACTGTTTTTCTGTCTACTTATTCTTTGTATTTCTGAGAAATGAGTGTTAAAGTCTCTAACTGAAGTTGTGAGTTTGTCTATTTCTCCTTTTATATCAATCAGTTATTGCTGCATGTATTTTAAAGCTCTGTTGTTAGATAGAAACACATTTAATATTATTAAGTCTTCCTGATAAGTGGATTCTTTTATCACATAATATCTTTCTTTATATCTGCTAATTTTCCTTGTTTTCTGAAGACTACTTTGTCAGATATTAATATAACCACTCCAGCATCTTTTTATTAGTATTTGCATGGTACATCTTTTTCCATGTTTTTTTCTTTTAATCTGTTATCATTATATTTTAAGTTCTTATTTTTATAGGCAGTGTATGTTTTGGTCTTTTAAAAAATTTAATATGACATCATCTTTTAATAAAGTATGTTTGGACCACTTAATGTGATCATTGATATGGTTAAATATAGGCCCACCATTTTATTTTTTTCCAGCTTTATTGAGGTATAATTGTCATACAAAAATCTGCATATGTAACTATTATATTTTCTTGTTAATTTTCTGTTTGTACAATCTATCTTTTTTCTTTTCTCCTTCCCTGTCTTCTTTTGACTGTTTAAATTTTTTTGGTATTTGATTTTAATTTATCTATTGAATTTTTCACTATATATCTTCTACAGTTTTTACACATTGCTTTAGTGGATTTCCATACACATATCTAATTTTGCATTCTACTTAGCATTATTTTACTTCAAGTGAAGTATAGCCTTACAAGAAGTATATGGGTCCCTTTACCATCCTCCCTTTATGCTGTAGTTGTGCTATTTTACATCTATATAACATTCCAGGTATAAAAATACTGAAGACCCTGCGCAAATTCTGTATATAAAATGGACACACACACATTTCAATTTTTCTTTAGAGATGCCTGGAAATGGTTATTAGGGCTAGGAGAAAATGCGTTCAAGAGGATAAGTTACTATGCTGACAATGGTAGAAGAAAGATAGAGGGAAACTTTTTTTTTAAGAATGAGGATAGTCTTCCAAGGTGGTCTCCTGCAGGTTTCCTTTTATGATTTATTAACCAGAATTAGGAAAAGAAGCAATCTAACCCTCATTCTTTTAAGTGAGTCCATCTTGCAAACTCTACAGTTCTAGATGGTTATGAAATAAAATTATAAATTATCTTATTGTTTAAGGTACTCTTACGGGCTTTCCTGATTCCTAAATCATCCTACACTCCAAGAAGTTAGCCAAAATCCTAGGATGTTGCCGTTCACTTAGGCAAAATATTAGACTGGCATTGACCAATGTATTTATTTATATTACCAGAAAAGTAGGATTTGGTACAATGAGACTATTGTTTGGAATGGAAGGGAAAGTTCAGAAGCTTCTCTTCAAGAAGAATATACAAAGAGAGAGTAAGTTTATTTACCTGCTATAGGCCCAAAGTTTGGATATGTAATTATGCTTCCTTTGTAGTTATAAAGTGATCACAACAAAGTATTCAACCGTGTTTCTTTGGTACTCACGGCCAAACATTTGTAATTTCTAAAGCCTCTGCTGAACTATTCCTTCATTTGTTTCTAAGCATCTTTGAGGGTTATTCTATGCATTCATAAGCAAGTCCTCTCAGCTACTCTGGAGCTCAGGGCAAATTATGGCCTGTGGCCCAGATTCTGCCCCACCCCCACCTGTTCATGTGCCAATTCTCTGTGGATTCTTTCTCACTACATTGGTAGTTGAATAGTTGCAATAGAGTTGAATAGTTGCACCAGAGGCCATCTGGCTCACAAAACCTAAAATATTTATTGTCTGGTCTTTTACAGACAAAGTTAGCTGGCCCCTGACTTAGAGTAACCAGTGGTCTTTTCTTGTGTCCTACCTTACCCTTATTCATTGATGATTACCTCTACACGGATACCACTCCCGCAGCTGGTACTCAGTGTAATCTTCTTAATTCAGATATTGATGTTCCCCACAGCTCTTGAAGCCACTAAAATGGGGGCCTCTAGAGTTGCACATTTACAATTACTGCTGCCAGATATCTCTGGTTGTTATAGGCAAAGATGTTTGTGGTCCTCTGAAATCCTGGATGTGACAGAGCTGAGAAGTGTTCTCATGCCTAAATGTACATGGTCATGCTAAGTTTCATGAATTAGCAGAAAGTGTCCAAATTTCCCATATTTGTGTTACATTGTATTATACAAAACAATTTTTTAAAATTACTACTTTTGTTGTCCAGCATTTTCAAAATAATAATGGAAGTGTATTTTCAGGTTTGGATTTTATTTTCTTTTGCTCATTCTCTTTCTAGGTCTTGCTCATAAGTTCATAGCTTAGGGAAGAATATAGATTTAAGTGACCATCACTATATTGGACTAAGAATCACCTTTCTTTTAAAAAAAACTGAGACTTTTTTGTTTGCATCTTTTGTGTTTCTTTTTCCACCTTTAGAATGAGGAGGAGAAAGCTTTTTTTTTTTTTTTCCTCAGAAAGCCTTTGCCCTTTTAGGTAAATAAACTTCTGATAGTTCCTCTTCATCAATCCTCTAAAGACTTGTCTACACACGCCTGTATTTCAGATAGGCATAATCTCTATTAATATATTCAAATTGTGAATCCTTCTAGCACAAATCCATTATTATATTTAATCCTTAAGACAACTCTGGGGTAAGACAGTGTCCTCCCTACCATATAGATGAGGAAATTAATACTTAGAGAGCTTATATAAATTGTTCAATTTTAAATAGTATGAGTCAGGTGAAAACCAGATTCCTAACCTGTGTTCTTGCCACCAGACCATGGTACCAACACCTGGGATAATTTATGGTACACATCTTTTTATATTTAATCATTTATTTCTTTATTTAAAAATTAAAAACAGTGGAGAAAAACAAGAGTAGCTATAAAAGAAAGGAAACATCAGAAAAAGACTGCTTTGGAATTGGGAAAAAGCAGTTTCATAATTTACCTTTAGTGACTTTGCATATTAATTGGCTGATTTATGTGAAAGAGCTTTGGGTTTTTTTTTCTTAAGCACCATCTGGCTAGAGTTGTTTCTTTCTCTCTGAAGGTTGAATCAATGACCAAGCCTCAAGAGCTTGGTTCCACAACAACATAGCCTTCCCTAAACAAGTGCCTTGGTCTATCACACCAGCCACTGAATTTCAACCATTTAAAGTACCCATAATGGGCAGAAGAATGAACAGACCACAGTGACTATATGATCTGGCCTCCAAATATGGTCTCCTCCCAGACTGGGGAGACCACAGATGGGCTGACACAAGCAGAGTATCTGTGGTTAGCTTGTCACTCACCAGAGGTAATTAGACTTTGGGGGAGGGGCAAAGTTTTATTTCATGGTGAAAGATCTTTGGTCTTTGGATTAAAGCTTTCATAAAAGCTATGAGTAAATAGAATAATAGCCTGCTAAGTTAGTAATATCTTGAAATGGTCTTTAAACAATATCATTTATAATAGCTGTGATATTCACATAAAATAATAATAAAGTCCAGAATTATTTAGATTTCATTCTAAATACCTTACTGGATACACAAATTTAAAAAGTTTGCTTCTCTTCTAATAATACGACATGAAACTGAATGGGAACTTAACTGCCATGTACCAAATGATAATCTTTATTCTGTTTTAAATAGACGGAACACAGGTTTTTAAGCATTTCAGATATTTCCATGAAGTGCATGAAAAATGTCAACAGTGCTTTTCCAAAACCCGTGATTCAGTCTGTGAGCTATGAGCTTGGTTTGTAGCATATCAGTCTTTCTTAGTTTGAGCTATATTATACATGCTCCTGCCTAGGTGTATGGTTTTTTTTGTTTCTATTTCTTTCTTCCTTTCTTTTTTAAGAAGAGAAAACAAGATGGTTTAATTTTTAGAGTCAAGAGTCTTTTGTTCTTGATTACATTGCTCAACATGCAAAATACATTCACCCCTTGGTACAGAAATGGCACCCTGCCACCCCCTGGGACATTTAATCCAGATGGAATTCTAGGCAATCCTTATCCATATGTCTGCCAGTAATTGCCCTTTCTCCCTTTTACAATGATCTGTAAATTCTCTTGTACCAGAATAATCGGGAAATGAGGTCTTTAGGTCAGCTGAATAGCCGTAGACAGTGCAGCATGGATGCACAGTCCATTTTTCAAACGTCCAAAAATGGATGATGGATATATTCTCAACTCCAGCTGACGATCTCATAAGATTTAACTTGTCTTTTGATAATCTCTAAGGCACTTGAAAATACAGCAGTGTTTTGGGGCCACTGACTCACACTGGACAGATATAGAAGGTTTGCTTTTAAATTTGTCCTGGCCCTGCATATTCCCTCTGAAAAGGATTTAAAGTCAAAGTGGATGATACAGAAAGATTTGTTTTTGCTATTCATAGTTTATTTTACTTTATAAAGAAAAGTTATAAAAATACTATCAAAAATTAAAGATAAAAAATCAGGGTGTTTGGATCCCAAGAAAATAGGAGTTGGTTACTGTGGTTAGCAGTCAGGCTGACTGCACATAGTTATTAGTTATAATTGACAATGCTTCTTTCAAGTATTGAATTTCTGTTAAGTTTTATGTATTCTCACTAGTTTGAGTTTTCTTCCTTTTCTGACTTCTATTACTAGAGTCATCAGAAGAAACATTTAAAATATTTTTTAAATAGCTCTTTCCCTGTAAGTCACCTAGCACAAGCTAATCATTTTGTCTTCTTTGAAACATAAAGGGGAAGCTGGTTCAGAAAAGAAAAATCATTGCTGCACACCCACCAGCTCATTCATTTTCCCCTTTAATCTGAGAGAAGCCAGCTCAAACAAAATCGTCAAGGCTGAGTTATTATTCTAAGTTCCTGACACAGCTGATGTTAGCTTGAGCTTCAAAATATAAAGGTCTGTAATTCCTTTTTGAACATGCCTTCTAAGTGGAGATCTTTGGCCATGAGCACCTCTTCAACATCCTAGGGCCCTCTGGTGACCTGTCAGCCCCAAAGTTTCCCACTCTGTCTTAGAAGCTTTGTCAGTGACTGTGGGCTCCTCCACTCATTTGCTTCTGCATCATTTGTTATTGGTCAGCAGCATTACCTTAGCCTAGAGTCAGAGAGAAAATGTTCCAAAGCCCTAATATATTGAGGAAGTATCAGGATGCAGATCTCAATCAAGATCCATTTGATGTGAATTTTTCATTTCCTTGCAGTTGCATAGACTTAAAATGGAGGTTCAGTGGAAATGCGATCTTGGTGGTGACAAAGCCAGGGAATGTCATGTTGACCCATTCACCAATTAGAATCACAGGGAGCATATTTGCTACATTCCCTTTCATCGTGTTTGTGAGCATAGTGAGATCAGTCATAGGAGAAGATAGCTCTACTTCCTTTCAGTTTCCTTGAAAAACCCAACATGTAGGCTGTTGAAGTAATATTTTTGTATCAAGAAGGACTGTATGAAAATACATTTTCCATTTTCCCTGAGGACTCTGCTTTGAATTAGAACTTAACTGTCAGTGAGCACCACTCAGCAAGAGAGAGGACACATAGTGGCACATCATGCTCACAAAGAAGGTGTGATAATGGTGGGTGGGTCTACTCAGAGGCAGATGTGGGAGTCCAGCAACAGCTCCAATCCTCTGTCTTCACGGACATCCAGTCTCCAACTGGTGGTCACCAGACTTCTCAGCTGGGCCGTGGAGGCTTCTCTTTGGTTTTTCCATCTGGACTTCTTATTTATCTCGGCTTGCCTGGCCTAAAACTCTGCAGCTTCAGGGTTTCCAGCCACCCACTTCCAGTATGGCCCTGTTCTTACATCTCTAATAGTTGATATATAAATGTGAAGTACATATGCCAATCTACGAGGGTATAAATGCCATTATTTCTATGGCATATTATAGTTTAAAAACATTCTTATCATGAAATGTTTCAAGTGGTGACTTAACGATATTTCATTGAATGTATGAAAGTTTAATTTCAAGATGCACTGGTATTTTATGTAACCTTAAGAAAAAAAATACTATAAACCATTACATAATGCTTCCTAATACTTATAATTTGTATTTTATACTTATTGAAAGAGCTCTTTTAGACTTGGTTTTAGATTTTTATCTTACATGTATATAACAAGGAAATATAAGTGAAAGAAGTTGATATGGTATTCCTAAAGCATCTTGCTTGGGGTACAACTGTTCTAAATCACTTTTAGACTCAGAGTTAACCCCAGTTTTGTTTTCCCACAACAGAACCCTCTGTGCCATCAAAAGCATGATAATGCCACATTTCTTAAAGGGATTCTCCATTATCTTTGGACTCTATTCACCAAGTTTTGATGATAGTACATTATTCATCTTAGCAGATTGCCCACAAAAGATTTTCAGACAAACAGCAAGAGTCCTTATTCTTCCTCAGTGGCTAACTGACTGAATTACTAGGCAGTTTAGTTTTTCAATCATTCCCCAGGAAAAAGTATCAAGTTCATACCTGAGCAGGTAATAACAACTATGTCATGATTGCTTCCTGGCCAAAAGTGACTGTGGGCATTGTTGTTTGTAAGATGTGTCTCAATTTCAGAGATGTTAAAATATGAAAAGTATAAGCATCTTTGAATTGATGAAACACAGTGTATATGGAAATGTATTAATAAAATGCACTTATCAGTGATACTAGAAAGCATGTTTCCAGGATCACAAGATACGATGCAGCTCCTGGAATATTTGGTCAGAGGAACTTGTGGGTTTGTAATACAGCTCAAGTTAAACCCCACAGCAGATGGGGAAGAAGAAATGTGCAAAGTGTCTTTTATACAGTTCAGTACATAAAAAGATATTCAGGAAATACCTTCATTTTTAAAATACTCACTATATTCTAGCACTGGTCATAGTAAAATGAAAAAATAGGGCTGTCTGAAACCAAAGGAACAACTATCTTAAAATTTTCAGGAAACAATTTTAGTGTATTGTCAGTCTATAAAAATTTCAATACTTCCATGAAAAACAAAACAGTTGCTATCACTTATTGAGTAATTATTAGACTACCAGTCACTTTTATATATTATTTAAATTCAAAACAATTCCATGAAGTAATTATTATTTTCCAATTTTAAGGACTGAGAAAAAAGCAAAGGTAAGTAATTTACACCGCTACCTGTATATACAAGAGCTATAGAAAACAGTCTATGTTAGAGCATGTTTGTGTGCTCACTGGAATGAATCAGAAGAGGTGGGAAGTCTTATGATGCTGGGAAGAAGAAACAAGCTAAGGTTCAGTCACTGGGAAGGCAAAAATAGAGTAGGTCTTGAGATTGTATTTGATGGACGGAAATAGGTATGGGGTGTTTCAACTATTGTTACAACTGAGGAAAAGATTTCGTGTTGTTCAAGCAGGTAGGTCTACAGGTTTGTCAGGGGTAAGATGGAGGAGTTTGAGTTCAATGTCTTCCATTTTTCAACAAAGAATGAATATAGATCATCAGATAAAATGAAGCTAGAAGAAAGAATGGGGGGGTTTTATAATTGAAGAAGGGTTCTTGAGGTGCAGAAAAGTGAGCCTACCAGAGAAACATAGTTTGATTTGGGGATAAAATTGGGTATGTATTTAAACTCTGTGACTTTTAACATCTACTGATTTACGTTAGAAATAGTTAGCTCTATTGTATGATTTTCTTCAACAATGTTAATCTATCCATTCAGGCAGACACTTGGAGAAAATAAATAATTTATATATTAAATACCTATGGCTGTCATAATAAGTTGCCACAAAGTTGGAGGCTTTGAACAACAGAAATTTATTCTCTCACAGATCTGGATGGAGGCCAGAAGTCCAAAATCAGCATGGTAGTAGGGCTACTACCTCTGAAGTCTCTAGGAGAGAATTTTTTCTTGGGAAGAGTCCAGCTTCCTTTGGATCCAGGTGTTATTTGGCTTAGGGATGCATAACTTCAGTCTCTGCCTCCATTTTCACATGACCTTCCCCTCTGTGTCTTCACATGGCCTTCTCTGAATCTCTGATGCAGGCTTTTCTTCTGTATCTCCATCTTTTCTTCTTCTGTATATCTTATAAAGACAATTGCCATGGGTTTAAGGCCCACACAGGTAATCCAATATGATTCCACCTCAAGATCCTTAATTGCATTTGCAAAGGTCCTTTTTCCAAATAAGTTCATATTCATAAGTTATGGATGGACATATTTTTTTGGAGGGCTACCATTTGATAGAGTTCTATAAGAGTTGGTATTTTATTTACTAAACCATTTGAGTTAATGTGAATACTTCAGACTGAATACACATGTATCGAGATATCACAAGAAGATGGATTACTAGAATATGATGACTTTATTTTGAATATTGCTCAAAAGTCAATAGACTAAACATTTTGCTTTTTGGGCACCTTATTTTCAATATGGAGATAATAAAGATTACTTTCTTGAGGCTAAGACCAAGTACAAATGATCCCCTCAGTTCTTTTTTGCTTGGAAAACCTCTGGTTCTATATTTCAGCTAAAATATTTTGTTTTGAAAATGATCTTGAAACATGAAGGTGTGGTAGAAAATGATAAAATCGTACACATTTTTTCATTCTGAATCATCCTATGAAAACATGGGAAGTCTTCGGTTTAAAATAAATACACATTTGCACTTAAAAATAAAGACAGAAGTGTTCATCACTATCAATGGGAATTTATTTTAAACCTTATGTTCTAGGTTTGAGGAATGTTTTTCTCACAAAAGTCTGATTCAAAGGGTCAAAGGGAAGGGGAATACCACTCCTAACATAATTCAGTTAAAATATAGGAAACTCAATTGATCTTTTAGAGTAAAAATAGAAATTCACTACACTGTATGATAAAAAGTTTTAAAATGTATTGCAATTCCATATTATGGACAAATGATAGAGATCAAGAGGCAGGGAAAGGGAAGAAATGGATGGAGAGTAATTATAGAGAAAAGAAGTAAGTAAACAGATGGAAAGAGAAACAGAGAAATTCTTCAGAAATGAATCTTAGTGGGCTGCAGCCATTCTTATCATGGCTTGTTCATTTGCTTATGTGTATCAGATCACTATTATCTGATGTAGTCCTTCAGGGATAAAAAGACACTACTTGTTTATGGAAAAGTAGGAACTGTTAATAAAAGACTTCCATTCTGAGCTGTTTAAGTCTCCAAGTTTAAGTATATGTCATTGCAGCTGCAAAGTTTGATCAGTGAAAGAGGGAGAACTATTTCTCTACTGTTGAGAGAGTGGCTACGAGAAATCAAGCCTAAGGCTGTATTGGACCCCAAGGCTGAAGGCGATCTCTCTTCATAGATTAATATTTATCATGTATGCAGGCCAAATCCAGAGGACATTTTCAATTTAAAAAAAAAGTGAATTCAGAAATCACAACTACGTGTTATGAGAAAGAAAATATCAAGGGCAGAAACAAATTAGCAGATTTCATAGATAAATAATAACAATGACTAACATATTGAATACATACTCTGTACCAAAACCCATTTTAAGTGCTTATATTTAAAAAAATTACCTCACTGAACTTCCACAAAAATTCAGTGAGTTAGTATTAGCATCTCTTTTTACAAAGGAGATAACAGACTTAGAGATCTTAAGCCACTTTCCCCTGGTAACAGAAAATAAACAGTAGAAATGCAATTCAAATTCAAATCTGTTTACCACACTGCGTTTTCCATAGGAGAATTTTCTAATACACTTATCTAGAAGACAAAACAGCTAATAGTTACAAATGGATGGATTTCAGAGGTCTCCTAAAGTATTATGTAATTAATCATTTTTTACAAGTCAAAAGTTGTCAGATAGTTATGACTACAGAAGGCTGGGCAATAGTACTGCCAGCCCTATTTGCACCTATCCAATTGCCAGTTTCTTCTACATCAGAGTTTTCTTGGTCCTTTCTCTTCCGTCCTGTCATCCTTAAGCTTAGTCTTTATGGGAAGGCATTAATAGTGATGTCTGGGTCTCTCACAACTATATTCCAAACAGAGATTATTCCCAGTGCCATAGACAGAAATTTACAAATCACAGAAGGTAGGTTTGATTTAGTAATTCTTCCTTCAATCAAGTTGTTTATTCAAAACTTGAAAGCATTTACAATTTCAGGGACTTCTTCTGTATGTTTACATCATTCTGATAAACATCTTTATGATTTTTAAAAGAGAAAATTTCCTCAACCATGTCAACTTTGATACTATAATTAATGTGCAAAAACCTTATTACTTTCTTGCTCATACTAAATGCATTAATCAGACTGTAGCAAACAACTTCTTATTTCAATGCTTGTATGTGCCTGTCACTGTTCTCACATTTTGGCTTCATGACATTGTTTAAAATTATATAAATGGTTAACATTCACATTCTCATTGCAAAGTGAAAAGTGAAGAATAGAGATTAAACCACTTGCCCGAGGACACAAACCTGGTAAATTGAACTGAAGCTCGCTGAATATCTCCAAAACTCTCTCTCTCTGTGATGCCAGAACTTTTAAATGCCGTATAAACAAGTTAAATTATTACACTTAAATGTGCTGATATGTAGAGCTTGAACTGTATCTAAACTTAAATTGGAACTCAGCCAACATATAATCTAGTTCAGTAATATTCTACAACATAAGATAATCTTATTGACATTTGAATATAAAATGAGATTAGGCTGGCCATGGTGGCTCATGCCTGTAATCCTAGCCCTCTGGGAGGCTGAGATGGGAGGATCACTTGAGGTCAGGAGTTCAAGACCAGCCTGAGCAAGAGCGAGACCCTGTCTCTACAAAAAGTAGAAAATATGAGCCGAGTATAGTGGCACAGACCTGTAGTCCCAGCTACTTGGGAGGCTGAGGCAGGAGGATCACTTGAGCCCAGGGGTTTGAGGTTGCAATGAGCTACGATGACACCGCTGCACTCTACCCAGGGCAACAGAGTAAGACTCTGTCTCAAAAAAAAGAAAAAAAGAGAGATTATAGAAGAAACACATTTTAATATTAATACCTGAGCTGTGCACTAAATCCTCTTGATATATATTTAAAACTCATCAAGTGAGGGTATATGAGGTGGAAGGGCTTACTCTTAAAAAGGTCATTGGTAATTTTTATTTGGGAAAAGATGAAGATTATGGAGACTTTTAAGAAACTGGTTTTGGGAAAACCAGCCATAACTTAGGGTTCTCCTTTCACCCAATCCCATTAGAATTCTACCATGCTCAAACCAGGTCAAGCAGTAGATATTACATGAACTTTAGAACAAAGGAAAGCAGATCCTTGACCCTCCTGAGAAGACCAAGAGGCCTCTATTTAAAATCTAGTCAAATACCTGGATTCTCAAGTCCTTTTATGTCATATTTCTTAACTGATTGCACTACAAATTCAAAAATGCAACAAAGAAGATATTCTGCTTATCAGATCCTTGTTTCCTATAAATTAGAAAGAAATTTTTCCACATGAGTAGTTATATCACAATCCGAAGCCAGGGGATGAAACTTATTCACTACTTCTACCATATATACTTTAACAACAAACAAATATCTCTGACTCACTTGTAGCCAATTTATATCTTTCCCAGGTTGTTTTGCTTTATAAACTTATCCTGCATATGGTATAATAATGAAGACCATAAATGTGCCTCCTATCCTACTTCTATGACTTGACATATATTGTAAAAATGAACTTTCTATATAAAAATAATATTTACTGAATGAAAGGAAAATATCACATAAAACTTTTATTATCATCTTGATAAGTTTGTCTTATTTTTTACACATCATGGCTAAGTCATCTTAAGATAGTTTGGCTTTGTCTCTTTTGCCATTTTTATACCTATGTACAATCACATACAAAGTTCCATATGTGGATTTGTGGTATTCAAAATGTTCCCTTCTTTATATTTCTAATTTATAATGCATTTAAAATATTTTCATTGTTTCACTGCCATGTTGGGGCTTTTGTTTCCATGTGGGGATATGTGAGGATATCTGGAAAGAAAATTTTTTAAAACCAGCGAAATACTTTGCAGTCTCTTTTACTTTCACATGCCTCCTATTTCCATTGTTAGCTTATATATCATTGTTTGTGTTCGTGATTAGTTCTAGTGGTTGCTAATTTTACTGTTAATATTTTAAGCAATGTAATGTGATTTACAGGAAGGAATAAACTGAGGGGAAGTCAGTTACTGCAGTTCCAGGTAGACTTAACTTCCCTATTTTCCTTCCGTATGAACTAATACCCATATCTTATCATACATATTCCTGAGTAAATTTCTGGACTGAGGTTTTGCTAAGCTTCTGGGCAAAAATCCATGTCAAATGAAGTGATGCATTCCTCTGTGATGGATTTTTGTATGCATCACTAGTGAAATGCTGGAAGGGCCAGTTGAACTGATGGGCCATGTTCTTTATGTTCAAGGTAAAGGCTGCCTAGGTTCATCACACAGTAGAACTCTTGATTTGGTTTGAACTTGCTTTTGTGCCAAATAGTAGCCCAACACACATGTGAGAAAAATAAACACTACCAAGGGATTTATTTTCCACAAGAAGCTGTGCACTACCAGCCAAAGAAAGCAAACACCAAGAAAAAGAAAGCACTCATGATGCAATTAAAACTGACTCTCAAAATTCTATTTCTCTCTCCTGAAGAACAATGAAAGGCAGTTCAGTGGTCAAAGTTCAACGTATGGCTAACAGGATTTTCTATGGAACTTCTTGACTTCTCTTTCACTACACTTTGGAACAAAAAGGTAAAACTCCTTATTTGCCTGAAATAAAAAGAGTTCATGCATGAGGTCAATAATCCTTCTGTTATTCTTTTTCTCCACAGTCTGTCCAAGAGGCAAAGAGTCAAAAAAATCTACTCTGTCTTTGGTACTGAGTTTTTTTTCATCCCTTTGAAATAGCCTTAAATCTTTTACAATATCTGCAATAATTTGTTATCCATTTATTTATTTAATTTATTAAATATTTATTTAATTGCAATACTATTTACTAGAAAGACAAGTTTAGTCTGAGCTAAAATACATTATTATTTTACACTAAATTAGAGTAGGAGTTGATCGTCCTGGGTAGAGACTTCAGGATTTCTTACTTTACTCAGGAAAGTGGCATTTCTGTTATGTTATTTAATTTCTACAATGCCACATCAGTTACAATTTATGTGGACTAGAATGTGAATAGCTTTCTCTGAAATTATGTAACTGATGTGGCATTGTAGAAATTAAATAACATAACAGAAATGCCACTTTCATGAAATGAAAAAAAGAAAGAAGAGAATGTTCAGGTTCTCTCTCTATACGCATCATAGTATTGCTTTCCTCACCTCAGAATAAAAAGCCTATTTCATTCAGATCAATGTATTATTTTCAACTTAGAACTCTATTGAACTAAATGCAATTTGAGCCTCTAATCAACTTTTGTTAAGATAATATATGAATTCGTTTTACAAACAAATTAATGCAAAGAACAAAATACATAAGCTGTTTTGAATATTAGTTTGTTCTTATAAAATATTTTAAGTTAAAGGCAAGTTATTCAGAAACATGTGGATTAAATTTTTTCTTCAAATACACAGCGTTTAAACAAATAGAAGTTTGAACATTTGGCAAAATGCTTGACAAATTTTTTGAAAAGTTATCTGGCTTAAAATATGGCCAAGTTCACCCATCCCTTTAGGAGACCAGCTGTTGATGTGTCATTAAAGGAAAAAAAAAAAAAAAAGATCAGTTCAGCTGTGTCTGCAAGCAGGCGTGTCAGATGTAGACACTTATACTGCAGGAGGTCACTTTATGTGTGTTTGCATTGACAAAAAAAGAAAGGTGTTCAAACTCCAGTAAGCAAAGATATAAACTTGTATCGGTAGGAGAGGTATTGACAGAACATAGCACACTCTTTTCAAAGAATACATTTTTGGAATGGCAACAATGAAGAATTTCATCTCCATGGAGAACCCATTTGTACGCCTTGTGGGGCTGGCAAATGTTCCAAACCTGCCACTATGAAATAATTGGCAGCAACGGTGGGAAAAAGAAAAACCTCATTTTAATGGTAAATTTAAATCTCAGGAGTCCACAGTCTGCTTCCTCCATAGGGGAAATGTAAACAGTGGGAAACCTTGTGTTGAATAGGAATTTTCAATGACTGGGATCAAAAGCAAGCCTCAGCCATGTTGGCCAACAGGCAGGGCTTGCAGTGGAAATAGACAGACCAGGGGCTGGTTGCTTAGGTGTTGACTCTTAAGGAGCTACTAACTGACTGCTGATCAGTCAACCACCATTTGTTATGTCCTAAATGATGCTTCTGGAAAGTTTACAGCTTAAGCCTTGTGAGGCAACCTTTTTTAACTTTCCAGTGAATGACTTACCAGGGAATAAAACACAGAATTGCAGATAAGTGGGAGCACCCCCTAGCAAACCTTGCCCATTTAACAATTTTGCCAAGATGTAGTCTAGATACAGGTTGGTAGATGGAGCCACTAACATGCTCTGTACTCTAGGAACAAGGGGAAAAAATCAAGAATTGTCAGTGTTTACTGAGAGAAACCCTGGTAGTGAAAGTAGATTTAAGTGCTGAAGTGTGAAAGGTTAAGGGTCATTAGAAGAAAATATAACAACAACGTTATGCGTTCTACTTGGAGATTTATAGTTCTCAAAGAACTTTCAAATTCATTGATAGATTTGATGCTTATAGCAGCCCTAGCTTCCTGACTGAATTGAATAACAATGATAACAGTATCAGTCCAAGGTGTTAATATGATTTGCTACGATGTTGGCTTGCAGACTCTGCCTCTATCTCAATTATACTAGTCACTCTTCACCCCTAAGGATTGTTTGTTTGTTTACAACAAGAATTATGGAGTTAATTTCAACTAAATAAGAATTAGTTTGAGAGATCAGTTTGTTTCAAACTTCAAAGGAAGATCCAAAGTTTCTCTTCTTTGTATATATCAGATGTTCCTCACTCTTAGAAAAATAACTATTTTTAAGCAGCTCCCCAGCCATATTTCGGGGTGAGCATATCACATGGCTATGCCTGGCTGCAGGAGAGTTTGAGAAACAGTGTGGAGCTGGGTTGGGAATATTGGGTTCAGCCAATTCACAGTGTCTGTCACAGACCCAATTCTGAATCTCACTGGGACAGTGAGGAAAGAATTGATGGTCCTAGCTAGACCAGCCATGACCAACAAGAGGCTTTCAAGCCCACTTAACTTCATGATATGGCCGAAAATTGTACTTATAATACTGTCCTTTCATCATCCAAATTAGAGGAATTAGGAAAATTAAAAAAAAAAAAAGAACCTTCACGGCAACCACATGGTTTTTAATAAACCCACATACTTTCAGCTGAATAGGAACAGATAAAGGATCAGAGACTAAGGATCTATGGAGGAACTTTATGAGAAGGGCAGAACCTAATTCCTTTGGGGCTGGGGCAATGGCTAGTTTATAAGCAGAATGAGGCTTCCAAGTTCCAGGAGCAGCTGGAATAGGGCCGTATTGGTGCTATTTCTGATTACCCACTTTGAACTCTTCTGAAATGCTCAGAGAAAGAAAACTACAGCCTTAGGAGATGAAGTTGTAGCTTGGGAAAGTAGATAGGATTGCATCTGATATATCTCTGCCTCCACAGCATCCAGCACAGCATGCTAAATAGTGTAATGGAATCTTTCTTGCCTCAGGTCTGATGTTAACACTCTTGAACCTCAGTTTTCTCTCTAGTTTTTTCAAGAATGAAAATAAGTAATGAGCTTCAAAATACTACATATGTGTTATGCATATGTTGGAATAGCTACATATAGAATGATTAACTATATATATTAAAAAGATTATATAATTATCTTTATTGCTGCTCCCCAGTTATACACAGATATAATATTTAATGGGTATAAATATTCTCCTTAACATTTTTCTGTACAATAAAAGTGTAAAATGTACTTGTATTTCTCTATAAGGCTTAGTAAAACTTGTTTCATTTTTAATTAAAAAGTGTAGTTTTGAAAAGTTTGATATTTTCTTAATTAGCGTTTGGACAAATAATGGTAGTTCAATGGTACAGATAGAGAGAAGAGCTCACAAATCTTCCAACAGGAAATAGGAAAAATAATTCTTATTTTGATAGAGAGTTATAAAGTTTCAGTTAATATTCTTAATACAGACAGTCTTTGCAAGCATTTGCCTTTTTGTTTATATCAGCCATTTGAACCTTTGATTTATTTTGAGAGAATGTCTCTCAGTGTAAGTCTTGGTGAGAAAACCTATCCAGATAAGCCAAAGGAGACAGATATAACCTCTTTCCACTCATGGCAAACTAAGGCTTGGGCACATGCCTAGATTTGGCCAATCAGATCCTCACCAGAGACTTTGGATCTCAAGCATTTCATATGAAGATGCAGAAATAGTTGCAAAACCTTTCATAACCTATAGTGGTCAGCAGTGATGGTGGCCTTTGAGCCCAGCAATGTCAGTGGCATAAATGTCACCTCTGCTGCTGCTGATAGTACACTAATTAGACCCTCTTGGGCCAGGTCTTGGCTGTGCTCCCTTTTGTTTAGCCCTGCTTGGTGCTGGCCTATTTGCTAAAATTGATTGTCAAATGTCTCCACCAATTCTATGAGCTACTTAGAGAGTAGTGATCATCGGTTAAGATAAGCTAGAATACACTAGCTTACACTAGGTATGATTTGAAAGGAGTGAACCAGTTCTACCTGGCCTAAAATAAGTTTCTTCCTTCCACCTCCCAACCGAATTGCTGGCTTGAAACTCTCACAATAAAAGTCATGATAATAAACACATTTAGGGCAAATTTAACCAAGAATGGGCTTGTTAAAATGCAGATTTTAAATTCTATATGAAAATGAGTGCAAGAATTTGGGATTCACATTTAAAATATGTCCGTTTATTAACATTACCACTCATATAAAATATTAGATATTATAACTCCCAGCATTCTAGGCCTGAAAATGTAGCACAGAGGTGAAAGAGTTGAAGTGCCTGTTTTCAGGAAATATACAGTCTCAGCTGCATGCAGAGAAGGATGTTTAGAATATTACAGAGCGATATAATGATATAGTAAATTATTTTGTATTCAGTACTTCAAAAATTCAGAATTTTTGCCACCAACTAAAAATCTGAAGAAATAAATATGCATTTTCCTTTTGAAAAGAAAAAAAAGAAACTTCATAGTGACATATCTCATTTAATCTCATTTAACTCTCATTTAATCTTCATTAAAAGTCAAAGCAGAAAAACAATCTTTGCCTCCTAGACTATGTAACTCAGTGAAACTGGCTGCTGCTGAAGGTCTTGGACCCTGTATGGTGGCTCAGAGTGAGGTCAGAGTTTTGAATTCCTGTTATCTACTTCTGGCCTTGGGGGCTGGCTGCAGGAGTTATCTCAGAGGTGGAAGAGAAAATGACCTCTGAGGAAAACTCTCCCTTAGCTCAGAAAATGTCCACCCTTCATCAGTGAGTCAAGATTCCTGGGTGGATCTTTGGCAAATCAACCCAGGGCCATCTGGTAAAAGAAATGAAAAAGGAACCTGTCTTTTCCAGATTATTATGTCTCAGATGAAGCACTGGGAGAAAAATAGGACAATAGCAAAGTATATTAAAGGAAAAAAATTAAAGAATAGATGCTGCTTTAGCTTAACTTTTTAGTTAAGGAAGGCCACAGTTCATGCATTTGTCAACCCCATGAAATTTAATTTTAAAATGACGCATATGCATAATTCTAAAAGTCAAATTTTTCTCTAAATCATAAAGTAAAATAGTGCAGTCCATTAATGCCTCCACTTCCATTCCAAAGCCCAAGTTCACTAGTACTATTCCCTAAATCCAATAATTTCAATCATTTTAGTTGTTTCTTCTGGTCTTCACATCCATATGTCTAAATAATATGCTGTAGCAGGCACTTGTGAGGCACCATGTCACATCTTCTTGGCCCACTTAATGGATAGTTTTGTATGTATTTGCCAATATCCAACATCTAGCTACTCTTTCCACAAAAAAAGTCATTGTGCCATGAGTTTTCACAATCATGAAATGCAGGATTTAATGTCCCCTGGGACAACTTTCCAATAATGACAGATGAGCATGGGTTCATAGGTGTCCCAGTGTCCCCATCTTCTGGTGGATAATTCTGAGGCATGTTCTCCATGATACCTCTGATGGGATATCACCAGAGGGATAGAGGCTGTCATTTGCTCATAGTAGTAACCAACTTGATCTTTATTGTCAGTTAACACTTTCCTGTTTTGCTCTACCCACAGCCTCACTTCTATTTTCTGAGATTGCCTTTTCTGTACACTATATACCCCTAAGTCCTTGTCTCAGATTTGGCTTTGGCTTTCAGAGGGAACTCAAACCACAACAGCTTGTTAAGTACTGCCTAGAAGCAGCCCTTCAGGTTGGGATTCTAGAATTGGATCACTCACCAGTCAGATGGCAAAAGGATAACACACTTGGTAAGTGGGGTGGTGACAATCCCTGGTATACTTCAGCTTCACATTTCCTGTGACTCTCACATGTATCAGGTTGGAATGAGATACAGGTGGAAGAAGCAGCACTGATTACAGCAATGATTCTCAAAGTGTGTTCCCTGGACCAATGGCATTAGCACCTCCTGGGAACTTGTTAGAAACACAAATTCTTGTGCTCTTCTCTAGATGTGTAAAACATCTCTAGATGTGTCCAAGAATCTGCTATTTGAGAAGCCCTCTGTGTGATTCTAATGTATGCTAAGGTTTGAGAACCACAGTTCTACTGGAACAGCTTTGAAATTTGGGACATGATGATGGATTGGTTAAAATGAGGTAGAGATGCTGGGACTGCCTTGGCAAAGTAGAAAGCTCAGAAAATTGAGCATGTTAGAAAGGACTTACCATGTGAGACCAAGAATTTACTATGTTCTCTAGGTGGCCCAGAGATCACTTCTTTCCTTAAGACAATTAGAAATACACTAGTGAGGGGGCATCAGCATCCTTGAGAAGTTCAATGTTAGTTGTCATGTATAGTATGATACATAACCTTCAGAGACAAAGTGGATATAATTAACATAATGGCAAGAAAGGAGTGCCAGTCTTGGTGCTTTAATGCACACAGATCTGTACTGATGGCTAATATATCGTGTTATTCCCAGGAGTGAGAGAGATAGGCTGCCAGCTAGGGTATTATTTGACTTGCATAATCAGAAAAAAATAAAAAATAAAAACCTCAGGTAACCAGAAAAATATCAACAAAAGCAAAAGGCTTTCCACAGCTAAAATTGAAAATATAATCTTTTGCTGAATTTCTAGTTTTGAGTCAAATGACAAACTCAGAATCTATTATTCTAAATTGACTATGGGTTCCTTTGAAGAAGGACTCCAGTAGCCTTATTGCAAATACATATATTACCCCAAACCTTTCCCCAAAGGAACTAGAGTAAAGATATTTTGGGAATGTTGAAATTCAGATATGTTGAGGGTTATGGCCTAGAAGGTTTGAGCTGACACTACCTATGCACCTTACATATCACCATGCCTCCTCAGTTAAAGTGTGGTATTAATGCCTGATGATAAATGGAGTTTTGTCCCAAGTGTATTTCATAGTGATTTCAATGGGGTAGTGGATCCATGCTCTGGTCATTTTTCCATCCCAAAAGTATATAATTTTCCATCCCAAAAGTATATACATACTGAGCAGTGGGCAAAACCCCTACATTGCATCTCTAGAATGTGGAGTGAGACCCATTAAGATAGTAAAAATATTCAACCAAAGTCCTTAAAATATTCCTGTTCCCCGCCCCCACTCAAAGTAGTAAATCAGAAGCAAAACTACATGCCAAGAGAAATTATAGAGATTGATGCCACCCTCAAAGAATTATAGGAACCATCGTAAGTCAGATGGATAAGAAAAATGATAATAAATTACCCTAAACTTAACAAAGTGTTAGCCCCAATTACAGTTGCTGTGCCTGATGTAATCTCTTCTCTGGGTTATATCAATACAGTATTTTGTACTTGGTAAGTGACATTGGATCTAATAATTCAGTAAAAATGATCATAAGCAGTTTGTTTTTATGTGGGAAGGGCAACAGTACAATTTTTTCTGTGTCTAAGAGCTCTGTTAATTGTCCTTCTCTGCCATTACATAGAGAACTTAATTATTTTTTATGTTTTGCAGAATATCATGCTGATCAACTATATTGATGATGTTAGGCTAATTTAACTTGGTAGTAAAGGAATGCCAAGTACTATGAGTATGCTAATAAGTTAATGGTGGAGTGCTGGAGACAAACCCTGCAGCAATCCAGGGACCTGTCACATCAACTTAATTTTTTAGGGATCAAATGATCTAGAGCATGCCATGGTAAATGAAAGGTTATTGGATCTTGAATCTTCTACCACTAAGAAAGAAGCACAGTGCTTTTTGGAAGTCTTTGCATTTTAGAGATATAATTGAGAATGGTTCTTTGACCTATTTATTATACAACTCTGAAGGCTACAAATTTTGAGTGAAACTCTGAGCAAGATAGGGCTCTGAAGCAGGTCCAGCCTGCAGGGTAAACTTCCATCCCACTTGGAAGATCTAACAGAACCAAAGATATCCTTAATAGATAAGGATAAGTAGGTAAGAATTCTACAAGGGGTCTCTGGAAAAACATTATAGGAAATGGCAACATGGACCCTTGTGTTCTGGAGGGAGAAAAGGTTTTCTGTCCCAGACAATGACTCATCATTTGAAAACTGGATACTTGTACGCCGTTAAACTCTGTGTGACATCAAATAACTGTGAAAACAGAGAGTACTGCATCATAATCTGGATATTATCCTATCTACCAAGTTATAAGAGGCAGGAATCCATTTTATGATGGAAATAATTCATTTGAGATTAAGCCCAATCTTTCTGGTTCAGAGGGCATAAGTAAATTACATGAATAGGTGGCCCAATGCCTCAGATCACCTGCCTTTGTTGCATTGTTTGCCTCTTGCTAAGTTTATAGCAATGACCTTGGGGAATGGGTCCCTTTAATCATCTGTCAGAGGAGGAAAAACCTCAGGTCTGGCTATTGTATGAATCAACCTGAGATGTTATACTGCTGCAGCACTATAACTCCACTCATGGGGGTCCGTAGAAGACAGGTGATTGTCTCCAAGGACAGGGCTTAAAGGAAATGCTGTCAGTTGACAAGGAACAACACGTATGCTTATCAACTTTATATGAAAAGAGAATTAGGCTGACATAAATATATACACAGACTCCTATGCAGTATTTAATCAATAAACTGGTCCAACTGGGTCCTGGAAATAAGATGGAAAACCAGGGACAAAGTAGTCTCAGGGAAAGGCAGAAAAATAGACTGATGAAAGTGAGCAGAAAGCTTGTGGATCTTTGTGTCTCATTTCGGTGCACACTAGAGATGATTGTCAACAGAGGAGGTACTCAACAAGTGAGAAATATGACTCATCTGTTAGATAACTGCCAGTCTCAGCCACTGCTGTACTTGGGGAATGACTACATAATCAGAGGCAGAAATAGGTACTATGCATGCTCAATAAGGTGGACTCCGCACGAAGGATGATCTAGCTAAATGCTGTTAAATAGCCAACCTGTTATTGGCAGAATGAACTTACTTTCATCCAAAAATGAAACAAGGACAATAGGTCATAGGACAGATATCACTTTGGAGAAATAATTGGCTGAAATGCCAATTGCAAGGGATTAAAATTATACTTGTACCAAACATAGAAAATTGAAGGCCTCCTATACATGGGATGGTGTCAGCCTTGGCAGTATTACTTGGCAGTATTATTACTAATACAGGTTTTTCTAGACCAACAATTTATGGCTGAGCTCTGCTGGCCTTGGAACATTGCCTTGATGTCTATCAGATGACTTCTGACATAGGCAAATCCAAACTGTCAGAGAATAATTTCACCTTGGGTCACAAAGCTGCAGACTTGGAACTGCAATCTCATGTGAATTATGGCACTGAATTTGGAAGTTTTGTCTACAAGAAGGTTAATGAGAAAATTGAAACCCTAATAAATCTTGTTTGGACAGCTGGTAGTGACAATACCCAATTTTGCATTGCTGTTAAATATAAGCTGGATTGTAGAACTTATGTAATGCCAGCCTGAATGCACATGGGTATACCCTACTTTTTAACCAGGAGTCAAACTGAGCCTGTCAGTTTAAATTGATGGGAAGAACTTCAATGCAGAAGGTCATAAAGTTGGGTTGGGATTTGCACTTAGAAGCTTAATGTGATTTTGAGTGAAGCATTGAATTTGACCCTGGAGGTTAAGAGAAATGAATCCCACATTATTTTTGTCTTAAAATTATACAGTGAAATTTCAAAAGTATAGATTTTTTAGTCCGTAAAACAATTGTAATTCTCCTCATAATGATGTCTTGAGATGGTGAATCAATTCTGAGAGGTATTTGAAAGCATAGTGGCAATTGTCATATTTGTGACACATTTCAATTCAGTTCCTCAGTTTTACTTTGAATGTGTTTAAATGACAGTGTAGTGTCATGTTATAACGGAAATGACCCAATTCGCCAGTTTGTACTTCATGTACTTCACTTCTCAGGATTCTGCTCTTTGTACTATAGTTAAATCTTTGATTTTTCATCAAAATAAAATAAATACATCACATTTGGATCATAATTGCTCATAAAAATATAATTCAGACACTTTTTCTTCTGGCTAAGATGTAGCAACAGGTACCTAAATTACCATGTAGCATGAAACAACTAAATACAAAAAAAAATTTTTAAATGATACTGATCAGTCCATATGTGTGAGGAAACTTAGCCAAAGTCAAGGAAAGAACTACTTGATAGGATTGGAGGGAATAATCTCTTAGGATTTCACAGGGCTGGGACTATTCCTGCTCCTACCAGCCAAAGTGCAAAATCTCATAATTCATGGTGCATAAGGTAAGTATTCAAAAGAGTTTTGCCTCAGAAGTAGGGTGAATTAGTTATATGGTAAACACAGCCGCATGTCTGCTGAAAAAAAAAAATTTAAAAACAAGACCTAAAAGGATCAAACTATTCCAATGTAATATAATCATGGTATAGCATAATACTTAAGAATATTTGTAAGGATACAGAAAAATTAACACCTAACAAGATAAGATTCCCAATGTCTGGCATCCAGTAGAAATTATCAGGCACTCAAAGGAATAGGTAAATATAATCCATAATGAGGAGAAAAATAAATTATTTGAAACTGGCCTATTAAATGAAGCAGGTGAAAGAATAAATATACAAGTATATAATGACAGTTACGATAGTATTCCACACATTCAAGAAGCTAAAGGAAATGTAGAACCTGTTAAATAGATACATGGAAGATATATGGAAGACCTAAATCAAATTTCTAGAGGTAAAATTACAGTGTCTGAAATGAAAAAATACACTGGATCTGATTAATGGACTATTTAACCATACTAGAAATACAGAAGAAAAGATGAGTGAACTTGAAGGCATAGCAGGAGAAACTACCCCAAATGAAACGCAAAAAAGAAAAGTGAATTTAAAAAGACAAAACAAACAAAAGTGTTGGTGAACTGGGAACAACTTCAAACACCCTAACATACATGTAATTAATATCTGCAAAGGAGAAAAGAGGGAGTAAAGAGCAGAAAAAATGTAGAAATAATTGTAGAAACATTTATTTCCAATTTTAATAAACGCTATAAACCTACAGACCCAAGATGCTCAATGAATCCCAGTCATAATGGAAAGAAATATATACCAAGGCACATGATGATAAAATTGCTTAACACCAGTGATAAAGAGAAAAACTTAAAAGCAGCAGAGAAAACACACACACACACACACACACACACACACACATATTACATGCTAAGGACCAAAAATAAGGATTGCAGCAGATATCCTGTTGAAATCAATGCAAACCAGAAGACTGAAACAATATCTTTAATGCACTGAAAGAAAAACACTGCCAACTTAGAATTCTAGACCCATTTCAAAAATGAAGGCAAAATTTTAAAAAAATGTATATCAAAGGTAAAATAATTCATCACCAGAAGACTTAAACTATAATAAAAGTAATGTCAAAGGAAGTTTTTTGGACAGAAGGAAAAATAATAATAGATAGAAATCAGGATCCACAGAAAGGAATGAAAAATGCTGGAGAAATATAATATATTTTTTTCTTAATGTTTAAATATTTTTGAAATAAAATGGATTGTCTAAGAAGAACTAATAACAATGCAGCATAGGGTTTTATCATATGAAAATGTAAAATGTATGGCAACAGTAGTACAAAGGTTAGGATGAAAGAAATGAACTCACCTTTAGAGCCTATGGAAGGAACATAGCCTTGCTTAATTTCATACTTCTAGCCTCCAGAACTCTGAAAGAATACATTTCTGTTGTTTTAAGCCACCAGATTTGTGGGAATTTGTTATGGCAGCCTCAGGAAACTGATGCAATGCTTGTTTCTAAGTAGTTTTTAGTTTTTGCCATATGCATTTCTATTTTGTCCTAAGTTTCTATAATCAACTTGCTTATGATAATTTTAATAACATAAATTTTAAAAAGTTTTAAATGACACTTATGAGGATTCCATTATGGCAAATATAGAATGCTAGGGTGATTTCCTTCTATCTGTGGGGATTGTGGAACATGGAACACTCAGAAATTCTAACCAGGAATACAAGAAAGGCAATCTGAAACTGTTCTGGAGATTAATGCAACTCTTAGCTATTAGGGAATTCACACAGTTTTATATCTCCAAGTAATATCAGAGTCGGGCAAGGAATTGAAGAATAGTTTACCTTGCAATCAAGAGCACAAAGGCAGATGATTCAAGAGCAAATGAAACTTGAAGTGTCTGGGGAAAGCAGCCTAGAAACTAGATGCTAACCTGCTCTGAGATATGACAAGCTTTACATGGCTTCAAGAATGATTTAGAGTCACTTCTAGTCAAGCCTGAGAGGATCTCAGAATTAAATTGCAGAGATTAAGAACTGAAAAAAGTAAGAGCAGAATCTAACCTTAACTATTTTGAATTAATTTATACTTTGTTCTAAATTATTTAGCTAATTTTTAAATAAATGGTAGATAGTCTACTAAATTATTTTCTTTGCTATTCTAATATAAAATTCCCTTTGTACAGGAAAAGCCCAAAGGAGGTGGGAAGGTTTGAAAACTGAAATTAAAACCAAGGTACCTTCATGCATTTATTCGCTGCAAACCAAAATCTAGATTAATACATCTATAAAGTAATAGACTCTGGAGATATCACTTAACTCCAGTGAGACTGGCTCATATCAAAAAGTCCCAAAACAACAAATGTCGGTGGGGAGCGGACAGATAGGAACACTCATACACTGCTGGTGGGACTGCAAGTTAGTACAACCTCTGTGGAAAGTAATATGGAGATACCTCAAAGAACTAAAAGTAGAACTACCATTTGATCCAGCAATCCCACTACTGGGTATTTACCCAAAGGAAAAAAAGACATTCTATAATAAAGACATCTGCATGCGAATGTTTATAGCAGCACAATTCACAATTGCAAAGATGTGGAAACAACCCAGCTGCCCATCAATACACGAGTGGATTAATAAAACATGGTATATGTATACCATGGAGTATTACTCAGCAATAAAAAGCAACGGTGAATTAACATATCTGGTATTATCTTGAATGGAGCTAGAGCCCATTCTTCGAAGCAAAGTATCACAAGAATGGAAAAACGAGCACCACTGGTACTCACCATCAAATTGGTACTAACTGATCAACACTTACATCACACAGGGCAATAATATTCATCAGGGGGCGGGCAGGTGGGAGGGGGGTTGAAGGGATGGGAAAACTCTCACTGAATGGGTGCGGGGCACACAGTTTGGGGGATGTCCACTATTGTAGCTCTGACACGGGCAGTGCATGGGCAATATATATAACCAAAATGCTGTACACCCATAATATTCTGAAATAAAAGGAAAAATAAAAAAATTAAAAAAAAAACAAATTCAAGTTTGTTGTTGGTAAGTAAACATCACAACCAACTCTAAGCAGTTTATAAGCTAAGGAATATAAAACGTAGTCACTGTCCTCTGGATGAACGACAGGAATATAGGAACACAGGGAATCTAGTTTTCTTATTTTACAGCTGCTTTACTTTGATACATTGCATATTAATGTGATTTGGATAAAGAATTTTAGTGAAGAAAAAAATACAGGCCACTGTTAACTTGGCATTCATTTACTGTATGAAAAATTCATGAAATTATAACACAGTAGCAAACTCTAGGGCAGATAAATTTAAGTTGATTAATTTCCAGATTCACTCAGTTCTAAAATCCTTTTACATAAAATATTTCTTACATACTTTTCATATTCTTTTCCACATTAAGCTAAAGTACCTTAATTATGTCAATCTAGAGGTGTTTGAAGTGTGATTGAGTCCATATATTTTAATTCAGAGGACGATTTTTGGCACTCAGTTTTGTATAAGATATTTTATTATGTATCAGGTAATGGACACAGGATGAGAAAATTTCAATTATGTCCATTTTTCCTTACTGAATTTTATCTTCACATTCCATTAGGCACATATCAAAAGTAATGAATTAAAGGAAATAATCAAATGTTTTATTTCACATCAGATTTTCATATAATGCTTCCTTCCTATTGACAATAGCCTCCAGATGCAAATGTGCATGTGAATTTAGGAATTGGCTATTATTACTACACCTAAAGGTTTAGAACACATTGTACACATTTCTTTCTCCACATTCCTGAAAAATCCCAAGAGGACTTGACATCATCATGGTCCCTTCTGGCTCTATTTTCCTGCTCCTGCTTAATTTGCTTAGATTATAGATTATCTTGTTTTCCCCCATATGTAGTTTCTATTTGGCCTCACAAGGACTCAGATGTGAAACCGAAGCCACTTTTTTAAAGTTCACAAAGACAACCTCTCCCACTCAATGTCTGTGATTGTGTATAGATTTATGCATGATTTGGTGAAGGGGAGGAGGGAAGTGTCACATCTCTCAAACATTAATACTTTTGCAATGAAAATTGAACATCCTGTCATTCAGCAACAAGGGAATTTGGTTTTTCCCCCCTTTTTCTGACTACAAAGTGCCATCTAACCAGTCTCTCTCTTCTTTTCTGACACCTCTCTTCTTCTCGTTCTTCAAACCTTCCAAGCCCACCAAGTAGAAAGTTGGATATTCTTGTCTGGACCTAGGGGATGACTTGATTTAGAAGCTCTAAGTTTAGCAGTTTTTAAAACCATTAGACTGGCCTAAAAATGAGTAGAGAGAGAATAAACTATGAAAGAGGGAAATCGAGCATTTCAATGTTGGAAAGAGTAGAGTCAGCAAAGAAGACAGAAAAAGTAAACATGATGTGGGGCAAAACCTAGTGGCGTATGGAATCCCAAAAACCAATTAAAGAAAATCATTCCAAAAAGGAGGAAGTGATCAGCAGGATCAAATGGTGGTGATGGGTTGAGTAAGAGGAGAACTGAGAATTGCCAACCAGATATGGAAACAAAAAGGTCATTGATGACCTTGTCAAGACAAGTTTTAGTAAAATGTTTTAAATAAAACCTTAGGATTAAGTTGAGGAGAAATTTGGAGGTGAGAAGCTTGGCAAAAGATGTACAGACAACTTCTCAAGTTCTTTTCAAATGAAGTTTTTAAGTAGAAAAATATTTAACTAAAGAAAGATATGGGGTCTGGGGGACTTTATTATATTAAGATGGCAGAAATTTCAGGATGATTATAGGCTGATACTAATGATAGACCAGAGAAAGAAAATTTACGACGCAAGTGAAAGAATTAGATGAGAAAATATGTGAGCTATGGTTCAGACTCCATGGAGGGGTTGATTTAAATAGAAACAGAGAAAGTTAATCTGTTTGGACCAGAATGAAAGGCAAAATACAGTGTAGATGCAGACAAGTTTACAGATTATGACATGGAATATTTCTTTGATCACTTAAATTTTCTCAGTAAAATAAGAGGAAATGTTATCTATTGAGATTGCAGATGGAAGATTAGATATTAGCTACAAGGTATATAGTAGTAATTTATCTGAATATCACCCTCAACAGCATTAGGCATTTAAAATTATTTTTCAAAATTTTATCTCACTGTCAATTATATTTGCATGTCTTTGATAATCTGAAATGAACACTTTTAAAAAAATTACAGGTCCTCATTTAAAAAAATGAAGATAGGGGCTAGAAATAGGAAAGGACTAATTTAATTCAAGATATGCCTTCTCAAAAAACTTGTGTTTGTTTTAGGTTCTTTGAATTATTGATAACTGTGTCTGCTATACTTTGGAATAAGGTCCAAGATTTGAAAATAACTTTGGCACTCTCTCAAGAAATCCTTCATCCAAGAAATGCAGGATAAATAGCCATGTGGAGGTGATCAACATCAAGAGAAGAGTTGTACAGCCAGAGCTGACAAATAAATTTTAGGACAGTGTTTCTGGTTTTCTTTTTTCAATTAATATAAATTCATTCTTAATATTTATATGCTCTTCTATCTCTGCCCCATAACATTCACAGAACTAATAGGTATTTAGCCACATAGCAAAACACCAAACGTGTTTTGCTAACTTACTAATCTATATTGTTAGTGGAAATTAAATTTATTTTCCTCCAATTTTCATTGTTGCTGTTTTATTTAGATACTGATACAAAGATTAGTAAAAGGGGGAAATTAAAACAATAAATGTGCAGGTTTCTTTCCACATGTATCACTATTCGTTGGTCCAATAATGGATTTCCTTGATATCTTAAAATCAATTCCCTGAGGACAAAGTTATAAAACTTATATTGAGTGAACACTATCAGAGGTTAAATTTCTCATGGTTAGGTGGTTAGCTGAGGTATATGTTGCCAAAAATAAAGTCTGTGAGTCTGAAATTAAGTGTGTTTTGCCAGAGATAATATTGCTGAAAGTAGCTTTGCCAAAATATTTCTGGAGTTAAAGTTAAGGTGTGTTCTTATTAAAGATATGGTTACTTAGGCATATAAACTTTACAATTGGAGATTTCAAGGTTCAATTGTGATTTATTTACTGCCCACCTACCTCTACAGTAAGGAATAACTTTAACCTGTGCATTGGGTTAAGGGATTTAAATGAAATAACTTTAGGAGCATTGTCAACTTTATTAGAAATGCATTATTAATGCATCTATTCTCCTTCAATAATCCTGAACTAAGATAATTTTCCATGACAATTTTCTCTTTAAAACAGAATACACACACATGTATTCTGTACGTATTTTTGTATATATGTGTATGGCTAGAGAGAGAGATGTAGATGTATATATAGATACATACAGTCCCTCTCCCCAAAGTAGTCTTTGAGTGAGCTTTTGCTTGGCAGTTCATCCTGATTAACAGGATTTTAAATTTAATATGTAGCTAGATTTGCAACCTCCAAGTCTCAACGTACTCCTTTCCATTTTGACCTTCATATTTAGCCAATTACCAAGCTCTCCCAATTCATCTTTTTTTCCCTAATCATCTACATTTATTTGTTCCTACCCAATTCTCTACCACATTTTGGTTCAAATCCTTCGCTCCTTACTTCTAGAGTATTGAAATAGTTTCCTGTAGCACTCTCTTCTTCCTTATCAAAAGTCAAACATATTTTAACAGGTTGATGGTTAGGTGTTCCATATGGCTGAGCAGTAGCCATTGGAATATAAGCAGAAGAAGGGGTACCAATTCTAGCTAACATACTCTATGTACTTTCTTATACTGTGTGGATTCTTTGAGATAGGAAAAAATATTTGACTAACTCAATTTGAATATAAAACTCCATTATGATCCAATGGTAACTCATTTTGAGTATCTCGTCAAAAGTGTGTTTTATTAACTCTTGGTTTATACTCCCCCAAAATTCTCTAAGGTAAATCATTTTTATTCTTTATTTTTCCATGTTAGAGTTGATCTATATGTGAGGTGGGTGTTGGGAGGAAGTACAAAAAAACACAATGCTTTTAGAACGTGATTTCCCAGATACATAATAGCAGCCCTGAGACAAAATCAGATTGTAATGTTTTGTTTCCATGCAGAGTAACAGAGCTTTCAGCATCATATCTTGGAAAGCAGAGGACAGTGTGACCACAAATAGCATGCATGGCATGGATTTAAATGACTCAGACACTTTTATCAGGTCAATAATTAGCTAAGATTTTTTTCCTGGGTTCATCCAAAAGTAAGCCAATTCTACTCTAGAGGCTCTTCTGTCATATTTGTAAATAAAACCATAAAAATCAGTCTCTCTCTTCTTTGATAGCCACTGGTATTGCTTCAGAAGGCAATAGATTTAGTTATTTTTTGAGTAAAGTTCATTCCACTACCTTCCTTGGCTACCCTTATCCTGTTTTCCCCCACAATCCTACTCTCTTTTAAATAGGGTGACCATAAATCCTGGTTTGCTCCAGACAGTTTTGGAACATTGCTGTGGCATAGCTGTTCCAGTTGAATGATAAATTAAATGATTTCCCTAACTTTAAGCCTCACCTCAGTCATCATCTCCATTAAATATGGTCACTGCATATACTATTTTGCAATATAATTCTTTCATGCTATAATATTATAATGTAATTAAAATAGATAACTTTAGAGCAAGTTGTGTGTCTTATTTACCTTTGTATCCTCGGAATCTAGAACATTTCCTCGCATATATTATTGCTCAAAAAGAGCTTACTGAATAAATGAATGAATATGCAAAATTTAAAGAAGAAAGGAACACTTGGAATCTTTGGGGTATAAAAAAATCAAACAAGTGGCCTTGGGGAAGCACTGACCTTGTTCTTCCAAATAGTTGATCCCATACTAGCATCTCCTTCGTCAATAAGTACATATTTGGATTAAAGAAATATGAATTCCATTAAGATTTATGACTAAGCCGTGGTAGTCTGCTTTTGTTTTCCAGTTTAACCTGTCTACCTTTTTTAAGAAATTAAGGTTGAAGATGTTAAAGCACGTAGGGATGTTACAGGGGAATGTTTCCTGTTTCTCAATAATAACTCACATTTGAGCTTAGAAATTATTCAAATAAAATAAATCATCTGAAACATTTTCTTTCAGGTTAAAAATATTGTTGGCATTTATTTTTCTGAAAAGCATTTAGCTCTAATCATTGACAAATGAGTACTGGCTAAAAAAATGTGTGCAACAAGAATATTATAAACATTCAAGCAAAATGATTCTATAAATGAGAGAAGAAATTAATCTAAAAGCGGTATTAAATACACAGTCACAATTCTCAACTTTGAATGAAATAAGTTTATAGAAAACTTGTTGAAATAAAGAACAAATATTAATTTCCTACATACTAGTGTAATTTTAATGTTATTTCTCTGAATAGCACGTTTCTGATATAAATTTGGAATAAAACTATCCTTTAATAGGTTTTGCATTCAGTAAATTAAACCTAATAAGCCAGTGATTGTATATAACACACATGTGAAGTGGCTCCTATTAATCTATTTCTTAGATCTCTCCTTATATAAACTTCAATTACATTTCAAAGTTACATATTAAAATAATGATTTTTTTTCTTTTAAACATAAACTGAAAATCAAGACATCTGTATTCAGGCAAAACTTGTTTCAAAGTGTCATAAATCATAGTTTTCGCCTTTATTTTTAAACACTTCACATTTCTGAAGGTTTTTATAAAAATTTAAACAGTAGAATTTTGCTTCAGTAATTTACTATGCAAGTCACACTACATATATTTTCTTCTTGTAAATTAATTAAATGCATATGAAATTATAATTTACCCCAAAAACAAATTCATAAAAGATATGACTTACATATCTTTTTATATGTATTTCTTATTTAAACTTCAAATATTTCTGGGAGATAATACAACAAAATTTATTTTCATACTATTTTATGAGAAAGAGCTGAAGTCTCAGAAATTTTAAATGATTTCCCCTATGAAGAAAATGGCATTTCACTTCTGTGATCTTCCTCCCAAAAACACAGAACCTCAGTCTAATCATGAAAAAAACATGAGACGAACTCCAATTGAAGGACATTTTACAAAATATCTGACCAGTACACCTCAAAACTGTCAAGTTCATCAAAAACAAGAAAAGTATAAGAAACTGTCACAGCTAAGAGGAGCCAAAGGAGACATGACAACTAAATATCATCTACTATATGGATGGGATTCTGGAACAGAAAAAGGACACTAGGTAAAAGCTAGAGAAATCTGAATAAAATATGAATTTTAATAATGTATCAATGTTGGTTCATTAAGTGTGACAAATATATCATACTAATCTAAGATTTTAATAATAGGGGAAACTTGGCATGAGGTGTGTGGGAACTCTATACTATTTTTACCTATTCTGTAAATCTAAAACTGTTCTAAAAATAAAGGTTTATCTTAAAAAATGAAAAAAAATTGGTTAGCATTAAATTCAAAATTTAGGCCCAATATGTATGCAAATTCCATATTCTTTATATTATATTGTGTTGCCTCACTTCTATCATTAGTGAAAAGGAATTTTTTATTGTTGTTAAATTTAATTTATTGTGAGTAGAGAAACAGGACTGAAGTCATGGATTACACAGATTAGATCATAAAGTCAGACTGCATAAATTGGTCCTTCTCTCAATTGTTTGTAGTTTTCTAATTAGGCTTTATCTCCATTAAAAAAAATAATATAAATGTTTATGTATTTGGCTATCTGTAGTTAACATTTGTTGTGGGTCAACTCTTTTGTCAGGTCCTGGACCCTTACATATTTTATTTTAGGTATTCTTCATGACAACAACATAAATTATAACTAATATCATTCCCATAATACAGATGAGAAAAATACAACAAAGAGAGGTTACTTAACTTGCTCAAATTTAAGCAATCAGTTAGTGATACAGCCAGGTTTATCAGAAACAGGAGTTGGTCCTCAACCGTCGGATATTAATAACATGTCCTCATGTGATTAGTGTCAGATTACTTTATAGGCTGAACTTTCAGTAAAGAATTCTTATGGAAAAAAATTATTAAATTAATGAGTCTAAATTATTTTTATGGAGAAAGAATCGTTAAATATATAATTTTAGAGCCCTTGCTCTTCGGGTTCAGCTAAATAACTATGTTTGTGTAATAGTATGTGAGTACCATAACTTTATTATGAACTCATTTCTAGTCATTAAGAACATAGTGTGTAATAAAGCACGTGTAGTTGCTCATTCATAACCTTGTTAATGTAGTGAATTAAAAAATACCTTAAATAAGTTTAAAATTAGAGCAATTTTTTGAGGGGTATACCATGTTTATTTATTGGAACAGTAAAGGTATAAATTCTCCTAAAATTTATCTAGATTTCAATACAATCTCAATCAAAATATCAAAAGGCTTATTATGTGGAATTTGAGAGGTTTTTTTGTTTGTTTGTTTTATTTTTTTATTTATTTTTTATTTCAGAATATTATAGGGGTACAACACTTTGGCTATATATATTGCCCATGCACTGCCCGTGTCAGAGCTACAATCGTGGACATCCCCCAAACTGTGCTCCCCGCATCCATTCAGTGAGAGTTTTTCCCAGCCCCTCCACCCCCCTCCCTCCTGCCCGCCCTCTGATGAATATTATTGCCCTGTGTGATGTAAGTGTTGATCAGTTAGTACCAATTTGATGGTGAGTACCAGTGGTGCTTGTTTTTCCATTCCTGTGACACTTCGCCTCGAAGAATGGGTTCTAGCTCCAATCAGGATAATACCAGATGTGTTAATTCACTATTGTTTTTTATTGCTGAGTAATACTCCATGGTATATATATACCACATTTTATTAATCCACTCGTGTATTGATGGGCACCTGGATTGTTTCCACATCTTTCCAATTGTGAATTGTGCTGCTATGAACATTCGTGAGCAGATGTCTTTATTATAAAATGTCTTTTTTTCCTTTGGGTAAATACCCAGTAGTGGGATTGCTGGGTCAAATAGTAATTCTACTTTTAGTTCTTTGAGGTATCTCCATATTACTTTCCATAGAGGTTGTACTAATTTGCAGTCCCACCAGCAGTGTCTAAGTGTTCCTATCTGTCCACATCCCCGTCAACATTTGTTGTTTGGGGATTTTTTGATATGAGCCAATCTCACTGGAGTTAAGCGATATCTCATTGTGGTTTTGATTTGCATTTCCTGATGATTAGAGAAGTTGAGCAATTTTTTATATGTTTGCTGGCCATTATTCTGTCTTCTTTTGAAAAGTTTCTGTTCATGTCCTTTGCCCATTTTTTAATAGGGTTGTTTGATTTTTTCTTGTTGATTTTCCTAAGTTCCGAATAGATTCTGATTATCAGCCCTTTATCAGAGGTGTAGCATGCAAATATTTTCTCCCATTCTGTAGGTTGTCTGTTCACTCCAGTGATAGTTTCCTTGGCTGTGCAGAGGCTTTTTAATTTGATCAGGTCCCATGTATTTATTTTGGTTGCTGCTGTGATTGCTTGGGGGGTCTTCTTCATAAATTCTTTGCCTAGGACAATGTCCATAAGAGTTTTTCCAACTTTAACAAGGAACTATATTTAATTTGTATTATATTATATATATAAATGTATGTTATATATAAATATGTAAAAATATATGTATACAGAGAGAGAGAGAGGTTTTACTTCTAATTCTCATATGCACCAAAGTCATATATTTTTGTTTTTACCAAATTGGTATGAGGATTCTGTAAATATCATCACCATTTTTAGATGTGTCCATTGAAATTTTCAACTGCAGGCAAACAGAGAGTGATCACTTGGATTGCAACCTGACCATTTTATGCAGATTCCTAAAATTAAAAAAAAAAACTTAATAATACTTTTATTTAGCAATACTTTGTTTGAAAAAGAAGATAAAAGTAATAATTTGCTGTACAGCTATTCATACTTAAATGGGAATAGCAGTGTTTAATGGCATTATGTGCAAACAGATCAATGGAATCCCGCACACACAAAGAACCCTTCTTATTATGCTTAAAAGATTTCATAGATTTTCTTCAAAATAGCTCTGTGCCTGAATAATACAACAGCACCGAGTCCTCAAACGGAATCTTATGAAGATTAGTGAGTGGCACCACTTTGTCGGGGGCCCTGGAATTTGCAAACTAATAGGGGGCACAATTTCAGCTACTTGACTTTACTATTATCTTAAGCACATGGCTATTTGGCTGTCCATTTGAGAAATACCTATTAGTAAAGCCAGGCCACTTCCTTCTAGAAGCTCATGTCTATTAGACAATACATCTATTATATTTACATATTCAGGAAAACTGCAGACTCCTTTACAAACAGGTGTATATTTATCTGCCTAAATATTGTACACATTACTTTTAAAGCAGTAACTATATTTAAATTGGCTTCTATTACTTCTCAATTATAAGTTAAATGGGTTTTTTTGGTCTTTTTTTTTTTTTTTACCTGTACATCATTATTGTTTAGCAAAGGGTTCAATATAATAATCACTCAGTGAGTATTTATAGGATTAACTCATTAAGTAAACCCACCACTCATTGTACAATGTTGAGTATAAAGTAAGCTCTTGATGTATAGTTGAAAATTAATTTATTAAGATGTTTGTTTTTATGTGAAGAGTGTTTTCATAGTGTGTAGGACAGTTCAGTTTTTTTTTGTTAACTCCAGTGTTATACATATCACATCCTTTTGCATGCCATAGTCTGAAGGGAATTCTAATGTAAAATTATGCAAAACCCCATTGCTGTTTTGATATATGGTCTTTAAAGAATAGCAGGACATATTGTTTCATATACCTCAAAACATGCTCCCTTATAGTAAAACAATTGATTTTGCAAATGACTTCCAGATAGTCTTGATTTTTTAATGCCCTCCACCCTGTTGAGCTATCTTAGTCTTTCATAAACTGTTCCTTTATACAACAGATGAAGCAAGAGCTTATACAGTTCTGCAGTAGAATATTCTTGCCCTATACACTCACAGGTAGTGCCCAGTTGGAAGATGACTTACCATAGGCCGGAAACAAAGAATGGAAAATAAAACAATGAGCATAGAGAGAGCGAGCGAGAGACAGAAGAAGGAAGAGGAGGAAGAAGAGGAGGGGGAGAGGAAGGAAGGAAGAGGTGAAGAAGGAAGGAAGAAAGGAAGGAAGGAAGAAAAAAAAGAAAGTGGATTCTTCAAAATTTTTTCATTTGTAACTAAAGAAAATGTCTCCACCAAAAACTAGGTAGGCAGTGCTAATCCAATCCAATAGAACATGAAGTTCTTTTCTCCATCTCTCTTAAAGAAACTTTCAAATCACCACAAAAATAAGAACTAAAGGAAAACATTTTTAAGGAGGTGAGGTTATCTCATCTTGTTTATAAGAAATATCAATCCCAGAATTTCTCCTACATAAGTCAAGACTCCACTGTTGCCTTTGACATTCTTAAAAAGATGTAGAGACAATATTTCAGTAAGAGTTTATGTTGAATTTGAAAGAGTATTACTCTTGATAGAACAAAATTGGTATGTGATTTAAAATGGGTGCATGTTCTCATGCATTCAAAGTTTCATACTAGTGTATCACAGGCACACAAAACTGATCACAGAGTCCTGAAATATTTGTACTTGTTTACCCTTTCATTTGTTAATCATCCATTTATTTCAGTTTCTTCTAAGAAATTTGCCAGGAAATAGTGATGCAAATATGAATATGACAGTGTTTTGCCTTGAAAAGCTGTGGTTCAGTGGAAATGCAGACTATTAAACACACCATGATTCATCTCAAATGGTACAGAAACAGAACCGGGTGCTGTGAAAACACACAGAATTGGCGTTTCTCACACAGGGTACATAATTGACACTTACCGCTTGGAAGGCATTTGGAGGAAGAGCCACTTGAGATGGGTCCTATAGGCTAAGGAGGAATTAGCCAGGGAGCAGGAAGAGCCTTAGGTTGAGATAAAACATGTGTAGTAGGACCAGAGAGTGGAAATGTTTCATTATGGCTGAGAACTGATGGAGACACAACTTGTATAACATATTAAGGAACATTTACTTAATGCTGTTTAATCTGAATACTATTTAGTGCTATAGTCTATTTGCATTTTGAAACAATCACTCTTTGGTAAGAGCAGATGTTTTCTGAAGGAGATTAATAGCAGACATAGCTATATGAATTAAAGAGTTATTTCTGGTAATTGAGGTCAAAAATTTGGTGGCCTGAGTAAGGTAGCTTCTTAACAAGTGGAAGAGGGAAATGACGAGGGCGGTAAGAAAGAGAAGTAAAATATGACTACAAATAAAGGCTAATCGAGGAGATAGATGCTGGCTCTAGGACTGTCAGAGTAGACGTGGAATCCCAGACGATGATTTCTTTCTTAGGTACATTCAGCTCGAGTGGTAAAGATAATTAGGACATCATTGAATTAAAATTTGTGACACTCAGGAATGAGAATAAGGCTGAGGATATTAATTTGAGTCATCAAAACACATGAGACAGTTCAAGCTATAGTAATGGATGGAGTCACACAGTTAGATATCCTTGGAGTATTGAATTTCTGAGGGGTGGCTAAAGAATAGTTAATAAAGAAGAATAAAACAAAGCAGCCAAAGAAATAAGAGGGAACCAGAAGTGAAAATACATCACAGAATGCAAAAAAGAGCACCATAAACCAAAAAACAAAAACCAAAACCAAAAAAACAAACAACAACAACAACAACAAAACATGTTTCAGAGGGTAAATAAAATAAGACTGCACAGGTCTTTGGATTTGGGAATAAATCTATCATTAGAGATTTTGGCAAAAACATTTTCAAGGCAATGGTAGGAAAATCTAGCAGAAAAAATGAATATGAGTACTGGCTAATGATAGTGGCTGTAAATGGAAATAGAGAAATAGCTGAGAATATGTTGAGCTGAGGAGGATTGTGTCTTATTTTCTTATGTATTTTGCTTAATGGTTTTATGGTAAAAGTTACTTGGACATGTTTGAAAGCTATTGTGAAAGAGCCAGTTGAAAAGGGTGGAATGAAAATATAGGAGAGAGAAGGTAAAGTGTAAGATCCAGGAAGTGAAGGCAGATTCCAGAATCCAGGGGATAAGATGCCAGATTTGTCTCTCATTGTGATGAGAAGGAAGTGGGTAAAGATGAACAAAACCCAGGATTATTTGAAAGGGCAGGTTCCTAAGGCTTCCTATTTGAGAGCTCTGTTTTTTCAATATGGCTCTGTCTTGCTACAATGTGATGCTATAGAGAAAGCACAATGTTTTTATTTTGTCTTTTAACTACTATCAAACTAGTCTTCCTCTAGAGTTCATACACTGCTGTTATCTGAAAAATAAACTAAATACTTTATTCTGTAAAAGTTTAGCCAGAATCATATAATTTCAACAATCCCTTCAGCGTTTCATGTATAAAATGACTCAGCCCTGGTCGCACTTGACATGCTTCTGATCAGAGTTATCTAAATGAGTTCCTGAAACACTTACTCTCCTGTAGACTTAGGGCAAACGGCAGCCTTCTGCTGATCCTTGGGTCCAAGCTGTCTGTTGTTCGTTGGGACATTCCTGTAATCACTGATGGCCTCTGATGCAGAAATCCATGGTGGGGGACTCCATAGTTTATTTATTTTGCTCAGGCAATGGTACTAGGAAGTACTTGTCATTTCTCTCATGCTGATGTGGTTTCCTCTCAGTTCTTGCCAGCTGCCTGTCTCCACCCTCTGCTGTGAGACCATTACACTCTCCCTTAGAAGCCATAAAGCAGTTTTTGAGTCTCATCTCAGAGTCTATGCCTCCCAGGAACTGTGAGTGACTTAGGCAAAGCTACATGTTTTACATCTGATTGATTGATTGATTGATTGTCTGGCCAAGCTTGCCAAGTTGTTGTGTGCCAGGTTAATATAGACATACTATTTTTTCTAGAATCCAGAAATGGATCAGAGTCCTTTTGCTTTGCAATAGATATTATCTTCACTTGCTTAACAAAACTCCCCAGTAAAGATCTTCAAAGACCCAGGGAATGTTAACAGATTCATTTTATTCTCACTGTCTTTGTTCCCTGTTGCAATCATTCCCCATGGCTAGGAAAGGAGCAAGAGTACTCACACTAAATCCTCTTCTCTGATTCTATCTAAGCCCTAAGTGAGCTGAGATAGCCTTTTCACCCTATGGATAAATTCTAGCAAATGGGGCCTCTAAGCTTGTGCTTGATATAATAAATGACAAAAGCAAAAAAAAATAGCAAATTTTTTCTACTGCCTTGACAGGAGGTACAGTACCAGCCTTCTCCAAGCCTGGATAGATCTAGCAATGAAATATAAATTAATGGAGAAATTAATATAGTGCAGTTTTAAAAAGAGGCATACAGAGAAAGGGAAAGGCATTATTACCCTATTGACCTGATTGAGGTGAATATTGGAAGCCAGCAATAGCTAGGAACATGGGTAAAGTATAAGCAACCACAGGCATCCTATGAGTCTATTATTGGAAAGACCAGGGCAGAGCAACACTGTAGACACAATCAGCAACGACAGCATGAGCCATATGTTAAACAGAAAATCAGGTGCAATAGACTCATAACAGAGCAGTTTTGCCTTGAGAATAACATCTAGTTTGTTTCCTAAAGAAACAGGATAGTGAGGCAGCCATCTGGAAGGGTTGGTAGGGTCACCAGCTCAGCACAAGGAGTGAGCATGTCTTGAGAATTTACAAAAAGTTTACAAAGTGGTTCTTGGCCTTGACTATACATTAGTGTCACCTGGGAAAGCTTTTAGTGATCCAGGTGCCCAGACAGTGCCCTATTACATCAGAATCTCTGGCTATAGAACTCACAGTTTTAAAACTCCCTGGGTGATTCCAATGTACAGTCAAGTTCGAGAACCACTGCACCAGAGGAAGAAACCTAAAAAGAGAGTGGAAATTCTGCTTTTATGAAACTGAGGGCTATTTTACTATCATAATCTCTTTTCAATATGAACACAAATTCTTTACGAACTATAAGATGTTATGCTTACTTTTTCTCTAGAGCTTATGTGTAGGGAGTAGAAGGGGCTTTTACTAGGGTTCTCCAGTATTTCTCCAAACCCATAATTCCTTTTCATATTATTTTCCAGACTGCACCAGTGTGGATAGAGAAACGAGAAAATCTTGGTTAAAAAAATAATAAAAATGGGCCTGAAAAATTAAATTACAAGCTAGAGGATACATAGATATTAAAAGAGTTTTTTGGGGTTTTTTTGGTAGAAATCATGGCTAAACTTTTCACTTCCATCAATTAAAAAAAAAAAAACAACTCAGTTTCTAGATGCAAACTACCAAAGCTCTAAGCTCTGAGTTTAAGGAAATTAAATTATGTGCAATATCTCTCCAGCTATTTATTAGCCAAGAAGTCATCATTCAGAAAGTTCTGGAAAAGAATTCACTCACATTTGCAAATCAACCCAGTATTTCAGTACAAAGGCAAATGGAATATAGTTCATTTAATCAATATATTCTCCAAGGGAACTAGAAAAGCCTCTATTATTCGATTTCCAACGCAGGCACAAGCATTGTTTATCATTGTATACTGTCCTTTTCAAAATGACAATTTTATAATGCTAAAATCATGTTAGCTCATGTATTATTTCACATACTTCACTGGTGATGTCAGCCTGACAGCGTGTGTGGTGAGAAAACATTACGCATTGCCTAATGTGAATGCTAGCTCTGGAGGAGATAGCTAGACATAAACTGCACACTTTTGGGTCCATGACAACCATCACTGGGAAAATGGATATGATTAACAAATTTTGGAGGGGTTTGTAAGCCTTGTGTGTAAGAATTTTAAAAGGACATGATAAAGTACAGGTACTCCATGTAAAATAAGAGACGCAAAGATGAGGGACAACCTCTGGTAAAGTGTATTGGCTAGCAAGCATCCAGTTTTATCATCCAAAGATAATATTTTGCAAGAGATTACAGTAAAAAATATACGACTTTTAAAGCCTCCCAAAAAAATCTTTGACTGTGATTTTTCTGCCAACTCCCACTTAGAATTATGGAGTATTTTGATCTGGATGGGATTTTTAGATATCAGGAAATATTATATTGGAACAACACCTACCCTTCCTCATCTGCAGTTTTGCCAGTTATTTCCTATCAGATCTTAGACAAGTTACTTAAACTTTTTCTGACTGCACTAAGGTTGTGATAATTAAACAAATAGCATGTATTAAGTGTCTGACTCATAGATGACGTTCCAGAAATGTTAGTTGGGTAACTCACAGATTAAGATTTGAGTGACTAGTCCTTGGCAGCACAAGTAGCCATTGGCAGAGTTGGGACCAGAACCACAAGCTTCTGGCTTTTCTCAAATATTTTCATCATTCCTTCTACCTCCTAAAAGGCAGAGAAAAAAAGATGATTCTTTAGGTTTCTTAGAATTTGTCCCAAGACCCTCAAACTCTTTTGGAGAAAATACAACAATAAGTGGATTTTATATAAGATGTCTGGAGATACAAATAGAGATTATTCTCAAATTATTTAAAATTAGAGCTTTGAAGTCATGATGGAATATTTAGAATTATTAACCAATGTTTTTAATTTTGAACTTTTTCCCCACATGACCTTCTCCTCATCTCAGGGAGAGTGAGAGTATTTTAGATTCACTGCCTCAAGAAATAGAAGATACAGCAAAAATGAATAAATAAAATAAAAAATAAGAAATAAGTCAGGACTCATGTTCTGAATTTCAAAATATACTTTTGAATTCAAGGAAGACACAACAGTCTTAAGAGAAAAGGCTGTTGAGTTGCATGGTAAGGGGTCTTTTAAGCATTAAGAGTTAAAGTCCTGACCTAAATAACTGGCAGAAAAAATACATATTGTGTTAGAATGAGTTTTCCTCACTTAGTAAATCTCCATAAAGCACCTGAGAAGAGGATAAGCAAGACAGTAAGAGAAGAGTGATAGCCTCTTGAATTAAAAATTATTCTGGCTGCAACCCTGGATGTAGTGAATACTATAAAACTTAGGAAATTCCTCAAACCATGGCTTTGTGAATACCCATGTAATGTTTAAATGGAGTTATTTCGCTGATGGACACAAGACCCAGAGCCCCTGTGATCCCCAATAGGTCCTAGGAGTGAGCAGTCACACCACTTTATTTCCCCTGTACTGCTCTGAGTGGCACAACTGTGACCTGGAGAGCCAGCAGTCTTGAGTGGCAGGGATGAGGAAGTCACTGCGGAATATATCACATTACCTTCCAAATACAATATAGGAGCCTCAGCCTGTGCTGATGCGAGGGGTTGATTACACCAAAGGAGTAGACAGTAGGGAGAACCTGCAGAGCACAGAGATTTGAAGCTCCAGTTCTGGAGCTCCACTACTGTGTTCAAACCCCAACTGGATCTCTTAATTGCTGCATAAACTAGGCCCGGGTTTTTAACAATTCTGTACATCAGTTTTCCTATTTATAAAACATGCATAGTAATAATAGTATTATTATTACCCTCCACAGGGTTGTTATGAAGACAGGATGAATTCAGATATATAAAGCATCTAGTATAGGGCTATATAGGTATTCCATAAATGTTAGCTATTTTTGCTTTTAATGGTCATCTTAGCAGATGCCAGCTATGAATAGAAGTAATGCAAAGACCAGATTCTTACCCCCTGCTTTCACCGATTCCATTAGACTGCTTATATTCCCTAAAATGGAAATTATACCAAGGTGGGAGTGGGGGTAGGAACAGGAGAAAACCCTAAACTTACTAGGAAAAGTTTGAAGTGACTCTATGTGATCAGGTTCAGTTTTCTGCTATGAAGTACAATTATAAATTAAGTTCTGTTTCTCTCTCTCTGTACGTATATATATAGATATAGATACACATACACACACATGCATAATCAAAAAAACACACTTTCACTTCTTAGATATCTAAGTAATCCAAGTATGTAGTCTATGAAATTCAGACCAAAAACTGAAATCTTTTTAACTGAAAATTGCTTTTTAGTATGACAGTAAGACATTTGTTACTGATATATATAACAGTGAGAGAGAGAAAAAGAGAGAATTTGGAAGCTGATGTTATTATAGCAAAGATAATTAAGCATCCTGCTAAGTGATTAAAGAATATAGTAGCACAGGTTTGGAGCTAGAATTCTCTCTATAATATTGTTTATAAAAATGATCTGTTTCATAGCCACTTTAATTGACTAACAGGTGATAATAAATGAACATTGTCTATCCGTTGTCAACTCAACAAAGAGTAAGTTCACATTCAATTTCTGCTGCCTATAAGTTTTATCATTACCTTTTGATTTCTGATTTAAAAAGGCAAAATAATAGTTTTGGACAAGAAACTGGTATGTGTTAATCCAGAAAGACTACAAACAGAAATATCAGAAGTTAGTTATGTTTTGTTGAGCATGCTTACCATTTTAAGAATCTAAAACTTGTAATTGGCAAACTCTTGAGACTTTCAGGCTAAATAAAGGAATATAAAGAACGTCCTGTTGCCTTTAATCTTTATGAGTGGAAAGTGTGAGCGCATCTATTCATTCATGTGTCTAACTGCAATTTTGTGAACACCTCAACTGCAAAGACATGTCAGTACTTAAAAGCTTGGCTGTGAGACTACAGGGATTATTACTTTCTCAGGCATTCAAAGTGGAAAAAAAAAATCACGTTCACCAAAACTCAGAAAATGAAGTAGTTTTCATGAAAGGTGGGTGGAGCAACAAGACAACGTTTTACATGTTTAACTTAAATTTTTAATTTTTCCACCAAATTATCTTCTCTCTCCTCATTCCCCTTCCTTATCTCTTTCCTGCTTTTTCTTCCCTTTCCCAGGAATTGGGCTTCAGAGTCCATCTGTGCTAACAGCTACACTACACTAAGACGAAAGACTTTAATGGGCAAATAACATCTATGTTACATATGAAGAATTTTATAACTCTGGTTCATTCTACAATTAGACTTGAGAATGGGAATATGATATAAAAAAATCAAGTCCCTTTTAAATCAGAGAAAATTATTATAGTTTGTAACTAGGAAGTAGGAGCTCAACACTTGCAAATGACTGCAGACATGGATCCATTTCTCCATTTTACAGGTAAACATTGATCACTTACATGCCAGGCATGATTCTATGACATGATGATGTTAAATATTTTCAGTTAAGTTTATTCCGGTCTCAGTCTTAGTACACATACATAAATGTGGAGATTATCTATCAGTTGAATGGGATGCTATAAAAACTCAGTCATCCATATAAATTTCTTATTTCATATTCCATGTATTTGTCATAGGGAGTGTGAAAAAAATATGGAGCAAAATGTCTGTTAGCTCTTTTTAACACAAAGAAGTCAAATACTGGATGATAGTTGCAAGCAGAAGAACAGGGAGAGAAATGTCACAGGCGAGCACCTGGGCATAAACATGATAGTGCTGGTTTTCATTGACTTGGGTGGGTGGGGGTCACTTTTGAAAAGTGAGGGACAGGTCCATTAGTTGCATCACTCTTCTCAAAACTTTCCAGTGATCAGGACACATGGAATAACAAGACTTGGACTTATCTTCCTACTACAAACAACTAGAAAACTCAACAAATCATATGAAATAAACATTTTTAGATGTTGGACAATAGGCAGTGCAGGATTACTATTCCTGGAATTAGGGAAACAAATCACAGTAGCATTATGCTTGGAGACAATTTCTGGAACACAACACAGGAAAGGGGAACTCAAACAGAAATAAGTGGTTTTGCTGTACTGCCTACATGAAGATTGAACTTCTAGGATGCTGAGAGGACTAGAATTTACGGGTTAGAAAGCATTTCCTGAGACAGGTACACAGAGAAATAGTTCCAATAATCCACTTAGGGGTCCCTGAGTTTTTAGTGAAATTCCAGTCTGCACACATGAAGAGTAAAACCCCAAAAGGCAGGAAAAGAACATCTTCTAAGGAAAGAACAATTACAAGGGAATTATAAGCCAAATCCTTCCCAGTGTTTACACAAAACTGGAATTATTCAAGCTCTAATCATGCAGAGTAGAGACTAATCAATATGTGGGATGTTGTGTAGAGACTCCAGAAGGATCATGCCTTCATAATAGGGTTAAACTAAATACTTCCCTAGACTTAGCCTAAAAGAATAAATATTTCAAAAAGGTTAAAAAAACTTTGAAAGAATCAGGGACTCAGGATATTAGTTAATGAGTCACCAGTGGAAGAAAATCCTATTTTCATTTTCCTCTGCTTTTGACCTTGCCTTGGGTTTGAGTATGATGGGAAGTAGGGACATAGGGTTGGAAAGAGTGCCTACTCTTCAGAGTCTAAAGATCAGTGACCCTTGGATTTCTAAACTGGAGCCATTTAATACTATTTATTCAAGTTATGGTCTATGTATTTAGAATATATGCACCTTCTTTTGCCAGCCAAAAGCTGAATGGGCAACAGTGAATTGCTGCTTCTGGCAGAGAAGAGTATGCTTCCTTTTATGCACGTAACTTAACTCTAGAACCTGAACTCTAAGTAATAAAAGAATATATGCTTCCTTTTCTATGTATCACACTCTTGTTTAAAGGTTTTTTGATGAAAAGACGGGAAAGTCAGCACAATCCTGAATGAGACAGTGGGCACCCCATGGTGGCTCTTTTGGACTCACCAGCCAGAAGATAGAGTGAATTAGGCCTCTCCACCAAGAAGTAAACCCAAACAAAATCAGGTGAGGCTCAGAAGAGGGGAAAATTTGTTTTTTCTCTTTTTTACATATATGAAAGCACCTGTGACAGCTGGCAATAGTATAAATCAGGTACCTTAGAAGGAAGTTAAGACTTATAGAAAAGCTTTATGGTTAAGGCCATAAAGCAAAAGAGCAAAAAACTGAGGTTGCACAGAGAAGAAGGAATTCTTCTGAAAGACTGTAAAATAGAAATCCCACCTACCTCTTTCTCAATTTCTCTCTCTCTCTCTCTCTCTCTCTCTCTCACTGCCCCCCCATGTATACATCTCCTGTTTATTCCGTTTCTCTGGAGAACTCTGACTGATACTTATGCGCACATATGCATACACATTCACACACACAAAAGCACACAGAAAGAGGTTGTGCTAGGAAATGGGTGGGCTGCTGGTATCAACCTTAATGAAAATATTTCTTTATAGAGAAAATAAAAGAAGACACCGATCAATTCTCCACTTTTTCAAATTAGACAAGGACCTAGAAACTACTGATAACAAAGAAAACCTCAGCTATTCGTATGATGTCTTGATCTCAATAATCTAATTCTTTTTTAAATTTATTTTTAGTTGTTTTTATTTCAATTGATTCACAAGTGGGTTTTTTTGGTTGTTGTTGTTGTTCTATGAATGAATCATATAATGCTGGAGTCAGTTTTTTTAGTGTATCCATCACCATAATAGTATACATTGTACCCGATAGGTAATTTTTATACCTCACTCCCCTCCTACCCTCCCTCCTTCTTAGTTTCCAATGTTTATCACACTACTCTATGACCATATATACGAATTGGTTGGCTCCCACTTATAAGTGAGAACATATGGTATTTGTTTTTCCAATGCTGAGATAATGATCTCCAGTTCTGTCCAAGTTGCTGCAAAAGACATTATTTTATTCCTTTTTATGGCTGAGTAGTAATCCATGGTGAGAGTGTGTGTGTGTGTGTGTGTATAAAATCACATTTTCTTTATCCACTCATCAGTTGATGGGCACTTAGGTTGATTCCATATATTTGCTATTGTGACTTACGTTGCGATAAACATTTAGGTGCAGGTGTCTTTTTGATATAATGGCTTCTTTTCATTTGGGCAAATACCCAGTCGTGGGATTGCTGGATCGAATGGTAGGTCTACTTTTGTTCTTTGAGGATGTCCATACTGTTTTCCATAGTGGTTGTACTAATTTACATTCCTACCAATAGTGTATAAACATTCCCTTTTCACTGTATCCATGCCAACATCTATTATTTTTTTTGACTTAATAATAATGGCCATTCAGACAGGGGTAAGGTGGTATCTCATTGTGGCTTTGATATGCATGTCCCTGATGATTAGTGACGTTGTGCTATTCCATATGGAAGCATGGATCTAGGCAAAGGACTGACAGTTCCAAAGTAGATGAACATGTGGGAGAAATTTTTTTCTTCATATTAAAATTACTTAAAGATAATTGGGAAGGGTAAGGGTCAATTCTTTTTATAGTAGAATTTCAATTAATAAATGTAAAAGTAATGAAAAAATATAATATCGCCATTAGAATACTGCAGTAATCACTGCTGGAGGCAAGATCCAGCAGTGTATTCTAAAATTAGAAGACAAAAATTTAAGGAGATATAAGGTATTTTACAGCTTGAAAGTATCTCACCCCAAATATTTATTAATTACAAAGGGAAAAATACTAACAATGAAGAAATTTGGCAGACTCCACCTTAACCAAGTGGTGAAGGTTAACATAACCACTCATAAGACATATAAACATCACGCTCCCCCAATATGAAGTCTGAAAAGGGACATCACCTCTGTAGTATTTTTCCCCAAAACCATAATCTCAATCTAATCATGAGGAAGCATCAAAAACACACAAACTGGAAGACATTCTGCAACGTATCTGACCATATTCTTTAAAATTGTTAAGGTCAGGAAAAAGACAAGGAAAGACTGATGAACTGTCAAAGACTGGAGGAGATGAAACAGGAAAACTAAATATGATGTGGGATACTGGAATGGATCCCAGAATAGCAAAAGAACAATAGTGAAAAAACTGATGAAATGTGAAAAAAGGCCAGTAGTTTAGTTGATAATACTGTACCAAAATTAATTTCTTAGTTTTAATAATTGTATAATAGTTATGCACGATGTTAACATTATGGGAAGTTGGGTGAAAGGCATAAAGGAACTCTCCGTATTGTCTTTCAACTCTTCGTAAGTTGGAAATCATTTCAAAATATACAGTTAAAAATGCTAAATGACAGTTTAAAGCAAAATTAATAATAATGTATTGTGGGGTTTATAGCCTACTTTAAATAGCTCAAATAACAGAAGGAGGAAAATGGAGTCCCTTGAGCCAGAACTGCTTCATTTTTTATTCTGGTTCTCCCAATTAATTGCTAAATAACCCAGGGAAAGTTACTTAATTGAGTCTCAGTTTCCTCATGGATAAAATTCTCTCCATTGAGAGGATTAAATTTATCACTTAGACATAAATGTCTTAATATAAGACTTCCCAGCACTGTACTAGTATATGTACTCCTGATAAATAATACATAACTCTATTAGGGTAAATACATGAGAGTAAAAACAATAGCAATATAAAATTACAAAGAAAAGCTATAGCTTTTACTATTGGATCCTTCAAAATAAAACTAATCAAATAGCATTTTTTGATGGTGAAATTAATATTTGAGGCAGAAAAATACAGAAAATGTTTGGCAAATAGACTGTGAAATTTTAATTCTGAACACCTATTTTAGTTGGAATGCTTAAGAAAGATACGTTTTCTAATAAGCAAAATAAATAACTCAAAAGCAACCTGACCACACAAAGGTTATTTTCGTAGAATCGTAATAATCACAAAAAATTAAATTATAACTAGAGTTATACCATAAATTTAAGTGATCTTTGTCCTTACCCTATACTCATAGCAAACCTAGGACCAAATTACTTGAGACAGAAAATGCAGTGATCAGGAGCTCAAGAACATTATTCTGACCATTAGAAATAGAATATGTTTCATTTTCAATTTGACAGGGCAGATTATATAAACATTCCATAAACAAAAATCATGGTTTCATTCTATTTTGCAGGCATCTATCAATGTCTCATGGCAAGAATATATTTCAGCCTGCCCAATTAGCAATGATAGTATGGACTTCCACATTAGCTTTTATGAAAAATAACAGCAAATTTCCTTTATTGTTATTTCATTTGATATACACTATCACTATGCACAATTCTTTGTGTTAATCATTATGTCTACCCTTTGTCTTGTAGTTATCTTTAATTAAATCTTTCACCCGTATAATGATGTTACCATAATATTTTATCCAATATCTGAAAAAACGAGTTATTGGAAACAGTTGTCATTTTCTTTTGGCACCCACAATTCTAAAAAATTCATCACAATTCTGGAAAATTTCAAGTTGCTTAGGGACGTATTACTTAGGCCACATCTTCATGAAACCAAGACAAGGATATATATAGGGCATTGTCTTTGCAAGACTAAAAAGAAATGTATTTTAGTTCCTGAAGAATTATGATGCCTGAAGAAATCATTCAATTTTATTATCCTTATCTATTTACATAAATTGTTTTATGTAAATATGCACTACAAAAATGTAAGAAACTATACTATTTCGCATGGCTCTAGGGTCGAGAGCATATTATTATTACCCAAACTACAGTGCATAGTGATTTTACGTACAAAAAATAAATGAAATGCAGAGGAGATAGATTTTTAAAATAAACTACTTTTGTAACACTAAAGATAAAATAAAGTTGGAAGCTAAAAAAATTGAAACATTTTAGGTTTATACATAGCCCCTATATGGAAGTAAAAAATACAAAACAACTAGCTAACTAGTGATAGGTTTTTTTAATTTGGGGAGTGGAGATTTACTTCAATATCATATATATATTTTCAGGTCACTTAAAGAACTTGATATACATATATATGTTTATTATCTTATGCAGGCAACAAAATATCTACCATGTTTGGCAAATAGATTGTGAAATTTGAAACCTTTATTATTTTTAAATTTATAATTGACATAATAATTGTAAATTGGTATGTTATTATTATATTATTTATAAATTATTTATTATATACAAAATATTATATTTATAGAGTACAATGTGATATTTCAATGAATGTATACATTTTATGATGATCAAATCAGGGTAATACCATATCCATAACTTTAAACATTTAGTTTTTCTTTATAGGTATAACATTCCAAATCTTTTCTTCTAGCTATCTTGAAATATACACTATGTTTTTATTTGCTATAGCCACTCTATTGTATAATGAAACACCAGAATTTCCATGGAACACCAGACTTTGTACCTGTTGATCAAATTTTCCCTTTCTCCCCTCCACCACCCCTCCTCAGCCTCTGATAACCACTACTCTACTCTCTACTTCTATGAAATTGACTTTTTTAAGATTTCACATATGAGTGAGATCATTCAGAGTTTGTCTTTCTGTACCTGGCTTATTTCACATAACATAATGTCCTCCAGGTTCATCCATGTTGCCAGAAATGACAGGATTTCATTCTGTTTTATGGCTGAATAGTATTCCATTTGTGGTTTTGATTTGCATTCCCATGATGATTAGTGATGGTGAGAATTTTTTTCAAATATCTGTTGTCCATTTGTGTGTCTTCTTTTAAGAAATGTCTATTCAAGTCTTCTGCTCATTTTAAATTGGGGTATTGGGTTTTTTGGCTATTGAGTTGTTTGAGTTCCTTATATATTCTAGATATTAACCCCTTTGTCAGATGCCTAATTTGCAAATAATTTCTCCTATTCTGTAGGTTGTCTCTTCACTCTATTGATTATTTCCTTTGCTATGCAGAAGCTTTTTAATTTGTTGTAAACCCATTTGTCTATTTTTGCTTTTGTTCCCTGTGTTTTTGAGGTCTTTTTCAAAAATCTTTGCCCAGTCTGATTTCATGAAGCATTTTTCCTAAGTTTTCTTCTAGTAGTTTCATAGTTTCATGACATATATTTAAGTCTTTAATCCATTTAGAGTTTATTTTTTGTATATAGTGAGAGATAAGAATCTAGTTTCATTCTTCAGCATGTGGGTATCCAGTTTTGCCTACACCATTTATTGAAGAGATTCTCCTTTCCCCAATGTATGCTCTTGGAGCCTTTATCAAAAATAGGTTGACTGCAAATACATGGATTTGTTTCTAGATTTTCTATTCTGTTCCATTGGTCTGTGTGTATGTTTTTATGTCAATACCATGCTATATTTATTACTATAGCTTTGCTGTATATTTTGAAGTCAGTGTGATGCCTCCAGCTTTGTTCTTTTTGCTCAAGATTGTTTAGGCTGCCTGGAGGCTTTTGCATTTCCATATGAATTTTAAGATTGCTTTTCTATTTCTGTGAAGAATGTCACTGGTATTTTGATAGGGATTGCATTGAATGTGTAGATTGCTTTAAGTAATATGGACATTTTAACAATATTAATTCTTCTAATCCATGGACGTTGGATATCTTTCCATTTATTTCCATCCTCTTCAAATAATCCTCAGCAAAATACTAGTAAACCAAATTCAACAACACATTAAAAAGATCATTCACCATGATCAAGTCGGATTCATCCCAGGGATGCAAGGATGGTTGAACATACACAGATCAATAAACATGATACATAACATTAACAGAATCAAGGACAAAACGATATGATCATTTTGATAGATATTGAAAAAGCATTTAATAAAATTTAACATTCCTTCATGACAGAAACTCTAAATAAGTTGGATATAGAAGGAACATACCTCAACACAATAAAGAAAAGGCCGTGTATGATTAACTCATAGCTAATATCATTCTGATCATAGAAAAGTTGAAAGGTTTTCTTCTAAGATCTGAAACAAGATAAGAATGTCCACTTTCACCACTTGTATTCTACATTGTACTGAAAGTTCTAGCCAGAGAAATTAGGCAAAGGAAAGTAATAAATGATATTCAAATTTGAAAGGAGGGAGTCAAATTTTCCTTGTTTGCAGATGACATCACATATATATGATGGACTACACTAAAAAACTGTTAGATTAATTTGGTAAAGTTGCAGGATACAAAATCAACACACAAAAATCCACGGTATTTCTGTATGCCAATAAAAAACTATCTGGAAAGGAAATCAGGAAAGCAAACCCAATTAAATAGCTACAAAAATATAAATGCCTAAGAATAAACTTAACCAAGGAGGTTAAAGATATCTACAATGAAAACTATAAAACATTAGTGAAATTTTAATTCTAAAACCCTGTATGAAGGGTCTTAAAATATCTGAATATCAAAATATAGTGTACCAAGACAAATAAATAGAAATGGAGGTTTTATTCACAATAATTTATAACTGAGTGTTCTCCTCATTTTAAATGCATCATGAATGTGGCAAGAATAGGCTTCTTTAAGACTAGCTTAATTGTGTTAAATTACATTACTGAAATGTCAAAATTATGTTAAAGAGGTAGATTTGAAAGCATCCCTGATATCAATAGCTCAATTCATTTATGTTAATTCTTTTAAAATTTCCTATAGGATTTGATAAACATAAAATTTCTTTTAACACATTGAATAGCACAGTAAACAATTGCAGGTACATAAGAAAATATTTTTTAAAATTTTTAAAAATAATAGTAGCATTTTTAATACAGTAATTAATATTTAATTAAAGTATATGATTACCGTTACTCTTAGACCAAAATTCACATGTAATGATATTATAGAATAACAAGTTATTATAGAATAATAACTTGTTATAGAATAACAAGCCTTGATTTTTATCTTCCAAATTCAATACTCCACTTAGGAATTCAAACATTTTTATAGGAATATACTCAAATATTTTTTAAAAATCATCAAAGTAAAGCAAGAGTAGATGGAACAGGAAGTCACTTCTTTCTTTACCTCTACCCTAGAATGGGAGAAGTCAGGGGGAAGAAAAATAAATTCACACAATACAATATACTCATAAATAGGTTATTATTTTAATGAATAAATAAACATATGCTTAAAAGAAGAGATTTTGACATGATCTCTTTTGGAGTATTTATTTGTAAAAATGAAAGATTTCAAAAATCATTGTCCAAAGTTAAGAAAACTAATTCCAAGAAAAATCAGGGTTATGTGTAGTTGCTAAATTCCAAACTCTCCAAGTTTCCACTTGAAGGAATTCTCTGTGAGCTTTCACCCACTGTAAATCTGTTGCTTTTGGTTGTAAGCCTGTACATTTTGATGTTCATTATTCTCATCTCCCTTTCTGTTCATTCCTCCAATTCACCAACTGTCTTCACCATTCTATTCTGTCCTTCTATTCTTTTCCTAGTAGTCATACATTTATTAGAGTGCCTGTTATCATTGTGTTCAAAGTAGAATATACAGTCTAAGTCCATTAGAAGTCTTAGCCAAACAGCATGAGGAAATATAAACATTTTAGCTCAATAAAGTCTTCTAGACTTCAGAGAAAAATCACAAATTACGACAGAAAGAAAAAGGTGAAAGATAGCTAAACATTAGTTTTTATAATATTCTTAAGAGTTTCCAATAAAAAGTAAGGGTGTCACAAGTGTATAGATACATATGTATGTATGTATACAAAGGCAGGCACACATGTGTGTGCTTTGTGCAGGTTTTCATTTATATGTATGCACATATTCGTGCAAATTTATGTGTGTGTGCACATGTTATATTTTCATAATATGCACACATGCATGTGGACTAGGGTGTCAACACATGTGTGTGCACATGTTTGTTTTCTTATGTATATGCATGTGTAGGTATACAAGGGTATACAAACATGCACGTGTGCAAATGATGTCCACACATGTACAGGAGAAACTGATTTTTATAGCAGTATTCAGCATAAATGATCAGTTGTAACTATCAAACACTCAAGGAGGACTATGAAAAAATATCAAGAACAATATTTGCCATATTTTATGAGCCATGAGATAAATTTCCTTCATTGTAATTGTTCTCTTGAATCTTCAAGATGATATTTACATAGATTTTCACTGAAATAGAGAGTAGTTTATTTGGAGGGCTTTTGTTGTACCTTGAGATGATTGCAAAAAATAAGTTACAAATCATGAACTTATTTACCTGATGGAAAAAACTTATGTGTAGTCTCCAATAAACATTTCTAAACCAAGGTTTCTCAAACTGAAGTATACTTAAAAATAATCTGGCATAGGTAGAAATGTTGACTCTTGCAATCTAACCCCGGGGATTCAATAAGCAGAGAGTAGACTCCAGAAATCTGAATTTTTATGACATACCCTGGGTGATGTTAATGCAGCTGGTCCATGGATCTCACTTAGAAAAAAAGAATACAGTGCTACAATTTGAATTTTATAATTTTTCGCCAGTATGAGGAAGTAAATAGAGCACAAACATATAAATTTCTATATAGTCTCTGCCAAGTATACAGAAATCCTACAAAGTTATTTCTTGCATTACAAATGTTAACATTTGTGGAAATGCCTGCAATTGCTTAATTTTGGCTAGTGAGGAGATTTGCACATATGACACTTTTCAATACCAAGCAAGGAGGTAGAATATATCAGACTCAAGAAATACACTTCATATAGGCCTAAGGAGACTTAGGATTCTTGATAAATATTAATCAAACAGCTATAAGCTCGTGGGGTACTAGGACGAAAGGTAAGAGTCAGATTTAAAAACACATATTTAAATTCATTTGGGATCCCAATTGTTAACCATTCCTCTCTTGATGAATATTATAGTAGCAGTCAAGTAGAACACACCTGCTGTGCTGCGCCTCAGACAAGTCCATCCTGCCATTGCACTGACCCCAGTGGAATGCTGATGGCAACATCAGCTAAGCAGATGTGACAGGAGAGTGGCACTGGCTGCAGCAGTCAAAGGAATCTAGAGCCACAAACTGCAAATATATATTAAATGACATATTAGACCAAATGAGATGCTTTGGGGCATTCGGTCTTTGAAAGACTACATATTATTTATTATTCCTCAAGGATGATATATATTAGTAGGGATATGGATGTCCTTTGCTGCCAATTTTTTGTATCATTTTCTGTAAACACTAATTCAGACAAGCTGTTATTTAACTAAGTCGTGTTTCCATAAGATGTAAAAACCTCATTGCTCTGTTTGCTTGCCTTTTGTGAAACAGAGTAAAAAGCAGGATTTGTGCTAGTGACATATATTGGCCTCCTTTGGCCCCATCTTTATGATCTGTGGATACCACAGCAGGTCCCAGGTGAAAAGATGAACTCCATGTGTTGACTATGAGGAAGAAAAGAAAGCCCATCAGCCTTAACTCTACTAACAACACTAACAGACACAATTTAATAATGTCAAATCATATAAGCAATAGCCAAATTCGCCTATAGTTTTATTGGAAGCAATTTGATGACTTCAGATAAGTGGAAAATCATGATACAGTATCTGCATAAATTATTTATTTTGCATCTCTGTAAAATCATTTTAATAAAATGTCTTTTAATTAGAGGAAATTATGTATCAGTAAGTCAGATTTTCAAAATAAGGGCAAGAATACCATCAATCAATCTCAGATAGTGACACTCAGAATGTTTTTTAACATAGATTTTAAGAAAACTATGATGAATAAAACTATTTCTTGGACCTCAATGTGATCTATGGATTATAGAAAATAGACATATTATATAGTGGAAATAAGACAATAAATGGTAGAAACTAGCACATAGCTGTGGTGATATTCCCTGAAATAGTAAAATAAATAACACAAATTTTATTAAAAAGTAAATATTATTAAAGGTATTAAAGTGCATAGGTATATAGGCTAAAACTACCCTGTAATTATTTATTCAAAGTTTTACCCACTTGTTATTTATTTTTATGAGTGTTGTATTGGTGTTCTCCAGAGAAAAACAAATAGGAGATATATATATATATTTATATATTATATAGTATTATATAAACATTTATATATATTATAAGAAATTGGCTCATGCAATTATGGAGGCTGAGAAGTCCCAAGGTCTGCAGTTGGAAAGCTGGAGACCCAGGAGAGCTGACAGTGTAGTTAGTTTCAGTTTGAGAGCTGGCAGGCTTGTAACCCATGAAGAGCCAATGGTTCAGTTCAAGTCTAAAGGCAGGAAAAGATCAATGTCCCAACTCAGTAGTTAGGCAAGAAAAGTTTTCTCTTTCTCACCACAGGGACAGCCTTTGTGTTCTATTCAAATCTTCACTTGATTGGCTGAGGCCCATACACATTAGAGAGAATGATCTGCTTTATTCAGTCTATAGACTCAAATTAATTTCATCCAAAAACACCCTCAGAGACACAACCAGAATAATGTTTGAGCAAATATCTGGCACCTCATGATCCATTCAAGCTAACACATAAAATTAACCATCCCAAGTGTATTTATTTATTTTTAACTTATTTACTCAACAAGGGCAAGCATGCTGTACACGTTGGGAATACAGTGGTGAGCAAAAAGAGACCAAAGCCACTGCCCTTATTGAGCTTACATTTTAAAGTGGGTGGGAATAAACAAGACAAACAAGTAACATATAATAGGTCAGAAGTTTATAACTATTAGGGAAGAAAATAAATCGGGGACATTGCATGCATTTCTTTAAGGTTTTTGTGGGGATGAGTTGCAATTTTAAACAGTGGGCCATGGAATACCTCATTGAGTTGCTGAGATTTAAGTAGAGATTTTAAGTGGTTGAGGAGAAAATTATATGAACATCTGCAGGAATAGCATTTCAGTCAGAGGTAACAGCAACAGAAAAGGCCATCATAAAAGCAATGCCTGGGGTATTTAAGAAAGACAAGGAGGCTGTTATAGAACAAGCAAAGGAAAGAATACTAGGAAAATAATCTAAAACAGCAACAAAAACAACAACAGTTCAACAACGAATGGATCAGATCATGCAGGTTAATGTAATTTAAGAATTTTGGCTTTTTTTTTTTCCTAATAAGAAGTGGAACTCTCTTTTGTGAGCTTTCATATACATCATGATTATTTAGAAAGGTGTATCAATTCCTCTAATCATCAAAAAATAGTAGCTCTGTTACATGTTCAAAATGTCTGTAATTGTGCTAGAAGCCAGAAACATAAGAGTGGAAAAATGAGCCACAGTACGTTCCCTCACTGAGCTGACAGTCTGGTTAAAAGACAACCATTTATAAGAAGCCACAATTATTTAAATAAATTCTATGAGAAGAAACATTATAAGGTGCTTTGTTAGCACATAGGAGAGGCTTCTAACTAATCAAGGAGTTTTTTCCCAAGGGAAGTGACATCCAAGATCAGACACAAAAGATCAGTATAAGTCAGTCACAGAGAGAGAGAAGGAGAGGCGTGTGTGTGTGTGCGTGTGTAAGACATCTGGTTATAAAGGCAGAAGTGAGTGCCAGACAGAAGATTGGAAGGTTTACATTTGAGAGCATATATATTTAAGAAAACAAGATAGAGTGTTAAAGGGATCGAGGGGCAGGTAGAAAGTGCTAGGTTGAGATTGGAAAGGTGTGCAGGATCTTGATGTGTCTTTATTTCTCTGATTAAGCACTATAGCTTGAGGTCACTAGGGAATACAAAACCTTTTATAACTGAATAGTGATTGTTTCAATTTTAATTCAGAAAGATCAACTTGGCTACAAAATGGGTTAGAAAGGAAAGCAATAATCAAACTGTTGGAGTATTTCAGGCAAAATGTGATAGAAGCCTCTGTTTGGCAGTGAACAAAAGTTAAGGAAGGTGAGGGAGATAGATCTTAGGCATTACAGAAGTAAAATTTGTAATACTAGGTGATTTATTGGTAGGCAGCACAGTAAAGAAAAAGGATGATTGCCTGGTGTCTGCTTGGGCAACCAGCATATGATGCTGTTACTGAGATAAGAAATGCTGGAGGTTAATTTCACATCTTTTTGCAAGTGTGAATTGTGCTGCAATAAACATTTGAGTGCCATCATCCTAAGTGAAGTATCCAAAGAATGGAAAAACAAACACCACATGTACTCACTATTAAATTGGAACTAACTAAGGAGCACACATGTGTGTAGAGGGAAGTAAAACTCAGTGGAAATCAAGCAGGGGGACAGGGGAGCAGGGGATGGGCGAAAACCTACCTAACCAGTACAATGAACGCTATCTGGGTGACGGGCACAACTTTAACTCTGACTCAAGCATTACAGAAGTGACCCATGTAACCAAAAACATCTGTACCCCCATAATACTTTGACATAAAAAATAAATAAATAAAAGAAATGTTGGAAGAAAAGTAGTTCTGTGAAGAGAAGTTCAGTTCAGTCTAAGATCCTTAATTTAAATAATTAAGGGGTTGTGTTCAAAATGTTGTTGGATATATGGGTTTGCAGCTATGGAGAAATGTCTGGGAGAAGGCACACATTTGCAAAGCCATGACAATTTAAGACAACGGAATGGATGATTGCTCAGAGAGTGTGTATAAAATTTGAACATAAGAGAAACCCTAGTGGAACTTTTAAGAATCCAAATGACTGAGGGATAAAAAAGAGGAAAAAGTGAGTGTAAGGAGACACCAGAAGTATAGGAAGAAAACTAAGAAATTATGATATCTCAAAAGGAAGAAAAATATTTTTAAAAAGGAGAGAATGCCCAGTGTTTGTAAATACTCTTGAGAAGTCAAGTGATATAATAACTACAAACTCTCCATTATATTTTCTGAGAAGCCATGATTAGTAGCGTTGTGGAAAATACTTTCATTGAAACGGTGTGGACTGCAGGGTTGAAGGGTGAGCTCACGGAAAAGAAGCAGAAAGAGGTATATAAGCTGTTATAAACTGGCGTGGTTCTCATATTTTAAAGGTTTAAAAAAGAGTCCTGTTTCATTCATCAGTCGGCACAAAAAGTCTGAATTAAGTTCACAAAAAATGGCATAAAGTTGTTGTTTACATCCTCTAAATGGCAGGCATCAGATCACATCCGGATGAGTTTGGCCCAGAAATGAGGACAATGTCAGCTGGAGAGGAATGCACTCAACTCTAGCAGACAGCTTGACTGCTGTGTGTCTTGCCAGTAGCATACCTTACTACAGAGGGCAAACTCTTCAGATAATAACAAACACAAAGTCTGCAACTCCGGCCAGGGTCGTATTTCAGAAAAACTGTCTACGAAGAGCAGGAAACTCAAGTTTGCCAAGCAAAGGGGCCAAGAGTAAAGTCAATGTTGTTCCAATTGGGTCACTGCCAAGGAAGGCAAGCTATAGGGGAACTGGGAAAGTTTGAGGATCTAAAATGTCAGGGCAATAGATCACATCCAAATGGGTAAACCATGGAGCAAGACAGAATACTCTCAAACATGATGCTAAGGAATAGAACAGCAGGAAACCAGGAGACAAATTATGTCTGACAGGAGAGGAGCAGAAGCCTCATCTGTGTTCTGAGTCAAGAGTCAGAGCCTTAGCTCTGCCATTCTAAAAATGTCAAGGCAACATATCCAACAATAAACTCAGATAAATGAATGTCAAAACACCAGCTTTCCTGAATCCCTGTACCCTGATCCATCCTCGCTGTGGTTGTTAATCTTTAGACTCCAGGCCAGAGGATTTCTTTAAAAAAAAAAGGGGGGGAGGGGGAAGGGAATGAAGGGGGAGGGACCTATTGCATCTTATACAAGTGAGTGACAGATGATTGTTGAAAAATACGAATTGTTCCTGACATTTAGAAAAATAAGACAGATGAGATTAAACAACCTAGCAATTACACAAGTAGAAGAAAATATAAAAACCAACATTCATACATTTGTAAAGGCAAAATCTGCTTCCTAAAGAAAAAAAAATACTCCAAGGGGTCTCATAATTCAGTACTCTTAGTTGATTCCATTGTCATCTTGTCACCAATAAGATAATGCTGAGCAAAGTGATAAAGATGATCATCAAATAAAGTTCTCCTGAGAATCTGAAAGGGTACATCTACTTCACAGTTGTCCATACCTGGTATAAAATCAATATTTAAGTCTCATGTTAGAGGCCAGCAAGTTTAATAGCATTGTTCCTCCAATAGGAGAAGAAAGTCATATTTTAAATTTAATTATATCACTCTTGGTGAATAATGAAGCTATGTTCAATTTGGAACTACTTTATTACTTATTTAAAAAAAAGGGAAATGTATGTCAAAATAGATGAAAAAAGTTACTGTTTTCTAGAAATGAGAACAGCAGCTCATAGTAGACATATAATGTATTTTTTCCCAAGATGTACAAAGAGAATATGCACAAGAAAATACCAATGACAAATGTTCTTAGTAACAAGTGGTCTAAATTGAAATAAGTAATCCCCAGGCCTTGAAAAAAGATCAGAAGCATCTATTGTATATTTCTGTGCTTAAGATAAATTGATAAAAATAAAAATAATAATGAATAGCATGTCAGGTAATGAAATGAGTATTTGACCACTTTGTTTAGCACAATATTGATATGCTTCTGTTCTGACAGACATGTAGTAATCAAGGATTATGGGTCTTTGTGAATGTTTCAGGTAGTAAATATATATATGTACATATCTATACATAAGAGTTTTGACAATCTACAAAAAAACATTTAGGTAGAAATACAGTCTCACCTCATTGATTTAGATCAATTAATAACTAAAGATCTCATTTGCTCTATTATTAATAGGAAGGAAGTGTCTTTCTATTGAGGTATGCTCTCATTCCAAAGAATTCCACAGCTTTACTATTCACACATGGTCTGACCAGACTATCACAGAACTTAATTCTCATTGTCATGCTTATGAAATGTTAAAACCAGACATCAGAAGGTGCTGAGGACTCTGTTCCATTATGAGTACATGCCCCTGCCATTCCAGACTCTGACTAGGGTACAGAGGTGCTCCAATCTGCCCACCAAGATAACAATTGTTGGACACCACCATGCGCTGGATTTTGTTTTTCTAAGATCAACCCTTGACCTCTGAGCTAGGAGAACTTCTTCATGACATTATATATCCTCCATCTTAAAACATTCCCGTCAGATTGAGGTTGATGTCTCAACTCACTGTCTTAACCTCCCAAACCTCCTATTTATGTCAATTACCAATACTCATTGTTATTTCACTCATTAATAAGCTTTTGTCTTATGACCAGGCTGTCTTGCCCCCTAGGCATGTCATCATTCTTGGCAATATCAGCAGGCATGTGGCTGGCCCCTCAGCACCTGGCCTTTTGTTTCCTTTATCTCTCCATTTGAATGGCATTTTCTTCTGCTCTGTCTCACAACCACTGTCATGGTTGTTATCTTCTGGAACTTGTGGTTATCAAAAGCTACTCCAAAGTTAATTTCCCAAAACTGACATCACACTTTCTGATCCGTTTTTGATGTTCATTGAGATTTCTGGCCTATGAAATTCAAACTCTTCAATCTGTTTTACAAAGTCTTGTTGGATCAAAGATAAACTTCTATGCTCAGGTTGAATCCACTCCTTGCCCACTGGAACCCACTGTCTCACCTACTCAAGACCTTTGTTCCACTTACCCACTCTGATATCAATTTTACCCATCTATCTGATTATTTCCATTAACCTGTTGTCATATTTCCATCTGAAAAATCAAAATAGAAAAGCAACAAAAAACTTCCTTGATTGCACATACACTTTGCTCCCCTTGAAAGCAAAGCTCTTTAAAGGACGTGTATAATCATCGACCCTATCTCCTCTCCTCTCCTCCTCCCATGTCTTTTGATCCTTTTTTCCAATTAAGCTTTTGTCTGCACCGTTCTACAGAAACTTCTCCTGGCAATTCCCCCAATGTGAAAAAAGAGTTGTAGAACTTCAGTGATATTAATTCATCCTTGACTAGAAATTGCAGTTGAAACCACAGACAACAGACTTCAATTAACATGGGATTTGAAGGATCTTGACACAGACACAGACGCTTGGAGAAGACAATGCTATCATTTAGCCTAAACATCTGGTATGGGTAGATAAGTAAAAAAGTTCTCAAATCACTGTATACATATTTTTCGCAAAATTTAAGTTAAATTTATATTTTCTGTACCTAACTTCATAGAATTAAGTTTGTGTCTAAGTGTATTTGCTAAGAAATACAAAAAAGAAAAAACTTTCAAGTAATGCTAAAAGGGTTATTTTAATGTTTCTAAAGACTGTGCATGTAAACTTTGAAACCGTTAAGGTTTGCTACAGGAAATGACTTTTGTTAAAATATGTCCTATAAAAAATATTTAGCTCATTTAGAGTTGGAAATAGGTTTGTTATAGGAAATTAAAATAGTTAACTCATAATCCATATCACTGACTTTCTCTCACCTTATTAAGTGGCTTTACTTATGAGTCAGTAAGCATTTGAATACCCTTTCTTTTCACTTTCTCCCTAAGTCTGTTAGTAATAAAACTCATGACTCTAAGAAAACAATAAAAATTGAGTTTTTCCCTATCAATAATGACTTCTACTTTACCAAATCTAATGGATAATTTTTAATTCTTACCTAATTTATGTGACTTCTTAGCTAATCACTTCTACTTTCCCAAAAGTCTTTCTTTTATTTGCTTCATGCTCTCCTGATTTTCCACTCTCCATACTGGCTGTTCCTTCTCAGGCTTCTTTGTTGGAGCTCCTTCATCCTCCCCAAACACCCCTGGGGATCACACCTAATATCTCTTCTCTTCATCCAGTTGCGTGAGTTCAATACTATCTATACCTTTCAAATTTAATATCTCTGGGACTCACTTTTTCTCTGAACTCCTGAACCATTTCCCAAACACTACTCAGTATCTCCCCATGGCATCGTAGGCAGAATTCCTATTTTTCCTACCCACGTATATCCCAAATTCAAACCTCCCATTTTTATAATCTAAATGGCACTTTCTTTCTTTCAGTTACTCAAATCTAAAATTTAGGTGATATCACCCACTCTATCACGCTAAATATCAACACATCACAAAATATTATCCCCTCTACATCTAAAATACCTGCCCAATCTACTTGTTCTAACCTTCACACTATTACCATGGTCTAAGCTGCCATCATCTCTTGGCTGGACCAAGAGCTCCCTTTCATTCTATCCTCAATCAGGCAACCTGAGTGATCCTTTTAGAACATAAGTCAGATCATTGCACTATCCTGTTTAAAACCATCCAGGGGCATTTCGACACATTGAAAATAAAATCCAAGTTATTGCTATGGCCTATAGGGCCATGACTGAATTGGCAGGCTGTCTCTTCCATTCTAACCACACTAGCTTTCTTATTGCCTCTCAAATGAGGCTGTATTTACCTTATTTCCTTTGTACTTGTTATACTCTCTGTCCTGAAATCTCTTCTTATAGTTATTTTCATAGATAATTCTCTCAGTTTATCTCTCTTTAAATATTATCTCCTCAAAGTGGCCTGCCTCAAACAGTGTTCTTAAGTAAAACCCATTATTCTCTATCTTTAGAACCTGCTTTATCTATTTAAATTCAATTATTATTCTCTGAAATTATAATTCATTTTTAAATTTTATTTATTTTACATCCATCTTCATCACAAGAACCTAAGGGACTTGATCTTTTGACTCACTGCACTTAGAACAGTGCCTGGCACTAAGAGCTTAATAAATACTTAATTGAATGAGTAACCTGACTGCCATCAACTTCCATGCACTCTCCCCTCTCATGCTAAGTTCCAGCCATACTTGTCTCATTTTAAATCTCTTACCTCATTAGTCTTGTTGTTTCAAAACCTTTGCCAATATACCCTCCTCTACCTGAAATAATCTACCTTTTCCCAAACATATTTACTTTTCATGGTTGAGTTCACATATTTCGAATTTTTTGCTTAAATATTACTTCTGTATTAAGGCCAGACATGACTACCAATATCACATGTGTTGTTCACACTCTTCTCTTACTTATTTTGTTTTTATTCATGGTATTTGTTGTTATTTGCTTTTTTAGTGGCTTAATGTCTATTTCCATACTAGAATAACCTCTGCTATGGTTTGAATGGCCCCCTCCCAAAACCCATGTTGAAATTGAATTGTCATTGTGACAGCATAAAGAGGTGGGACCTTTAAGAGGTGATTAGATCATGAGGGCTTTACCCTCATGAATGAATTATTGCCGTTATTGTGGAAGTGAGTGCCTGATAAAAGAATAAGTCTGTCCCCCACCTTTCTCTCTGTCTCACCATGTGATGTCCTCCATCATGGGATGCTGGAGCCATGCTCTTCAACTTTCCAGCCACCAGAACTGTGAGCCAAATAAACTTCTGTTCTTCATAAATTACCCAGTTTATGGTATAGTATTATAGCAGCAGAAAATGAACTAAGACAACTTCCATATAAACAGTGATTGTATATGCATGATTCTGCAATGTGAATATCAATGTGACTAGTGCCAGGGCAGAAATCATGCACTCCAAAGGTACTGTTAGGTAGACAGTTAGGATCTCCAGCTCTTCTTGGGACAAGGGTTCCCTGCTTTGGTGCTGTCTCAAGCAATTGCTCCACCTGGGAAGAAGGATAAGGGTGGGCACTCCATTTTGGTGCTGCCCCACCCTTAATGCTATCCCAAGCAACTTCTACACCTAGGGAAGGAGGAAATCCTTTATCAATCTGGGAATTCCCCAGCCCAGGCATCATAGGATTTAGAAAGTGGCCTAGAGTAACCTGAGGGTAATTATTATGCCATTAGATTGAATCTGCATTGTGGTTCACTCCCCCCACCAGGTGGGCTTTCAGAGAGGGAGCTCATATATGCAGATGGAATTTTGAGGACACCTTTTGATCATTTGATAACATCCCACACCTCCTGAAAGCCCTCCCCCAAACTGGGCTAATAAAAGGAAACACTCTGAGAACTCAGAGAGAGAGTGAGTGGGTCTGTATCTCTCCACTCTAGGAGACAGACCGTTTTATTCTACAATAAATAGCTGCTCATGTGAAACCGCTTCCTGCCTGGGGTTACTCCATCATATTGGCTCTGCTGGTGATTGTTTTCAAGATAATAGTCTGGACTTGACACTTTGGGGTGTCTGGTCATTCTTTGCCCAAGAGCCCACCAAGAACCAAAGGCAGACTGCCACCCTGATGGTACTCACATCAATCACCTGCTGTGCCAAGACAAGGTTAGCCCATAAACTCTTAGGTCCTTTCCTTTTCTTTTCTAACCCCATCTACAAGTCTCCAGTCTCTATTCTTCCTTTTCTCAATTAATGTTAGTTTTGTCCTTTATTATCTTTCCTTATTCTTTCTTGTCACTGGGGTTGAAGTCACCCTAAATTTAGGAAATAGAACTTAGAGTTTATGTCACATCCTACACAGAAGAATGACATGTGCAATATGACATGGGGCCCACTTCCTTTTATAGGACTCTACATGTAAAAAGAGAGACAGAAATGAAGAGGATCTATTACTAACTAGTTCTGGGACAACGAGTGCCTTTTCCTATTCATGCATAACTAAAACAATCACTCAAATGGTCCCTTAGAACAGTATTTTTCAAATATTTTTAAAGGATACCCCACATCATTTAATGCATTTTACATCACAGCCCAATTCATACCCAGATAAGCAATCATTTATGTCTGCATACACGAACACAATCTGAAGAAGTTTTATAAAAATATTCCCTTACTACACACTCATGTACTCTTATATTTTTGCTTCTTTCTTTTTTCTTTTTTTTTTCTAGTTTATTTTTAAAATGTAGTTAACCCACTAAGTTAATTTCATGACCCACTAATGGATTCCAAGCCTCCTCTACATTTACATTTGAAAAGCATTGCCTTTGAAGATACCAGACTGCAAGGTAATCTCAAGTCTCTGCCACTGTAAGAAACAGTTGGCTGACTGTGATTTGAACACATACACACACATTTACCTACATAAACACAAACATAAATATTTCTTTTAATACCAGTCCTTGCAAGTTATCTTTAAAAAGGAAAGATAGTGGTGATTCCAACATAGAAGCTTGTTACAGTGCTCTCAGTATCACTTAAATGAGACTGGCTTCATGGCAAAGGAGAATTTTATAGTAGCAGTAAGAGTTTTGGGAATGAGTCATGTGGGCTGCCAAGCGATCCTTGTTGGAAGACACTAACCATTAAGTTGTTTAGGCTTACTTTTACCCAAAACTATTATGAAGTAGACCTATAAAATTCAGATAAATCAGCTAGAGTTTATGACCTGTCCTCTAGGCAAAACAATAATCTAATGTTTATGTTTTCTGCTGTAATTCTCCCAACTACTCAAACTACGTTTCCCTTAAAATGTAATGTTGGGGCTCAGACAATGACACCCCAAAATAATGGCCTCAGAAGCAAAACTTTCTCTCTTTCTTCTGCCCTCCTGTCTCTCAGTCCCGTTCTCCCCCTAGGCTAGCCATAGAAATTAGAATCCTTCTTCCCCATGGCAGGTCACAGAAACCAGAACCCCCTTTCCCCAAAGCCAGCCATAAAACCCAAAAATATTAATCTAACTTTCCCCCCACTTTCTGTCTAAAATCTTTTGATTGTAGATCATAAGACCTCCTCACCCTCCGTTCCAGAGAATCCTGCCCATAACCCAGAAGGAAAGAATGCTGCACAGAGAGGCCAAGAAGAATCTAAACGGTCAGGCCTTGCTGGTCTTTCCGACTCAGTCTATTACCGTAATACATGCTTTTTGTCTTATCATATTTCTACACAGGTGTCCATACTTTGTTGAATCTAAGCATAAAAATGGGTAGTTTCCCCTGTATCTTTGGGTCTTCATTTTGAAGGTTCCAGTGCCATGTGAAACGATGATCCAATAAATTAGTATGCATTTTCTCCTATTAATCTGCCTTTCGTCAGTTGATTTTCTGGAAACCTTCAGAGGAGGAAGGGGAAGTTTTTCCTTAGCCCTTACAGTAAAAATCAACTCTATAAAAATTAAGGAAAAAAATAGATATGTTTAAAAAGTTCACTTAAAACTATGCTTATTTATTCAAGAATAAAGGTAAAACATTATAAAAATTTTACTAGAAATAACATCATTACACTGTGAAATAAATTTATTAGCCATATTTAATTTCATATTCAAGATTTAACCTTTAAATCATTGCCACTAAAAGATCTTGTTTGATATCTTTGCTCCTGCTCTTTCCCAGTTTTGAAAAGCTCTGTTATTTTAGAATCTACCATTCTAGGGCAGACTATGATGTGATTGTTTAATTACACTGACATAAAACTTCAGGATACAAAAGTCCAAGATCTGTTATTTTTTCCCCTGGTCTTTATTCCTCTATATTAGAATCCCCAAACAATAGGTGAATATTATCCACACTACTTTCAGCCACCTGGCTTAAGGTTGAAAACATCAGTTGTGTAAAAAGTCAATGGCCTGAGCTGGCATTGGTTTCTCGTGTTGGGAAGTGGTTATCAAAGGACAGTGCCTAACATTTACAGTCGAAATTCTTCAGAGAACTTCTGAGATCCCACTCTAGCAAATGGATTGAGTGAAACGACCCCCGTCCTTTTTAAAAGTAATCTTTAATAAATAAGAGCTTGCTAGATCAAGATAAAACTTACTCATAAACAGTCTTATAACAAGGTTGCATTTGGCCTCCTAATGTGGGAAAGTGTTATTTGATCTTTTGAGTTTTCTTTGGTAAATTTTGGAAAACAAAGCAACACAACTTTCCCTAAATATATAAGGGATACATACATATAAAAGTGACAAGATGGCAGGATTTCTAAAGTAAAGATATTCAAGTAGAATATTTTTATGTTGCCAAATTTCTCTCAGTGCTTAGAAGTAAACAGAAATTTTAAGCAAATGGCTCTTACAAATGAGGTATTCATGTTATCAACACTTTATTTTTTAAGAAGAAAAATTCATTAAAGGATCAGGCAATGTAGAATTGAGGATTTTCCTGGAATGTCACTTGCACCAATTTTCTCAGTATGTGTTCCCGGGAAAATTAATAACTTGGTATGTTAATAGGCATATTAATAAAAGAATTGGTCAGTCTAATACAGCGATTCTCACAGTGTGCTCCACAGACTGCCGAGGTTCCATGGGTACAATCAGGAGATCCATTAGGTTAAAACTGTTTTCATAATTATGCTAACATATAATCTGCTTTTTTGTGTTTGTTGATATCTGAATTGATGATACTCAAACTGTAGTCATTATATTCATCTTGTGTACCTTGAATGCCATACATTTACAGTAGATAAGAATAATTACACTTAAAAATGTCCTTGCTGAAGCATTAAAAAGTATTAATTTTAGTAAATCTTGCCCCTGGAGTACACATCTTTTAAATATTCTGAGTGACAGTATGAGAGGTACACACAGATCCCTTCTGCCATATATAGCAAAGTACAATATTTACACTGAAGAAAAACACTTGTGTGATTGAGTTGCCATCTAACCTAGCCATTTTTGAATTGTAATTGAACACAATTTCTACTTGAAAAAAATGACTGATAGGCATACTTGGGTATTTAGCAGACATTTCTACAACATTCAAAAATGAACAAAGTCTTTTCAGGGAAAACAACTGACATTATGGCCAATGATAACATTTAAGATTTCAGAAGAAAATTAGAATTTTGGAAAACATCTATCTGTTACTGTGTATTCTAGAGCTTCCAAACAAAAAAGTCTTTTCTGGAATGATTGGAGGTAATTTAATAGTATAAGTATCATTTTTGTTATTTTTTATATTGCATAATGATACACTTCGACATAGGAAAGATCAGTAATACTCTGTGAATCAATATTTTCTATTTTCAGAACGTAATATTGCAGAAGTATGCATGGATTCAGATCTACTTGAGATAGATCGGTGGATTTTCATGTTTATAACTAAGAAATAATTCAGAAACCCCAAACACATTGCAGATTATGATAAGACAGTTCACAGAAGAAAAAATCTGAAAAATAATTAATATGAAAAATGCCCAATAAAATATTTCATACTCATTAGATTTTCAAAAATTAAGTCATATAAAGCAAGGATGGGCAAACAATATCTTCCTGCACTGCCTGTGTCAGTACTATGGGCAGCAGTTTGACGACACCTAAAGATGCTGAAAATGCACAGCGTTTTCATGTTATGACAATGATAACAGACTACTCCATGGCCCAGCAACCTCACTCCTTGGCTTACGTCCAGAACAAATTCTGGCATAGGTGCATATGAGGACTTCTTATTGCAAGCTCCTTGCACATAATAGTGAAAAATGGGAAACATTTCAAATGTCACCAATAAGGAAATGAATATGTAATTTATAGTATATTTGTGTAGCGGAACACTTTAGAGCAATTAACATGAATAAATAAGATTTATACTTAACAGCATGGTAGAACTCAAATAATGTTGAGGGAAAAAGAAAAACAGATTGGAGGATGTTGCATAGTATATGATGCCTACAAAACACAATGCCATATATTATTTATGAATACACTTACATAAAGTAAAAGTAAAAAAAATGGTCTGAATATGTATCAGATTTAATGACAATAGTGGTTCTGAGAGGACCTATGATGTACATATTAGAGATTCCAAATTTGCCTGTGTTGTTAACTCTTTAACAAAATAAACTGATGTTACAATTCTTTAAGACCTGTGTATTTTGATATTGATTGCATAAAAATTGCTATGGTATTTTGGTAATATAATATTTTTGTAAAAAATCTAAATGAATAGTGATAAAGTGAATATGAGTTTATAAGTTGTAAATAAGCATTCTTGAACTATAAGTGACAAACTAATTGCAAGGGAAAACTAATTGCAATGGAACAAGTGATAAATGACAAGAATCAAAAGCTACCAGACTCAATAAGTGAAAGCTAGGGGTTGTGGTGGATGGTAAAAGGGAAGAGGAGAGGAAGCAGAGAGGATTCACAATAAATTGAAAGCATTCTGTCGGAATCCTCTTATTTAGAACTTATTAAAATCATCTCCACAAAATTAAAATATCAGGATACACAGAAATCTAGGGAGATAAACAAACCTCAGTGCACAAAATGTTCTTTTGCTTTTAGAGCATTTAAACATGGAGTTTAGTTTTAGCAGACTCAAGTAAGGAAGACTGAAGTTAAGACTTAGTTAAGTAAAGACTTAGAGGGAGACAAGTAGGAGATTCTTCACAGAATAGGCTGATACTCCAAAGGGTAAAGGTGAATCCATGGCTGGTGTAACACAGCTCTGGATACTGTTCATACAGTGCTCTATGTCAATGGTACCTGCTGGGTTGTGGCAGTTTGGAGAAAGAAGTAAAAATGTCCCCACCACCCACTTCTTGAGGAAGGTTGTAGAGATGCAGGTGAGATAGGTAACCAGCAGGCCCTGCTCGATAAGGAGTCATGAAACCTGAACCAAGGTCTCTGGTAAAACAGGAGGCAGTACAGAAGCCGGCCCAAACCAGCTAGAACCAAGATGGCCACAAAAAATGACCTCAAGTTACCCTCACTGCTCATTATACGCTGCTTATAATGTATTAGCAAACTAACAGAAACTCCCACCAACACCATGACAGTTTATTAATGCCATGGCAACTCCTAGAAGTTACACTGTATAGTTTAGAAAGTGGAGGAACCCTCAGTTCCAGGTACTCCTCACCCTTTCCCAAAACTCTTATCAATAATCTTCCCTCTACTTAACATAAAATTAAATAGAAGGGATCAAATAAGACCCCAGGACCTCACAAAGTGCTACTGTCTGTTGCTCTGATAGATAACCACTACCCTGTCTATGGGGTGACCTCCTTTTTTTTAAAAATTTTTCTTCATAAACTTGCTTTTGCCTTACTCTGTCAGCTCACTCTTGAATTCTTTCCTGTGCAAAGCTAAGAACCCACCTGGCCTTCAGGCTTGACCCCAGCTTTGGAGTCCACTTTCCTGTATCACAAGAAAAAATAAAGATTCAAGAAAGCTGTGAATTTGTATGAATTTAAATAAGCAATAGCTACACAAAAGAATAATAGTAATATGTAGTGGGAATAAGTACAGAGGAACCTAAATGAAGTTATATTCTTAGTATTCTAAGTTCTCATATTATTTGGGTGGAGAGTAAAAGTACTGATTAAACTTTGGCTTTAATACATTAAAAAAAAGCAAAAGAAAAAGAAAAAGTGAGAATTCTATATAATAGAAAAGTGGTTTTGTTAAACCATCACAACTCTCAATATGTACGTATGAATACACTTAACCAGCTGTGAACAGTAGTTTTCTCTAGGTGAGAAGGGATATGGGAGCAACATGCTGGGAGACAAAAAGTAATCCAAGTAAATATTTTTTTAAAGCAACTGTTATGTGTATGCATGTGTGTATTGAGAGATAGACTAAAGAATGATCATTAAAATTAAGGTTATTTATTCCTCTGACAGATATCATTGGATACCATCTTCCAAGCACTATTCTAGGCGTTGATTTACAAATGTGATAAGAAAAAGACATGCTTTCTAGGAGAAAACTTTCTAAAGAGTTATCATAGAAAAGGAGGGTTTCAGATGATTTTTCCTTTTCTTTCTATTTTTAATTTATATTTCAATAAGAAAAAACTTAAATAATAATTAAAAATAAAGCCACTTTCATTAGGAATAAACAGAAAGTACTTGTTTAATAAATCATATTTAAATTTGAAATAAAAATAATCGATACTGTCAGACTTCCATATCTATGGCTTCTACATCCATAGATTCAACCAACTATGAATCAAAAATATTTTCAAAATGTAAATAATTAAAAATAATGATATAACAATACAAAATAATTCAAGTAAAAAACACACTGTAACAACTATTTACATAGCAATTATGTTGTATTAGGTATTATAGGTAATCTAGAGATGATTTAAAGTATACACAAGGATGTATACATGTTATATGCAAATACTATACCATTTTATATAAGGGACATCAGCACCTGCAGATTTTGGCATCCATGGGAGGCCTGGAACCAATCCTCTGCAGATAACGATACACGACTGTATTTATTGCATTGATTTTAAAGAATTAAATAATGGTAATTTAATATAATTAGAACATCTAAGACCATCCCCACAAAACAAATGTCCAGTTTAGGTAAAAGGTGATTCTGTCAAACAGCGATGTGAGTGAATGTAATTTGGTGCACATTTGCTGGATGGCAAGGCATGTGTGATGAAAGCTTTTGCATGTATGTAACAGTTTACCTAAAGAAATAATCTGGGATAGGCACAGTAGTTTGTGAGAGCAAATTTTGGGGAAAAAAACCCTATATATCCAAGAATTGGATGTTAGCTAAATAAATTACAAACATTGTAATACTACACAGGAAAAAAGTGATCTTCTAGATAAGAGATCAGCATACTACAGGATGTGGACCAAATTTGGCCCACTGCCTGTGTTTATAAATAAAGTTTTATTCGAAAATAGCTATGCCAGTATGTTTAAATGTTATCAGTGTCTGCTTTTATGCTATCATGGCAGAGATGAGTGGCTGTAATAGAGACCATGTGGTACTTACAGCCTAAAATATTTACTATCTGGCTTTTTATAGAAAAGATTGCTGACCCTTTGTCTTGAGGAATATAAAACATATATATATATATTCAGTTTAATGTAAAAATAAAAATATATTTTCACTTTATCTGTATCCTATGATCTCTCATTTTTCCCCTGTGAGCTATGCATACAAAACACGCACATTCATAAACACACAGCTAACATCCATTGAGTAGTATGTGCCAAGTATTTGCTTAAGAAATTTATGTGTATGATTCATTTGATTCTCAAAGCAATCTTATGCATTATTATTCATCTTTACAAATAAACTGAGGCTCTGAGAAATATAATTGGCACAAGATGACACAACTGGTTAAGTGACAGAAGTGGGATTTAAAAACTTCCACATACTTCTTCTTCTCTATAACTGGCAGGCTACACCTCAAAATGTGAAAAGTGTTCTGTGGATTCTTAAATTGTGTTTTTTCCTCACTCTTTTAATCTATATCTTTTTCTTTTCCTAAAATGGACCTTTACTATTTATTTTGTTATTTGTTATTAGATGTGTTATTACAAAAGAAAATTGCAAATATTCAGCAGTTGTACATTTGCTAATTGGTCAAATTCAACTCCTTTCATATGTTGACTGTTTCTCTGACCTATCCCACAGGAAAGCACAATTATATGTTTTACAGTGTCCTTGGTGGTGCAGCAATGACATAATAACTATCACACCAAAGCATAAATTGTTTTCCGTCATCAATGAATCTCTGGTAGGACTGAGACATATAATTAAAATTATTTTTTTTAAAGATGCTAGTACTTCTTAATGACAAAGTCCATCAACAAAATATTAAGAAACGAGGAAATGTAAGGTTTAGCCTTCTTTCTTTTCCTTCTCCAAACTTCTTACAAGAGTAATTTATATTCTCTATTGACGGTTTCTCACTCTTTTACCCCTTGCATTGAAAATTCCACAATCATCATCCTCTCAGCGAACACTGACATTGTGAGATAGTAGCCTTTTCTCAGACATCCGTAACCTTGATATTTTTCTGCAGCATTTGTCATTGTTTACCACCCTCCTCTTCTTCCAGCAGCCCTCTCCTCTGCCATCTTCTATCTTTATCTTGCGCTGTCCCAGAGCCTCTCCTTGCCTGGAGCGTCGTCCGCCCATCTCTGCCACGCCAGCCCCTCAGCACTACGTGCAGGGCCTCCATGACAGCTCTTCAGCCACATCTCGTGACCCCTAAAGTCACTCCACGTCTTAGCAATACCAAGCAAATTTTGGTTTGCTGAACTAGCATGATGGGATCATTTTTGTGCCCCTGCTCATGATTCATACCCTTCTCGCACAAATTTTCTCCCTTTTTCCTATGGCTGGCGTCTACTTATTTTTTAAGCCTGTGCTGAAATGTTACAGCCTCCAGAAAGGTTTCTTTAAGAACTAAAGAGATAGGATTTCTTCCTCCATTGGACCTTCCTTTTAGATTTTTTGTAACATTTTATTGATATTTTGACAGTTGTATTCTACTCATTTTATGCCATTTATCTACATCGGGCAACAGGAGGGTTTAATGACTATTTCTTACTTATTTTTTAGAAGTTCCTTTAGCATATACTACATTGAACATGATGCATGTGCAATAACAACTAGTTGACATAAATATTTGTTTAAACAAAAATTATGAAAATGGGCGGCATGTGTTTTACATCATGTTACAATGACTGAATATGTCTACCACAAAATCACTCGTAAGCATGTCCGAGGAAGTCTTTGATATCCATTTTGAGCCAGTATAAAAGGGTTGAGGTATATAAGATAATATGCAATTCTTAGGAATTTATGCTTTTTACAAATGATTCACAATTTTAGGCATTTTCTTATCATAATAAAACCTGTACATGATTATAACATATAAAAATATGCTTTACAATCTGTATTCTATTACTGTATAAAAGTTCAGGTGTCTTGAATCATGTATCTCTCCTGTATTCCATTAATTGGAGATATTGATTGTAATATATGTCAGAGATTAAGTACACTTTTGGCATTTAGAATGGTGAGAATAATAAGTTATTGCAGCTGGCTTTAATATTTTTATGTTAATAGGAATTTTATAAACAAAGAGTAATCTGAATGGATAACTTTCTGAGATATCTAATTTACTATAAAGTGTTGCATCTTCCTTTGTCTTGAAAAAAAACTTATTCCTTTAATTTACCGTAATTAATCAAATCTAAGATATCATCTGTCTCAGTTTGGGTTACTCCAGAAACTGATCCTGGGATCTTGAATTTGGACATTGTCAATGAGCACAGGAACTATCACCACAGCTGCAGCTGAAATCAGAGGTAGCCCAAGGGTTGTAGAACCAAAGTGTCTGCTACACCAAAGACACACCACAATTTTATTTCTCTCCAAGAAAGAAAAAAATGCTGTCAATTAAATTATATTATGATACAATGCTTTCTTATAACTGAAACATTTCATTTTATATTTATTTAAAAAGGTCTTTTAGATTTTTTCACATAGATTTTTATTTTTTATTTTTTTTATTTCAAAATATTAAGGGGGTACAAATGTTTTAGGTTACATGGATCACTTTTGTAATACATTAGTCTCAGCTACAGGTGTGCTCATCATCCAAATAGTGTTCACTGTACCCACTAGGTAGGTTTTTGCCCCTCTTCTTGTCCCTACTTTCCCCTGGTTGACTTCCACTGAGTTTTACTTCCCTCTGTGCATATGTGTGCTCATCAGTTAGTTCCAGCTTAACAGTGAATACATGTGGTGTTTGTTTCTCCGTTCTTGAGATACTTCACTTAGGAGAGTGCTCTCCCATTACATCCAGATTGTTGCAAACTGTACTACTTCATCTTTTTATGGCTGAGTGGTACTCCATGGTATACATATACCACATTTTATTAATCCACTCATGAATTAATGGGCACTTGGGTTGATTCCACATCTTTGCAATTGTGAATTGTGCTGCAACAAACATTTGAGTGCAGGTGTCTTTTTGATGAAAAGTCTTTTTTTTCCTTTGAGTAGATACCCAATAGTGGGATTGCTGGATAGAATGGTAGGTCTACTTTTAGTTCTTTGAGGAAGAAAGACAAATGGCCAATAAACATATAAAAAAATGCTCAACATCTCTAATCACCAGGGTAATGCAAATTAAAACCACAATGAGATATCACCTTACCCCAGTTAGAATTGCTTTTATTAAAAAGTCCAAAAACAATAGATACTGGCATGGATGCAGAGAGAAAGGTACATTTATACACTGTTGGTGGGACTGCAAATTAGTACAACCCTTATGGAAAACAGTATGGAGATTCCTCAAAGAACTAAAAATGTGCATGGATTTTTAAAATCTCTCTCTCTCTGCATATATATATATGTGTGTGTGTGTGTATGTATTTTCATGTGTGTATTAAAATAAGTTGTATAATGTATTTCTAAAACTCCTTCATATTCAGAGTCTGACAATTCTGAATAACATTTTAACCCATAGTTGTCGATATTTTTGTTTTTCCACACAAATTGTACTACGTGACATTAACAGTGTTGTTGATACAGCATTTTTTAAAAAGTGCTCTACTATTGTCTCTAGGACTTCCTTTCAAGCTCCAATACCCTCTCTCCTCATTTTGTTTCACATGAGCAGCTAATGACAACTGTATCACAATTGCTTATACACCCTAATTTCAGAAATGTTAAAATGTGAAAAATCTGTATTTTAGAATTGATGAAACATGGTATTTAGGTACATTAAATAATTATTGGAAACATTGAGCAATTAGTTAACTTGTATCTACTGCTTTCAACGTCTTTGTAATATATAGTCAGCCCTCCATATGCATGGGTTTAATCAAGCATGGATCAAAAATATATTTTAAAAAATTACCTCTTTAGTGAACATGTACAGTCTTTCTTCTTTTCATTATTCCCTAAACAGTACAGTATAACAACTATTTATATAACATTTGCATTGTTTTAGGTATTATAAGTAATCTATAGATGATTTAAAGTATATGGGAGGATGTGCATAGGTTATATGCAAATACTACACAATTTTATATCAGGGACTCGAGGATCTGTGGATTTTGGTATTCATGGAAGGTCCTGAAACAAATCTCCCATGGATACTGAATGTCAACTGTTTAATGTCTTATACATTAGTATATATTTTTATATATATGTATTTTATTAAGGTAAATACATTCAGATTAACTTGACTAAAGATTAATTTATAGAATAATATTCTTCTCCTGTACTAAATTTTAAAAATAGTGTAATGTGTCACATAAATGTTAGAAGTTACTTTCTAGGCTATTTTCTTTAAAATTTTTACAAATGTTATTGCATAATTTTAATGTTGAGCAATTAAAATAAAACTTGGAGTTTTTTTTTTAACCAAGAGTTATATTCAATCAATCAATAAGAAAGTAATTGGTTGTGTAAAATAGTGATTAAGCAATTAAATCTGGTAAATATTAGAGATATATCATCTTATGCCTTTGGTTTCAGTTCCTAGGTGCACACATATTTCATAAGCTTAGAATTCTTTGTGAAACCAAGGAAAAAAGGGGAAAACAGATGCCATTTATTAAAACTGTATGTTCAATGTTGAATCTTTAGGAAGAAAAAGAAAGTTTAGCTACATGGAATGGAGACAGAGCTAACTATAGTCAAGATTGAAGAGCTGATAAAATAGGCTGGAAGAACCTCATTGCTGTTGCATTTTTGCATTAATGTTTTCTGTTCACATTTTTATATGCAACCAGATTTAGGACATGAATTGCCAAGATTATAAATTTAATATATTCATTATTTTAAAAACATACCATCCTGATATGTTATATCAAGCTAGATAATAAAATCTCCTTTAAATAAGTTGGATTTTGTATGCTTTTTTCATAGCTTTGGTAAAAGCAATAAACACAAAAATAATAAAAGGAAAAGAAACTTTAGAAATGTGATCATTAAATATTTTTACACAGATATATTGAGTCTTTGAAAGTTCTGTTTTCCAATGTTTGCATACATTCTGATATCCCATTTGGAGAAGTTTTATAAAACTTGTGCTAAGACCATTTAAGCCAGCAGTCTCCAACCTTTTTGGCATCAGGGACCGGTTTCACGGAAGACAATTTTTCCATGGACCGGCATGGGGGGATGGTTTTGGGATGATTCAAGGACATTACATTTATTGTGCACTTTATTTCTATTATTATTACACTGTCACTTGCCACCCCCGATAGGGTTTTGATAGGAGTCTGCAAGCAATTGATTTATTATCATCTCTGTGCAGTCAAACCTTTCTGCTAATGATAATCTGTATTTGCAGCCGCTCCCCTTCAGATCATCAGGCATTAGATTCTCATAAGTAGCCCGCAACCTAGATCCCTCACATAGTGTCACCTTGAATGTATCTTAGGGACATTGCAATTACTTGGTGATAAGCACTACTACTTGAGAACAGCAATGACAGCAACAACCAAAACAGACACTTCTTTCTCACTCATTGAAGAATAATTAGAGATTTTGTCAGCTGGAAAAACACTTTAAGCAAGAATTGGACTGAAATTAAACCTATGTTCTTTTTGATCTCTCTTTTTCTTATGTTGGGCAACATTTCAATAGTGCTTTCAGTTCTTTCTATAAAAAATTATTTTTAAACAAAGAAATGCGAGATCAGTAATAGAACTGTTAAAGGCAAACATGGCAATAGACAAAGAAATTTCTAAAACATAAAGGCAAATACATGTCCAAGAAAGTGTGTCAGACTTTTAGACGATTTTGAGAATAGTCCAAAGGTTTCTGGGTTTTGGCTCTTTTTTGTTTCTAACCTGCATAAGTGATCTAGACACAGAGACCAGCTGCAAATATGTTTAATTTGATGACAGGCAAAGACGAAAGCTGGAGTAAATGCAAGGCAAAGTGAATGAGGGGTTAGATCTTCATGGTAGAGAAATTACATTGTACATGTAGTAAAAGAGAGACTAAACAAAAGAGTACAATGGATAAAATAAACTCAGATTTAAAATACAAATGAAAACAAATTTCAAAAATTTCAAATTATCATCTTTAAGTCATTGATATATTGAAATTATATTAGCTAATTTATTACAAAATAAAACTGCTTTAGTAGAATTAATAATCTAAATTATCATTCCTGCATGTGCATACCTTTTTGAGAATTAATCATTTGACTAGCAGATGTTACACTGGTATACAAGATAATTTCACTAATGGATATAAAATTTTGACTATATTTAGAAAAGGGAATCTTTTGTAAAATAGTTGACACAAGACACCAAACACAATTGGAAAACCCCAAATGAGTTATATGTGCCAGGGAGGATTCTTTTTCAGTGTTAGTCTTGAATGGTGAGGGGTTTAAAGGAGGAGGATTTGGGTTCGTATGATTACTTCTTATGGTGATTTTGCTAAAGTCCTTTTAATGTAGTTTACTTCAAAATGAGCTTAATATTATTTTCCAGAAATAACGTGGGATTCTTTTAATTATTTGAGCATTAACAAATTTTGTCAATACTTTCATAATATCTGCATTTTTATCTCTATCCAGAACCTCCCAAAGATCTAGTTCTTAAAATGGTTTATTTGGGACATCAATAAATAGTTTGTATTAGTTTACTTCCTAAGCTCGTACGCTGAGATTCTTTAATTCCACTTGGAAAAAAAACCCATTACTTGAGGGGCTTAAACATATGTTATAACTAGATCTCACTCTGATTGCTTTAACAAATTCAAGGAATTGTTTAAGTTCTGGAATTCCTAGAAACACATTTCTCACCGAAGCAAATTTTTATCCTGCCAGTTACCCTTAAGGCTGCCAGGTTTAGCACATAAAGGACACACATTTAGACTTGAATGCCCATAAACAATGAATAATTTAAAAATATAAGTATTTCCTATGCAATAATACTTATATTTTAAAAATATTTGTTTATATCTGAAATTCAAATTTAGCTAGACATCCTGTATTTTATCTGGCAACCCTAGCCATCACTCATCCCAGAAAGGACTCATCATGGAGTTTGCCCACGGGAAATTTTATGCGAAGGAAGACTAAGGACTGAATCCAAATGGCAATCGGTAGTGTGTCAATCTGAAATGAGAGATTAAATAGTAGTTTGAAGAGCAACTCTGATTAGACTTCTGGCTTCTGGCTTCACACTAAGAAATTGCTCTACCCTTTCTGAAATTAACTTTAAAAGGTTTCTTGAAGACATCGAAGTGTTAATCAGACAGCAAGGAGCTACTGAACTGAGATCAGATGCAGTTCAATGTCACCAGAGGTCAAGACCCAAGGCTTTTCCTCCCCATGCTGGCCAGGCACTGCTTCCCCTTCCACTCCCAACCCTACGCCCCTGCTTCTGCCCCATGGGGTGGGGGGGGCTTTGCCAATGTAGAGGTGGAACTACTCTTTCTTCAGACTCATAGGCTAGGAGAACATGACAGAGTGAGCTACTACCAAGGAAAGGGCTCTTGGTGAAACAGTCCTTGTACTCTGAAAAGTGTGAACTGTGAAATCAGGGTATGGGAACCAAAGTTCAGCCTTGGTCCTGGTTGCTAGCGCCCTCTGGTGCCTGTCAAAAGAAAACAACAAAAATCCTCTGAAGAAAAATCCATTTTAGTCCACAAACTGTGTCTCAAAGTAATTTTTCAAAGACCATAGCTAGTAAGCAATCAAATATAACGACCAGCATAAAAAAGATATAAGCCAGGATCCACAGAAACAATAAGCAACAGAAATATGTCTCTAATAACTCCAGATATTGAAATTGTTCTATTAGGCACAGATTGTTAACAAAACAAAACAAAACAAAGACTAAGCTTTTAATACCTTGGCTATCGTAAATAGTGCTATTTATATATATATATATATATATATAATGGAATACTATTTAGCCATTAGAAACAAATACTATTTAGCCATTAGAAACAATGAAATCTTGTCATTTGCAACCACATGGATGAAGCTGGAGAACATTGCGTTGAGTGACATAAGCCAGGCACAGAAAAATATGTCATGATTGCACTCATAGGGGGAATCTAAAGTTTATTTCATAGAAGTAGTGGGTAGAATGGTGGATACCAGAGGCTGGGGTGGTAAGGGGGTGGAGGACGGGGAGATGTTGGCCAAATGATATGTAATTACAGTTAGGAAGAATAAGTTCAGGATATCTATTGTACAAAGTGGCAACAATAGTTAATGATGATATATCGTATTCTTGAAAAATACAAAGACAGTGGATTTTAAATGTTCTCACTGTAAAAATGCAACTTTGTTGGGTAATGTATTTTTTAATTAACTAGATTTAACTATTCCACAATGTATACATACTTCAGAACATTATGTGGTACACAACAAATACATACAATTTTATCTGTCAATTTAAAAATAAATAAATAATCTCCTTCAATATTGTGTTGGCTAGTCTGTTTCTTTTGCTTCCCCACATAAACTTTAGAATCACTTTGTTTATATCCATAAAATAACTTGCTGGGATTTTGTTTGGGATAATGTTGTATCTATGGTCAAGTTGGGAAGAACTGACATCTTGGCAATATTGAGTCATCCTATTTTTGAACATGGAATATCTCTCCATTTATATAGTTTTTCATTGATTTTATTCATCAAAGTTTCGTAGTTTTCCTCATATAGATCATGTACATATTTATTAGATTTATACCAATGTATTTTATTTTGGAGAGTGCTAACAAAAGTATTATTTTAAAATCTCAAATTCAACTTGTTTGTTGTAAGTATATAGAAAAGTGTTTGATATTTTTATATTAATCCGCAGACTTGCTATAATCCCTTATTAGTTCCACTTTCTTTGTTGATTGTCTTAGACTTTCTATATAGATGAACCTGTGATTTCCAAACAAAAAGAGTTTTGTTGCTCCCTTCCCAATCAGTATACATTTATTTCCTTTTCGTGTATTGTGGAATTAGCTAGGTTTTGCAGTACCATGTTGAGAAGGAGTGGTGAGAGAGGACGTCTTCACCTTGCTCCTGATGTTATCAGGAAAACTTCCAGTTTCTCACCACTAAGTGTGATGCTAATTGTAGGGTTTTATAGATAGATACATAGATAGACATTCTTTATCAGGTTGAGGAAATTCTCCTCTGTAACTGGTTTGCTGAGAGGTTTTATCATGAATGGGTGTTGGATTTGGTAAATTGCTTTTCTGCATCTATTGATATAATCATGTGAGGATTTTTTTAGCTGTTGATGTGACGGATTACATAAATTAATTTTTTAATGTTAAACAAGCCTTGCATACCTGGGTCATGGTGTATATTTCTTTTTTACGTTCTTGGATTTGATTTGCTAATATTTTGTTGAGAACTTTTGCATCTATGTCCATGAAAAATAATTGTGTGTAGTTTTCTTTTTTTATAATGTCTTTTTCTGGTTTTGGTATTAAGGAGGTAATTTTGGCTTCATTGAATGAGTTAAAAATTATTTCTCTGCTATTATATTCTGGAAGACATTGTAAAGAATAGGTATAGTTTCTTCTTTAAATGTCTTGTGGAATTCACTGGTGAACCTATTTGGGTCTGGTGTTTTCTGTTTTAGATGGTTATTAATTATTTATTCAATTTCTTTAATAAATATAAGCCTATTCAAGTTGTCCATTTCTTATTATGTGAGTTTTGGCTGATTGTGTCCTTTAAGTAATAGGTCAATTCCATCTAGGTTATCAAATTTGTGAACATAGAGTTGTTCATAATATTTCTGTATTACCCTTTTAATGTTCATGGAATCTGTAGTGATGTCCCTCTTTCATTTATGATATTAACAATTTATGATATTATAGTTATTTTAAATCCCCTGTCAGATAATTCTAAAATTTGTGTCATATCGAAGTCTGGTTCTTATGTTTGCTTTGCCTCTGGAAATTGTGAGGTTTTGCTTTCCTGTCTTCTAGTATGCCTTATACATTTTTTGTTGAAAGCCAAACATGTTATATGAGTAATAGGAACTGAGGTAAATAGGTCTTAGTGTGAGATCTTATGTTAAAGATGCTAGAAGTTGGGCTGTGTTTAATGTTTTCTGTAACTATATGTTCCAGAGGCTCCAATTTCCTCTACTGTCTTTGTTTTTATCTCCCCCATTGATTTTGGGCTTTCATAGGTACTCTTCCTAAAGGAAAATTTGTCTTGCATATTTTCAGCTTTAATCTACTATTTTCACACTGTACCCCATTGGGGTGGTGGCACGGTGTGAGGATGGAAAGCATTCTATGATTCTATCATTAAATCTCAGTCTTTTTTTAGTGAACCTATGTCCATAGGATGTTACCTACACAGGGAATTTCAAGCATTCTCCCTCCTAATGTGAGATAGGAAAGACTGAAGAGGCTGGAGTAGGAGAAATGCCCTTCCCCGAAGTGGAATAACAATCTGGCAAAGTCTTTTTCCTTGTAGAGGAGACCTTCATTATGAAAAATGCTCTAGTGTATATCACAATGATTACTCTTTCCCCAACCCCCAAGAAACCTATCACGGTATCATTTTTGTCTCTTCATTATGAGTACCTGATTGGCTCCTGAAGGTAAAACTCAAAAGTGTGGAAAAAACTCTTACAATCACATTTCCCCAAGAGTTTCTCATTCTCACGGTAGTCAGCCTGTAGCAATTCACTACGTGTTCCTACCAGTATAGTGTTCCCATGGCTTCGGCCCCAAAGAAGCAGATCCTGGGTGTGACTTTCTGGGTTTGCCTATTTCTTGAGATTATGCAAATGTGGTTTTGTCTTGCAACATCAATTCTCTTATGAGTCCAAGAAAAGTCACTGACTTTCACTTTCTTCTTCTTTTATTATAATAGGAGTGATGGCTTTTAAGTTTTTATAAGTCTGAGACGAAACCAAAAGTCCCCAGTGAGATTTTTATTTCTCTTTAACGTAAGAGACCCTGGAGAATGTGAAAAACAACAAAAAACATATTTATTAAATATCTACTGTGTCAGAACTAGGTTCTGACTGTGTAGTAGTCTTGAGCCCAGCTGGATTAAAATCAAGTACTGCTTCATTATAACTTTCACTGCCTAATCTGTCACTGTTAACCTGACAGGGTTCTAAAAAAGAAAAATCACAACAATAGTAACCTTTGATTGCATATAATTTAGCAACCATTTTTAAACAGAGCTTCCTTAGAGTTGGAGGGAAGGGTGTAACGGAGATTTTGCGGAGTGCCTTTTTTTTTTGCACCAGGAGTATTTCAATTTTAAGCCCACACTTTCTTTAGTTAGCACACTGCTTATCCCTACTCCCATTTCCTCTTCTACTAATTTTTTTTTTTTTGAGACAGAGTCTTGCTGTCGCCTGGGCTAGAGTGCTGTGGCATCAGCCTAGCTCTCAGCAACCTTAAATTCCTGGGCTCAAGCGATCCTCCTGCCTCAGCCTCCCAAGTATATAGGACTACAGGTGCACACCAGCACACCTGGACAATTTTTTTTTTCTATTTTTAATAGAGACGGAGTCTCTTGCTCAGGCTGGTCTCTAACTCCTGACCTCAAGGGATCCTCCCACCTTGGCCTTTCAGAGTACTAGGATTACAGGCATGAGCCAATGTGTCTGGCCTCCTCTTCTGCTTTTAACTGTGAGTCATCACAAAAGGAGCTATAGACCTACTAATATTAGAAGATGAATTATATTGAGATAAGAAATAAAAACTCTGCCAAAGTTTCACAGATACTTAAATCTGTGATACCAACTATTTATGACAGGAGATAATTTTTTCCATTAAATCATTTACTTGTTTATTCAGCAAGCACTTCTTAGGAGCAGCTTTACTGTAGATTCTGTTTTAGTTATAACAATAATTAAAACATATTCCTTACAGTTGAGAATATCAATGTCTGTTAGTGAAGATGTACATACTAAAAAAATTAATATAACACATAGTGGTAAATTCTATGTTAGATCTATGCACCAATAGAGCAAATATTTATAAGAACCGCATATGATAAACATTAACACCTAAATTTAATTTAAACCATATTGTCCATTTATCTTGTTATAAATGTTCACTCATAGATATATTTTCCAACTCTTAAAAACTTTTTTTCCACCTGATTCCTTCCAATTTTACTTCAATGTTTACTAAAACATAACCTCAGTGAGCACAGGTTAACATTATTTCTGAAGGTCACATTAGCCTTAGTGGATGAATAGAAGATAGGCACCTTTATCTAATTATGCTCATGGATGGTATCCCACATTGTAATTTACTAGACATTACCTGGTTAATTCTAATGCTAGAAAGAGCCAATACTCCTGGGTCTTGTAATCAGAACTATTTTTTCCAGATGGCGACACTGTGTATATAACCAATATGTGCATATGAGCTTGTATATGTTGGAAGGAATCAAAATTGGGAGATGAGAAGGAGAAAGTGGAAGATATTTCTGTGAGGCAATTTTAACACCCTTGTTGATTCTGTTTTCAAACATGGAGTCCTGTCATTTGATAGTATTATTGAAAAGATAAAAGAGTACCTTGTAGCTAAGTATGGTTGCATATATTTCAAAACCATATGGTTTAAATCTCAGTAGACATCTGGAAATCCTAATTATGTTTTAGTAACTTGTTCTTAAAAGAAATTATTGTTTTACTCTGATTTTAAAAGCATGAAAGAATATATTTTGACAAAACCTATTGTTCTTACGTTCAGTGGCTTTAAAAAGTGAAAAATGATATACATAAATTTCATAACCTAGAAAGACTGTTTGCAATTAGGTTCAGATTTTTGGTGTCAAGTATATGATCTTACTATTGAGTAAAAATATGAGCAAGGGAGTGCCATGGTTAGATTGGTTTTTAATAAAGAATACTGTAAGAAATAATGAAACTACTTTGTTGGAAGGATGAAAATCATTATGGCAAGAAAGTTTAGAAACTTATTGTAATAAGTTCAGGAGACATAATAAAGATCAGAATTATAGTTGTGCTAATGGAAATAGAGTGAATGACACATTGCATTTCAAGTCATTTAAAGGGTGAAGTGGAATTGAAGATAATCTTAATGGCTACCATTTTTTATGCATGTAAATATATGACATTGCACCAAAATATTTTCAAACATCATTTTACTTAATATTAACAACAAAATGATATAAGTATTATCCTTTCATTTTAGTAGATGTGATTATTGATTATAAACATGAAATAATTTGTTCATGATTCAACAGTGGTATTGCTCATCAAACTCCAAAGATTCTCATAGTGATTTCCATTGTTGCTATCATACTATTTCAAGCCCAGATGCAGTAGTAGTGCCATTAACCCAGGCAAATGGTAAATGAGGAATAGCAGGTCTGAAAGACATGCTAATAAGTTTTACCCTGGGTACACTTGAGCTTAAGGAGCCTATGGAATATCTAGTTGGATACATTTTTCATAAGCAGAAGTCTTATCTGTTTTGTTACAATGACTGTCTGTAGTTCATATTAGCTTGTACTCACTCTATTGCTTAAGTAGGATATATGCCATTATAATGCAGAATTTGCTTGACTCATAAGCAAATTTTCCTAGCATAGTAATGTTTTCCACCAAAAAGAAAATTCCCCTAAATACAATGTGCACTAACACAACTAAGTACAGTACTGTACATGATGTCCGTTCACTCTATGCTCCTTTCAGCCACATGGTCTTTCTTGGAAGTGTTTATGGTAGGGTTCTCTACTATCTTTGTGCATTTTGACGTGTATCCCTAATTCAGCAGACTCAACCATTTTAAACACTACTATAAAATTGCCTTTAATATTTTTAAAGCAAAATCCCATATTTTCTCAAATATTTCCTTATTTATTGGGAATTTTACATCTCTTTTAAACTGCTAGCTATTTTTATTGTTTTGTTAGTGCTCTGGTAAAAAGTAATATAGTTTTTTAGTGGTCTACTCCAGCCATAGTTTTCCCTTAAGTCCTGTTATTTTTAGTGCATAATTTTGTGGAATATGAAGTGTGTTCAGTAACCCATATATTGTATTACAGCAGAAACACCTGAATGAGTTTGATGTATAAGAGAAATATCAAGAATGATATATAAATTTTGTAATAATCACCATAGAAGAGGAAGTTGAAGTAATGGAAATAAATTAAATCCCTGTAGGAGAGAACTGGAAGAGAAAAAATCTGATGATAGAACTCTGGAGACATTTGCAGAGAGATTGAAGGAAGAAGGAATCAATGAGAGAGAATTGGTTCTCTTGGCTGCTTTGTTTTTTGTATTATTTATTCATTTATTCAATAAATATTTACCGGGCTAGGTTCTCAAGGGAGGAGAGATTGTAAAAATGACCTAGTTTCTTCCTTCATGCAGTTTTAAATTTTAAAATATGCACATATTACATAAATACTATCATTAAATCAGATTACCCTGTATTTTCCACTAGTCTCTTACGAAATTCATTTTCTACTCAAAAGAGACTGGAAACCCTACCTTTGGCTTCCTGTAGGATCTGAGAGAGGAGTATGGCGGGTTCCAAGTTGGCTTGAGTTTCATTAGTTCCAAGGGCAGAAATTGGGATGCTTTGCTTGCCTGATTCATTTTCCAGTCTGCACTTACCAGGTATAAACACCTTAAAGTGAATCATCACGCCTTTGTGCATGAGCCAAGAGACACAACAGAGCAGCAGGAACTAGTATATTCTGGTCCCCTCTTGATTTTCTTCTGGAAAGCAACAAGTTGTTAAAGCAAATGTATAAGTATTTGCATGCATTGATTTTGAGCTTGATAGAATGATGCTGTCTGGCAACCAGTATATATTTGCATTTATTTTTAAGTAAGTTTTTCACAGCTCTTGCCAGGGTTTCCAAACATGATTGATGTGGATTTAAAATAGGGAATCTATCTGTCTCAGGCCAATCTCTTAACACAAAATTTTCAGGATATGCAGCCTCCACTTTCAAACTATAGGGCAGCGGTCCCCAACCTTTTTGGCACCAGGGACCGTTTTCATGGAAAACAATTTTTCCATGGACCGGGGAGGTGTGGGGATGGTTTCAGGGTGATTCAAGTGCATTACATTTATTGTGCACTTTATTTCTATTATTATTACATTGTAATACATAATGAAATAATTATACAACTCACCATAGGTTGGGGATCCCTGCTTAGGATATCTTCTTCAAATTTTAGCTAAGGATATTAGAACATATTGAGTGATATATCCAAGTTTATAAAATGAATTCAATTAAGAAATTGAAATTTCTTAATTTTTATTTTGAATTTATAGGTGTTGATTTGGTTATTTTTGAAACTATATTCTTATCCTTAAAAGCGCTCCTCTCAACACCCATCTGTTATGAATCTGGTATAATTCAGTCCCCAACTATAACATTGAAAATGATTTTGTAGTCTTTTATAACATTAAGATAATTGATTACTAATAGAACAAGAGAAGTAGCTTAGTCAACCTAAAACAACTTTACTTACTTTATCCCAGAATATATAAAATAAGTGTATTATATATTTTTATATATATATTGTATAAATGTATATTTATACAATATATATCCCAAAACATACATGTGTACAGATGTATGCATACATATATACACATACATATATTATATTGTACACACACATATATACAGAGAGAGATTTACCTTTTGAAATATTTACTCATTAGCTGTACCTTATCAAATATCCCAGCTGAAAACTGCATTGATTATATACTGCCAAAGTAGTATTTTTCGATGCCTGACACATTGAGAATAATAAGCATTTGATTTATTTTAGCTACAAAGTTCAAACTTTTTTACTGATTATCATTGATAATAGTTTTTTTAGTAGAATTATTACCAATATATTTACAAGGAGCCAGTAAAATCTATGGCATTTTATTTAGTTTTAAGTTATTCTGCTTGGTGAGTAATTTTGTGTACATTCATATATCAGTTAATATAATTCAAGTTCATTGTGTAGCCTTATTCAAACAGACAATTCTGTAAGAAATACTTGTCAATGTAGTCATGTCAAGTGGATCTATAAGAAGTGGGTCATCTAAAAAAGTGAAGTGAGCAAAATATTAAAATATTTTTTAGACATAATCAAATATAAGTTTTCTTTTATATTATGCCAAATTAATGTACAGAAAAAGCTGGCCAATTTCACATTTTACTTAATAAAAACTAACGGGACTTGCCCCTAATATAATAATTGCAATAAAGAAATAAATTTTAAAAACTCTTTTTCATATTTTATATCACAGTTACCTTCTAATAGGATTTATAAAACTCGAGGATAGCTTGTAAAAATATTGAAGCCTCTATGGTCTGAACTCATAACCCTTAAAGACTTGAAAAAAACTTGCTGAAGAATTAAAAATCTTTTCATTCAAGAGAAAAGAAGTTGGCACTCTTTATTATGTCTTTCACAGAAAAGAGCAAGGCACACTTTCATGTGATTAATTCAGCTGTGTAAGCTAAACAAATCTTCACCAACAGATTGTAAGGCAGAAATAATTCCATTCAATTATAAGGGGAAAAAAACAGTGCCATTGAGTAGTTTCCTTAATTAGTGCAATGGGTTTAAAGTGAAATTATGTGACAATAATGAAATAAGTATGAGCTTACTCTTATGGCATACCTGCAAATAAAGTAAAAGCATTTACAGTATTAAGAATAGTTACAAGGAAGTGGAGTGTTCTTCACACATTTTTTAAAATATTTACACTTTGCAATTAGTTAGTATGTTATTAAATTAATTATTTCACTAGACATTAAATAACACATTTTTTAAAAATAATTACACTTTGCATTTAATTAGTATGTTATTAAATTAATTATTTCACTAGAGATTAAATATTATGTAAAAGTATACTTGCATACAGCTTTGTATGGTAGATCAAAAAGATATGGAGAAGTCAAGTAGAGAAATCATATCTTTTAAATACATAAGCTCAGAGGTCCCCAACATTGTTGGCACCAGGGATTGGTTTATGGAAGACAATTTTTCCACTGATGGGGGTGGGGGATGGGGGATGGTTTGGGGATGATTCAAGCACATTACATTTATTGGGCAGTAAAATTTTTCTGCTAATGATAATCTGTATTTGAGCCACTCCCCAGCACTAGCATCACCGCCTCAGCTCCACCTCAGATCATCAGGTATTAAATTCTCCAAAGGAGCACACAACCTAGATCCCTCACATACGCAGTTTACAGTAGGGTTTGTGCTCCTATGAGAATCGAAGGCCACAGCTGATCTGACAGGAGGCGGAGCTCATGCAGTGATACAAGCGGTGGGGAGCGGCTGTAAATACAGATGAAGCTTCAGTTGCTCTTTGCTGCTCCCCTCCTGCTGTGTGGCACGGTTCCTAACAGGCCATGGACCAGTATTGGTCTGCAGCTTGGGGACTGGGGACCGCAGCATAAGCTGATCTGCTTAAATATCTTGAATGCTACTCATTAAAAGAAAATATTAGACTTATAACAGTTGCAGAAATATATATTGCAGAGATTTGATTTGGAGCATAGAACTGTCATCATACTTCCCCATTTGCTCATGTGGTGTGCACATGTGCAGTGAAAGTTATACCTTTAGATCCTATTCAGAGAGATATCTGTGTCTGAATCAATATTAAACATACCATGTAACTTATTTCTTCTTTATAATGCCACAGTTTGACATACAGGAGCTCTTTCACTATCTTTCAACTAACATTTTTTGCTGTTATATTTACTATAATATGCAGCTAATGTCAAAATGCATTTGAATATTTCATTGTTGAATTAAATGGTTTTAAAAACATGTCATGTGAAAGGTTTATCAGAAAATGTAAGTAAAAGTACTGTAGATTTTTTTCAGCATTTAATGTATTAATATTATAAAATATAAGCTTTTCATATAAAAATATTAAGTATAGTATCATCTAATTTTATTGTTTCTTTTTGATAAACTTTGTTTATAAGTTTTTAACTAAAAAGACTATTAGGTAACCATTTAAAGGCAGACAACTTGAAAGACATTTTCACTTGTCACAATGCTTTCACTTTTTCTGCCCAACATATTTACATTTTTTATTTACTAATCATCAGGTGAAGTCACTCATTTTCTGGATGCCATATATTTCATTAGTGAGTTCCCTCTTAATAGTATAATTATATAACAGGAGGATTATGGCTTTTAATTTTTATTAAGGATTATTATAACATTACACATCTGTATTGTGTAATACTTTATATGGTATTCAGATGCTAAAAAACAAAATTTTTGTAATCTTTAATATTTGTAATATTTAAATGTCCAGGTGCTCATGGCATTTGATTTAGTCAGGCAGTCATTCTCAGTAGGGTGCATTGCTCTCTAGGGAGGCTATTTAATATGTATGGAGGAGTTTTGGTAGTTACCATGAACAGGGCCATGATGGCATTTAAGATTTGATGGGCCAAAGGTTTGTTAATCTTCCTAAAATGCTTGGCCCCTGGCACCCTCCCTCATGACTTTCTAATTGCCATTGTAATATTTACTTAGGTAAATCTCTTATGTGTAATCATGCTCGGAACCTTTTTTCCCCCCATTTAAAAACAAAATATTTTTGCATAGTTTGAATGTACACTGAAACTTCCAGACATATAAATGCTATGTAAAATGAAGGAAGATTATCCTTTTCTTGTTTGGAATTTTACCAGGGTTTACTATTTTAGAAATCACATCTCTAAAGACAATGATGCTCATGGTATTTGCCTGTCTACACAACTAAATAGGTTTGTACTGATAGTGTTTGCATTTATGGTGATTAGATATAAGTGTTTAAGCATATGACTACTTAATTATGTTTTCCAGTTAAATCATCTCCAAACACTAACATTTTGAAATACATTACTTTAATTTTATTTTTCAATATTAAATTAAGGTAACTTTTTTTGAAATTTTGTGTTTAGGCTTATTACCTAAGAATTTCATAACAGGATAGTAAATTTTGTTATGAAAAGTAGATGTTGCTTTTGAAAGGGTTCTGAATAACAGTAGAAAATTATAATGTACTTCACGTGTGATGTCTTTTCTGTAAAACTTTTACATTGAGATATAATATACATACAATAATATGCATACTTCTTCAACATATATTTTGATGAAATTTTATGTATGTATACATCTGTGTAATCAACAGCTAGATTGACATAGAATATTTGCCTGATCTCAGCCAATATATTCTCTTAAGAGATAATCTCTTATCTAAATTATTAATTATATCACCAATCTTTAGTATTTCCTGTTCTTGAACTTCATAGAAATGGACTTAAATTTTACATATATATATATATATATGTATGCACACACACATCCACACACACACACATCCTCATCAACACTTGGCATTGCCTTTTTTTTAGGTATTATGCCTCCTGTTGGAGATGTAATGGTATATCATAATGATTTTTAATTGTTATTTTCTTGACAACAATAAATGGTGAACACATGTTTATATATTGAATGAACATTTGGTTCTCCCCTTTTCTAAAGTTTCTCTGAGTCTTTTGCCCAATTTTTTAAATGAGTTGTCTTTTATCATTGATTTGTTAGAGTTCTGTATGTGTTCTGGATATGAGTCCTTTATTGGATATTATATATATACACACACACAATATAAGTGAAGTTACCATATTACTTTATATATAATAATATGTTATATTCAATTGTATTATATATGTTATAATATATAATATATATATGGTGAGTGCCTTCTCTCATTCTCGGTTATGCTTTTTCACTCTCTTAATGGAGTCTTTTGATAAACAGAAATTCTAAATTTTAATGAAGTAGACTATATCAGTGATTTATTGTTAGTTCCTCATTTGGTACTGGCCTAAGAATGTTTTTCCTAATCATGAAGATAACTTTCTATATTTTTTATTAATTTTTATTGTTTTAACAGTAGCATTGACCCAGAATGCTATTGCAAGATTTTGTGCGGGTATATTCTAGGTCCATTTTGACCTCATTTATACAATTCCATTTGACAAATGTTTATTAGATGCCTGTCGTGCAAGATGTAGGAGGAATTCTAAAAGTTAAAAATTTGCTCAGGCTCTTCCTATCCTCCAGGAGCATATGGCATAATATGGAAGGCTGAACGGATAATACATGAATATAATTTAAGGTAAAATAAAGTAACTTCTTAATTCAAATAATTTTCTGTTGAAATATAAAAGAAGAATAAATACATATTGACTCTGAGCTCAGTGAAAGCTTCAAGGATGTGCTGATATTTGAGTTGGAAGCAAAAGGATGATAAATAACAGCAAAATGAGCATAAGAATATGTAAGCACATTTAAAGCAAGGGAGTGGTTGGGGCACTTTAGGAAATGTAGGTTCATAGGAAGATATAGAGAAATTAGGATCAAAAGATAATTTGGATAACCATGAAGACCATGTCAAAGCTCTGAAGTTTATTCTCTTGGTAGTAGGTGAAATTGAAGTTTTTCATGTTTGGGAATGAAATGATTTGAACTATGTTTTTGAAAAGTAACACAAGAAGAGAATGGAAGCAAAGGAATTGGAGATACCCACTAAACAGGCTAATTGAGCACCCAAGACTATGAAAGAATCAGTGGGAATAGAAAGCAGAGAGAGAAGGGACACCGATTTAACCAACAAAAAATGGTTAAGTAAAAGTTGCATTTGACCGACTTGGACGACTAACCGGCTATGTGGGCTGTGGCAAGGGAGATGTTTAGAGATAGTGTTTTTCACAGATGAAGTATGGGGTTTAAATAAAAGAAGTAAAGATGGTTTGCTCTGACAAAGTGAAGAGGGAAAAAAAGCACAAACAAGGTAAGATTTAAATGAAAATTTAAAGTTTGTGCTCTCTGTAATAAAACTACCATTTATTCATAAAAAAGCATGCTTTTTGCTTGCAGCACATCATGGCATTCAGTTCTCACAAAATAACCCTGTAAGGGAGATATTAGTATTAACATTAAATAGACAAGGAAGCTGAGTCTTACAGAAATTGTATAACTTGTCCAAAGTTTCCTAGTTAGTAAGTGGCAGAATCAGGCTTCAACCCCTTTTCTCTGTCTTTATAGCCCATACTTTTTCTACTAATATTCACTTTGTAATCTGAAAGCATATTTGGCCATTGCTAAATGCATGCGCAACTGAATTGACCCTTCAAAGTGTGAGTGAAAGTGGCAGGAATGAATGATAGCTTAAATAAGCACCATAACCCACCCATACCCTTCCCTCTAGTTAAGACTGCTGATCTGTGGGAAGACTGTGTTAAAAGTCAGGAGGGTAATCTCATTATGTGTCCATGAACCCTAACTTTTACTATACTGTATTCTTTTAAATTTCCATGCAAGTGAGCTGTTGGTTATATAAATATGTAATTTTGTTTCTTATCAGATTATGATAAAAACATATTTCATTGAAAATCATTATTTCTCTGTTAATCTAAATTTTATAGGTCCTATACACTTGAATAATAAGTATAAATTTGGCTCCCTCAAATTCCTACATCTGGGATCACCATCAACCCTGATAAGCTCATTACCATCATCACCCTTACTTTCTAGGTAATGAAGGGACTCTCATTCAGTACCTCAGGGGACCTATAATGAAATGCAGCATGCATTGCATCCAACTCTTAGCTTAGACCTCATGTCTAATAACTGGCTTTCGGAATTGGTTTTCTGGTGGTCCAGTCCTTTCCTACAGTATCTGGATCTTAGTTCCCTCTCCCCATATACTAGTGCTATAATTCCTGTCTTAGTATATTTTCTTTTACTCTGGTTCCTCAAATACTGAGGCTTTGTCTTACTTTTCCCAGAACTCCAAGGGACTGAAACCACAACACTTCTATGCCACCTGTTCTTCATAACACATAGTGACTACGTTTCTGTGTTACCACCTGTGAATCTACTCTTGGACTTTCTATTACTAGTCACAGTTCACCTGCAAAGATACCCAAATCTTGCTATGTTCTGAACAAGTCTGCTGCCTGACCAGAGTACTGCAAATCACAGGTCTCATTGTCCATTTATTTGTTTTGAATTTCATTCTACTGTCACTGAGGGCAGTGAATACATGTTTTCTATGTTTCTTTAGTTTTCCATACTACCATATGCAATATTAGGCATATTTTGTACAAAAACATTTGTTACTTTGATTTGTATAATTTTGTTTGATTGTGTAGGAAAAAGGCAGTTACAATCCCAAACTCCCAGTGAAACCCTCCATAGGTTGACCTCAATGGCCTCTTCCGTCTGATGTAAGGTTGAAATACAATTTTGCCAATAGAGCACAAAATAAGTACTATATAACGGTAAATTCACTTCATTTACTTAATAAATGATCACAAAAAGTTAAATGTTAATTTTTATCTGTAAAATAGGAGAAAGAATACTTTTTACTTGGTATGGTTATTACAAAAATTACCTGAGTTAGTACACATAAAGGGTTTAGAAAAATGCCTGGAAAATATTATGTGTTCAATAATGATCCATTAATTTAATTATTATTCAAATATGGGTACAAGACTTGTACGGTACTAGGTATTTTGTAGATATATAACAAAAACCTCTTAGAGTTAACTCTTTTAAAAGAAAAATTAACTTAATTTGTGATTTCTATTGAATATTTTAAATCACTATTTGAAAAGAATATGTCCTAATACATGGAAAGTAATTCTGACTCATTTTCTTTTATATTAGAATTGTGTAGTTGCCAAAAGATATGAGGAATAATTTGTCATAGAGTTTAAATAAAAATAAGTATTAGCATATTTATAATAACTGTTATGCCTAGTGTTTTCTCTAAATCTAAAAAAGGATGATTTTCTTGTCATCTAACACCAGGATTATGGTATCAACCTACAAAGTTTTATTGTGAGTAAATGCTAATAAATTCAACCGTGGTTTATAGTGTATAACATGAAGTTATAGCAAACTTTTGATATTCTATTTTGTATAATACCAATATAATGTTCCCTTTACTTTCAATTTTATAGGAATAAGACTTTTTATTATTTTTCACCTAGATGGTTGAAGTAAATTAAAAGAATTTTGTTTTTACCCTGTAAAATTATTTTCAATGGTAAAAAAGTGAAAACATACATCACAGCCTCATGAAAGTAAAATAAAGGAACTAATGCATTTTGTATTTTACATATCAGTGTAAAATTGGTAATAAATGCACCACAATCTCTTAAATTTTCTCCTCCAAGATTTGTTTGTACTTTAAACTTTTGATTTTAAAACAATTTTTCTACTTAATTTAGGTAGTCTGAAACTTGAAATGGATCTATAACAATGATGGCATCTGGAAGACATTTTTAGCAACAGACAGAGCCAAAAGTCAATGGAATGCAACATGTGGATAAAATATTATAACTTTAGCTATGTGGTTAGGTATTTAAATGCCCTTTGGCAGTTGATGCCTTTCTTTTGATATGCAACTTTAGAATGCTAATGCTATTACTGCACTGATGTTTCCAAAATATTTATGTTTTGAAATCTGTCATCGGATGTCATTACTTTCCAAGACTTCAACTGATGGTATTCTATGTGAGGAGAGGGGTTCCTTCATTTACTTTAATTTTTATTATATTTGTGAATTAAACCTCTTGAATATCCACAAATTATATGGTATTTGTTAAAGAATCATGAGTAAATAATTCAGGAAATAGATTTATTCTATGTTATGAAAGTCAAATGCAGGGTATCAGAGTAAATTTAAACCACTAGACCATGAGGAAATAAAATGCAGATATGCTGTGCGAGTCTGCCTTTTTAATATGTGAAAGATTCTCAGACTGCCCTAGAGAGGGAGTAGAAAAGAAAAGACAGATGGCATTTAATATTAAGAATGAAATTTGCTCTATACCTTTGAAAGCCTCAGTCCTTAGTCTTTCATTTTATTTCCTTTTGAGATTTTAAGGTCTTATCATAGAGTCTTCTTATATCTTTTTTTAACCTCTCAATTTTTCTACTCTCTCTTTATAAATGTGTGTGCATATGTATAATTTATGTATGTATTTATGTATCTTTGTACCTTCTATCTCTCTCTGTCTCTATCTCTACCTATCTACCTATCTACCATTTCCTCTACCATCTACTTAGGCCATATGCACAAAAGAAATTGAAATGGAATATAGGAATTGCCCAAATCTAACTAATTGCAAGGGAGGTTCTGTAGTTCTGAGGACAAAATAAAATACTTATTTTTAACTGTGACCTTCCAACTAAAAACAATCAATTTGAAGCAACTGTTTAATTCTTTATTTAGTTTTTCTTATTTAGGAAGGGTCCTAATCTTCTCTCTTATCCTTTCCCTGTCTCTGTCCTCACCTCGGCAGATTAGTTACAAAGGTAATCTTGGAACTCTTCTTTCTTCAGTCTTAGTGTTCTATCAGCAGAGGCTGAGCTATCCCAGAAAGGGCCTTCTAGACACCCCCACATCTTAAGAATATCAGGAAGGCCAAGGGCAGCTGGACTCTTTCTTTTCATCATCCTTCATTTCTAAAATTCTAAACAATACTCGTCACCCATGGTAGATTGTTACAGCTCTCCTCTTTGGACCACTTTGCAGAGCACTCAGCATATAACTCAATTCTTACACGGACTGTTCCCAATCCTCTGGTTCTCATTTCTCATTGAACAGGAAAGGGAATGTTTCAAGACCATGAATATATTCTTGTTTCAGAATTTCTCTCACTTAACTGCCATGCTCTAGCAAATTTAGAGGCTGATATTTTGGCTGATCTGGTCAAGAAGAAGACAAATTTATTCTTTTTTTCCCAATGTTTTGATGTGGCTTCCAACAATTTTCCTCTTTTTTCATCCTAAGGTAATAAAAATCGGCTTGGTGAGATTCATTAGTAAAAATATGTACAGTCACTCAAATACCATAGACAACATTCCTGTAGAGAATATACAAAAAAATATTTTGCATAGAAATTAGGCAAAATTAGAGCCCCTGTATTTTAACTACTGTTTCATATTTATTTACTTCTTAAGATGTTAATTGTTCATTCTTTTCCAACTTGTCAGCAAATTGGACAAGATTCCATCAATAAATTCAGCATCTAGAAGTAATAACATCATTAACTTACTAATATATGAAGAACATACAAATAGTACTTTTCCAAAAGTTATATAAGGTCCATCATATTTTGACTATAGTTTTGCATTTTCATTACTAATTGTTAAAATATTGCCTAATTTTTTAATTGTCTACAAATTAGAGACCACCCCCCTAAAAAAGGGGGAAAAAAACCTGCCACCTTACAGGTAATAACTTAATTACTTTATCAATATTCTACAATAAGCAATAAATGCTAAGCTATGCTCAACTGAATTAATGCCTTAATATCATGTATTAAAATATCACCTATTAACATTTCTTTCATATTTCAGATTTCAGATAGTACTTATAGTGTGATTGGGCAAACATTTCTGAAATTAAAGATAACCACAATTTCATTTTGGTCATAAAGATCATATTTAAATTCAATTTAATTCTTATTAAAATTATTTTATATTTTCCCCTTTAAGATATAGCAATACCAATTTGACATGCACTATTCAACCATCTTTAGATAGAAAAATATCTTTAACCAATGACTGGTTTCAGTGGTGGTTTTAGTGTCACAATTTTTGCCTGCATAGTTGATATATTTATTACTTTCAAGTAGTGCCTAAAATATATTGCTTAGAGAAGCAATATCATTTTACAAGGCATTGGAATAGTATAGTTAACATTTGGTATACATAGTTTATGAATTGCTATAATGAAATAAAAACCTTGCAAATGATTTTCTCTTGGATTTGCTAAAACCTAAAAATATAGTAATAATATTCAAAGAAACCCCGTTTTATTTTTTAAAAAGCATATCAGAGAGCAGAATGAAACTTCCATTTCTGCCAATATGACGGATTAAACATAATAACCTTCTCTCTCTGAAAAGAACTAAAGCACTAGGTAAAACATTATACTTTTAAAGAATATAAGCTGAAGGAAAAGTGGGCAATCCTCAAAGGTTTGCAACTCAGAGGAAAGAGAACCTACAGTGATGAACAAAACAATAAATCTGGATTCATTCAGGGTAATTGTTTATGTTCCTGATTTTGGTTTTTCTCACCCTCCCGAGTTTGTTGATGTTAAGCTTGTGTTATCACAACCTACCAAGTTGTTTAATCCATACGGGACAGGCAAAATCATAGGTGAGGAATCAAATAGACCTTCTTCCATGAATCTTGGAGTCTAAAAGGCTGTATCCTCTTTGTAAGGATAAAGTAGGACTGCATCTTCCTTACCCTATTCTCTGTCCCTGCCATTGGGGCAGGGATAAAGATTGTCTTTCTCAACTATTGCATTGCTTGACAAGCAAGAGAATCCCCTGAGAATTTATAACCACAAACCAATCTTCACTCAGGATTTCAGTCAAGATTGACAGCACCTAGGTGGCCCTAAAATCTTTAAGCCAATAATTGTTTAAATCGCTCTCATTCTGATAATTCTCCCAGGCACTAGACAGAAGAACAAGTAATTCTTCTGTGGAAGAATCAATCTTTAATCCAGGTCTCAATAATTCCATAGATGAAGATGTATATTTAAAAATAATTTTTAAAGGAATTTAAAATATCATTAAGGTGTAAGACACACATAAATTGAAATACATATGTGTGTATGTGTCTCATATATATAACTTTTGAAAAGAAAAAATATAATAATTGATATTAAGAATTCAACCTTTGTGATTAGAAGGGGATTAGGCAAAGTTTGGATTTCTCTCAGGTCCTAAAAGTCACATGCATACTTTGTCCCATGGTAGTCTCTATTTTCAAAGCCAGGAACAGAGAGTCTCCTTCATGTTCAACCTCTTCTAAGCTTCCTCTCTCTTTTTCAGGAAGAGAAAGGATTTATTCCCTTTTAAGGATTTATCTGATTAGGTCAGTTTCACTTAGGTTAATCTCTCTTGCTAAGGTCAACTGTGTCATATAATATTAACCTAATCATGAGAGTGATTATCCCATGAGATTATATAGGGTGTGTAAAATCTCTAGGGACAGGGATCTTGGGGAAGTCATAGACTTCTTCTTACCACAGATAATATAAAGGAGAAATTAAGTTACATGGAGAATAGAGTTAAAAATGTTAATATCTAATCAATGTTTCTTTTTTTTTTTTTTTTGAGACAGGGTCTTACTCTGTTGCCAAGACCAGAGCGCAGCAGTGTGGTGATAGCTCACTGCAATGCCAAACTCCTGGGTTCAAGCAATTTTCCTGCCTCAGCCTCCCAAGTAGCTGAGCTACTTGGTACGTGCCACCATGCCTGGCTAATTTTTCTATTTTTTGTAGAGATGGGGTCTCACTATGTTGCTTAGGCTGGTCTTGAACTCCTGGCCTCAAGCAATCCTCCCCCTTGGCCTCCCAAAGTGCTGGGATTATAGGCATGAACCACTGTGTCTGGCCAAGACTCTAACAATCTGAGATAGGAAGTCAAATAATGACCAAGAAGCACAATCACACACACACACATACAACCACAGGAAATAAACAAAAATTTGTACCAAATCTCAAAGGAAAAGATACCTTAAAACCATCAGAGAGAAAAATTTGTTAGGCAGAAAGAAATGAATTACAATCATTGACTTCTTAACAAAAATGGAAGATAGAAGAAGAGGGAAAATATCTCCCAAGAGATGAGATAAAATATCCATTATTTAACACTGAATACACTGCAAAATCTACTTCTTATAACAAGGAAAAATAATTTCAAGAAAACCAAAACATAAAAAGAATTGCCACCAACAGATCTTGAATAATAGAAATACTAAAATCTATTAATTCAGGGGAAAAAAATGCAGTAAGACATATGAGGTAAAGGAATAATGTTGAACAAATAATGAGCATGGGAATTGGTAAACATAGGGGCATATAAAAATAAATATTTTCTGTATATAACAGTTTAAAAATTCTATAATATTATAAAACAGAAAAGAACTAAAATATAATGTGATTTGGGATGGAATAAACATAATTTGAAGTGTTCTAACATTCTCATAGTGATGTGATTAAGGATAAAATCATTGGTTTCTTTTAAATATTGATAAGAGAAGTATGCATGTTAAATTTTTTAGGAAAACCAAGCAAAGAATAGAAATAGAATATTAATTTCATACAAATTTGAGACTTCAAGTCAAGAAATAAAGATAGTCACTACGTAATGATAAAAGTTTTAGTTTACTAGTGAAATATAAAATTTTAAAGTTTCATATATCTATTAAACCCAGCTCAAAATAAATAAAGCAAAAAAAAGTCAAAACTATAATGAGTACTATGTAAATATGTATCTCAGTGGTAGAATTGAACATATTCCTGTAATAATTAATAAATGAAGAATTGTTAAAAATCAGTAAAGATATAGGAGGTTAAAACAGCTGGTCAAGTTTGTGTTAATGTATGTATATAGTGCAGTCCCTTTGGTTTCAATGAATGTCTGCATGAATTTGTTCATCTGTGATAGTGCAATAAAGATCAGTGAATATAATTTCATGTTACATAACTCATTATGAGGTGATTATGATTTGCTCTATCAATTAACATTAATTTTGTCCTACCAAATCCTACAGTCCCAATCTATGACAAGTCTGAAATTCTCACTCTACCTGAAAGCTTAACAAGTTAGCCAGCCACATCTTTGTGCACAAAGGTATTATTTGTGCAATCATTAACACATCCTGCTATATCTGGATTAAGGCCTTAGGCCAGTTCTATCATCAAAAACAGCCACAAGTTGACACTGATCTGAATGCCTCCTGTGTCTGAGTTGATGTTATTAATAACATCAGAATCTAAAATCAGGGGAAAATTTTATACCACATGTTCTAATTAGGTAATTCTCATGATAGGGAAAACTGCACAAAGGTTATGTAACAATAACAAGTCAACTATCCTGACAGCAAGCTCCCCCTAGTAACCAAGGGTCGTTTGAGTCATCTGAGGGCTACATATTCACGGATGGTATTTCCTTAAAGATTTTTGGTCTTTTCCTGTCTTTTATGATCATCTCTAATGTGCAAATCACCATGTTTTCAGGAGGGAGGCAAGTTAATGCCTGGCTTTAAGAGTCAGGCTAGTATACTTTAGAGTTCCTAGTTCAGATCAAATAATTAAGTCTAGATGATAAAGTGAGCAGGGCAATAAATAAATAAACCAATTTTACTTCAGAATGTCCTTAATGAAGCATCAAAATTTTTAAATTTTATTAAATCTTAATCCTTGGTTATCTCTTGTTAACATTCTTTGTGATGAAATTGAAAATACACACAAATCATTTCCTCTGCATAATAAACCTCAAAGGTTATCTTGAGGAAAAGCATTCGTGTGATTAACTTGTGAGCTAAAGTAGACACTTTTTATGAAACATCATTTTTTCCTGAAAGAATGAGTGACAAAACTTTGATTATTGAGACCTGGGCTCTTGACCGAGATTTTCTTGAAAATGAATGGTATTTGTCTGTCATTTCAAGGGAAATAACTGTCAGTGATTGTTGCCAATAATAAAATTTTAGCTTCTAAGAAAAAATTAAAATTTTGGGATACAATGTATACATATTTCAAAACAATGTGTTATGTGGTAAATATATACAATTTTATTTATCCATTAAAAATTAAAAATAAATTAATAAAAAGAAAAGGCAAAATCTCCATTCAGTCCCAATATCAACATCAAAGTCCAGGATCTGTACCTAAGGCAGTAACGCTCAGCAGAGAGTAATCTGAAAATCATGCTCAAATATGGCTGCTTTAAACCAGAGAACTTTGGACTAAAAAGACAAGTTGTGCCTCCCTCAGCACACTGACATATAGTGGTGGAGTAGGGACAGGGAAACTCAACAAATGCTCCTACTGGGAATGGGGAAGAATCAGAGAAATGAGCAGATACTGGTCCTTCAAAATTCTGAATCTTGTTGGGCAGATACTTTAATAGTTTGCCATCCTGGGAGTGGGGAGTATCTCTTATTCAGCTTTTGATTCTGCTCAATTGGGAATAGCTTTTTTGTTCATCATTTGCTTTTGGCAATTCTTTTTCATCATCATCTTTAGCTACCTGTGAAGTGTCTTTGCAGCATCATGTGCTCTTTGGAGACTGACCGGCTTTCTCAGCCTGTTTCCTACTCTTAGAAGGTTGGCACCCCAATGGCTAGTTACTTTTATTCTTAAATATTTTGCATCATAGTTTCTTATTATCTCAACTGATGGTTCTATTGGCAGTATGGTTCTCTATAAAATTTAATAAATTTATCTATTTAATTCTCAGTTCCATGTGCTATAACTACACCTATTATTCTTTAATAATATAATTCTCTAATCTGTTATATTTCTTTATCCTCTTCCTCAGACCCTTTATCTTTCCATTTAGGATTGTATCTGTCAGGCTTTGGAAACAGCACATTTAAGTTTTCATGAGCCCTGCCCCCCAGTTATTTTGGCCAATTGAAAGCTCCTACTAGGTTCCACCTTAATTGATTCAGAGTTTTAACAATGGGTTTGGTTCTTTTGATCTCTGAGAAATGGAGAGGTTAAGTAATTTTCCCAAGATCACAAAGCTAATAGGTTACAGATCTGGACATTGAGCCTGGGCAGTGACTCCAGATGCTGCATAGTTCAACATTGTGCTCCACCACTTCCTTAATGATGGTAGTGATCATTTACTTTCCATAAGGCAGGACAGATGTCAGCTATGTGGAGGTCTTCACACTAGGTACAGCTGAGCACCACAATCTATCAAGGAAGTTACTCAAAAGCTTTTACTTGAGATCATTATATGCGAATTACTTTAAATATGCTCCCACTGGAATGTGACTGTCATTTTTTCTTTTTAATTTCTTCAGCTCCAAGGAATATAAACCTATTTTTTAAATGTTAACCCTAAACACTCTAGGGTTCCAAAAATTTAATCCTGATAGAGAAATGATTTCGCTCTACCAGACTGCCATAAAGATCAGAAAATGTGCTGTGTGGTTAAGAAAAAGCAGAGGTTGTGTGCATATTTACAAGGTGGCATGAAGACGTTTTGAAGTATTAAACTATATTTGAGGATACTTCAAACCCTACATGTGAACTATTCTATATAAGCACTCAAGACTGCTTTCCCACCTGTGCATAAATGAGTCCAATATCACAGAAAAACTACATTGAGGAAAGTTAAAAATCCAGGTACAATATGATGAAAGCAGCTTGTATTTTGATATTCTATACTGTTCTTCCCGTGGGATCCAACATCCACACCAATTCTCACACTCTTTCTCTAGCAAAGAAGCCACATATTTCTTCTAAAATCTTTGCAGCAAAAGGCACTGGACTTGTTTTCCAGCTTTGTTTTCTTCTAGAGTATAAATAGGACATTTATGATTAATTTATACATGCTAATGGGTGAATGGATACTTATGGCTAAACAGGTGTTCTCTTTCAAGTGATCTAATTGCATTTTAACAGGGTTTTCTAATTTTCTAGGGTTTCTAATGCCACAACCCAAGGTATTGAGATAAAAGCGGTAGTAATTACAGACACTCTTCAGGTTAATTGGATAAATAACTTCAGAAAATTAGACTGAGTATTATCCAAATCATCTGAGGCAGGGAGACTTCACCTCCACATTTATGGTCATTGTTAATTAATAGCTCTCCTAGAAATTTATCAGATTCAGTATGTGTAATAATATACACTACCCTTTAGACAGATGAAACCATATATGTATAAAATACTGAAATAAATTCAGTCATTAATTTGTGATTTACCTCGTACCTTTTTAAACATAAGTATATGATATAATCATTTAATGATTAGCTTTCTACCCTTTTCAAGAGTACATATGCAATATTTGTAACATGCAAAAAGAAGGATATGGAATTAAAAATAGGCATTTGGAGTGTGTGTGTGTGTGTGTGTGAGAGAGAGAGAGAGAGAGAGAGAGAGAGATTGTGTGGTAAAGGGTAATGATCCTGAAGAAGTGACTTAGACTTTACTACAAGTTTTACAGTGGAAGAATGCCATTTCCTGCCTAAGATCCACTGTTCTGAGATCTCATTATTTTCTTTCTTCCTTCCTTAAGTGTTATTGTCATGGAAATTGTTGCAGTAAGACTGACTAGTGATGACAACTCTGGTGAAAACTGACCTTTACCCACTTGATTCATGACATCTCAGCAAAGCTTTGTCATCATTAACAGCAGTGTATTCAGACAGATCCTCTAAAATAGGGCCCCAAAGCTTTATTTTATTGAAATATAATAACTGATTTCTCACATAGTGATTTCATGCAGAGAGAAAAGGGGAAAATGAAAAAAGAGAATCTTTATAGCTTCCTTTTCTTGAGTCTCAATTTTATATCAGAAATATTTATTTTGGAAATATTTACTTTGAATATTCATTTGTATAACAAATATTAAGCCCCTGTGATGCTCTAAAGAACAAAATACATGGTTAAAATGATTTCATAGTCAATATGTAGAGTGACTAGCTATCCTGGTTTGCTCAAGACTGTTCTGGTTTTAAAACAGAAAGTCCAAGATCCTGGGAACCCCTTAGTCTAAGTGGCAAACCTTGCATATGACTATTTGCACACCTACCCCTAAAAGTCAGAACATTATTGAAGCAAAAACTACTTTAAATAATTAGCTTCAAACCATTAAATACTTTCCAGTTTTCCAGAACTGGTAGCTCATTGGCTAATTTGGCCTACAGACATTTTTTGCTTGGTGCATTTATTATCTATTGCTACATAAAAAATTGCCCCAGCATTTACCATCTCTAAACAACACATATTTATTATCTCACAGTTTCTAAGGCTCAGGAAACTGACACAACTTAAGGCTGTTGGACTGAAGGCCGCAGTTTCTTCTTTGCAAACAGTTGAAGGCTACTCTCAGTTCCTTGTCAGGCCTCTCCAAGATGGTATTTGCTTTACCTAAGTTCCCAAGAGAGAGAGTCTTCTAGTAAGACAGAAATCACAATTATGTGTGACCTAATCACAGAAGGGAATCACTGTATTCTCTTCATTCAAAACAATTCACTAAATTCAGTCCACACTCAAGGAGGGAGTTACACAAGGACATAAACAGCAGGAGGTGGGAACCAAAGGAGGTCGCCTTCAAGTGTGTCTGCCATACTTGGATCTCAGAGAGTTTAAGATAAATTAGTTGTATAGATACAGATATAGATAGATATAGATATAAATAGATACAGATACAGATATAGATATATAGAATGTTACAGTACAGCTCCCTTCCAGTCTTCATTCCTCCTCCAAAAGTTAATCATAAATCTCTGAATTCTGTCACTATAGACTAATTTCACCTCTCTTTGGTCTTCATATGAGTAATCATAGAGTACGTACTTTTTTATTTCTAGCTTCTTTTATTCAACATTTTGTCTTTGAGATTCAAATACATTGCTTGTTCTTTTCCATTGCTGGAGTCACTGCATTAATATGTCATGATTTATCGATATATTCTACTGGGTCTCGATTAAAGAATAAATATTATAATGACTCCTCTTGCGTTATAAGCTTGTGGATTTCAATTTCCTTTGCTAACCATTTTCCCCACTCAGTCCTCCTCCTTTTCTGGTTCTTCCACATCCGTCTGGTAGCCCAGCTTTGACTCAGAGAGAGAGATTTATATAAACTTATTCCCACAAGGTGCTTCTGATTTAATGTTATCACCTTTAGATGATTTGCACTCTAAAATTAAAAAGGAATCTTTAGAATAATCTCTGTGCTTTAACAGAAGACACCTAGGTGAGACGGCAAATGGGTGATGGAGGGGTGTTATCTGATAAAACAAGTTGAATACAACACACTCCATCTAATGGAAACATAGGTCAGACTTTTAAAATTCTTTTCATGTACTAGTGATCATATGCTAGACTTTTAAAACCCTTATCATTGATTCCAGTGGATCAAACTTGTGATAAGTTCTGGCCTCATGCTAAAATCTTTGTTTGGTTATGTTGGTAGTGTTTCTCTGTGAGTTTTAATGTATAATTATTCTGGTATTATAAGAAATAGGGTTTTACATTATCTTAATTTCCTGGGCTTTTATGGTACAACCGTATGTTTTTTCCTAGCTTAAATTACTTGACATATTTGAAATTAATGAACCATATTTTCCTTTAAACAAAACCCTTTTTATCAATTCTTATTATATTTTCTACTAGTTAATACTGGTTGAGAAATAATTTGTTTTATATGATACCAAATGGAGCTGTGATAGAGATGATAATGTGATGTCAAATCCTTAGCCAAACACTCTAAAGTCAGGTGTGCATACCCTGTGTGTACTGTTGACAGAGTATTGAAATACAAAAGCTGAGATGCACACATTCACCCTTGGAAACAAAATGTTGTGCTTGAACCATGGAGAGTGTTGAAGGGGGAAAAAATGGACTACAAATTCAAGAGAGTTATTTGAAACTTGTTCTAAAAATTTTAAGCCCTTTATTAAATTCCTTCAAAGCTTATTAGCATGTTAAAAGTATTGCAGGAACTTCAAAATTATTCCCCCAAAGAATACTGAACATGTTTTCTAAGTTCATCCACTTAGAATTCATAACTCTGAGTAAGTCTGTTTCAATCAAATTCAGCATTTCTCATTTATGTTTGGGGAACCATATCCATTTTATCTTAAAACTCAGATGTACATGTGCACTGAAAAACAAACTAAATATTCAGTTATGGGTGTGGTAACTTTTCTGTTTACACATTTGGAATTTCCCATGTGTTGAAATCCTTGCTTTACTTTTAGCTTTGGACAGTGATCGTATCTTTAATATAATCTTAATCAACATGATGTGCTGAGGAGGAGAAGAGGGCACTCCCCTAAAGTTATGTGCCACGAGGAAATTTCAACACTTTCACAATCTAGCCTATTTTAAATAAACAAAAAATGGAAGTTGTTCATGCATAATAAATCCCTGCTGGGCTGTGCTGTGTTTTCATGACTAATTTCTTTCACTAACCACAGCTTCACAGCCTATGACCTTTAAGCGGCAGGCATTCTTTATAAAAACATGGGCTCACTGTAAGGGTTGTGCTTTTTCTTACCCACGAACTCCCTAGTGACTTGTTAACTGTCTAAACACAAATGTCTCCAAACGACTTATGGAAAATGCACTTGTGAGATTTTTTTTGGAACCATGAAATGAACCTTCCAATTATGAAGTCAAAAGCTAAAATTATAATAAAGAATAAATTGTTACTCTAAAAACTGATTTGGCACATTTAATTTTTCTTCACAGAAACAACGGTTCTGATAGACACATTGAAGTACTACCTAGTCATTTCCTCATGATTGGGCAGAATGGCAAATGCCTCAGCTGAGTGAGACGTTTCTAGGTGACTTGCTTGAGGCTAGTAGGGGAATTTGAAGTGGGTACTAGAACCTGGCACTCCTCCTACCCATATCTTCTTCATGACTACTTAACAACCATTGACACCAGATCTTTCTGTCAGAGACACTTGTCTAACATTTTCTACTTGCTCCATTTTCTGTTTGCTCCACCATTTATTTTGGATATCTCTTGAATTTGTTTGATCTTATAGGAAAAATTTTTCTTGGTTTCAAGTGAAATCTACTTATGTAGATAACAGTGAGGTTCCTGTCAAAACCAGGATCCATCATCATTGAACTTTTGTCACTGAGTAATTAGCTCAATAACAGAACTGAGGTTGTTCTCAAGTTCCAAGTAACTCTCTTGAAATTTGTAACTTGTTTTTCTCCTTCAACATTCTCTCTGGTTCAGGCAAAACATCTTCTTTGCATTCTCAAGGGCTGAGAATATCCTCAGGAATTTGCTGATTGTGAAAGTGGGTAGCAGAAATGAGCTAGAGTACTGACTGAATAAGCAATGAATATAATTTTTTAAGTGTTCAGAAGGAGAGAAAAATCAAGCAAGTGGCTTCAGTTCTTTCACTTACTCATCCCTTCCCTTCAGCATTCATAGACAATATATAGAAGCACTTTTTTTAGCTTCAGTAGTCTTGGAGGTATCGCGCACTCGTCTGTCTTCGGGAGCTCAGTAAGCATGCTGTTCTGTGTTATTCTGCCCTCCCCCATCCATTGCTGATTGGAGCGGAGTTGGATAGGGGTGGATGCAGTCTGTTTGCTTCTCTTGGCAGTTAGGAATAGGATATAGGGATGATAACTATACGGTTGCTTGTACTGGAGCTAAGAGGAAGATCGCGTATTACTAATCTCATTCATAATTATTCCCCCCGCTGCATTCCTATTGTTTGGTGCCTCTATTTCAGCACTTCAGAACATTTTTAACTTGCATTTTGCATTTTATTTTGTTATTTCTTCCTCCCTGCAATGGCAAAGAAACTTTTGAGGGTAGGTGCCATGACTTACTCGTTTTGAATTCTCATCTGTGTCCAGGAGAGTGCCTAATAAATAGCATAGTATGGATTAAACAATTTTGCTGCTTTTGTTGAATTGCGTTTCTGTCCTCTTTTGCTCAGTTCTTTTTTTTTCCCTCTAAGATGTATTACAATGACCTTGTAACTTAATTCCATTACATTTATTTATGATCATTTTCCAGATAACCAAGACCGATTTGAATTTTGAACATATTTTCTGCCAACTATTGCTCCTAGCCCTGAAATCTGTATGTGTAAGATGTCTAATCTATCATTATTGAAAACATCAAACAGCATCTATGAATTATTGTTATTTATGCCCTCAGGTTGGGGCATTGATTCATTGGTATTTACTTTTTCTTATGTCCTCACAGATAATTGTACACCAACCTAATTGTTTTATAGTTTAAATAATGTTTATTAGTTTAGGACTAATATGCAATGTTGAGATAAAAGGAAAATGCTTTCTAAAGTCCTAGTAAAACAGAAACAAAAAGGAGTCATCTGTCATCTGAGGCCAGCACTGTCTTATAGAAGACAAAAATATAAACATACTTTATGTATTGAGAAAAATAATTTACTTAAAAGTAATTTTTTTTCCTGTAGAGACTCCTTTTAAGATCATTTTTACAAAATGCTTAATGACATGGCAGTTGTTTCATATGAAAATGTAGAAGGAAAATCAACCATTATATGTGCAAGATCTATAGTATTCTCCATAAATTTATTTTTTTAAATTAGTTTTAAAAGAAGAATTTATTCCAAAAAATATTTGTTGATCCTCTATGATGGGTCAAGGGCTATTCTGTGCCCTGGGGATATATCAGTTAAAAAAAAAGTACAAAAATTCCTGCCCTCACAGAACTTTACATCTTTGCAAGGGAAGAAAATAAAATAAATATGTAAATATGGTACTAATAGCTCTGGAGAAAAACTAAAGCAGAGATGGGGTTATATAGATTGCTGGCAGAATGTGGCACAGCAATTTCAAATGGGGGTTCAGGGAGGGCTCACAGAGAAGCAAGGATCTGAAAAGGAGAGAAGTACTACATAACCACTTAAGGAAGAGAACTCTAAGATTAGGCAAAGGCAAGTCAAAAGCCTTGAAGCTCTGAGCCCAGGGATATGATGGAGGGCAATGAGGCCCGGGCAGCTGGAGTTAAGCAGGTAACCGGAAGACCACAGGAGGCTGAAAGGTGACGGTGGCTTGGATGAGGTTGTTAGCCATGAAGGTGGTGAGATGGGCATGGCATTATTATGGGTATACTTTGAAGTTACTCCTGACAGAATTTGCTGACAATTAGATGGAAGTTGTGAGAAAAAGAGAGGAATCTAGGATGACCAAGGTTTGGGTAAAGAATCTGGATTATTATCTGTGTAAATCATGAGTAAACTACAATTGAGGTCTAGCGCTTTATGTATTTTTATTATCTCATTGAATTTTTGGAGATTCTGACTGAAGGTATCAGAAAAAAATATTAATAAGATGAAATGACTTATTTGGCATTGTATAATTTTCCTTTTATTTCTCAAGCTATTTTAACATTAGAGGTTTTTTATTTCTTTCCTGCTTTGGAATTCTGTTTTTTTTGGACATTAATTTTTCAAATTATCAATTTAAAAGTTCCATTATTCTATATTATCCTTTTATACTTTTTCTAATTGGTTCACCATCTGTGTGACTGAATTAGGGCACAACTTTCAAAATATGCTGGTGAAGGTTAAACAGTATGATTACTATGGTGTGGCAAGCACTGTATTCACTTTTAATATTTAATCCTTCTTATTATTCACATCCACATTTTGTAGTAGGTAATATGTTCTCTAATTTAAAGATTAGAAAATTATGTCAGGATTAGTTAATGTATCCAAAGCTATGCAGCTATTAAATTGTGAAATGATGTGGAAAAGGGTGGTGGAAAGATCTTTTAAGTCTATGCAATTAATACAGGAAACCCATAATACCCTATTAACTATTGTACTTAGGTAGACATAGCCTGTCCTCCAGAGTGGAAGAAAGAACACAGTAACTTTAATTGATATTGTATTTTAGATTGTTCATAAGATGAATAGCTATAAGTTTAACAAAATTACATTTTAGACATAAGTAGTGCCCTAGATCACTTTTACCAATTGATAGATAAATCAAGTAACGGCTTGGCAGCCTTCCATTTCTCTGTTATGACTTCATTTATAACTTCATTTAGTGAAAACAAAGCTAGACTTATAATCATTTCTTACTGGTTTAATTTAAGTTTTACAATTTTCTGAAATATTTTTGTGATTTTGGACAAATGTTGTATATTCTTTGTGTCTTAGTTTCTCATTATAAAACAGAGAAAATAAAATGTTGCCTGTTTCACAGTTTTGTGGTGGAGATTAAATAAGATCGTTTATGTGAAAGCTCATGGAAAGTTATTATTAAACTGTTAACTATTATAAATTTATATTGAATCCTCTCTTGGGACTTAAAAAATTTCTAGAGTTCTGTTAGCTTCTGATGTTTCCAGCATCTATCACAATTGCAGCATGCAGCTTTGGCCTGATTTTTTTCCTCCAGGTACAGCAGTTTTTTGCTAGCTACTTTATTTTTAAGGGGTAAAGTTCCAGAAAAAAACCTTTTTTTTTTCCTTAGTGGGATTTGGCTTCCCAATTCCCTCTGAGAAAAATAATTTCCAGCCAGGAAATGATCCCAAGCTCTGTTTGTTTCCTTCAGTATTTACCTACCTGCAACTTCTGCTATCTCCGGTGGAATTGGGTCTAGCCTAGGCCATTCCGTTTCAGAGTGACTGGCTTTTGTGGGTTGTTTTATCTCTCTAAGTTGCATTTTTCTAACTTTAAATGTATTCCCTAATACCGACAATTCTCAAATTGTGTCAACATATATTCAGTGTGTCATAATTAGCTATGAAGTAGAAAGGAAGTAATTTATTACTAATCAGAATCTACTAACGTTTGGAAATCGTTTACTTTTATTTTTCAAATAAATTAGCAAATTTTCTACTTGTTCTCCTGACTGGGAGAAAAGGTGGCTCCCAAATGTGATGTACAAATTATTTTATCTATATGTGTGCGTTGTGATGGAAAATATATTGAAAATCACTGGCGTAGAACAAATGATTTCTAAATGCTACTTCTAAAAATTCTATGATTTCAAATTCAAAATTTTCAATTTTTTTCCAAATTTTTCTGTACTGTTTATTTCTGAGGATGCCTAAGAACAGCTAGGTATATTTGAGGTCTAAAAATTAGTTGTGATGAAATAAGGAATAAATCCAGTGGTCAATTATCTGTCCTCATCACACTTAATCTGTAAACACCATTTGATAAAGTACTTGAAAATCTCTCTGCACTTGGCTTTTGATACAAAACACTAACTTTATTTCCCTCTGCTCCTGTCTTATCGGACTTCTCCTTTTCTCCTCTTCTTCCCAATCTCCAAAGCCTGAAATGCCACAGGATTCAGTCCTTGAAACCCAACTCTTTTCTATCCTCATTCACTCATTAGCTCATCTCATCTAGTATCATGGCTTTAAATATTAATATTATCCATAAGCTTATAATAAATCAAACATTTTTTGCTTAATCTCTCTCGTGCATTCTGGACTCATATCCAACTGCCGAATTTACATATCCACATCTCCATGTAAATGTCTGATGGATATCTCAAAGGTACCACATCTCCAAACAGAAACAAACCTCTCACGCACGTAAACTCGCTTCTCCTGAATTTTTTCTTCATCTTGATAAATAATAACTCTCTTCTTCTCTTGATTGTTTAAACCGAAACCATTGGTGTCATTCTTACTTTCTCTTTCGGGCATCAGACGTCAAAAAATAAGAGAGAGAAATATATATATATATATACACACACACACACACACACAGAGAAAGAGAGGCAATGAATCAATGATATCCTCAATGTTTCTAAGTTGTTCTAGAAAAGGAAAGAATAGAAATAGCTTATAGTAAAAACCTTGAAGTCCTGTTAAATGACAATTATTTTGTCCTCCTGGCCAAAAAAAAAAAAAAAAAAAATCCAAGGTAATGACAATGTCAGAAAAGGAGTGGTACTGGTTCTTATTTCGATTCTGCTTAGCCAATCATCCTTTCACTATTATCATAAAATGACATCCGGCAGGCCCACATACTCTCAATTTCTACCTGTGCACCTAGACCAGCTGCCGTGCATAGCCTGAAATAATGTTTGGCAAAATATATGTCTGTGTCGCTCTCAAAGCAGCTTGGAACTTCTGAGTTAATATTTTGGACATTTGCATTTTTAAACCATTTTCTGCTGAAATAAGTCTATTAGAATGCACTGATGCAGATTTTACACAGCCCAGTTCTTCACATCATGATTTTTACTACACATATCTTGTATACAATGTATGTACAGATTTTATAGATGTACCCTTTCTATAGATATCCATAACCAAATCATCATGAATGTCTAAATATTTGATTTGCTTGAAGCTCATTATTTTCAAAATTTGTGTGTGTATATGTATGTTTTCCTCATTTATTAAGACAATATATCTTTTTTAAAGTTCTGAGCCTTTTGAGTAATCTAATGATATAATTGAAATTTCCACCTGCGTCTGGGATAAATAGGTTCTACCTAGCAAGATGAAGTACCAGATTAAAATGCAGGACTTAGAAGCACATGATCTGGAGCTGAGCCCTTAAATTCTAGACTACTTAGTGAAATCATGCATGTGAAACCTGAATCAGAGCATATAGATGAAAGTAAAAGTCCTGAACACAATTTTCTGTGAGCTACATTCTCTCCTCCACCCAAGGGGGTAGTTGTCGCATGAACCCTAGTGGAAGGTGATATTTTTAACCCAGGAAATTGTGAGGATAATGAAAGCAGACCAATGCTATGGTTTCAGGGCCAGGACAGTTGCTTCAGGACTGGAATCAGACAGTACTCTGAGTTTGCTGGCGCAAGAGATGTTTGAGAGTTTCCTGTAAACCAGAAGAGGGCCATGCACTAGAGGATGCTGGTGGCGGTGTGGTGTGGAAACTTCTTGGGTTCTTGGCCAATCAGGTCCCTCAATACAGGGACAAAGAAACCCACACATCTATAAGCCAGAGATATACAAGAGCTTCCTAGGGACTTCAGAAGGATTTTCAAACCACTTCCTGAAATAGAGACTTTTCTATCTTCCTCAATGGAATTACAGGTGGGAGAACCCCAGGAGAATCTCTGATTAACTTTTTAATTGACCCACCAGAAAAATAGATGATTTTAAACAATTGCCAGACCCGGCACCAGTTTATAATAGGACCAACTAGTCATCAGTTCAAGTAAAATCTTTTCTATTCCCTTACCCTCCTCTTTCCCGTCCCTGGAGCTAGGCAGAGCAGGAAAAAGAGAAAAGCCAAGCACGTCTCCTTCCAAATGTCAGAGGATACCAATGGCTGGCAGGGTGGTAGTCTTTCTTTATAATAGAGATTTAAATATTAAATATCATATTGAACTGGATATTTTAAATTTCTGATTCAACACTCTCTGTTTTCATTAGAAGTGATTACAGGACTCTCGATTGCCAAAAAGTGAATAGGGAAGTCATGAGGCCTGCCCAAATTTCATCCATTGGCACAGGAAGATATTTATGAATTGAATAAATTTTGTAGAGGAAGGGGAAAACAAAACTAAAGTTATATTTTTATTGCAATTTGTATCCTGTACATCATGCTTCTATGGGATTTATGAACAAGTATATACTTCCCAGATATATACACATGTATGTGTGTGTATAAAATACCTCCTCCCTGACTGTGATCTTCATAAGAATCTGACAATATAACCTAGAATAATGTAAAGCCAATGGCTAAAACTAAGAGGTTATACTTTAAGTTTGAATATCACCTGACTGTAATTTTTATGCTTGTTTTTAAAATCTTACAAAATTCTAGATAAATAATGAAGACCAATCTTAGCTCCTGGTGTAGTTTATTCCTATTTATCTAAATTGTTAAATTAGACCAGGGTTTTTGTTTGTTTTTAGTATCTAGAGAATAAAATGCTCTAGGGAAGAGTGCAATCATATTACTATACTCAGTAGTCAGTAGTAGATAATAGTTGCATGCAAGATTTGAAGAACTGTAAGTTCTGGAAGTTGCCATAATTATTTGATGCTTTTTAGAAATTTTATTTGTTGTTCATATCTATTTTAATGTACCCTTAAGACATTCTATCTTCTTTTATGTATATTTATTGTAATGTCATTAAAATGAGCATTATATAGCTAGCAAATATTCATAATCCTATTTTTATTGAATCTTTTGTAAATGTTCTTCCAACCTAGTGGAAGGAAAATTTTTTAATTAAACAAATATGAATATGAGCTGAAATTTCCTACTTAATGGCTATTTGACTTTGAACTTCAGTTTATTCATCAGTAAAATAATAGGAAAAATAATATCAACCCTTTAGGATTGCCAAATTACAGATTATAATATAATGTATAAACCTCCTTGTTAATAATTGAATAACAAAAATATTTGTAAAGTTTCCTTATACTTAAATTTCTTATTCCCATATCTCTCTCTCACCCCGCCCCCTGTTTTTTTCTTTGGGTAAGAAGTAAAGTTGCAGGAACTGATTATTTTAAAACAAATAGATTATAAACTGTCATTCTTCCCTGTGTTATGCAGACTTCTTCCATAGGCTTTTCTTGGCTTATTCTTACCCAGATTTATATTTAAGAAATTCATGTGGTCATAACCAAGTCTTTAGTTCTCTTTGCTCATCCTTCACTATAACAATATTTTTAAACAACTCTCTCTTCTTTTTCCAATTGTAGGCATATAATGTGAAGCATCAAATTTATGAAATCATTTTCAGTTTACTCCACCACTGAAAAAAAAAGGCAGAGGATAAAGTTGTTTACTTAGTTTTTCTCATTTATGAGCCAAAATCAAGTATTCTGACATTCATACTGCACAGTTGCCTGGATAGATAATGAAACTCTCTTTCACGCACTGCAGATTCCCATGGGGCTGAGTCTCATCTGCTTCACATTATTGTATACCCTTGCCACGTGCACAGTTTACATCACGTTAACTTTAACAGGGGCTGAAATGGTGCTTTGCAGATACAAAGGAGAAAGAAATTGGATCAATGGTCTCCAATAAATAAGTGATTTCCTGGTATTTAACCCTGAGTTATTTTAATTTATCCACTTAAAGTTGCCTATGCACATTGAAGGTAGAAGGTCAAAACTGAATTTTCTTCTCCCAGAATGATGTCTTCTAGGTGAATCAATAAAGTCATTAACATTTCTTTTTTACTGATTTAACAAATCTTATTTGTTTAATAACTCTATGCACTATTGCATAATAGGCTCTATACAAAATTTGTCCTCCAAATTTTACAAATTTTTTGGTTAAAAATGTGTATATCATAAATTATCATACAGTGGGGGAAATGCTTACTGATTCAATAACTTATTGTTGGCAGATTTATTTGATTAGTGTAAAAAATCAGCCTGGAACTTTAGGCTTATAGTACTCAAGGCAATTCCTTGTGTTTGATGGGAAGGATTAGAGTGTTAGACTACTAAAATATAATGACTTTATCCAGTAAAATATAGCACACATCATTGTAATTATTTTACTTATTTATTTATGCATTTACAAATCATTTTACAAAAATTTCTAAAATCACTTGAAAAGCATTATTTCACAGTTGTTAACACAACAAAATTACAGAGACCTAGTATCAAAACCTCATAAACTATTTAAATTATTTGATCTGATTTTATGCTTCTCACCTGTGAAATGAGTTTTTTACTACATACTTCATATATGGGTAGTTTTAATTGAATTCAGAGCATTAGCAATTTTGAAACTGGCTCAAAATAAGTGTTCAATAAATAAGAGCTATAATAATATAATGGTCACCATCCAGCAAGATTGTATATGTTAGAAGTAAGTAAACAAATAAAAGAGTGTCAACATTGTGTATGTAAAACTTTAGTTGAATTAAAATAAGGCAAATTATTGAGAAGACAAGAGTATTGATGATTAGGCAAATTAGGCAAATTAGTGTGTGTGTGTGTATATATATACACATATCCATATATATTTGTATTATATAGGCTCTTTCAAAGCCTTTCTAAAGATAACTGCACAAATGGAAACCCCTAAGGAACATATTGATAGTTTTAACTACCTAATAATTAATATTGGTTATTGCTATGTAAATAAATCACAAACAGTAGAAAATCAAAACTATTAACCAGAAAAATCATTTGCTTAATTTATCTTAAACAATAAATTCCTATATCTCTGGAAACACTCACAAAACAAAACAAAAATGACAAGTGTTCCAAGTTTAAAAATGAGTGAAGGACACTGATAAATATTCCACAAAAACTATGATTTTTGAAATCATATATGAAATATGAAAAATATATTTAGAAAAAATCTTTTTAAAATATATGAAAAATATAATAAAAATGAAAGTTAAAGCAAAAATTTTTACTTGCAAAATTGCAAAATTGTTAAGAAGTTACCAGGGATGCAGAGAAATGATCTTCCTCCTACACTTCCAGTGAGGGAATAACGTGGAAGGCAAAGTCAAGGATCAAAAAACATGGCAAAGTGTGCCAAAAGACATAAAAATGTTATCGATCTAAAAATTCTAATTCCACACACTTATGCTTAGACTATGTCTAACAATAGGAATAATTTGTACATTATTGTTTATAATTACTATTAAATAATAAAGGTTTTCATTGGTACTTATTATCATGCAAATATATGTGTTATATTGTTCATTTGTAAATTATCAAAAATGTATTCAGAATGATCTCCTTATAAGAAGTAAGACAATGTATATATGCACACATAAATACAAATGGGAACAACTCATACTTATGCATGTGTCTATCTAACACGTTTTTAACTAACAATAATTATCCCTGGGTAGTAACATGGGTGGCTTTAATTTTGTCTTTATTTATTGTATTTATTTATTATATGGTATTTCTTTATATATTGTATTGTTTTAGGAAGCCTGGTGATGGAAAAGAAAAGATATAAACAAACAAAGCAAAAATGTAGTGAATTGATTTGTATAATGCAGTCTGAACACCTGAGCACTGGCCATCCTTGCTATTGCACAGATTCTTTGTTTTTGCTTGCTAATATTAAATGTAGTATAGTCTTGTCCATTGGAAAACATTGGTAAGACATTTTTAGGTTAAAGGATGGTAATAAATCTATCGGTAGCCTCCCATAATTACAAACACATGTATAAATCCTTTGCCTGCTACAATCTTTGTACATAGGGATTATATAAAAGAAAGTACATGCCTAACAGTTCTTTCAATATTGTTGAACTTAACAAAGGTTGTTCTTCCTTTGCATCTGCTGTTTAAAGAAGCTATGATTTGTACACCTATATGTATCCCTACTTCTGCTTTCCAGACCCCTGAGTTGATGCATTGACTGCTCAATTTCCCATATCCCATTGGTCTCTATAAAAAGAAGTTAAGGTTATTGTCTTCTTATAGCATTCTTTTCAAACCTCTGGAATCTTCTTGCTCCAAACTCTTTTCCATAAATATTTATTTAAGAATCCAATAGCAGACCCTTTCCATTTTACTATTTTCTTGGTTTCTTGCTTGGTAGATTAATTAGGTTATATGGCTACATGTTGGGTTAAACTTTTTGGTATTCAATGTTGACATATGACTCATTGTTGGCTTGATTTTGAAAAGACATGCAGAATATATTCAAGGGCTATTTTGAAAAGGTTACATAGTGTGACATAGTAACAATAGAAAAATGGGAAAGGGTTACATGGCATGACATAAAAAGAAAAAATAATATTTGCTGAGATACAAAATAAAGTAGAATCATATTGGTGATAATATATCTTAACAGAAGGACATACCAATCAATGTTTTCAATTACACAAAATTCTTCCATCTGGTATAATTCTGACAAGAAAATAAATACTAAGGTGGAGAACTGAATCTCATTTTACAGAGTTAACAATAATAATAGAGTGAAAAAAAACTGTTCTTGTGTGCTAATTTCTTTCGCAATAGCATACAGCTGGGTTCTATCTTTTATTGTGTATAGTATTTAAGAATTCTATTCTTTTAAACTTTGATCATGTAGTTTTCCTACATCTGGTTCTATTTGGCACTTGCTATGGAGAGTGTATAAAAGGTCAGGTGAACATTAATACCCATCTAGAATAAAAAGAGTGTGGATCTTCTATAAAATATACATGTATATTATTTATGCACAATTTAATTTCCATTTCTATTGTCTTAACAAATGTCGATTAGTATGATGTAAAGTGGTATAAAGTAAATTGGTTAAACTTATAAGTTGTTACTTTAATTTTGAATCTCACTTTTGGTTGCTTGATTCCTGTTTTTTCAATCTACTACTGTACATATATAAAAATATATCTACTTGTATTCTGTTACTTAATATTGGCTGGAAAGCAGCAAAATTAGAGGTTAAGACTTCATAATTTGCTCTATTCTGTGAAACTGTGCAAATAACTAAACTTCTCATTGACCCAGTTAACATAACTGAAAAATGGGTGTAAGCATGGCATTCAGCTCATAGGGTAATTGTAAGGATTAAAGGACATGAACAGAAACTTTTCAAAAGAAGATAGACTAATAGCCAAGAAACATATGAAACATCTCTAATTATCAGGGAAATGCCAATCAAAACCACAATGAGATATCACCTAACTCCAGTGAGAACGGCTTTTATCAGAAAGTCCAAAAACAACAAATGTTGGCGTGGATGTGGAGAGATGGGAACACTCATACACTGCTGGTGGGACTGCAAACTAGTACAACCTCTGTGGAAAGGAGTATGGCAATACCTCAAAGAATTAAAAGTAGAACTACCATTTAATCCAGCAATCCCAGTCTGGGTATTTACCCAAAGGAAAAAAATACATTCTATAAAAAAGACATCTGCACGCGAATGTTTATAGCAGCACAATTCACAATTGCAAAGATGTGGAAACAACCCAAGTGCCCATCAATACATGAGTGGATTAACAAAATGTGGTATATGTATACCATGGAGTACTACTCAGTCACAAAAAAAAATGATGAACTACCTATTGTATTATCCTGGATGGAGCTGGAGCCCATTCTTCCAAGTGAAGTATCACAAGAATGGAAAAACAAACACCACGTTTACTCACCATTAAATTGGTACTAATCAATCAACACTGACGTGCACATATGGGAAGTAACATTCATAGGGTGTCGGGCAGGTGGGTGGGGGGAGGAGGCGCTGGGTAAATCTATACCTAAGGATACGGTGCCTGCTGTCTGGGGGATGAGTATGCTTGTCTGGCAGTACAAAGGCAGTTTATGTAACCAAAGTGTTTGTACCTCCATAATACTCTGAAATTTTAAAAATTTAAAAATTAAAAAAAATAAAGTACCTATTGCCTTTGGAAAACAAATTAAAAATAAATAAAGAGATAACACACTACAATACCAGGTCTATGCATGGAGTAGAGAAGGCAGTTTCCTATTCTGTATACCTACACTAAAAATCCATTTACTATACTTGCAACAACATGGATGAACCTAGAGGATATCATGCTAAGTGAAATAAGACAGGCACAGAAAGACAATTCTTGCATGAACTCACTTATATGTGGAATCTAAAAAAGGCAAACTCATAGAATCAGAGGTAGAATGGTGGTTGCCAAGGGCTGGGGGTAGAGGAAATGGAGTGACATTGGTCAAAGGGTACAAAGTTTCAGTTACTCAGAATGAACAAGTTCTACAGGTCTAATATACAGCCTGGAGACTATAGCTAAAAATACTGTATTGCATACTTCAAATTTGCGGAGAGTAGATTTTAAATATACTTACCACAAAAATAAAAAAGGTAACTATGTGAGGAGATGGGTATGTTAATAAGCTTGATTTCAGTAATCATTTCACAAGGTACATGTATATCAAAACATCATGTCACACAACTTTATTATATACAATTTTTATTTGCTACTTTCACCTGAATAAAGCTGGAAAAGTAATAAAATAAAATAAAAGATAATACACATAAACTATTCAGAATGGTAGATGGCATTTAAGCACTCAAAAACTCTAGCTGTTATTATTATTTCATATTTACAAACACATTGCTGCATCCTCTTGTGAAGCAAGTATTTGATGTCTCTAGAAAATAAATTAATTTTAGGATAAGGTGCATCTGTAGATCATTGTTATCAAAACTGTCTATGTCACCAATGAAAATGTATAAGATTAGTGAATTCCAGAAGTTGACCAAATGCTGTATCATTTTTGTTCCAAACTGATTGTTCTAGTCTTTACTCATTGAAAAGGAATTTATTTCAAAAAGTATAAGTTGCAGAACAGAAAAAAGTAGAATGTTATCTTTCTGTTAAAAAATAAAATAAGATTATGCATGAACATATGTGTTTATATTTTGAGTGCCTGCATGAGCACACACAAACATGCACGTTCACTCAAGAAGGAAAAAAACAAACAATGATATGAAGGGAGTGAGACCAAGACTCTGAGAATATTGTATTTTTAAATGTAATTTCGACTTCAGAATGAAAATACAAAATTTCAAATATTTAAAATACAAAAGTTTAAAAAGAAAAAAAAAATAAGGTTAACAAATAACGTAACCATGCTGGAGAATATATTATTTCGGGTAACTTTAGAACATGATACTATGACTACACCTTAAGGCAAATATTCTTTAGTGAGATGTACTGTATTGCTTGAAATAACAGGCACTGTATAAGTAAGGGATATGTCCAATAATTTGATACCTAAGTCTTTCACTTCAGTGCCAAAATATTATGATGTTTTTAAGTTGAGGATTAACTCCCATGATTTTTAATAGTAAAATTATGTATCAATGGCTCACTCTTTCTCAACACGTGATTTTTTTCACTTTGAAGAGAAAAGTATTGATGGTGTATATTAAGTCATATGTTAAAACCACATTAAATATTACTACAAAACATGATAAGAAATATTTTTTAGTGCTGAATGCAACCAAAAAACCTGGGGGTTTGAATTCCATTTGCCACTATTTCTGATATTGAAACTCAGTTTTGCTCCTTTGAACCTATTTGTTTACTTTGAATCTAAAATGACACTGACAATAGTTTCAGGGAGAAATATTTCCTAATTTACTTGATCTACTTATATCCTTAAATCCACAACTATCTTGTAGAGATTCAAAACACCTGGAGCCATTTCCAGGGACATATAATTTTGAGTAAGATTTCTACATTAGAAAATTTATGGATTTCTGATCAAACTAGTATTTTAATTAAGTTCACACATTATTTCAAACACAGAGCTATAATAGGTAAAATATTAATAAGATAAATAAGAATGACATAGTCTTTCTTTAAAAAAAAAAACATGACAATGCCATCAACAGACAAGGAAACCAATAGAATACAAATTGTGTGCGTATAACATAATTATAATATATATTATGTTATATAATGACATAATATTATGTTATAGATCACAAAATATATTTGTGTTACAGTTCATAAAGCCAGGTAAAATCATCACAGTTCATTTTTACAATAACTTATGTATCCTTTTGGTGATATGGAATTTTACTATTAATAGAACAATCTATCCATTGTCTTGGTCTCTTTCTTAAAAGAGCCCATTTGATTACTGAGTCTGCTGTACTATGAGAAAACTTGTGGCTGGGTGCTGTGGTTCAGGCCTGTAATCCTAGCACTTTGGGAGGCTGAGGTGGGAGGATCGCTGGAGGTCAGGAGTTCAAGACCAGCCTGAGCAACGTTGCGAGACCCCTGTCTCTACAAAAAATAGAAAAATTAGCTGGGCGTGGTGGTGCATGCCTGTTGTACCAGCTACTTGGGAGGCTGAGGCAGGAGAATCACTTGAGCCCAGCAGTTTCAGGTTGCAGTGAGCTATGATGATGCCACTGCAGTCTAATGTGGGCAATAGAGCAAGACCTCGTCTCAAAAAAAACAAAGAAAGAAAGAAAAGAAAAAAGGAAAACTTGTTCTGAGAAAATTTCTCCATTTATTAAGTCATAATAAACTGTATAGTGATGGATTACTTTTGATTTATTAGAAAATTATTGGGAAAATAATATTGGCTAAGATCTAAAAGAAATAATTCAGAGAGAGTTTATATCTGTGAATGACAATAAAGATGGTTAGAATTTTGTTTTCTTAATTTCTAAACATCTTATAAAATCTACAAAATGGAGATATAGAGACACTTTTTTTTCTTTTGACTAAAAGAAAAAAAATTCCAGTTTTAAAAGTAACGCATCTCATTATAGAAAACTTAGGAATTATAAAAATAATAAAAAGCAGAAAGAGTCACTATTAATATTTTCTTTCAGTCTTTTCAAACTATTTTACATAGTTATAATCAAATTCCAGATATGTGTCTGCATATATATATACACATATATATATAAATAGCCTACCTTTTCCCTTCATGTCCTACTTCATATTTTACTTTTTCCCTCAACAGTACAGAATAATATTTCTATGTTATTATAAATTTGTTTTAATTTTAAATAGTTAAAAAACATTCTTTAAAATATTTGTTACTTAATTCTAAGTTCTAAGATAACAACTTATATATTTGCAAATTCTACATCTGCATCAATGCATATTTCAGCCTCTTATGAAGATGGCCATCAAGAAGAATAAATATAAAGAACAAGTTAGTAACTGGATCATGTTATAAAGGTTTCTTGGAAGGCAGCTGCAGAAACTGGCTTCAGTAAATTATTTGATTTTACTTTTCTTATTTGAGAAATGAGGTTAATAATTCATCCCACAGGGGTGTTTACCAGGTTAAATAATGCTAGACAAGCCAATTTTCTCCAATGTCATTGCCTTTTTATTCCATTTTCAAAATAAGAGATGAAGACTAGTCTACTTGTATATTAAACATGAACTGTGGGCATTCCTGTCTTTGGCCAGGAAGTGATCAGTGTTAGAGTTTCCATAGTAAGGAAGTGGCTTCTTAATTCAGAACTACTGGTTTCAGGTCAGGAACATGGACAAAGGACTCAGTTACCAATGTGTCCAAGGAGGCTTCAGTGGAATCACTTGGTAATGTTTATATGTCATCTTTTTCACAAATTGGATGGATAACAAATTTTCTGAAAATGAAGATAAATTTACTGCCCCACAATTTAAAATTGCTAAAGCAATTTTTTCTATTTTAAAGAGAATTATCTTTTCTCCAAGCTAGTATATTTTTGTTTTCCTGGAACTAATGAAATTTGGATTTTTAAAAAATTTTTATATACTTCCAAATATCTTAAAATAACATATAGTTATCTAGAAAAATAATTTGACTACAATATCAATATGAGTGTAATATAAAATTGAGATAAATGCTTAGTTTAGAATTGAATAAGTGAGGCAAATTTTGTTCATATTATTTTGTAATATTTCTATTACATATGTAATTTTTATTTTTTAATCAGCATCAGTCACCATTTTAAATATTCTTTCTATTTTCTTGTCTTACTAGAACATATTCCTACTTTCAGTAATTCATTACTTGATAATTATGTTAAATGAAAAAAATTTTATATTTTCTACAATTTGAGCCCATTAAATTTAATGAGACAAAACAACAGTGGGGATTATCTAGATTTATTCCTAGACCACTTGACTGTGTCTTATAGTATAAGTGCAGAACTATGAATCAAAAGATCTAAGTTCTCAAAAAATGCTTTCACTTTATTATAAAATGATCTCATTTAATTCTCACCCAAAGTCTAGAAGTTGCTTTAATATACATTTTCCAGATAAGGCAGTATAGACTCCTAGAGATTAACTTTGTCCAAAAAATTCATTTTTCTGTTATGCCATCCTGCCTCATATTCAATACTGGGTCGAAAGAGGTAAAATATTGAGCCCTAGACTAAAACATAAACTTCTAATTTATATGTTAATCTTGATATTTTATCATGTCTTGTGATGCTCTTCTCTATACAGACGTTATAATATTGTCTTGGAAGAAAAAAAAATCAAAGTAAAGGAAATGGAAGAAGAAAGGAAGGAGGGAAGAAGGGCTAGAGTGAAATTTATGGACACACCGGTCACAGCTTGAGAGCATTGTGGGAAAAGACATGACAGCGACATGGTATAAATAAAATGAAAGAAGTCAGTGGACAAAGAGAAGTCTGAAAGAATAAAGAAAATATGGGAAGAAATAATTTCTAATAGTTTATAAAAAGAGTATGTGTTCCTTCACACCCTGATTTAGTGGGCTAAACATCATGTGCTGTTTTCATTTAGTCACACAAATGCAGGCAGTGTTGCTTTCTTTATAATAACTTCATTGTCTCTCTAGATGTGCCTTCCAGTGCCCTTCCATAAATTGTGGGAAAATTTGAGTTTCCTGGGCTATTGAAAAAGATGGTTATCTACAAAGAGTAATTTAACAAAACTCTGAGCCAATGACAATCATCAGTCTTATTGGAAAGTCATTGGGCAACTGCTGGTGAGAAGTCCTCCCCTAGTGGCTGCAGAAATATAGGCAATGGTACTTGGGGTGGATGGTGCTCACTTGGCTCCTGAATGCATAGTCTGCCGGTTCTAGAAAAACTCCCTTAAGGCTTCTGGTGCTTGGAAACAATAAAATTTACTCGGATTCAGATTAGAGAATTTCTCAATATTAAATCCACTACTATCCATGGGAGATATCCATGCCTGTTTTCCTAGTCCTATGTAACCCTAGCCCTTCTCTCTCATCCTTTATTTTTAATCTCAGCATATAAAAATTTCTTCTAAGCAAGATACCAAAATTCAGAAGACATTTTGGAAAAGACTGGTCAATTCTACTAAAATGTAAAACAAAGCAAAAAACCTTTGTGTGGCCAAAAAAAAAAAAAACCTACATAAAGTTAAAGATTGACAAGAAACCTGGAAATGCACTTACAACTCAGTTAATAGCTATTACACCACAAATTTTATATGTTTATTTAAAATTACTGATAATTAAATAGCATAAATAGGAAAAGGCATGAGCAGGTACTTTATAGAAAAAGAGATTCCAGTGGCTAATACATATTTAGAACACATTTAATCCACTCATAATTAGACACAAATTAAAATAGGTTTCATCTATCAGATTGGCAAGTGTGCTAAAAGTTTTTTATAATAAGTGATAACATAACTTTTATCACTGGAAAAAATGGTCATTCTCATACAGTGTTGGGAATGTGAGTTCGTGCAATCTTTTTGCATGGCCTTTTGACAATATTAATATGTATGTATGCTTGGTCACATAAATATTACAGCTGAGAATTTGCCTATTGAATATATTCCCAGAAGGCAAATTTTCAAGAAGTACCTTTACAGTATTTTTTTGTAGCAGCAAACTGCTAGAAAAAAAATGAGCCAAAGTATTCAACAATAGAATATTGGTTAAATAAAATATTACATTCTTATGATTAAATACTTTGGTGCTCTTTAGAATAAGGAGGAAGATTTGCATTGCTGAGATGGAAATTCTTAAAGTATAATTTAAACTTGGATAAAGTCAAGTCCAGGACAGTGTTGATAATAAACTACCTTCTGTGTAATAGTGACCACCTTGTTTTCTTTCTGAGCATATAATACATTTCAAGTGCTTTGTCTACATCTTTCACATAAATAATCACCTTCTGTCATCTAATCCAATCTGTTATCCTTGGCCTTCAATTTTCTGTTCTGCAATTTGTTATCATGGGTCTAGTTCAAAATAAGAATTTGGTTATGGGACTCGTTTCTGTTTCTTCATTTTGAATCACTAATTTATAACCTCATAAATATTTTGCATTAAGCCCAAATGAATAAAACAACATACTGCTGCACGCATATTTAACTCCTTTTGTTTGCTTTTTTATTTGTTTGATAAAGCCTCTGGTAAGTAACCAGGTAATTAATATAATATACATTTTTTTAAAAAGTGTGATTCTCTATACTAACCCACAAAACATGATCCATTAACTTTGACAAATAACAATGCTTTGCTGTCATCCCTGATGACCTTAAAAATGTAGTTCATCTCCCAAAATTTGGCAGCTTAAAAGACAAAAATCTGGGAGCAGTTTAGGTGGGTGGTTCTCGCTCAGGGTCTCACAAGGTTGCAGTCAAGCTGTCAGCTGAGGATGAAGTCATCTCAAGGCTCAACTGGGTCTGGAGAAGCTGCTTCCAAGCTCACTCACGTGGTTCTCGGCCAGCCTCAGATCCTCCTGGCTGCTGGCTGGAGGCCTCCATTTCTCCCCACATCCCTGCCTTCTGAAGGTGGTGACTGGCTTCCCCCAGAGAAAGTGATGTGAAGGAGAGAGCACACTCAAGATGGAAGCTGCAGTATCTTTGTAATCTAATCTCAGCAGTGATGTACCCCATTACTTCTGTCATATGCTATTAGAATTACATCACTAGGTCCAGCCCCAACTCAAGGTTAAGGGAATTAAGTTCTATCTCTTGAGAGATGGAATATCGAAGAATTTTTGGACCTATTTTTGAAACACCTTACTTGCAGAAAAGAACCATTGAGTGGTCCTTTTTCTCTTTAATGTGTCATAAGTCATAGTTTCAGATAAGGTAACTATGGAGGATAATGAATCTATAATGCAAGAACATAAGGAGCATTATCCAACCTGTACATTGCAACATTATTGGTTAATGTCTAATATAAAAAATCCTGCCTTGATAAGTATCTTTTCATTAGATATAAATCATACCCTTTGATTCAGGCAATTTCCTTAATATTGAAATTATTAAATCTCTGCCCATCAATCACATATATTAGGCTTTGAAGAATATTTGATACCTATAATTTTTTTAGGGAAACTGAAAACTCTAACCAAAAACCTCTGCACGTTTTTATAATTCTGCAATTGTATTTCGTCTTTCACATTTTTATTTTAACTTGGAAATATATGTGGTATTTTATATATTTGGAGAGGAATCAATATTTTAATATTGTTTCATGGACACAAAGCATTTGAAAGTATTCAAAATCAAAATAAATCTTAATAAAGTTACCATAATTAAATTACATTCTTGAAAATATAAACATTTGAAGTTTTATTTAAAATTCATATAATTTATTTCTGTCCATAACCATCAAATTCAATGTTTCCCACAATATCATGAATTAGGCAAAAGTTTAATTCAATTAACACATTTTTATCTAGGATACTTTATATGATAGTTTACATTAGTGTTTGTAAACTGTTTCCTTCTTTGTGGTATTTAGCCTATTGCAAAGATAAGTTTAACTATTTTACTGAATTCTCTGTAACCCTACTTTTCCCTTTTCAACTGAGGAAAGTACATCATAATGTTGCTGTTTTAACTATATACACCTGACTCACTTTTATCCCTATATCTATTCCTTTTTGATAATAGTAGCTTTATACAAAATCTAAAGAGAATATTGACGGGGGACAGACAAGAAATTGAAATATGAAACTCTTGGATAGAATATCCCAGTGGATATTGGCCAGAACATTAGAGTAGGAAATCTAATCACATAAAGTATCAGGAAAACCAGGAGGAAGAGAAGGAACATGAAATAGTATTTCAGTAGGGTCACAGGACTCAGAAATGGGTTTGAACCAAGGAAAGAAGGTCATCCTACTCCTCAGTTAAAGGCAGGCTTTTCATGCTGAGTTAATCAGGTTGGGAGTTAGACTGGGGGAAACCCAGGAGTTAGTGACCAGATCTTCAGCAAAAGGTCTATTCAAAGCAACAAAATAGAAAACGTGCTCATTGGCTTGACCGGGTGCTAGAGCAGCTGGAATGATCAGTGCGGTGTCAACTGACTGCTGAATTAAAGCTTACATATATTTTAAATATTTAATATTTGGATTACATATTTAGGTATAGAACACAAAATGTATACTATACTGAGAGCATAGAAGACTAGGTTAAATTTTAGATATGCTACCAATTTTATATGTCACATTCAAAGCATGCAAATATTCATATTATTTTGGTGGCACCAAAACACTTTTCTACATGCTTTTATGACCCACGTCAAAGGCTGTGACTGTCACTCCTTGCTGCAATCAGAGCCCTATCACAGCTATTTGCACTTAGCACTCAGTGTCTACAAGCTTCTCTGATCTCTCCTTTGGAATGTGAAGGAAATTAAAGGAGAAAATATTTGCATATCACATTCCCTTTCTAATAGGATATGGAATTGTGTTTTGTCTACACAGCTGTGTTAACAGACCGCAGCCTGTTGCATATTCCTCATTGAATTCCAGCCTCAATGGTACCTTCTTCCTGGGTCACTTGGGTATTTAGAATATTTTAATACCTACCCCAAATGGTATGCTGGATCCAGCTCATATTGGTTTGCAAGAAATGGCTATTACATTTTCAGAAAATTTATAAAATTGTGATTAAATTATTGGTAGCTAGAAATGAGCCATAGTGGAATATTAATGTCTATTCGCAGCCTGAGTCCCCACCTGGGCCTTTGAATCTCAGGAGAATCCTGCCTTCTAATAGTCAGTCTGAGATTTGCTTTCTCAGCTGATTTCTGCCACAGACTTACTTTTGGGAACCTGGATTATTGACAACCTTTCACACCATTTTAGGAAAAATGATTTTGTTGTACCCTCAGTTTGCTTGAAATCACCATATCCTCTTTCCTTACTTTTAACGGTTCTCTCCTTGGCACCTCACATATGCCTACAATCGATAGATTTCTTGTGCCTTTCTTTAATCCTGGTTTGTGATGGTTACCTTTCCCAAATTACCACTTTTTCTCCCCTTTCCCTATTTTCCTACACTTTCTAGCCCTTCTTACTTCTACCTCACCAAAATTTCAGGTAAGAGCTGAATGTCAGGGGATGCCAGTGTTGATGGAGATAAAACTTTTGTACAGTTAGGTAAATGTGCAGGAATTTGATTCCATCTCTGATGCTCTACTGGCTCTTTTTTTTCCTACCATAGCTTTTGAAAGTTCATTTCTATAACCTGCAGGGACTGCGACAATTGGGCTCATTGTGTGCACAGAATTCCAGTCTTTACTGGATCTGAATTATATGGATCATTAATTGGGAATGTAGAAAAAAGTTTCCTTGGCAGTATAACAAAACATTTATTTGAAAAGTCATAGTCAGTCTGTCAGCATAGCTACATGATGTCATAGAAATTGACTTGGTTTTGAAAAGTACCTGAATCAGCCATTTGTTCTGAATTTAGATAGATAGGGTGATGATTACCAACTGAATTTTTAGCTGAAATCACTGACTGCCTTACACATATTAGCCTATGAAATATTTTTCTAGCAGAATTTAATAAGTCATATATAAGCACATTTATTCCTTCAACATAGTTTATTATTAATCTAATTTCATAGTCTATTTGATCATGAATATTATACAACTATTCAAATAATATAGAAGTATAAAAGTACACTAAAGTTCCATTCACCTCTACTTGACCATAATCCCACACTCTTTTCCAAAGGAATTTGTTGTCAAAAATTTAACATAAATTATTTTATTTAAATATCTTTTTATATTCATAAACTCTATTGTAAATGTTACTTTAAAAGCATTTTATTAAAAATATATCTTTTAGCTACTCAGGAAGCTGAGGCAGGATGATCATGATCCCTTGAGCCCAGGAGTTCGAGGCTACAGTGAGCTATGATCTTACCACCGCACTCCAGCCTGGAGTTTGCAGAATTTCTTCTTCCTCAGGAAAACCTCGGTTCTGCTCTTAAATCCTTTCAAGTGATTGAACCAGGCCCTCAAAGATTATCCAGGATAATCTCCTGTACTTAAAGTCAACTTGTTGATGCTAATCAAATTTACCAAATAACTTCACAGCAACACCTAGATTAGTGTTTGATTGATAGGCTAGCCACTTGGAAACATAAAATTGACCGTTGTAGTTGCCAAACCTGCATTTGCAAGAGAAACTGAAAATCCTGAATTTTAAAAATGTTAAATAAAAAATAATAATAATAAAATAAAAATATAAAAATGTCAAATCATCTGATTTTTAACTATTGTTTTAAGTCCAAACAAAAGAAAACAAAAAAATATGGACCAACTGTCTTGGTTTTCCCAGGACTGAGAGATTTCCTGGGACACAGGACTTACCAAAGTTTTCCTGGACAAAACAAGATGGTTGGTAACTCTACATCCAAACAAAACGTATGTGTTTTCAGATTGTGCCCTTGAATTTAACGCCATCCTGAATTCCCATGAGGTAAAGAGGTGCCTGTGGAACTAAATAAACTTGAGCAGAGGTTATCAGTCTTATTATCTTTTCTAGCATATACTGGGGACACAACATAGTTGCATCACTAACATTCTTACTGGAACAATGACATCAATTAAGGTGGTCAGGATATGAGGGTTTGGGGAGTGAAATATTCCCTAGTGGATTGTTTATCAGAAACGCCACGGAGGTGCAGTTGGGGAAAAATCTTCATTTGATTCTTCTAATATATATTACTCTTTCAGTGGAGTATACTAATAAAGTATGGATATGCATGCTTCTCCTATTTTAGAAAATCATTAAATCTATCATTAAAGAAAGTTAAATCTGGCATGAGAAATCAAAGATGAGGACAAAGGGGTCTACATGTAAAAACTCAGAAGGTGAGTGGAGATGACAGAGAATATGATCTAGTTGGATAATATATGTCTTTGACAATGTTTGCCTATATTAAATATGACACCGATTCTCTTGGTTGGTTATCAAAATATATTAGTGTATAGGCTGATAACACAGTATCAAGCTCAGTTTAATAAAATGAATTTTCGAGGATACAAAAAAATATGTTTTGAATACAAGCTCCCCTGATGATATGAGTACGTTCAACTTAACATTGATTTCCACTTAATGAAGATTGAGACATTTAAGCTAAACATATTTTTCAAATAAACTAGAAGGCTACCTTATTTCTGGAAGCAGATATACTACCAGCTATGTGGTCATGGCAGAACTATTCAAAATTCCTTAGCTGCAGCTTATTTGATTTTAAAATAATTTTAGTAATCTTAAACTGACAGCGATATTTTGATGGCTAAATATTACAACATATATGTTGAAATGGTTATGTCTATTTCTTCTCTTTAGAATAGAAATCTAAACTTCATTATCAACATAATTTTTGTCTGTCTTTATCTTATGTATCTATCTACAGAACCAACATCCTAAGAATTATCTAGATTGTTAATTGATTCAATCATTGATCATCATCACTGTATAATCTGGTTCTTCTATGACATGTGCATAGTCTTGACTCATTTATTATAGAATGGTTTCCTGTGTTCTGGAAAAAATCCTTACTTTCAAGACTTGTTTATAAAATAAAATATAAAGAAAAACATAGCTCTAAGACAAAATAGCTCCATATGCACTATGTACCACTGTATAATTACTTAACAAATCTCAAATTCATAGATGTTATGTTTAGAACTACCTGAATTTTCAATGGTTTTTGTAAAATCAAATATTAATAATAATCAAAAATTATAAAACAAAATCCATCTCAAAAACACAAATGGAAAACTGGCAGAAGAAATTGAGTCTATGTATTAAGCCCTTAGGCACTGGAAATGACTACTTGAGTATTTGAAAGTGGATTTTGCCCTCTTGCTTCTTTATCCTGTTTTAAAAATGAGCAGTTCCATTTATTTTTGGATTCATAATGAGGTAAATTGTGAATTAATGATCATATTGATGATGATTTTCTCTTTTTAATGTATTTCTCCAGACATATTTATGCACTATAGCTACTTACAACCACCAAGAAATTCAATATCTTCTCAGATATAATTTTTGTATAATATAATGACTTCATCCTTTACTCCATGCCAAACCATTATTCAGTATCAGAGTAGACTCTCAAAGGGTAATAATACTGTACCATGAAGCCATCTATAAAACATATTTTTTGAGAATTCTTTTCATTTGGTGTTAGAATCAAAACATATGGGATGCATTTAGATCCAGTTTGCTTTAGTAAAACTTGTCCAACTTTGACAATTGTTGAAACCATACATCCTTCTTATAATTAAGATCTGTTTATTGTTCCCAGTTGTAATGCATGATTGATACAAATAATTGTCTGTATCAGATAATAACAATGAGTTTTACATCACCACAAACTAAAGATTCTCAATTTTAGAACTGTATTTTATTAATTAAAAAATTTTTCACTTCAGCAAATTAAAATGTTTAGATGAATATATCATTAATGACATTAGAAGTCAAATCATATGGAATACTGTGTATTACAAAATAAATTCATCAAGATCCAGATTAATTAGATAATCAATTAGTCCTAAATAATTATTCATGTTTATGAGGCTCTGTGTTTGACAATGCAGATGTGAAGAGATACAAGATATACATCTTATCTCAATGCTTTTGCAACTAGGTTGGGGTACACAGGGAAAGTTTTTAAAACAATTAACAAAATGATAACACATATTCCTGGATCTATGTAAAGTTTCTGAGAATTTGGAAGAAGAAAAAGCTCTGTGTATTGTAGAGAGAAGCTGCTTCATGAAGAAGCAGGAAACTGAGTTTGTTTCAAGGATGGGTCCAGTTAAGATAACAGGAACACTTAAAATAGAGAAGTGGGTGGGGCACAGTGGCTCATACCTATAATCCCAGTGCTTTGGGAACCTGAAGCAGGGTGATGGTTTGAGGCCTGGAGTTCGAGACCAGCCTAGGCAACATAGCAAGATCCTGTCTCTACTAAAAACAAAAACAAAAAACAAAAAAACTTAACTCAAAAAATAATAATTATAAAATGAGGAAATGGTAAGAGCAAAAGGTGAAGTTGTAAAACCAATATATATGTTAAGGTGACAGCAAATCTGGTTCCTTCTGAATTTTGATTCAATTAGAGACAGAGAGACTTTGGAACCTGGAATGACAGACTAAGATTAAATTTACTTTTATAAACAATAGAGATCCAGTAGTTAATCAGGGAAATACTATAATTAAAGTATTCTTTAATTAATTGGATTTTAAAAAAAGATTTAGACTATGGGAAGAATTAGATAGGATTTATTTAGAAGGAGAGACCAGTTCAGTGCAGGCATTAGTTTAGTAGTACCCTTAATGCAGATACAGGGCAGATTTGAATTATAGCTTGAAAAAGTAACCAGTTCTATTATCATGATTAATAATATTTATGAATTGAGACATGAAGGGGATGACATCTGTGTACTAAAGTGGTACTATAATTTTTAATATTAAAAAATATTTCCAGCTATTTAACATTAAATATATTTTTTTAAAGTAATTTAGAAAATATTATATTTAAAACCTTATGCATATATAAGATCAGCTTAAACCAGAGCTACAAATAATTTTTATAAGTATATTGTTCTCAAGGAAAAAGTTAAATCTTTCAAAAAAATCAAGATGAAATAGATACTAAATTATGTCAAAATGTATCTTTTAATTTATTTTTTCATGTCCCCAGCCAATTCAAAATAAAAATGCTTGCAAGAAAATTATACAGGTTATATTATATCTAATCTACAGAGTTTCCCAAAGTCTCCATATAAAGGAAAAATTTTGTAAAATTTTGTAATGAATATTTTGTGAATAAAGGTACAATTAGCTACAATTTCCCATTTTCCCTATGTATGGTGACTTTTAGGGACATCCTCTCAGAAGGGGGTAAAATAATTGCCTAAGTAAAGATGGATTTCTTATAGTAGATATTTGTCTTATTTGGCTAACATAGATTGCTAAGTCTTTAATATTTTCTGATTTTAAGATCTTTAAAAAATCATAGCAATACTTAAAATATGTTCAGATTTCATATATGTGAACTGTTTTACAATAATGTCATAAAAGAGTTTTTTAGATTATTTGGCATAAGCATGATTGTTTATATAATGAAGATGTATTTTATTTTGCTAATGCAAAGCCCCAAAATAGTTTGATTTAAAGAAAGATAAATGGCATCTTTAAGTCATTTGAAGAAGACAACACAATGTGTGATGATGAAAAAGAGCTGAAACATCTTAAAACATTGTAATTTCCTACTGTACCATTCTTTGAAAGCTTTCATTATTCCTGGTCTCTAAATCCATTATTCTCACCTTGGATAGGGTGCAAGCTTTAAAAAAATTCTAGATTAAAACATTCTGAGGTTATCCTTCAGAAAGAGGTTTAAAGTTTAAATTAGGGGTTTAATAATTAATAATACTAAAAAACACTTACAAATATCAAATACCTCTTTTAGTTGTTCATGTTGGGATTTATGTGGTTAAGCCTTTTAAATTTTAATATTTACTTTTACTTAGAAACTTTTTGCCTCCTGCTGTGTTAAGTTGTACACTCTATTAGGTTATACTGTGGGGACTTACAATGATAAAATGCCAAGAAAAATAATTTTATTTAATTTTTCATGAGGAAATGAATTCACACTGTTCAAAATGGCAACCTTTTATCCTAAATAACATATGTATGATAAAATGATTATATGAGTGTATACACTGATGTTTTAGAAACAGGATTTTTTTGTTTGCTTGTTTTGTTTTACATTTAATAGTAATCTATGCCTCAAAGAAAGGCACCATATTGCACAGTTTGACATATTCTATTCACTAAACACAATGCTGAAATCAAGGTTAGGATCGGCAGTAAATGAATAAGAATTCCTTCTTTCTCTATTTAAGCCTCAAATATCCTGAAGAGAATTTGATTTGTCCTAACAAGATTTGATTAGTGTCCTAACAAGATCCCAGCTGCATAATTTCCAAGCATATCTATCCTCTCCCTTGACTGTGCTTGGCACAGAAAGATTAAGTATGTGAACAAAATAATAAAATAAACAAGTAAGAGAAAGATGAAAAATAAAGTGTTAATTCTAGATTCAGATTCTAGAAGCCAAATTGTGTTTTGTATCCACTTTATCTTTTTATTCTATAATCAGTCATCAAAAAAATTTTATCTGTCAAGATTTATTGGAACACATGAAAAAATAAGCTACTTACGCTGGTCACAAGCTCTTAAAGAATAAAAACTGTTTTACTGCTTTACCAAGACTATAGATGGACTGGATCAACACCACAGATAACTCTAAGTATATATTAAAGTTCTAAATAAAATATAACAAGCACTTTTACTTTTACAGCAGCACAAGGTAAAAAGGGAGGCATTGGCATAGAATATGGTGCTTTCCTTTTATGACCAGTAAATTGTGCATAACACATTGATAACTAACTTTTATGTTACCCTTATATTTCTACAAAATGCTGATTCTGAAATCACTTTCTGCTAGTTTGGGTAAAAATTATACTGTTATGTGAAAGAAATGTAAAATGTGTTTATGGGATGAGATGAATTATCAATAATTTTCACAGCCTGCAGTCTTTTTTCCCCCGCAATTTATTTATTTATTTTTTTTAATTTGAAGAATTCAGTTCAACTTACCTTTGGAAATATAATGTTAAGTTGACTTCAGGCTATTTTATATGCAACTTTTTGGGGGTTACTTTTTGCTTTTGTTTCTAAATTAAGATAGAAAATATCCCAGCATCTTTGTATGCTCATGGAAAAGCTCCAGTAGAGAGAAAAACTGACATTTTAGGAGCAAGAGGAGACACCTGAAAGACTGATATCTTTAGGTAATCTAATTGGAGAGGTTTTCCTTAGATAGGATTGAAGAATCATCAAAGTAATAGGAGGATGGTGTGGAGTGTGTAGCAGTTCTCTCTGATTGTTTCTGAGGCTAGTTCAGGGCTGAGTGAGCACAGGGAAAGGATTAGCAGATATTTGAGGGGAGAGGCTGTGAAATTAAATCTCAGAGAGGCAGAGAATGAAATGACTAAGTAAATTTAGCTGAATGACTGGTAGCCATAAGAGCTGAATTAAAGTTAGATAGTTATGACTTTGAAGTCAGTATGTCGGCATGGAGAAAGAGATTGTCAAGGAAGTTGAGTAGTCATACAAGGTTGTAATTTTAAAAATAGGCCATGGAATCTAAGCCATGTCTAAAGTGCTTAAGAACAAAACAGGGATGAGAAACTGAAAAATCTCTAGGTCCTGGAAGAGCTAAGGCAATTTTTA